>CM077654.1:0-1200000 GCA_039707465.1 Rhabdophis nuchalis
GGGCAGATTTCGCTCACAGTGAATTAACAAAGGGGGCAATCCCAATATATTTTTTTAAAATTTTATTTTTCTGCCTGCAGTACCGGCTTTCCCCACATGAGAGTTCTCTCACAGTGAATTAACAGTGGGGGTCCTCCCAATAAAGATATTTTTTTAATTATTATTTTTTCTCTGCCTGCAGTACCAGCTTTCCCCACAGGAGGGCAGATTTCCCTGCAGTTGAATTAACAATGAGGGCCATCCCTATATTTATTTATTTTTTCCAACTCTGGGAGTTGAAGTCCACCAGTCTTAAAAGAGCCGACTTTGCAGACCCCTGCCCTAACCCAATCCCTAAACCTAAACCCTAAACCATAACCCTAGCCCCAACCCTTCACCCTTAACCCTAACTCCAAACCCCATATGCAACCCCACCCCTAACTCTAACCACTAAACCCACCAACCCCCAACAAACACACAACAAACGACCCCCAAGAAACGACACCGGCGTTTTATTTTGTAATTTCTTTATTTCCTTTCGGCCACAGCAGGGCGGAGAAGACGCCTTGCCAGAGACTGCTGGGCAACTTTCCAACGAGTGGAGTTTGGAAAAAGGGTGGGCGAGATTGGAACGGGCGGGCTGGCGAGCGCACGTGCTCCCCGGCTGTGTCTTTCCCACTGCTCTGCAATGCAGATTTGCTCTTGCAGAACCTGCATCGTCTTTTTTTTAAGATTTTTTTAAAAAAAACCTTTTAAACATTCTTATTTCTATAGGCAAAAAAAAGGACAGGCTTCCTGGACAACGCAGTGCAGGTGACGTGTGAGGGGAAGGTGGGGTCTGTGTTGCTGAAATTATTCAATCTATTGGGAAATTTGAGGGGGGGAAATCGGTGGGAAGCCTTTGTAAGTCTGAAATTGCTTCCCTTCCTACTGAAGTGCAGGTTTCCCTAGCTTAAAGTCCGCTCCCCCGTTTCGAAAGAAAACCTGCAAAAGCAACTTTCCTGGAGAGGAGGGCCGTTGGACTTACCGAAGGCGATTTGAACAGATGAAGACGGAAGGAGATAAAGGGAAAGAACCCTTTGTTACCCAGTCACTCCCCCCCCCTGCCTTCCTCCTTAAAAACAGCTCTTCTCTCCACCCCCCTTAGGAATTTGATTGGGTTTTCATTGGAAATTGGCGGAAGAGGGAGGGGGGTTAGGAGACTGCTTTCTTCTTTTCCCTCCTCCCCATCCCCGATAACCAAAGACGTCGTGTATTAGCTCGCTCAGGAATCCTAAACTCTTAAAACCGGTGGTTCTCGACCTGTGGGTCGTGACTCCTTTGGGGCCTTTCGGGGCCATCGCCTAAGACCGTTGGAAAACACGTATTTTCAAAACAAAAATATGGATAACTTAAAATAATTTTATGGTTGGGGGACACCACGCGTGAGGAACTGTATTGGAGAATCGAGGTGTTAGGAAGGTTGAGACCTGCTTCCCTTTAGTTAAAAACAAGAAAAATTAAGTTAAGGAAACAATTGGTCTGTTGCTGGGAGAAAATGGCAAGAAGGTGACGAGCGACGGGGAGAAAGAAGAACTATTTAACTCATTTTTTGCATCTGTCTTGATGCAAAGGGGGGGGGAAATAACCGACCTCAAAAATCAGATTAGGAATGCGAGTTGAAATAGAAAAGAAATGGTAAGTGAGCGCCTGTCTACCCTAGACGAGTTCAAATCGCCAGGACCGGATGGATTATACCCCAGGGTTCTGAAGGAACTGGCAGACGAGATCTCGGAACCGCTGGACTATATCTTTTCAGAAATCCTGGCGCGCCGGGAAACTGCCAAAAGACTGAAAAAGAGTTGGTGTGCTTCCCATCTTCAAAAAAGGAAAAAAGTTAGACCTGGGAAACTATAGACCTATCGGCCTAACCTCAATACCGGGGAAGATGCTGGAAAAGATAATCGAGCGACGAATTAGCGAATGCCTAGAAGTAAACAAAGTAATACCCGAAAGCCAACGTGGGTTGGTCAAAACAGATCGTGCCGGACTAATCTTATTGCGTTCTTCGACAAAGTGACAAAATCGGTGGACCGGAGGAATCCTGTCAATTTAATTTAATTGGACTTCAGCCAGGTATTTGATAAAGTAGACCGTAACCTACCGCTAGATAAAGGAGATGGATTCGTAACTGGCTGACCGAACGCACGCAACGTGTCTTCCTCAATGGAACTGCATCTACTCTTCAACGTCTTCCTCGATGATCTGGATGAGGGAATAAATGGGAAACTCGTCAAAATTTGCAGATGACGCCGAGATGGCAGGCGTAGCCGACGCTCCGGAAGATAGGCTTAAAATACAGGAGGATCTTGACAAACTTGAACATTGGGCGCGATCTAACGAAATGAAATTCAAGGGTGAAAAAAAGGAAGGTTCTACATTTAGACGAGAAAAACAAAATGCACGGGTACGGTACGGGTGGTACCTTGCTCGATAGTAGCGACTGTGAGAGGGGTCTTGGAATCCGAGTGGACAACCGTTTAAATATGAGCCGGCAGTGTGCCAACGCGGTTCTAGGCTGCGTAAACAAAGGAATGGAATCGAGATCACGTGAAGGGTTAATACCGCTTTATAATGCCTTGGTGAGGCCACGCTTGGAATACTGCATTCCGTTTTGGTCGCCGCGATGTAAAAAAGAAGTGGAGATTCTAGAAAGAGTGCAGAGAAGAGCAACGAAGGGGATTAGGGGACTGGAGACTAAAACGTATGAAGAACGGTGGCGGGACCTGGATATGTCTAGTTTAATGAAAAGAAGGACTAGGGGAGACATGATAGCGGTGTTCCGGGATCTCAGGGGTTGCCACAAAGAAGTCAAACTATTCTACAAGGCACCTGAGGGTGGAACAAGTAGCAATGGATGGAAACTAATCAAGGTGAGAAGTCATCTACAAATATGGAGAAATTTCCTGACAGTGAAAACAATGAGGTGGAACACCTTACCTCCAGAAGTTGTGAATGCCCCAATGCTGGAAGCTTGAAGAAGAGATTGGATAGTGGTTTGTCTGAAATGGCATAGGGTTCCCTGCCTAGGCAGGGGGTTGGACTAGAAGACCTCCAAGCTCCCTTCTGACTCTGCTATTCTATTGTATTGTATTTGCCACTAAAGTGCGATTAGAAAAGGGGGAGGGGAGAGGGGATTTTAGACAAAGGGGTCTCCTAGCCCTGTGGCATGTGGAGGTCAGCCTTGAGTTTTATACCCCTTTTTGTCATATAACAGAAGTTAGGTGGGGAGAGGTGAGGCGGCCTGGAAATGAAAGGCATACCTTTTTTTTTTTTTTAAAGATTTCATTACAAGGAGCACGGAATGGAGGTAGTAAACGTAACGCAAATCTACTCACCTGTAAACTTCGAGCGCTCGCCGTCCCCCCGCGCTCTTCTGCCCCCGCACAGGGACTACCGTGCGAGGGCCGGAGCGGTGAAGCGGAGTCTGCTGCACTTCCGGACGAGCCCCCGGGCCCACCCGCGCAGGAACGCGACTTCGCCCGCTCCCTCCCCCTCCTCCCCCCCGCAGCGCCCTCTAGCCCCCTCCTTTCCCCGCTCACCGTTCCGCAGTTCTGTTCCTGGACGCCGGCTGGGACTCGCTCTTCTTCTGCCTGAAGGAGGCGGCGCTGCTGGCGGGAGCGGCGGGCGGCTCTTCCACGTGGACCTGACGGAGGTGGCCTCCCGCGCAAAGCAGCCCTCGTGGCCGGCTGGACGGAGCTAAGCGCCTTGGCGGGCGGGGGCGGGCGCGAGTGGGGGCGGGAGCAACAAAAGGGAGGGGGTGAGGTAGAGAGGGAGTATCTCTATTGTTTAACACAGGGGTCCCCAACCCCCGGTCCGCGGACCGGTGCCGGTCCGCAGCTTCATAGGAACCGGGCCGCAGGGCCGGCAAGGAGGAGGGAGCAGCCCCCTGGCAGAGGATGGCCGAGCGCGCCTCCACTAGCTCGTTCCGATGGCCACCGCGGCGCACTGCACTTTCCGGGGCTTTCTGGAGAGGCTGGCATGTCGGCTGGGAAGGTTATCCCGCAGCGGGCGGCCGAAGGACCCAAGCTGCGGCTATCTTAAGCGCCCGGACGGCTTCAGCGGCGCACACGGAGCTGGGCGGGAGCTGGGCGTGCAGCGCCCGGATGGCTTTGGCGGCACTTAAGAATAGCCGCAGCTCGGGTCCTTCGCCCGCCCGCTGCGGGATAACCTCTGCAACCGACATGCCGACCCCTCTGCTGCTTCCCCGGGGGGAGGGAGGGAGAGAATGGCAGACACACAGAGGCAGACTTAGAGAGACAGAAATAGAGAGAGAGGGAAACAGACACACATACACACACACAGTGACAGAGATGGGTGGAGGGAGGAGAGACAGAGAGAGAGAGAGACAAAAAAACAGAGAAAGAGAAAGAAAGAAAAATAGAAAAAGAAAGATAAATGGGTGGGAGGGAGTGAAGGAAAGAAGGGGGAGGGAGGGAGAGGTGAAAGAAGGAAGGAAGGAAAGAAAAAGAAAGATAAATGGAGGGTGGGAGGGAGTGAAGGAAAGAAGGGGGAGGGAGGAGGAAGGGAGAGGTGAAAGAAGGAAGGAAGGAAAGAAAAAGAAAGAGGGATGGAGGG
This sequence comes from Rhabdophis nuchalis, assembly GCA_039707465.1. NCBI lineage: Eukaryota > Metazoa > Chordata > Lepidosauria > Squamata > Natricidae > Rhabdophis > Rhabdophis nuchalis. The sequence continues at coordinate 4,597 of CM077654.1, forward strand.
TAGGAGGGTAGGAGGGAGGGAAGGAAAGAAGGGAGGCAATGGAAGGAAGGAAAGGAAAGGAAGAAATCTATTTTCCTATTTCCTTTATAAATTTAAGAAATTGAAATTGAAATTGAAATTCCACCTCAAGCTACCTGTTTGGTTAACCAGGTTAAAGATCTATTTTTCTCCCAGTGGTCATTTCAAAGGAATCACATCCTCTGAGTCATTTCCTGGATTCAAACCAGCATCCCAAAGAGTCATGGGCTGCCTTTATATATAACGAGTGCCCATAAATCCATTTTTACCATCTTCAGAAGACCAAAGACCAGCCAGAAATGGAAGAAAGAAAGAAAGAAAGAAAGAAAGAAAGAAAAAGAAAAAGAAAGAAAGAAAGAAAGAAAGAAAGAAAGAACTTATGACCACAATTGAGCCCAAAATTTTGGTTGCTAAGCAAGACTGTTAAGTGATTTTCACCACATTTTCCAAGTTGGCCACGCCCACTGGTGTCACATGACAACTGAGCCACTCCCACAAAACAGGCCACACCTTTTGGTTCTCAAAAGAAATTTCAGTTGTGGTACTGTTGATATTTGGCTCTATTGACTAATAAGTTTGCTTACCACTGCCCTAGACGGCCAAGTGAGCCAACTCCCCCCCCCCGCATGTGCATGCGCTGCCTGTTCCCCCTGCCCCCCCTCCTCCTCTAGGCCAGCCGGTCCGCAGAATTTTCTTTAAAATGAAACCGGTCCCTGGTGCAAAAAAGGTTGGGGACCCCTGGTTTAACATGATTCTATATCGATTGACTCTATTATACGCCTTTTCAACTTGGTTTAAGGCAGGGGTCCCCAACCCCCGGGCCGCGGACCGGTGCCGGTCCGTGGCTGGGTGGGAGCCGGGCCGCAGAGCTGGAGAGGAGGAGGAGGGAGGAGGGCGCAGCCCCCTGACCAGAGCGCGCGGGAGAACGCAGGCGCGGCTGTTCGCGCCGTTGGAGTGTGGCTCTTCCTCCTCCCTCGTCGGCGGAGGGACTCCTGGGCGCCGATTCCCTTCCCTGCTGGCATGCTGGCCACTCGTTTTTTTCCAGGGGCTGCGGAGGCTCCGCCAGCGGGGGAAGGAACTGGCTGGAGAGGAGGAGGAGGGAGGAGGGGGCAGTCCATTGGGAAGAGCGCGCGGGAGAACGCAGGAGGATGGTGGGGGCTCTTCCTCCACCCTCGTCGGGAGGGTTGCTCCGGCGGCGCACAGGAGTCCCCCCACCATCCTCCTGCGTTCTCTCGTGCGCTCTGCCCAATGGGCTGCCCCCTCCTCCCTCCTCCTCCTCTCCAGCCCCGCAGCCACGGAGCCTGAACGAGCGAACGAGCGACCAAGCGCGGCAGGCGAGCTGGGGGGGGGGGACGACGACAGACACACATAGAGAGACAGAGAGAGGGAGGGAGGGAGAGAAAGATAGACAGAGACACAGAATGAGTGATTGAGTGAATGCAAGACAGACAGACACACGCACACACACACAGAGTGACAGAGATGGGCGGATGAAGGAGAGAGACATAGAAAGAAAGAGAAAGAAATAGCGAGAGAAAGGGAAAGAGAGAGAAAGAGAGAAAGAAAGAAATAGCGAGAGAAAGAAAGAGAGACAGAGACAAAGAAAGAGAAAGAGAGAGAAAGAAAGAAAGAAAGAAAGAAAGAAAGAAAGAAAGAAAGAAAGAAAGAAAGAAAGAAAGAACTTATGACCACAGTTGAGGCCAAAAGTTTGGTTGCTAACCAAGATCATTGTTAAATGAGTTTCACATTTTCCAAGTTGGCCCCGCCCACCCAGTCACATGACTGCTCAGCCACTCAGCCGGTCCGCAGAATTTTCTTTAAAATGAAACCGGTCCCTGGTGAAAAAAGGTTGGGGACCCCTGGTTTAAGGCTTTTCGATCGGATTCCTCTGTGCCGGTTGTACACCGCTAATGGGTTAATGAGCGGGAGACCTCCGTTTAAGGCTTTTCGAGCGGGATTCCTTCTTCTGTGCCTGTATGGAGGCCCCCTGGCCCTCCTAGGCGTTGAATGAAAATATGGAATAATAAAGATCCTATTCAAAGGTTTTATTGCTTTTTGTGGTATTATTATTTTTCTGCCTGCAGTACCGGCTTTCCCCACAGGAGGTCAGATTTCCCTGCAGGTGAATTAACAGTGGGGGCCCTCCCAATAAAGATTTTTTTTGATTATTATTATTATTTTCTGCCTGCAGTACCGGCTTTCCCCACAGGAGGGCAGATTTCTCTAACGGTGAATTAACAGTGGGGGCCATCCCAATAATGATATTTTTTTAATTATTATTTTTTCTGCCTGCAGTACCGGCTTTCCCCACAGGAGGGCAGATTTCCCTGCAGGTGAATTAACAGTGGGGGCCATCCCAATAAAAATATTTTTTTAAATTTTATTATTCTGCCTGCAGTACCGGCTTTCCCCACAGGAGGGCAGATTTCCCTGCAGGTGAATTAACAGTGGGAGCCATAGCAATAAAGATTTTTTTTTAATTTTATATTTATACCTGCAGTACCGGCTTTCCCCACAGGAGGGCAGATTTCCCTGCAGGTGAATTAACAGTGGGGGCCCTCCCAATAAAGATTTTTTTGATTATTATTATTTTTTCTGCCTGAAATTCAATTCAAATTCAAATTTAATTTGTAGAACCGCTCCCTCTCCCCACAGGGACTCGGGGCGGTGCACAGGGAAAGTAAAAACAATAAATATACAAATATAAATACATAATATAAAAACAGATTAAATCTATTCCTGTGCTAAAACCCGTTAAACTAAAATACCCAGCAGCTATGAATAAGTTTAAAACCCCATAGTACCGGCTTTCCCCACAGGAGGGCAGATTTCTCTCACAGTGAATTAACAATCGGGGCCATCCCAATGATATTTTTTTAATTATTATTTTTTCTGCCTGCAGTACCGGCTTTCCCCACAGGAGGGCAGATTTCCCTGCAGGTGAATTAACAATGGGGGCCATGCCAATATATATATTTTTTAATTTTATTTTTCTGCCTGCAGTACCGGCTTTCCCCACAGGAGGGCAGATTTCCCTCACAGTGAATTAACAATGGGGGCCATCCCAATAAAGATTTTTTTAATTTTATATTTCTGCCTGCAGTACCGGCTTTCCCCACAGGAGGGCAGATTTCTCTCACGGTGAATTAACACTGGGGGCCATCCCAATAATGATATTTTTTAATTATTTTTTTCTGCATGCAGTACCGGCTTTTCCCACATGAGGGCAGATTTCCCTGCAGGTGAATTAACAGTGGGTGCCATCCCAATAAAGATTTTTTTAATTTTATATTTCTGCCTGCAGTACCGGCTTTCCCCACAGGAGGGCAGATTTCCCTCACAGTGAATTAACAATGGGGGCCATCCCAATAAAGATTTTTTTAATTTTATATTTCTGCCTGCAGTACCGGCTTTCCCCACAGGAGGGCAGATTTCCCTGCAGGTGAATTAACAGTGGGGGCCCTCCCAATAAAGATTTTTTTGATGATGATTATTATTATTATTCTGCCTGCAGTACCAGCTTTCCCCACAGGAGGGCAGATTTCCCTGCAGGTGAATTAACAATGGGGGCCATGCCAATTTTTTTTTTTAATTTTATTTTTCTGCCTGCAGTACCGGCTTTCCCCACAGGAGGGCAGATTTCTATCAAGGTGAACTAACAGTCTGGGCCATCACAAGACGTTTTAATTCACTGTGAGAGAAATCTGCCCTCCTGTGTGGAAAGCGGTACTGCAGGGAGAAACATATAAAAAAATTTTTTTTCTTGTGATGCCTCCCACTGTTCATTCACCTGCAGGGAAATCTGCCATCCTGTGGGGAAAACCGGTACTGCAGGTAGGAACAGAAAAACCTTTTTATTGGGATGGCTGCAGTTTTAATTCACCAGGGATTTTTTATTTTTATTTTTCTGTCTGCAGTACCGACTTTCCCCACAGGAGGGCAGATTTCTCTCACAGTGAATTATTTATTTTTTTATTTTATTTTTTCAAATTTATACCCCGCCCTTCTCCTTGTTAGGACCCACAAGAGGGCAGATTTCCCTGCATGTGAATTAACCCTGGGGGCTATCCCAATAAAGATATTTTTATTATTTTTTCTGCCTGCAGTACCGGCTTTCCCCACAGGAGGACAGATTTCCCTGCAGGTGAATTAACACTGGAGGCCATCCCAATAAAGATTTTTTTTATTTTTTCTGAGCTCCTGATCTGCCCCACCAGCCCCACCCGGAAAACGCCATCTTGGTGGCAGTGACTCTAACTTTTAACCATGGCACAAGAAGCAGCACTTGTAAATTTGGAACAAAGGATGGCTTCTCTTGAAACCTCTATGCAGACTTTGATATCAGAAATAAAGGCCCAGAGGGCTGAAAATAGTACTTTCAAAAAGGAACTATTGGATACCCGGAAGCAAGTGTTGGAGAATACACAGAAGAATGAAGAATTGGAAGGAGGGTTGGAGGGGGCTAAGGGAGAGATTAAAAATGTTTCTAATGAGGTGGGGGAAATAAATGGGCGTGTGTCTAGGATAGATAAGGAAAGAATGACATATTTTTTGAGATTTCAGAATGTTCTTGAGGATTCTGGTGAATGCCTACCTGATCTTATGAGTACAATTTTAGCAGACTATTTACAAAAACCTAAGGATGAGATCAGGGGGGACATTGACCTAGCCTATAGAATTAATTCTGCATATGCCAGGATGAATGAAGTGCCTAGAGAGATACATGTGAAATTTGTTAGAAGGTCAACCAGAGAGGAAATCCTGAAAGCGCAGAGAGAAACCTTTAACTTATCATCGAGAAACGGTCACTATCTTGAAGCAGATCCCTAGAAAAATTAGAGATTCAAGAAGGAAATTTTCCTTCTTGTCTAAAACCTTGTTTGATCACGGGATTTGGTTCAAGTGGATGACACCTGAAGGGATGCTGGTGTTCTGGGAAGGAGGAAGAGTGAGGATTAAAACAGTTGCGGAGGCGGAAGCCTTTCTTAAAAAACATTCCTCTGCCCTGGGGGAAGATCCAGGGGGGACGGAGGGGGCCACGGCTCCGCCTGCGGGGGGCCAGGGAGGAGAGAAAGAAGATACAATAGCCAAAAGACTTAGATCAAAAAAATAACTTTGCCTTGATTTTTTCCTGAACAATTTTGCATAATATTTTTATCCGGACTTTTTGTAAATGTCTGACAGCATGGAAGGGAGAATTTAGGTAAATGTACTTGCTTTCAACTTGTAGTGGTATGGAAAATGTTTTCTATGTTAACTTTTTTAATGTGTATTTTGAGGTCTCGGAAGGTCCGATGACTCTGACGTGAATGCTCTCAAAATTTCTTTGTAACCATTACCTTATCCTGTTAAAAAATGTAAAACCAATAAAACTTTAAAAAAAAAAAATGTAAAATAGTTTGTACGAATCCACTAATCTCAAAAAGTACTGGACCGATTTACACCAAACTTTCACACAATGTTGACAAGGACTTCTGATAATAGAATAGCAAATCATTTTGTGCCTAGCACACGTGTATCATGTGCAAGGCAGGCACAAATAAAAGTTACTCACTGAACACGGTTTAAGCTCCGTGTAACTCCTCCCATCCGGCTGTACGTCATGGACACGTAACGGCAGAAAACTGCCTTGAAGGAACGTTGCCAGGGGCAACGTGGAAAGCAATGCATGCGCCTCCCTGTCTGCCTGCAGCCGCTCTCTTCCACACACACATGCACGCGCACACGCACACGCACGCAGGGCCACAGGATCAGAAGCGTCCGAGCCCCGTGTGGTAGTCGCCTGGCGGGCGTGTCGGGCGGGGCAGCCGGCCACGTGTCCACTAGCTCTCTCCGATGGCCACCGAGGTGCACTTTCCGGAGCCGTTGGAGAGAGCTGGTGGGGGCATGGCCGGCTGTCCTGCCCGCGGTGCACCTGCCGGGCGGCGGGGGCTGCGTGTCGCGGGGCTCGGGGGCGGCGGCGGCGCGGGGCTGGTGGGGGTGGGCATGCGGTGCCCGGACGGCCACGCTCACTGTGGGAGGAGGCAGCCCTCGACTCCTCAGCCCGATATGCCGGCCTTTTCGCTGCTTGCGGAGGGGAGGGGGGAGACTGATACACAGAGAGACAGAGAGAGGGAGAGACGAACAGAGAGATAATGAATGAGAGAGATCGACAGGCACACACACACACAGTGACAGAGAGAAAGGGAGGGGAGAGAGACAGACACACAGAGAGAATGAGTGAGGGAAAGATAGACAGGCAATCATACGCAAACAGAGTGACAGAGATGGGGGAGGAAGGAGAGAGAGAGACAGAGAGACAGAGAGAAGGACAGAGAAAGACAGAGAAGGAAGGAGGAACAGAGGGACAAAGAGACTAATGACTTTGCCCACCACTGTGTTAGACACAAGGGAGGGAGGAAGGGAGGGGGGGCCTGGAGGGGGTTGACTGAGGGGGGGGGGTCTGGGGAGGGGAGGGCTATTTATTTAGGTAGAGGAATATAGAGAGAGGAAGAAATACAGTAGGTAGGTAGGTAAGTAGAGGGATAAACGAGAGGGATGAATACAGAAGGTACAGGTAGATAGGTACAGGTATATAGAGATACATACAATAGGTAGGTAGGTAGGTAGAGGGAGAGAGGGAAGAATACAGTAGGTAGGTAGGTAGGTAGGTAGGTAGGTAGGTAGGTAGTGGGATAGATAGTGGGAGAAATACAGTAGGTAGGTAGGTAAGTACAGGGATAGATAGAGAGGGAGAAATATAGTAGGTAGGTAGGTAGAGGGATAGATAGAGGGAGAAATACAGTAGGTAGGTAGATAAATAGAGGGATAGATAGAGAGTAAGAAATACAGTAGGTAGATAGGTAGGCAGGTACAGGGATAGATAGGGAGAAATACGATAGGTAGGTAGGGGGATGGATAGATAGATAGGGAGAAACACAGTAGGTAGGTAGGTAGGTAGAGGGATAGATAGGGAGAAATACAGTAGGTAGGTAGGTTGGGGGTTATACGGTGGTTGTGTGCATGTGTGCAGATTGGTTGGCCATTTAACCAGACTGGGCCACAGCAACGCGTGGCCGGGTATAGCTAGTCTGAAATAAATTAGTAGAGGTTCTCCTGCCTGAGCAGGGGGCTGGACTAGATCATCTCCCAGGTCTTGCACCCAGAGGAGGAAAACTCCATTCAGGAAAATGGGTGCTTTGGAGGCCAAATTTTTTTGAGTCCAAATTGAAAACCCCTTGAGGGGACTTGATTCGGGGTGGAATTTCATGCTTAAAAATGGCATTTCTTGCAGTTTTTAAAAATCAAGCTTTTTGCACCCAGATGATAACTCCTGACCCCGCAGTCAGAAAAATCTGTTTTCTTCTGCAAATTCATGGAGAGCTAACCCTAACCCTAAGTGGATTTTTTCCGAATGGGATTTCCCCATGTATTTTGCCAGGAAATGTACACAAGGCCGGTTCAAAAGGCCTGCCCCCTCCTCACCATACCAACGGGCTCCGAATTCAATGGCGATATCTGTTTTGCTCTGCCTAACCCTAACCCTAAGTGGAACTTTCCCCAATGGGATTTCCCCATGTATTTTGCCAGGAAATGTACATGGCTGGCTCAAAAGGCCTGCCCCCTCCTAACCCCACCAACAGACTCCAATTCTAAGGGTGATGCCTATTTTGCTGGTATGCGTTCACTATTGAACATTTGATCCCTTGGATTTTCTTACTCCATAGTGGTCTCCTCCGGAAAGAAGGCAACAAGAGCAGCAACCTCCCTGCCCACTTTGCTTGTATGAAGCGGTCAGGGAAGGTCACAAATGGCAACCCTGTGGCTGTGCGATGCTGGAACCATTTAAGTGCAAGCCAAATCATGATCCAATCATCGCAGGGGTGCTGCATCAGCAGGAGCTTCGAGGACCTGTTCTAAGTCCACTTGTTCACCATCGCAACTTTGATGACTGGTAGTTAACCGAGGAATTTTTGTACCAGTCTTCCATAAACCTTTCTGTTCTTTAAACTCTGGCAGTTCTCCTGACATTTTTTAGCATTTTTGGTTCAAATGCACTATTATGAAGTATGACCTTGGGTGCCTAAGGGAAGTGCATCTGCTTAGTAGTGAGCAACCTGAACTACATGGAACTTTTTAAAGTACCGATCCAGACTTGATTGCAAATAGATAAGGATGTTTTAAAAAACCTACAAAATCACACCGTTTATATTTAATATAGTGCAACAAAAATAGTTAAGAATGCAAGAACTTTTACAGTTTAAAAAAATAGTGTTTAAAACCATCTGATCTTAAAAATAGACAGTGAAGCTTAAAATACAACCACATTAGTTATTTTTTACTGCTTCTTGCCTGGGACCAGCATAACTATTAAGGAAAGGCTTCATTTCTTAAAACAGACACTTCTGTAGAGGCTGCTCATTCGTAGTTAAAGTCTAATATAGTTTTGCCTCTGAGTGGTGAGCTTGAACGTTCTTGCTGGATCCATTCAGCCAGTTTGGAACTGGAATGTACCAGAGAGTTACTCTGACTACCGTTGGTTTGAGAGCAAACATTATTCACTTCAGGGTTTTTGGTTTTGTGGTGGTTGATGTAAACTTTGTATTTCAGCAGAAGTATGAAGATAAAAACAAGGACAGACGCCACAATGATGCCTCCGATGATAATAATCATGGTCCCACCAAGAAACTGTGCATGGAGGGACTGACACTGCCGATATGCCTCCTCTGTGGTGAACTGCACACACCCTACCACCAGAGTCGCTGTCAGAGAAGTCACGCCATCATCATATACAGCAAGGACACACAGATCATAGTCCCGCCCAGCAACCAGGTCAGTCAGGAAGAAGGACTTGCTAGAAGCCGGGATCATCCTGCAAGAGAAGACAAACTCAGTCTATAGCAAGAGAACCACACGGCAACATCCCTCTCCACTCCCGTGATTTCCCGAAAGGCTAAAAGGAGGAACAGGGGAGAGCCGTTGGCTATTTAGGCAGCGTAACTATCCCTTTAACAGATTAACAGAGTTGATGGCCATGTTGGTGTTAAAATGGCAAAGTGTGCAGTATGATATTCAAGTTCTTATTCTTACTTTGACAAAGCAACAATATAGTCTGTACATATATACATATTTAAATTGCTGATTTTCAATTATGCAAAGGCCCGGCATAGTTTTTTCTCTGAGTAACCTAGAAATGAAATTTACCCAAGGCCATATTTTCACTTGCCATGGGAAGCAGAATTGGGACTGGTAAATTGGGGAAATTAACCAAGGAAGGGAGGGAGGGAGGGAAGGGCTCTATCCCCAGCTACTGTTAGGAAGTGGTGGGATTCAAATAATTTAACAATCGGCTCTGTGGGCGTGGCTAGGTGGGCATGGTTAGGTGGGCATGTGACTGGATGGGTGTGGCTAGGTGAGCATGTGACTGGGTGGGCGTGGCCATCTCAACGTCACTCATGACAAGGTGGGGCAGCACCTTGTTGTGAGTGATATTGAGCTGGCCACTCCCATTCAGTCACATGACCGATGCTGCAGAGACAGGCCGATTTCCTATCTTTACCACCACCGCCCCTCCACCCTTCAACTGACAAAATAAAAGCCCACCTAAAGATTGCGACTGCCTGCAGAGCCTGCCTGCAAATGCTGGCAAAAGGAGACTAGGGGGAGAAAAGAGGAGGTCCGATAGAAACGCCCAGTTTTCCACGCCATATTGGATCGGGATGGGAAGGTGGGGGGGGGGGGGGGAGAGCAAAAAGCCTACTCGGTCTGTACCAGCATGATGGCAAATCTCTCTTCAGGCTCACCAGTTCAGGGATTGGGAGCTTGGCCAATTTTCTTCCAGTGCTCTGTGCAGGAAATCCCAGGAACTGTTGCCTGCTCTTCACTCCAAGCATCCTGGACTGGAAAATACATGGCTGCGGTGGAGGAGAGGGTCTGCTTCAAACTGTTGCTGCGAGCCTGAGTTCCCAGCTCTGGCTGCAGGCATGCGATTGTGAGGGCAGGCTTTTTCCAAGGCCGGTCATAAAGGGAAACAGAGATGAATGCACTGGAACATTGGACTTCCAGCTCTTGTGTGGGGAACCCAGGCTTGCAACTCAGTTTGGCGCTTGTTAAGAAGCAGCGCTCCTACACCCCAGCCATGCATTTTCCAGTCCTGGCTGCTTGGACTGAAAAGCATGCTGTTGAGTCCCAATTTGGGGCTCCCCATGTCTGGGGGGGGGGGAGCATGGAGCTGCAACCATCAGAGCTGGTGAGTCCAATGGCAAGCAAGGCTGTAGCAGTGATGGTCATGGTAGGACATGTCAGGACAGCACTGGCCTGAACCTTGTCAGCAAGCGGTCCTCCTTGCTGGGTCTGGTGGCGAGCGGCACCAGCAGGTGTGGGGCTGCCGGAAGTCCCATCACCAACGTCCTGTTCTTCATGCCAACAGTGAACCCCATTGTCTGCCGATGCCACTCATGGCCAGACCCGGCCAGGAGGATGGCCTGCTGATGAACGGCAGGTCGGCACCTTCCCGACATGTCCCATTGTCCTCCTGGCCCATCACCGCCATTGCCACCCTGTTCTTCGCACCGGCCAAAGCTGCTCAGGAGGCAGCTGCTGCAGCCTGTCCCTTTAAGGTACGTCCGAGGCAGAAAAAGTTCAGCCAAGTCATCTCTTTCTCAGCCTCAAACACACAGACATCTCACAGCGCTGGGACCTTCCGTGAGGAGATGGCGTATGGACATGCGTTTCCTCGCAGAAGGTCCCGGGACCATGGGGTGTGTGTGTGTGTGTGTGTGTGTGTGTGTGTGTGTGTGTGTGTGTTTGCTTGAGGCCAAGAAGGAGACTTGGCCGAACTTTAATGCCTCCCTCTCTTCTGACACTGGCCAGGCAGGTGAGCAGCCTCCCGACCAGGGGGGCAAGTGTCCTTCCTGCCAGTGGGGGCCGGCTTCACGGCCAGAGAGGGGAGAGCATTCTCCCAGCTACCATTCAGAGGCTAGCGGGAAGCTCTGGGAAGGGCGGGAATGGAGCCGTGGCACCGGTGGAGAAGCAAGCTAGCCCGCCCCCCCTCCCCTCCCCTCCGCCTCCCGGGGACAGGGCGGGGCAGGACAGCAGCAGGGGCAGGTAGGCCGGCCCGGGAATTGACTTCTCCAGGGCTTGTGGCAGCAACAACCTAGGCCAGGCCGAGAGTCAGCCCTTGGCCAGGGCTTGTGGCGACGTAGGCAGCTAGGCCGTGAGTCGGGACTTGACTGGGGCTTTCTTGCAGGCTCACTCATTCACCCCCAAGGAGATCAGGGCTGTGGCAGAAGGCATGCAGCAATGGTGGGTGGGCGAGACGAGGAGTGACTGGGCAGGGAAGGTTGGGGGTGGCAGGGAGGGGGAGGGCCATCCGGACAACTACGGACCCACTCCTGTTGTTATGCCTAGACCCAGGAAGCAATTTCAGGAATTCTAGTCTTGTCTTAGGCATGAGGATGGCTGGGTGACCTTGGGCCAGTCGCTCTCTCTCAGCCCTAGTAAGAAGGCAAGGGGAAGCTCCTTCCAAAAACGTGGCCAAAGAAATGACAGGGTGTACTCCAGCTGTCACCAGAAATCATGGCACAAAAATGAAATTAAATTGATCATCCTGTTTTTAGTACATTTCTCATCTATCCTGCATGAAGTTCTGGTTTAAAAGGAACATGGGGAACGGAGAACCCTGACTTGGATTTTCCCTTTGGAGTAAGAGGTCCCTTCTCTTTTCATTCTGCCTCCTACCCTCCCAACTCATTCCGTGCGAAGGCATCAAGCAAGCGGTGCCTGGTTTTACTCCTGTAATTGTTGAACTTCCCACTGCTGCCATCTTGCCAGAAATGAACTTGAAACAAGCCTGGCAGGAATGCGTACCTGTACACCAGGATGTCATCAGCAGAGCTGTTGTACTGGATCTGGAACATTCGCATCCCAGGAATATGGCGCTGCGAAGGCCAGTGGATGAGGGCAGAGGACGAGGTCAGCTCAGCAATGGCCACTTTCCTCTCTTGGCGAGATTTGGTTTCATTAGAGAAGCTGGACTTGGCTGAGATGAGGATATCTGATGGACCCGTCTCAGCTTCTTTGCCAGAGTTTGTGCTGTTAGCAAGATGAGGATGTGGGTTGACCAGAAGTTCAACCGGTGCAGTGGACTCCCCTGCAGCGTTGGATGCTATACAAGTATACATACCTTGGTCTTGCGTGGAAGTCACTAAAATGTCTAAAGTCCCATTCTCATAGGAAACTGTTCGGGAAGTGTTGGAGACCAATTTTCCTCCTGGTGAAATCCAGCGTATGTATGGTTCTGGATCACCCATTGCTCTACACTTCAAGGAGACACTCTGTCCTTCCGTGATCACTTGCTTTGCTGTTCTGCGAGTAATCATTGGTGGTTCACAGACAAATTCCTCCTCCTTAATAGACCAGAAATACTTGCCCATCAGCTCGGGGGGGGAGGCACAGGTTTCCAGGTCGTCTTCTCTAGTTAGGCGCCGTAGCCACACTAGCTCACAATTGCAGTGTAACGGGTTCCCTCCAAAGCTCAATACCAGAGACGACAGAGGGGTACCCTTGGGCTTGGCATAGACAGGGATGCGGGAGAAAAGAGGGTCGGGGGGGATCTTCCTCAGCTGGTTAGAAGTCATGTCCAGCCGAGCCAGTTTGTGAAGGTCGGAGAAGATGCCTTCAGGAACAAAATCTATGAGGTTATGATCCAAACTAATAGTATTGGCATTGGAAAGCCTCCCAACAGTTTCCCAGGGGATCTTAACAAGATTATTATAGGATAGATCCAGATCCTCAATTATGTCAATGAAGTCATCAAAAGATCCAGGTGAAATATAATGTAACTGGTTGTTACTGAGAATTAAGTGGCGAAGGTTGATCAACCCTTTGAAGTGATCCTCATCAATAGAGGTGAGTCGGTTACTATCCAGGTGTAACGCATGAAGACCTTTAAGATCAAAAAATGCATAAGGCATAATATGACTGACTGTATTTCGTGATAGCGTTAAATGGATCAGGTCTGTCATGTTTGCAAAATCCTTCCTTCGCAAAGTCGTGATGAAATTATCCATCAGTCGGAGTTCTGCTGTCTGTCGGTCAATGGCAGGAGGAACAAAGAGCAGCCCGTTCTTTGTGCAGAGAATGGTGAGAGACGGGGACACCCTCTGGCAGCTGCAGCGCATGGGACACGTCAGGGCCCTCGCGGCCATGGTGCTCGTCATCAGAAGGCAGAAGACCAACTTTTCCATGATAAGATATAAAGGGCACCTAAAAAAAAAAAGAAATTGACAAATCCATGAATGTGAATTTCAACCAAACATGCTTTAAACGGGGGGGAAATAACGGAAGGCAACATTTGCCTGGGGGGGTCTACTTAGCTACTCCTACATCGGGCTGCTGTGGACATTTTAAAAAACAGCCCGAGACTGAAAGACGACCGTGGTTGGAGTCCAGAATTTCATTCTGAGGTACTGTGGCCTCTTGAATTGCTTTCTGTATAAAACAGAGTTTAAGGTTTTAAAAGGAGGCCATATAATTATAAAATCATAGGGAGAGGAAGGGATTTCAATCCCCTTCCCAGGGTAGGAATTATTTCCGATAAATGGCTTCCTACCCCTTTTCTGAAAATTTTCTGGGATTTAAACTATAGAAGGCAAGGTAGGTGTGTGTGTGTGTGTGTGTGTGAGAGAGAGAGAGAGAGAGGGGGGGGGGGGGACCACAATGGCTTCAGAGCAGAGATCACAGAGGCTTCAGATTTCAACACCACCTATCTTATCTTATGCTACATCAATCATTAATGGAAGCATTGTTCTTGTGTTTTTACATACTCTAATGTAATGTCCTTGACGGTGGATGCACTTAGAAAGATACATTCAGGATAGAACTGTGCTCCTATGAGAGTTACATTTCTTCCTTTCAGCCGCATTAACCTTTTGAAACTATCCAGGGAGTTCACAGTATTTTATTCCAGAAACTGTGACACAGTTACACTTCCGCCAATGTCTGAAGACATACCTTTTCCAACAAGCCGGCCTAGCCTAACCTCCCACGGAGACTTCTAGAAAGTTTTAAATTGGGTATTTTAATAATTTGGTTTTTAGCACAGGATCAGGATAATTTAATATTTATTTTAAATTATGTATTTATTTTTTGTGTACTTTTGTATATTTTTAAATTTCCTGTGCGCCGCCCTGGGTCCTCTGTGGAGAAGGGCAGGATATAAATATAAATAATAATAAAAAAAAAAACTGGCCATTGCCCCTGCTTCCTTTAAAGCAGTGGTAGTCAACCTGGTCCCTACCGCCCACTAGTGGGCGTTTCAGCTTTCATGGTCGGCAGTAGGGGTTTTGTCCGATACTAAAGCACTTTCCTTTAAAAAAAAATTAATTGACTTTTTTTAAAAAAATGCATAGCATTATTTAAAAACATTTTCATTAGGTTTTCATAAAATCACCATTACTGTGGAACTTGCGGGCGGTTAGAAAATTTTACTACTAACAGAGATACAAATGTGAGCAGTAGGTATAAAAAGGTTGACTACCCCTGCTTTAAAGGAAGCAATCACACAGTTATATTAATTATGTTTACTGCTTTGGCAAAAAGGCAAGAAATATTATATAAAACCATGAAAAATAACATGTATGTAGGTCAGAATTTTGCATCAGTTTGCCACAAGATGTCAGGAATGTTCAGAGCATACCAGGAGGTAGAACCCTTCGATTTGCCATGAGCTTCCTTTTTATATCTTGATCAATTGTCCTGCTGCCTGATTTGCGTTCTAATGTGAGCTGATGTCCTGCAGGGGGGGTGGGGGATTGTCACATCAGTCATGCTATTTTCCTACCAATTAATTCCATCGTGTTTCCTAGTTGTTATAATAGATCCAGCTTGCTTTGTCTGGTGGTTGCATTTTGTCCATGCGTTTGTATCCTTGAAATTGCAAACTTAAAAATATAAGTCTGATACAAACAGAAGCATTCCGGCTAGTAGTCTTCTCATTATTTTGAAGGGTCAAATTCTTTTCCCACAACAAACTTCTTGCAATAGAGCACGAAGTTGATAGCAACCATTTGCACATCTCTTACTTAATTTTTATTTTCTATTACTCCAATGTTTCAAAACTGCTCTTCTGCTGTCTGAAAAATCCATAAATTAAGTGCAGCACAAAGATGCTTCCGTTCACTTGACAATAATCCCATCTTGGCTAGAGAAGTGCTACTCCAAGAAGCTCAAGAAGAGCCTGCCTGACCAGACCAGACCAAAAAGCATCTCCTTAAGCATCACGAGAGGGTGCTAAAGAGAAGCCATGAGACTCCTCTCTAACTTGCTTAACACTACAGTCTCTGCAGCAATCCTCCCTCATCTCTCTCCACCTCACTGGGGGACTTTCATCTCCTTTGGGAAGATTGCTCCATGACCAATGATTCTAGGGAAGCGACCTTTCATATGAGCACAGTATGTGACTTTTTTTCAGCCTGCATGAATGACCGAAATGTAGTCCTGACTACAGTGCTTCTTCCTTTGGCAATATCCTTGATTTCCTTCTTCATCTCAAGGGCATTTTAGTAAATGGACAATAATATTTTCTCATAATCAAATTGCCCCCCAATCATTTAAACCAGTGGTTCCCAAAGTGGGCGGTAACGCCCCCCAGGGGGCGGTGGCCTGCGTTAGGGGGGCGCTAGGAGGCCAAACGGCTGCAGGGGGGCACTAGGAGGCAACAGGGGGGCGCTGAGGGCGAGGAAGAAAGTTGCCGATCGGAAGATGGGCTGTTAAAGCCTATCGGCGTGGGCAGAAGGACGACATCGTTAAAACAAACCTGGAAATAGCAGGTTTCCCTTTAAGCAACGTCACCACCCTCCCCTCCAATCACCGCCTTCCTCCCAGGAGAGGCGTGTGCGCGCGCTGCTTCAATCTCCTGTCCCCGACCAGCTCCAGCGTCCCCTCTTCCCTCCGCAAAAGCCCCTGCCAGGCCAGCAAAGATCCCATCCAGACCAGGCGGCGCTGGTCCCCTGCGCCCCCACAGCTCCCTTGCTCTGAGCTGCGCTTTGGAGCGGGCAGCGATCCCTCGAAAGCCCCCAGGTTGGTCCTCCTCCTCACCCAGATCCAGCGCGGCGCTCGCCGCCCGGCCTTTGTCCCTGCTGGCCCCAAGGAAGCTGCTGCTCCAGTCCCAAAGTGAACCAGAGGGAGCTGGAAGAGAGCTCGGAGGTCCTCTAGTCAGCCAGCAGGGACAAAGGCCAGACGGGGAGCGCCGCTCTGGATCCGGGCGAGGAGGAGGACCAACTTGGGGGCTTTCGAGGGATCACTGCCCACTCCAAAGCGCAGCTCAGAGCAAGGGAGCCACTTCGAGGGCGCGGAGGGCACAGGGGGTCCCAGTGCCACCTGGTCCAGATGGGATCTTTGCTGGCCTGGCAGGGGCTTTTGCGGAGGGAGGAGGGGACCCCCAGAGCCGGTCGGGGATGGAGATTGAAGCAGCGCGCATGCGCGCACGCCTCTCCTGTGAGGAAGGAAGCCTCTGCTCCAGCCCCAAAGTGAACCGGAGGGAGCTGGAAGAGAGCTCGGAGGTCCTCTAGTCCAGCCCCTGCTCAAGCAGGTTGCAAGGGTCTTGTAACTTGGCAGCTTTAAGACTTGCGTGCTTCAAATGCCAGAGTTCCTGAGCCAACATTTTGGTTGCAAGAGCGTTGTTAAGTGAGTTTCACCACATTTTACAAGTTGGCCACGCCCACCCAGTCACATGACTGCCAAGCCACTCCTACTCAGCTACATGGCCAGCAAGCCACTCCCACAAAGCAGGCCACACCTACAGAAGAGGTTCTAAAAGTCTTCTCAGGAGTTTTCTACAGGGTTTTTAAAATCAAACTTTAAGGGGTGGGCGGGAGGGGGTTGATTCGGATGGCTCAGACAGGTTTGGGGGGGAGTCTTCCAGGGCACAGGCCAGAGCTAAATAATGGGCGCGGGTCGGGAATGCTGGGAAGGGCTGGGATTCCGGGGGAAACATTAAGCCATCCCATTGGGGGGGGGGGGTTTACCATCTCTACCGTTTATGGGAGAGGCAGATATGCTGGCGGTCGAGGGCCAAATCATGTTCGGAGGATGCGGGTTCGCTGTTTAAGAGCGATCGCACGTTCCGACCCTCATTGCCCTTCCCGCACCCCTGGGTGCTCGGGATTGCAGGACCCTGGTCTCTGGCTGGTGTCGCTTAATGCCAGGTCCGTGGTACATAAGGCTCCCCTCATTTACGACCTCATACAAGAGGGGAAAGCAGAGCTGGCATGTATTACGGAGACCCGGTTGGGCCATGAGGGGGGTGTTCCCCTTAGTGAATTATGCCCACCAGGCCTCCGGGCGTTTCACCAGCCGAGAGCCCAGGGCAGGGGGTGGGGGGGTGGCAGTGGTTATTAGGGAAAGTCTTGGACCTCACTTTGCCTCAGAGAGGCGGGTGTGAGTCCCTTTGTGTGAAGCGGGGTCTTGGAGTTCAGGTGGGCCTCTTTGTTACGTACCTGTCTCCCTGCTACGTTTCATCAGCCCTGCCGGAGCTGCTGAATGTGTTAGCCGGATTGGTGGTTGACTTCCCCAGGCTTATGGCCTATTGCATCGGCTGGGGGGGTTGGGGGTGGGAGGCACCGTTTTACGGTGGTTCTCCTCCTACCTCTCTGGCCGATCGCAATTTGTGTTGACAGGGGGGCAGAGGTCGACCGCGAGACCCCTCACATGTGGGGTGCCTCAGGGGTCGGTCCTCTCGCCCCTCCTGTTCAACACATACATGAAGCCGCTGGGTGAGATCATCCGTGGTTTTGGGGTAGAATACCATCTGTACGCTGATGACACCCAGCTGTACATTTCTACCCCAAACCACCCCAACGATGCCGTAGCGGTGATGTGCCAGTGCCTGGAAGCTGTACGGATCTGGATGGGAAGTAACGGACTCAGGCTCAACCCGACCAAGACCGAGTGGCTGTGGTTTCCGGCTGCCCGATTCAACCAGCTTACTCCATCGCTGGCCATAGGGGGCGAACATCTTGCCCCTGTGGATGGGGTGCGCAATTTGGGTGTCCTCCTGGATGCCCGGCTGTCCATGGAAGATCAGGTGACAGCCGTGGCCAGGAGGGCGTTTTACCAGGTTCGCCTGGTTCGCCAATTGCGCCCCCTATTGGATCGGGACGCCCTTCGCACAGTCACTCATGCTCTCGTGACATCCCGACTGGACTATTGTAACTCTCTCTACATGGGGCTGCCCCTGAGGTGCACCCGGAGGCTTCAGCTAGTCCAGAATGCAGCCGCGCGAGCAATTATGGGGACCGCAAGGTCTACCCATGTAACACCGCTCTTGCGCGAGCTGCACTGGCTGCCTGTCGTCTTCCGGGTGCGCTTCAAGGTGCTAATCATCATCTTTAAAGCGCTCCATGGCTCGGGACCTAGCTATCTGCAGGATCGGATCCTGCCTCATACGTCCTCACGGCCGATTCGCTCCCACAGAGAGGGGCTTCTCCGGGTGCCGTCCACTAGACTGTGTCAGCGGGCGACACCCAGGGGAAGGGCGCTCTCTGTGGCGGGCCCGGCCCTCTGGAACGACCTTCCCCCCGACATTAGGACAACTACGGACCTCCGCTCCTTCCGTCTTAAATTAAAAACTTACTTTTTCCGTCTGGCCGGCCTGGGATAGCCTCCTTGCCTTGGGATTTTATAGAATAGGTTTTAGTTTAATTGGGATTTTAGCACAGGGTTTATTTAATTGGTTTTTAAATTTTGTTGTTATATTTATTGTTGTTGTTTATATATTGCTTTTATGCTACCTGTGCACCGCCCCGAGTCCCCATGGGGAGAGGGGGCGGTCTAGAAATAATAAATTATTATTATTATTATTATTATTATTGGGGGATTTTAATCTGCCTTCCATTGGCGAAACATCCGAGTCAGCTCGGGAGTTTGTGGCTTCCATGACGGCTATGGACCTATCTCAGTTAATTCAAGACCCATAATAGGGGGCACACGCTCGACCTGATTTTTGTCTCTGGACAGTGGATGAATGATCCAGATTAAGGGGATATTTCTATCCAACCCTTGTCATGGTCAGATCATTTCCTCATTAGGCTCGACTTCCAGACTGCTACCCCTCACCGCAAGGAGGTGGAACCGACTATATGGTTCTGCCCCAGGCGCCTGATGGACCCTGAAAGGTTCCTGATGGAGCTTGGGTCTTTTCCCGAATCCCTTGCTCACAGCTCGACCGAAGCCCTAGTGGAAGCCTGGGGTAGGGCGGCCCCTGGGGCCTTGGACCACGTTGTGCCTTTGCGGCCTCTGACCCGGTGCCGATCCCGAGTAGCTCCCTGGTTTACCGAGGAGCTCCGGGAGATGAAACACCGGAAAAGACGCCTAGAGAGTGGTTGGAAGGCCAGCCGGTCCGAATCTGATCAAACATTAGTAAGAATTCATATCAAATCCTACTTAGTGGCGATAAAAGCGGCAAAACAGCAACATTTTCCCACTCTTATCGCTTCCGCAGATAACCGTCCAGCCGCCCTGTTTAGGGTGACCCATTCCTTACTCAACGAAGGAACTGGGAAAGACCCCTTGCAGGGTCGGGCTGAAGAATTTATTCAGTATCTGCAGGATAAAACCGCTCAGATTCGGACAGGCTTGGACTCTGACTGGGTAGATTTGGGCAAGTCGATGGGGATGAATCTTGTGGAGACCATCTGGGATGAATTTGATCATGTGACCCCCGAGGGCATGGACAGAATTATGGGGAGACTTAGTGCGGCCACTTGTGTGCTTGATCCGTGTCCCTCTTGGTTAGTTTCGGCTTCAGAGTTGGTGGCTGTTGATCAGTTATTGATGAGCTGTTAGGTATTGCAATGATCGGCGATTGTTTAGGGGAAAAAAAACCAGTGGTGTTCAAACTTAACAGCTTTAAGACTTGTGGACTTCAACTCCCAGAATTCCTCCTCTCGCTCTTCATCTGGATGATGGGCGGACGGGTGGGGGGAGGGAGATGGAACCGGTTCTAAACTGCACTGTAGATTTGTGGATCTTCTTCTATCGAAGAGCTTAGAACTGGCAGGAACCCAGCCCTGCCTCAGACCTCAGCTGAATAAAGTGCTCTGTCCGTTTTTTGCTGTAAAGCCACAGCAGCCTAATTTCTTCTGCTATCAGTAGACCCACGCATTTCCTACAAGATGAGCTTGCGCAAAATATTTTCCCATGATAAACAAATCTCCTCCTCTACAGACTCAGTTCTACTTCTAATTTCTTTGTCGTTACAAGGAAATTAACTTGAAAATCCTTGCTTTTAACAGCTGGCTGAACAACTGAATGTGACTTCTGAAACTGCAAAATCACAATTTGTCCCATCTTTGATGCAAGTAGGCCCATAGCCCAGAAAAGCCCACCAAGCAATTAATCACATAATTTTCAAGCCTGGCAGACATGTCACCGTGCCGTGATTCCTCCAAGCACAGAGCTTCAGAACCTCTGTTCAGGTATAGGCTGGGAACAGAACAGGGCTGCCCACTGGGGGATCCTGCATCGTTGCTTCTGTGATCTGAAAGGATTTCTGTGGCACTGGACTATCTCCCCCACCTGCTTTCCAGAGAAACTGCCCTCTCAGCTTCTGGCAAGCAGATCGGCCAGGCCTTCTATAGTTTAGTTTAGTTTTTAGTTTTATTCGATTTGTATCCCGTCCTTCTCCAAAAGGACCCAGGGCGGCGCACAGGAATTTAAAATAACATACAAAGTAATACAAAATACAAAAATTTAAAAACCTATTAAATATCAAAACCTGCGCTAAAACCAATTAAAATCCTCCATTTTAAAACTATCTAATACTAGTCACAGCGGAGGCTATGTTAAGCCGGCTTGATGAAACAGGTGTGTTTTTAAACACTGGCGGAAGAGGCGGAGGTCGGTGATGGTACGGAGTTCCGGGGGTAGGTCGTTCCACAGGGCAGGGCCCGCCACAGAGAAGGCCCTTTCCCTGGGTGTCGCCGGTCAGCACTGTCCGGCCGATGGCACCCTGAGAAGGCCCTCTCTGTGGGAGCGTATCGGTCTAAGGGATGTATGGGGCAGGAGACGGTCTCGCATGTAACTAGGTCCCGAGCCATGGAGCGCTTTGAAGATGGTCGTCAAGACCTTGAAGCGCACCCGAAAGACCACAGGAAGCCAGTGCAGCTTGCGCAGGATCGGTGTTATATGGGAGCATCTAGAGGCTCCCGTAATCACCCGCGCGGCTGCATTCTGCACTAACTGTAGCTTTCGAGTGCACCTCAAGGGAAGCCCCATGTAGAGAGCATTGCAGTAGTCGAGTCGGGATGTCACAAGGGCCTGAGTGAAGGGCAGCCCGGTCCAGTAAGGGGTGCAATTGGCGCATCAGGCGTACCTGATGAAATGCCCCCCTGGCGACGGCCGCCACATGGTCCTCCATGGACAGCCGGGAATCCAGGAGGACAGCCGGGGATCCAGTTTGTACTATCAAACTCTTCATAACATCCCTTTTTATCGATGATCTTTTCCCCAGAAGACAACCCCCTTGACACGAGGATCTTAAGGCCCTATTGACCTTTGACTATTCGAATGGAAGTCCAAGCCTTCCCTAAAGAAAGCACTCCCTTTAGAATCAGCAGGAACACAACCGCTCGCCTCCTACAGATCTCCAGGAAAAGGGCCCTGATGGCGAAGCCCCATCCCCAACTTGCCCACCCTGGACTCTCACTCACAGCCCTCTTTCTCAAGGCAAGTGCTCCACGCAGGGAGATTCCACTTCAGGCGGCAGTCTGTCTTACTCCTGCTGTATAGGGTGTTAGTCAGGCACCGTTTGGGGCACTGGGTCCAGTTCTGTAGACCTCACTTAAAAAAACACATTGGTAAGATTGAGCGAGTCCAGAGACGGGCAGCAAACCGGTGCAAAGCCTGAGGGAGGAAAGTATCAGGAGAGATTGAAGGAACTCAATACGCACAGCCTGGGGGGCCGAAGGGAAAGGGGCCACGTGACTGAAAGCTTTCCATATATTAACTTTGGTGGGAGTAAGATTCCAGAAGGCAGCATTTTCAATCTTAAAATATTGACATTTTATTGAAATACTTCAATATTTCGGTTCTCTATGTTTCTAGCTTCTCTTTCCTCATTCCAGAAATAGGGGCGTTTTGTCTTCTCTGAGCAGTGGGGAGACATCAGCTCCACATTCTGAAGGGAGCAATATAGCAGACAGGGAAAGCCCAGGCAAAGCGGGGTGGGGGAGAGGGGAAGCAAGGGAAGAAGAGATTCTGCTCTTACTTTTTAAGTATTCCTCACTGCTAAATGTGCTCCAGCCGTGCATCTACTTCCTTCAGAAGCTCCTTCCTGTTGATGTGGTAAGTCTTCTACACAAACTTGCATTTTCTCCGCTAACCCAGCAGTTCTAGTGGTCTTGGAGGAAGTCATTCTCCCTGCAATTACAGAGACCGTTCTTTTGCACTGGAATTCTATTAAAGCAGAGACTTTGCCGGGTGATGGAACAGGTTGCAATAAAAAGGGCTGTGTATGAACACATGCATGTATTTCTGTTTATATGCCTGTCCATCTCAGCCACAGGTAAATCTGGGCAGCAAACTCAATTAAAAACATCAGCATAATAAGAAAAATGTAGACCTCATAGAAGTATTTTATTCTCTTTAGTTCTGCATAGGGTAGCCCTGCCCCCAACAGACCCAATACACAACTCCCAACTCCTCTTCAAAGAGCAAGTAGCAGCTGTGGCCAGAAGAGCCTTGGTGCAACTTGGAGTTGTGTACCAGTTGTTCCCTTTTCTGGATCGGAATCCCTGCGCTCAGTCACTCAGATCCTAGTGATCTCTCGCTCGGACTAGTGCAATGTGCTCCCCATGGGGTTATCTTCATGGGGTTATCTTTGAAGAGTATTTGGAAGCTACAAGTGGCTCTGAATGCAGCTGCGTGGACAGTTCGGGGGGAGGGGGGGCTGCGCTGTTATGTAAATTTCACTGGTTACCCTTTTGCTTCCAGGTTATCACCTTTAAAGCCCTTTGTAGCATGGGTCCAAATTACCTGAGTATCCTTTTCACCCCAACGGAATTGGCTCACCACCAACGCCAGCAGAAAGGGCATGCGGCAGACCCCGTTGACCAAGGAATTTGGCCTGACGGTGTCCAGGAGATGAGCCTTTCCTGCTACAGTCCTTGGGGTGAGATCTGCCCCCCTCCTTCTGTAAATGTCTTAAAACCTGGCTCAGCCACTTGGCCTGGAGCCAGGTTTTATGGTTGCCCGTCATCCTGTGCCTGTCATCCTGTCGTTACTGGATTAACTAGAAGATTCCCCCTTCTCCTCTATTATTCCCCTGCCCCACCTCTGCTATTTTAGCTATTTCTTGTTAATTTTATTGTATTTATTGTCTCATTGTTTTATTGCTTTAATGTTTATACTAATATTTATACTAATCGCATTGCATTGTAAGCCGCCCAGAGTTGTGTGACAGTGAGATGGATGGTGGGTAGATGTAATTAATAAATAAATAAGTAGGAAAGCAAATTAAAATGGAAGCAAAAAAAAATCCATCTGTAATAAATTAATACTTCTGGCAGTTTGATAGTATTCATAGAGAGGTTTTCTTCTGGGAACTTGACAACTTCAGTGGCTCAGCTAAACAGGTGAGCAAAGGCCCAGGGTGCGTTTGTCCTCTTCAAAGATGGAAGGTAATTGATCTCTTCAGCACTTTGGAGTAGAACCAGCTGCAGCTGCCATTCCAATGGGGGAAAAAGAGACTCGTGTATGACATCACAGCACAATCCATATGCCCTTATGAAACTGCACCCTGATGCCTGATGCAAATATATCAACTGCACTGTGACATCCGGAAGTCTGTTTTCGCACTCCACATGCACCCCCGCAGATGTTGATGAGAGGATTCTCCACTGCAGACTTCATTACTCCAGCTGCAAAGACACAATTTATGCCAACCATTTGGAATCCAGCTTAACGTCCTGACCCTGCACTGGTTTTCACGGCCCTTCATCAGAAATTAAGTAAAAAGACGGAGCAAAACTAGAAGCACCCAACTACTGTAGCAGTTACAATTCTAAATGTCATGATCCCACTCCCCACGTAACCTTTTGTGAAAGCATGTACAATATGACCAGATCAGGGCCTCATCCAGCACAGCATCCTGCTTCTGCAGCAACCAACCAGGTGCTTCTTTTGGGAAGCCTTCAAATGGGATACGAGCTCCCTCAAGTTCCCTCAGGTTCCCCAGCAGCCATTCCCCACGAGGCTGCCACTGTGACCAGAGGCTGTTGCTTACTTGGCCTCTGGCTTTCACTCTTTTACCAAAGCTAAGTCCTTGGCCCCGACTAACCTTCCAACAGAAAATGAATACCCCTTCGTCTGTCTCAAGTCTCCCACTGGAGAATAATTGATCTGGAATGCTAAAGGGATGCATTGCTGAAGACTATTGAGCATCTGGTGGTTAAGATGGCGCTTTTCCCTTTTCTAACACTGAGAACCAAAAGCACAAACTGACATCTGTTTACAAGGGAGAAAACTCCCTCCTACCAGAAACAAGCCTGGTTTAATAATAGTACAACAAGACGACCTATTATGTAGGTAGCTGACTCCGCCTGTTCTATGCTCAGTCCTCTTCAGAGAGTACTAACACATATGCAAAATAGGCCATTTCTTCCATCAAATAAATAGACTGTGCTTCAGAAATAGAAAGAGAGCAGTCACAAATATGAGACACTGATAATTCACACTTTGCCAGAATTTTACCTGCTCCTATTTTGGATCCAATGTATTTTCTCCCTACACTTCCCGATGCAACAAAGCTTTAGCCTTCTTTTACTCACTCTATCATTGATGCTTGGAGTCATTTCAACTTTCTGGTCTTTTTTGATAAGTTGATGGCAAATACCACCTTTTTCAGACAGCTGTCCCAAGCACGAAAGATGAAGGTGCCTGAGAAGCCCCAATCTCTACTCCATATTTGAAAGTCAGGAGCTGGCCTTCTTACAGAATATGGAATAAAGATCAGGTGGGACACCAAAGAACCACCTTCCGATTCACCTTAGAAGTGCTGCATGCCACTCATTCCATTATGCCAGCTCAGCTGGCAAAGATATCAATGTGCACCTTGCACGTTTTTAGCTAAAAATTATTCAAAAGGGAATTTGCAAATTAAAAGCAACCCTGCTACAGTCATCATTGTAGTGGGATAATGCAAAAATTGAAGGAATAAGGTTGCCTTCTAAAATGAATGTAATCTTTACTTATCTTAACTCTGTTACATTTCATCCAATATTTCAAAGTATCAATGAAGATCAAACTCGTGCACCTCTTGAATGCAAAGCTTCCTCCAAACAAAACATCAGGCTCCAGTGCCGGAAAAAAAATCTGTAACTCCCTGGCT
Source organism: Rhabdophis nuchalis (assembly GCA_039707465.1). Lineage (NCBI taxonomy): Eukaryota > Metazoa > Chordata > Lepidosauria > Squamata > Natricidae > Rhabdophis > Rhabdophis nuchalis. The sequence continues at coordinate 29,981 of CM077654.1, forward strand.
GACAGGCTGGAGATGAAACTGGCATTCCAGGGAAAGACATGGGCAAGAGGACCAAACATAAAACAACAGTGGATTAGATCAAAACAAGGGATTGACTTAGGTTTAGGTATACCGTTTCATTGTGCCTTTCAGCCCTCTCTAAGTGAACAGAGTCAGCATATGGCCTCCACAAGCACCAGGTAGCCAAGATTTGCCCTTCCTTTTCTTTGCAATCTTCCTTCTTCCAAACAGAATACTACCTGGATGTTTGAGACTGCTCGTTTTGGCCCCTGCTGCTTATTACCAGCAGGCTGTATACAAGGGAGTTGTTACCCTGTTTCCCCAAAAAGAAGACCTCCTTGGGTAATAAGCCCTATTGGGCTTTTGAGCACATGCGCTAAAATAAGCCCTCTCCTGGAAATATTGCAACACAGCAGCAGCCATGAGGTGACCATGCTTTCAGCCTCCTGCACCTCAAAAATAATAAGGCCAAGTGCTTATTTGGGGGGGGGGGGGTGTCAAAAGAAAATAAGACCCTGTCTTATTTTGGGGGAAATGTGGTATTACTACTCTTTTGTTTATTTCTCAAGGGGTTTTTAGCGTACCTGTGACCCCCCCCCCCGCCCCCAATTATTTTCAAGCTATAGTCTACCCCAGGGGTCTGCAAAGTTGGCTATTTTAAGACTGGTGGACTTCAATTCCCAGAATTCCCCAGCCAGGCTGGCTGGGGAATTCTGGGAGTTGAAGTCCACCAATCTTAAAAGAGCCAAATTCGCAGACCCCTGGTCTACCCTCTCTGGACCAATGGCATATCTAAATTTTGAAAGCAGATTTTGTCCTTCTTAGCAACCCAGGGAGGTATATAATCCCCCTTCCCCAAACCAATAATATTCAGGAAAGCAACTCAGTAAATCAATCAATAGTCTCTCTGTTCAATGGCTAGCCCACATTTTTTAATGAACACCTAGAAGAAAGACAAGCTAGCTCTTCCTATTTACACCTTGTGAGCTGTGAGGTACTTGTAAATCTGTTATCTAGAAGGATACTTACTATTTGTGTTTTTTAGAGATTATGTGTTTCTCAATTCCTTACAAAACATAATCAAGAACTTAAACAAAATTCACCCTTCAAGATGCAAAAGAATAACAAAAAATCTACATCAACAACAGAATGCACAATATAATCATTAATTGTTATTTTATTTTCAGAAAATGTACAAAAGTTCAGAATAGTTACATGGTACAATAACTACTTTTTCTACTTATTGCTATAAATCAGTTTTTTAAAAGATCACATAAAAATCACTAGATCTTAATCTTAATCTTTATTGTATTTCTATACCGCCCTCTCTCCCAGACGGGACTCAGGGCGGTGCACAGGAACAATAAAAATATAAAAATATATAGACAATCAAGTAGTTAAAACTGAATTAAATAAAATTTGGACCCGTGCTAAAAACATAATTAAAACCCAACTAAAATCAGCCATAAAACAGCTATGCCATGGCGGCCGCATGAAAGAAGTATGTTTTTTTTTTTTTTAATTGAAAAAGTTTTATTGGTTTTACATTTTTTAACAGGATAGGGTAATGGTTACAAAGAAATTTTGAGAGCATTCACGTCAGAGTCGTCGGACCTTCCGAGACCTCAAAATATACATTAAAAAAGTTAACATAGAAAACATTTTCCATACCACTACAAGATGGAAGCAAGTACATTTACCTAAATTCTCCCTTCCATGCTGTCAGACATTTACAAAAAGTCCGGATAGAAATATTATACAAAATTGTTCAAGAAAAATCAAGGCAAAGTTATTTTTTTGATCTAAGTCTTTTGGCTATTGTATCTTCTTTCTCTCCTCCCTGGCCCCCCGCGGGCGGGGCCGTGACCCCCTCCGTCCCCCCTGGATCTTCCCCCAGGGCAGAGGAATATTTTTTAAGAAAGGCTTCCGCCTCAGCAACTGTTTTAATCCTCACTCTTCCTCCTTCCCAGAACACCAGCATCCCTTCAGGTGTCATCCACTTGAACCAAATCCCGTGATCAAACAAGGTTTTAGACAAGAAGGAAAATTTCCTTCTTGAATCTCTAATTTTTCTAGGGATCTGCTTCAAGATAGTGACCATTTCTCGTTGATAAATTAAAGGTTTCTCTCTCTGCGCTTTCAGGATTTCCTCTCTGGTTGACCTTCTAACAAATTTCACATGTATCTCTCTAGGCACTTCATTCATCTTGGCATATGCAGAATTAATTCTATAGGTTAGGTCAATGTCCCCCCTGATCTCATCTTTGGGTTTTTGTAAATAGTCTGCTAAAATTGTACTCATAAGATCAGGTAGGCATTCACCAGATTCCTCAAGAACATTCTGAAATCTCAAAAAATATGTCATTCTTTCCATATCTATCCTAGACACATGCCCATTTATTTCCCCCACCTCATTAGAAACATTTTTAATCTCTCCCTTAGCCCCCTCCAGCCCCCCCTCCAATTCCTCGGTCTTCTGTGTATTCTCCAACACTTGCTTCCGGGTATCCAATAGTTCCTTTTTAAAAGTACTATTTTCAGCCCTCTGGGCCTTTATTTCTGATATCAAAGTTTGCATAGAGGTTTCAAGAGAAGCCATCCTTTGTTCCAAATTTACAAGTGCTGCTTCTTGTGCCATGGTTAAAAGTTAGAGTCACTGCCACCAAGATGGCGTTTTCCGGGTGGGGCTGGTGGGGCAGATCAGGAGCTCAGTTCAATTCAGGGCTGTGAAGTTGCAAACAATTCAGAAACCAAAAGAGACACAATTTCCCAAATCAGCAAATAGTAATAACGAAGGTATTCCAGAGAAGAAGTCACAAATCCATCAAAAAAAATTTTTTTTCAAAAATCCAGAGAGAGTCCTGCTTTCAAAGAGACGCTGGAAATTTTCCTTAGTTGAAATAGTCAGGCAGGGACAAAGAGAAGCCACTTCCACCGCCCATCTAGCCAGAGGGAGAGAGTAGCAAAAAAAAGAATTTTTTTAAGCTCAGCCAGACCTAGAAACAATGTTGCAGAAAGTCACAATCCACTTTCCCTTGTTAAAGACCGTCCGGAGTGAAAGTTTCCGCTTTCTCTTTGCAGAGAAGCCATCTTAGCGTGCCGCTTAAATCCGAGGGGTTTTTTTTTAAAATTAAACACCCCCCTCCCAGTCCGTTCAGCCTGGCTGGCAGCAAGGAAAAAAAGGTGTTCTTTTAAACTCACTCCCTCTCGCAGCTGAAGCCTCGGCGATCCGCCCGACCTCTCCGTTCAGCCCTCTCCATTAAAGCGAATGGCACCGACAGCCGTTGGAGAAGGAAAAAACCCCCGCTAGCATGTTCCTCTCCTCCTAGGTCGCAGAGAGGAGCGCCCTCCCCACCGCCGTGACGAGGGCCGCTCCCTCTGAGCCGACCCTATGGGAAACCTCCGGTAACCGGAGAGTTTCGCCCCCCTGGGGGGGCAGAAAAGGCAACAAAGCGGCGAGCGAGCCCTAGGCTCGCCCGTCTCCGCTGGAGCCGGATACCGGAAGTGGAAAAGGTACAGCCAAGAAGGTACAGCCAATCGTATCTCAGAATTGAAGAAGTATGTTTTTAATGCCCGACGAAAGAGGCGAAGGTCCATGATTGTACAGAGGGCAGGGAGCAGGTTGTTCCAGAGGGCGGAGCCTGCCACAGAGAAGGCTCTTCCCCTGGGAGTCGCCAGCCGGCATTGTCCGGCGGACGGCACCCTAAGGAGGCCCTCCCTGTGGGAGCGGACAGGTCGAAGGGAAGTATGTGGTAGGAGGCGGTCCTGCAAGTAACCAGGTCCCATGCCATGGAGCGCTTTGAAGATGGTCACTAAGACCTTGAAATGCACCCGGAAGGCCACAGGCAGCCAGTGCAGCTCGCGCAGGAGAGGTGTTACATGGGAGTGTCTTGAGACTCCCAAAATCCCCTGTGCGGCCGCGTTCTGCACTAACTGGAGCCACCTCAAGGGGAGCCCCATGTAGAGAGCGTTACAATAGTCCAGGCGGGAAATGACGAGAGCCTGAGTGACCGTGCGTAGGGCGTCATGATCCAGAAAGGGGTGCAACTGGCGTATCAGGTAGACCTGATAGAAGGCCCCCCTGGCTAGGGCTGTCAATTGGTCATCCAAAGACAGCCGAGAGTCCAGGACACCCAAGTTGCGGGCCCTCTCTGCGGGAGCTAATGACTCGCCCCCGATAGCCAGAGATGGAACCAACTGGCTATGTCGTGGCGCCGGAAACCACAGCCACTCGGTCTTGGACGGGTTGAGTCGGAGCCCGTTCCTCCCCATCCAGACTCGCACGGCCTCCAAACACCGGGACATCACTTCGACGGCATCATTGGGGTGATTAGGGGTAGAGATGTACAGCTGGGTGTCATCAGCGTACTGATGGAACTCTACCCCAAAACCACGGATGATCTCACCCAGCGGCTTCATATAGATGTTGAACAGGAGGGGCGAGAGGATCGACCCCTGAGGTACCCCGCACATAAGGGGCCTCGATGCCAACCTCTGCCCTCCTGCCAACACAAATTGCGACCGGTCAGAGAGGTAGGAGGAGAACCACCATAATAGGGAGCCTCCCAACCCCAACCCCTCCAGCCGGTGCAATAGGATACCATGGTCGATGGTATCGAAAGCCGCTGAGAGATCTAACAGGACCAGGATAGAGGAACAACCTCTATCCCGAGCCCTCCAGAGATCATCTACCAACACGACCAATGCCGCCTCCATGCTGTACCCAGGTCGGAAGCTGGACTGGCGCGAGTCTGGATAGGCAGTTTCCTCCAGGTGCTGGGGGAACTGTCGCGCCACCACACTCTCAACAACCTTCGCCAAAAAGCGAAGGTTGGAGGCCGGACGGTAGTTGGATAACACAGCTGGGTCCAGGGAGGGCTTCTTGAGGAGGGGCCTCACCACCGCCTCTTTCAAGATGGTCGGCAAAAACCCCTCACTCAAAGAAGCGTTAACGATCCCCTGGAGCTAGCCTCGTGTGACCTCCCGGGAGGCCAGTACAAGCCAGGAGGGACACGGGTCCAATAAACATGTGGTGGCATTCAGCTGCCCCAGTATCCTGTCCATGCCATCAGGAGTCACAGGATCAAACTCAGCCCAAATAACGGTCTCAAGACCTGTCTCTGTCATCCCGTCTGGACTAACCCAATTGGAGGCTAACTCGCCCCGGATCTGAACGATTTTATCCTGCAAGTAACATCCAAATCCCTCTGCACAACCCTGCAAAGGAGCTTCCCGTGGCCTCTGGTGAAGGAGGGAGCGGGTTACTCTGAACAAGGCGGCAGGGCGGTTATCTGCGGATGCAATGAGAGCGGCGAGATGATCCCGCTTTGCTGCTCTTATCACCATAAGGTAGGTCCGCAAATGCGACCTTGCCCGTGTCCGGTCAGATTCGGCGCAAGTGGACCTTCAGACGCTCTCTAGGAGTCTCTTCCGGCGTTTCATTTCCCTCAGCTCCTTGGAAAACCAAGGAGCCAAGGTAGATCAACGCCGAGTGAGAGGCCGCAGAGGCACAACCAGGTCCAGGGCCCCCGTGGCCACACTATTCCAGGCGGCCACTAGGTCCTCAGTCGAGTCGCGGGTCAGGCATTCAGGTATTGGCCCAAGCTCCGTCTGGAACCTCTCTGGGTCCATTAGGCGCTTGGGGCGGAACTATCTTGGCACTTCTGGTTCCGTCTCCCCGCGGTGGGGTGCAGCGGTTGGAAAGTCAAGCCGGAGGAGAGAGTGATCTGACCATGACAGGGGTTCAATGACTAATTCCCCTAATCCAAGAACAGTCGTCCACTGGCTGGAGGCAAAAACTAGGTCCAGTGTGTGTCCCCCGGTGTGCGTGGGGCCATGAATTACTTGGGTCAGGTCCATGGCCGTCATGGAGGCTATGAACTCCCGGACCACCTCAGATGTTTCGCCTACCGATGGCAGGTTGAAATCCCCCATGACTAAAAGCCTGGGGGTATCAACCGCCACCTCAGCGATCACATCGAGGAGCTCGGGTAGGGCTGCTGATACGTAGCGGGGAGCCAGATACACAATCAGCAAACCCAACTGCCTCCCATGACCCCACTTCACACAGAGGGACTCACAACCGGCTGTCTGCGGCACGGTGGTGTCCCTCGGCTCAAGACTCTCCTTAATAACAACCGCCACCCCCCCACCCCGACCTTGGACCCGTGGCTGATGGAATGCCCATTAACCTGGGTGAGATGAGCAAAAGGGACACTGATTTTTAGTTGTTCCCAATTATCCCAAAAGTGCTTTATCAAAAGGCAATTGGAGTTTGTTTTTCTTTTAGACATTTCACTTCTCATCCAAGACGCTTCTTCCATTCTGATTAAATGGAGGGAGGATGGAAGGATTTATATTCCTTGCAATCATCTGGCCGTTAGCACTCTCTCTGAGAGTCATTGAGGCCACTTGGGGGTTTATTTATCCCCTCATGGTCCCTGAATCAGAGTGCAAATGGGTGTGGAACCTTCTTGATACTGCTAAAAAGACTGTGTTGTAAGCAGGAGATGGGTGGCGTCATATCCCTCCCCTTCTGTTGAGGGAAGGCTGCTCAGTGTTAATGCGCTTGGCCACTTTGACTCCTCTTTCAAACTAGTAGTCTTCCCTGTCCAGAACGTGGTCTTTGTCTTTCAAATGCAAGTAGATTGCTGAATCTTGTCCTGATGTTTGTTCTCCTATGTTGTGTCATGCATTTATGGAGTGGTTGTTTTGTTTCTCCAACGTACAGATCTCCATATGTCTCACTACATTCTACTGCATACATCGCATTGCTAAGTTTATGTCTGGGTGTTTTATGCTTGGGATGGACAAGCTTCTGTGGGGGGTGGGGGGGGCAGTAATCAACCTTGTAAGGTCAGTTTTGTGGACTGAGACATTCAGTTCACATGGGAAGATGTCAAGGAAAATAGTCTAGCTTTCCTGGACTGAGCACTACACATGAAGAAAAACAGAAGCCTTAACACTGGCCCAAGGTAGGGGTGGAGGGGTGGCGGTCATTATCAAGGAAGGTCTTGAGCCAAGAGAGACCATTGTGCCACAGACTACCGGTTGTGAGTCCCTCTGCGTGAAGTGGGGCCTGGGGAGGCAGTTGGGCTTGCTGGTTATATACCTGGCTCCTCGCTATGTAGTAGCAGCCCTGCCCGAGCTCCTGGAGGTGATCGCTACGGTGGCAGTGGAGACCCCCAGACTTATAGTCATGGGGGACTTTAATCTGCCATCGTTGGGCGAATCATCCGAGGTAGCTCGGGAGTTCATGGCTTCCATGACGGCCATGGACCTGACCCAACTAATTCAAGGCCCCACCCACGAGGGTGGTCACACACCGGACCTCATCTTTGTCTCAGGCCAATGGAAGAGTGATCTGGGCTTAGGGGATATAGTCATCACACCCTTGTCATGGTCAGATCACTCACTTCTCCGGCTCGACTTTCCGACCGCTACCCCCCGCCGCGAGGAGGCGGCACCAGAACCACCTATCTGGTTCCGCCCCAGGCGCCTGATGGACCCAGATGGGTTCCAGATGGCGCTTGGGCCACTTCCTGTACCCCTGACCCGCGCCCCGATTTAGGATCTCGTGGCCGCATGGAATACTGCGACCACGGGAGCCTTGGATCGGGTCGCGCCCTTGCGGCCTCTCTTGCGGCGCCGAACCGCCCCGGCCCCTTGGTTTACCAAGGAGCTGAGGGCGATGAAACGCCACAAGAGATGCCTAGAGAGAAGATGAGGGCTACTCGATCTGGATCTGACCGGACACAGGTAAGAGCCCATTTACGGACTTACATTGTGGCGTTGAGAGTGGCCAAACGCCATCATTGTGCCACTCTCATAGCATCCGCAGAAAACCGCCCTGCCGCCCTGTTTAGGGTGACCCGTTCCCTCCTTCAGCAGAGGGTGCGGGAAGCCCCGTTACAGGGTAGAGCAGAGGAATTTGTGACTTTTCTGCAGGACAAAATCGCTCAGATACAGAACGAGTTAGCCCCCATTCATGGCCCAGTGGGATGCCACGAGGCTGATCTTGTTTGGGAGGAGTTTGACTCCGTTGCTTCCGAGGATATGGACAGGTTACGTGGGCGACTGCGAGCCACCACATGTTTATTGGACCCGTGTCCCTCCTGGCTTGTACTGGCATCCTGGGAGGTGACACGAGGCTGGCTCCAAGAGGTTATCAATGCATCCTTGAGTGAGGGTTCCTTGCCTGCTTCCCTAAAAGAGGCTATGGTGAGGCCCCTCCTTAAGAAGCCCTCTTTGGACCCAGCTCTTTTAACAAACTATCGTCCCGTCTCCAACCTTCCCTTCTTGGCGAAGGTTGTCGAGAGTGTGGTGGCACAACAGTTTCCCCGTCACCTGGAGGAAGTTGATTATCTAGACCCGCGCCAGTCCGGCTTTCGGCCCGGGCATAGCACTGAGACGGCATTGGTCGCGTTGGTTGATGATCTCTGGAGGGCCAGAGATGGGGGTTGTTCCTCCATCCTGGTCCTATTAGATCTCTCGGCGACTTTCGATATCATCGACCATGGTATCCTATTGCATCGGCTGGGGAGGTTGGGGGTGGGAGGCACCGTCCTATGGTGGTTCTCCTCCTACCTCTCTGGCCGATCGCAATTTGTGTTGGCAGGGGAGCAGAGGTCGACCCCGAGACCCCTCACATGTGGGGTGCCTCAGGGGTCGGTCCTTTCGCCTCTCCTGTTTAATGCATACATGAAGCCGCTGGGTGAGATCATCCGTGGTTTTGGGGTAGAGTATCATCTCTACGCTGATGATACTCAGCTGTATATATCTACCCCAAACCACCCCAACGATGCCGTAGCGGTGATGTGCCAGTGCCTGGAAGCCGTGCGGATCTGGATGGGAAGTAACGGACTTAGGCTCAACCCGACCAAGACCGAGTGGCTGTAGTTTCCGGCTGCCCGATTCAACCACCTTTCTCCAACGCTGGCCATAGGGGGCGAACATCTTGCCCCTGTGGATGGGGCGCGCAATTTGGGTGTCCTCCTGGATACCCGGCTGTCTATGGAAGAGCAAGTGACAGCCGTGGCCAGGAGGGCGTTTTACCAGGTTCGCCTGGTTCGCCAATTGCGCCTCCTATTGGATCGGGACGCCCTTCGCACAGTCACTCATGCCCTCGTGACATCTCGACTGGACTATTGTAACTCTCTCTACATGGGGCACCCGGAGGCTTCAGTTAGTTGAGGTGCACCCGGAGGCGCACCCGGAGGCTTCAGTTAGTTCAGAATGCAGCCGCGCGAGCAAATATGGGAACCACCAGGTTCACCCACGTTACACCGCTCTTGCGCGAGCTGCACTGGCTACCTGTCGTCTTCCGGGTGCGCTTCAAGGTATTAATCATCATCTTTAAAGCGCTCCATGGCTCGGGACCTAGCTACCTGCGGGATCGGATCCTGCCTCATACATCCTCACGGCCGATTCGCTCCCACAGAGAGGGACTGCTCCGGGTGCCGTCCACTAGACTCTGTCAGCGGGCGACGCCCAGGGGAAGGGCTCTCTCTGTGGCGGGCCCGGCCCTCTGGAACGACCTTCCCCCCGATATTAGAACGACCACGGACCTCCGCTCCTTCCGCCTGAAATTGAAGACTCATCTTTTCCGCCTGGCCGGCCTAGGGTAGTCTATGGGTTTTTAAATGTATACTATATTTATTGGATGTTTTTAGTTAAGGGGATTTTAGCACAGGATTGATTGAGTTTAATTCGTTTTAATTTGTATGTATTTTGTATATTTTTCGTTTTTTAATTTCCCTGTGCACCGCCCCGAGTCCCTGTGGGGAGAGGGTGCGGTCAATAAATGCAACTTTATTATTATTATTATTATTATTAACACTGATGCTTACACACACACACACACACACACACACACAATTGTAATTACGTTTTGATTCTTACTACCCACTGGAGCACAAAATGAGAGTGATCAGAACTTTGCACCACTGGGCTGAAGATTTGTCTACCAGTAAAGTGGGAAAAGAAAAAGAACTAAACTAAGAACTTGTGGCTATTCCAACTGGGCCTTCATCAAATCCAAAAAAAGATCCAGCAGAAGCTCCTCCAAAACAGACAAAGAAGAGAACAGCAAACAAAGCAACGTTTCCATGCCCAATGTTGCAGGAATATCTGAAAAGCTCAGGAGGATTTTCAACTAGCACAATATACACGCACACTTTAAACCCTATAATATACTAAGGCAGAAGCTTTTCCACCCCAATGACAAAACACCAGACATAAACTGAGTAATGTGATATATGCAATACAATGCAATGTGAGACATGTACGGATCGGTACATTGGAGAAACAAAACAATGGTGAAAAAAGTAAGTTTCTACATTCAGGGAAGAAAAACCAAATGCACAGGTGATATTTGACTCAACAGTAGTAACTGCAAGAGGGATCTTGGAGTCCTAGTAGGCAGTCACTTAATTATGAGCCAGCAATGTGTGCTGCAGTTGTCAAAAAAGTCAGCACAGATCTAAGCTGAATTAACATAAGTACAGAATCAAGATAACACAAAGTGTTAATATCACATTAATAAGGCATTGGTAAGACCACACTTTAAATATTGCATCCAGTTTTGGTCACCATGTTATAAAAGAGCTGTTGAGACTCTTTTAGAAAGAGTGCAGAAAAGAGCAACAAACATGATTAAGGGACTGGAGGCTAAAACATATCAAGAGTGGTTGCAGGAGTTGGGTATGTCTAATTTAATGAAAAGAAGGGTTAGAAGTGACATGATAGCAGTCATCCAATATTTGAGGCGTGCAGGTTTGAGCAGCAGGTTGGATTAGAAGACCTCCAAAGGCCCTTCCAACTCTGTCATTCTGATAACTACTTCAGAAACGCATAGGAGAGCAAACCCATCGGTACAAGGTTCAGTGGTCCTTCTGCATTTGAAAGGCAAAAGTCACATTCTAAAGAGGTCGTCTATACTAAAATTGAAAAGCTTTCTCTTAAAAGAAGGGGAGGGATAGGACGCCATCTACCTGACGCCACTTATCTCCTGTTTATAACGCACTCCTTTCAGCGGTTCTAAGAAGGTCCCATACCCATTTGTTCTCTGATTCAGGTGGCCCTTCGGGCAGATAAACCCCCCAAGTGGCCTCAATGATTCCCAATGCGAACAACCAGATGACTGCAAGGAATATGAATCCTTCCACCACCACCCCATTCAGTCAGAATTTGAGATGCTTCTTGGATAAAAAGCAAAAGGTCTTCAAGGAAAAAAAACAAAGGAAGTACAATTGCCTCTTGAAAAAGCACCTTTGGGACAACCATAACCTGCATGACTGAGTCTTCATAGACATTCAGTTCCCAATTCTTTTTCCTGGATTTCATGCTTGTCAGCCTAGATTCACACTGTCAACAAGGGTCAAGCCAGTTGCAGACCCTGCACACATCTCTCTCTTTTCCACCCGCTGTCCTTCTCATGCAAGCAGCATTCTCAAAGCCCATAAATGCAGAAAATGAGCTGAATGCCAGCTCTGCCCAAATAACTTCTCAAAAGTTTTATGTATGTTCACTGCCTTGTATTATTTATAAAATAATAAATGCAGAATATTGCTCTAAAAATCCAATAAATAAATAAACTTTCCAAGCACTCAGATTTCTGAATTATAAGGTGTAGCCACAAAAGTGCAGGTTTCGGGAGAGGACCACAGAGGACCAATTTATCAATGGGTCAGGTGGTATCGTTGGCAAGGAAGTGAGGGCGGACCCTTCCCTTTTTGACTTGCCCATTCTTTTTGTTTCCAGTTCAGCCCACCTACACCTGCACTCCTTCACTAGGGCAACAATCTGTCAGATGATGTGAAAAACAGTCAACATTTTTGCATAATTTTCAGCATCTGATTTCCAAAGAAAAAAAATATTTTTAAGCTGGCAATCCCAGCAAATAGCAGGACCAAGTGTTGGGATCTTGGAATTTGACTGGGCAGGTGATCCAATATACTTTTCTGCTGTTTGATGGGTACTGAAATTCCCAGGACAGTTGCTGTGAGGAGAGGGTTTTGACTAATCATAAATACACTTTTCTTGTAGAGCACTTGAGGGTTAGAGCTATCAGGCTCAGGGAACACTGGCTAGATTTAGGAGGTGAAAAAATGGTCAGAAGCATGATTTCCCAGCTCAAAAACAGAGCAGAAAAGATTGATGCCCAAGGTAAACCTGGCATCAGAAAATCCACTGGGCCCTGAAAATTACAGCCTTCGCATCCCATGGAAATGGCTCTTAATAAGCAAAGAAATGCTGACAATAGCTTTTCCTGCACAACTGTCAAGTAAATACAAATTTCCAACAAGACTCTGGAGTCTCAAAAGCAGCACCCCTTCCCTCCTGAAAAGCAAGGTGGGACTAATAGGAAGTCTTATCCTTTGAAGACTGACAGTCTACCAAAAAACAAGCGAGTTCTTATGCATTAAATGTATATAGCAATGATGGCAAACCTTTTTCGCCTTGGGTGCCAAAAACATGTGTGTGTGCTATCCCGCACGCACGCCCCCATAATTTAATGCCCCCTCGCGCCACGCCTCCTGCGCATGTGCGTGTGACACCCTCCCCCCCCCCACTGCCCCACTCATGTATGTGCACGGCTTTCTTGCAGCCAAGCACCAAGGTTTCCACACTTGAGCCCAGATGGAGGAAACCTTGGTTGTAGTTAGAATTTATGCACCTATTCTACTTGGGCACAATTTGCAGCTAAATTATAGTTCTTAATTGAGAAAATTCAAATAGCTCTTACCCTAATGACACTCAGAAATTCATTTTAAAAATGGTTGCTCTTCCACCCCTTGGCGCAGGGTGGTTGTGAAGACCTTATATGTTTGGCTTCTGATTTGTTTTGTTTTTTTAAATTGGTCTTGCAGTTGCTCTTTAGGCAACTTACCATTCTCTTAGACGTCTCCTAATGTATATGCGGCTGCTAAGTGGTACAGAGGACGCCAAAAGGGATGGTTTCCATGCTGATCCAAGGCAAATGGATAAATGCAGGATACAAATAAATAAATGAAGGCCAGTTTTCAGCACAAACAAGCAAGGCCTAAAGACAGGTTCTGAATGAAGAAGGCACTCCTTGTGAAAACGATGCCTATATCTTTTTAAATAGAGGTGGGGGTCTCTGTCTCTCTCTCTCTCTCTCTCTCCCCCCTCCTCCTGGCCAATTGCTTCTGCACATAGGCGCTCCAGTGAGCCAACAGCTCCACACACCACAGAGTCTGAGGCCTGCTGAAGGAAAGAGATGGGCCCACCTCCTTTCCACAGGTCTTGCTTTCCCACAGGAGTGTCAAGGGAATCAAAAAACCAACCCTTTTGGCCAGCAGCAGCAGAGCAAGGGAACTGACGCCAGGGCCCATCCGAAGGCTCCGGCATCATAGGACAAGGTGTGCTGCCCCATGAGATCCAGCAGGGGAAGCTTTGGAAGCAAGTGGGTGGGTGTATCTCTTCATTAAGCTGCACCCACCTTCACATTTCCAGCCACCCCTTTTTTTTCTTTAGGAGTTGCTGCTGCTATGGCTGTTATACTCTTGATCTATGCCATTATTGACACATCATGTATTTGCTTAAATGTTAGACAATCCTAAAACATTTGAAAAGAAAAGTCACAATATTCGTGCTCCACACACAGAAAACATAAAAAGCACGAATGGCAGGTGGCTCTGCCACGGATCAGGCCCCATCCCGCCAGCTGAGCTGAGGACCCTGGCTGAGAACCCGCAGAACTCCAGCAGCCTCGCAGCCGGCACGAGACCCCTCCTCCAGTGCACACCGGTCCAGGAGCAAGCCGGCACCAAGCGTCACTCGAGGGTGCCCTCTATTTCAGCTGGGGAGGGGCAAGGGAGGACGGTCCCTCCTTCCCTTGATGACACCAAGAATCGCCGCAGCAGTTTTCTCAGTCCAACCGCCGGTTTGAAGCCATCCTTTGACGGGCGTACCCCCCCCCCCCCGCACACTGGCGGACGAAACCCGCGACCTGAACATGGTTGCCCAGCGGAAGAGTGGCCCTCCAGACGGATGCCGGCGCGCTCCCAAGCAGGCCTGGGCCAAAGGATGCGATACCCAGACCGGCGCGAAACCTGCAAAAGGCGGAGAGGCCGAGCAGCCTCCGCAGCTGAAGGCCAAGAGAAGGAGCAGCGAGCGCCAGTGGCGACGCGTCCGACACCGGCCGGCTTCTCCTGGCGGCGAAGGCCCCGGCGCCGTTCGTCGCGAGAGCCCCGGTTGTCCGACTCGGCCGAAGCTACCTCCGCGCCACAGGGGAAGCAAGCGCTCCCCACTCCGCGCTAGGGGTTCCCCGCCGCCAGGTGGGCACCTTAGAGCAGCCGCCCACATTGGCCAGTAGGGGCCACGCGTGAGTTGCTGACAAGAGCTGAGCCCCCTCGGAGGAAGCCGGGCACGAGTGGAAAGAGGCCGCTCCGCCAGCAGCAAGAGCGCGCACACGCACGCACGGACACACACACCGAGCTTCGAAGCGCCTCCTCCTCCTCCTCCCGTTGCCCCGCTTCACAAGCACGGGGCCCGGTGAAGGGCTCGGCCGCCCTGGGAAACCCGGAACACGCTTAGGGCTCCCGCCACGCCTTCCCCGCAGGAGCGAAAGGAGTGCAACCGCCACCCCGCCAGGACGCCCCCCTCGCCTCCCTGCTCACCTTGAGGCCTGCCATCAGTCGGGAAGGGGCCCGCCCTACCTGCCCCCGGCTCCTTGCCGGCCACGATGGTCCTCCCCGCACGGAGAGTGAGCAAGAGCAGGTCGCTCGCCTCCGTCGAGGTCCGGCGCGCCGGCCTGGAAGCCCTCCGCCCCGGCGGCTCCACGAAGGTTGACCCGCCACCGGGATAACAGGCGGCGACTGCGCAATTCTGGGCAAAGGCGAAGGTGGGCTGCCGCCGCGACGCCCCTCTGGCCGCGCGCTTTTACCTGGCCCGACGGCCGCCCTTCGCGGCCGCGCCTCCTCTGCGCGCCCGAGTTGGTAGGCGAGGCTGGCCATGCGCTCTCCCGGAGAAGCTCCTCCTGCCGGCTCGTCACACGCGCGGCACCGTCTGCTTCGCCCGGCAGCCCCCTCTTCCGACGAGGCCAAATGGGGGGCGCCGCCCCTTCTCGCGGCGCCTGTCCCCCTGACGCTCCCGCGCGATCGCCGCGACCGAGCACGCCCGGTAGCCACCGCCCGGACGGTCCACGCAAAGCGCTAAAGAAGCCAGTCCGCGGCCGTCCCGGCGGAAGGATTTCCGGCCGCTCGGCTGCTGAGTCGAGAAGCTGCAACGAATGAGTCGCTGCCTCTGAAGGAAGCCGCTGCCAGAAGACGGAGGAGGAGGAGGAGAGGACGCGGAAGGGGAGGGGGCGTAGCAAGCAAACCGGCCGGCGGCTGTGCTGAGGCTCGCAGGGTTTCCGACGACCCTGCGCTTGGTGCGCCGGTGTTTCCTTGCTGTGCCCCCCCAACACACCCACACACATGCACACGCACACGCGTGCCTGTTGGCAGACGGAAATGGAGAGTCCTGATCCCCTCCCCCCCCCCGCGGTCTTTTTCGTGGCTCCTTTCCTCGAGGCCTGCCCACGGGAGTCTCGCTGTTTCCAGCAGCAGCAGCAGCAGCAGCAGGTGAAGACAACTCCTCTATACAGGGCACCCCCCCCCCGCCCCATTCAAAAAAGGGCAGGGAGCTTTGCGCTCAAGCCGGTGCTGCCGGGAGGGTCGGCCGACTGGTCCCGAGATGTATATGTCTAGTCTAAGGAAGAGCCCGACTAGGGGAGACATGGTATGAATATCCTAATATCTAAGGGGCTGACACACAGAAGGGGACGGCTTATTCTCCCAAGCACCTGAAGGCAGGACAAGAAGCAAGGGGTAGAAAGCTGTCCCCTAGAACTAAGGAGGAATTTCCTGGCAGTGAGAACAATTAACCAGTGGAGCTTTCCTCCAGGAGTTGTGGATTCTCCATTACTGAAGGTCTTCAGGAAGAGTCCGGGAAACCACTTGTCTGAAATGGTCTAGAGCAGGGGTCCCCAACCTTTTTTGCACCAGGGACCGGTTTCATTTTAAAGAAAATTCTGCGGACCGGCTGGCCTAGAGGAGGAGGAGGAGGAGGGGAGGGGGAACAGGCGGCGCAAGCGCACGCAGGGGGGGGGGGGAGTCGGCTCACTTGGCCCTCTAGGACAGTGGTGGGCAAACTTATTAGTCAATAGAGCCAAATATCAACAGTACCACTACTGAAATTTCTTTTGAGAGCCAAAAGGTGTGGCCTGTTTTATGGGAGTGGCTCAGTTGTCATGTGACCCGGTGGGCGTGGGCAACTTGGAAAATGTGGTGAAACTCACTAAATACTTAGCAACCAAAATTTTGGGCTCAATTGTGATGATAAATTTTCTTTCTTTCTTTCTTTCTTTCTTTCTTTCTTTCTTTCTTTCTTTCTTTCTTTCTTTCTTTCTTTCTTTCTTTCATTTCTGGCTGGTCTTTGGTCTTCTGAAGATGGTAAAAATGGATTTATGGGCACTCGTTATATATAAAGGCAGCCCATGACTCTTTGGGATGCTGGTTTGAATCCAGGAAATGACTCAGAGGATGTGCTTCCTTTGAAATAACCACTGGGAGAAAAATAGATCTTTAACCTGGTTAACCAAACAGGTAGCTTGAGGTGGAAGGAAATAGGAAAATAGATTATTTCCTTTCCTTCCTTCCTTCCATTGCCTCCCTTCCCCTTCCTCCCTCCCTTCCTTCCCTCCCTCCTACCCTCTATCCCTTTCCTTCCTTCCTTCCCTCCTTCCTACCCTCCATCCCTTTCCTTCCTTCCTTCCTTCCCTCCCTCCTACCCTCCATCCCTTTCCTTCCTTCCTTCCTTCCCTCCCTCCTACCCTCCATCCCTTTCCTTCCTTCCTTCCTTCCCTCCCTCCTACCCTCCATCCCTTTCCTTCATTCCTTCCTTCCTTCCCTCCCTCCTACCCTCCATCCCTTTCCTTCCTTCCTTCCTTTCCTTCTTCCCTCCCTCCTACCCTCCATCCCTTTCCTTCCTTCCCTCCTTCCCTCCCTCCCTTTCCTTCCTTCATTCCCTCCTTCCCTTTCCTTCCTTCCTTCCCTCCCTCCTACCCTCCATCCCTTTCATTCCTTCCTTCCCTCCTACCCTCCACTCCTTTCCTTCCTTCCTTCCTTCCTTCCTTCCTTCCCTCCCTCTCCTTCCTTGCTTCCTTCCTTCCTTCTTTCTTCCTTCCTTCTTTCACCCCTCCCTCCCTCCTCCCTCCCCCTTCTTTCCTTCACTCCCTCCCTCCCACCATTCTTTTTCTATTTTTCTTTCTTTCTCTTTCTCTGTTTCTCTCTCTCTCTCTCTCTGTCGCTCTCCTCCCTCCACCCACCTCTGTCACTCTGTGTGTGTGTGTGTGATTACCTCTCTCCCTCTCTCTCTCTATTTCTGCCTCTCTAAGTCTGTCGTTCTGTGTGTCTGTCATTCTCTCCCTCCCTCCCCCCCCAAGCAGCAGAGGGGAGGTTATCCCGCAACGAGCGAGCGAGTGAGCGGACGGAGGGCCCGAGCTGCTGCTACCTTAAGTGCCGCCAAGGCCATCCGGGCGTCACACACGGCTGGAAGAGAGGTGGGCGTGCACGCCCTGATGGTGCTTAAGGTAGCCGCAGCTTAGGTCCTCCGCCCGCCCGCTCGCCTGCCCGGGATGAGGCAGCCGTAACCTCCTCACTGACATGCTGGCCCCTCCGGGAAGCCCCGGAAAGTGTGCCGCGGTGGCCGTCGGAAGAAGCTGTTGGAGGCGGGGGGGGGGCTGCTCCCTCCTCCTCCTCTCCGGCCCTGCGGCCCGGTTCTTATGAAGCCGCGGACCGGCACCGGTCCGCGGACTGGGGGTTGGGGACCCCTGGTCTAGAGCAGCAGTTCCCAACCTTTCCAGCTCCAAAGATTGATGGGGGAGGAGGGGATGGTTTTGTTTGCACTCTTGCGGCTGCAGACTGGAGGTTGGGGGGCGCTGGTCTCCTGTTTGAGCAGGAGGCTGGACTAGAACATCTCTAAGGTCCCTTTCGACTCCGGTGTGTTTCTGCTTTTTGCAAATCAGCCTCCATCCATCAGCAGACGGATAGGGGGATTAACTCTCCCCAAGAGCAGGCAGAGAGAGGGGGCAATGACCTCCCTTACAAGAGCACCCCCCTCAGGACAGGCAGAGGCCTCTGGGCAGCAAAGAAACCTGGACCTCAGCTATTCCACAAGTGAGGAATTTGAGATTTCTTTGGCTTGGCCACAACTATCTCCCATGCCCAGAAAGTGCTCGGTGCCAAGTTGAAGATTCTTCAAACCCAGGGCAGAAGAGTCTAGAAACTCTACGATAGGGAAGGACAGGCCTTGTTCGTGGCAAGAATGCCAGTTGCCCTGACCCTCAGGGGAATTGCTGGGCTTGGTTTCCTTTCCTGGTCCCGGTGAAGACAAGAAGAGTTGTCTTTATTTCAATGGAGAGAGAAACTGGGCACGCCAAGTGAATGGCACAGAGTTCTGCCAGCCTCACTTGTTTGATGTGCGTGTGAGAAGTACTCTTCCTCTTTCTGGTTGGCACTTAACCAAGAAGCATGGATGAAGATGGGCTATTTGGGAAAAGGAAGCTTTTGCAGTTCGTTGTGCCCTTATGACTTGGCGACATTTCTTGGAGGGAGCTTCTCACCCGTTCGAAGTATGGACTGATCATAAGAACTTGGAATCTCTACGGACACCTCACAAACTTTCTCCTAAACAAGTCTGTTGGTCTCAATATTTCAGTCGGTTTAATTTTTCCATGAAATATATTCCTGGGGAACGAAACTTTATGGCGGACGCCTTATCGCACCTTCCTCAATACAACAGCTCTAAACTTACTGTTGTCCAGCCTGTTATTCCGGTGTGTAACGTAGCTGCTCCGGTGACCACTCGCAGCCATTCAACAATGCAGACCGAAACCCCACCCGAATTGATCTCTAGAATTAAGGAAGAACTTCAGGCTGATGATTGGTTTGCTGCACATTCTGGAGACTGTACATTGCGGGATGACTTACCTTGGGTGGGTTCTAAAGTTTACGTCCCAGCGAAGCTCTGTACTTTTGTGCTCCATAGGGCACACGATTCTCGTTTGGCTGGTCATTTTGGGTTCGTAAAGACCCTACACTTACTCAAGCGTCAATTCTGGTGGCCTTGTATGAAGAAAGATGTTGAGTCTTACATTGCTAGTTGCCCAGTTTGTGCTGCATGTAAACGCCTCCCTGGCAAACCTCAAGGTCTCCTCCAATCTGTAACACGGCCAGAGTCTCCTTGGAAGGAGATATCTATGGACTTCATTGTGGATCTTGCAAATAGCCGTGGTTTCACTGTCATATGGGTAGTTACTGATCTATTTTCGAAACAAGTTCATTTTGTTCCGTGCTCAGGAATCCCATCGGCTAAGGCCTTAGCAAAATTGTTCCTGAATCACATTTATCGACTACACGGAGTTCCTCGACGTATTATTTCTGATAGAGGAGTTCAGTTCACTTCTCGGTTTTGGAAGGAGTTTTTGAAGATGATTGGCTCCTCCCAAGGTTTAAGCTCTTCCCACCACCCTCAGACGAACGGAGCTTGTGAGAGGGCTAATTCCGTTCTGGAGCAATATCTGCGGTGTTTCATTAATTACCAACAAGATGATTGGGCCAACCTGTTAATCCATGCTGAGGTGGCGTATAACAATTCCGTTCATAGCAGCACCGGTATGACTCCCTTCAAAGTAATTTACGGCCAAGATTTTGTGCCTATTCCCGAGTTGCCTCACGAGTCTCCTACCGTTCTCTCACTCTTGGATTGGAGTAGTAAGATGGCGTCATTTTGGCCTGTGGCACGGAAGACGATGGATGATGCTCACCAATCTCATAAATTGTATGCTGATAAAAAACGAGTTGCCCCTCCAGATTATAAAGTTGGTGACCGTGTGTACCTTTCTACCAGATTTTTGGAGAGTCCTCAAAAATGTAAAAAACTGGGCCCGAAATTTGTTGGGCCTTTCCCCATTGTTAAGATCATCAGTTCCGTGTCAGTCAAACTGGATTTGCCAAAAACTTATCGTCGGCTTTACCCGATTTTCCATGTCCATCTATTGAAACCTGAACACACATCCTATCTTCGTCGACCGCAATCTGATCCCCCACCACCATTATTAGTAGCTGGTGAACCCCATTACGAAGTACGGGACATTTTGGACTCTAGAGTCTGGAGAAATAGAGTGCAATACCTAGTGTCTTGGAAGGATTTCCCTCCATCCCATACCGAGTGGGTGGATAAACGCCACGTTCGGGCCCCTAAGATACTGAAGAAGTTTTATGCAAAATATCCTGACAAACCTTAACCACTGTTGTTCCTTTGTGTCTCTGTTTTGTGTTTGTCTCTGTCCCTCTCGGTGTTTTTGTATTGTTTGTGTTTTATTGCAGGACTGACGTCGCTTTTCTGGAGGAGGGCCGGATGTCAGCCTCTGCTTTTTGCTCGCTTCGGCTGTCATTTTGAAACGGGGGGGGGGGGGCTGTCTGGATACTAAGTGAGCTGGAGAGAGATGTGGCCTCAGTCTGTTATCAACTAAGCTAACGGTCTTGCATTCCACTGTGATGATGCTCCTGAGCAGGAAGTGCACCTGACGTCGTGACCGGCTCTTCATTGGACAATATACTGGGGTCAAGGGGCTAAGGGCTGGGTTATGCTTTGATACGTATGTTACACGCCTAAATGTTTCATTCCTTGCTTGACTTTCGCTGCAGTCTTATCATATTCAGTAAAAGTAACCTTAAACTTCCCAAATGAGCTTAAGCATGGTCTTTCCTGATTTATGATGGAATCAGGTCTGACAATTGTTGTAATGTGGCAGAGTCTGTCACTGGTGGGACAGATCTTAGGACTTGCAATTAACCACAACAATGGTGGTTAAACTCTTACCTGTCAAAACGTTGGACAGAGACCTGGCCAGAGATGGAACCGGGATCTGGGTTATTGCTTTCTGAGTGTCTTGATCTGGAGCTGTTTAGCAACAGCACAGAAAGCCTCAGAGCATGGACGCCCCCAAGGTCCAAGCACAGGCAAGTGATTAGCAGGCAGTTCATGGAGACTTGGGCCCTGGAGCAAAGCTGGGTTGGCAGCAACATGTTCTGTGGCCTGGAAAGCCAAATGCAGGAAGACCCTACAAAGTTCCTAGCAGTTGAATAAATGCCATTTACCATCCCTCATGCATTCTCTTGCCCCTTCCCACAGCAAGCAGCTCCAAGCAGACCTAAATTCCAGAACTGGAAAAGTAGGGAAATCAAAACTAAATAGACAGTTCAATCAGTTGGCTTGAGTTCCTTGGGCAAATACTCTCCAAAATGGATTGCAAACAAGCAATTCTTCTGGTGTGTTCAAATATGCATTTGTACCACATGGCAAAACAAATTAGATAGGATCAGGAAGTCAAGTCACCCTTGTATCGTCACTTGTATTATCACAACTAGACACAAGGACGTTTTTTTTCCTGAATGCCATCAGTCTGTTAAACAACTAATTCCCACATCACTGTCATATTACCTACTAAGACTGTATTACTATTATTATTATTCTCCTCCCACTTATGACTATAACCATGTTGCTTGTATCTTTAAATTTTATAGTTTTGTTTCCTAGTATAATTTGATTGCTTATTAGTAACCTATGACTATCACTAAATGTGGTGTCTTACGATTCTCGATGAACGTATTCTATTTTATTTTTCTTTATGTATACTGATAGCATATGCACCAAAGACAGATTCCTTGTGGGCCAAATCACACTTGGCTAATAAAGAATCCTATTCTATTCTATTTCCATCCCATGAATAGAGATGCCCTGGTGGCCACCAGATGGGGCTCCTGTGGGAAAGAATCCCCAGCTGGCTGGAGTGGGCTCGTGTGCCCAGTCCTGCATCCAAATAGGCCCGATGGAACTGGGGCCTCCCATCCTAGGCCAAGCCCTCTCCACCAGAGCTGAAGCCTGAGCATTGTTTGGGGGCACGAGGCTAAGGAACGGGAGAAGGGTTCTTCTGACAAAGGTTATCCCTCCATCCTTTCCTAGGTTCTTAAATGCTTTTCCTAAGGAGTTTCCAAAAGTATGCAAAGTATTTTGTAAACCTTCAGTTGCCTTTAGCCTTTAAACGAGATGTGGAAATTGTTCAACAAAAAAAATATTTAAATGGCAACACCTGCACTGGTTCATTAGGGACACGAATCGCATTATTTTCTAGGATTTCACAGGGCTTCTCATAGCTGCCCACACACACTTATTCAAACAACACTCCAGATGGCAATCAAAGAAAATGCAAGGGAGTTGCATTTTCTCAGGCTCCAAACGCTGCCATGTGGGGGCTGGAGAAGCTGCAGAAGAGCACATTTGAGCAGGATGCTTCCAGACAGATGGCGCCTGATACGTGCTGCTTTAAAGGAATTCTGCAGCTGCTTTGTCTTTCCTTCTTAATGAAAGGGGGGAAAGGTGCGTGAGAGGATTACAAATGTAAAATTTCCATGAATTGGATTATTCTACCAAGTTCTACTGAGAGCATCATGAGGCAAAAAGAAGCATCAAAAGTCTTGCCAGCTTGGAGGAAGGAGCTGCTCAAAGTGAGAAGATAGGACATCAATGCTACATCTCTGCATTGCAAGGCTCTGCCTTGAAACTATCCTGAAGTGGGCATCACTGAACCACAGCTCCCCCCCCCCCTTCCAGGTGCAAGGCAGTTGCAGCTGCAGGTGATGTTTTACCATGTTTTACCAGGAAATTGAAGGCCCCAGTGAAATACTCGAGTGGAATTCAGTGCCAGGAAGAGCAGAGATGACGCCAATGTCTCACCATGCAGAGTGTTAATGGGGGGGAGGGTTTGGCTTGAGGGGGTCACGATCTGCATTGCCTAGCTGATAAGAGTGTTCGTCCCGAGATGAACTTTACCCTGCAAGAACCTTTCAAAAGATATTTGGCCAAAACATGAAAAACTTGGTGAGACACATAAACGGTATCTCTGTGGTTCTGTGCTTAATTTTAGCCGCAATATTACTTAAAATGAGCAATATTCTGCTTTTGCTGAATTTTAATGGACTGGGGACTAAATCAAGCCCACAAGAAAGTAGGGAGGGAAAGGATCACAATGAGGAAAGGACAATCAAAGAACATTCCAGTACAGGCTAAGAACAAACATCGCACTAATATGGACAGGCTACGCACAGGATATGGACAGGCTACGTGGGCGACTGCGAGCCACCACATGTTCATTGGACCCGTGCCCCTCCTGGCTTGTACTGGCATCCTGGGAGGTGACACGAGGCTGGCTCCAAGAGGTTATCAACGCATCCTTGAGTGAGGGTTCCTTGCCTGCCTCCCTAAAAGAGGCTATGGTGAGGCCCCTCCTCAAGAAGCCCTCTTTGGACCCAGCTCTTTTGAACAACTACCGTCCAGTCTCCAACCTTCCCTTCTTGGCGAAGGTTGTTGAGAGTGTGGTGGCACAACAGTTTCCCCGTCACCTGGAGGAAGTTGACTATCTAGATCCGCGCCAGTCCGGCTTTCGGCCCGGGCATAGCACCGAGACGGCATTGGTCGCGTTGGTAGATGATCTCTGGAGGGCCAGAGATGGGGGATGTTCCTCCATCCTGGTCCTATTAGACCTCTCGGCGGCTTTCGATACCATCGACCATGGTATCCTATTGCATCGGCTGGGGGGGTTGGGGGTGGGAGGCACCGTTTTACGGTGGTTCTCCTCCTACCTCTCTGGCCGATCGCAATTTGTGCGGGCAGGAGAGCAGAGGTCGACCCCGAGACCCCTCACATGCGGGGTGCCTCAGGGGTCGGTCCTCTCGCCTCTCCTGTTTAATGCATACATGAAGCCGCTGGGTGAGATCATCCGTGGTTTTGGGGTAGAGTACCACCTGTACGCTGATGACACCCAGCTGTACATATCTACCCCAAACCACCCCAACGATGCCGTAGCGGTGATGTGCCAGTGCCTGGAAGCCGTGCGGATCTGGATGGGAAGTAACGGACTTAGGCTCAACCCGACCAAGACCGAGTGGCTGTGGTTTCCGGCTGCCCGATTCAACCAGCTTTCTCCAACGCTGGCCATAGGGGGCGAACATCTTGCCCCTGTGGATGGGGCGCGCAATTTGGGTGTCCTCCTGGATACCCGGCTGTCTATGGAAGAGCAAGTGACAGCCGTGGCCAGGAGGGCGTTCTACCAGGTTCGCCTGGTTCGCCAATTGCGCCCCCTATTGGATCGGGACGCCCTTCGCACAGTCACTCATGCCCTCGTGACATCCCGACTGGACTATTGTAACTCTCTCTACATGGGGCTCCCCTTGAGGTGCACCCGGAGGCTTCAGTTAGTTCAGAATGCAGCCGCGCGAGCAATTATGGGGACCACCAGGTTTACCCACGTTACACCGCTCTTGCGCGAGCTGCACTGGCTACCTGTCGTCTTCCGGGTGCGCTTCAAGGTGTTAGTTATCATCTTCAAAGCGCTCCATGGCTCGGGACCTAGCTATCTGCGAGATCGGATCCTGCCCCACACATCCTCACGACCGATTCGCTCCCACAGAGAGGAGCTTCTACGGGTGCCGTCCACTAGACTTTGTCAGCGGGCGACGCCCAGGGGAAGGGCGCTCTCTGTGGCGGGCCCGGCCCTCTGGAACGACCTTCCCCCTGATATTAGAACAACCACTGACCTCCGCTCCTTCCGTGTAAAATTGAAGACCTATCTCTTTCGACTGGCCGGCCTTGAATAGTTCTCTCTGTCTGTTGACTCCAAATATTTTAATGGGTTCTTAATCTTATATTTTTAGCACGGGTAATACTATTTAATTCTATTTTAAAGTATGTATGTTGTATTTATTGTATATTGTTTTTAGCTCTGCCTGTGCACCGCCCCGGGTCCCTGTGGGGAGAGGGTGCGGTTAATAAATTTCAATTTCAATTTCAATTTCACTAAAGCCCACTCAACACTAAAAAAAATTTGAATTGGACAATCTAAATTATCTATTTGAACCGTAAATTTTAAACTAGACAATTTGAACTATAGAACTTTAAATCATTAAACTAGGCATTCTTTAAATGTTAGAACCTTAAACTCTTAGCTAGAATTATGTCCCCCAAATTTTAAATTTTAAATGATCTGTTAGAATATCTGTATTCCAAATCGGACAATTTTCCCTTTTAAAAAATCTGTTGTAAAACCCTCTATACTTTTACTCTCAATTTTTTTTACTTCCACTCATGGAAGGAGGAACTGATACTACTGTGATCTGCAGAACATGTTCCATGTGTATACATGCCGATAGAACACCTATCAAACAACATACGTACCAAATGTAAATTAATCAAGTTACTAGAATAAAAAGTAAAGGGTCTAGAGGAAACTCTAACCACTCTGACTCTCGACCTACAAAATGAGAAACCCCAAATCTTGCAAAAAGAATATGCCCACACGGAGTATAATAAGGACCAAACAATTTCTAAAAGAGTTGACCCTTTAGAGGAAGAAGAAAGATGGAAGCATGTCACACACAGAAAAAATGCAAACCTAGTACAAAACCCCTGTCCAAACCAACCCACTCTGATGCAGCCCCACTGATGTTGAGCAATCGATATCATGGACTCTTACTAGAAGAAAACATGCAGAGACATAGAAGAGAAGCACCATCCAATGTCCCTAAAAAAGTACCACCATCAAATGCTACTGTGATAGACAGAAAAAACACCCCAAACCTCCCTAGGAAAAAAAAGGCGAGTGTTGGTGATAGGAGATTCAATTCTCAGGGGAACAGAACCTGCTCTCTGTAGGCCAGACATTCAGTCCTGAGAGGTATGTTGTCTCCCTGGAGCTAAGATCAAAGATATGGCTGAGAAGCTAACCAAAATAATAAAACTCACAGACTACTACCCCTTTGTACTACTACATGTAGGGATGAATGACACAAAAAAAGGACTTGAAAACAATACTGAGTGACCATGAGCAGCTAAGCAAGAAAGTCAAGGAGTTAGGTGCACAAGTAGTTTATTCATCTGTAGTGCCAACGAAAGGACAACATCTGATAAGAGAACAAAGTACACTAGAAGTGAACCACTTGCTAAAGGGTTGGTGTCGCAAAAAAACCCTTTGGACTCCTAGACCATGGTCTGTAAGACCTCCAAGATGGGCTTTTGGCAAGGGATGGGTTGCACCTCACAAAGACTGGGAAGAATATTTTCAGAAAATGACTGGCTCAACTTATCAGGAGGACTTTAAACTAAAATTGAGGGGGGAGGGTGACCAGTCTTTAAGATCTCTAGGACCCAATTCCAAACAAAAAATCCTAGAAAGCAAGGCAAATAACTAAGGAGGGATGGAAAGGAAATAGGAGATATAGAGGGCATATCCAGAGTACAAATGCACAAAGTCTGGGGAACAAATAGGGTAAACTTGAATTATTAATACACGAAGGTAGATACGACATAGTTGGAATAGAAACTTGGTGGAACAAAACCCATGACTGGAACATACTAATAGAAGGATACAAACTCTTCAAGAAAAACCACACCCCATAAAAGAGGAGGTGGAGTTGCACTATATGCAAAGGACCACTATATTGTTACTGAATTGCATAAAAGCAAAAACAAAAACCTCCTAGAATGGATATGGGTCAACGTAAAAGAAAAAAAGAATGACATGGCCATAAGTGTATACTATAGGCAACCCAATCAAGCAGAAAAAATAGATATCCATTTTGCCAACCAACCAACAAACATATGTAGGAAACACACTACAATAGTAATGGGGGACTTCAATTACCCTGATATCAATTGGAAAACTAATTCTGTACCAAGTGAGAAATCAAATAGGTTCCTAGCCAACCTGGCTGAAAACTTTGTTGTCCAAGAGGAGGAGCCATATGGGACTTAATTCTCAAGAGAAGAAGTGATAGAGGGAGTTGAAACTGCAGGAACCTTGGGTGAGAATGACTAGAATTTGTCATAACTAGAATTTGACATAAAGCAAACAGATTTTAACAGAGCTGATTTTAATAAACTCAGCGAGAACTTGGGAAATTCTGAAAAATATGATCATAAAAGCTCAGACCAGCACAAAACTGCTGAGAAAGAAAAACAAGAAATCCAAGAAGAAACCAGAATGGCTGCACAAAGATCTCTCTGACAAATTGAAAGACAAAAAATGGAAAGAGGGACACTACCGGCCTAGGGTAGTCTCTCTCTCTATGGGTTTTTAAATGTATATTTATATTTAGTGGGGATTTTTAGTTAATGGGATTTTAGCACAGGAATTAATTTAATCTGTTTTAAATTGGTATGTATTTTGTATATTTATTGTTTTATTCTCCCTGTGCACCGCCCCGAGTCCCTGTGGGGAGAGGGAGCGGTCAATAAATTCAACTATTATTATTATTACATAACTAAGGCAGGATATCAGCATAGCCAGAATCTGCAAAGACAAAGTCAGGAAAGCAAAGGCTCAGAATGAACAAAGACTTACAACAAAGGTCAAAGATAATAAAAAAAAGTTTCTTCCAATATATAAAAAACAAGAAAAAAAATGAAGGAAACAGTTGGTCCATTAAAGAGAGAATACATTACATTGGTCTTCACGCAAAAAGAAACTATAGCCCAACATAAACATACCAGAAACATAACTGTAAAAAACAGACCGGAAATAAAAAGTTAAAATAAGCAAAAAAAACAGTGAGACAACACCTGTCTGATCTTGATGAATGCAAATCACCAGGACCTGACTGATTACATCCCAGAGTTTTAAAGGAGCTGGCCAATGTCATCTCAGAACCACTGCACCACATCTTTCAAAAATCCTGGAACACCGAGGAACTACCAGAGGACTGGAAAAGAGCTGATGTGGTTCCCATCTTAAAAAGGAAAAAAAAAGGGAACAGACCCAGGAAACTACAGACCAATCAGCCTAACATCAATATCCAGGAAGATACTGGAAAAGATAATAAAAAGCAGATCTGCCAACACCTAGAAACAAGTAAAGTAATAACTAGCAGCCAGCATGGGTTTTTTAAAAACAGAGCATGCCAAACCAATCTTATTTCATTCTTCAACATAGTGACTAAATTAGTAGACCAGCAAAATACTGTGGACATAATATACTTATACTTCAACAAGTATTCGACATAGTAGACCACAACCTACTTCTTCATAAACTGGAAAAAAATGGGATAGACAGTTTCACCACCAGATGGATTTGCAACTGGCTGACAAATTGTACTCAACAAGGAGTAATGGGTCTAAATCTACATGGAGAAAAGTAAGCAGTGGGTTCCACATGACTCCATCTTAGGCCCAGTACTCCTCAATATCTTCATAAACAACTTAAATGAGGAAATAGAAAGGGAGTTTACCAAATTTGCAGATTATACTAAGCTGGCAGGAATAGCTAATACCCTAGAACAGGGGTGTCCAAACTTGGGAACTTTAAGAGTTGTGGACTTCCAACTCCCAGAATTCCCCAGCCAGCATTCTGGGAGTTGAAGTCCACAACTCTTAAAGTTCCCAAGTTTGGACACCCCTGCCCTAGAAGATAGGCTCAAAGTCGACTTCCTTCCGGTCTTCCGGAGGCGACGGTCGAGTCTTGGGACTCGTCTGCCGTTTTGTTGCTTCTAAGGCCCCTCAGGGGCAGGGAGTTCTTCTAAAGGATTCCCGCTGTACAGGCGGCTTGCGGGGAATCCCCCCATCTCGGCGGCGGTCGGGGGGGGGGGTCCCTGGCTTCGACCTAGGCGTAGGAGAACAGGCTGCAGGGGGGCATCGTCCCCTTTGCCGATGGAGAGCCGGAACAGCTATTGCGTTTAAAGAAGGACTGAAATGCCGGGGTTGAAGGCAACACCGAAGCTCCAGGCTGCAAGGTGGATCGTGAGTGACTCTATTTTATTGCTCTCAAGTTTAAGCTTGAAAGAAGAAACAGGGGGAGTTCGTAAAACTCCCCCTCGGAATGGAAACAAAAGCGGCGTTTAGAAATGCTCCCCAGGCTTGGGGAAGCGGAGAAATCAACATCCAATTTTTTTTTTAAACCATAAGTGAAAGTCTCTCCTGCGCAATCTTAGGATACTCTGTATCAAAGTCTGGCTACAATTGAAGCCACTGACTCTCGGCGGCTTGCAGGGGAGCGGGGGAAGATGGCGTTCCTTTGTTCCCAGGAGATATATTTTCATGGAAAATTGCTGGCACTCCCTTACGTTTGGGACTGTTCTTCTCTCTTTGTTAACGGAAGAATGTAATTGACTAATTGGACCTCTCCCTGCTGTGCCTTCTTTGTTTTTTTTTTATCTACTGCTTTTAAGAATTTGTTTTCTCTCTAGACTATAATTAAATGGATTTATGAGTCTGGACACTGGCCTTTGTTCTCTCCTTGCTTTGCGGATTGCCTCTCCAACAGACGCCATATTAGCGACAAAGACTTAAAACTTTCATTAGTGCTTTGAAAATACAGCCACATCAGTTTGAGATTACTTTAATGTTACCTAAAGAAACGGAGATGGAAGCTACACGGTTATCATCAATAGAGGAAACTCTTCAAAACATTTTGAAAGAACTTAAAGAAATCCGGAAAGATTATGTCAGCTCAAAATCAGAACTTTTGGAGACACAGAAAGTGCTAATGGAAAATAAACAAAGATTTGATGGTTTGGAGGGGGGGTTGCCTGTGACAAGGGAAGAGAAAAAATTTTCTAGAAACAACTCAGTATACGCCAGGATAAATGAAGTACCCAGAGAGATACGTATTAAATTTGTGAGAGGGCCAACGGGGGAAGGGACCCTGAGAGCTCAGAGAGACGGTCCCTTAATTTATCAACAGAATGTGGTTACCACCGTGAAACAGATCCCGAAAAAGATTATAAAGATAGGGGGGAATTATTCCTTCTTATTTAAAAGATTATTTTAAAAGGGGGTCTGTTTCTGGTGGGTGATGTTCGAGGGAATGTTGGCGTTATGGGAGGGGGGAAGAGTGAAAATTAAAGCAATTGCAGAGGCGGATGCCTCTTTTAAGGAAAAACACTCCCCTACCCTGGAGGATGAAAATGGGGGAACGGAGGGGGCCACGGCTCTGCCCACTGGAGGCCAGGGAGAGGGTGATACAATTGCCATAAGACTTAGATTTCATAAGTGACTTTTTTCTGCAATAGTATAAATTTTATTTGGATGTTTATAAATGGTTGATTGCATAGATTTTAAAATTGAAATATTTGTATCTCTTTCCACTTTGTAGAAAAATGAAAAATTTATTGTATTTTCTATTTTTTTTTATGAAGTTTCGGAGGGTGCCAACGTCTCCGACATAGAGGTTCTCAATATGTCTTTGTAACACCTTATTACCCATTTCCTATTTGTATAAAAATTTGTAAAACTCAATAAAACTTTTTTTCCAAAAAAAAAAAAAAAAAAAAAGGCTCAAGGTCCAGAAGGATCTTGGCAGACTTGAACACTGGGCCCTATCTAACAAAATGAAATTAAATGTAGAGAAAAGTAAAGTCTTAGGTAAGAAAACCAAAGGTACATATATAAATTGGGTGTAACCAGGTTTAATAGCGGTGACTGTGAGAGAGATCGGACAACCATTTAAATATGAGCCAGCAGCAGCAGCAGCCAAAAAAGCCAATGCAATCCTAAATTGCATTAACAGAAGTATACAATCAAGATCAAGTAAGGTACTAGTACCACTCTATAAAGCCCTAGTAAGACCACACTCAGAGTACTGCATCCAGTTTTGGACACACTATAAAAAAGATATTGAGACTCTAGAAAAAGTGCAGAGAAGAGCAACCAGAATGATTAGGGGACTGGAGTCTAAAACATGAAAAACGGTTACAGGAACTGGGCATGGCTAGTCTGATGAAAAGAACCAAGGGAGACATAATAGCAGTGTTCCAATATTTGAGGGACTGCCACAGAAAGGAGGGGGTCAAGCTATTTTCCAAAGCACCTGAAGGCCAGGCAAGAAGTAATGGATGAAAACTGACCAAAGAATTCAACCTAGAAATAAGGAGGAACTTTCTGACAGTGATAACAATCAGCC
Organism: Rhabdophis nuchalis; assembly: GCA_039707465.1. Taxonomy (NCBI): domain Eukaryota; kingdom Metazoa; phylum Chordata; class Lepidosauria; order Squamata; family Natricidae; genus Rhabdophis; species Rhabdophis nuchalis. The sequence goes on from CM077654.1 coordinate 60,996, forward strand.
AACGGGACAGCTTGCCTTCAGAAGTTGTGGGCGCTTCATCACTTGAGTCTTTCAAGAAGAGACTGGACTGCCATGTCAGAAATGGTGTAGGGTCTCCTGTTTGAGGGGGGGTTGGACTAAATGACCTATAAGGTCCCTTCCAACTCTGTTAATCTGTTAAATATCTGTTAAATTAGGTAATCTGCTTCAGCAAAACTGCCACTGCATTCCACAGCTGCCTCTCCCCATTATCTCCTTTCATACAAGCAAGGCTGGCTGTTAGATGGGTCCACAGTGCTTTCTGAGTGCAAAGATGAAGGCAGCTCCTCCAAACATGTTTCCCTTCTTCTGTGGTCAGGATGCCACGTTCCACTAAGCCTTCTTCCTCCCTTACACAGCCACCATCATCTTAACTGATAAGCAAAAGGAGCTTTAGAAATGGGACCTCTTCTATGGTGGAGAAATTCCAGAGCTCCTGCTGTATTAACACAAAGAAAGCAACCCACTTCCCTCAAGGCTGCTGAGTGGGTGTAAATGCCTGGCTTTATTCCGATGTTTTGTGTTTAGTTGACCTTCAGCAATGCAATTCAGAAGCCTCACAATAGCGGACACTATGGAAGCCCACAGTTGAATGAGTCAAGCAGAACTTAGAACGACCACGGACCTCCGTTCCTTCCGCCACAAACTTAAAACTTATTTTTTCCAACAGGCCGGCCTGGCCTAGCTCACACCACTTAGCCTATAGTCTGCAGCTAAATTGTTTTAATTGGTTTTTAGGGATACAGTTTTAACTTATTTAATTTTTTTAGCACAGGGATACTAATTTAATCTGGTTTTTAAAATTTGTATATTGTTATGTTTATATATGTTTTTTAAATTTCCTGTGCACCGCCCCGAGTCCCTTCTGGGAAAGGGAGCGGTATATAAATTTAATAAAAGTCAAAGTCAAAGTCAAAGATGCTGTTGCTAACAGCACCTCTAGAGCCTACTTGGTTGCACTATGAACAAAGCATGCCACAAACACTGTGTGGCCCTCTCCAGAGATGATGAAAGCAATTGCTGGACATGGACAGAAGTCACCCACCTAACCAAGGTGGTCATTCCCAACACCTTTGCAGTTTCGGTCATCACAAAATCAGGCTTGTCAACACCTGTGATTTCAGGCTTCTAGGTGAGGACCTATGGTGGGTTAGATGCCCTTGTGAGCATTTATGCCAGGAGGGACAGCAAAGATCCAACAGCCAGGCAACAACTTATGTTTTGTTTCCTGAACATTCAGTACATTCCAATTATGCCTGTTCTTGGCAATCTTTTATGTAACCAACCATGCATGCTTTTCTTCTTCAGCAATTTGACTCGCAGTAAAACCTCTGCCTCCGTTTCTCAGGGCAGACATAGGTGATTGATCACTGTCACTACAGGGATGTAATGCATAGTGAATAATCATTATCTTTCTTGTTTTTCAGTCCAAACTGCCCATTTGAGCTTGTTTTCAATTAATAATTCCAGCAGTATCTTGTATCCTAGGTATTAAGTGGTGTGGTGGCCTAGTGGTGAAGATGTTCGTATCCCACTAGGAAGGTTGAGAGTTCAATCCTAGGCAGCAGCCGATGTTTCTTTCTCCTGAGGTGCAAAGTGAAAATATCTGCTGCAAACTTGGTGTAGGTGTCAAGAAGGGCATCCGGCCAGTAAACCCTCAGTGCCATCCAGTTCACCAACTCTATCCCAAATTAAGGGATTACAGGGTTGTAAAAAGAGATGTTTTATTGTAAAAACAGGTATGGGCCAGGTCTTGATGATTTGATGCAGTTTCCACCATTCAATTTTGGCTTTAACATTTTTATCACTCTTTCGATGTCCTAATCACATGTTTAACTTGTCTGCTCTTAATGATATTCAATAGTAAAATACCAAGATACTTGTAGACGTCATCCTGATGACTCCAAAGGATATGGCTGTTTGGTATTTTGATTCCATTACTGTTTGTGATTTTACCCCAACTTTATTGCTACTCTTGCATATCTCTCTAGTCAAATCCCAGATTTATCTGTGCGAAAAATCTTTATGGTTTATTTCTTAATGACTGGATTTCAATTTTTGATTTTCCATAAAACTGCAGATTATCCATATAAAGCAAAGGTGATTTTAATAGCAGTTATTCTTGCTTGGTAATCAAGATTTGCTTCCTTCGAAGGGAAATCACAGCAATCACAAATAATAAGGGTGATAATGAGTCACTCTGGAAGATGCTTTTCCTAATGCTGAGAAGCCCGTACTTTTCATTTCCAACCAATTTTGTCTTCTACTGCTTCATATTTCAACTATAAACATCCTAATGTTTTACTGACATCAGTTGTTTCCCAATATTTGATAATTCAACTATGTGATAATGAATCAAATGCACTTTATAATCAATCCAGGTGATATGTAAAGTGGATTTTCACATTTTGCAATTCTCCAAAATCAGTTATCAATCTGAATTTGCTTTTATGCTCCTCTGCTTTTCCTTTTACTTTCTTGTTTTACTGGATGTTATTTTCTTCTAAATAAGCTTGGGTGTTCTCCATTTTTATGTTTGTGAGTAATTTAAACATTGCAGGCAAAGGTATTGTCAGCCTATGGTTTCCTGTTGTCGTTGCTTTTGCTGAGTCCTTCTGAATCCTATACATTTTGCAATTTATTAATCAGGCACTGATGTCTCTTTCTTCATTAAGCTGTTTAGCTAAAATGGGATGGCAGCTGGTCAGATATTTGAGCTAAAATTGAGTCATGTAATTGATGATTTCCAAATGTTGTTTTTAATCCTTTTCACCCAATTTTAGCAATTTCTGCTCTTGTTCTTCCATTTGATTTTTAATAAATCCATCATCAAATTCTTTTTTCCATCCATTAATTTTTATTATAGTTTGAGTTTCTTTTAGATCTTTCTAAACCGGATTGTTTCCTTTTTGTTTGGTTTTCTATTTTCTGAATTTCTATTGCCATTTGAACATTGGTATAGTTGATTTTATTAACTTTATTATTAAAACATCCTCATAATCCCAGCTTAAAATTAGCATATTTTATTTTAGCAGAATGGTTAAAAAATGTGCTGGTTAATGACCGCAACACACTAAGTAATGCCTGACAACTGCAGTTCAAGGCTTTCGTAGCAGCAATGCCAGGCGTGCCCCACAGCGACTCATTCACCTGGAAGGGGTCAGATGATGTTTGTTGGGGAGCAGCCGGCCTCGCCCTCTTCTGGGCTCACCCTCCGAGCCACAGCCAGATTCCAGGGAGTGAGCCCACGGTGGGGATCAGCTCAGGGTCCTTTTACAGGCGCCCCTGATGCTGCTTCTGGTGCTTCAGGATTTCTGTGGGTGTGAGGTGCAGGCTGTCCTGGCAGACGGCACAGTGGTAGAGCTGCTGCAGGCCAGAGGTGCCAGAGGCAGCCTCCGCTGCACCCCCTCTGGGCCCTGGGGAAGCAGAGAAGGCGCAATGAGGGGGACCCCAGTGCTCCAGCTCCGCAGATGAGACCCTGCCCCCCTCCTTCCCAAAATGCCACGAGACCCCCGCTGAAAACGCAGCTACAGAAGGACTTGCCTTGGCAGCCAGGCTCCCTGTCCTGAGGGTCGGGAGACCGGCAGGCCTCTTCATGGGCCACACGCTCCAGAGGAGTGAAGGGCATGTAGAGGCCGCACTGTGGGCATGTCCAGAAGCTGCGCAGGCAGTCACTGTAGAGATCTCCCTCCCCCTGCGGGGGCATAAGAGGAGGGGAGTCACAGGGTGGGTGGGCCAGGAATGAGAAACACCCCCAAACCCAGGAGTTCTTCCCCCAACCCGTCCCTTCCTGGACTCACTGCCAGACAATTAAATGTCAGGAACTCGCCAATCCTGTAGCCACCTTTCACCTCGTGGGGCACCAGCTGCATCCCCTGGAAGAAGCTGGGCAGCCCTTTAGCCTCCTCAGGCACCACCTGAGGGCCTCCGTACAGGTGCTGCTGCTCCAGAGAGGTCATTCGCCGGAGGCTGTACTGGACCTAAAGGGACAAACAAAGAGATAAAGAGATGCTCAGAGCGGAAGCAGAGAGGCCGAGCCCCTCCGCCTGACTAGCAGGGACGTTCCTCCTCCACTTCTTAATCCAGCAGCCACAACCTCTCTCCAGACAGCAGCCTACCAGGTTTGGGCAGCCTCCACCTGCCTCCCTGTGACATAGCCACGCACCTCTGTCTTCAGGAAGCTCAACAGTTCGTGTGTGAGTTGGCACACCTGCGGGGCGCTGGGTGGGGCCTCTGCCTCTTCCTCCTCCCCAGCATGGCCTGCCAATCTTTGCAGACACCTGTCCAACACTTTGTCCCAAGAGGCCCGGAGACGTAGGGCAACGCTGAGCATCCGCATGGCCGTCTCTGCCACGGGGACTTGGAGCTCAAGCCAGGAGTCGGCCACAATGCGTGTGCAGTCAGCATTGGTATCGAGAGAGCGAGCCAAAAGCAGTAACACCTGGGGAAAAGAGCAGCTGTTTCAGGAAGGAGAGAACCGAAGGGGCAGAGCGAGACACACGGCCTTCCAGAGTCCACTCACCTGCAGTGCCGGCAGGCGGAGACAGTTCACCAGGTAGGGCTTGTGTGTCTCCAGCAATGAGACGAAAAACAGGACTTGGGGGTGGCTGGTCATCCTCTCCTTGGCATCTGTGGACAGGAAGGCCATTCCCTCAGGTTCCTCTGAAAGCCTCTCCCCATTCTTCCTAAGCTCCGGGAAAGTCTCATTCCCACCCTTGATGGCCCTCCAGCTGAAGCAGCCACAACGGGAGAGGACAACCTGGTTGTGGCTTTGTGCAACGTCCACTTCTTGGCTGCTTCAGGGCAGCCTTTACAGGACCCAGGGCTGCCAACTGCCCTCCAGACCCAAAAGTCTCTATGCCTTATTTCAATCATGACACCAGTAAAAAACAAACAATCAAAGGTGGTGTGGAATGATGAGTAGATAATAAATCTTCCACAATAGAAATAGAAGTTGTCATTTGTGAATTGGGTTGACAGAAGGAGTTGCTGGTTCTAAAAAATGTTATCTGAGGTTTTCCTGCATTGCAAATCTGGTTGATTTTTTTTCTTTCTTTCCCCAGTCTGCTCAGGATGCAGCACTCAGCCAGCCCATTTCAAGAATCTACTCTGTCATTCAAACCGTTGCAGAGGAACGGACCATTACGCCTGGCAAGAACGATAAAGAAGCAGCAACAGAAGCTTCAGAGGGACAAGGCTCATCCCCCCACCCCACCCCATTTTTTCTCCAGTGAAATTATTTGCTCCTTCTGTGAAATAATCCTGGGATGAAAACCTGGGTTTTCCCTCCTCCTCCTCCCCCCCCCCCCCCACACCATCATAACTTCATTTCAAAGTCAGGCTGGAACCCTGATGTCCAGTCAGAAAACCTCCAAGGAATACCAGAAACACCAGAAAGCCAGAAAGAAGCTCCTGACTCTCTCAGGGGGCCAGCGAGAGTTGAGATTCTCCTGGGGCCGCTGAGCTTCCTCCTCACCTGGGTCCTTGCCAGCCTTGGAGCCCGAATGCAGCAGTTCTGGGTCATCCGCAAACACACTGGTTGGGTGCAGGACAAGGCCGGCTTTCTCCCTCGTGTGGAAGATCTGGAGAGCAGACAAGGATTGTTTCATCGCTTCTTTCAACTGTTCATAGATTGCATTCTTTTGTTTTGTGCTCAACCGCTGCAAGCCACCCAGATCATGTGCAGGATTTAAGACAGGAGGCTATACAGACTGAAGCAATAAATAAAACAAGGAATAAGCAAGTAGGGGTGAGTCACAGCAGGGGACCAACTAGGGGACCATCAACTTCTAGGAAGACCTTCCCCTTGCAACGCCGGGCCTGACTCCAACCCCCTTTGACCTTCAGTGGGACAGAGCGGCTAGCAGGGCCAGCAGGGAGACCTGCCTGTTCCGAATCCTTGCGGGTCTCGTTGAAAGGGTCAGGGGCAGCCAGCTGAGGATAAAGGCCCTGAGCCAGCACCAGCTGCAGCAGAGCCAGCTGGCTGGTCGAGAGTCCGTGACCTTCACAGGCAGCTGCCTGCAGCTCCTCCATATCATGCCGCAGCTGAAAATTCACATCCTGCAAGGTGACAATACAACCAGCTGCCTGCAGGTGCAGAAAGGCAGACACAGGCACACCCCCGCTCCTCCTTCCAGCCCTGAGCCCCAGTGGTCCCAAAGTGCTTCCGGCGGCCCCCTAGAAGGCCCCCATTCCAGGCCAAGACACCACTGCCCATGAGAGAGAGACAGAGAGAGAGAGAGAGAGAGAGAGAGAGAGAGAGAGAGACAGAGAGAGAGAGAGAGAGAGAGAGAGACAGAGAGAGAGAGAGAGAGAGAGAGAGAGAGAGACAGAGAGAGAGAGAGAGAGAGAGACAGAGAGAGAGACTGCCGCAGAAGCAGCCACTGAAAAGAGGAGGAGGGGAGAGAAGGTGCCCCGTTGTCCTTAGAGAAAGGGCCAATGTTTGGTGGGTGTGCAAAAAGCTAGAAAATTCTGGATTCAAGTACAAGCCCTGATTCAGAGGATTTTAAAAACTGATAAGTTTTTCTTTTGGACTTTATGGACAAGCCACTGGGGAAAAGTCATGGAACTTTATCCCAAAAGTGCTTTTCCAAAAGGCAACTGGACTTTGTTTTTGTCTTTGAAGACGTTCTGCTTCTCATCCAAGGAGAAGCAACACGTTTTCAAAGAAAACCCAAGAAAGTCCAGTTGCCTCTTGAAAAAGCACCTTTGGGACAACCGTCACCTGGATGACGGCGAATCTCTGTATCGTGGAACTTTCTTTTTGTGCGTGCAGTGAGATTGTTGTGGGCACGGATTCAGCATTAAAAGCAATTTGGACCATGGCAACCGGCACGTACCCACGACATGGGGTCACGTGATCATTATTTGTGACCTTCCCAGTCAGCTTCTGACAATCCAAGTCAATGGGGAAGCTGGATTCACTTCACAAACGTCTGATTCATTGAACAACCACGGTGATTTGCTTAACAACTGTGGCAAGGTTGTAAAATCAGGCATGACTCACTTAACAACTACATTGCTTAGCAATGGAGTTTCTAGTCCCAATTGTGGCCATTAAGTCCACTAGACACTGCCGGCTCTAGAGGGAGCTGCTCATCCCTGTTTCAGGGCCACTCAGCCGGTGCTGAATGTCAGGCGGCCAGCATCACGGAGCCGTTACCTTCCCACCAAAGCGGCACCTATTTAATCTGCCCGCATTTGCTTTCAAACTGCTGGGTTGGCAGGAGCTGAGGTGAGGGCGAAGGTCTCGAACTTGGGTTGCTGGCTTTCCAGCTGACAAACCAGCATCTTAACCGCTGAGCCATCCTGCCGCCCCTAACCACAGAGTAAGCGGTACGTTTATAACTGTACATATAACTGCTATGAAAATCAGAAGCTGCTTTTCTTTGTATCTTTTTCCCCTTTCTTGATTTTTGAAAAATTGTGTGTGTGTAGAGAGAAAGGGGGGGGGGAGGGAGAGAAGGGGAGGGAAAGGGAGAGTGCAAGTCAGCTGACCCTTCCTCTCATTTGCTCCACCTGAATGTCTAGGCAGGAACTGCCCTCCTCCTCTTCCCCAGATGAAAAACTGCGCCCTCCTGCTTCCTGTTGCTCCTCCTCCTCCTGCAGCCGCAACAGTTTCCGTCGGCGTCCGCCCTGCTGTTCATGCTCCCGCTTGAGTCTGTGCAGCTCTCGATGTTCCCGCCGCCTCCTCTGTCGAGCATAGGAGCTGCAAGGCTGTGCAGGAGGGCGCAGCAGTCGGTGGTCCCGCAGCAATTCCTGGCAGAGCAACCGGAAGGAAAAGATAGGCCACCCTTGCTCAAGGCAACGGGAGCCCCTTCCAGCCCACCTCCTCTCCTCTCCACAAAGGGTGTCCTTGCAAAGGAGGACAAAGAACAGCACCATCCCTCCACGTCACCAAGACCACGGCACCGCCACGCGCCCAGCTTCCTCTGCCTAGCGGTCATCCTCACTCCCAGCCCTTCTCAACGGAAACCAACCTGAAACTGGCGCCGCAGATTGGCTGCCTCGTAGAGCCGATGCTCCTCCAGGCCCCGACGCCGGCACCATCGCTGGGATCCTCGGCGATTGGCCGCTTTCTCCTGCCAGGCAGACACAAGGGAAGCCTGGCTTGCGTGGCTCAGCAGGAGAGCAAGGCCCAGCTGCGTCCCCAAGGGGCAGGCATGCCAACAAAACCTTCCCATTCCCTGGCCTGGAGCAGGAACGGAGCTTGGCTGGAAAGATGATGCCTCAAATGGGGTGTCGGTTGTCAAGCCGAAAGAGCCAAGGGGAAATGCCAAGAGAAAATCCAGGGAACCCAGAGAAATATTCCGGCACAAGGGCCCTGGGCTGGGAAAGGACCCTGCAGGGAGAGCCTCCCATCTGGCACTCCTCTGGCTCTCGAGGAAGATGTCACCCTTCACCGCTGCACCGTGCCCTGCCTACCTGGACCCAGGCGTTGAAGATATTCAGAAGGGTCAGGGGGTCTCCAAGTGGGCTCCCCAGGCTTCGGCGGGCTGCCAGGCACTCTAGGTCCCTGCGCCCCCCACCCCTGTGCAGGAAGGGAGAGGGCACGCTGAGGACGGCGGCAATGGTGAGCGTTGGGGCAGCCAGGTCCAGGAGCGTCCCCAACACCAGCATCTTCCCTGCGGAGAGGGAGAGCGTGTGAGGCAGCAGGCAGTGCCCACCCAGGCAGCCCCTCCTCCCTGCCACACAAGGCCCCACCCACACTTTTCCAGCAAAGTTCAGCCCAACGCCCACCCCACGTAACTCAAGCTGAGCCCTGCAAGGAGCTGTCATTTCCGGGCAAATGAGGAGATGACGTGGAGTCTGGAAGCAGCCCAGCAAACTGCACCCAAAGGGGCCAGGAGGAGGAGAAGCCCTGATCCTCAGGGACGCCAGCTGCACCCATCACTCACCAATCACCACATCAACCGGCAGCTGAGCCAGGAGAGTCCCAATGGGCGTTAGGGCCTCCGCTGAGTCCAGGGCACCCTGATGCTTTAGGTAGTCCAGGGCGGCCTCCAGGCTGGCCCGAGGGGGCGGCTCCAGGAAAGGGAACACTCGGGGATCGCCGAGGCCCATGCTCTTCATCTGGGAACAGAATGCAGGTGGCTTCATTTAACAAGCAGGTCAGGGATGGCCCCCAAACAGCCAGGCTCTCCTGCTTGTTGGGTCCAACTCCTCTCTGCTGCACCCCTGCCTGCAGAAGGACAGGAGGAGTTCTTCCTCAAGGCCACAGCAAGACAACCAAATCCATAGGTCTGTTCAGGGTTGGCCTAGGAAGACGCAGAGGGGCCAGACAGGCCCCCAGAAGATGTTTCTGTGGCCCAGATCTAGGCTAACTGGCCTTGGATCTCCAGAGCCCAGACAGGAAACAGCTTTTCTTGCCATCTACTGCCTATCCACCCACCTCCCCATGCTGGGAGGGGAACATGGGGCTTCCCACAAAGCAGGTTCCCACCCTGAACAAGGGGGAGATGGTGGTGGCTCTTCTCAGAAGACCTCCACGAAGGAAGCGCTTCCCCAGCCGCATCAGCCAGCACTCTGCATCTGGAGGCCAAAACCTCCCTGAGCGTTCACAGACCCGCACAGCCTGCAGCCCTTCCTTTTGTGCAGTTACTGGGCCATTTGAGGCATCCGGAGGGGGCAACGGTCTTTCCTGTGACCGCCCCACCCACCAACGCGCAGTCTTGAACCCCAGCTGTCACAGAGCAAGCCTACCTGTAAAATCAGAGCATCCAGTGCCACCCGCTGGATCTCTGGCACTGGGTAGGGGGCAAAATTGTCATAGTCCGATTCAGCGTAGAGGCGGTAGCAGACCCCGGGCCCAGTGCGGCCTGCCCGGCCCTTGCGCTGCTCAGCACTGGCTCGGCTGATCCAGAACTCCTGGAGGCGATGCAGCTTGGCCTTGGCGTCGTAGCTCAGCTCTTTCACCTTTCCTGAAAAGAAGGGGGGGAGGGGACCACCAGGAAGAGAGCAACAAAAAGCTTTGGAAGGAGAGATATCAAAGCAGGTGTCCCGAGAAGTTTGTAAGCTGCAATTAGTAAGCTGCTGCAATGGGGCTGATTCATTGCAGCTACGGTATAACCCTTTTAAGGCCCTGATGGGAGGTCTGCACAAGTCTCTATATAGGTGGTCATTAGAGGGTGTTTCTCTCTCTCTCATCCTGTATTCATTTTCTCTCCCTGTGTCCGAGATGTGTGGTAAGGGAATTTATCTCCACGTATATATATTTTTTTTAATTGAAAAAGTTTTATACAAACAAGTTTCCCCCCCTTCCCCCCCCCCCTAATATATAATATAAATCACATACACATACTGTGCCCCCTCTCCTCCCGCACGTCTTAAAATAAGTTTCTCATACAAATATTGTACCCCCTCTCCTCCCAACAATCATAATATAAATTTCTCTTAAAGTAACAATATCCCATTAACCCCATCTTCTAGATTAATTAAACATATATAAATCATAATATAAATTTCTTTTAAAGTAACAGTATCCCATTAATCCCATCTTCTAAATTAATTATACATATATATTTCCCCACCCTCCACCCTAACCCTCCCCCACCTCCCATTCAAACCCACCCCCCTGACTTCCGCTATACACCACTCTAATAATTCCAAACATCCCATATATTATTTACTCTGTTCACCTATCAATCTAACCATTCTTACCTAAAGGCTAAATAATATTTCCTAGTCTGGTATTTATTCTGTATATAATCAATCCATTTTGCCCATTCCTGTGTATAATTCTCCTGCTTCTGGTCTCCACGTATATTTATGTATATAAACCACTGTGATTTGTCTGTGTGCTGCGTTTAGCTCTTGGGTTTATCTCATACTAGTCACGCTGCCAAAACCCTGACACGGTGGAGTACCCCAAGGCTCTGTTTTAAGCCCAGTACTCGTCAACATCTTCATCAATGATTTGGATGAGGGGATAAATGGAGCTCAAATCTGCACAAGACACCAAGCTGGCAGGAATAGCCAACACTCCAGAAGTTAGGCTTAAGATACAGAAGGATATTGAGAAACCTGAACATTGGGGACTATCTAACAAAATGAAATTCAATGATGAAAAAAGTAAGGTTCTACATTAGGCAAGAAAAACAAAATCCACAGGTACAGTATAGGTGGTACCTCGCTCAATAATAGTAACTGCGAAAGGGATCTTGGAATCCTAGTGGACAACCATTTAAATATGAACCAGCCGTGTGCAGCAGCTGCCCGAAAAGCCAACACAGTTCTAGGCTGCATCAACAGAGGGAGAGAATCAAGATCACGTGAAGGGTTAATACCACTTTATAATGCCTTGGTAAGGCCACACTTGGAATATTTGCATCCAGTTTTGTTCGCCACGATGTAAAAAAGATGTGGAGACTCAAGAAAGTGTGCAGAGAAGCGCAACAAAGATGATTAGGGGACTGGAGACTAAAAGAAAGAAGTAAAGAAGGACTAGGGGAAGTCATGATAGCAGCCTTCCAATATCTCAGGGGTTGCCACAAAGAAGAGGAGTCAAATTATCCTCCAAAGCACCTGAGGGTAGGAAAAGGAGCAATAGGTGGAAACCAGTGGAGGGTTGCTAACTGGTTTACTACTGGTTCGCTGCCAGAGGGCATTTTGCACCCTCTTTATCTTGGAGCAGTTTGTGCCATTCTAAGGAAAGGAAAGACAGAATTGCACAAAACAGCCCAGGCTGATCAATCCCGACTCTATTCTGGGGGGGCGCAATGTCCACCCACCCCCCACCCCCCCAGTGTAGCATTATGGAGATGACCTGGAAGGGAACATCCAGAAGCTCTTCCAAAGCAACAAGGGCAGAAACGTGGTCTGAGTCCTGGGAAAGGAGAAATAACACACATGAACCCCGTGCACCAAATCAGATCGCCATGCCCCAGGACACCAGGAAGTCTGCTTGAGGCTGTCCTCCTCCCCTCCCTCTTACGCCCCAGGAAGGAGATAGCCTGAGTCTCTTCTTTCCCTTCTGGAATGGCTTCGCCTGGATATTCCCTTCAGGGTCATCTCCATGGAAAGCCCCCTTCCTGCACGATGGTTTGCTTCCTGGGTGAAAAAAAGCAGTTTTCCCCCATCAGCCAAACCCAGAGGGACAGGGGCAGGAAGAACTCTCACCTGCATCCACAACAAAGCGGACCCCATCGATGGTCACGGAAGTCTCAGCGATGTTGGTGGAAATGATGCACTTCCGGACTCCAGGTGGAGCAAGGTCAAAGACCTGAAGAGGAAGGACAGCGGTGATTAAGGGATTCTGGGGTGGGGGTTTTTTTTTTTTTTTTTTTAAGTAAATCGCAACTCTCTGGCCAGAGAAAGGTAACGAAAACTGCAACAGAAACCTGGAAATCTACCATTAGCTGCCACCCCCAAAAAACTCTGACTCTACATTCGTGAACTTCTTAAGACAGTGCCATGATTGCTAAGATTTCTCCTCTTTCGATGAAAAAGAAATACAAGGATATCTAGACCGCAACAAGCTGAAAGAGCCCCAAAATTCCAGCTACACCCCATCTGGTGACATCACCACAGTGGATTTAATTGGCCACTGCTCTCCATAACAGCAAGACCTTCCCACCGTTGAAAGTGGGTTGAGGCAGTTTGCCTTCTCCAATCCTGCGCAGCTCACCTTGTCCTGCTCGGCCACAGAGAGGGTGCTGTGCAGAGGAAGGACCACCCAGCGCTTGGTGACGGCTGCGTAAGACTGTGCGGCCTCCACCACCGCCCCAATCTCAGCCACTCCACTGAGGAAGATGAGCAGGTCTCCCCTCTCCTCTGGCGGGTACTTGTGGTCGATGGCCTGGAGCACCCGTAGGAAGGGCTGGATGCCCAGTCGCCCCCTGCGCCCACGGCTGCTTTCCTCAGGCCGGATGGGTTCATAGATAACCTGCATGGAACAGGAGGTCACGTTGGCCTACCTGGTCTTCCTTCAAACCACAATTGTAAACCTATTATTTATTGATGCATGGAATCCACATGCCACAAAAGATGGCAAATCTGAGGAACAACAAACAAGCCCACACTTCCCAGAAGGGGCTTCGGCCACCCTTGCCAAAGCCCTCCAGAACATCAGCAGGCCAGGCCTTCCATTTCTCGGGAAAACCTTGTTCCAAAAAGGGAGGGTTGCTGTGCACCAGTTTCTGGTTCTTCAAGGGGAGCCCCAAGTACAGTGAATTGCAGTAGCCAAGCCACAAGGCGACTAGCACCTACCTGACTGAGCGCAGGGCCTTTCAATCTGAGAAAGAGCACAATGTGCATCTCAGCTAGGTTGCGCAAAAGCCTTCGCGGCCTTCATGGCTGCTCTGAGCAGAAGCTGTGAATCCAGGAACATCCCCAGATTGTGCACCCACTTGAATGGGGGCATGTCACCCCATATCCATAGAACACCCCCAGATGTTGGTGACCCAAACGCACACATCCACTCAGTCCTGGTAGGTTTGGGGGCAGCTCCTTGCCAGCCAAACCAGCACAGGGCAGCCGGACTGGGGTCGAAAGATGTAACATCAGCACATTGATGATACCAAACCCTAACCCAGTAGTTCTGTGTAGATATTGACTAGGTAGGGGGAGCAAATACAGCCCTCAAGACCCTAAAATGGGCCTAGGGGTCCTTTCTCCAACACAACCGGCATGGAGCAGCCCAGGAGGACACCCATGTGGAAAGCACAGTGCTGGACGTTTGCCAGCCAACACCAACCTTTTGGAAGGCTCCCTAAAACTTGGGTACCTCCTCATTCTACCTCCTGGTTGAAAGGATCCCAGGGCAGAAGCTCACTGGAACGGGCTCCACCCACCACACCTGCCCCAATGTTCTCCCCGCACCCTCACCGCGATGGGGAAGAGGCGCCCAGGAACCTGGATGACAGGAGCCTCCCCAAAATAGTCAGCGAAGAGCCGGATGTTGATGGTGGCCGACATAAGCACCAGCTTGAGGTCAGGCCGGGAAGGCAGAAGGCGGCGCAGGACGCCCAGCAGGAAGTCGCCGTGCAGGTGCCGCTCGTGGACCTCATCCACGATCAGCACCCGGTAGGCGGGCAGCGTGGGCTCCCGCTGGGCCTGGCGCAGGAGCAGCCCTTCGGTCAGGAAGACGATGCGCGTGGCCGGCGAGCGGGCGCTTTCGAAGCGGATCTGGTAGCCCACCTGCGCGGGGAAAGGAGAGCGGTCGCTCCCAGCCCCGCCTGCCGCCCCGCCGCTCGCCCAGCCCGCCGCCCGCGGGGCTCACCTGCTCCCCAAAGCGGCCCAGGCTCTCGCGGGCCACACGCTGGGCCAGGGCCACGCAGGCCAGGCGCCGCGGCTGGGTGCAGGCCACGTGGGCGTAGCCGGCGGCCAGCAAGAACTGGGGCACCTGCGTGGACTTGCCGCAGCCCGTATCCCCGGCCACCAGCACCACCGGGCTGCCTGCTAGGGCGGCCAGCAGCGACTCCCGCGAGCGGGCGATGGGCAGGGCGGCGCGCTCCCGCTGCAGCCGGGCCAGCCGGGCCAAGCTCCGTCGCTGCGCGAAGTCCAGGAAGCGGAGGAGCGCCAGGCCGAAGCGGCGCGCCAGCGACGGAGACACGCCGGCCGCCTCTCGGCGGGGCAGCCGCAGGTTCAGGCGGCACCTGGGATCGTAGGCCGGCCGGTCCCCCGCGCCGGAGCCCCGTCGCTCGCAGAAGCCCCGCAGGCGCCGGAAGAAAGCCCAGAAGTCCTCCAGCTCCTGGCCGCCGCAGCCCGGCGGGAAGTAGGCGGCCTCCAGGCAGCCGCGCGTGGCGGGGCAGTCCCAGCCCTCCGCCGCCATCTCGGCCCTTCCCTCGGCTGCCCGACGGCGCTGCAGGCGCTGGGGTGGAAAGCCTGGGAAGCTGCAAGGGGGGCGAGGAAGGGGCGGAGAAAGAGAGGCCGCCTCCCCCAAGCTCGCCCAGCTCAGCCGAGAGCTCGGAGCTGTGATCCTTTGTGAGAAATTTGTGCCTGTGAGCGCCTGGGTTGCCCTGACTGGTGGGTTGAATGGACGGATCTTCTTCATCAGCGCCATGAGTTGGAACGCGTGATGTACGTTGTCTTCACTTTTGTTTTTAAGATGTACCATCTGTTACAAACAACTCACTTTGGTGGATTACTGCCTTGTCCTGGCAAAGGGGCTTGCCTACCTCAATGAAGCTGGCAGCTCTTCCGTGCAGGGCCACCAAAGACGGACAGGTCGTAGCAGAGAGCTCTGCCAAAACGGGAGCCACTGGAGAAGGAAAGGGCGACCCGCTCCTTTGCCATGAAAACCCCATGGCCAGTACCAAAAGGCAAAAACGTCGTCCATGGGGTCGCGGTGGATCGACACAACTTTGCAACTAACAAGAAGAAATAAATCAAGGAAGCGAACATATCCAACGCCACTGCCTATTATCTCTGTAACAACAACCCTGTGAGGCGGATTAGGCTGATTGAGAGGGACTAGCTCAAAGTCACCCAAGTTGGCTTTCATGCCTAAGGCAGGACTTGAACTCATGGTCTCCTGCTTTCTATTCTGGTTTATTACAGGGTGTTTTTTCTTCCTGAAGAGTATTCTCATATACTACAGCTTTTTTATCTAGCTGGATTGTTGCTCTGAAAGTGCTTGATTGGTGCTGGTTGCTTTATAATAAAACTGGATCTGTAGTTTGCTATTGCTTTCTCTGCTCAAACGAATATCCAGGAAGGGGAGTCTGTTGTTTTCTCTTCTGAATTTAATTCCATGGAAGGAATCAGATCCGGGAAAAGTAATACCCGAATAGTGGTGCAGCAAATGGATTGACTTTTAGTTGGTATCAACAGCGTAGGCTGCTCAGAAATGAAGTGCCATATAAGTTGCAATAAATGAAAGTTTAGTATATCAGAAATATTTCCTAACATATTTGTACACAGACACACACAGACAAAACTGAAGCAATACATGAAAGTTCAGGTAGATTTCTGTCCACATTTACTTTTTATCACTGAATAAGGGGGAAGCAGTGGTCAGGAGAGTCAGCAACAATTACTGGATCTTAGGCAGTTGGTCCCACTGCGTAGCAAAACTAGTACAGAATGGCCAGAGAGAGCTGCTGTAAATATGTTTCCAGCCAGAGGGGAGCAGCCGCACAGCTAGAGGCACAGTGCCCTTGCTCAGGAAGGGCTTACACAGTTGTGTTAGTGCTCTGATCCTCCTTGGTAGTGCAGGGCCCCTCAGCGGTCCCTCTGGCCTGGGAGGGGGTTGTTGACGCTTCCTCATTCAGGACGTTGCGCAACACAGCACTCAGCGAGCGCCAGATTCTAGCCTTGAAGTCCTGGCCTACGATGACATAGACGACAGGGTTGATGCAGCTGTTGGTGCTGGCAAGAGCCACCGTCAGAGGGTCCAGCTGGTTCAGGGAACGGAAGAGGGGGCTCTTCTGAGTCTTACTGGCCAGAATCAGGCCAATCGTATGATAAGGAGCCCAGCAGGCAAAAAAGCCCACCGTCACCACTAGGACTATTTTCAGGGTCCTCTTGGAGCGCATGAAACGACTGCTGCGCACACGCAGAACCAGCAGTCCGTAGAAGAGGCAGAGGGCTACCAAAGGGACCAGGAAGCCGATGAGGAAGCGCATGACTGCGACAGAGACCTCGGCAATTTGGTGACTTACACCAAAGAGGCCATAGTCGACCATACAGAGCGTCAGGTGATGATGTTCATAGTATTGTGTTCTTCTGGTCATGAAGGAGGGCAGAGTGAGGAAGGTGGCAAGACCCCAGGCCGCGCCACATAGTTTCCAGGCTAAGCGGGTGGAACGGTGATTCTGGCACCAGACGGGCTTCACCACAAGGGCGCACCGATCCATGCTTATCAGGGCCAGCAGCAGAATGCTGGCAAACATGTTGAGGATGAAGATAGACGGCAAGAGCTTGCAGGCAAAATCCCCCAGCACCCAATGATTCTTGGAGCCGAGGGACACAGCCAGAACAGGCAGGGACAGGCAGCAGAGGAGGTCTGCCACTGAGAGGTTAAGGAACCAGACTGAGCTCACTGTACGCTGCATCTGGAATCCCACCACCCAGATGACGGCCCCATTGCCCAGCGTGCCCACTAGAAACACCAGGGCATAGAGGACAATGGCGACCAAGACGATGGGACTCAGGCTGCTCTTCTCTATGCTGAGAGGTACCTCTGTGGAGTTTAAATAATCGTAGTCAGAAATGTTAGGAAGACCTTCTTCTATAGAATAATCCATCTCCAAGTGGTGGGGAGTTCTGTAAAGGAACAAGAAAGAGAGGAGGTAGGTGTTGCCTCCCAAGAGAGGAAGACAACCTTCATCTGTTTCAGGAAAAGGCAATTGTCTTTTAAACTCAGTTTGGACCTCTCTCTATTCTGGTGAGTTCTCAGTTGTTGGTAAATCATTCTAAGAAGTTCTAAAATGGTTATAAAAAGTCAGTAAATGGTAATGGGGAAGATGAGAAATCAAATTGATGGGGAAACACATGTTCAAAACATGTCATTGTTGGGAAAAATGCTCAAGCAGCTGAAATAAGGTACAATTAAAGTAAAATGTATGGTTTAAAAAGCATGGAGTAGTTTGAGAAGAAGGCAGGGACACAGCAAGAGGCAGTCTCTGCATATCTAATATTTAGAAATCGTGGCTGAATACGAAAGTAAATATTTTAATCCCACAAATGCAGGGGTCACATAACATGCTAAATCTAAATCGGCAAAGTAGAATTGCAGGGTTCCTAGAAGCCGCAGCGTGCAAGCAAAGACACTGAATCGTGGTCCATAGAACATCCTGGCCTTCAGGCTGCTGCCCTCCCACAAACAGCTGGACTACACACGATCCACTGCATTTTGGCCTCATCACGTGCTGGCAAGCCCAACTATCTCAAAAAAAACTGCCACTACAGTTTCCAGAAACAATATTCCACTCCTTCACAAAACTATTTGCGGATCAGAAGATCTGTGTGGCAGAACAAATTCAGAAGTCTACAAGAATTTCAGGCAAAATATAATGCAGTTTCCCTCTTCTTTCCACTTTGTTTTTTTTAATGAATAATTTTTAATTATTTTGCATAAACACAGATAATACAAACTTCACAAAAAAAACCCAGCAAAAAGCCATCTTCCATTACAGGTTACAACTACTCTTCCTTCCACTTTGGTTTTTAATTGCCTTTTAATCTGCATCCTTTTAGGTTTGAACGACCACAGTGCTGCTGCCTAATTTGCATGTGGTTTTCATTTAGCATTTTATTTGAGATATATATATATCTCAAATAAATATACTATATATATATACTAGTCTCCCTGACTTATTTATTGATCAGCTCAAAAACGTAACACACATATAAAAAAAATTACACAACACAACTCATGGCTTTCTGTCTAGATGGTCTCTGGTGATGAGCCGAAAGGCAGAAGAGGAAACAGTATGTCTCCTCCCTTAATTGGGGCCCAAATAGGGTGTTGTGGAACAAGTATGTATGTATGTATGTATGTATGTATGTATGTATGTATGTATGTATGTATGCATGTATGTATGTATATATGTGTTAGTTTTTTATGAGCTGATCAATAAAATTTAAATTTGAGAGACCAAGATAGATCTATTTCGAGCTTATTAGCTCTCATCAGTTGGCCATACCATTTACTGGGATTTGAACCAGGGCTGTAATGCATCTCAGGCAGAAGCCTAGCAATTCAGCCTAACCGGCTCTACCTTATTGCATCAGTTGAGACAGGAGTGTGTGTGTATGTATGTATGTATGTATGTGTATGTGTGTATATATATGTGTGTGTGTGTGTGTGTGTGTGTAATTGTTTTCACAACATCCTGTTAGGGCCCCATTAAGGGAGGAGACATACTGTTTCCTTTTCTGCCTTTCGGCTCATCACCAGAGACCATCTAAACAGAAAGCCAAGAGTTCCGTTGTGTAAAATTTTTAGATAAGTGTGTTAGTTTTATGAGCTGATCAATAAATAAATCAGAGAGACCAGGATAGATCTATTTCGAGCTTATTAGCTCTCATCAGCTGGCCATACCCTATACTGGGACTCGATGTTGTGAAAACAATTACCTATACTAAATACCCCTGTGTCAGATGATGCAATAAGGGAGAGCCGGCTTGGCTGAATTGCTAGGCTCCAGTAAAGGGTATGACCAGCTGATGAGAGCTAATATGCTCGAAATAGATCTATCCTGGTCTCTCTGATTTATTTATTGATCAGCTCATAAAACTAACATATATATATATATATATATATATATATATATATGTTTTTGTAGATTTTCACGGGTGTAAGTATGCTGGCATTGCTGGCTTCGGGGATTTTCCCGTGTATATAGCATGGAGATGTTATTGCAACGTTTCGGCAAGATCTCACTTGCCATCAGCAGGCTTCTGTCTGTGACTGTTGCAATAACGTTGCAATAACATCTCCATGCTATATACACGGGAAAATCCCCGAAGCCAGCAATGCCAGCATACCTACACCCGTGAAAATCTACGAAAACATGTATGTATGTGTATATATGTGTTAGAATTTTAAGGGCTGAAAATAAAGAGACCAGGATGGATCCATTTCAGGCTTATTAGCCTTCTTCAGCTGGCCATACTCCTTCTACTGGGATTTGAAGAAGGCTAATAAGCCTGAAATGGATCCATCCTGGTCTCTTTATTTTCAGCCCTTAAAATTCTAACACATATCTAAAAAATGTCACACAGCAGTAATATATATATATATATATATATATATATATATATATATATATATATATATATATATATATATATATATATATATATATATATATATATATATATGTTTTAAATTTCTTTAAGGGATGATTAATAATAATTAATTAAGAGACCAGGATGGATCCATTTCGGGCTCCTTAGCCCTCGTCAGCTGGCCATACTTCCCTACAGGGATTTGAACTGGTGCTCTCCAGCATTCGAAGCAGGCTTCTCTATGCCTAACCAGTTTCCCTGATTACATACATACATACATACATACATACATACATACATACATACATACATACATACATACATACATACATATATATTTCAATTGCATTTTATTGTAAATAGCCCAGAGAGTTTCAGCTATTGGAGAGCTTTTAAATATTAATAAACAAACAAAGTTTGGCAAATTGTTCATTCTACCACCTTTACCAAGGCCCACCGAAATGACAGCCTTAGTTGACAGCAGTTCTCCATCTGAGTAAATCTGTCACCTCCACTTTGAGCTAACTTTGTGCTGTGAATATCTTGCCTATTTTATCTGGTGTTTTCTCATTGCTTATTTTTCATGTTCTTATTTTCTCTGTCATTTAAAACTCAGAATTTTCTTTTTTTTTAGCATTTAGTGGAATCCTAAGAAAAAGGATATCCAACTTTAAATTTAGAAGACCTTCAACTGCAAATGGTTTCAGACAGCTTAATTTGGTACATAAGATCTACCAGTAGTGTCCGTCAAACGTTCTGTGGTCATGGATGGGAGGAAACAACCAGAAAATAATAATAATAATCTTTGTCATTGTAATAAAATAAATTTTAAAAAATTACAATGAAATTGGTTAAGAAAATCTAAAAATATGAATCTGCAGATTCACCGACCCACCCACCCACCCACGCACATGCATTGCCTAATATGACAGCAAGTGTTTACCAAATGGATGCTGTTCTTCGGTGGTGTCTTGGATGTACACAGTTGAAGCCCACAAAGATCCCAGACAGACGAGAGTGAGGAGAGGGTCTCCTGACGATAACTCCCACCCCAGTTTTAAGAGATCTTTGAAAAACTAAACATTACTCATTAAATCTTCTCGATTTCTCTGACCTATAGCCAAATCTTCCATTAGACTAGATGAGATTACTGGGGTCAGTAGGGGCGGTTCTCCCCACTGCCAGAGCTGTTTTGCTCAGGGTGGCCCAGGAACGGAGTCAGAAAGAAGACAGAAACTGCACTTACGGTGGAGATGATCTTGTGGTGCCTCTGCTCAAGATGACTCAAGATGGCAATTGTGCAAGTAAGGACTTGGACACTCTAAAAGAGGAAGCTAGACTTTATTTTTAAAAAAGTGTTCCCCAACCGGAGGCCCCAAATTAAGTCAAATATTAACAGGATATCCTTGTGGTATTTATTGGGTACCTCCATCTCCCAAATGTTGATCCTACGATCTCTGTTAGGTCAAAAGTGCTACTTGGCCCCTAAATAACTGGACACCTTCAGGGCTCTGGGAGAGCAGATGAGAGACATGCCTTCTTTGGCTCCCGATGACCCTCAGGCTTATGTGTTTGTCCTGCAGGCTGCAGAATGAAAACACCCACCTGCCTATTGCCAAGGCCATCACCTTAAACCTAGCCACTAGCACCAGCTGCTCCAAGTCAGAGAAGGGCATTCGAGGGTCAGAGTGGGGTTTTTCCTCTTATCCCAACAGAAAGCATAGCATGCACAGAAGAGCCACCTTTGGGGCCACTCATATTGCATCTTTAGGAGCCGTGGACTTTGGGGTTTTTGGAAGCAACCAGAATTGCGTGTCTACACAACAAGTGTGTTACAGAATCATCACACCTTGTCAAAGGGTGACCAGGAACCAAGTTTCATATGGCCAGGCTGAGATCCTAAGAAGAGAGGATCCTCCATTAATTTGAAACAACCAACCTCACCCCAGTGGGATATTATCTTGTAGCTATCACCCTGCTGAGTTCTTTTTCTACCAGCTCCTTTTCAGATGACCACAGGGTATTATAATGTGGAATGAGTTTCTTGGACAAACTAATGCCAGCAATATTCATGGGGAGGTCAGCATGCAAAATGCTGCACATGAAAATAATCCTGCGTCTCTTCAGAATGCATAAACTGTCATTGGGACAAAATATTTACTGAGCTTTTTTTTAAAAGACACGTTTTATTGCAATTTTCCCCCCATCATACATACTATCTACAAAAAACCCACGTGGGCAAGCCCACGTAACACCTCTCCTGCGCGAGCTGCACTGGCTGCCTGTGGCCTTTCGAGTGCGCTTCAAGGTGTTGACGACCATCTTTAAATCGCTCCATGGCTCGGGGCCTAGCTATATACGAGACCGCCTCCTGCCCCATACATCCCTTCGTCCGCTCCGCTCCCACAGAGAGGGTCTTCTCCGGGTGCCGTCGGCTGGGCCATGCCGGTTGGCGACACCCAGGGGAAGGGCCTTCTCTGTGGCGGGCCCGGCCCTCTGGAACGACCTATCCCCCGACTTCGCACTATCTCGGACCCCCGCCTCTTCCGCCAACGTCTTAAGACGCATTTATTCCAACAAGCCGGCCTAGGATAGCCCCCCGTTTCTGACTTTTTAAACATAAATTATAATTTGGTATGGTTTTAATATGGGTTTTAGCACGGGTTTAATTAATTTAATATATTTTAATTGATGTATATTGTATTTTGTGGTTTTAAATAATGCCTGTGCGCCGCCCTGGGTCCTAACAAGGAGAAGGGCGGGGTATAGAATAACAGAGTTGGAAGGGACCTGGGAGGTCTTCTAGTCCAATCCCCTCTGTATAAGCAGGAGACCCTCTAACAACTTCAGAGACAGCTGACTCTCCAGTCTCTTCTTCAAAGCCTCCCTTGATGGAGCACCCACAACTTCTGGAATGAAGCTGTCCCAGGGGTTGAATGTCCTCAGTGTCAGGTAAATCCCTCCCTAGTTCTAGGTTAGATCATAAAAGGTGAGAATCCCCTCCATAAATTTGATAAAATAAAATAAATAAATAAATCCCATTGGTTATCGTCCGTCCACCAAGTTTCAGTGATACCTATAATATCAATATTTTTGTCTATTGCTAAGTATTCCAGCTCCCCTATTTTGTTCCGGAGGCTTCTGGCATTTGCATACAGGCATTTATATATACTTTTCTGATGCAGTCTTTTGAGTCCAGTTGCATCCTTAGACTGCTTCTTGCATCCTTCTGCTAGAGTGCTGGTGACTGGCTCCTCGCTCTGCTCAGTAATTATTGCATCCTCCTCACTACTCAAGTAAACACTTTCCCGAACCGGATGCTGCCCAGCTCCTGTCAGCTTTCCCAGAGTTATCAGTTTAAAAGTTGTTCTGCAGCCTTTTTGATGTTGAGTGCCAGCAATCTTGTCCCATCATGGTTGAAGTGCAACCCATCCCCCCTGAACAGGTTTGGTGAAAACCAGCCTGCAGTCCAGAATGACAGCCAAAGGGACAGGCAATCTCACTGATAGCCCAGGCCACCTCCGGATGTCAGAGTCCAAGCAAACTGGACAGAAATTCCCCAAATAACTTTTAGAAGCCACCCAGACATTCAGCTTCCTAATGAGACTTTAGGTGGCAGCCAACCTCACCTGGGCCAGGAAATGGACTCATTCCAATAGCCTGAAGCAAAACTTCGGTCCAAAGGGCCTTACATGCAAAGTACCATCTGCAGTACCCTGCTCAGGGGGAAAGGAGACCGAAGCATTCCAAAACCAAACAGACTGAGGAATCCCCAGAATCCGATTGTCCAGCACATTAGAGCCAAAGTGACATGTGGATGCATAGTGTTCAGGTGTTATACCAGAGATACTTGGCCCAGAGTCAGTGGATGAACTCACCTGGCATTTCTCCACCCCCACCCCCCCCTAAACCTGGGGCTTCAGGCTGGAAGTCTCCCTACCTGCCATTAACCAATGAATTGGCCAAGGAGAAAGAAGGGAACATTGCAACACCAGGGCTCCTATTCCAACCATGATTGATGTGATCAAGAGACTATGGGAAACCTAGATAGTCAACCTTTAGGTCCCACCATGTACTTGTGGATGCCTATTGCAGGGCCAAAATAACCAGCGAGAGAATATTCCTCTGCAATCGAGGCTACTTGGAAGCCTCTACATTGGCTCCTTATCATTGGTCAGCATGGTGGCAGAGCCTTGGTAGAGGGCAGCTGGTTTCTCCAGCACAGGCCAGACTTCCTTCCAAGAAACTATTCAAGCTTTTATCGCTTCCACTCCAGAAATGATCTTCTGCGGCCACAGACACTCCGTTCCCGAGACACGTCCACAAGGTCTCGCTTCTCCCCCCACTTACCATGGAGCAAGCAGGAAGACAAGACACACCCAAGCTTTATTGTCAAGAAGTTATTTACTTCGTACATGATAAAGGGGAAGCCCATGACAGGAAGGGCCTCACACTCTCCCTGGGCCCAGGTCACTCCTCCTACACAAAGGACCGGGCTGGAGAGAAGACACTACTTTTCCCATCCAAGGAAGATTGCAGAAGGTCTGGGAACAGAGCTCCAGGCCCCACCTGTCCATGATTGTTGTGTTAAGAGCACTAAAGGGTGATGGGGGGCAGGTGGCTGGCTTAGGCCAGACTCTGGAAAGTGTTCAAGAGTGGCACAAACATGTAGAATGCATGTGCGTGTCACAACTGCACCCACAGTTCTGACGGTCTGGCTCAAGTTCTCGGCAGGCTTCCAGTTGCATTCCAACCAGCCCTGGAAAAGAACCATCAGGATGCAGCCTCTGGGGCCTCAATCTCCAAGTGCTCCTGGCGGACAGGAGAGAAAAAGTCATCAAGCACGAAACGGCAACTGGAAGGTGGCTGGCCACAGGCAAAGGCCTGTTAAAAGGGGATCCTGAGATTCTCTGAGACCAAGCAACCCTCTTCAGCCCACGACCAAATTAACTAGCCTTTGATACTTGTGCATTACAAACTAACCAAGCTAACTGCATTGGGACAACATGGCACACTACATCACAAAACTATTCTGCAAATGGGCTAAGTTTCAAGACAAGCTGGTTAAGCAGGGTCTTCAAAGTCAGCCTAACACTTTTGGAAAGACCCTCAGATTTTGAACTGAAATTGTTAATTTACTGATTTTCTTCTTCTTCTTTCCAACTTCTTAGATGGGCAAGAATTGCCCTGTTATGAACTATTTATTGTTCTGCTGGCCTTTCAGGCTGAAGAGCAGCAAAAATGCCCCAAAATAATGATAAAATGCTGCACGGATATTTTAAACCTTAAGATTTTTGTAGGGGGTGGGGCAGGAGGGGTTGCCGTTCATCTCCACTCCTTCCTTTCCCGAATCAAGGTCCACCTGCCATTTCCTTAGGAAAGCTGCCCTTTTGCTCATGAGAACAGAGGCCCTCAATCTGCAGCCGTCAAGTTACAGTTGATTGTTTTGTCTTCTGCACCCCCTGGTGCAACTCAGTGCCCCCCCCCCTCCCCCAACGGGTGATGCTGCCAATGGTTGCTTCCCACCACTGGGGTAAAGCAGATTCTCTCCCCAAGTAACCAAGGGATCGCAGACGCCTGCAGCACTAAAGGAAGAGTCCAAGGAAACCTACACTTTTAAGGAAGCTACAGGAATGAGGCAGGCACCCGCTTCTCCAGGGCTTAAAGGATGCAGGGGACCCCCTCGGCTGGGGCCTTAAGGCAGCCCTGCTGCAGCTTCCCAAACTGGAGGAGGGTTCAAGGCTTTTACACAGAGGATCGTGCAGTGGACTCAGCAGGAAAGAAACTGGGGCAGGCGTTCGTTCCTTAATTATTACTTAAAATAATTCCGCCAAAACTCTGAAACAAAAGCCTGGATCAAAAGCAGCAGGCAGCAAACCACCGGGAGCTCCTTCCCTGGGCAGTGAGAGTAATGAGAATGTGATCTCCAGCTCCAGTGAGCTCAGGGGGAGAGGAGGCAGGCCAGCACTAGTCCCTAAAGGATCACACAATACCAGAGAGCCTACTCACCCCCTTCTTCCACCTCTTTGGGCTTGGGCATTCCTGCATCCATTTTTATCTCTGCCTCCGGGGCTCTGGGGACAGCAGAAGCCGCCCCTCCTCCTGGGGGGTCCATGGGAAGGGATCCCTGAGCTGCCAGTGGTACTAGGGGATCCACTCCTGCAGGAATGGAAGAAGAGCACCGATTAGCATCCCATAGTAAAATACACCCCCCCTCCTGCCCCACTTCTCCAGGGTTGCCTCAGGAGCCCTCCACCTTCAGGATGACTCCGCTGTTTACCAGCAATGCCAGCAGGCAGTTCCTCTTTGGGCGCAGCCAAGGGGCTTTGGCTGCTGTGGCTGGACCGGGGAGAGCACATCTCCATCTCTTCCCCCCAGTCAGACACAGGTTCGTATCCCTCCGTTAGCCCCAAGGGAGTCACAGGCGCCCCCTCCGTGGTTGCAGCTGCTGGAGGTGAAGCAGAGTGAAGGGGGGGCTGTTGTCTGGGCTTCCTCGGGGGCAGTGGGGAGCAGGAGGAATGAGGGCCGTCTTCCCCCGAGGAAGGATCCTGGCTGCTGTTGGCTTCCGGTTCCTCCTCCTCCTCTTCCTCCCCGCTGACGTCCTCCCACTCATCCTCTTCCTCTTCTGTCACTGCTCCTATTTGTTGCTCTGTCTGGGGGATCATAGGACGGGAGAGAAAAGGATCACAGGGGAGATCAAAGAACCCCTTTTGACTCGATCGTGGATAGCTATTTGCGGGATCGGATCCTGCCGCACACATCCACACGGCCGATTCGCTCCCACAGAGAGGGACTTCTCCGGGTGCCGTCCACTAGACTTTGTCAGCGGGCGACGCCCAGGGGAAGGGCTCTCTCTGTGGCGGGCCCGGCCCTCTGGAACGACCTTCCCCCCGACATTAGGACGACCACGGACCTCCGCTCCTTCCGCCAGAAATTAAAAACACATCTTTTCTGTCTGGCCGGCCTAGGATAGTCTCTCTGTCTCTGGGGTTTTATTGGGAAGTTTTTTAGTATAGCTTAGTTTTAATGGGGAATTTTAGCACAGGTTTAGGTTTAATTTGTTTTTTAAAGAAATGTTTGTATATATTTATTGTTTGTTATTCTTCCTGTGCACCGCCCCGAGTCCCTATGGGGAGAGGGAGCAGTTTACAAATATTAAATTGATTGAAATTGATTGATTGAGCAGTTGCCTAGAAAAGATGCCTCTTTAACGCTGGCCCAGGGAAGAGCTCCCCAGAGGCCCACCTGGGTCTCCCAGACTGGTTTGGGGAACAGTAAGAAACACTGGCTGCAGGGGCCACCTGCAGCCCCCCCCCCACCTGCAGCACAGAGGCAGCCTCCGCCTTATCCTCCCCCGCAGATGCAGGCAGCGTCCGGTCTGCTTCCTCCTTTTCCCACCGGTTGTCGTGCATGCTGCAGAAACAAGCCAATGCTGAGCCAAGAGTCTCACGCCAGGGCAGAGGAACAGAAAAGCCCTCCTCCACTGCAATCCCCACCCTCCCGGCCCATCTTAACCTGTAGGACATGGGAGGACTTCCTCGGGGGCGCCCACGCCCTCGAATCTTCCAGTGCCGGTCCCCAGGCTGCCCAATCATGAACTCCCCAAAGGTGGACAGTTTGGGAGGGTGCTTGGTGTGCTCTACAACAACAAGGAGATCAGAGGAAGGCAGAGGCTCTCAGGTGGGGCCCAAGGGGAGGTGAGGCTTGTCAAACACCCGCTCTCCATCCCGTGACACCAGCCATGCTCGAAGGGCAAAGAGGAAGCACCCAGAGCTCATTTCCCCTCCTTACCCTGCTTGTCAACCGATGAGCCTCGAGGCTCGCTGCCTTCTTTCAGCCTGCAGAGACGAGAAGCTAGAGGTAAGGGAGACCCTCCCACTCCTGCATCTGATCCCCTGCCCAAAGAAAGCTCAGCAGTTGGGGCACCTACACGAGGTCTGTCTTCTCGGCGTCCCATTCTCGGCGCCACTCCCCAGTTGGCTGGCGGTGCCGGGCCAAGCGATCCCGATCAATCTGCTCCCGTTCCTGTTTCCAACGAGTGTACTCGGCACGTTCACGGCCAGTCATGGAAAGCGTCATATCCAAGGTCGTCTTAGGGCGCCTGCGCGGGCCACTGCCCCGGCCCTGCCAGGAGATGCCAGATGAGGCCAGGGCCCTCCACACACACACACACACAGCTGCTGCGGGGAGTCCAGCCTGAGAACCTCCCAGCTGGGGGCGCAGAGAGTTGCCTTGCTAGTGCAAGCAAGGAGGTTTAGCCACCCCAACGCCTGCCCCACCTATATATGCACCCGTTCTTTTCAAACGCACCAGCGAGGGAAGCTCTTTGTCTGGCTCCAGGCCCGTCTTGACCTTATCAAAGTCGGCGCCCCCCCAGTTCCGGACGTGGCGGCGGCTGCCCTCCCGCCGGCCGGCCTCAGAAAAGGTGCCGCTCCGCCGCGGGTCGTCCAGGAAGTTGCGTACCGGGTTCTTCTCTAGCAGCCCGTCCTGCCCAGGGGAGAACAGCGGGGCCTGAGCCGAGCCGAGGGCCGCCGCCCCCCTCGCTCCCCCCCTCGGCGCCCCACTCACCCGCTGGCTGCGCTCGTACTCGGCGATCTTCTCCATCTCCTCGTTCATCTGCTCGATGTTTCGCCGCCGCCGCTCCTCCCACTCCTGCGGGGGGAAAGAGCCCTGCAAGCACCCCGCCGCTGGATACCCCCTTCCCGCTTCCACGCATCCCCTCGGCCCCCGCCGCTTACCTGGGAGCGCCGGTCGCCTCCGGCCAGGCCCGCTCGGCCCCGCGGCCGCCGCCCTCGCTCGCCTCGCTCCCGCGGCCCGCCGCCCTCGCCATCCGGGCCCGGCCCTGCCCAGCCGGCCTCGGCTCGCGGGGGGCGGCCTCCGGCCTGCGGCTCCCCCCGGGCCCCCCTGGCGGCGGCGGCCTTCGTCCCGAGCGCCCGCCGGTCCTGGCGAGAGAAGCGGGGCGCGTGAGGCTCGCCCGACGCCTCCCCCCTCCCAGCCAGCCCCGCTCCCCCCTCCGCCCGGCCTCACCTCGGGCTGGGCGACCTCCGGCTCCCCACGGCGCCTCTCGGGCTGTCCAGCCGCCTCCGCCGAGCGGGTCTTCCGCGCTCCGGTCACGGCGACGCCCTCCCGCTCGGCCTTGCGCCGGTCCTCCTCGATCTCCTGCGCGGCCAAGGGAGAAGCGCTGAGCCGGGCCGCCCGGAGCCCGCCCCCCCCCCCCCGCCCGGAGGCCCCCGCCCGCCCGCCCGCCCACCTGGTAGCGGCGGATGAGCGCCTGGTTCTTGCGCCGCAGCGCCTCGATGCGCTTGTCAAGCTCGGCGTCCTTCTCCTCCCGCGACCGCAGCTCCAGCGAGGCGGACTGCATGGAAGAAGAGCAGCGGGAGAACGGGCGCCACTCCCCCCCCCCGCCGCGACCCCCCCCCCCGAGGCCGCCCCCGCCTACCATCCTCCGCGCGGACCCGAAGCGGCCGGGCGCCCAGCACGCGCTCCCCCCCCTCGCCGCCTCACCACGGCGGACCCGTTTCCGCTTCCTTCCGGAGAAGGTTGTTCATGATGCTTCCCGCGCCGTCCCTCGAGCGCCACCCCTCGGTCGGAGGTCGCGGCGTCGCCGTAGGCGGGCGCCCGCGACTCCTGGGAAGGGCCTGCTGTCGAGGCGCTTCTTTCCCCCCAGGGAAAGGCCGGGCGCACCGTTGGCCCCTGGCCCCAAGCCGAAGGGACCTGGGGAGGGGGGAGCGAGAACAGAAGGTGGTCCCACATCCTGCACCTCCACACTACAGTTCTCCAAAATAAGACTTCACTTTTATTAACGCTTGACATCATGCTGTTGGGGTTAGAACTCAGCCAAGCCCCTCGATCACCTCTTTGGCGGTCTGATCCGGCAGTCTATTTGCACAGTGGGTAGCCACAACAAATCCCTGTAGATGCCTTCAGAAGCAGACCCACTGCCAAAAATGTTACAAGAGGCAGGAGTTAGAGGAGGGTTTGGGTTACCGAATTGGGAATTATATTATCAAGCAGCAGTGTTATCATGGATGGAAGAATGGATTGTACTGAGAAATACAAGGTTATTAACATTGGAGGGACGTGACTTACAGGTGGGTGGGCGGGCATGCCTTCCTCTGGTATGGGAAAAACAAGACACGTGGTTATTTTCAAAGACATTATATAAGCAATGCTTTATTATTAGTATGGGAGAAAGTTAGAGAAAAACACTATGTAAAGATACCAGCTTGGCTTTCGACAATGGAAGTGTTAATACATCCAAATATTATTAATATGGGAAACATTGTTAAAGATATTTTGATAGAAAAGGGGGAACTTAAAAAGAAACAAGATTTAGAAGAACAAGGGTTTGACATGGTTTGGTACACACAATTGCAGATACAGTCTAGATATGAAAAAGATGCTAAATTATATGGTTTTCACATGGAGATTACAGAGTTGGATGAGATACAGGAACAGAAGAGGGAATGATTAAAAAATTGTATAGCTACTTATTGCATGTTAAACTAGAAGAAGAACAGGTAAAAGAAACAATGATAGTGTGGGCAAATTTCTTTGGATATTCGATAGAGTTAGATAAATGGCAGCAACTATGGGAACAAAATTTTAAATTAACAATGGCAACTACATATAAAAAGAATTTGTACAAAATGTTTTGTAGATGGCACATGTCACCTGAAAGATTGCCAAAAATGTTTAAAGACAAATCAAATGTTGGAAATGCCACCAAACACCGGGGTTGCATTATCACATGTGGTGGGCATATATAAAAGCAAAAAAATACTGGGCAAGAATTTGAATGTGGTTGGGGAAGATGACGCAGCAACATATTGACTTAAAACCTGAATTGTTCTTGTTTGGTATCTTATGAGGGAAATATAGTAAAGAAAAAGTATATTTGATTATTCATGTAATAACTGCAGCTAGAATTGTATTTGCACAACATTGGAAAGCTTAAAAAATACCTAAATGTGATTATGAAAATATTAGATTTTGCAGAATCTGATTATTATAATACATGGGGATTATTTTATCATTGGTTAGAAAATGAATATGGATAAAAAGTATAAAATTGAATAATTTAGGAAGAGAAATGTTATAACAGGAGATATGTTGTAAGAATAATATATAAAGAATTTGGTGGTAAGCTATAACTATTATGACACCCCCAAAAAATGATCTCAGATGACACACTGATTGATGAATGATGAAATGTTTGTTTTAAAAAGGAAAAAAAACTTACAAAAAAAAGAAGCAGCAGCAGGCCCACTGCCATCAAGGTTAATGGCCAGTGCTGAATTCCAAACTTTAATTATACCTTGTATAATTACGTAATTATAATTATAGATCATTTCTCTCTTCTGATTCTTCCAGGAATCTAATTCATTTGGTAACTTCTAAGTCTAGTATTTTGGGAGGGTGAAAATAGCCTCTCCTTGTTTACCTACATTGTGCATACTTTTGTAGCTCTCCATCATGTCTCCCCATTCATCTTCTTGTTAGACTAAAACACCCCAAATGTTGCACTCTTTCATCTTAGGGAAGTCACTCTGACATCTGGATCATCCTCTGAACTCCACTATTTCCTTTTGGAGGTGGAGCAATGGCACACAATATTCCAGATGTGCTTTAGGATAATAAGACAATGCAGGGCCATTAACAAGCAACCTGCTTGGTCAGATGATGCAAATCAAACACACTGCAGAGTCTCTAACCTGCACAAGCAGATCCTGAGAAACCTGTGATGTCCCATTTCCACTATCGGTTGGATGGCTAATTTAGAAAAGTTCTCTCCACATCCTCTCTCAGGAGGTGGCCCACAAGCAAGCCATTGTTGCTTCTTACTCCTTCTAATCATACTTGTAAAATATTTCACAAATGCTAATGGAAGGCAATATTTGTAGCTCAGGGTCGAACAGTGGGGTCCTCACTCAGTGCTCTCTGAGCTTACTAACTAGATAATATGAATATTCCTTAGTTGTGTCATGAAACTTCTGGCAAGCTCAGAGAGTACTGAGGACTCTCCACAGTTCATTCACACATAGGGCTTGTTTACATGCACAATTTCTTCAGAACAAGGCTATGACTATTCTTGACGCTCCAGCCAGGACTCTCGTCCCAGTAACCTTGGGCTTGCTGGCTTCCCCCAGCTAGGTTTGTGTCTCTAATTCCTGCTATTTTTGGCCGGTTATTATTTTCCCACGGGTGGCCTTTTTGCCATCCCCTGAGGCTGGCTGCTCATGCAACGATGACTCCATCAAGCCCTAGTGGTGCTTTTAAAGAGGGGTCCCAGTTGGTTGCATTCCAGGCAGCCCCTTCCCCCAGTTCCCACCAAAGGTGGAGGTAATCCCAGCAGCCATCCCAAGCAGCAGCCTGCGTAGCTTAAGTGCCTGGCCGGGCTGCAGAGCACCCAAGGAGCTGCCATCTCCTCTGATCCGGTCGGGATGTAACTGTTGGAAAACTGCAACCCCAGGAGGCTGTTCAGCCACAGAGGCTGTTGCCCGGGCCCTGGCCCCAGCCTGATAGCATCCAGCTCTCCTCTTCCTGGCTGGGACAGGAGGCTCAGAGCTGCCAGCTCTCGCCCACCGGCCTTCTGGGCCAGTCGCTGCTCCTCGGAGGAACAGCCGCGGATGCTGTTTCCATGGCAGTTGCTTTTCCTGCTGGGATGGTCAGCCCGGATTGGCTGCGGCGGTGGAGTGGAAGAGGGTTGGAGGGGCGGGAACCAAACGCCGCCGCGCTTCTGCTGTTGCTGCACCGGCGGCGAAGGCAAAAGAGGGGCGGGGCCGCGGCTCCCTCTTGAAATGGGTTGAGCTGGCTAAGTGCAAAGGGAAGGTCGGGGTCCTGGAGACTCTCTCGGGCCGCTGAACGGGGGCAGCGCCTGGACAGCCCAGACTCCGCAGCCCGAGAGGTCTCCAGAACGCCGTGGGTCTAGTCGGGCAGGCATCGGAATCGGGGAGCGCCGCTCCGAGGCCCGCGGCTGTAATTGCCGCCGAGTTGGAGGGCCCGCCACCCACCGGGCCCCACCTTCTCCCCAAGCCCACGCAGCGAGGCCAGCAGCCCCAACTGTCTCCGGCCGGCGAAGGTGCAGCGCTTAGGCCGCCGCCTACCAGCGCTCCTGGCCTCCTCGGCTGGTGGAGGGGGGCCGTGACAACACCCACCGGCCGCGGGTTGCCTGGTTTCTAGGCTGCCGGCAGGCGCTTCCCTCTGGAAACAGATACCTGCCGGCCGCTGAATGGTTGCACCCCGCCCTCGACGGCCAATAGAAGTGGCCGGCGCCGCGGAGGAACACAAAGCAGCCAAGCGGCACCGGCGGCGCTCGTGGCCCAGCGCAGGGCATCCCTCTCCAGGCAGCCGCGAGGCTCCCCTGGCGTCCCCGAATGCCCTCGCCCCGCAGGGTCCCAGCCTAGATCCTGGCACGTTCGGAGCGGTGCTGCAACTGCCAGGGGTCCGCCTTCAAGGCCCCGGGAGATTCCCGGCCTAGCCGCCGCGCTCGGCCGGTGAAAAACGAGCCGCCCCGCATCATTTGCGCGGACGGGGCTCAAAGGGCGAATTCCGCCCGCCTTAGGCGGAGAACGCGGCCAACGCGCCCCGCCAGCTGGAGGCAGCGGGCGAGAAGGACGAGAAGGCCTGGCGGGACGTCCGGGTAGCTCGGCGCTGCCTCTCCCGGACAACTCCCCACTCCCCGGGAATGACCTCATCGCGAGGCGGCCTGCGCAGGGAGGGAAGGAGGGAGGCTGTCACTGGGCAAATTCACCTACGCCGCAGCCGCCGAGGCGAGGCGTTCGTCCTGGACAGCCCGGCGCATGTGCCAGCCGAGCCCCCCCGCCCCCGCCCAAGAAGCAATAAACAGTGATGTCAGCGTGGGGGGGGGGGGGGAGCGCAACAGAGACAGCAGCAAAAACGCCCCCTCCAACCATTGGCTGCAGCCCGGCTCCCGTCCCGGCGACGCGGCGCTCGTTGGCTTGGCGGCGGCGGGGCTCAGCCAGCCAGGCGACGGGATCCCTCCACCGGAGGTCACGCGATCAGCAGCTCGGGGGAGGAGGGAGGCCAGCGAGAGAGCGAACGAGCGACAGCAGCTCCGCCCCGGCGCAGGGCTCGTTCGTTCCTGGGTACCGCGCGGCATCTCGGCAAAAACAAACGAGCCGTGGGCGGGCCTGTCCGGAGCTGTGCTCCTTGCCCAACGCCTCTGAACACTCAGCCCGGGCCAGGAAAGCGTCCGACGGCTCTGGCCGGCAGCCGACAGGACGAACCGCTGCCCCCTCACCGCCTTCCCAGCGGACTGGCAGGTGTTGGCGGGAGGCGCGGGCGGTCCCCAGCCCTTGGCTGGAGAAGAGCCTCCCGTTTCGGCCCAGTCGGGGGCTTAACAGAGTGACCAGAATCGGCCAAGCGCCCTGTTGGGGCAAAGAGGGCCACGCTGTAGTAGAGAATCCCCACAAAGACCCACTAAAGCCCAGCGCCTTCCCCAAGGGCCGCCCGGTTGAAACAACCTCTGCTCGTCCTCCCGTGGAGGAGGCCCGGTCGCCCCTCTGTCCACCTTCCCAGGGAAACCGAAGGCGGCGGGCTCCCAGAAGCGGCTCGGAGGCCGGCCTGGGCTCCTCGCTTACGGACGGGCTCCCGGCGCTTCCCGTCCCCTCTCCCTGCGCTCGGGCCTTCGAGGCCGCAGCAGCGGGGCTGGCCAGAATAGCGGGCTGGGTGGGGTGCGTTGTGCGGCCGCCCGGAGACGAGCGCCGAGCCGGAGAGGTGGCCTGGCGGGGCCCCCTCGCCCCTCCCGCGGGGGGCATCCCCGGCTCTGGCACAAGCCCGAACTTGCCTGGGGGCGGGGGCGGGGTCGGTGACGTCACGGCGGGCGGGGTCTGTGGGCTGGCAGCTCTCCTCCGCGCGGCTGCCTTGCTCGCAGCGAGGATCGTCCCGCCGCCTCCGCCGCGTCCGCTTGCCCTGCCTCGCCCGCCGCTTGCGCCGCCCGCGCCAGTCGGAGCCCCGCCACCCCTGAGCCGCCCCGGAGGGTTCATGCAGCTGCAGTAAGTGCGGGAGGACGCCGCTGCCGGCCGGCGGGACTCGGTCCGAGCGGGCGGGGCACACGTGGCCGCAGCGGGGCTGGGATCAAGGCGTCGCCTGCTGTTGGGGCAGAGGCCCCGTGCTCAGGGCAACTCCGAAGCCGAGACGAGCCGGCTGCCGAACCGCCGCTTGGTTTGTTTACAAACACGGGTTCGGCGCGGCCTTTCTTCCGCCCCTTGGCTGGGTCGCCGAGCCTCTGCCGCCTTCCCGGCGGGCAGACGGGCGCTTCGTGCCTTGACCGCTCTTTGCCCGGCAGATCCCCCCGAGCGCCATGGCGAGACCATTGCAGGACCGGAGCCAAGCCCAGCCGACAGCAACTGTGCCCCGGAGCCCAACCTTCCCTGTGGGGGGGACGCTGGCCCTGCCGCCCTCCGTCTGCCGGCCGCCGCTCGCCTTGCCACCCGGGCTGAACTGCCTTTATCGCTGCGGCCGGGCGCCGGAGCCTCCCGGGAGAGTCCATGGTGAGTGCTTTGGCTTAGCGCGTCGGCCAGGGTAGCTGACGGTCCCGCCGCCGAGCCTCGACGATTTTGCCCCAAGCCTTGTCTGGAGCGCGGCCCGACTGCTCTGCTTCTGCGTTGCTTCTGCGGCTGTCCCGACAAGCCGTGGCTGGAGCTGGTACCGTGCTGCGCCTCTAGCGGGGCTTTTTTTCGGGGAAACCTGCCTCGGTCCCATCCTGGAGCTTCCCCAGCCCTCTACTAAAGCCGCACCGCCGGCAGGGCAGCCCTCTGGAGTCCGGGAAGAGGCTGGAGAGGGCGGTGCTGCAGCCTCCACTAGGGTCCTGCAAGGGTCTTCCGCAGCTCCTTGCTGACACCAGGGCAGGCAGCACTCCTGCACTGCTGGCATTGAGATCCCTCCTGCCTGCCCTTAGGATCTCCAGCCCCCAGCAGCACTGAGTGCAGAGGAAAGCCCAGTTCTGAAATGTTCCCCCTAAGCTGCAGCAGCCCGTTGCCAAGGAGATGGGAAACCCCACTGGAACTGCCCCCACTCATGCCTCCTGCTCCTAACCTGCCTGCCTCACCTCCATTTCCTTCTCCTCCACAGCCAACATGCAGCCCACAGCATCCTGCAGCCAAGAGGGAGCCCCCACAGAGCCCGAGCAAAGTGCAGGGGAGCCCAATGGGCACCTCCCAAGAACCCCATTCAACCTGGAGCAGGCCATCGGAGCTCGGCTTCGCCACATGGGAGACTGTTTCCATCAAGACCACGAAGAAAGGGTAAGCTTTGGGGTAGAGCAAAGACCAGGCCCCACATCTCTCCCCCTTGGGGAATCCAGCTTCCTGGCTTGGAGTTGCTGCAGCTGTTGCTGCAGCCTGGGCCAGAAAGAGACCAACTTGGGGTGGGGTGGGGTGGGGGGGCACGACACTTCAGTCTCTTCAGTCATGCGCAGGGCCCAGCCCAGCGGCAATTCAGAGTGTGTATATACTTGTGCATTTAAAGCAGAAGCGTGGCATTTGTCCTTTGAAGCACCTGGATAGGGAGACGGGTGTGGTCAGTTCTGTCCCTGCTCAAGAGCCTTCCCTTGTGTCCCCTTCTGGCACATTTAGGAACGCAGGCCTCGGGGTGCCCTCTTGGCCCACTTGTACCGTTTGGTCTTCCATCTACTGGGTATCTTGGACAACTTACCTGCCAGGGGGTGACAAACAAGCCTTGGAGCAAAGAGCCATCCACTGAGCTGCTTCGGGACTTCTCATCCTGCTGGCCAGGAGAACAGCAGCCTCAGTTGAAGAACAGATGCCGGCCAATAACCGGCCTCAAGCTCATGGTGGTGGGCAAACAACACCTTGCTCTGAGTTTGTCCCCAACCCAGCAGTGCCTTATGGGGAGCTGCACAGATGGGTAGGGGTGAGACAAGTTAGCACTATGTGAATATTTTCCACTGAGCCTGTACATGCGGGTTGGGGGAAGAAGAGAATTGCACTTGCCACCTCGACTCTAAGAGGGGCAGCCTACAATGGCCACTGTAAATAGGCCCTGGACTCTATGTAGAGATAGGTGGGGAGGGGGCGGCGAGAGAAGAAATTCTGCACACGGGTGCAGCTGCTGCTGTGTTTATATATAGACAGTCTTCATGCCTGTACAGGGAATACAATTGGGTGCTACCTGTACATACCTGAGGGGTTGGTTGTCCGTATCTTGTGAAGAGGTGGAAATTTTTTTGTATATTTCCTTTTCAATAAAACCGAATGAAAGCAGAAATGGCATCAGCCTCTTTTATCCTACGGAGCAAAGTAGGCCAAGGAGGTGCCAATGGGTGAGGAATCCCTTGCCCATCCTTCTCTTAATATAATAATATTAATAATAATAATATAATAATATTTTAATTTTGTATACCGCGTCCTCTCCCCAAGGGGACTCGGAGCGGTGCACAGGGAAATTAAAACATATAAAAATATATCTTCTCCACCCACCCACCCCCATGCTTGTGGGAAAACAAGAACTGCAAGGAGTCACAGTCCTTGCCAAGAAAGAGCGGGAGAGGGGAGCCAGGCAAGACTGGGAAGCCGCTCTCTTCGCAAGGAACCCACGCCCCAGTCAGCTCTTCTCCTCCCAAGGAAGCCTTGACACCGAATTGCGCTCCCGAGAGCCAAAGGCTGGCTAGTGACAGCTGCCATGGAGATTGCCCTTCCCCTCTCTTGCAGGCTGGGGGGCGCTCCACTCAGAGCATCATCTCTTCTAAAGCTGGACCTTCCTTCTCCAGGGCTGGGGGACCCTGGTCTCTCCCCTCCTCCTGCCATTTAAAGGGGATCTTGTGGGGAAATCACTGCCAGAGAGACTTGGTAACCAAATAAGCTTTTATTTGGGCTAAGAGACATGATGTGGGTGGCTGTTCAAGAAGGAAATCCGTTACACGTAGTTCAGGATGGGAGGGTGGGGGCCAGGCATTCTACCACCCCACTGCCCTTCATGCCATTGAAGAAGAAGAAATTGTTGAGGGGAGGGTCCCGCTGTGAGAGAGCCTAGGAATAAGACAAAGTATAAGCAGGATAAGGCAGACCTGGAAGCAGCAGGGAACCCACTCCCTTTGTGCCCCTTGCCTGCCTGCCAATGAAGACCCTCCGCACCTCTCGATACAAAAGCCCTGCAGAGCAGAAGGGTTTACTTCACCAGGGCTTCAATCCACCCCCCCCCCCCCCCCACACACACACAATGCAGGGGGCACCTTTGTGAAGCAGCAGGCAAACCCAGCCTTGGAAAGGCTCTGCTCCCTTCAATTCAGGGCCAGAGGCGGCAGGAGGCGGGGGGGGGGGGGGCAGAGAACATACCTTGACAGCCTCCTGGCTCAGCACCCCCCCAACCACAGCACAAACGGGGGCCATTTCTGAGAAGCAGCTGTTGATATCAGCAAACAAGGAAAAGTTAGGCATGGGGCACAAAGCCTGTTGCTCGCAGGGGATAATACATGAATTCATGAGTTCATGAACCGTCACCTCATCTCCTCCTGCACCGGATGTGCAGATGAGGCAGCCCCACATCAGCTACAAGAGGTGCTCGGACAGTTCTACTAAGGATATCCCTCGCCCAACAGCTGCCCCCTCCTGGCCTACTCAAAGGGAGGTCACATCCTTTTCTGCATTGGATCAGCCAGCAGTAACTGATGGTTTGAGCAGAGAGAGAGGAGGAGTTTCTCCTGCCACTTCTTCCCTCTTAAGGGCTCCCCAGCCATCGTCTTTCTCTCAGAAGGCGAAAGAGGAAAGCCAGCATCGCCATCGCTACCCATTGGCTGCTGGACCCCACCAAGGGGAACTAGCACTTGCTTGTGGCTCGCACACAACATCCTGAGCCAGTTTTTCAGCAGGATGCCCACCCTCTGCCAAGACCACATTTCGCTCTTTGGTCCCAAGCCAGAGGGGAGGGGGCTGTTGACCCACGGCAAGGCTGGCCCCCTAATCTGGTTAAAGGAAGAAAGGAGGCCCCTGCCTGGCAAAGTCGTCAGCAATCAGGTCAGTTCCAACACCCAAAGAAGCCAGCACAGCCAAGCGCATCTGGCACAGTGCCTCTGCATCCTCCAGGTAACTCAGTAGGGAAGGGTCTCGCCCCTTTTCTGTCCGGAATTTGAAAAGCACTGCAAGAGGAAGAGACCACAAATAGTCTGTTTTATAAAGCATACAGCATGCCCAGAAGCCTGCTCCCCCCTTATCTAGGGGCGCCCATCTCTGCTCCACTTAACCTGTCGAGAACTGCTGCTATTAAGTTAAAAGGCAGGGACCGCACTGTGCCAAGATTTGTCCGGAACATCTCCTAAAGCACATCTGGAATATTATGTGCCGTGTTTCCTGTCCTGACCTTTTCTGACTCTCTTCTTCCCCAAAGAGGCGACCACAACCAATAACACACACCCCCCACCCCGAAAGAGGACCTGCAGGTGACCGAAGAACAAAGAGGAACCGGACCGAAAAACTAGCTTGGTTTAGTGATGAAGGCGCCAGGCTGGAAGACTGGGAGGGTGCCAGTTCGAGTTCTGCCTTAGGCATAAAAGCCACCAAAAAACATTTGTAGCTTAGGGTTGAAATCAGGGATCCTTGCTCTGAGTTGGGTTGTTTTCTTGCAGACATTTCAGGACCAAACTAGGTAACCTCATCAGTGCTAGTGAAAGCATGAAAGCCAGCTCATTCTCTTTCAGCCTTCCCGACCCCACCCCACAGGGTGGTCATTCCGGGGAAATAGGGAGATGGAGAAGTACTAGGTGTGTTCAGTGTTTGAAATACTTATACAAATATTAAGTCGGGATTTTTAACAGCCTGTTAAAAAAAGGCACATAGTTTGGTTTCTCATTTAAGCTAAGTAAGACAAGATGCGACTGCTGTCCCCACCCCTAACCAAAATGCCCATGGTGAGGTTAGTATACAAAGCACTGAGTCGTCTCTTGCCAATTGAACCAAGTTTTGGGCACACCTGAGGCTTTAGGCTCCAGCCACCAGGGCAGGGAAACTGGGGCAGCCTGGCTACTAAAGCCAGGCCCTACACCTTGCAACGTGCAGGCCCTCCATCTCCATTGTGGAGGGAGGGGCCATTGTGCTCTTTATGAATGCCTGGCCTGTTCTAGGACCAAGGGCACTTTGCTTCTCCCTTGGACCACAAGGAGCTCACATGCCCATCAGCTGGAGACTCCTCCATTGGGTGCTCCTGTCAGGAATCACATGGTCCAAAAGGAACACTCTCCTCCTAACCTGCTGTCCCACTGCCAGGCCAGATCTTAGCAGAGGCTCCCATCTCCGCTGCGCCTCTCACCTTGCAAAAGGAAGTAATCAGGGGCAGTCCGCTTCAGGACTACTTTGGCCCCTTCACTGCTCCAACTGAGAGTCAGGGCATCTTTTAGGAGGCAAAAATGAGCATTCTGGGGGGAAGAAAAGGACAGTGAGGCAACAGAAGCATTCAAATAGGTTTACTTAACCTGCAAGATGGTTTCAGCAGGTACCTTCCCAGAAACTACAGGGAGCTAGCAGAACTAAGGAAATGCACCAGGATCCAGGAGTTAAGGATTTTAATTTAGACTTAAAATAACTTTATTGACACTTTAATGTTATTGTAACTCTGCTTTACTGTACAATTTGTCCAGCTTTCTGCCTCATTGGCTCTGTTCACAGGCAGCTCCAGTGAACGGCTAGCTATAAAGTGAAGGCAACATTCTGGAAGTTGTCAAGAGGGTCTCATCTGCGGCAGCCCTTCCTCCTGGAAGAATTCCAGCCCTTTCTAGCAAACAGGAATGTACCGGTACAGATGCAGATGTGTGGGCGCTCCGTCCTTGGGATCCACAACACAAATGCAAGATCACTAAGATCACCAAGCACTCAGTCGAACAAAAATATCCAAATAACCAGTAGGAGATCCCGCTTGATATTTTTCATTCTAGCATTAAACAGAAACTGGTTTTCTAAAGTCCTATCAGTGTGATGACATATTGTTTTAAAAATATTGAGGCCCGAAATTTGGGGGGTTCAACTAGCGAAATTTCAGAAGCCACCAGGGGCTAGTAGCCCCTCATCGGTTGTATGTTTCAAACTCTTTTAAGGGGAGCATAGGAGCTACATCTGCCATCTGTAATTTTTTAGAGGTTAACTGGGATATTCACTCTGCAATCCCATTCTTCCCTTCCCAAGCTCAAATTGGCATAGAAGCCCAAATGCATAAACCGTGGTTCTCAACTGACAAATGCATTCAAGTGCATTTTTGCACTTTCCATTTCAACCCTTAAGTCCAGACACTCCTTGGTGTCAATACAGGTTTGACTGATGGGTCAAGCTCCCTAGAATTGCAAGCCGTGACCAACTGAGGAATGAACCGAAAAGTGTGCAACAAGCTGCACCATGAAGTGGAGAGTTCTCCTTTGCAGCAGGCTTTCAAATAAGCTTGCCTGGGCCTGTCATAGACGCTTTAGTAGATCATGCACTGTGCAGGGGTTAGATTAGTTAACCTTCTCAAATCCCTGAAAGGCCAAAAATAACTGTGACATGGGAGGCCAAGCAAACAGTGAAAATCTGCAGGACAAGGGTAGCTTGCCTGATGTGACTCTCAGCTGCAGGGAGTCCATTTATAGCTTGGCCATAAAATGCATAAAACCACCTAGGCCACAAACAGAAGTAAAACAGGCTCTGAAAGAAGCAGTCTAGTCAAAATTTCCTGGCGCAGGCCTACCTCCCCATCTTCTATGCTCCACAGACACAGAATTCACCCACCTTCTTCACCAGGATTGTCTCTGCAATATCCAGTTTGGCTTTCTTTGCATCAGGGCCGCCCTGTTCTTCCTGGCTGGCTTTGGTAGCTTTTGTCTTTTCTCTGAAAAGCAGAGTTAGGGAGAGACCAAGAAAGTTAATATATTAGCTTTCACTCCCCATTTCAGCCAGTAACTGACCTACAGAATGGCAGCCTTCTTATCTTCCAGTAGAGATGTCCAAGAACCAGAGGCGTAGCGTGGGGGGTGCAGGGGGGGCCGGCCGCACCGGGCGCAACATCGGGGGGGGGGGGGGGCGCGCTCCAGAGACCCGACTCGGAAGCTCTCCTCCGCGGGTCTCTGGAGTTGGCGGCGGCGGCGCCTGGGCGCTCCTGGGCCGGCGAGAGTCGGGGAGCGAACAGCGGCCAGTAGGGGCCAAACCCTCCCGGGCCATCCCCCGGCTGAGGCCAGCGCCGGCTCCTCGCACCCGCCAGCGCCACCCGAGGGGGCCAGGCGAGACTTAAAGGCGCAGGTCTTTCGAAGCAACGGCTGTGCGGAGACCCTGGAAGACTCCTCCGTTCCGAGCCAGCCAGAGGAGCGGCGACCTGGGCCCCGCGGCGGCCCGGGAAGACCCTCTTGCCCCGGCTTTCGGGCCGTCGCCCTCCGTAGAAAGGAGCGTCGGGTGTCCCAGGCCCGCACCACGCAAAGGGCGCCCGCTTCTCCCCAAGGCGAGGCAACGAGTGTCGGACCCGGATGGCTGAGCCCTTTGGGCAGCGGCTGCCCGCCGGATCCTCGCGGGAGGTGCGTGGGCTCGACACCACAAGAAGAGCTGTCTCCCCCGAGTGCTAAAATCCACGGGTTAGGGGGCGCAAATTACTTGCCTTGCCCCGGGTGCTGACAACCCACGCTACGCCACAGCCAAGAACAGCCACTCTTGGAATCACAGCACCCCCCCCCCCAAGGATATTGAGCACGTTGCCTCATTCAGCCCTACAGACTTCAGATACAGGTGTCAGCCTCAGATTACAAGCCAAGAGAAACTCACTCAACAAATTCATGTTCACCCAGGTTGGCAAACATGTAGCCGTGATAGCCGAAGACATCACCGGTGAAAAACTTAATGCCGTGTTTCTTGCATATTTGGTCCACCTTCAGGAGGACTTCCTGAGTGCAGCATGTCAGGCAGACCTGGAAGACGAAAGACACCAGGGAAGACTTGGTCTCTCTGCAAGGGACCAAAACAAGCAAACACGAAGCCCGGCCCAAGCCACTGTTCCCCTGACAAGATGATCGTTTCCCAGGCTCTTTCCAGCCCCGGAGAAAGCCAGAGCTTGCACACCAAACAGGCAGGCAGCCCCGACCTCTGCTTATCTCCTCCCCCTTGGGGAATTGGTGGGCAGAGAGAGGGAGAGGGAGAGAACCCTCCTGGGTGAAAGGGCAGAGGTCTGCCGGGACTCACCACATCGAAGCCGGTAAAGAATTCCTCCGGTTTCTGCTCAATATTCCCCGGATCCGCTTTCACCTCCACCATGGGATTGAGGTCCTGAAGCCGCTCCAGGGACGCCTCCGCTCTGTTCTTTCCCGGGGAGCCGGCTGGGAGCAGGAACTGGCCTCGGGCGTCTTCCAGGGACACCTAGCAGGAGGAGGAGGAGGGGCGGGCGGGTCGGAGCGGCGGGCACCTTTCCCCTTCCGAGCCTGCCGGGCTCCCTCCACCCGCGCTTCCCTTCCACCTGCACAGCCGACGAAGAAGCCGCAGCCTCCTCCTCCTGCCGCGGCTCCCATCGCCACGCGCGCCCCGGCCTTCGCCCAGCCCCCCCGCTTTCCCCGCCGGCCCTTCGCACCCACCTGGCGGTGGTCGAGCAGCGTCAGCGCCTTCACGCCGGCCAGCGCCAGGTTCTTGGCCACCTCCGCGCCCAGCCCGCGTAGCCCGGCCACCAGCGCCCGAGAGCCGCGCAGCCTGGCGGGCGGAGAGAGAGAGGCGTGAGGGGCGCCCGAGCCCTGCGCTTTCCCCCCCCCTCGCCTGGCCCCCCCCGTCCTACCGCTTCTGCGCCTCCAGCCCCCACAGGCGGATCTGCCGGTCGTACTGCGCCGCCTCCTCCTCGCTGATGCCGCCGCCGCCGCCGCCGCCGGGGCGCCGCTTCTCCTCCACCATGGCGCCCGCGCAGCCGCCCCTCGCCCGCCTTCCTCCTTTCGCGCCCGGCCGGCTTCTTCGAATGGCGGCGAGGAGGCGGGGCCGAGCGAGGGGGCGCCGCGGCCGCTCGGGCGCGGCCGGCAGTTTCCGGCGCCGCTCGGGCGTTT
Organism: Rhabdophis nuchalis; assembly: GCA_039707465.1. NCBI lineage: Eukaryota > Metazoa > Chordata > Lepidosauria > Squamata > Natricidae > Rhabdophis > Rhabdophis nuchalis. The sequence continues at coordinate 104,689 of CM077654.1, forward strand.
CCGCCGTCGGCCCTGCCCCCGCGCTCGCCGCCTCGGGTCGGGTCGGGTGTGGCCGCGCGCGCCGCGCCTGGCTGGCTGGCTCGGGCGTCGCTCTCTCTCTCTCTCTCTCTCTCTCTCTCCCTCTCCCTCTCGCTCGCTCGCTCGCTCCTCTCAGGCGGGCCGGCGCCATTTTGTGTGGTGCAGCCTCGGAGTCAGCCTGCCGTCCCTGCCGCCGCCGCCGCCGCCTGCCTGCCTGCCTGCCTGCCGGCCAGCGAGCCCACGAGCGAGCGACCGAGCGAGCGCGGCGCCAGGCCCGCCCGTACAGTGACTGTGCCCCGTGCCCCCCTCGCGCGCCCCCCGCCCGGCCCCCCCATGGCGGTGGAGAGCCCCAGCGTGCCTCCGCCCAGCAGCCCCCACGCCAGCCCCCCGGCCCCCTCGCCGGCCGCCGCCGCCGCCGCCAACCCCCTGCTCCTGCACGGCCCCCTCGGCAGCCCGGGCCTCGGCGGCGCTGGCGCCCGGCCGCTCCAACAACACCTCCTCCTCCACGGGCCCGGCCCGGACGAAAGGTCCAGTACCCGCCTCTCTTTTCTCTCTCTCTCTCTCTCTCTCTCTCTCGCTTCTCGGGGTCTCGGGGGGGGGGGAGGCGGGGGGTCTCGCGGGGCGGGGGGGGGGGAGGAAGCCCCCACCAGCGGCGGGAAGAGCAGGGCCAGCCCGGCCCCCCGGTAAGTAGCAGCCGCGCCGACCGAGTGGCTCCCTCTCCGGGGTCGATCCCGCCAGAGCCGGCGTTCGCTTCGGTCGGGTTAAAAAGCCCGAGGCCGCCGCGAGGCGTCCGGAAGCCCCCGGTGGGCCGAGGCCGCCCGCCGCTCCGTGGTTCGCCTGAGCTGGAAGGAAAACTGTAAGCAGCCGCCAAGTGCGACAATCACCAGAGTCCCCCCAAGTCACCACACGCTCCCCCCCCCCTCGCCCCTCTCCCCTGCCCCCCGCGAGCGTGGCCGTGTACACAGTACAAGCACCTGAGCGCCCCTGTTGTGGCCCGTCGTTAACCACACACCGTGAACAGTCCGCGCTTCCCCCCACACGAGATGAAGGGGGCCGGTCCTGCCCATTAGGCTAGCCCCGAGGCCGCTGCGCCCCCAAACCGGCCCCCAGCCTGGTAGTTCCCTTGTAAGCCAAGGACATAAACCCTCTTCCCTGGCACACTATTTTCTCTTTCTCCGAGTGGGGAGGAAGCCACTCTTTTGTTCATCTAAAATAATGTTGCCTTATCTGTTCTTTACTTGCCTACCAAGTTAGCCTTGTACTAGTGTACTAGAAAACCTAGATTTACAAAACAAGGAAATTCCTTGGGCATTAAGCTAATATCGGTATAGTTCTTTGTAATTTCTGCCTCTCTAATGTGGTTGTCATTGAATTCACACTGTAGGGTCAATCAGGTATTTTTGCCGAGCATAAAATTTCCTTGCTGGTGCTTAAACCTGATGGCCAAAACGGGTAGTTAACTTGATCAAGGTTTGTAGCTGGGGACGAGGTAGATTTCACTCGCATACTTTATTTTATGAAACAACAAATACACATTTTCTCAAAGGACACATTTCAATGTTTGTAGCAGCTCACTATAACATATATGAAACATTTAGCCATTTTACTTTGCTTCAACTGACCTTTTAGAAATTTCCATAACCCAGTTGACTTTTGCCCATTATTTCGTAGGAAGCTTGGGTCCACAGGAGAGAGAGCCAGGGAAGAGAGACCGAAAGCTGCCATTTGACTTCAGCTTTCAATGGAGATTGTTATCTTGCTGCTCCAGATTTATCATTTTAAATTAATCATTAAGAGTATGTGTTAACGGAGCTTCCTTTAGCATGTAAAATAATTCCTTGATATTTCTAAACCTTAGGTAGATAGGCCAGAGCTTCTGGGGCCCATCAGAATCTTTTCTTGATTGTTGTTATAAAATAGGGCTCGGAGTTCACATACAAATACACAAAATAGCATACCAAAATTCATATATTGTTTTCGCTGTAAATCTTATCCTTTGCCTAGTAATTTGGTATATACTCCAATTATGCTAGTGACGATGGTCACTGGTCTGCAAAGCTTCTTTGCTTTCCCCTAGATAGTTTTGCAGAAAAAAAGGTGGGGAAAATCAGGATTGGGAGATTCCAGAGCTAGGGGCCAGCCAGCAGATTCCCACTCCGCTGCTGCTTGGATGTGGCATCTCCTGACTTCCCACTGGTCTGCTCTAAGAGAACCACGTTGAATTTGGCACATGCCCTCTTGGAAGAATTAGCTCCATGGTGAATCTTGTGAGTCAGCAGAATTCTATAGGAACACAGCACCTTTAGTTTCCTGGCCTCTTGACTCGGGTGTTGTGTTTGCCAGCAGGCCCAGAGGTCGCTTGGCATCGAATGGCTTTCATAATTGCAGCAGTTTTCCTGGAGGCAACAGCCGCAGCAGAGAGTTGCAAAGGGGCAGGTGAATTGTATTCCATGTTTGGTCTTGGAGGTAGGGAAGTCCTCGATTTTAAGGAAAACAAAGCAAAATTAGCCATCCCAGTGTCACAGTGTGTGACCCTTCCTTTGAAATTTTCAGTCGAAGGCAACAGCGCTCCTGGCTCTACCACGGAAGTGAAAATCCAATGTCAAGTTAGTCTCTTGAAGCTCTGCTGGGATATAGAATTGATTAGGCGAATTGGTGGAAATCAGTAGAATATAGTCAGGCTGAGCAGTTAGGATAAAATCGTGTTTTGGCTTCATTTTGGTAGAAGCCGCCTTTCCTTTTGTATGCTTTTACCTATTGAGTGAAGTGCACTTTTAGCCTAGCAGATAAAAATCTACGTTGTCCATTCACAATAACGTTCTTAAAATGTTACTGGTTGTGAGTGTTGCTTTTTGTGTAGCTGCAACTCTATGGTCTGTCCTAGTTTTGTGGTTAAGTTCAAAGCAGGCTAGGAACTCTGGTGCTGTAGCTGTATTGCTCTTATCTTCCTTTATGAAGAAATCCCACTGTTCACGTTGCTGTCCCCAGTGCCTTGGGGGTCTGGTGTATAACCAGAGGGGGCTTTGAGAGTGCGGCTCAGTAGCCTCCCCTGGCTCTAGCTGGCACGTCTTGGATCCTCCTGGGCACTTCGAAAGAGAAGCACCGCCTCCATTTTGTGGCAGGGCAATCCTGCCAGAAGATCCGCGAATGAGGCTTGGCTGAGGAGGGTTTCTGCAGCTTTCTTCTTTGGGGCCACTAGGCGGCTGCAGAGACAACCAGCTTTAAAAGAAAACAGAATTTGAAAAGTTATTTCTGTCTAGTTTTCAGCACAAAGCCTTCTTGATTATGTACCTTTTGCACTAACTTATGAAATAACGTATTGAGTCTTCCGTTTATTTTTCCTATTGGAACTAAGCCAGAGCGTGACGTTCTGTCATAGAGATTCTAGTCTATAGTCTTTTAGGAGTAGGGATCATTTATTTGACCAAGTGTGATTAGAAACACAAGGAATTTGTCTCTGGCACAAAAGCACTTGGTACACTTGCATTCAAATGATAGAATCATAATCATATTCATAATAATCATAGTGCCAGTGACATCGCTTCTCTCTGCATGCCCTTCTCATTTTAGGTGTTCTCCCCTTCAGCTCTGCATTATGCTGTCTTCAAGTTTTGTGAATGTTGAGTCCTTCCTACCCTTTTCCAGCGCTCATCTTCGTGCCTGGACTGTACAGCTGCCCTGCACATTCGGTTATCCCCCCCCCCCCCTTTCTCCTTTGAGCTTCTGCCAAGGCTGCATTTGTTCTCCAACAACCAGGCACTAATCCTTGCCCTGAATTCTGCAATATGGTGCAGCCAGTGTGAAAACTGCCTGAATTAGTCACATGAGGGGGGGGGGGGTGAATGTCTGGACCAGAGCTGGAAGGAGAATCCCATGCTGGGCTACTGGCTGGCTCCAGTCATGTGATCTGTGAGCTCACACAGGTTGACTGTGAGGCAGTAACCTACCTGAAGAACATTCTGCACAGGTAGGCAAATGTAGTCCCATGGTGGGCTAACTGCAAGGCTAGCAATTCCCTTTGCCCTGTGAAAACACTGTAGCTTCATGGCATCCACGTTGCTTTGCTCTGTAGCCAGGGTGAAAACGCTTGGCAAGTTGGAGGTGGCAGAATCGTATACTTTTCAGTAATAATAATTTTATTCAGAGTTGTAGTTAGTAGCTTGCCACACAGCTGTAAACCAGCCTGTGTGAGGTCTTCTGGGATTATTTTTGCTTTGACATTTCAGTCTTAAGACCCAGCCCTTGACAAATCCCATATTTGGGATCAGTCCCCAGTGAGTGCGGAGTATCTGAGTAGTCATGCATTTGAGGGCCAGTTTGGTCTCGTGGTGAGATCGTGAGTTCCAGTCCTGCCATGGGCACAAAGCCAGCTGGGTGACCTTGGGTCAGTCACTTTCTAAACTCAGCCCTAGGAAGGAGGCAATGAGAAACTGTAAAATCTTGCCCAGAAAAATGCAGCAATTTCCTGACAATTTCCCAAGAATCAGACAGGATGGAATGGAAGGGAGAAAAAAGGCACGCTTAGCAGGCTGTTCTTCCACCTGAAAATGTGCGGCAGAAACTAGGCCTAACAGTCTTGATTCCGGTTATCTTTTCTCTGCTGTCTCGCCAAAACATTCATTTCCTGGAAAGGGGTTCTGTTCTTTTCAAAAATTGAACAATTCAACCTGGTAAAATTGTATCGCCTGACCTAATTCTGCTTTGGCCATGAAATCAAGTGCATTTCGCTGCTTGTTGTGGTCTGTGAATAATTCTGGAGTTCATTTCTTGCTTTGATCCTTTCCCAGTTTGAGATGAAAGACTCATGTAGGGCTTAGCCTTAGCATAAAATATAGAGATGAAGAAGTCAGGTTGACAAGCTCTTTGGCGGGAAATTTAAGAGCCCCAAAGAGACAAAACAAGTGAAGGGAAAGAGCTAAGCTGGAGTAAGGCACAAACCTATCTCAAGACCGGAGAGATCTTACTACGTTTTGCTTCCTTTTTTCATTTAGATATTGATAAAACCAACTTGTCAATAATCGCAGGAGCAAATGTCTTAACTTGGTTTGTATTCAGATAGTACCAGTAGCTTGTAAATTTGCTGGCTTGTAGTATAAAAGATTTCGGCCACTGTATTGCCAAATTGTTTAGTTTCTGAAGTTAGGGTTTTCATAATTTAGAATACTGGAAACTAGACTTTTTTAAAAAATGGTTTATCGTCAGATTTTATTTAAAAAATCAATTAGGCTCACTTATGCTAAGCCAAAGCCTAGTTTGTTGTGCTTTATTTGTTGTTTGAATCCATTATTTGTAAACTAATTTATTGCATTGCCAATTGCTGTTATCAATGAATTGTGATTAATTCTGTTTCAGAATGATTGTGAAGCCATTCATATTAGATGCATAATAGCAAGGGCTACTCTGCCAGGGATGCTTGAGAAATCCATATGCCATATCGGATGGCTTTTGTGATTGTGCAGGTGTCGGGCACGAAAAACCAGTTTTATATGTGAAGGACCAACTAATCTCAACAGCTTGTGAACAGTAGTCTTCTCAACTGACAGTGCCTGTCTGGAGTTAGAGAAGGATCCACGGAATTCAAGTGGGTTGGATGGGGTTTGCCCACCCCCTGTCCCTTGTAAAGGGAGGAGGAAGAGGGAATGACCTTGAGGGACAGGAGGAAGAGCTACCACTGAGGGGACACTCAAAATAAAAGGGTCCTGAGCCCAGAGTATAACATGAGGACACCTAACAGATAAGCTCTCTTCCTCCTCAGATCATATAAAGATGGAGGGAGGGAGGAAGCACATTTAGACATGCAAGATTCAAGCTTTAAAATAGAAGTTGTACTGACCTGCCTGGCATCAATTTTCTAATCTGCCCTTCCCTTTTCCAGCAGGTGGCTCAACTTCCATTTTCTATAGACAACGCTAAAAAATCCTTTCATACTGCTTTTATTTTCTCTTGAAGGATCAAATTCTTTTTATACTTTTGCATTATTTACTGTACTTTTGCAGATACTACCCGTTTGCTGATAAATCTCTTCAGTGATTACATACTTTTAGTGATTACATACCTATACTTTTAATGATACTTTTAGTAATTACCTACATATTACATAGTTCAGTCAAAGGCTCTGTCTGTCCACAAGAGGTGTTCCCCATTGTTTTTCTCATTGTATGCCAAGAATTGTATATCACTGGGAATTGAGTGGCATATAAATGGTGGTGGTCATCATCATCATCACCAGGATCCCAATCCACCGATGTCCAGGGGTTTAAGCTCCCCTAATTATCTGTTACTTGACTAAAATAAATATGATTTATCTAAGCTCTCCTAACTCCAAGATAGAACAGATGTTGGCTTGTATCCAGACAATTATAATTTGAATTTGAATTTATTTATATTTATATCCCGCCCTTCTCCACAGAGGACCCAGGGCGGCACACAGGAATTTAAAAACATACAAAATACAAAAATAAATGCATAATTTAAAATATATATTAAACTATCCTAATCCTATGCTAAAAACCAAATTTTAAAATACCCAATTTAAAACTTTCTAAAAAGTCCCCGTGGGAGGTTAGGCTAGGCCGGCTTGTTGGAAAAAGTATGTCTTTAGACATTGGCGGAAGAGGCGGAGGTCGGTGATGGTGCGTAATTCAGGGGGTAGGTCGTTCCAAAGGGCTGGGCCCGGCACAGAGAAGGCTCTTCCTCTGGGTGTCGCCAGTCGGCATTGTCCGGCCGACGGCACCCTGAGAAGGCCCTCTCTGTGGGAGCATATCGGTCTAAGGGATGTATGGGGCAAGAGGCGGTCTCGCATATAACTAGGCCCCGAGCCATGGAGCGCTTTAAAGATGGTCGTCAGAACCTTGAAGCGCACCTGAAAGGCCACAGGAAGCCAGTGCACCTCGCGCAGGATCGGTGTTATGTGGGAGCATCTAGTGGCTCCCATAATCACCCACGTGGCTGCGTTTTGGACTAACTGTAGCTTTCGAGTGCACCTCAAGGGAAGCCCCATGCAGAGAGCATTACAGTAGTTGAGTCGGGACGTCACGAAAGCTTGAGTGACTGTGCGAAGGGCAGCCCGGTCCAGTAAGGGGCGCAATTGGCGCATCAGGCGTACCTGATGAAACGCCCCCCTGGCCACGGCCACCACATGGTCCTCCATGGACAGCCGGGAATCCAGGAGGACACCCAAATTGCGCGCCCTCTCCATTTGAGTAACTACATTCAAAGAACTGGGCCTTAATAGTCATATGTAGCTGATATCCCATTGTTTTTAATGAGTCTAAATGTGAACTATTACAGTAATGGCATTTTATTTGTAAATTTCAGTCTTACTCGTTTTTTGGGCGCCACCGAATTTCATACACTGATCAATTACGTGGGGTTAATTTGGCTGTCTTGCACTCCTTTCCTTGCCAAATGGGCTAGGGTTATCGATTGATGATTGACTGTTAGCTCTGTAAATGTATATACCGGTGCCATAATCGTGATAAAGGTATCTTACCAATGAATTGTGTCTGCAGTGGGCTAAAAACTATTTGGACATGAGATTTTAACACTACAGTAGTGGCAAGCAGAAAAGGAGCAGGAGCTGTAAATTTTAAATAAAAAGCTAAAACTAGAGATATCCCTCCAAGCACATATACAATAGTAGAAGTTGTGAGGAGAAAAACTGTATATGGGAACATGGCACATTTACCATCCCCCCCCCCCTCTGACACCTGGGGGGGGGGGAGTGAATTGGTTTTGATTGCTGTCAGTATGATGGAAGGTAAGTGATTGCACAGGTAGAGCTGAAGTCACCTGTTTCCCCCCCAGTTGTGTGCCTTTAGGTCTGTAGCTCTATGCAGTAACCCCAGATTAAATTGTATTGAAATGACTCTTCCTGGTTCTACAACTACCTAATGGGGTTTGTTTTGCCTCAACTTTGCTTCCTTTTAGAAAAGCTTTAAAAAACTCGGGTTTTCAGACAGGCCTGAATGTTTAGTGATTCCTATTGATTGATTGATTGATTGATTGATGGCTGATTGGCTGGCCAGTTGGAATTCTTTGTTTATTTTCACAGTGTGCTATTTGGTTGTGTATTATTAGGATGTCTCTCTATGCTGCCTTTTGATTTGACAGTAATATAAATCAAATATATTATTATTATATAGTAAGACCCTGTGGACCAAAGAAAGGCCTTGGAAATCCAGCACTAAATTCTCCTAGTCAGCAGTTATGTATAACTTCTTATATCTGAAGGCGGAAGCATAATGCAGCTCTCAGGATCCGCCGCCTCTAATCCCACCCTACTTGAATCTGTTTCCCTGTCCTCCTCAACCCTTGAACCATCTGAGCGAGCGATGGGTGCAGAGCACCTGCTTTGAAGACGCGGTCGTAAGGCCTTTGGGCGCCTGGCCTTCAGAGAGAGCCTCGGTGGTAGAAAGAAAGTAGAAATTGGATGAGGCCACATGACACATTTAGCTCACAAACTCACCTGAGGCTTAAAAAGTCAGTCTTGTAGTTCTGCTTTTGGCGAAGAGGAGTCTGATGTGTTGCTGTCCTCTTTTATTTATTTATTTTATTTTATTAAATTTAAACATGAAAATTTTGAACATGAAAAGCTGCTGGCTGTGAAGCTTGCTCTCTGCTTTTAATCCCTTGTCGCTACATCAGAGTAGGGCACATTATATGTCTATATTCCCAAAGATGAGCTCAATAGGAGTCTAATGTGAAAATGCCAGAGGATTTTAGGTTAACCTTCGGAAATAAAATCCAGACAATTTTAATCACAAATGAAGCTGGAAACTGTTGCAGCCGTGTGAGTATGAGATGAATTTACAAACTGCCCAGACTTCTTAGGCCGGGAGGTTCATCATCTTCCAGTTTGCAAAATGAAGGGGGTTTTCATCCAGAACCCCAAGACGGAATTTCCGATAGCTGAAGTGAAATGATTTCTCAGTTTTTGTACTCCAACTAAAGTAGGTCCAGTCTTGCTGCCATTAAACCAGCGGGCACCAACTGGTGGTCCGTGAGAAAATTTTGGTAGTATGCAGAAAAATTATTTGCATTTTTTATATTGCACTAAATCAGGAGTTCTCAAACTATGGGCCCTGGGCTGGATACAGGCAATGAACGCTTGTGTTGCTGCATAGACCGAGTCTCTTTTTTTTTGTGGGTCGAAGAGGGGCAAAATTTCCGAGTTGGGGCCTGCTTCAGCCTCCTGGTGTAGGGCTTTGGGCAATGGCAGGAGGGAAGTGCCGTTGGTGATGAAGAGCCGGAGGGCCTTATTCTAGTGGGACTGCCTCATGGCCTGGAACTGGGTGACCATCTCAGGCTCAGGCACCTGGCCTTGCACACCCGCAGGCCTTCCGTCTGCTTGGAAAGCCTATGCTCATAGTCCTCAGTGAGGTACCTCTGCTGAGCCTCCTTCTCGGTCAGATCCCACTTGAATCGAGCCAGCTGTTTTGCCAACTCTTTCTCCTGGTGGCTGCTTAGCTCCAGCAACCGCTTCCTGTTGGGGCCCTAAGGAGCCTGGGCAGGCAGGTGAGGAGTGGCTGGGAGGGATGGGGCAAGTAGAGGCCGGAGGGGCACCCCTCGTGAGTGACATCGTTGGCCATGCTCACCCAGTCATCTGACCACCTAGCCACGCCCGCCCACCCAGTCATTGGGCAGATCATATTATTGGTCCCTGTGATTTAAAATGATGGATTTGGTGGTCCCTGAGGTCCAAAAGGTTGGAGACCCCTGCACTAAACAATTGCCAGGAAAAAAAACAACTTTGCCAATGTATTCAAATCATTCTATAGTTCTACGATTATTTTCTGGTCCCTTAGACCAACTTCACCAAATTTTCTGGCTTTCTTCCTTCCAGTGTCAGTCATGGGAATAAGAAAGATGCGGTTTCTTTTCCAGGAAGAAGAATGAGGTTTCTGACTTTGGATTTGGAATGGAGTTGCTTCCTAGTGGCAAATGTTTTGGAAAACACAGATCAAAGCTATTTCAGTGTTATGCATTTGTGTACAGTAAATGATTTCATTAAATCTTTGGTAATTGACAGCTGAAGGTTGATTATGAAGCCAATTTTACTTTCTGTTTGGGTAGCAAAGCATTTAGGAAGTGAAAATTTGGTGTTTTCAGTCACAGATAAATGTTTTGCATAATAGAAAAATCAATTGTTTTTGGATTGTACTGAACTGCTTTATATCAGATTCTCACTGATTTATCGCTTGCCAAAATCATTGGAATTAGTCAATTGCAGCTTATCTAATCAAAATATGTAAATTATAGTACAATTGATAAATCTGTGTTTGTAGGTAGGTTTTTACAGGGATCTGCTCTGGCTAACAGGTTTCTTTTTTCCTTTTTGGGGGGGTCGGGGAGTCACTGAATTGCCTAGGGGGATTTTTGAAGAAAAAGCATGGGAATGTTTTGTAATTGGTGTGATTCTCAGTTTTGAAGCCTGGCTTTGCTCTTTTTCCTGCTACTTCCAGTCTTGATTTTGCTGCTCTATCTTTTCAGGGAGGATGGTGAGTTGGAAGAAGGGGAGTTGGAAGATGACGGGGGCGAGGAGCCCAATGGTGCTTCAGAGACACACGAGAAGAGCAGGAAGGAGAAAAATGAGAAGCACCACAGTGACTCGGATGAAGAAAAGACGCACCGGAGGAAAAGGAAGCGTCGGAAAGAGAGGGAGAAGGAGAAGCGGAGATCGAAAAAGAAAAGAAAATCTAAACACAAAGTGAGTAATGCAAGATGAGTCTTGAGTGGCTAACCTGCTTTCCCTCCCCCTTGGAAGCAGGAGAGCGAGTCATCGGTGGGGGCGAGGTGCCCCTCGCAAAACCAAACCGGTTGATTGGTTGAGGAATGGTGCCATTTCCAGGCCCTTTCCTCTGCATATGGAGGAATGCTGGATTCCCCCCAGGGGAGCATGCTTGTTGACCTGGCCATCTTCCAGGCTTTGGCCAGAATTGGGGGATAGGAATTCAAAAGGACTGGGGAGTGCGGTGGGGGGAGAGCACCTGGTTCGGAGTCAATGACTTATTTTTCCTCGCAGCGCCACGCCTCTTCCAGCGAAGATTTCTCAGACTACAGTGAGGATTCTGACTTCAGCTCAAACGAAAAGGGGCATCGGAAGTACCGCGAGTACAGCCCCCTCTACTCCTCTGTGAGTGCTGAGGGTCATCCCTAAGGGTGGCCTGAGGGTGGGATCCCCGAGGTAGATAATCCTGTCAGATGTGCAGGTAGTTTAGCAGTTGAGATTGTGCTGTTTGGTTCTCCATGCTGGATTTAAAATGGCAGCAAGTCAACGCTGTTTGCTTCTGCTCATTGTGTAAAAGTGATTCTTTACAGAATAACGGTTTATGAAATGGGTGGAGCCCCACTTCTTCTCTTGGGGTCCAGTTCAGCTTGTGACCTCTCTTTTGTTCAACCGTAACCATTTCTGTGTTTGCCTCCAGTCCCATCAGCAGTATTCATCCTCTCACAGTGCCCCAAAGAAGGGGTATCCTAAAATGGAGAACAAGAGCTACCCTCCCTACGAAGAATACGAGAACGAGGGCTACTGTGACTACGAGGGGGAGGAGGAGGAGGACATGGGGAAAGAAGAGTACGACGACTTTGCGAAGGAGCTGAACCAGTACCGGAGGGCAAAGGAAGGGACGCACAGGGGGCGAGGTACACTTGCTTTTCCTTCAGCCCAGACCCTGAGCGAGCGAGGCGGGTGCTGGCCACTAGGCAACCAGACAAAACACAACAGGAACCCCAGGCCCTTCCTGAAACTGTGGCCGTCTGTTGTCCATGGCCATCCGTGGGGAGCGTGCGCTGCCTTCTTAAATGGCCCAACAGCTACCGATTTCTCTTCTGGAGCGTCGAACAGACCATTCTGGTCCGGCTTCCTTTCTTTAGCAGTGAGGAACTGGGCACCTCTGCCTGTGGAAGCCGCCGGTCCCCGTTTGCACGTAACTCACCCAAATCCCAGTTGACTCTTGTTCCAAAAGGGCACCAGGCTCTTGACCATGCAGTATTTTCAAGATAACGCTTTTCCTTTCTGGGCTTCTTTGAATTGGGGGCTGAATTTTAGAAAGGCAGCATGCCGGTGTACGTGTTCCCTCCATTGGTTTTGTAGAGGCTGGTATACGACATTGCATGAAAACATGGTTGTCTCTCAAAACTGGGAAATACCTTTGTGCTTCTCCGCCTAAACAGTGATCGTTACAGTTAAGAGTATTTCTGCTTTTTCTCACAGCACTAAGTGACATTTGAACAGACCATGTTGTTTTCAGTTCCCACACCACGCTAAATCGGGCAGATCAAACAAAACCAGTCTAGTTTAGTGTACACGCAAATGCTGGAGTTTGGTCAGTTTGGCACCTTCTGTGGTTTATATCAACAGGTGGCCGTGGTCGAGGCCGAGGTTACCGTGGACGTGGAAGAGGTGGAATGAGAGGACGAGGCATGGGCAGGAGCAGCCGAGGCAGGGGAAGGGGAGAGCATCCTGAGGAGGAGGAGGAGGAGATTTATGACGAGGAGATGGAGGTGAACGTTGAGATCTGTCCTTGCTCAGCCTGGCTTCCTGCCATGGTCCCTTGTGGCTCATTTCTCCTCTGTCTGCCTGGCAGTTCTGCGAAGGGGAAGAGCCCATGGGGGAGGAAGACTACGATGATTATTCTAAAGAACTGAACCAGTACCGCAGAAGCAAAGAAGGAAGAGGCAGAGGTAAGTGGGCAGAGGGAGAAAAAGACGAGCCCCCCTCCTTCCCTCCCGTTGGAGCCTCGGCTGCCCAAGGCCTCCGCCAAGCAGACGGTGAGATGTGGCTTTCCGTGGCTGGGTTGCAGAATCAACTTGAGTTGTCTTTTACAGGCATGGGACGTGGCCGAGGCCGTGGCTCCAGGGGGCGAGGAGGCAAGGGGATGAGCCGTGGACGTGGTCATCGTGGCAGATCAGGCCTAGGCAAAGCAGGGGCGCTCAATGAGGAGGATGACTACTATGAGGATGACCTAGGGGTAAGTGGCCTAGGAGGCCCCTCCCTGGCTTTGGGTCTAACTGGGTCCTGAGGTTGGATGGAGGCCAAGAAGCGGCAGTTGACTCCAGGCAGCATGGGAGTGAACTCCCTGGGAGGGCCAGGTGGGGCCTAGCCCCTTCCGCCCGCTAGGACTGTAGGACTGGGGCCTCAGCGGCACCCTTTCCAGGACGGATAGAGCTGGGCTGTTCAATGCAGATGCATCAGAAAACAAGGTGAGGCTGAGAACCCTCCGTTCTCATTGGCTCTGGGCTGAGCGTAAGGCAGTGGTCTCCACTACACGTCCAAATCCTGAGCTCCTCGGCAGTCGGGGCTATTCAAGAGAACTCCAGGGTTGCATGGATCTGACTGAGGTGCCGCTGCAGAAGAGTGGATGATCCAAGTGGGAGCTTCGGCAGGATTTTCCTTTGATTCGCCTATGGTAGAAACTAGGATACCAAATTAATTGCATCTGGCTTTTATTCTTGCCACTATTCTTTCTTACATTGTTTTCTGTTTTTTCACAAGGGTCTACCTAACATTGACATATAAATCAGTCCAGTGAATATTTTTCTTGCAATCTATACAGGATGGAGGTGGCAGCTGTGGAAGTTACAGGCGGAACGATCACGAGAAATCTCACCAGTCAGATAAGAAAGGAAAAGTCGTCTGCAAGTATTTTGTGGAAGGAAGATGCACTTGGGTAGGTGCAGCTCGTTTATGGCGCTTTGATCCCTGCGGGATCAGTGATGCAGCTGCCCAATTGGGTAGTCCCCATTGAACCCAAATTTCTGCTGCTAAGCAAGGCATTTGTTAAGTGAACTGCGCCCCATTTTATGATCCTTCTTGCCACAGTTGTTATGTAAATCAGGTAGTCAATGGTTTTAGTCAATGGTTTTAGTCAATGGTTTTTAGCACAGGAATTAATTTAATCTGTTTTTACATTGGTATGTATTTTGTATATTTATTGTTTTTATTTCCCCTGTGCACCGCCCCGAGTCCCTGTGGGGAGAGGGAGCGGTTAATAAATTTAACTATTATTATTATTATTATTATTATTTATTATTATTATTATTATTATTATTATTTAGTCACACGGTTGTTAAGTGAACAAGTTGTTAAGTGAATCTGGCCTTCCCCATTGACTTTGCTGTTCATAAAGTCGCAGAAGTGGACCACATGACCACAGGACATTGCAACGGTCATAAATACATGCTGCTGGTTGCCAAGCACCAAATTCTGATCCAATGTCCATGGGGACGGTCGAAAGTGGGAAAAATGGTCATAAGTCACATTTTTCAGTGCTGTTGTAACTTCAAATGGTCACTGAATAAATGGTTGTAAGTCAAGGATTACCTGCAGGTGCCTTAGGAGTCTGGGGGCTGGTGCGAGGCTTTTTGTTCCTGTGTTGCCCGGGAGTGGAAAAGCCGCTCGCTCGTTCCCTGCGGCATTAGGTGGTGGGCGTGGCCAAGGAGTGCCAGCACAGCTTTTTTCATCAGTCCCCCCCCCCTCCCCAAAAAAAGTGGTGCTTATGGTCCCTTTGTTCGAAAAGGAGCCGCTTAGCACTTTCCACTTAGTTCTTCATGCAGGGAATCCTCTCAGCAATGTTTAATCCAATGGTTGATTGAAAGATTTAGAGACTGCCTTTTAGATCAGAGGTTATAAGAATAATTGACATACACTTACATACGCAGCAGCCCTGTGGTTCATTGGAGCTGATTTTCCCTAATCGGCGTTCTCGTTGCCTGCTTCGGGCCGTGGCAGCTCCTCTCTGTCCCACTGAGGCCCATACCTTAATTTCTGCAAGACCCCTGCCACGGGCTCCTCCCTTCATTAGACTTTGTTGCACAGCTTCATTGGGGCATTTTGATTCAATAACAACAGTAAAAGGCACAGAGGTCTTCTGGTCCAGCCCCCTGCCTTCCTGCAAGCTTTGCTTTCTGCTGGAATCATTGGTCAATCTAGCCTCTCTTTTTTAAAAAAAGAATGATTTTTATTTTATTTTAATTCAAACATCATCTTCCATTAAGCAGTACTTGGGTTTGGTGCAAATATTTTATACAATAACAATTAGAATTTACAGCTATATTTATTATTTTATCTATTCTTAACTTAATATTAACACTAATATATACCATAGCTAATACTATAACAATCCTCTTCTTAACTTAAATAACTTTGTTAAAACATTTTCTCTATTTCACTCTTCTGCTTTTTTCCACTTTTCATATTTATTCTCTAACCATTGATAAAATATTTGCCATATATTATAATAATCAGATTGTTCCTTCTCTTTAATTACCAGTGTTAACCTATTCATTTCCGCACATTCTAATATTTTCCTAATCACATTCCCATCCATAGGGATATCTTCACTTTTCCAATTTTGTGCAAATACAATCCTAGCTGCAGTTATTACATGAATTATCAAGTGTACATTACTATAAGTTTCCGGTAAAACCCCCAACAAAAATAATTCATGTTTCAGATCAATACGGAGGAGGCAGGAGGAGGGAGTAGGACTGGCCTTTGAATGGCTGCCGTGGCTGTGACCACCAGCCCTTCTCCCAGTGGCCAGAGTGAGAGGCTTTGCAGCCTGTCAGCTAGTGATGCTCTCTTGTGTTTGTGCTTTCTGTATTTTTCCTGACAGGGGGAGCACTGCAATTTTAGCCATGATATTGAGCTGCCAAAGAAGAGGGAACTCTGCAAGTTTTACATCACCGGTTACTGTGCCAGGGCGGAGAATTGTCCTTACATGCATGATATCCTTTCCAGTCATTTTCATCCAGCGTTTTTAGCACAGGGGTTTGGGAGGTTTTCGGTCCCCTGATCTGCCTCTCCTTACTCGGAAAACTGCCTGGCTGCAGGCCAGCGTTTCTCTCAAAGGGGAGCTTTCAGGGGAGCTACGTGGAAGCAAAAGCTCTGAAATCTTGGATCTCCTGATGCTGGTGGGTCCCTGTGTCCTTTTTCCCTCTTGCTTTCCTCAACACCTGGCACGGGACTTCCCTTGTAAGCTGTTCCACACCACGGGGAACTGCATTAACGGAGACGACTGCATGTTCTCGCACGAACCGCTCACCGATGAAACTCGGGAACTCCTTGATAAGGTGAAGGGACCAAACGGGCACCAAGACTTGCCTACTCTGGAGAGCGGCCTCAGCCGGCTCAGCATGTTGGGAGATGCGGCTGGAGAAACTGACCCCCAGCCTTTGCCTTGCCTCTTAGATGCTGGCGGATGATGCAGAAGCCGGAGCGGAGGATGAGAAAGAAGTGGAGGAGCTGAAGAAACAGGGCATCAACCCGTTACCCAAGCCACCTCCTGGGGTGGGATTGCTGCCCACTCCCCCGCGTCCCCCAGGGCCCCAAGCTCCAACCTCCCCTAATGGCCGGCCCATGCCTGGAGGCCCCCCTCCCCCTGCCCCTCCCCCTCCCCTCCCTCCCCCAGGGCCCCCACAGATGCCCCTCCCGCTCCACGAGCCCCTCTCGCCTCAGCAGCTGCAGCAGGACTTGTACAAGAAGATCCCTTCCCTCTTTGAGATTGTCGTGAGGCCGACAGGGCAGCTGGCAGAGAAGCTGGGGGTGAGGTAAGAGGGGATGCAGAGGGCCAAAGCAAAAGAGGAGGGGGCCCTGGTAGAGGGCAGATCCAAGACGCCTGGATCCCTTGGGCAGCCCTGCCGGCCTGTCCATTATCGGCTGAAATGAGCCCGCCGGCATTAGGAGGCGCCTAACCCCACCCCTCTTTCCCTCTAGGCACCCTGGCCCATCCCCACCTCGGTTCCCCGGGCCTGGGCACCCGGAGCTGCCCCCCGACATGCCCCCCGACATGCTTCCAGACCTTTGCCCGGACATCTGTCCTGATATGCCAATGGGCCCAGGGATGAACCCTGGCCCTCCGTTGGGCCCCGGACCCCCCATGATGCCCTTTGGACCCGAGGAGATGCCCCCTAGGCCCCCAACACAGGACTTCTATGACAACTTCTACCTGCACCCAGAAGGTCTGGAGATGGACCCCAGCCTCATGGTTGGCCCAGGCAAGTCTCGGGTTGGGCTGGCAGGCTTTGTACGCCTGGGGCCACTGGGGCAGGGGGCTGGCTGAGGGGCTGCCTTCTGTTCCAGTGCTCTCACTGCTGTTGTGTTGTGTCCCCCCCCCCCTCCTCTTCCTGGCAGAGGGCTACTCAGGCTACGAGGAGATTCCCGGGGAAGGGCTTTTCCCTGACCCCTCCCTGGAGCCAGATTCTTTCTGCGATGGAGGCGTCCCACGGCTGCAGAAGCCCCCCAGCAGCATCCCAGATTTCCTGCCTTCTACCCAGAGGGCACTCTACCTCCGCATCCAGCAGAAGCAGCAGGAAGAAGAGAGGGCTCGCCGGCAGGCAGAGAGCTGCAAGCAGGACCGAGACCAAGAGGAAGGCAAGGGCCGGGGGGGGGGGGGGGAGCTAAGCCTGCTCCTTGCTGGGCATGTCCTTCGAGGGTCCCCTGGAGGGTCCTGGAAGCCCTCAGGGAAGCATTCTGGCAGAGGAACCCAGGAGCAGCTTCCGTTCTGGCAGGGTCAAGGGCAGGGTGTACCTATTCCACTGCAACAAGTGGCTTATTCAACCCCCACAGGGACAGTAGAATACTGCCCTTGATTTTTCCTACTGAAACTGTGGGGTCAGACTCCGTGGAGGGGGCTCCCCAACCCTATCCCTATGAAACAGCCCCTGTAGGCAACAGGAGAGCCGGCGGGGTCTGCTGGCTAAGGGGCTGGACAAGGCTCCGAGAAGCTGCAGGTCCGTTTCCAGCCTTGGAAAAATGGGGGGACTTTGGGCCAGTTGTGCTCACAGGCTGTGGCCAGTAAATGAAGCAGGTTCTTCGAAATAACAGACTTGAGCTGCGGGAGGAAAGGCCCATCTGTGGGGTGCCCTCCCCCCTCCTGTCAGGGCAGATAAAGAAACTGTCAGCTAAGGAGAGAGCAATTGTCGGCCGGTGTTCTTTTCTACAACTCGGTCAGTTGTCGATGGCTTTCCGTGAATGAGTTTCCTCTTTAAAATGTGGCTTTGAAATTATTCTTGGTTGCTTCTTGAAGAGGCTTCTGAGAGAGCCGGTGTGGGCTCACCGCCTTCTCTGTCTCTCTACCAGGTGATCCCGGCAACTGGTATTCCAGTGATGAGGAGGATGGTGGCGGCGGCAGCAGCGTCAGCTCTATCCTGAAGACTCTACGGCAGCAGAGCTCCAGCAGGCCCCACGAGGACCCCTCTGGAAGCCCCATTCCGGCCTCAGGAGGCAGGAGCGATCCCCGCCTTCAGAAGAGCCGGCCAGCTGATCCTCGCCTCCTGCGTGACCCCAGGCTGTCTCGAAACCTGGAGCCTTCCGGCGCCGGAGATGCAGGGCCCACCGATCCACGATTGGCACGGCACGGCGCAGCCTCTGCCCCCAAAGCAGCAGACGTTCTCCATGCGAGCCCTTCGGTCAGCCAGAAGGCTGTTCCCCTTGCAGAGGAGGAGGAAGGGGAAAGGGCCCTGCGGGACAAACCGGTCACCATCCCTCTGGACACCCTGCCGAACCACTCTCTGAGGGACCCTCGCTGCCAGTTGCAGCAGTTCAGCCACATCAAGAAAGACGTCGTCCTGCTTATGCCCAGCTTTGCACGCATGGTGCTGTGGAGCCCCGAAGACTTGATCCCCCTGCCTGTTCCTAAGCAGGAATCTGTTCCAGTCCCAACTGCCCTCCAGGCCCTGCCTGCCCTCGACCCACGCCTGAACCGACCTCAGAATGCCAGCGTCTCCGACCCCAGGCAGCGGGCAGGGTCCCAGCCAGAGCCCTCTGCCAGTCCTGGCTCCGGCCTTCCCGATTTTGAGCTGCTGTCCAGGATATTAAAGACAGTCAATGCAGCCGGCAGTCCTGGGCAGAGTGACAAGCCAAGCGATCCCCGTACACGGAAAGCGCCCGTCGATCCCCGGTTGCCCAAGGCTTCCGAGCCAGGATCCTCGGGAACCGCCAAGCAAGCTGAAGTCAGCCCCCCACTAGGAGTGGGCGTGGAGGTTGCAGCCAGCATAGCCCCTTACGATCCCAGGCTGCTGACGGCAGGAGGGCTGAGCAGGGGCCCTGGCCAAAGCAGCGTCCTGAGCGGGATCAGCCTTTACGACCCAAGGACTCCAAGCCCCGGCGGCAAGTCTGCCGAGTCTGCTAGCGAAGGGAGCCCAGCCACTAAAAATGCTGAAGGCAGCAAAGGTGGCGGCGGCAACAGGGGGAAGGAGCCGCTGTTTGTGCGCCGGTCGGCTTTGGACCAGCCGGAAGGCGAGAAGCCCGGCCCAGAGCCGGCGACTGACCGCTACAACAGCTACAATCGGCCACGGCCCAAGGCAGCCCCTCCCGCTCCTGCTTCCACAGCACCTGCTGCGGAGACAGCCGTCACTCAGCCTGGCATCCACAATCTCCCCGTGCCGCCCGTATATGGCATGGTGAAGCAGGCAGCCAAGTCAGGGGCAGGCAGCCCTTTTGCAGGGAACAGCCCCGCCCAGGAAGGGGAGGTGCAGGATGCGGGCTCACTGAAGGACGTTTTTAAAGGGTTTGACCCGACGGCCTCCCCGTTCTGCCAGTAGTAGTATTAAGAGACTCGTCCGTGCAGCCTCGTGTCCAAAAGAAGCAGCCGTGTTCTTCTTCCCTTTTTAAAGATTCCATGAATTGCTCTTGAGCGTCTCCCTCCATCCTTTGAGCTTTGCGGAGTGTAATCTCCAGGCGACCCTGTGGGAGAGGAACGAGGGTCTTGAGCCACCCCAGGCAGTATTGTGTCATGCCCCCGCCGGGTCCCCTCGGAATCCTCCAGTGTCTTCAACCTGGCCTGACTGGTTCTGCCAGCCACCCCCCCCCCCGCCCCCTTTTGCACAGTGGCTGGGCCAT
Organism: Rhabdophis nuchalis; assembly: GCA_039707465.1. Taxonomy (NCBI): domain Eukaryota; kingdom Metazoa; phylum Chordata; class Lepidosauria; order Squamata; family Natricidae; genus Rhabdophis; species Rhabdophis nuchalis. The sequence continues at coordinate 124,550 of CM077654.1, forward strand.
GTCTCCACCCCACCCCCACCCCCACCCCCCGCTTCTCCTCTTCAGGTATTTATTGTCTGTTGAATGGAGGATGAAAGGATGACAGTTTCTTAGCGTACCCTGTTAAGGGTGAAGCTGTCAGCTATGCTGATCTGTAGAATATATATATCTTTGTTTCTAAACTGTAACAATATATGTGTATCATAGCCTTTTTTTAAAAAGAATCTAGCGCAGCAAATAATATTATGGAGAAGTAACCATGATGAATTATTTTTGTAACTGTATTGAATTTTGTTTTAAATACCCTTCTGCTGTTTCCTTGGATTGCTGGATTCAGATGTGATGCAGCCAGGAAAGAACAGGCTACTTCTGCCTCTGGTGGGTGGCCTCTAGAGGAAGTGATGCCTTCTACCAAAACAGAGTTTGTAGTATTGAAATTAAATTATTAATAACACTAATTTGCTTGTCTGTCTCTACGCTCCTCTGAAAAGCAAGCAGAATCCCCGCTGTTCAGAAAGAAGAAGCATTTGTTACCACAATCTTCTGTGCAGGGGATGCCAGAGCCTTCCGGCATCCTGGGAAGCCCTGGCTCAGCCCGTTCCCTTAAAGACCAGGAGAGACAGTTGGGGGAGAGGTTTCTCTGGACGATGGGCCCTTTTTGTAACAACCAAGAGTAGCTCTCCAAATTTGCTCTTTCCAAAATTGCTGACCAGAGCCTACAAGCCCAGCCTGTCTCTGTCCTTCCAGTTCTTCTAAACGGTGGATTTGGCCTCTTCCCAAAGGCGGAGAAGTCCGTTGTGCTTGCTGGTCTTCCGAAGGCTGCTTCATTTCTCCCCCTGCTCTTCTCTCGGTTAGCCTCTTTCAGAGCCAGGCCTTGTTTTGGGGTCCAAAGCGCAGACCTTTTGCCCTGATGCGGCCTGGCGAGAACCACCTGAAGGATGAGCAACCGTGTGTGCTGCTGTGCTCTTGAGGCAGGCAATTTGGAGACTCCCACCATTTGGCTCCTCAGCAATGGGCTGAGCTACATGGGCTTCTTGGGGCTAAGAAGCCAGCCCCTTTTCTGCCTACGTGGGACATGGCTATGTCAGGAGAGAAGCCCCCCCCCCCCGCCCCCGAGCCAGATAAGCAACCCCAGCTGCGGCCCATCTCCTTCCGTGTGGTGGGATTGCAGCTTCTCCAGGAAGAGCTGCTAGCTGCTGGCTCTGTTAGAAGCCAAAGGATGGAAATCCTTTGGCCAGGATCTTGGCAGCTTGCAGGGCGGGAGTGACCAGAGCAGGGTTTGTGCCCAGGCTTAGCAGTGTTTAATCTGAAATGGGCGAAGGGGTCAAAACGTTTTGCAGTGTATTGTTTCTCTCTCTCTGCCTTGGTGATTCCTACTCTTCCAGGCACCTCCCTGCCCAGGAACTGGCTTGGAAGGGAGAGAAAGTGATGTCCTGGTAGAAATGCAAGCGAGTTTCCTTGGAAAGCCCAGCCGGGTTCCTACTTTGCCAGTTTCCAGCCACTTCCCTGGAGAGGCTCTATGCAGACCCACGGAAGTCCAGATGGAGAAGGGCTGGAGCAGATTTCCAAAGCATCTTTTGAAATTTGTCCAGAGTGGGCAGGGTCCTGTGGAGAAGCCATCCTGATCGTGGAGGCGATGAACAGCTTGTGTTCTTTGTGAAGTATTCTGTCTTGTGAACTGGCCTAGGTACATAGACGCTCTGTGACATTTGTACAATCTGACTTTTGTAAATCAAGATCCATTCACTAGACCCAAATCTTTGTTATCAATGAAATTTGCCAGCGCTTTATAAAAATGCTATAAAATGTAAATATTATTTGAAAAGGGATTTGTATATATTGTACTGGTATTTTTACAGTGATTTTTGGTTGCATGGCTGTTTGCTTTTTTTTTAATCACACATGCGTCTTCCAACAATGTCCAGACTTGAGAGACCGATCGTTGTACTGCTGGCATTAAATGATGCAGTGATTTTAAAGGTTGCCACTCAGCTTACTTTGGTATGGAATTATTTCAAATATTCTTGTTGTGAGACAGAAGGGTGGAATCACCTGGGTTACTGTTTATAGCTTTGCAGCCACAGTAAAATACTTTGCAGGGAAGAGAAGGAAGGGATAGGGGAAAGGGCCTTAAGAAGAACCAGCAGCCTAAAAGGGGGGGGGGGGGAGCACAGACTGAGAAGATAAAGGCAGCCTTGCTTGAGTCCGAACCCTTTCCCAAGAGGCAGTAGCTGCTGTTGTAAGTTTGAGCAGAATCGGTGCTGCAGGAGATGCTGGATGCCATGAGTGCAACAGTGGCACTTGCAACCACTCTACTCTCATGGTCTACCTCCACCCCCCACCCCTTTTAGGTCTGCTGAGCTCAGAAAGGCAGCACAGGCAGGGCCACCAAAGAGGTCTTGGCCTTGGGCCTGCCTAATCCTAAGAATGAGAGGTCAGCAGGTGCAGGAGGCTGCTTGGGCATCCCGGGAGGGGCTAACCTGGAGAAGAAGCAAGCAATTTCCCTTGGGTGATCCACTGTCCCGGCCTTGGTCAATGTGCCGCTCTTGGGAACAGCCTCCAGTGGTGGGAAGCCCTTTCAGAAGCAGGGCTGCTGCAGAACTGGGGAGAGTTGTCCGGATCTCCTACCCGTTGCTTCTCCAGTGGCAGCTATAGAGGTGGGCACCCTTGTTGTCTTCCTGGTATTGTGAGCTTGTATCCCAGATGTTTAGAAACAAAACATTACAATGGCCTCAATACACTTCTGGGTGGGTGCCCTTTGGTCCGTTGTGACAGGACGGGTCCCAGAGGAATTCACGAGACTCTCACTGCCTCAACACCAGTCAAAGGTGAGAGCATTCGTGCTGGGCTTGGAAAGGGCCGCTTGTGGCCAGAGGCAGCCTGGACTTGACCGACTACTTCAGGACTAGGCTGTACTGGAAGAGCCCTCCCCCAGAAGCTCCTTTTGCTGTGGGTTAGCAGCTAGGGAGTTCTTGCAGGAGGAGGGGGTCCTTCCCCTGGTGTCCTCCCCCTCTCCCAGAGAAGATACTGAGTGGATGAATCCTGGCAGCCAGCCTGGCCATACAAAGGTGGGAAACCCAAAATAGGATTTCAGGCCAAAGTGTGCTCTTTCCCCTTCCTTCTTTCACCCTCACACCTCTGAAACCGGTCATTTTCACAAAATAAATAATTTAACTTTCTTTGGAAAAAAATAAAATCTAAAAAATCAGTTTTTAACAAAATTCAATGGGAAACAGGACAACGTGCATTTTTTCAAGACCACAGGAGGGCGCTGGCCACATGCATGGAGTTCTCATCCCTAAATTCCAGAGAAGTGGCGACCACCTTCACTACTATAATGGCAACGTGTTAAAATGAAAACCAGTATGGGGTCTGCAGCATTAAAGGCAAGGATCCTGTTTCTACAAAGAAAGAATACTGAACTTGGATGGAAAAGGAAGCAAATCAAACCCCTGATGCGAATGCATTGAGCAGGGGGTTGAACTAGAAGACCTTGGAGGTCCTGTCCAGCCCTAGATCCTGTGTTCTACACCTATCTTATTGTATGAGAGACCTATCTTCAGTGCTAACACAACTATCCTATTGAACCAGGAAGCTAAAAGAACCACTAATTTATATGACCCTCACTTCCTTTATTAGCATTGCTGAAATCAATTTCGAAAAAGAGGCATAGAAATCGCCTGCCTGCTTGCAAATTGCCTGCACAGCCACTGGTTGTGCATCGCTCCTGAAATCTGGAAGTGAGCAAAGGTGGTTTGAGCAAGCAATCCTCTGGAAGTGGAAAGGCTCTTTCTCCAGCAGAGGAAGAAAACCTGCTTTGGGGTCTGGGATCTTACAGGAAAGGGAAAGCAAGGAGCTGGCAAGCCAGGAGAAGATGGATGGCGACCCCTCCTGACCACAGGGGCATGACAGTCACCATGGCCCTTCCCGTTAAGCCTCTGCCATGACAGGGATGCCACAAGGTCCAGGGCCAGGCAGAGCAGGCTTGGCAGGGCCGGAGCACAGTGCCCCCACCTCCAGTGCCAGAGAAGTCACCAAACGGGGTCTGGACTGAGAGGTAATGAGAAAAAAGACCCTTTCAACGCACAAGGAGGAAGGCAACAAAATGCCCAAGGCTGCAGTTGGTGATTTGCGGCTTTGTTCAGTTTTGGCTCAAGACTGATCTGGGGAACAAACTGAATCTGGCCTTCCCTGAATATGCCTAACATGCTGAAGCCACTCCTGTTTGTTTACTTGATCCATGTACAGCTGCCCTTCTCACCACAGCAACTCTGGATGGCCAACAGCACATCAGAACAATAACATCTGCAAAACTAGACAATTATGATTGGCCCAGATGCATTTATACATACACAGAAACATCATCCCATTGTATTCGGGCACTACACTAGAATTCACCTCACTATAAAACAAAAAAGTGTAACAGATAGTGAAGTGAGTTAATTTAATGTTAACTTTGGGATTGCACATTATACAATTAACATTATATACAGATTGGGATTAAAAGTTTGATGTTTTGCGGCAAGGAACTGTTTAATTTGGGTTTCTTTTTGGAAGCATAAGTTTAACATACATTAAGTAGATGGCTGTGAATGTTTTCAAGTAACATTTGTCAATGTTATTTTGAACTACATTATGTAACTGTGGGACCTGATCACAGATGTTTCTGAGGGGTTTATTGGTTGTGCAGAATAGCCAAGAGAATTAGATTGAGAGATTAGGAAAGTGTCCAGGAAGTGCATTCAGGAAGTGTGACTTATCCATTTCTGAAAAGGCCATTTCCCTCATTTTGGGAATACTATTTCATAATTAATTTGTTGAACATGTACTGTTTTTTACATGTTTTGTACGCCATGGGGTTTTTTGGGGGGGGGCAGTTATTTTTTAAACTTTCAATAAGAATTTTTTTGAAGAGGAGGAGGAAGAATTGAGGTAAACGTCATTTCCCAGAGCAGCCCATGAAAAGGAGCCCCCTCCTGCCCTTGTCCAGCACTCCCCCTCATGCTAACTCCCCCTGGAGAAAAAGCCCTTTCTTGGGAGGTGGGGAGGGCCATGGGCATCTAGGCCAAGGAAGCACAAAAGGGCCCAGCTGAGCTGGCCAGCAAGTCCCTCCCCTCTCCAGCCTCTGCCTGTTCCCAAATAAGGGCACAAGCCTCAGAGGACCAGCCTGCTAGACCAGCCATGGGAGGGGGGGAGGGAGGACCCAGTCCGGCTTCCCTTAGCAAGCATCTTCCCTCCCTCCCTCCCTCCCTCCCTCCCTGGGGAAAGGATCTCTCCCCTCCCCCTGCCACCCTGGCTTGGACTGAGGCAGGCAGTAGCTGGCACACATTGACTTGCAGAGACAGTAATGGCAAGGGGGGGGGGACATGGGGAGCCATATGCGCAGACATCTGCGCAGACCTCCCCCCCCCTCCCCCCATGGAGGACTCCTGAAGCAGCTTCTAACCCAGAAAACCCCCTCTCTGGGTCCCAGCTGGATGTGGGGAGGGAGGGAGCAGGACTCCCGTGCCTCTGTCTGGCTGAGGGGCTTGTCTGAAAGAGGGAAAAGCTGGCTCAGCTCGGAATAAGGCAACTGGCCACAGCCCACTCACCCTGGGACAACAGGCCACAGGACAATTGAACTATTCTATTTAATTATTTAAAATAAATAAATAAAGGCTTTAATTTTTGTAATTCACGTTTCATTCTGCCCCTCCTTTTGCATCATTTCTTTAATGCTATTCTACTATTTCTTTGATATTAGTGTAACTCTTGTCCCACAGTGAGTAGTCCCACAATTAATTGGCGGTGGCGAATTGTCATAGACCCAGCTGGAGTCACAGCTGTGACACTCTAGTAAAGCCTGCTGCCTTCACCTCAGCTAACAGCTACAGGGGACCGCTGAGGGATGGATCGGGCAAGGAAGCAGTTTCATGGCCCTGGAAAATCAGGCAGAAAAAAATCTAGCCAAGAGTGAACAAACACAGATGCAGCCTCTGGGTGATGGCTAGAGTGCTTCACAGGGGGCAAACCAGAGGTGGGTTGCTGCCAGTTTGGCCCAGATTGACCAAACTGGTAGAAGCAGCGGCGCGAGGCTCTGCCCACCCGCCCGATGCTTCTGTGCATGCACAGAAGTGTTGTGCGCATGTGGGAGCGCACCCGAACCGATAGTAAAGAAACGGGAACCCACCTCTGGGGCAAAACTCTATCCTGGTCAGGTTCTCTCTCCCAAGGGTCCCAATCATCATAAGGTCCCATCTCCCCCACCCTGCTCTGGCAGAGGCAACGGCTGAGCTTCTGGGGGGCAGAGCACTTTATTGTGGGGAGGTGGCCCAGCAGAGCCTGTCATCCATCAGAGAGAGAAGTTCAAAAGGGCCCAAGAGACCATCCTGGCAGGGTGGAGGTGGCTGAAGCCATGGAGCCACTCCATCCTACTGGAGGCAGGGAGATGGCAGCAAGTTGTTCCAGCAGTTCAGCCGTCTCTGCAGCTCTCCAGCATCACAGTCACTGCGGGACTTTGGGGCCCTGGTCCACGTTCCTCTGGCTGCTGGGACTTGTCCGGCGGAGAACATGTTCTGTTCGGAGGCCTCTCAGCTTCTCCAGCAGCTCTCTGGTGAAGTCCTGTGGTGGGGGGTGGGGAGGATGAGTCCCATCATTCTTCCCCAGTAAGGTGGAGAAGATGTCTGGCCCTGGGGGAACCTCGCCAAGAAAGGGATCTCCCTCCAATAGGGATTCCCAGGATCAAGAGCAACCAGATCCCCAGGAATTGGAAGGGAGCCCCCTCAGGGAGTCATGGGGTGGGGAGAAGGCCGGGGAGCCCAAAGAGTGAAAGGGGGCCTTTCTTCAACTATTCCCTCAACAGCAGCTGGAAGTGCGGCATCTCTTTGGGAAAGCAAATCCCACCCTTGGTGGACCCAGACCAAAGCCAGTGATTGCTCAGAAAGTGGCACCCACCTCTGTGTTGTTGTGGCAGGACTCCAAGGTGCCCTAAAAAAAAACGACAGTGAGGAACAGCCCCAAAGGATGGGCGGCCCAGCATTTATTTGTCCGGCCCTTTTAGTTTTCAGCCTCTTTTTCAGCTTTACTCTTGAACTAAACCAGGAAAATCTCTTCCCTGGGCCCAGATCTAATTCATAGCCTTCTCTTTCACACGGAACACCTGTATCCCTGTTCCCTTTTCTTATCCTGTTCAGAAATTATCCTAATTCTATTTACTAACAAAAAGGCACAGCCTAGGCTAACCCCGCATTAGGTATAAGGCTGTGAAAGAGAAGGCTTATTAGCAAATAGCACAGGGCAAGATGAACTTAGGCCTCATTCTTGGTGCTCGGAAATTAGCACCAGCATGTTGTTAATGGGCATTAAGGCTCCTTGGATCATTTGGTCGTGAAAAAGAGCTTCCCCTCTTAGAGCAGCAACTTCTTCAGAATTTGTGCGCAGTGGAGCTCAGTGGAATCTGTATAACAGCCCCTCTTCGCTGCTTTGCTGCAACTGCTTTGTCCCTGCCCGGTTTATAAAGTCAACATTTTCGCCTCCCTGCCACTCCTGCCGATTCAGGATTGTGAGTCAGCAGACCTGGTAATGTGAAAGCAGTTTACCTGTAATTTCTTGGCCCTCTCCTCATCTGTGTCCATCTCCAGGAGATCATCAATATTGACTTCATCTGGCATCTCATCTTCCTGCCACAGAATCGAAAACGGTCAGGCTAAGAGGCTCTTGGAACGACAGTTATGAGGTCTCAGAAAAGGAAAGCTTTTGGACAATAGCCCAGGCTCTCTGGCTTGTGCAGCTCTTCGGTGAAGCATTTCATGGTTCAAAAACATCTAGAATGGCAAAGCTTTCAAAGTTCTCAAAACTCAGGCCCTGCATCCTCCTTTTTAGGCAAGACGAACAGCATCCCACCCTTCCACAATATCCGAGACGTGGCTGTTGCTTTTCCTGGGAGCATAAGTACTCATTGCTCCTATTCTGCACACCAGGCAACAAGTAATTGATCCAGTTGGGAGAGCTTGGTTACATCTGTACCCCTTAACAGAATAACCGAGTTGGAAGGGGCCTCAGAGGTCTTCTAGTTCAACCCCCTGCTCAAGCAGAAGACCCTACACCTTCCCAAACAAATAGCTGTCCACTCTCTTCTTAAAAGCCTCCAGTGCAAACACTCTTCTCTGCAACCCCCCTGTAAATATGCAGGGTTTGGAAAGAGGATAGTCACAGCATCCAAAAGCCTCTGGGTCAGCATCAAGCGACTGCCATGTTCCAGGCCAGGATTCGCCTCCCCCAGAAGAGCTGGGCTGCCGACTGAGCTGCTCCCCTCCCAGACTCCCTGGGGAGGCCAGAAAACAGCCCAGATGGCAACTCGCTCCTTTCATGGGAGGATTGGTCTCTTTTAGAGCTGGACCAGGCTCCCCACCCCCAAGAATCCTTTCTAGGCAAGGGAAATGTCAGCAACCGGAGGCGGAGATGCACATTCCTCCTCCTCCGGAGGAGGAGGACCCTTTTCTGCAAGCCCATCTGCCACTTTTTCAGTAAGCCCCGTAAAGTTGGCCTCCTTGCCAAGCCAAGGTGCCCTGGGGCCAGAAAGAAGCTCCGGGCAGGGCAGAGAACAGCCCTCTAGTAGCAGCTGGGGACGCAGCTCCCATCACTCCAGTCTGAATTTGATCGGAGCTGATCTCTTGATCAGCCTTGCCTGCTCCGCAGCCCAGACGGGCTCTTCCCACGTGTTGAGTGAGGAGGGCATTTCTGAATTTGCTCTCCAGATTCCAGAAAAGCCGGGGCTCAAATATCTGGTTTTTGGGAAGATGGCTGAATGGGGTGACCAAGGGCTACCAGTGGGGCCCACCCTGCGGCCCCCAGTCCAGCATATTTCTGAGAGCAGTTTCCCCTCTTGGCAGTTGCCACAAGCCTCTCTCCTGGCCCAGAACCACCAGTAACCTTCAGTCTCTGCAGCCTTAAAATCCCACCCAGCAAAACCAGCAGCAAACACCCTGCTGGAAGGATGCAAGGCTGGACCAAGGCTGCCACTTACCTAAAGCGCCTCCAGGCAGCCTTAAAGGCAGATGGCTCCCCAGTCCCTGAGGAGCACTAGCTGCTGGGAGGGGGGGGGGGTGTCCCAAGCAACCTTAACGTTAACCCCATCGTGGCCTCGAGGAACCAGTTCAGGATTGAAGGCAGCTGGCCAGGAAGCTGAGCGAGGCCGCAGCTGCCTTTGGCCACAAAGGAGTCGCTTTGGCCCAGGCGACCATTCTGGACCTGGGCGGCAGCGGTCCCCCCAAAGGACAAGACCGCGGTTCATCTCGCCCAACCCGGCGCCCCCTCACCCGTCCTCGGTACAGCTCTTCCAGCCGGCCGTCGATCCACTTTTCCGTGTCAAGGCGCCGCTGCAATTCCTGTCGGTCATACTTAACCGTGACCCGCGCTTGGCGCCGCTGGATTCCCGGGCTGGCCGTCCTTTCCGCGCGGCTACCTCCGGGAGAGAGGCCGGCAGAGCGGGCCGGCGACGCGCGCCCCAAGCGCCTCCCCAGCCGATCCGCCGCCATCGTTAGTTGCGCCAACTAGACGGGGCGTCCGCCGGCTTCCCGCGCCTTATAGCAGCCAGGGCGGAGCTCCCGCTCCCAGACCCTCACTCGGAGTGGGAGGCGCCTGGCTCTGGGGGCAGAGGCGGGACCCAACCGCTCCCCGGCCGTTCTAGTGGGCCTCCCTGAAAGATGGAGGCTTAAAGGGCCGTCCTGGCGGGCGGTAGCCCAGCGACCTCGCGAGCGAGGTGGCTGGGCTACCAGAGCGGCTTCTTCCGTGCAGCTGCTGGGAACGAGTCCTGCGGCTTCCGGGCTCTCAGGGGCTTCCAGCAAAGCGCGCTCGCCTGCCCACTTGCCCCTCCTCGCCCTTCCCACGTCTCCGAAGAAACGCCGGTCCCTAAGATTTGGGACCGGCATTCCGCCAGCTGGTAGCGCCCCCCCCCCCCCTTTGAACGTGCGTCCAGCCCGGCCCTTCTCTCCTGGCGCCGCCTGCCAAGAACTCGCCTTCCGATCTCCTCCGACGTCTCTGGTGCCACCGCCGGGAGAAGTCAGGCTTTGCCCCCTTGGAGTTCCTGCCGCCAGATAGGGCAGGGGCAGGCCAAGCACCGCTGCTCGCCTCGGCTCCTTTCATCCGGACTCAGATTGAGAAAGCTGCCGGAGCTTTTTGGAGCGGCTTAACCGGCCCGCTGTCTCGGCTCCAGAAGAACGCCCAGCGGCCCCTTCCGTCTAGCGCCCCCCCCCCCTCCCCGGGCCGTTCTGTCGTTCTGCAAGTGTATTCATGCAAACGACACCCACCTTCCCTAGTGGCGCCACTTCTTCAGGATGCCTCCCTGCAACGGCGGCTCCTAACGCAAGCGAAGGCCTCCCTGACCCCGTCGCGCTTCGGCCAAAGGGAAGTTGGACTGCTGAGCAGGGAGGGGGAAAGGGGCGAAGGGAAGGGGCTCCGGCTTTTCCTCCCGGGCCTTTGCCGATCCCAGCCCGCTCTTCGCAAGGCGGAGGATGGAAGCCGGCAGAGGAGGCTTCCCACAGAAACCATCCCGGAACTAGGCAACCGCGAGCATGAGAAGAAAGCAGGAGCAGCGGTCCGGACCCCCGCCCCGCCTGCACCTGACGAATCTTCCGCTCACACCTGGCAGGTTTCTCCACCCGGGACTTTCCTACTTTGTAACGGGGGGGGGGGGCGCTCCACCACCACGTGATCGCTACGCAGCCTATGCAAAATAGGTGAGCAGACAGGTGCGATGGCGATAGACGCCAGTCCCCGTGATTGGCTCCCGGAGAGCGATGGGCGTGGCCCACCTGCGGGGTTCGGCGGCCGTTCCGGTTCAGCGGGCAGCTTGGTCCGCGAGAACGGTGCGATGAGGCGCGCGAAGAGTCTGGCGCTGTTGATCACGTGGGCGGCCGCCCTAGCGGCCGCAGAGTCGCTGCCAGGTAAGAATCCGCGCCCCGCGCTGCTCCCCTGAACCGGTCGGAGGAAGCGGCCTTCCTCCCCGGTCCTTTGCAGCTTCAAATACGCAGGGCAGGCTCAGTTGCGGATCGTCGGGTGGGTTCCTGCGCTGTATCCGGGCCGGTGCCAACGCCCTGTGCCTCTCTTGGGCGCTCCCTCGGGCCTCTCCAGCGCAGGCGTACCCGAAGATTGGCCGGCTGCGGGTAGCTTTAGCCACCCACCTTTCCCTGCCACAGTGGGCGGGGGTCCCAAATCCGGGGGGTAAGAGGGAAGAGAAAGCCAAGCCTCTTCCTCCCCCACCCCCTGCCTCTCGTTTGGCTGCTGGGACTGGGAGATGAGGGCCTCCTTTTGGCCCAGCTACCCGGCCACCAGCCTGGTAGTTCCCCTGGGCTGGATGTGCTTCTGAGGCCTGGTCTGGAGCACTTGCCGGACTGCCTTCGTCCCGCTTTGCTAGAGGGGTGGGCATTGACAGATACGAAGATGGCAGCCCCTGGCCAGGCCTCTCTTGTCCCCCTCAGGGCTTTAGGTACCTGCTGGTGAGTGTCCTGGCTGAATGGGGATTCTTAAGTCTTCTGGCACTGTTGGGGGGCACACAAAAGCACCCCTGGGCTACAGCCAGCTGGGAGTGGGGGTGCCTGCCCTTCTGGTGAACTCCAGGGAATGAGAAGTTGTTCAGTGAAATCTGATCGGGTGGGATGGGCCAACCAGCCCTGAACCGGTTTAGCCTGTTCGGGTGAGGTCTGCAACTTGTGCCCGAGTCACCTGCCTCCCTGCCATTCTCTGCTGGAGGAAGCTGTGGCCAATTGGACTTCCTGTAAGAAAATGCTTCTGCTGGCCCCGTCCAGCCTCTGGCCCTGGCGACATTGCTTCTGAGCCCTTGCCACCAGCAAAGGGGGGAGTGGGTGCTTTCACCTGCCTTTTTTGCAAGATTTCTGCACAAAATCTCTAATTCTGTTCATCTGAAAAATGGTCAGTTTAGCCCCTTGCAACATTTCATTCAGGTTAGTCATAAACTGGAGGCTCTAATAGCCACAACACGGTTATACGCCTGAAGCATCAACTCATTCCGAGTTAAGGCGGCTTTCAAATTAATCCAAGGTCAATTTGGACCTTTTTCATTTGGGTTCTCACCTAAGACTAGGCAGGTTACGGACAGACGTTCTGTAGTGAAAAGGCCCAGAGAATTGCAGTTGCAGTGCAATAAATCCCACGCCAAGCAACACGTGTTGCTGAATGAGTTTCTCTCCTGCTCTCCAAAGACTCCCCCTCCCATCATAGTCCTTCCCCCACTTTTGCCCTTGGAAAAAGCTCCTCCTGCACATCTCGCTTCTGTGCAATTCCAAAAGCTAATTACGGGGTTCTGATCTCTTTTCCTTTTGTGGGTCACTGCAGGGATAGGATTCTGCCCAGACTCTGTGCTTGCAAAGCCTGAGACTTAGACCTAGGAAATGGGGTGTTTGCAGGACATTAGCTGGAGGGGGGGGGGGGGGGAGGCGGCAGTTGAGAATGTTTCCAGAAGAGGCGCATTTGAGCCTGGCCTGCCTGTTTTCCTTCTCTGAAAGCCCTCCATCCCCTGGCTACACAGTGGGCAATGTGGCCATACCAGGTTGCTGCAAAGTCTAAAGAGCAGCTGTGGCACTCATGGGCCGTCTTGTGGTGGTCAGGATCCTGTGGGCTTTGCTGATGATGGTGGGCAAGGAAAGCGATCCAGAAGGGCAGTGCTCCTTTCCTTGGCCGGCTTCGCCAGTGGGGAAACCCGGAATCTTAGAGCGCTGTGATCTCCCCACTCGTACCTTCCCCACAAACGACAGCTATTTCTGGCAAAGATGTTTCCCATCTCCTGGGACAAATGGTCACCTGCATAGATAAGGACCTTCCACTAGAAGGGTTTCCTGAAATCCGCTCCAGAATTAGGAAAATACTTTAAATCTTCAGTAACAGAGTAAAAATGTAGAGCGACTATTCATCTGCTCTGAGAGAAAAGTTCACAAACGCCAGTCCTGGCAATACCTGAAAGTGTATATTTGCAGAAAAGCCAAGGAAGAATTTTCAGAGTTTGAGTTTCAGAGTTTGATGCTATCCCACCACTCTGACCACCCTCAGGCAAAGTACCACAGGGACTGCTCTATTAAGGCAAGTTGACTTACACAGAGGGGCACCCCAAATTTACCTCTGCAAGATCAGCCTTCTGAGGCAGAAGTGACGGAGGATTCCACGGGCCCAAGTTTAGCATCCCATTCATAACTTGTGGTTCCCAATCCTAGTTGCCTTTCTAGACCAATCGGGGAGTTGCCCTGGGCTCTTGACACCCAGAGTGGGCAGCAGCTAAGTATGTCAGTCGGCCTAAATGCCATCAGAAAAATATTTGAATGTGGAGGCCACTAGCCTCTCTGAAGCTCCTTCTTTCCACAAACCTCTCTTTCAGACCAATGCCACTCGCCCAAGAGAGTGGGCCCTTGTCGGGCATCATTCCATCGGTGGTGGTACAATGCCACAAGTCAAGCGTGCCAGAAATTCATTTTTGGGGGTTGCAAAGGCAATGCCAACAACTTTGCCTCCGAACAGAAGTGCTTCCAGATGTGTATCAGAGGTGAGCACCAATACGGAATATTTGTAGCTGAGGGTTGAAATAAGGGTCCTCATTGCCCCCTGAGCTTGCTTGTCTCCCTGAAGACATTTCATTACTCAAACTAGGTAACATCATCAGTGCTAGCACTACCATCCGACTAATATTGATGATGTTATCAAGTTGGGTAATGAAACGTCTGCAAGAAAACAACCTAGCCCAGACAGCACCTCCCCACAGGTGAGCATGCCACAGAGAGTTGCCAGAGAGATTTGGGGTAAAGCATATTTGTGAACACAATGCTTGCTGCTGCTTTCTTCTTTTCCTACTGCTGGGACACCCACCACCACCACCGCCACTGCCTCTCTCCCCTCTGTGCTCTGAGGCTGGTCCTACACCCAAATTCTCAGCCCTGAGAGCAAGCAGCCTGGGCTTCTCCTGCCTTCAGACCACCTTGTGCTGGAAGTGGGAGTTCCCAAGACTTGGAAACACCCCCCCACCCCCTCCACCCCCCTCCCCAGTTGGTTCCTGGCAAGGGGGTATGCTCCGGGTCACCCTCAGGGATGCAATTTAAAGTTGAAGAACCTTGACGCAGAGCAGTAGCCAAACAAAGGCTGAGATCTGCCCAGGGGATTTTGTCCAAGGCTTCTCCTCCTGGGCACGAGGGAGTCTTCCAGGTCAGGCCAAGGCCTGTGGGGAGTCTGCCTCCAGAAGACCGTGGCTCTGGGTCTCTGATGCCAGAATTGTCTTGACTTCCAGGTGGAGCTGCAGAGGCAACCGTGGCCCCCGGAGGGCCAGCCACTGAAGGTAAAGGTCCTGGGTTCATGCACGAGGCTAGAAGAACAGACAGAAATCGGGAGCTCAAGCAATTGCTCTTGGAACTTGGGTGGGCTGGAGGCCGGGGTCTCCAAAAATCTATAACCCCTTAATAATGCTGCCCTATTGGCAAATTCTCTGGGGTAGATGAGCCTCTAGGACCTTTGGTGTGCCTATTACGGGTGCCCAGATCTGTGAAGGGTGGGGTGGCTTGGAAGACTTGGTTTTTGCCAAGGATGACCACTGGTCTTCAGCCTCTGGCCAACTATTCTGCTTTTCTCCCAGGGGCTACCCCAAGAGCCGGACGTCACCCAGAGGCCTATGAAAACAGGCGTGGCTTCAGAGGTACGAGGGCTCCTTCCTTCCCTGGGCCCTGGGCTCTCACCTTCTCTTCTAGGGTCTCTGCAAACCATCTCTTTTCCTCTAGAATTCTGCGCTGCACCCCGGTTGGTCGGTCCCTGCCGGGCCTCCTTCCGCCGCTGGTACTTTGACTTGGAGAGCTGGACGTGCAAGATGTTCATCTACGGGGGCTGCCGTGGCAACAAGAACAACTACCAGTTGGAGGAGGACTGCTGGAGCCAGTGCACAGGGCATGGAGGTAACCCGTCACCCTTCCCAGTCGGTTGGCATGCCCTCCCACCCCACAAGATCCAACGGGATTTGGAACAGTCCATGCTTCCCCTGCACGGCCCCTAAAAGGGCAGCCGGGACTCCTGATCGCTCCTCCCCAAACTCCCCCCTTTTCACCGGTTCCTCTTTCTCCAGAGATCACTGAAGAGCCGGGAGACCCAGGCGCCCACCCTCGCCTCCCGTCCGAAGCCTTCAGCTTCTCCACCAGAGGTGTGCAGCTCGTCCTCCACTGAGGCTACATGGACCCTGGGAGGGAAGTGGGGTCTCCCCCTGCACCTTGGCTCAATCCGAGAGGCCTGGGTTTCCTGGGGCCTCTTGGCAGGGCTGTCCTTGGTGCTGCTGGCACAGGAGCTCCACAGCAGCTCTCCTGAGGAGCAAGGGGCTGTCGACTCCCCTGTTGTGCTGCTGCCACAGATTCTCCGGGCAAGGGAATCTCATCACGTGTGGCTTCCCTTCTGCCCATCACCCTCGGTTGGAAAGCTCCCATTCTGGATGAGGCGGCACACAGGGCCAGGTAGCAGGGAGGCTCCCCCACCGTCCCTCGCCTGATGCTTTGTCTCTTTCTCTTTCCCAGCCGTGGTCCTTGCAGTCCTTCTGGCCATCCTCGTGGCCTGCTTGCTGGGCTCAATGGTGGTTTTCTTGGTCAAGATCTGCCAGAAGAACCTGGAGTTGTCAGTGGGGACGGTGTGGAGCACGCTGGATGACAAAGAGTACCTGATGAGCAACGCCTACAGCCTCTGAGCCAGGAAGCTGCCTCAGTGGGAACCAAGGCAGCATGTAAATACCGCAGTAGCCGGCTTTGCCTTTCAGGGCTTTGATAGGGAAGCACCCCTCTTTCCCTGGGAATGTCCCCCTTCTCCCCCCCTCCCCCATCACCCTTTCCAGCCCACAAGGGAAGGGGCGCAGCTGCTCCACAGGAGGTGCCCCCCCCCGTAAGAGCCAGCCATGAGGTCTCGCTTGGCACAGAACCCCCCTTGCCTTCCCTCTGGTCAAGGGGCTGCATGTCGCTTGGGTCCCCTCACTGCAGTGGGAGAGCACCTAGGAATCCCCCGCTGAAGCCGCCGGGGATTCCCTTGGCTGAGTTCCCTTGTCTGTGTCCTGCACACATTAATCGTTGGGGAAAGAAGGGGGGGGGTTGCCAAAGCCCTTTTTCACCCCCCTCTGCTTCTGCAGAATTCCTCCAGGACACCTGAGACCCAAAGATACTGGCCTCCCTCCCACAATGCCAGAGCCATGCATTTCCCGGGGGTGTTGGGGGTGGGTGGGAGGGAACAGGCTGGCTAAGTAGTGCTGGTGGGAGACTCTGAAGCAGCTTCCACCAGAGCCCTGTGAAACCCCATTTCCCTGGGAGAAAGGAGGCTATTCCAGTGCAGTGGGCAGAGTGCAAGAGCCCCCATTCTAGGGGTCAGGAAGGGAGAAAATCAAGGTGTGAGGACCCTAACTGCCATGTGCCCCACTCCCTTTGTCTGGGCAGGGGGCCTTGGGCCCCTTAGTTCATTCCTCAGTGTGTCTTAAGCTCAGCTCTCCTCCAGCACCTTCCCTCCGGTGCCCCTCCCCCTTTCTTTGTGGGGGCTGCCCAGTTTTGCTCTCCAGTGTGCCAGGTGGCTTTCTTGAGATCATCAGGTGCCACCAGCTGCAGCTGTTGAGGCTCGGCAGTTGGCCGGCATGGGCTGTTTTCCCCAAAGCCTTCCAGATAAGTGAGGCCACCTTTGACTCACGGGCCCACCGGCCGCAAACCTGAATTTCCTCTGGCTTGGCCAGGAGAGAGGAGCTGGAGGGGGCCCTGTGGCGACCGAAGGCCTTGGATTGCACCTGCGGCTGCCGGTTCCACCGCCTGCTTCCCTTCTTGCCAGGAAAGGGGACACTTTCAGGAGCAGCTCCAGCCAGCGCAGCTGTTGCAGAGGCATCTCACTGAGCAGGCTTCTACGTAACCAGCTTTCAATGGGTTTTATATATTTTTTAAAACAAATCAAAACTTGATTGCATTAAATCTGAGGGACTCTTTTAATTGTGTTTTTAATAATGAGTGGATTCTGAATAAAAGAGTAACCAAACTTTTGTACACTGAATGCTTTAGCACTGGGGGGGCTACTGGCATCAGAGGAGGCTGGCAGTAGCTCCAAGTCCTTCCCGCGCACAACTAAGGCTGCCCTTTGCCCATTCAGCGCAGGCGACAAAGGTAGGTGCTACTCCCTGGAGCCTTTCCTGGAAAGCCCCTGTTGCAAAGCAGGCTTGCCGCCCACCAGACGCCTATCTGCTTCTCTTCCCCATTCTTTTCCAAGTGGCTGAAGGCTTCTGACCACACGTGGCAAGGCAAGCCAACCCCTTGGCGGAAGGCAGGTGGGGGGCAGAAAATGCCCTCCAGTACCCCTCTCAGCCCACTGCCTCCCACCTTTTATCTTGCTTGTGGCAAGCAGGACATCCCATATCCCGAAGAGGCAGGAAAGCAGGCCCTTCTCCCATCTCCTGCGCAGGAGGGAACAACCTGGCTGGGCAGGGACCAGACAAGCAAACATCCTGAGCCAAATCAAGGTGGGAGCAGTGTAAACTGTGCTGTGAAAGCAGGGCCTGGAAATGCCTATTTGTCCTGCTCTGCCTTCTGTACCACCAGAGCAGCTGGGGAGAAGGGGCACGTTCAAAAGGGAGAGTGGAGGTTGGGGGCACAAAGCAGCTGCACGAGTCAAGCATCAGTAGATGAGGTGAAAGGTCAGCCAGTACATAAGGAGAGGCTGCAGCCCAGCCACAGTCATGGTCAGGTACATGCGTACTTGGTTCTGGGTGTCCTGCCTCGGGACCCCTTCGGTTGCCTTGGACAGGATCTTCAGGCGCAGCGAACGGATCTGGGAGAGGGATGAGGAAAAGTCAGCGTAGGCAGGTGGCCCAAGACCCACAACAGTTCAGGGGGGGGCCACCCACCCACCCTCAACAAGGGCCCAGCACGGCAGCACCTCCCTCTCACCGTAAAGACGAAGATGGTGACACAGCACCAGCCCAGCAGCATGTAATAACCAGGCTTCCCGAACACCAGCCCTGCCAAGAGGCCTGCAATCATGCTAGCAAGGATAAAAAGGTGGGTCAACCTCACGACCCATCCGGTTTCCCCCTCTGCCCCCCACCCACCCAGGATGCAAGGGTCCCACGCTCCTCACCCCACGTATTTATAGCCTGAGAAGGCGACCAGGTCGATGGGGGTCAGTGCAGTGTGGACGGCCGCAAGGTAGAGGCAGAGCAGAACGGCCAGCACCTCCACGGTGAGCCAGGCCAGGGCGGAGGTGGCCAGCAAGCCCAACAGGTCGGGGGAGAACCTGCAAGCAGCAGCAAGAGTGGGGAGGGGGCCCCAGGCAAGGGGAGGGGAGCCCGGTTGACTCAGGTGCCCCCACCGGCCTCACCGATTCTGTGTGCCCAGCGCCAGCCCAGCCACCAGCAGGTAGGTGATGAAGGCCATGACTGTGGAGGAAGAAGAAGAAGAGGAGCAAGGGGGCGGCCCCGCAGCCCGGCCCACCGCTCCTCCCCACCTGCCCGGCCCTACCTGGGATGTAGAGGTCGGGGGCGTTGACGTCGAAGCGGGGCGCCACGGGAGGGTCCTGCTGGAAGCGCACCTGCCAGTCCTGCCGAGACACAGACAGACAGACAGACAGACGGGCGGGGGGAGGGGGCGGGGGAGTCCTCGCTCGCCCCCCCGCCCGCCCGGCTCACCTGGTGCCCGAAGGGGAAGAGCAGCCGCGCCAGCTTCTGCCCCACGTAGCGCGTGTCCACCGCGAAGTAGCACTGCAGGCGGCGCAGCGGCACCAGGCGCTCGGCCTGCGGGGAGAGGCGGGTCAGGCGGGCGGCGCTCTGCACATGCTCGGCAGAAGCCCCTCCAGAGGCGCAGACACACTCACCAGCGCCCTCCCCCGCCAGGCCAGGCTGTTGCCGTAGGCCGCCGCCAGGCTGCAGAGCGGCTCCGGCCGCGGGGGAAGCCCGCTGGGGTCCTCCGGGAGGCGCGGCGGGGCGGCGGGCGGCGGAAAGGCGGGCCGGCCTTCAGGCGGAGAGACGGGCCCCCCCTCGGGGCCCCCCCGTCGACACCCGCGGGCGCGCGCGGCCCCTCCCGCCGGCCGCCCCTCCATGGCAGGGCGCTGCTGTGGGCGGGGCGATGGGCGGCCCTGGAGGCGGGGCACGTGAGGCCACCGTCGCTCCGGTTGCCAGGGGACCGGGTGACGTCACCGAGGCCCCGCCCGCTTGGCCGTGGCAATGACTTCACCGCACAACCAGCCGTCCGGTCCGGAGCCGCTTGGCGGGAAGGTCGCCCGCTGCTCCGGGGTGTCCTCTGTGCCGCCCGAGAGGCTCGAGGGGAGGAAGCGGCCTGCTTTCTCAGGCCGCTTTGGCTGCGCCGGCCACAAGCGAAGCGAGCCGTTCCAGCAACGCCGACGGAAGCCAACTTTGGCGAGTGCAACCAAGTGCGGGCTGGCCGCCTCGCCAAAGGCCTGGCTGGAAAGCAGGTCGTGGCCCCTAAAGAGCAGCGGCGGAAGCTCCTTCCGGAGGGCAGAAGAGGTCCTGATAGCTGGCATGTTTTCATTGAAGGCACCCAGAGCGTCCCATCCCTGCAGGAGGGAATCGGGTGGGACTCCCATACATGATGGGAGACAGGGGGTCCCCTCAAGTAACCTGGCACCCACCGCCTTGAAGGCTGCCTGGAAGCAAGCCATCAGACAATGCATCTTGCAAGGGGGAGCATATTGAGGCATGCCCATCACTGTTCACAGCTACTGAATTCTAGGACCAGTTGAAGTGCCCGGGTGCTTCTCAAGGAAGCCTGTGTACTGGGCATCGCAATAGTCAAGCCTAAGGAGACCAGAACATGATTAACTATCTGAAGGGCCCCCAGTCTAGGAAAGGCCTTCCTGGCTTCAACTGATCCAGAACGGGGAAAACCTCACGCAAGTCAAAGATGGAAGGTCCCTGGATATGGGTGGTGAAAACACCTGCAGTTGGCAGGGTCAAATCATTCCTCTCCATCCAAACCCACCTAAGTTCCTGACATTGGGACAGAACCGTGCCACCCTGACTTGACTAGATCTCCCACCTCTAGCCACGAATTAAGCTGCAGTGCCCATTTGGAACTGGCAAGCTGCCTGGACTCTCAGCTCCTGCTTGAAGAATGGGTGGCAGTTCTGGCCAGGAAGGTCTTCAGGCAGTCTTTACTTGCGGCACCTTGTGGGTGGACTGCTCAGAAGCTGCCCTTAGTCTGTGCAGCGGCATAAGTAGTGACAAATAGGTGGCATCCCTGCTCCTGTTCTGGGTGCCGTTGCAGGTTCTGTCAGGCGCAATGCAGGGCCTAGGTATCAGCTGCAGCCACTGCCTATCCTGTTTGATTATTTCTTGCTGCCCCTCAAGATATGTATGCCCCCTTCCCACTTCCAAGGAGCCTTAAATACCTGGCAGGAAATCGCTATACAATTTTTAATCATTTAATCATAGAGGCGTAGGCACACAGAGTCATAGGCTCCTTTTCACTGGGTCTGGTGGAATTGGAGAACCAGTCCTTGTGGAACAAGCGCTCGGGGCCTCACAGTCTGCTCATGTACACGCTGACATGCGAACACTCTGGATAGGCCCACTTCAAAGAGGAGAGTGAATGTTGGAAAATAAATAAAAAAATGATGTTGAGGGATTTGCTTCACTTTTTGCTTGTATATACACTGAGAGCTTATGCACCAGAGACAAGTTCCTTATGTGTCCAATCACACTTGGCTGATAAATCATTCTAATTCTAATTCTTATGCTCCCCACTTGGGCTGCTGCTGCGGGGGATAGTTTTTCTCTGCCTGGTGGCTCTTCCAGGTCCCTGTTCTCCCCAGGGTCCTCAGGCTTCCTTGCTAGCAAACCTCTCACCAATTCCCCAGTTCCTGTTTTCAAGCAACTTGCTTCCTGCCTAGAGCACACCCACAATCCTGAAAGGGAGGGGAATGCCTTCCTTCTGCTCCTCTTCTGTAATTCTCTCTCTCTCTCTCCCCCCTCGCCCCCTCTCATATTGTGGGAGGTACCAAGGCCAAGACAGGACAGAAGGGCAACAGTGACGCACAAGGGCTTTGGATCAGTAGTAGTCCAGCCAGGTGCCCACTCAGCTTGCTTTCTCCAAAATCTGGGGGGGGGGGGTGTTGTGTGACCTCCAAGGATTGGCCCAGGTGCCCAGGGCACGACCCGATGCTGAGCGCCCGACCGACTCACCCGTTGGAAGGAGCTGAGTTGGTAGAACTCGGCTGGAAAGCGGCCGAGCCAGTATCCCGCCTGCCAGGTGCAACTCTTGGCAGTCCCGGCTCCGCCTGACGGGAGAGGCCTGGCCGCCGCCCAAGAGGCTGGTCGGCGGGGCGGACGCCACTTCGCTTCTGCCAGCCGCCTTCTTCCGCTCCTATTGACCGCCAGTGACACTGCGCTCCGCCAGGGAACCATGAGACGCGGCGCCGTATTGGCGGCCTTCGCGCTGGCCTACGCGGGCTACCTGCTGCTCGGGGCGCTTATCATCTCGGCCGTCGAGCGACCCTACGAGAGGCGGCTGCGAGCCGAGCTGCGGGATCTGAAGAGCGCCTTCCTGCACAGCAGTCCCTGCCTGTCCGAGGCCAGGCTGGAGCGCTTCCTGGTCGCCGTCTTGAACGCCGACCGCCACTCCGCCGCCCTCCTGCGGAACGGCTCGGCCGCCACGTCCAACTGGGATTTCGCCTCGGCCTTCTTCTTCGCCAGCACTTTGATCACCACCGTGGGTGAGCCGAGGCCGCCCTCTTCTCCTGCCCTTTCCGCGGGGCACTTCGGGCGCAGGGGGCTGGGAAGGGCCAGGCGGGGGCCTTGGAAGGAGGGCGCGTGCCTCGGGGGCCTAGGCTGGAACCCCCCTCCACCCTCAACGCTCGGGCCCGGCCCCTTTTTCCCGCTCGGCCGGGGCACCGCGTCTCCACCCTCCGAGACGCGATCTTGCCGGAGAACTGCTGGCGCAGGTGAGCAGCCGGGCCGCTTCCTGGTCTTCGGCTGCCGCTCGCTCGGGGCTGCCGAGGGCGGAAAGAGCGCGCTGAGCTTCAGACAGTGGCTGGGGCGTGGACAGAGCTGCCAGGCTTTGCGGAGTAGGCGAAACGGCGTCTCCCCGCTCGGGCGTTCAGGCTCCTCTGGATGCCTGAACTGGTAGCAATCCCCTTTGCGCCTTGGCCGGTGGCGGCTGGCTCTTCTGGTGGAAGCCGCCTCTTCCGAGGGGGCGTCGGGTGGCTACTGAGCGGGTCCTCTCTTGCTCCTGGAAGGGCTCTGCTGCCCACGGTCCAGGCGCCCTGCAAAATAGGCGCAACCCTGGTGCTCTTCTCAGTCCGGCTCCATCTCTGGTGAGGGGCGATTGCATTGCTTTTTGTGCCAATGGACAGTATTACAATCTCAGGTTCCATTTTTAAAAATGTAATAGCAAATATTTTCACAGAGAAGAGTCATGCCAAATTTTATTAGTAATAATTACACGGCTATTGTACAAAGGTCATGTAGAATGACTCTGAAGATAATTGTGATTACAGAACCCACAAAACCTGCAAAAGAACAAAACAAGAGTGACTTTACCCTCTCCAGGTGATATGGGCAAGTGCTGGGCTCTTTCATGTAGACTTGGC
This sequence comes from Rhabdophis nuchalis, assembly GCA_039707465.1. Lineage (NCBI taxonomy): Eukaryota > Metazoa > Chordata > Lepidosauria > Squamata > Natricidae > Rhabdophis > Rhabdophis nuchalis. The sequence continues at coordinate 147,092 of CM077654.1, forward strand.
TTATGGGCAAAAGTGCCAGCAATAGTTTTAAAGAAGGGCCCTAGCCCTGAGCACTCGCTTGGCACACAGACAGGGTAGCCCAAGCGTTTGGCCCCATGGAATTGAGCTACAAGTAAGCTGGCTATTTTTTCCAACCTAGCGTGGCGCCCCCAGTATCTGAATTATATTATATGTATGGGGGGGGGGAAGGGGGGGGAATTTGTTTGTATAAAACTCTTTCAATTAAAAAAAAAAAAGCTACTATGCTTCCAGCCCAAACTCTCTGACTAAAGGCTAAAGCTGACACTCTCCCCCTCTCCCCACCTGTCATGAAGTTCCCAGGAATGTTTTGCTTCCCTTCAGAAGGGCAGAGGTCTGCCTGGCTCTCACCTTTCCTTCCTTCTGTCCCACCAGCTGCGTGAGGTTGCTATTCAAATAAGAATTGGGCCCTGCAGCAGCTCATGCTGGAAAGGCACAAATAGACGGCGTGGCCAGAAGTGGCTTAGCCAGTTTGCGGGCGTGGTCAGTGGAGGGGCAGATTCCCTGGTCTCTGCCCTTGAGCCTGGTGCTGCTCAAGATGAATCCTCAGCACTGCCTCTTGACACTCACCCTTCCCTCCTCCCAGGCTATGGTTACACTACGCCCCTCTCGGATGCCGGCAAAGCATTCTGCATCTTCTACGCAGTGGTGGGCGTCCCCTTCACCATGCTGGTGCTGACAGCTACTGTGCAGCGCCTTGTGGCCACCTTCACCTCTGGGCCACTGGAATACCTGGCCCTCCGCTGGGGCTCTGACCGCCGCATCCTGTCATGGGGGCATCTGTTGGTGCTGATGGGCCTGGTGTTGGTGACCTTCTTCTTAGTGCCTGCTGCCATCTTCAGTTCCCTGGAAGAATCCTGGAGCTTTCTGGATGCTTTCTACTTCTGCTTCATCTCCCTCTGCACCATCGGCCTGGGAGACTACGTCCCTGGGGAGCAGCCCGGGCAACGCCTTCGCCCCCTCTACAAGGTCTCTGTCACAGGTCAGTAGTGCTGTGCCCCGGGAAGAAGTGGAAAGGCCAGCCCACCCAGAGAGCATCCAGGTGGAAGGCTGAGCCAGAGAAGTTAGTTTTGATGGGCATCCCAAGCCTGCCACCTCACGTGGACAACCCGTGATTTCCAGGTGGGTGAGGAGGGAAGGGCCTGCCTGTCTGCCAGACCTGCTCTGGCTCACTCTCTCCCCTCTCCTTCCAGTTTACCTGCTTCTGGGGCTCATGGCCATGCTGCTGATTCTCCAGACCTTCCACAAGCTGGCAGACCTGCACGGACTCTCTGAGCTGGTCTTCCTGCCCCCGAAGCAGCCCCCCGAAGAGCATCAGAGTATCCTTGGGGAGCCCAGCCCTGCCTCTGAGCCAGGACAGAGGGAAACCTTGCCTGCACGCCCCAGGCCAGGAGGCCCATCCCATTATTCCTCCATTAACAGATAGTAGCAAGGAGCAGCAGGGCGAGAGTCAGGGCTAATCCACAAGGAAGACTGGCGGCTTTCCCCTGTCCTTCCTGACCAAGGAAATGTAGGCTGCTGGCTGGTCCTCCCGGGAAGGACAGGGCAGGCCAGGAGAGGAGAGCTTGAAGAGGCTGCTGGCTCTGCCTCCAGAGGGGCTGGGGAGGGGGGGATTTAAAAAGCCCAGCTGAAAGGCTGGAGCTCCTGGGCCCTTTGTCCCTCCCCAGTGACACCTCCTCCTATCACTGTAGTCAGTGCAACGTGGCCGAATATCCTTGCTTCCAGCTGTGGTTTGAGCGGAGCTTTGCAAGCCAGGAGCTGCTGAGGCGGAAGGGGGGGGAGCAGGGTGTGTGTGGCTGTGTGCTTGAGACACCAAAGCCTCAAATGGAAAGTGGAAGTGAAGGGCCCCACCCAGGGTCCATCTCTCCAAGGGTTTTGCTACTGAGACTTCACATCAGAGGAGGCCAACGGGTACGGTTCGCTCTTTGTGCTTATTTCCGAGTGCTTGACTACAGAAGCCCCTTCCCCTTCTGGCTGGTGGGACCCCAGAGCCACCCTGGAGGATGCGCGACCGGTGTTGCTGTTTCTACCCCATCCACCCATTAGTCCAGCCAACTCTGCCCATCCCCACCAAATGCCTGTGCCCCAGAGGGGGGGAGGGGGGCTGCTGCTCTCTCTTCTCCTTAGAGAAGCCAAATCTGTCAACTCCTTTTATAGAAAATATTTATTGGTCCAGAAACAGCAGTGAAGAAGGGACTGAGACCCACGCTGGCGTGATGCCTAAAGGCCCCCTGCCTGGCTGATAACCCCTACCTGGATTGTGGGTGTTTGAGCGTCTGCTGGAGCAACAAGGGAGATGCAGCCGGGAGATCGGAGGTGGAGAGTTGTAGGGGCCCCCTCCTCATGACAGGCACAAGGACCCAGGAGATGTTTGGGGGTGGGGGCTTCTATTCCCATGCCCTCTGCGAAAGTCCTGTGCCTCTGCCAGCACCCTGCAGGGTAACTCTGCCGTGAGTCTTCAGATGATGAGGAAAGATTGCCCGGTGGGAGGGGGGGGGCAGCATGCCTTCCCATGCACAACCAGACAATGGAGGGGGTGGGGAGAAAAAATGTTTCCAATCAGAGGCAGGGAGGCAGCCAGACAGGCTCCTGCCTTCTAAGGACAAGAGGGATCCGGCCCCATTTTGGGACCTTTTGGCCACCCACCCCTCACCCCACAGCTCTGACCAGAAGCAGAAGAAACCCCCCCCACCTCTCCTGAGCACTGGCCACCTTTGCAGCTCCTCCAGAGACGGCAGGCCAAGGGGGGTGGGGCAGGCCAAGGGTCCTTTCACCTCCTTTCTCCGTTCCCACCTGGACAAGTAATAAATATTCCCCACCCGCCCCAGCTCAGGCTTGGCTGCGGGGGATGTGGAGGCAGCGAGGTGGCTGCCCTGCAGGCGTGGTGCCAAGGGGGCACAGGCAACGGTAGGAGCCCTCCAGGTTGAGGCAGCGGCCGCTGGAGCACAGCCCTTCCATCTCCCTGCATTCGTCAATATCTGTGGAGAGGGAAGAGGTCACATCAGGCCGCCCTTTGGCCAGGAGAGCAGGGCTCAGCCCGCCAGCTGGGAGAGGGGGCCCTCACCACGGCAGGCCATGTGGGTCGGGTCAAGGCGGTAGCCCTCGTTGCAGGAGCAGGTGAACCCATCGGCAACCTGGACGCAGCGGCCGTTCTCACAGCCACTCAGGATCCCACACTCCTCGGCCGGGAGCCCTCCGGTGCCTCCAAAGCGGCCTGCTGGCGAAGACCAAGAGATGCAAGCAAGCTTCGCTTTTGCACTGGCCTGGCCTGAGACCCGCCCCTCCTTCCGCCTTCTTAAAGCTCTCCCTCCCAGAGGCCCCTTTCCCTTCCAGCCCAGCACCAGCTGCAGTGCCCTTTTGCAAACCTACGAGCGGTAGCTCCCCCTTGCCCTTTGTTACCCACTCACGGTAGTCTTCGCTGGCGCGACTGGGCCGTTCAGAATAGGAGTGCCCACGGCCACGGGACGGGGAGTGCCAGTCTGAGTCAGGGGGGCTGCGAGGCTGGTATCCGTCCCGGGAGTCCTCGGCTGGAGTCTCCAGCTGTGCATCGCTATAGAGTGCTTCGTCCAGGCCAGCTGCCTCGTAGGGGGATGGTCCATAGAGGGACTCGTGAGGGAGAGCGTCATAGCTTGGAAGCAGAGGGCCAGGCCGGGCCAGGGGCTCATAGAGATCAGGGCCGTAAGGCAGAAACTCTCCTCCACCATATTCGAAGGGGGCCCCCAGGCCGCCCGGCCGCCCCAGCCCATAACTGGGGCGCTGGAGGACATTGCACATGGCCTCAAAGTCATCTGGGGGAAGCAAAAGGGCGGGGGGGGGGATTTAGGGCCAAGAGAGCCCAACTGCAGGGGCAGCTGTCTCCAGGGGCTGCTGAGCAAAGGCGCCCATCTTCTCCAGAGGAAACGCTGCGCCCCACTAGCCTCCCCACAGCCTCTCCTTGCTAGCAAGAGTCACAAGGCTAGGAAAAGGGCAGGGGACCCCCGGTGGCTGGGGGCAGGTAGGGCCCCAGGAAGAAAGTAACCTCCCCCACTCCCCGTGGGCTGGCAGAGCACACAATATGGGGCCTGAGGGGACAGCCGGGGACCCCGCTGCACGGCATAAGTACTTCCTGGCCTCCAGCTCCTTGCCATGCGGATGAGCGGCACAAAAGTTTAATAAATGAATGAAAAGCGCCCAGGAAAGGGAAAGGCAGCTGCAGTCCTTCCCTCTCAGCGCCTGGTGCTCCTGTCCCCTTCCCTGGTCGTCAGCCTGCAAGGGGGGCCCACGGGACTCCTGAGGGCAAAGAGGGCACCTACCCGAGTCCCGGGCTGGGCACAGAGCGCAGTTCATGCTCCAGGCCTCCCCGTAGAGGCAACAGCATTCCGTGTAAGTCACCCGGCGGTCCAGGCGGGGTCGGCGGCACACCAAGTCTGGGCCCACCTCCTGCCAGCAGACAGCCAGGTCCTCCTCTGGGGGGGGGGGGAGCAGGGATTGCCAGGATGAAGGACCCAAGGACCAAGGCTTGCATTGCAATCCATCTCCCAACGCCCCCCTGGGAGGCTGTGCCAGAAGAGGGGAGAATACGAACCCAGGCCGTGGCTCTCATTGGTCACGCAGCGGCGCTGGGAGGGGTCCAGCACAAGGGGGGCAGCGCAAGAGCAGTAAAAGGAGCCGATGGTGTTGATGCAGTGCCCCCCCACACAGGGCTCGGCTTCTTCATCCAGACACTCGTCGTTATCTGAGGTGACAAGGGTGTTGGTCGGTCTCAGGTCGCAAGCAGCTCGGAAGCAAGGGGGGGGCAGTGCTCACCAATGCACTCCAGGTGTTGCATCTCGTAATAGTAGCCATTGGGGCAGTAGCAAGAGTAGCCAGGGATCTTGTTCAGACAAACCCCGCCCTTGCACACCTGGGAACCGAAGAGGGCACACTCGTCCACATCTGTGTAGGAACACCGAGTTGGGCATAAAGATAAAAAGTGAAGTCCCCTATCCCGCTCTCTTCCACGTGAGCCCCCGCCCCATTTAAACTGGCCACATCCAGACCCCCCCCACACACACACAAGTGCACACCTGTAACTGCTGGGACGCTTCTGACGAGGACAGCCGCGTAGCCACTGCCGTGAGGACACAGGGCCTGGAATTCGGCTGCAGGGAAACAGGCGTTTGTCAGCAGCTGCCCCAAGGGCTCCCGGGCCCCCTCCCGGCCTCAGTCTGTGGCAGGGGGGGCTCAGCCACGGGAAAAAGACTTCCCCGGGTGCAAGCTGTTGCTGGAGCTCCCGTCTCACAGCCTTCGGAGGAGAGGGAAGATGGCCGAGGGAGCCTGCCTGTCTCTGCCATTTTCAAGGCCACCTGCAGCCCTCCTGGGGCCCCGAATGCAAGGCCAGCCCCCAGCTTTCCCCATTTCCTATTGGATTCCCAGGGGTCAGGAGCAAAGCTGGGTGAGGGTCCCTTGCGTGGCTCCCCTCAGGCAAGTAAGCCAGAAGCCCATTCCAGGGAATTAACTTGACCCTAACCGTTCCCATGACGACAGGATCGGAGATGCCAATGCCACCCAGGAGCCTATAAACTATTGACAGCTAAGATGATATGCCTTTTCTTTTGCTATATAGTTTCACTTAAAAACATTTTACATGCATTTTCTTTGACAAAGCGTGTACTTTTTTTTATGTTTGTGTGTTTTTCCAATTTTTCTGTCACTATTTAAAAGCTGCAAAATAATAAACTTTTAATAGTTGGGGGGGGGAGATTCTGCTCCTTGAGCTCTTCCAATCCATGTTCCTTCACGTGCTTCCCCCCCCCCCCCCCGCACCACAGCCTCTTCCAGGAAGCCCCGTTGACCCTCCCAGCCTTACCTGTTCCCAAGGAGGGAACAGTTCCTTTCTGGATTACCTTCGTTATTATAACTATTGAGTTGGAAAATTGTCTCTCTCTTGGTTCCTGAATTTTACAACGTTCCAACCTTGATCTGAACTTTTGGCTCCCGGTTAGTCTCACCAGCCCCACCCTGAAAACGCCATTTTGGTGGCATTAACTCTAACAGTTAAGATGGCTCAAGAAACAGCACTGACAAGTTTAGAACAACGGATGGCTTCTCTTGAGACTGTTATACAAACTTTGGTTCAAGAAATTCAGGCCCAGCGGGCAGAAAACATCATTTTCAAGAAGGAGCTATTGGACACACGGAAGCAAACGCTGGAAATCACACAGAAGACTGAAGAATTGGAAGGGGGGCTGGTGGGGGTTAAGGGAGAGATTAAAAATGTTACTAAAGAGGTTGAGGAAACAAGTGGGCATGTGTCTAGGATTGATATGGAAAGAATGACATATTTTTTGAGATTTCAGAATGTTTTTGAGCAACCTGGTGAATGCCTCCCTGATCTTATGAGCACAATTTTAGCAGACTATTTACAAAAACCTAAAGATGAGATCAGGGGGGACATTGACCTAGCCTATAGAATTAACTCAGCATATGCCAGGATAAATGAAGTGCCTAGAGAGATACATGTGAAATTTGTTAGAAGGTCAACCAGAGAGGAAATCTTGAAGGCGCAGAGAGGGAACCCTTTAATTTACCAACAAAAAACGGTCACTATCTTGAAGCAGATTCCTAGAAAGATTCGAGAAGCAAGGAGGAAATTTCCCTTCTTGTCTAAAATTTTATTTGATCATGGGATTTGGTTCAAGTGGGTGACACCCGAAGGGATGCTGGTGTTCTGGGAAGGAGGAAGAGTGAGGATTAAAACAGTTGCTGAGACGGAAGCCTTTCTTAAAAAACATTCCTCTGCCCTGGGGGAAGATCCAGGGGGGACGGAGGGGGCCACGGCCCCGCCCGCTGGGGGCCAGGGAGGAGAAAAAGAAGATACAATAGCGAAGAGACTTAGATCGAAAAAATAACTTTGCCTTGATTTTCCTGAACAATTTTGCATAATATTTTCTGGATTTTTTGTAAATGTCTGACAGCATGGAATTGAGAATTTAGGTATATGTACTTGCTTTTACCTTGTAGTGTTATGAAAAATGCTTTTTTTTTGTTATTTTTTTATTGTGTATTTTGAGGTCTCGGAAGGGCCGACGACTCTGACGTGAATGCTCTCAAAATTTCTTTGTATCCCTTACCCTACCCTATAGAAAAAATGTAAAACCAATAAAACTTTTTCAATACAAAAAAAAGCTGCAAAATAATAAACTTTTAATAGTTGGGGGGGGAGGGGAGATTCTGCTCCTTGAGCTCTTCCAATCCATGTTCCTTCACGTGCTTCCCCCCCCCCCCCCCCGCACCACAGCCTCTTCCAGGAAGCCCCGTTGACCCTCCCAGCCTCACCTGTTCCCAAGGAGGGGCAGGCCTGGATGTGGCAGTTGAGGCCCCAGCCGTGGCCAAGGCTGCAGCAGCACTCCTGGCGAGTGGCATTCCTGGCCAGGACATTTTCACACGCTTGGGCAGCGTCTGGGTCGTAGTAGCACTCGCGTCTCAGGCTGTCAGCGTCCTCCGACTGCGCAGCCTCTGGGTGCCTGAGGAGGGCTGGGGGACGAGCTGCAGGACGGAGAAGGTGGATGGCCCCCCCTCCCAGGTCCATTCAGAGTTCCCCTCCCGCCCAACGTCTGCCCTCCCCTCTGCCGGAGGGCCCTGGGTGGTCCGAAATGCAGCTGGCCATCCGTCTGGCAACATCTGTCCTGCAGTCACTTTGCTAGGGGGTGCCGGCCACCTTTAAAGCCCTGCAGGCACTCGGGTATCTACACCACCCCCACCCCACCCTGCCTGGCCTGGGCTGTGTTATTGTGTGACATTGAAAACTACCCCAAATCCTTCAGAAATGGGTTCAGAGCGGTTCCCCTCCAAGGGCCACCTACTGGGAAGGCTGCTCCTCCGCCTCCCCCCCCCCCCCCGAGCCTGGGATGCTGGGCCAGTTCCAAGTGTTCTATGCTGACCCAGCTCTGGGAGGGTTTTCCTCTTCAGCTGGGGCCTCTGAAGCTGACCCGCAGCCCCCCCGCCCCAGCTCTCACCAGCACCGGGCAAAGCAAGGCAGCGGCCAGTCATGGGGTCAAACTCTTCCCCAGTTTGGGGGCAGATGCACAGGAAAGAGCCTTCCACGTTCTCACACGGTGCTGTTCCACACACCCCCTGCAGTGTCTCACACTCATTCACATCTGTGAGGAAGGGATGGATGGAAAGAAAGTGCCACTGGGACCCAGGCCTCCCCCTCCCTCCTCCCCCTCCGGTCTGTCCCAGGGCCTCCCCTCCCACATACCGAAGCAATGCTGCCCATCCCTGGCACTTTCATAGCCCTGGTCACAGATACATTGGAAGGAGCCAAGCAAGTTGTGGCAGATGGCGTGGGCACCACACGTGGAACTGTTCTGGCACTCGTCCACATCTGCAAGGGTCACGTATACCCACTCAGAAGAGCTGTGGTCCCTTGGTGGCTCACTAAGTTGCAGAGGTCGCCACTGTGAGGCTCCTCCTGCCCACGGCCCGAATGTCCTCACCTATGCAGTCCCCAGCAGCAGTGGCTTGGTAGCCCATCTGGCAGGTGGCCACACAGTGATAGGAGCCCAGTGTGTTCTCACATCGCTTCTCTCCACACGCCCCGGGCGCCTGGCACTCATCAATATCTGGAGGGGGAGCCACCGGTTGGCACAGTTGTAAGGCTAGCGAGCAGGAAGCTGAACCCTCCCAGGCAGGAGGAGGGTCTTCTCGAAGAAGAAGAACAGATGCCCAGAACCAGCCCAGGGTGGGGAAGGAGACATGGAAAGCCCACCAGCAGCTGCCCTAGCAGAACTCACCAACACAGTCTCCTGCGCCACTGGTTCGGTAGCCGGCCTGGCAAGCCACAACACAGCGGTAGGAGCCAGCTGAGTTTTCACAGCGCTGCCTTCCACAGAGGGCTGCCCCATACTCCTGGCATTCATCGATGTCTGTGGGATGTCAGAAGAGAGGAAGGCTCAGTAGGAGCTCCTGGTGCTTGGGGAGGGGCTCAGAATTCCAGGGATCAGACCCCGCCGTAAGCATCCAAGGAACTAACCACTCTGGTGGAGCATCCTAGGATGAGCCTCTGGAGGCCCCGGGGCCACTGCAAGGGGGCAAATGTGTGAGATGACACTCTGCTGGGGCCCTGGCAGCAGGCCCTCCTGCCAGCATGGGGGGGGGGGGGGGCGGGGGCAGAGAAACTGGTTTGCAGGGCCCACTAGAGCTGTTGAGTGAGGGAAGGCCGTATCGGGTGGACTTGGCGCTTGTGCTTACGGTGGCTAACCCTGGGCCAGCAGCCAGAGACTCCAGGGTCTCCCATCTCAGAGCTTCAAGCAAAGTTGTGACTTTCGCCTCTTCTCAACCCTGGCAGCCTGAAAGCAACAGTGCCCGCCCCATCCCATACACCCCGAGACCAACTGCTGAGAGGCTGCAGCTGGAAATGCCACTCACCTGCACAGGAGGCTTTGCTGGGCGTGCTGCGGGTGCCAGGGGGGCAATAACAGTCAAAAGAGCCTTCGGTGTTGGCACAGTGACCTCCAGCACAGACTGTAGCACTGAGGCACTCGTCAATGTCTGTGCAAAAGCCAAAGGAGAAGTCAGCGCTTCTGACTCTCGCCCCTTCCCTTGGCATGCGCCCAGTGCCCCCCAGGTGAGACTGCAGGGCCCTTACCCTCGCAGGAGGCCCTGTCGGGGGCCGCAGTGAATCCCTGGGCGCACAGACAGGTGTAGGAGCCCTCAGTGTTGAGGCACTCACCCCGTGGGAAGCAGAAGTCACCCTCCAGGCACTCATTGACGTCTAGCATTGGGGAAAGATGAGTGGGCACCATTCTTGGCCAGTGTTTCCAGTCTATGCCTGGAGGGACCCAGAGCTCGGAAAGAAGCCCAGCCTGGGTCTATAGGAAGGTGGCAGCCCCTGACTGAGCTCAGCCCTGGCTGGCATGTTCCTGTAATGTGTGGCACTCACCCGCACAGGAAGTGCCCCCTGCACCCTCCGTCCGATACCCCCGGGCACACTGGCAGCGGAAGGAGCCCTCCATGTTGAGGCAGCGCCCCTGAAGGCCGCAAGGCAATCCTGCTGCTGCACACTCATCAATATCTGTGGAAGGAGTCCTCCCATCAGTGGCGCCCCCGCCGTGCCCCCACACCTCCCCCCTGCCTTGCCCTCTCCCCTTGCACACCCAGGCATTGGTCCTCCGTCAGGCTGGCCCGGAACCCGGCAGGGCAGAGGCAGCGATATCCACCGGGCACATTCTCACAGCGACCGGCGCCACAGGGGGGAGGGCTTTGCAGGCATTCATCAAAATCTGTGGGGCACAAAGCAAGAGGCGGCATCACTCCGGAACCACGTCTGTCTCTCTGCTACAGATGCCTCTGAGCAAAGCCTGCCCAAGTGGGTCACCCGGGAGGTGTGTGGCGACAGGCTCCCCCAAAACACAAACGGGACAACAGGCCAACCCATGGCGGCAGCTTCTCCCAGGCCCTCTGACCTGCACACAGAGTCCCCAGCGGGTTCGTCTGGTAACCAATGGGGCAGCTGCAGCGATATCCGCCTGGCACATTCTCACAGCGGCCAGGCTGGCAGAGGGAGGGGCGCTCTTGGCACTCATCTGCATCTGGAAAATCACAGGGCGACTTTGTGTCCCAGGCTCCCCCCTGCCTCCTTCCTGCACTCGGCCCCCCAAGCAGAAAAGGAGACTCTGGCCAATGGGGCCTAACTGTTTGTGGGAAGCGAGACCCACACTTAGAGGGGTTTAAAACCCTATCAGCAAAGGGGGTGTGATCTTGGGGGCCCTGCTCTCACCCTGACCCTGACCGTGCCCACGGGAGCAGGGCACAGAGGCAAGAGTCAGCGTGTTTGAGAGGCGGGGGGGCTTGGGAGTACCTATTTACACGTGCAGCCAAAGGGAAGGGCAGTCATAGCGGCAAACCACCCCCAAGTTTCTCTGAATGAGAACCATCTTTTGATGCCCTCTGCCTACTAGTAGAAAGGGGGGGGGGGGAGAGGCACTGGTGCTGATGGCCAGCCAGCCTCTTGCCTCAAGGCCCCACCCCCATTACCTCGACATTCAGCCCCAGAGGGGTTGGGCTGGTAGCCGCTGGGACAGGAGCAGTGGAAGGAGCCCAGGGTATTGAGGCAATGTCCACCCGCACAGGGCTGGGGCACGTGGGCACACTCATCAACATCTGGAAGGGAAACCGGACAATGGGAGACACGGGTGCCTGATGGGAAGGGTGATTCCCCTGAGGGCCAAAGCCTCTGGAGACCGTACCCTGGCACTCCGCTCCAGAGGGGTCAGCGTGAAAGCCCGTGTGGCACCTGCAGCTAAAACTACCCGGGGCGTTCTGGCAATGCCCGTTGGCACAGGGGCGTGGACTGCTGCGGCATTCATCCACATCTGCAGAGAGGGGAGAAGACGGGAGTACGACTGAGAGGAAGGTTGGAAGAAAAGAATGGCCCAGTGGAGCCAGAGGTGGGCTGCTCCCGGTTTGGCCCGGATCAGGCGGACTGGTAGTGGCGGCAGTGGGAGACTCCGCCCACCTTCAAGCAACAGCGAACCAGTAACACCGGGATTTGCAACCCACCTCTGAGTGGAGCCCTTTCATCTGCTCCTCTGAGGGGAGGGGGGGCATTTATGCTGAGCATCCGTATGACCATCAGAGGCACCGTCCTTTGGGAGGCCTTGTTGAGGAGGCGAAGGCCTGCATGCCATCCCAAAGGCCGCCACCCCCCCCCCACTGAGTTTGGGGGGCACCCTTCTCCAACTCACCAATGCAGTGGGTGCCTTGAGGGCTCAACCAGTAACCACGGTCACACACGCAAGTGTAACCCCCCTGGCGGGGAATGCAACGTCCTGGCCCGCACACCTGGGAGTGTCGCTCACAGATCCCTCGCCCAGCCTCTGGGGAAGCATGCCATGCGAGCCTGGTCATTTCTGCACTCTGGCCTTTCCCCCCTCCCGCCCTTTGCCACCTGGCATAGCCCCACCTTCTGTGCTCGGTGCAGCCGGCCCAGATCCAGGGGACCGAGTGGGCAGGGGCCAAGGAAAGCGCTCCAGCCGCGTAGTGGGAGGGGCGCTCCACAGAGCTGCAAAGCAGAAAGAGGAGGCCTAAGGAAGAGAGGAGGGGGCTACCTTGGAGGCACGCCCTGGTCAAGGTGAGCCCCCTCCCAAAGACATACCCACAAGAGACGGTGCTGCTGTTGTCCGAGGCACGTAGGAGGGAGGCCCCTGCCTCCCGTGCACGAGGGTCCCCGGTCCCCGGTGGGGGTCCTGGCCAAGGAAGCGAGTGTCAAAGCGGAGGTCCGAGGCAGAGTAGTGATAGCCGGGCCCAGCTGGGCAGATGTCCTTGAACCCCTCTGGAAGGAGAGCAACAGCGGCAAGTCAAGGAGAGGCAAAGTGCCCACCCCACCCCCTTGCCTTCACTCCTGCCCCGCTGATGGACTCCTGCTCCCATGGCAGAGCTCTCAGGGCCTCACCTGACCCAAAGGGCGGGCAGTGCTGGCAGCCCCAGCCCCAGGCTTTGCCCACCCGGCTGCAGCAGCAGATCTGCTTGGTGATGTTCCGCAGGGTGGGCAGGGAGCAGCGGCCGTCCCGCAACACGCGGAAGCAGGGGGCTTTCACCTCGGAGATCACATGGTGGGCTGGGAAGGAAGAGGAGGGCTTAACGCTTTGGCTAATCCAGAGGATGCCCCCCCCCCACCTGCGGCAAGTCTGAGCATGGCTGGATCCAGTGGGGAGAGGGGCTGCTTGCTGTGGGGTCTTAAAATCCTTCAGCCACTCCCCAATATAAAATTTTGCTATATCTTAGATAAATTTGCATTTGGCTCAGATCAGTTGATTGCATAATTTGGGTGGATGGGAGCACGAAAATATTGGGCTTCCTCCATGTTATCTTGGGTGGCCAGACGAGGGCAGCATTGGCCCACCTAGACCTCCCTGCCTTGGGAGCACAGAGAAAAGAGCCCCCCTCGCCCCCCTCTAGGCCACTGGCAGGTTCCCTTCCTGGGCTCAAGCCAGCTGTCCTTCGAGACCCCTCTGAACGTCCAGAGGGAGCCATCCCGCCCCACCCTGCCTTCCCTGGGGCCGGACTCACAGATGCAGCTGCTGCGGGAGGAATCAAGAATGTAGCCCTCGTGGCAGACACAGGCAAAGCTGCCTCGCGTGTTGGTACATCCCCCATTGTGGCAGAAGTTGCCCTCCTGGCATTCATCCACGTCTGGCAAGAGGGAGAGGCGGGCAGGGTGGGACAGCTGGGGGGACTGCCCCCCACCTGCAGGCCCAGCCTGCATCCCTCGCAGCCCAGCAACCCTTCCCGGGAGGCCCCGCCTACTCACCCACGCAAGAGTTGTTCAGCCGCAGGAACCCTCTGGGGCAGCCCCCCGCATTCCTCCCAACTGGCCCAGAAGCCCCTGTGGAGAGACAGCATCGGAGGATGGAAGACCAGGCCGCCCCCTTTTCTGAGCCACCGCCGCCCGCCCCCACAGACGGGGCTGCTTGGGGTGTGTGGAAGAGGAACGCGGGGCTTCCCAAGCAGGGAGGCAAGCGGCAGGCCCAGCCGAGAGGCGTCTGTGTTGGGGGTGGGGGAGAGCTGAGGGTCTGTGTAAAGAATGGGGTCAGGTGAAGCCCCGGGCAGCAGCTACCCCCCGGCTTTCAGCTCTCTTACCCACGTCCCCATCGGCACAAGGCAGGCAGCTATGGACACCCCAGGCGACACCGGAGCCACGGCAGCAGATCTCTCGCGTGCGCAGCCCAGGCAGGGGGGCGCTGCACTGAAAGGGCGAGGCAGCGGCCAGTTAAGCAATGCCCCGGAGCAGCCCAACAACACCCCGTTAACTCCCCCTGCTCCTGGCAAGCGCGGAGAAGGCAGGCGTGAGTTCACGCGAGCAGGGCTAGTGTAGCCCAAAAGCCCCCCCCCCCCCCCCTTGAGATGGAGGCTGCGAAATGGGCCCTCGAGCAGCGCGCTCGCTTCTTCCCGGGCGATTTTCAAACTCTCCAGAAGGAATCCGTCGCGCAAAGTTGCGCTCTTGCCTGCGCACGTGGTTCTGCGTGGGGGGTGAAAAGAGCCCTGCGTGCGCTGGAGTTAGCCGGAGAATTCAGCAGAGAGAACCTGAAATAGGGAGGCGCCTGCGGGGCCCTTCCTTGCCTGCCTCCGCTCGCCGCTCCCGCCTACAGCTACCGGTTTCCCTCAGTGGCCGCGCAAGGAGAGAAGCCCGGCGCTTGGCCAGGGAAGACGCCGACGTCTGAGCGAGGACCGAGCCGAAAACCCTCGCGCGGCCGCGGGAATCTACCGTCGCCTCCGCGCGCCCCGCCCGCAACTTAGGCCCGCTTTCCCTAACGGCTTCGGAGGGGTTGGAGGCGGCCGAGCAGGATTTGTTCGACGGCCGCCCCAGCCTACCTCTTCGCCGCGCAGCTGCTGGAAGCAGTAGCCGAAGCCAGAGCCTTCGCCGTAGCCGCCCTCTGGGTCCCGGCGACTGCTCTGGGCCAAGACGCCGGCGGGGACTCGGCGGGAGGGCGAGGCGGCGTTGGGGTCCCTGGGTAGGGACTCCTCGCTGACTCGCTCCACCTGGTGGATAGTGACCGAGGCCTCCGGCGGGTGCTCCACGTGGACGTTTACCAGCGACGCCAGACCTGGCGGGAGGAGACCGCGGTGGAGCCCAAACCCGAACTCGCCAGCCCTCTGCTGCCCAGAAGGGGCTCAGGTCTGGCCACCAGCTGCCCCCTGCCCCCTCCTGCTGCCCTCAGTGCCCTGGGAGCTCCTCCTTTGCCCAGGGAGCAGCTGCTGTGACAGGATTCTTATGACTTATTGGATTTATATGGCTGCTCGTCTGATCTCATCTAAAAGACCCCAGTCAGCTCACCAGAGGAAAAAGCGATCCAATAAAAATAACTGGAAATCAGCATCGGTAGCTGAAGGCCTCCTATCTCAGCTCAATGCTGCCTTTGTAAAAGGGCCCCACCTTTGCTGGAGCCCTAGACCCCGTGGCAGAGCCGAGGCTTCCGAGCCTCCCTAAAGGCCAGGGGTGGATGGGGACAGCCTAAGGTCCAGGGGGGGAGGGGATGGTGCTCTGCAGGGTGGGGGCCGCTGGGGAAAGGGCTCTTTGCAGATGGGACCCTGATACACCAGTCCTAAGGGGAGAGGCAGGGGTGGGGGGCCCTGTTTCTTCTCCTAGAGCCTTCTAGCCCTTCAACGGAGGGGTCCGGCTCTTAACCGCCCAGCTGCATGCAGTCACGGGCAGGGGATGGCCGTGCCTGGGTGTCCTTGCCTGGGAGATTTGCATGCAAGCAGACATTCACAGCCATTTCTCTCTCTCTGTGGTTCCTTCACACCTGCTCCCCCCCCCCCTTCCTTACCATCTCGCTCGTAGCGGTAGTTGGCGATTGGGAGGGTGTGCACGGACTGCTGCCGTCTGTTCTCCGGCTCCCCCTCGGTTCCCGGATGAGCAGGGCCTTCTCCTTGGCTGAGGTAAGGAAAGGCCGGGATGTGGCAGAACTTGCCTGTCCAGTGGAGGGGGCAGAGGCATTTGTCCTTTCTGAGACAGACTCCCCCGTTTTGGCAGATGAGGGGACACAGGACTGCAGGACAGAGAGAAGGCGGGAGTGGAAGCGGAGGCAGAAGGTCAGCTCACGGGCTTCTCCGTGGATACGCACGCAGGCCTTCCAGGAGCACGACAACCAAACACCAGGCGTCCCACCTCTGTTTTCCAGCCCCACTCTGGCCAGTGAAGCCCCTTCCCCATCTGGCCCTGTGACACCCTCGACTGGACCTTTTCTTCCCAAGGAGGATGAGCCCAGGAGAAGGCAGAGGTCACAAAGCCCATAAAGGAGAGCTACTCCAAAGCCCCTGAGGGCAGGACGAGAAGCAACGGGTGGGAACTAATCAAGGAGAGAAGCAACCTGGAACTAAGGAGAAACAATTAGCCAGTGGGAGGGCTTGTCTTCAGGAGTTGTGGCTTTTCCATCACTGGAGGTTTTAAAGAAGAGACTGGACAGCCGTTTGTCTGGAATGGAATATAGTTTCCTGTTTGAGCAGGAGGTTAGATTAGAAGACCCCCAAGGTTCCTTCCAGTTCTCTGATTCTGTTACTCTATCTGTTATTCTCTTGTTCCATCCAGGAGAGAAAGATTATGTGAGGAGGGGGAGGGCACAGCTTTTCCCCATCCCATCCTTTGACTGCCCTGGCCCTGAACAGCAGCCTCCTAAGCCTGTCTGTTCTGGAAAGGCATTGGTCTCCCAGACTGACAGATGGGTGGGCAACTCTTCTCAGTACCTAAATGTTTCTGTCACTTTGATTTGAGACATTTGCATGGCTCTCCAGCAGGCGCTTAGCCAAGAGACCTGGCCCTGATGGCAAGGCTGAGGGATGGGCAGAGGCCCCTGGGCTTTTCTCGTCTGTCCCACAGGGAAGGAAGCAGCAGCAGGTTACAGATCCTTTCCTTTGGGGCTACCTGGGCAGGGAAGTGAGCCACTCCTGCCTGCCCAAGCCCTCCACTCAAGACTCCTTCCAGGGAAAGGATTCTGATCGAAGGAGGGGCAGCCCTGTGGGAGGGCAGGGGCTCCAGGCCAGCTGGAATAGCAGGCTGAGGGGCTGGGAAGGGACGTCCCTCAAGCAACAGAGCAGCTGCCCGCCCAAATCCCTCAGCCACACATGGACCTGTTTCCTCTTTGCAAGTTCAGTTAGACATTTTATTCACCTTGGGTGGGGGGATGCCAAAGGCTCCCCCTCCCATGTGTGGAGCAGCTGCTGCAGCAAGCAATGAAGAGTGCGTGACCCTGAGCCACTGGCCAAGCCCCTCCCTGCTGTGTTCCCACCCACCCCAGGCCTGGATAGCATCAAGTGGAACAAACTGCACAACAACTGGGAGGGAGGAGACAGAAAACAGCCCCTCTCCCCTCCCCCCCTCATACCCCCCCCCCCCCCCAGGATCTCAAGCGTGAGGCCGTTGTCTTTCTGGGGAGAACTAAGGCTCGCTGGGGGAAAGAGAAGTGGTGGGCCGGACGAGGACTTGGGGCCCAGAGACCTTTCTTGCTCTAGCACAGGCACCGCCTTGCTCCTTCTCCATAACTTTGGCCGGACTGGAGCCAAGGCAGACTGGCACCCAGCCCAAGGCAGCTGTCCCATCTGTTGGTGGCATGATGCCAGCCTCCTGTTTATGCTTTCATTTCCCAGCATCGAGCCCTAAAGAGGCTCCAGGGGGACTTTGGGGTGGGGTTGAGCTGTTGGGGAAAGAGCTCCTGGAAGAATGGGGACAGAAACCAGGGGAGGTAAAACAGGCAGCCAAACTTACACTTCTGTGCCTCTGCCCCAGATTTCCCCTCCCCCTTAGTAACCCTTATAGCTCTGGGTGACCCTCCAGCACCCACCTGGGAGGACAGGAAGGCCAGCCCAGCCTGCAGGCAGCTACCTGCTTCCGGGTAGTGAGTCTGACCTGCCCCTGCCCTGCCTTCTCCCATTGCTCAGGGGCAAGGCTCCCAGCCCCCTCCTGCCTCTGCCAGGCAGGGTCACACGCCCAGGAGCCTGGCTGGGGCAGCAGCCCAGAGGACTCCCATCCAGAGGCAGCCCTGCAGTCGGGGCAGCAGTCGGGAGAGATAGGGGTCCCAGGAGGAAGAAACCAGGGTGGGCCAACCAAAGGGATGAGATCCAGCCAGCTGCTGGTCCCTGGACAGAGCTTTGCATGGGAAATGGGGGGGGGGGAGGGAGCATAGAGAACCAGGGACCTGCCAAGCACTGGCGGAGGC
This sequence comes from Rhabdophis nuchalis, assembly GCA_039707465.1. Taxonomy (NCBI): domain Eukaryota; kingdom Metazoa; phylum Chordata; class Lepidosauria; order Squamata; family Natricidae; genus Rhabdophis; species Rhabdophis nuchalis. The sequence continues at coordinate 164,785 of CM077654.1, forward strand.
TGAAAATGAGGCAAAACACCCCACGAAGGCTCCTGATTTGCATCAGGCAGCAAAAGGAAAGAGGTGCTTGAAAACTGAATGGGGTCAGAGCACTCCATTTCCCCCTGCCCCCCGGGGTCTGGGTTGTCTGCTGGTCCCCCCCTCTCCCCATTGACTAATGTGGGCAGGTCTCTTCCCAGCGGCCCATCATCTCAACCCAGAAGCCAATGAATGGGACCATCGACTCCCCTGTCCCCCTCGGTACTCACAGACTCGGAATCCAGAAGCCCCTTCCACTGCCCTGGCGGTCTCGCCGCTGAGCAGAGTGGTAGCGTTGCCCTGCTGGCATCGGTTAGTGCAGCGCCCGTTGCTGCAGTGCATGTGGCAGATCGTGGGGGTGAAGAGGACCTTGACCTGCTGACCCTCCCCAGGCAGGGGGGAGAAGCCAACCACCAGCAGCAGCATGGCCAGCAGGAGGTGGTGGACGAAGCCCATGGCCCCAAGCTGAGCAGGGAGCCACAGCTCCAGACAGGCTGCAGGCAGGGAGGGCTATGCACCCACCATGGAGAGCACACAGACCCACCCGCTAATTGGAAGCAGCAAGCTTGGGGTGGGTGGGCTGCAAGCCAACAACAATGTTTACAAGGGAGCACGGCCGCCAGAAACAGGGTTAACTCTTAGCTGTTCTCCACAAGCCCGGAGGAGTAAGCATCCTTCCCTTGCCCCCCCCCCTGCAGAACGGCCCCCCTCCCCCCCCCAGCACACAGAGCCAAGGTGCCAGCAGACAAGCCGACTGCTGAAGTCCCTCCAGCTGTTCCCCTCTACAAACAGCTGCAGCAAATGCGTCAGGAGACGGGCTCTCCCATGCAAGCCACCCTCTCTCCTCGTGGGGCCCTCGCACTGCCTTGTGCTGCTTTATGCTCTTCCCAATTGCTGTGTCCCCACACTGACACACACACACCGCCACCCCCAGGGCAGCCCCCCCCCCTCAGCAGCTGCTTCCTGCCCAGTCAGACTGGAGCAGCCCTGCCCGCCCCATATTTCCCTCCCCTCCCTCCCCCTCCTGTCTGAAGGGCAAAGCCAAACTGTCCCTCCATCCCATTTCTGCGGGGGTGGAGTGGGGGTGTCACTGACAACAGGCGGCCAACCCTTTTTCGGCCTGGAAATACAAGATTTGGAACTGCTTTCTAAGTGGACACCCCCCCCCCTTCCCATTTTGTTTCCCCAGCTGTTGACACTCAGGGCTGCTTTGTGTTGGATTTCTGACATGCAAAGTCTTTCTCCTCCAATAGCTGTTCTCAGAAGAAAGATCTTTGCAAATCTCCCAGCAGGCACCGTTTGGGAACAGGGCAAACATCTGTGCCAGCTGGACATGCACTGGCTGGTCATAATGAGTTTGTCTTGTACTCTAAGCCAATTCTCCATCTCCACCCCCGGCTGCTTGCTGCCTTCTCAGACATGAAGAGGACTTTGGAATTCTCATTCCAGAAAAATGGGGGACCCCTGATCAAAGGAGGAAAGGAGGAACAGAGCAGACCTGGGATTTATGGAAGCTTCAAGGGAGGGCAAAGTAAATGGCTCCCCCCCCCCAAAAAAAAACATTTGAATGTGGAAAACCCTCAAGGACAACCAGGAGAGGTGGGGCTTCCTGATTGCCTCCCCAGGGAGGAAGCCGGGCGGTGGGGGAAGGAGCAGCACCCCCGCTCTCCTCCTCCTTCCAATGCAGCTTCGCATGACATCATCTGGAAAAACCTAGGGGGGGGGGGCACAGAACAGCTGCCAGACCCAGAAGGGTGGGGCCTGAGCTGGACATGGGAACTCTTCTGAAACTTCCAGATTGGGGGGGGGGGGAAGAGGGATGGCCTCTCTCTACAGAGAGAGAAGCGCTCTCCTCCCCCTCCCCCCAGGCCTCCCTTGCAGAAGGGTCTCTCTCCTGCTTGGCTCAGATGTGTGTGAGACAAAGTGGGCAAGTGGATTGTTTGGGACCCGAAAGGGACCCACTAAAGAGAAGCTCCAAATCCTCCTTGGATGGCCCTTCCTTCAAGGTTTCAGCCTCCGCAACTCCCCTTCCAAGGCCCCACATCCCTCACGAGTCTCTCTCCAGCTGCAAGCGTAGGAGCCTCCCCAGGGACACAGGCCCTCCACCCCCCTGACCTTCCGGATGGGCCTCTCCTTGCCAGAGCGATCCAGGGCCCTGCGTTGTGACCGAATGAGAGAGCCCTGCCTTTCCCCTCCTTGGATGGGAGGACCTGCTTGAGATGCCCCATTCCAGAGGAGCCCACCTACTGCTTTCAGCCAGCGGCTTCCAGGCAGGCCAAGTCTTCTTCCAAAAGGGTTACAACTTCTCAGGAGTAGCGGGCCTAGCATGGATTCGTCTATCCCCACTGGAGAAAAACAAAGCACCATTTTGCACACACTCCCAGCCTTCCAGGGGGAAAAGGCAGACTGCGTAACCTACCCTTCTTTTTGAAAAACCAAACGTCCTTCTGCTTTAACCCTAACGGTGGGTCTCTGCATCTTGCCCAAACTGCCCCTCTCCCAGTTCAGCTCTGCAGCCGATGCCCTCGAGGTGCAGCTCAGCCACAAGCGTGATTCCCAACAACCTTGACAGCTGTTCTCTGCGACCCCTCCCCTTGGGATTGTCAGAATGGCTCTTTCCAGGAGGGCCCTTTTCTCTTTGCTCCTATGGCAGGGCTGCCCGTCCCATGCTTGCCAGGGGCTGGAGCCCCTGCGTGGCCATTCTTGCTAGCTGTTGGATGGGGGAAAGCCCAACTCACAAAGGCCAAGCACAGGCTTGCCCAAAGGTTTCCTTCCCATCCGCACTAAACGAAGGCTATGTGGCACATTCCGGCCACTCTTCCTGAACTGGCTTCTTCAGGGCGTGAGATTTGAAGAAGGGTGATCCAGAGGGATCTCGAGAGGCAGATCGCCCTATAACTAGAATGTATTTTCCAGATTCCACATTATGCTCTGGGACCACAACCTCAATACGAGGCTCTTTCCAGAGGTGGTTGAGAGCAGTGATTTTCTATCAGCAGACCAGGCATTCCCTCCTGTCTCTGGGACCAGTGCAAACTCATTACTATGGCTGTGCGGAAGCGTCCCAAAGCAGGCAACTCTAACTGGGGAAAGGCAGGGATGGGCCCATCATGGGAAAAGGCTGCCAAGACAAGAGGGGATGGGACAGGCAGCAGGGGATGCTCCTCAACACCCCCAATCTTTTGGTCTGCTCCCAAAAGGGGAGCTACATTCAAACGGACCCAAAAAGAGCAGATGACCAGGCTGCCGGTCTAACGGAAGGCATCATTACGAAAGGCACCGGCCTATCATGAAGCCTGCTGGGCCAAATCAGCCGCGTCTGAAAGTCTTGAAGGTCATCAGCTCAGAGCTCCTTCTGGGATCTGTCAGAAATCCTGGAGGACAGGCACAGCAGCAGAAGCCTGGAAAAAGGCTGTTGCTCCCTGGCTTCAGAGAGGGGGAGAAGAGAGGCCCTCAGTCACTACATACTGGTCAGCTTGACGATACCATGGAGCATTCCGGAGGCGGCTCTCCTACCAGCATGGCCTGTAAACACCCCCCGTTTGGGGAAAACACTGCTCTGGTCTCATCTACCTGTTCTAACAGAAATAACCTTTGCCAGGCATGGTCCAGGAACCATCAGGTATGGTGAATGCCTATGGTTACGTTAAGCGGATCGTTTGAAGCCGAACGTCACCCAGCGTTTCTCATGGTTTGCTTCTGGGGATTCCAGATGGAAATATGGCTGCGGGGTTAGAGGCTTACACTCCACCCTGCGGAGCTGCCACCTGAGTTTCAAGTCCCATGGAGTGTCCACGTGATCCCATTTTTCTGGACAGAGGTGGTGGGCAATTTGGGGATCTCCTAGATTTAAGCTGCCCTGCTCTGCTGCCCTTCAAAAATGTCCCCAGGCTCGGGCTCCTTCCCAGGTCACAGGCTGGGCTTGCTGCGGCCCCCAAGCGAATTGGCCTTCAGCAGTCGGTCGGGTGTGTGTGGCGCGGAGAAGACAGAGCTTGGGAATCGGAGCCCCTGGACCAAGCAGCCAAGGAAGCCCCTGGACGGGCCCCCCTCCAGCACCGCCAGAGTGCCCAGAGTCCTTCTCTAGCACCCCTGAAGCCTTCAAGGGGTCGCACTCCCTGCATGTGCTCAGCGGCGCCCGGCCTTCCTCCTGGGGGCCGCGGAGCTTTTCCATTCCTCCTCCGCCCTTCAGCCCCGCAGAAGAGGCTCCACGCTCAGAGGCCCCCAGGTCAGCGCTTCCCGAGACCGAGGCAGACACTGGCAATGAAACGCCACCTGCTGGAGAGCAAGAGCCCCAGTGGGGCGCTCGGAGCAGCCCGAGGTCCTCGGAGTCACCACTCACTTCCCGTCCGCTTCTCTGCGTTTCTGACCGCTGGACCGATACCTGCAAGCAGCCAGACAAGTAGCAGGTGCCTGTGTACTGGTGTGCTAGCCCTTCGGCCTCCCCTGGAGCTTCACAGCCCCATCTGCTCCTCCTTTCTGAGGGGGCCACTGGGTTGCAGCTCCCCTGGCACTGGACCCTCTAAAGCGAGCAAGCGTAGCCAGAAGGTATTACTTCACACCAATTGGCAAGGCCCCCTGCTTTCCTACGATGTCAGCCTGGCCCCGTCCCCTTCTTTAAGGAGACCTGAAGCCCTAGCCTGGCCAGACAGCTGCCTTCCTGCCAAGGCCCTGGAAGAGGAGCAGAGGGCTTCTTTCCAGGCAGCACAGAGGAGGCTGTCTTTGAGGGGAGATGTTCTTCTAACATTCCAGAATCTGGGCCCTCAAGGGCGGGGAGTCAGGTTCTGTCCGTCATGCGCTCTCTGCTGAGCTGCTTTGTGGCAGAGAAATGCCGTTTCCTGTCTTGAAGCAAAGGAGCTTCCCCACTTGTGCAGCCGATGAGCTTTTCCTGTCTCCCGTTGTGACAAGCAGGACCCAGGATTAGGGCATACATGGAGAAAGGCAGCTGGTACGCAGAGTTTTGGTGCACAAGGGCTGCCGTCCTGTGGTGGAAAACTTTATTCCCATCAATGGAGAACAGCACCACAGGTGACAGCCTACACACACACACACAGGACCCAGTTACAAAACATGAAGACTACTGTGCTTGGTGTCCATAAATAAATTTCCTTGTGATTATTTGAAATTTGGTTGTGTATAAAATTGCACAACTACATGTTTGTTAGAAAAATACAGAATTGGATCATCAAGAGGCTGCACTGATAACAAAATGCAAAGCCCTACAAGGTGGCCCCAGCTGATCACTGCAAAAGGCAGACAAAATGGGGGACCCGCTTTGCTCTTTTGGTACTTTCCCCAAGTCTGGATTGTTTTCCCCCTGCAGGAAAGGCGAAAGCCAAGAAGAGGGGAGACCTCCCACAGGAGGCAAAGGAAGGTTGATTGGTGCTGGCAGACGTTCTGATCACACCCCCAACACACACACACACACACACACACACTTTCTCCAACCATTGCTCCCCTTTGCCAAGGAGGAGAGGGATCCTGTTAACAAACAAAGCCTCAAACACAGGCCAAGCGGCCAGCCTCGTTCTCTTCTGTGAGGGTTTGTGGTCCTCCTGCCCTGGTTGGAACATCTCAAGCTCTGCCCTCTTTCCCCAGATAATAAGCCCTCCTCTGAAAGTCTTGCAACGCAGCACAAGGCTCGGCTGACGGGAGAGGCAGGCATCAGGGCTGGGCTCCCAGCGACACTCGCAACCACTGGTTGGGACCATTGACAGGCTGACTGTCCGCTCTTCCCCACTGGCTGCATCTCTGCACCTCCATTCTTGGCAGTGCCAGCCCTGCCCAGCCGGACACGCAACACAACTTCAGCGTGCCAGACATCATGTGCACCAACGGCAACCAGTGAGGTGGGCAGGATCCTCAGCTCCCCTCCCATCCAAATTCAGGATCCTCCGAAGGCCTCCGTCTACCACAGAGAGGGATTCTTCCTGCCCCCCTCCCCAACCCACAGTGGCCCTTGCTACACTTGACCATTTGCCATCCCTCCGGTCAAGGCAGGGAGCTGGCTCTGCCCTCCGGAGCTCCTGGTTCTCACCCTCCCCTGCTCCACAATCTGCTTGGCCAAAACCAGCACTTGGATCACCGGGCTCCAACCTACAAGATCCTGGAAAGGTCCTGCAAATCCCAGGAAGAGCCCAGAGGTTGTGTGAACATCTTTCCACGTTCATATTTATTGCTTATCTACCAGAGAAAGGGAAGGGAAACCAGCCAGCCAAGGCAGCTGAAGAGGGCTGGTGGCTATTGCTCGTAAATATCTTTGGCTTTTCACACACAGGAGGGAGGGGGCAGCCTCGCAGAGGCCACGTGGGACCACCTAATGCGCTCAGCTCTTGCACACCAGGGAGGAGAAAAGGAGGAGGATGAAGGCCCCGGGAGCCTTGGCAAGGGCTTTGGACAGAGTTCCCGGGTGAGAAGCCCTGAAGGAGGTGGGGTGGGCAGCTCTGCGGCAGGCTCTACTCCACTGAGCTCCAGGCCGCCGGAGTTGCAAGAGGCAGGACACGGCGGCAGCAGCAGCAGGCATCCCCGCTGGCTCTCTTGCTCCCCAACGACGGGCAGAGGTCAGAAAGAGGTTTCACTGATTGGCACTCTGGGTGGGGCTAGGGGGAGGGTGGGCTCCAGGGGGCCAGGATGGGGGCTGGACAATCTTTGGCTCAGAAGGCTAGCAGAAAGCCCTCCCCGAGAATGGCTGATCCACTGACCCTCGGAGGGTCCGTCCAAGAAGTTCCTGCCCGGCTGTGGTTGGTGGTGGTTCCCTCGCTGTAAGTCCAACCTGGCTGGGGAGGCTTTCAATGGCTTCTCGCAGGTCCTGTCGACGTCTCGGTTCTGGGGGTGGCTAGGAGAACCACAATCTTGTTATGTGGCGTCTATGGGGAAGAGAAGGGCTGGATCCCATTGAGCAGAGACCAGCCCAGGGCAGGGAAGGTGGGGGTTTGGCAGGTCAGCCCTCTTCCCTTGCAGACTTGCACATCTGGTGGGTTCCCTTTCAACTACCTGCCCCCATCAGTTCCGCAGGCCCCCGTGCCCACCTGCACCTGGGGCCAGAAATACTGGAGAGAGTGAAAGACCCCGTAGGACTCGTTTCCAGGGTGTGGGTGAGGGCCAGATCACACTGCCCCAACTCGGACAGCAGCTCTTCTTCTGAGAGGCCACCACAATCTGCGGGACGGCAGGAGGAGGGGGAGGAAGGGCAGTAGCAGAGATCAGAGTCTGCCGAGAGACCCAGAAACAATGCAGCAAACAGCATCAGGCAGTGGGGACGCTTTCTCTGGGCAGGGGCAGTCTGCCCACACCCACGGCAGAGCCCCTGGCTGCCCCCACCCCCGGGCTACCCTTCCCAGCCAATACCAGCCCTTGCACCTGGGGGTTGGTCCCCCATCTCCATCGCGGTGGTGAGGTCCCACATCTGAAGGCTGCCATTGCTGTGGCCGGTAAAGAGGTAGCGGCGTGGACGGGAGCCGATGCGGCTGGAGCCCTCGCACTCCTGGACCAGGAAGGCCGTGATGGATGAGCCGTCAACTGAGCACACCTGGCATATCCTGAGAGGAAGAGAGAGGCACCAATGGGACAGAAATAGGTGAGACACCCCCCCCCCCGGAAACGCCGCCAGCCCCCCCCCCCCCCAGGTGAAGCTGGGTGTGGTACTGACCACCTTTGGTCTGCCGGAAGGCAAGAGCAGGGCTCAGTTCAAGGAGACCAGCCAGCTGCCTCAGGCTTCACCCACTTGAGATTGGCCCCAAGCACAGCCATCTGTTAACAGGAACCCTGCAGACTCACCTCTTCCCAGTAGAAGCGAGGCGCACGTACAGCTTGCTGGCATCTGGAACCACCTTCTGGAGGAACACCTGCTGGTCATCGCGCTCGCCAAAAGGCCCTGCATGGGAGAGAGAAGGAAGCAAGTAGAGTCCCAGGGCCCAGAGCTCGCAGGCCCCACCCTTGCACCCCAGATCTCCCTACCAATGTCTGTGCCTGCACTGCAGCCGTTCTGCCCATCCACCGAGTCCAGAGCCAGAATCTTGAAGGAAGCCAACGGGGTGGAGCCTGGCTGCGTAGAAATCATTCCACGGAATCGAGTCACCGTCCACGTCCGTACGTGGCTATCAGCACAGACTGAGGAGGGGGAGGGGAGGCAGAAAAAATGAAGGAGGGACCTTTGGCTGGTCTCACCCACCTGCCCCTCCTCCTCAAAGCCAGTACCTGAGATAAGGTGCTTCTCTGACAGCATCACCTTGGTGACAGGACTACGATGAACAGCAAAGGTCTGGAAGAGTTGGGGCCCCGAGCCCACTGTCTCTGGGTGCTGGACAATCACACGTACCATCCCTGAACTGGTGCCATAGGCAATTTCAATCCAATTTCCACTGTGGCCTACACATGGGAGCAGAGGGCTGGAGGCAAGCAAACCTGCCCCAGCCCAGGGAGGGAAGCAAAGCCTAGCCAGGATTTGGGAAAGACAGGGCAGGTGACCCAGGCTCCTGTACCCGATTCTGCCCGGAGGGGGAAGGGGGGGGGGCTTACTACTCTTGGGTGTGAGGTGGACACTGAGGGCGGTGACAGCATCCTCCGCGGGGTCATGGTACAGCTCAGTCACCAGGAGGTCATTGTCCTTCATGCGCAGAGGGAACTTCTGAACATCTGTAGGGAAGCAGCCAGTAGGTGAGAAGGGCAGCTGGCAGGACAGAGCCAATGTAGCTTCGCTGGGATGGCTGGCCGTGACTCACCAACATAATGGATGGAGCCATTGTGGCAGCCCAGGAGCAAGAAGGAACCCGCGGCATCATGGCTGTTGATGGGAACCACATCTTGAGTCTGCGGAGGTGGAGCAGCTGGTGAGAGCAGGGGGATCAGGGGGCCGGAGGTCACAGCCTCCCAGAGCTAGGAAATTAACTCTTAGGAGAATCCAGGCGGATCCTGAACTGAGAACCTCGTCAGCTGAGATAAGCAGGGAAAGACTTTTCACGAATGCTTTAAATGAAAGAAGCTGCACTTGCGCTTGAGCTGTTCCGCAAAGAAGGCAAAAGGTCTCCCGCCAGCCCCAACTGGGACCCAACCGTCTTCCCTTCAGAGGGAACGCTTGCCAACCAGCCACTCAGGTGAAATGCAGTCAGACAACACCCACGGAGTGTGGAGACTTCAAAGGGGAGGGGAGCTGCCAAGTATAGTTTAGCTATACTTGAGTCCCGTAAGGGAGATAGGGCGGTATATAAATTTAAATAAAGTTCAAGTTAAAGCTGCAACAGGTCAAACTCAAAGATCTCCACAGCAGGAATCCCCCCCCCCCTTAAGCTGTATTTAGTTAATCCCAAATCTGCAGCTATTATACAACTCCCTGTAACAAATCAACCCCCAATGCTCCTAGGAATCCTCCCCACCCCCTCCCCCCCAGCTGCTTCGTTACCTGCCAGTGTTTGGTGACTGCGTTCCAGACGCCAATCTTGCCTGTGTGGCTGGTGGCAATAAGCTGGCTGCCAACAAAGAAGAGGCCTTCCAGGGGGACCCCTAAAGAGAAGACTCCTGCAGGAGAAAAGAAGCAACTGGGAGAAGAGCAGGAGAGACTCCTGAACCAGCTCCTCACCCCCACCCCCAAAGAGCAGGTGTCCGGCTGGAGTGCCTGCCCTTCCCCACCCAACTCAGGAATAATGTCTGAAAGTCCAAGTGAAGACAGGGGCTGACACCACCCCCAATCTATGGGTTTGCCTCACTTTCTTCCAAAGCCATCCTCAGCCACCTGGGAGTGCAAGGCTCACCCACCAGAGCCAGCTAGGGTTTGGGGACATGTTTAAGACACCTGCACAAGAGCAAAGGGGGAGGTTCCTGGCAGCTGCCTGTCAACCTGCCTTATTCTGATCCCACTGCCCAGAAGAACAAGGCAAAGCCAGCATCCAGGAAATTTAGCTGGCCTCCCCACACCCAAGAGGCATTTTAGATCACTAAAGGAAGTGTGTGTGTGTGGGGGTAGTTTCTCACCAATCTCAGTGCCGTTCCCGTCAGGCTGAAGGGCCCATAGAAGGATTTCGCTGCAGGAGGCAGCAGCCACCATTTTGTCACTATCACCCAGGGACCCACCAAGCACCCGGGCATTTAATGCCACACGCTCGATTACCCAGTCCAGCCGGGGGCTACAGAAAGCCAGCTGCCAGCCAGAGGTCTCCTTCATCCTACAGGGTGAGAAATGAGTCAGGAAGCAGAGGGAGACCAATCTCTTCCCATTCTGAGGATTCAGCTGCACCCCTTGCACTTACTTGTAGCAGATAAGGAAGTGAACATAAGCCAGAGCAACCCAGTTATGATGGCCACAGATAAGACGAACCATACCTGGATCATTTGTAGCTCCTAAAGGAAATGTGCAATGCAGATGCGGGACATCTCATTTCCCACAAGCCACCCTCCGTGCCTTAAGCATCCCAGCTTCTTCCATCGTTAAGACCAAACTACAAGTCCTATCAGCTGAGACACCAGAGCCATTGCAGCAATAGCACAGCGGCACCCCAGGCTCACTCTTCCACCTCCCAGGTCTGCTTCCACCTTTCCCTTCCTGACACCCACCGGCTGCCGTGCTCCTCTCCTCCACTTTCCCCAGAAGCCCTCCGATGCCAAGGCTGGGGGGCATGGTGTTGCTCCGCCGCACCAGGGGGTTGCCTGGCCGGGCAGCCAACTGTCCCCCCGTAATGCTGTGCCGGTTCCACCGCTTGGCAGGAAATACTGCAGGAAAGGAGAGCAAAGATGACAGGGGTCGCAGGGAGATGGCCGCAGCCCATACCTCCAGCGGCCGAACCCTACCAGAAAGGGGGGGCAGGTAACCCTCGAACAGGACGCTTCCGCAAGAGGACTGCTCCAGTTCCTTGTGCAGCTGCAGGCGGCGAACTGTGAAGGCAGAGAGGCCAGGTGAGTCCTTGAGGGTGGGGTGGGGGCTGTAGTCTGTCTTTGGGGCCCAGGATGGCTCCCCAGGACCCGCGGTCCCGCAACCTACTGAGAGGCGTGATCCCGTAGAACTGGGCTTCATGTAGCAGCAGTGAGACGTCGCTCCCCCTGTGGAGCAGAAAAGACGGAGGAACCGGTGCGGGCGGCGGCCCCAGCCCCGTCCCCCCACCCCTGTCCCCGAAGCAGCGGGGCTCCTACCTGAGGTCCAGCTCTTTGCAGCGGAGGAAGTGGAGGACGGGGCCGAAGAGGTCGGGGTCCCGGTCGATGAAGATCTGCGGGAAGGGAAGGGAAGGGCAGGGCGAGGCTGGCCAGCGGCCGCGGGGCCGGGGAGGCGCCGGTGCCCCGCAGCAGCAGCAGCAGCGGGGTGGGGGGAGGGGGAGGCTCACTTACGGCGCCGGTCTCGTCCCGTAGCGAGGAGATGCGGCCGCTGAGGAGGCTGCGGGCGAGAGGGGGGGGGCGGTGAGGGGGGGGGCGGTGAGGGGGGGGGGGCGGGAGCAGGACAACCCCTCCCCCTCCCTTCCCTGGAGGCACCTGGAGAAGAAGGAGTCCGGCGCCCAGGCCAGCGTCTGGCGGGAGGTGCAAAACCTGCGGGCGGAGAGAGGCGGCGAGTGAAAGGCGCAGGAACCCCGGCCAGACCCCTCGCTCCCTCCCTCCCTGCCTCCCGGAGCCGCGGCCACTCGCCTGCGCCCGCCCACGTTCAGCCGCACCAGCTCTGCTCCTCCGGGCGCCGGGGCGCCGCTGGACGCCATCCTGCTCGCCAGGCCACTTCCGGATCCGGCCGATCGGGCACGAACCGTCCTTCAGCCGCCCATTGGCTCTCCTGGACGCCCGGCAGCCACGCCTTCCTCCGGGGCTTCCCGATTGGCCGAGTCTCGCGGGGGCTGATGGGCGTCGTAGTCCTGTCGCCTCTCCCCGCCTTCCGTGGCGCTGCCGCCGCTGCGGGTTTCCGAAAGCCCCCCCCCCCCCTCTCCCGTCGGTGGGGTTGCTCCCGGCACTTGCCTGCAAGGGCGGTTTCTGGGGGAGGTAGCAGTGCCTCGTCCTCAAGCGGGATGATCAAGGGGCCCCGAGGAAGGCAAACCAGGGCCCCGGTGCGGAGGACGACCCCAGCCCCTTTGAGAAGCAGCCGTCGGCGACTCCCCAGAAGAGAGGAGCGGCTGCCTGGACCCCTGCTCGGTGGTTTTCGCCGACTTAGTTCGCTTCCAGAGGGCTCCCGGTTCTCAAGCCCGCGGACGAATTTCCAGACGTTAATACTCCTAAGGAAGCGCGTCCCTTCCTAGCCGCAGGCGAACCCGGCTTTGGCCAACTACAACCCCCCTCCCCCCCCCCCCCGCAGCCAATCGGTGTCTACGGGATGAATGTTAATGGTGGACTGGCGGGACGCAACCTGGGCAGCCGAAAGCCAGACGCCTCCCGGGAGACGCAAGAAAACGGCCGGAGGGAGTTTTAGAAAGCGGCAACACCCGGAAACCCCGGGGCAGTTTCCACCTTAGCCTGCAGGTGGGCTGTTTATTCTGGCAATAGATGCGCCGCCCCTGCCCGCAAAGAACGGGATTCGACCGCCCGTTTCCCTTCTTCGGCGAAGAGCTCCCACTTTCTGCGCTCCTGGAGCCCGTGAGACTGCTGAACAAGTCCCATCGTTTCTGTGCAAGGGCTCCGAGGAAGACCAGGTGTTCCCCTAGACTTTTCCGTCAGTTTGCCGCCCGAGGGCACCTTCCCAAAATGAGTGGAAAAACCAGGCTGTGGGAAGGTGGAGCAACCCACTTTTTGATCTCACCCCACCAGGATTTCCAATGTTTACAAACTGGTCCCTGAAAAACCATGTCCAGATTTACTATTAGAGAAAAGAGGTGATCAATTGTTCATATTTTGATTCATCCTTTATAGTAGACAAAAAAAAAAGCAGTTACAATTCTGAACCAGGGAAGCTCCCTGACACAGAAGCTGTGCCAGCCCCACCCAGGGTGGAGCATTGTGGAGACTATATCAGGCCCAGAAGAGGCTGGAATTGCCCCCCCCCCCCCAAATTCAGGCAGTGTGTCACACCACCACAGGAAGCAGGAACTGCCCTACTAGCCCCTTGGCCGATGAAGGATGCTCCCAAGGGAGACAGGTGCCTCGGAAAAAAGACTGAGCCACATGGAAGCTACCCTGGTTTCTTCTGAGCTCAGCACACACCTTTTAATTCCAAAGCCCCTTAGTTCTCTCTGCCTGTTCTTCTAGACGGTCCCTGTACATCCACTTTGGCAAGTCATGAAAGGAAGGGGGGCTTCAAATTAGAGCTACTGAACGTGGTGCAGCTTCCCTCTGGGCTCCCTGCGGTTTGCGTGATTCCCCCCAGAGGCCCACAGCCACCGTCTCTTCCTGCTTCAAGCACAGGAGGGGAGCACATTCTGGGCTAGGCGGAGAAAGGGACTGGCATGCATGATGACCAATTTCATTGTAATTTTAGTACAATGACAATAAAGATTATTATTATTATTATTATGGCTCCCTAGCCAGAGGGACAGGCATTCCTGGTTCTACTTCAGAGCAGCCCCCCTCCCACCCACTTGCTACAGTGGAGGGACAGAGGGAGTCAGGAACTGGGCAGCCCTTGGACACTTGGCATCAGAGGCAGGCTGGAGAGTCGGGTGATCCCATGCAAGCTCTCATTGCTCCGCTGGGAGGGGCTATACAGAGGCCAGCCGGTCTCCCGTTGTGTTATTGCATATAAATACACCTGGGTGAGCCCCTCCCTCCCTACCCTAGCAGGAGCCGGGACGTGAATATGGCTTGTTCACAAGGGCAAGGGGCCTTCCCACACATTCAGGCAGCTACCTACTCTCTGCTTTGGCCTCCTTCATCCTGGAAAGCAGGAAGATCCAAGAGGCCAAGTGTGGTGCTTAAGGGGAGGTTGGCAAGCAAAGCGGGAAGCTTCTCAGAGACTGAACTTCTAGACAGTCAGCTGGAAGAGCATCTGCCTTTCAGCCCCTCCAGGCCATCTTTGGGGGGGGGGTGTTTTATCCCAGGGATTTACCCAGCATGCGTCCAAACACATCTTTGAAAGGGGAGGGAGGCCAAGGCAATCAGCTGGGGAGCAGACATGGAAGTCCTCTCCAAAGCAGGCCGAAGGCGGCAGCTGGACCCCAAAGAGCTGTGTGTGTGGGGGGGTGTATGCTAGAGAGTGGCCCTTGTGAGGTAAAGGTGGTGGTAAGGAGACTCCTGCGGAGAAGGGCCTGCAGCAAGCCCTGAGAAACACACACACACCATCCTTGGCACCCACAGTAGCACCATTTCTGGGAGACGTGAAGCTGCAAGGAAGACACGGGGGGTGCTCCACGCGGCCCCTCAGCCTCTAGGGTGCCCTTTGTCATCCCTTGGTTTCCTCCCTGCTGGCTGGGCCCCAGCGCTTGTCCTCTGGCGGGACTCCTTTGGGGGGCTGCAGTCATTCCACTGAAGAGAGGAGCAAAAGGAACTGCATGGACACGGACAGAAAAGGAAATTGGGGGTAGGGGGTGGAGCCCGGGGGCGTCTGGTCTCCTGCTGCCATTCATGGGGAAGCCAAACTCTCAGCTCCCAGCAGTCAGAAGAGACGGGGCAGGGAGAAGCTCTGTCCAGCCACACAGGTCCAGCATCTGCTTCACAGAAGACAGAAGCCTTGCCCCCACCTTGCCCCTTCTTCTTGGCAGGAGCCTCAGAGCTCCTGCTGGGCAGCCCCTCAGCCACCCAAGTCTTCTCCACACATCAAGACTGCTTTGGCCGGCCTGCCTGTCCTTCCCAGCCCCAGGGGGGTGGGGGGGCGGGGGGGCAGCTGTCTCATTTCTTCCTGCCAGATGTGCTGGCCCTTCTGTCCGTGTCCCGCTTGGGGAGGCCTTCGTCTGTGGAGGAGGTGGTGAGCAGTGCCTGGCCCCAGCGGGCAATCTCCCCGTGCTCCGCAATGGACGAACTCAGAGCCGTCAGCCAGGTCTTCATGTCCTCCTAAGGAAGGAAGAGTCCTTAGAGGTCTGAGAGAGGTGGGAGCCCTGGGGGTGAGGGTGGGGTGGAGGAAGACCGTACCTCGTCCTTGGCTTGCAGGAGGAATTCGATCCCATCGTTCGTTCTGCAGGGGAGAATCCCATCAACAGGGGCAGCTTTGGTCCCCTCCTGGGAACCCTGCCTGTCCCTCCAAGGGGCCTGGATCCTTGGCTCTGACAACCCCCCCCCCCTGCCCCCCAGGAGGAAGCTCACTTGATCTTCAGCACGTTCTTCTTCTTCTTGTAGTCATTGGCCACCTCCGCAATGCCCGTCTGCAGGCTCAGCAGGGGCTCGTTGCTGTGGGTGTTCCCGGATTCCCGGCCCTTGGAGTCCTTGTAGAAGCCCAGCTCCCCTTTGCTGAGGACGCAGTAGAGGTTGATCCAAGATCTACCAGAAAAGGGGAGGGGGGAGAAACTCTCTCAGGATCCATCCATCCTCCCAGTGGCTCCCTTGCTTCCCATCGGAAACTGGTTCCAGTCCACTCCCAGGGCATTTGCATTTGGGGAAGGCCGAGGGCCCCCACCCCCTGCCGAAGTCTCCTCTCCTTAAGACAGGGGAGCTTGGGCTCCATTCCAGTGGGTTCTGGGCAGCGTTCTCTGGATGGCTCCTTCCTTGGGGCAGGACAGCCAAGAAGCTGATTTGTGTGGGGCAGGGATGGGTGGGGCGTGCAGAGCTCTCCAGCCAGGGACAGACTAGGGTTGCATGAGTGCCTGGTGTTGGGGAAGGGGTGTGTGGAAGAGGAAGGTCAGCTGTGGGGAGGGAGAGAAAATGGCAGAGAACAGGGGACTCTTCACCCGGGCCAAGGAGGGATTTGAAGCGGAGGCCGTTTGCATGAGAAGTATTCGCCCAACAACCAAGATCACTATCGCTGTGTGGCCACATGATTTCACTTAACAACCGCTTCAGTTAGGGATGGAAATTCCACTTCCAAATAAGGTCCCAGCCAGTTCTTCTGCTCCCTGCCCCTCTCAGCTTGGCTGTCATTCTCATGGCTTCCCAGACTCCCGAAGCATCTTGAACAGAGTCCCTAAGATTGCATCCTCCAAATGTGGGGACTTCCCAGAATTCTTAGATTGCTCCACCGAGGAATTCTGGGACTTTCTATCATTGGGTGAACCTGGTTTGGAAAGGCTATGCTTGGCGCCCTCTTGTCCCTCTTGGGCTTCCACCCTCGTCTCTGCCAGGATCTGGGCCCTTTAAACAACAGCTCCTTTCAGTCAGGGTGTTGGGGCACCTGGGTGCTCTATCCCAGTGCAGGAGCCCAAACGCAGGTGTGCCCAGAGCAGCTCAGAGGAAAATGCCCTTTCCAGACCTCCAAGTCCGGGGGAGGAAGAACTCCTCCCACTCACCTGCTCGCCCAGCCCAGTGGCCACCCAATTGTTCTGGCCCCATAACCAGGCCACCTTGCTGAGAGAGTGGCAGCTGCCAGCTGTTGCCACGTAGGATCTGGCTGCAGACCTGGGCGACCCCCCAAGCAGTCGCCTTGATGCCCCCCCACCCTTCCCCCACCTCACCTGTTGGCGGCTTTCTTGTTGGGCCCCTCCAGCTCGAGCTTGCGGAGAAGGTAGCCCTCCTGCTGGATGGTATGGGTGGGGGGCGGCGGGGGTGGGGCACTGCTCTGGGCAGGGGCAGAGCGAGAACGCCGGGCTTCACCTGGTGGCATGTTGGAATCTTTGGGACGGGGCCTTCGGCGAGGTTTGGGTCTGTCGCGGGCACGGGGCCGGTCCGGCCGTGGCGTCCTCTCTGGCAGCCCATCCAGCCCATTGGGAAGGCGAGCAGGAGACTCTCTTTCCCGAGGCTACGGGGGAGAAAGGAGCACAGACAGCCAAAAGAAAGGAGGGACCCACGGCCCGCCTGCTGAGGGCTCCCGGACCCTTCCAGCCAGGAGGGGAAGGGGACTCACCGTGGCAGGGGCCAGCGCTCCCGATTCCTTCTCTTGCAGCTGCTCCACAATGTCAGCCAGGGTGGCCTTGCTATGGACAAGAGAGGGAGGGTCAGGCCAGCAGCCAGCCTATCAGAGTGGCATGGCCCAGGAACAACGGGGCAGTTTGGAGGAGGGCTCTGCTACAGTTCACTGCTCTCTTTCTGCGTGCCCAAGAAACGCTGCCAGTTCATTGTGGTTTTTATTTGTATTTTTAAATTCCCTCTGCCCCGCCTCGAGTCCCTTCGGGGAGAGAGAGCGGGTTATAAATTAAAAATTATTATTATTATTATTATTATCCCTCTCTTATTGCCGAATTAACCTTTCCCTCGACTGAAATTGCAGCCACAGAAGGGCTAACACTTGCGCACAGAGTCCCCAAGTGGGGGCCCCGCACATGGGAAGGGGCAGGCTGCGGCCTCCCTTCTCACACTTGCTGTCTGAGGCACCAGCACCTACCCGCCTGCTTTGGGGTCCGTGTGGGGAGCCTCCAGCTCACTGGACTCCCGCCGCTCTGCCCTCCGGTCCCGTCTTTCCCTCTTGCGCTCGGCTGGCTCGTGCCGGGGTGCATCCTGCTCGATGGACTCATGCCGCTCCAGCGGGCGCCGGGATTCCTGGCGCTCTCGGTGCCTATCCGACCGGCTTACCTTGGCTTCCCCCTGTTCTAGAAAGGACCCTGGAGTTCGGCTCAAGGTGCCCACTCTGAGGGCTTCCTCCACAGCTGTGGTGGCCTCGCCTGCTTTCTCCTGGGCTTTGGCTTCCACTGCAGCCCCCAAGCCCTCTTGTAGATGGTCAATCTTGGGTTGCAGCCGCTCCGGTTTCAATTCCTGCCGGACATAGGCCATCTTGGCCTCGGTGGGCTCTGGCTCCAGTCCGTTGAGCAGTGCGTGGGCCTTCTCAAAGAGCGGCTGGCACAGGAGGGAGGCACCCTTGTTGCTCAGCTCAGCAGGGTCCGGAAAGATCTTTCGGCCCAAAAGAGGAGTGGGGGGCTGCTTGCTCTGCTCAGCCTTCAGTTTCTCAATCTAAGGGGCAACCGAGACAAGAAAGAGGCCAGTTAAGTGTCTTGTGCACCCACCACACTGAGCCCACCCGTCCCGGCCTCCCAGGGCAAGGGGCCTGAGTCGGGGCTCCTACGGTGGTGAGACGTCTCAGGGAGCTGAAGCGCTCTTCCCAAGAGGCAGCGGCTTTCCGGAAGGCTTCGTGGCGCCGGATGAGTTGTTCCACCTCATCCACGCTGTTGCCCAGCTCCCGGTTCCTCAGCAGGGGCTCCTGGGCGGTCAGCCAGGCATCCGCTACAACGGCCTCCTGGGCAAACTGATGCACCTCCAGCACTGCCAAGGAGGGAGGAAGAGCCCTGAGCGAAGGCTCCTCTGGATGTGCTCGGCCTATTTAAGAAGCCCAGAAGCAGGACAGCCGAGCAATGCCCAACCCAGGATCCAGCAGGGACTGGCCTGCTGAGCTGTCTCTTTCCCTCCCCCTCCCTCCCCCTCTCCCACTTGGGCCAGCTGGGCATGCACCACTCCAGAGGCAGCCACTGAGCAGGACCCTGACCCTGACCCTCCAAGGTGCGGCTCCAGCCACTGCTGCTCCTCCGGGGGGTCTCGCACCGACTCTTTTTTTTTTTTTAATTCATATTTATATACCGCCCTATCTCCTAATTTTGGGACTCAGGGTGGTGCACAGGGAACAGTAAAACACAATACAATAAATATAATAAAATGTTAAAAGTAAATTGAGAGACCGCCTCCTACCACATTCCTCCCTTCGACCTTTCCGCTCCCACAGAGTTGGCCTTCTCAGGGTACCGTCAGCCGGTCAATGCCGACTGGCGACTCCCAGGGGACGAGCCTTCTCTGTGGCGGGTCCGACACTCTGGAACCACCTTCCCCCCGATATCCGTACCATCACGGACCTACGCCTCTTCCGTCGGATGGTAAAAGCACATTTTTTTCATCTAGCCGGCCTGACATAGATTAGGGAATATTTTAATTCGATATTTATTGGTTTTAATTATTTATTCAAATTTTAGCACAGATCTAATAATTTAATTGTTTTTTATATTTTGTATATTGGGGTTTTTTTATCTTTCTGTGCACCGCCCTTTTAGGTGAAATAGGGCGGTATATAAATCGAATAAATAAATAAATAAATAAATAAATAAATAAATAAATAAATAAATAAATAAATAAATAAATAAATAAATAAATAAATAAAATAAATAAAATAAATAAAATAAATAAAATAAATAAATAAATAAAATTAAGCGAACCCGTACTAAAATTCTAATTAAAAACTATCACTAAAATCAATTTAAAACACTATGCCAAAATCAATTTAAAAACTATGCCAGGCCAGCCACTTGAAATAAGTGTGTTTTTAATGCCTGACGGAATAGGCTTATGTCCGTAGTTGTACGAAGGTCGGGGGGCAGGTCGTTCCAGAGGGCGGGGGCTGCCACAGAGAAGGCCCTCCCCCTGTGGGTCGCCAGCCGGCATTGTCCAGCCGACGGTACCCTGAGGAGGCCCACCCTGTGCTAGCGGACAGGTCGAAGGGAGGTATGTGGTAGGAGGCGGTCCTGCAAGTACCTAGGTCCCGTGCCATGGAGCGCTTTAAAGATGGTTACTAGCACCTTGAAGCGCACCTGGAAAGCCACAGGCAGCCAGTGCAGCTCGCGTAGGAGAGGTGTTACATGGGAGTGTCTTGAGACTCCCATAATCCTCCGAGCGGCTGCATTCTGAACTAGCTGGAGCCTCCGGATGCACCTCAAGGGAAGCCCCATGTAGAGAGTGTTACAGTAGTCCAGGCGGGAGATGACGAGGGCTTGAGTGACCATGCGTAGAGCGCCACGATCTAGAAAGGGGCGCAACTGGCGTATCAGGTAAACCTGATAACCCCCCCCCTGGCCACGGCTGTCAAATGGTCATCCAAAGAGAGCCGAGAGTCCAGGAGGACGCCTAAGTTGCGGGCCCTCTCCACGGGGGCTAATGACTCACCCCCTATGGCCAGCAATGGAACCAACCAGACTCTGCCCTTGGCCTCCACCCCTGGGAAGAGGGGTGGGCTAAGTGGACTCACTTTGCTGCAGCCACTCCCAGTGCTGATCCCACTTGTCCACCATCTCCTTCTTCTTGGTCATCAGCTTCTCCAGGTGGAGCTTGATCTGCATTGCAAGCAAGAGAATCCTGGCTGGGAGGGGGAGAGGGGCGCCATTTTGAACCTTCCAGGATCCCCGCCACCATCTCGGAAAGCTTTGCCAGGGGCCGTTGGGCTCTCTCTGGCACTGGGCCAGGCAAAGGCTGCTGAGCAAATGGAGCTGCCCTCCCCTCTGGCCGGCCTGCCTGCCGCCCTCAGGTCTCTGCTCTGCTTCCTGCAGCAATCCTGCAAGTGCCGCCTCTCATATCTGCTTCCTGCTGAAATCAGTGAGAGCAGAGGACTCCCCCTCTGGCTTCTGGCTCTCACTCCTCCAGAGGCTTTGTGGGAGGCCACGCAATGGTTTCCATCCTCCCGCCCAGCAGAGAATGGAGCCTGGCTCCAGCATCCCCCCATGCCCAATCTGAGCAAGTCCAGTGTAGCTGATCTTTCCCGCACCCCCAGCTCTCTGCTCCCTGCAGTTTCCTCTGGCAGCGACGGACGTGAGGAAACCCTCTGATAAACAGATTTTATAAGCCTTGGCAACCAAATGAGCCCCTGCATGCTGCATCCCCCGAGCACTCCAGGCGCTCGGTCTGGGCTGTCCTCCCGTCCCCCCACAAACAATGGGCCCACCTGCCTGTCCTGCAGTGGTCCTTGGGCGAGACTCACCTCCTCGGAGGCTGGGCTTCTGTTCAGCACCAGCGTCTTGCCCAGGTCAACACAGGCGGAGATGGATTTGCTGCGAGCCTCAATTTCACCCTTCAGACCTTGGTGGTCGCTCATCAGCACCTCCACGGTGGATGCATCCCTGCACAGAGAGACAGTGTGGGGAGAGTGGAAGGGCCACGAGGGAGAGGCGCCGCTCCTTCCGAGGAGGGCAGGCCGGGCCGCTCTCCCTGCCCTCAGCAGTACCTGGGCTTCTCGCCGGCACCAATCTGGCAGAGGAGGATGTCCATCCAGGAAATGAGGTCCCGCACTAAGTTCAGGAAGCGGATCTTATCGGCTGTGGTGGTGACCTGCAGTCGGCAATCTTCGCACGAGCTCAGCAACTCTTTCCAGGAACGCATCACCTCCTGCTCCTTGGTGGCGATGGCGTCGGCATTCTCACCCGCATACACCGTTTGCAATTGGGCTGCCATCTCCTGCAGCTGCCGTACCTGCCATCCGTCCGCCCCCACCCCCAGAACAGGAAAACATGATCCTACCTGGCAGCTTGCTCATCCCTGGGGTGGGCATTCCCTGGACTCCATCCCCTCCCCACTCACCTGGGCCACCAGCACCTGGATGTCGTGCTCAAAGGACTTGAGCATCCTTTGCAGAGTCCCAGCTGAGGTCTTGCATTCCCGGGCCGCAATCGCGGGCAGGCGCTGCTTCTTCTCCTCAATTTGAGACAGGACATCCTTGCAGTCATTGAAGAACTTGTGCAGCTCGTGGGAGGCAGCCAGCATCTGCGCCCTGGTCTCGATCAGCTCCAGCAAGTCTGCCCAGGCCTCGTTCACCCCATCCTTCCACTCGGCAATGGTGGCAGCATCCACGTGCCCGTACTCAATCAGTTCATCCACCATCTGGTTGATGGCCAAGATCCTCTCATTGCCAATAGTGCCAGTCTCACTGGCAAATTCGGTGAACTTCTCCTGCAGCAACTGTGCAAAATGAAGAGAGAGCTATGGCGCTGGTGTGTCTCGCGCAACAGCAGCCGAAACCCTCCTTGCTTTCTGCGTTCTGGACATGCTGTTCTCTCTGTTTCCTTTTCCTTGCCAGTCCTTAATTCCTCCGCCCCTCTTTGGATCTGGAACCAGCACAAGGCTTGAGAGCATTTCCTAGGCATGGGCAAAGCACGTCACGGCCTCACCGAGCAGTCCACAAGAAGCCGGCATTTGGTGGGTGCTGCCTTCCCCAGGGCAGGGTCCCCCTCCCGCTTCCGGGCCCTCAGCCCTTTGCCCTTTCTCACGGTCACATGCTCGTAGTCCTGCCCCAGTTCAGGCGAGCCAGCCACCACCTCCTTTTCGGCGATCCAGTGCTCCATCTCGTCTACCTCGCGGTGCAGTTGATAAAGCCAATACTGTTGCTCCAGGCTAGCCTTACGCTCCTCCACCAGGTCTTTCAGGGACACGTAGAGCCGGTCCACCTGGGACTGCCTCCTGCTGACCTGCTCGCTGGCAAGGACACAAGCTGGTCAGTGTGGCAGGCAGGGGGGTTAGGCGAAGGGTGGGGAGGGCAGGGCCCCACCTGTCTGCGTGGCCCAACTCCAGCAGGGACCGGCATTGCCGTGACAGCTGGGCGATGGTCTCCGCATAGTTCTCCACTGTCTGTTCGGTCATCAGGTGCTTCTTCAGGAGCTGCAGCGTGCTCTGCTCATCCTGGAAAAGGAGTTCCAGGGATGGGAGTGTGGGGAGGCCCCCCCCTTTCTCCCTCTTTGCCCTGCTGGTCCCTCCCGCAAGTGGGTGGCCTCCGAGCCACAGCTTTCGCCAAGCGGCAGTTCAGAAGGACCAGGCCTGCGCAGGGGCCCCAGAGCAGTCTGAGAAGTGGCGGCTTTGACTACCGGAGGGCTCCTGGGACAGCCTGGGAAGGGGCGCTGCTCCCCAGCCAGCAGACCCCCTTCCAGTGGCGGGCTGACTACTCCCCTCGCGCAGGGACCGGCAGCCCACAGCCAGGGCAGAGGGGAGGCTCACCTTGCCCTTCTCGTCATTCATCATGAAGAGTTCCTGTTCGCTCAGCCAGGCTTCCACCTCCCCCACGTCGAAGAAGTACTGCTCCACTTGGTAGGTGGCGTCCAGCAGCTGCTGGCGCTGCTCCGTCTCCTCTTGCAGGGCTCCCCACAGCTCTGAGAGTTTCTCCCAGAGCAGCCGCACTGTGTCCACCTCAGGGCTCTGGATGGAGGCGATGGTGCCAGCTCGCACCAGCACCTCGTCCACTCGGGGTTTGTGCACCTGGATCTCGCGGCGCAGGTTCTGTTGTCAGAGACAGAGCGTTGGGGGTGGCCGATTTTTAGCCTCCAGCCAGAGTGGAGCTTGGGGAGGCGGGTGAAGGACCATTCCTTGCCATCAGTGACTGACCCTCCATTTGGGCTGTGGGAGAAGGGGCTTTGGGCTGGGGCCCAGAGGCTCGGCTATGCCAGCACGGCTCTCTAAAGCAGTGCCACCATCCAGGTTGGCTTCAGAGCCAAGTGGGCTCATGGCCAAGGCCCCTCTCTGGACAGGGCTGCCCGCAAAGCTTGGGACCAGTGCCCTCGTCTCCTTCTCACCTGGTTCTTCTTGATCAGCTGCTGGACGCTCTGCAGGTTGCTCCCGCGGTCTTTCAGCAGGGCCAGGGGGACGCGGTCCTGCACCCAGACCTAGAGGGAGAGTGAGGGCAGAAACTGGGCCCAGTTGCTGGAAGCAATATGAGCCACGTGGCCAGTTGGCACCAAGGGCCCCAGTGTGGAGACAACGCAACTTCCTCTACACATTGGTTCTCTTGGCTGTCATTTGGCCGGAGGGTGTGTGTGTTCATGCAGATTTTTCTGGCTTGGGGTGCGTGTGGAAACAAGCCATTCAGCACCTTATGGATTTCTGTAGCTGGGCATGCTAGTCAGAGAGACTTCTGCATGGCCCGGAGCCCCAGATGACTGACTCCAAACCCCATCAGCCTTCCTGGAGCCAGTCTGGCTGCCACCTCTACCCAGCACCTACCAGCTCGTCCTCCAGATCATGGCTGATTTGGTGCAGCTCTTTGGAGGCCAGCAGGATCCTTCGGCGCTCCCGGAGGGGCTCAATGAGGCGTACGATCCGTGCCCCCACCACCTTCTGTCTGTCATCCACAATCTCCTGGCCAGCCGTCTCCAGTGGCAGAGCAGCAATCTGGGCCTGGAGCTCCCCCACCTCCTTAGACCACTCCTCCACCTGCGTCTCCAGGGTCTGCACGAAAGAGAGCTGACACTGGCTGGCCCCCATGAAGCCCTCCGGCTTCTGCCAGTGGGAATCTGGGCAAAGTGTTCAGCTGCAGCCCCAGGCCTTCCTCTGAGAAAAGGTGGCTGTTGGAGGAGGCCTTTAGCCCCCCAGAATGCCCTCCACCCCCCACCCCCCACCCCATCATCGTTCTGCTTGATGGGTGAAATTCACTGAAGATGAAACTGACATCTTTGCTGAAGGCTCTGGCTTTGCTCTGAGAGCTGAAGTCTTGGTCACCCGGTCATTTGTCCAGTCAGCTGTGCCTGTGCCCTGAGTGGAAGGGGTCCAGGGGCAGCTCCAGCCCAGCTGCCCTTCTCCAAACAACCTGCCCCTCTTCCGGAGTAGAGATTGGAGGATGCAACCAGTAACCCCATAATAATGATTTTCATAGAGGCCATCCTGCTCTAAAAGAACTGAATAAACTAAGACAGAAGCAGAAAGGAGAGCAACCATCTCAAGAGGTTATGGGGCACCCAGCTAATCTCCAGCAGGTGGGAAGTGGGGAGCAGCCCTGCGGGGCAGGCACAGGGACACTCTCCTCCAGCCTTCACAGCCCAACCAGCTGCCTCACCTCCCCTTCCATTCCAGGTCTTTGAGGCGACCCGAGATGCCTCTCCGAGAGCAGCCTCTCTGGGGTTGCCCAGGAAGACCCACAGAGCAGAGGGAAGGGGACAGGCAGAGGGGCAGCTCTTCCCGGCTTGATGGGATGCGATCCCTCCAGGATCCTCTCGGACTGCAGGAAGGACAAATCTGTCCTAGGTCTGCTTTGGAAGCTCTCAGGAGCCGAGATGGGGCAGTTCCCAGCCTTCCTCCCCATGCCGTAGCTCCTCCAATGGGCCACGCGGATTGCCCCTCCTCACCAACACGGCAGCCACAGGAGCCAGGGCGGGCCTGCGCTCGCCTGAAGGGGTCTGGTTTCCTCTGCTCCCCCTCCAGGGCCCCACTTCACACAGGCAGCTTCCCCTCAACTGGCGATGGCCTCCTTTACCCGACTGGCATTCCACTGGCCTCCAAGCTCCCCACAACTGCTCCGGGGGCCTCTTCCCGAGGGGGGCTCCAGGGGGCAAGGGAGCCCAAAGGCTCTGCCATGGACCAGAACCCAAGGGAAGCGGCAAGGCCTCCGGAAGACAAAGCAGGGGAAAAGGAGGGCGGCAGCGGTGGCAGCAACCGAGAACCAAGGCCAGGTTTGGAGAGAGAGGCGGCGTGTGCCAGAAATGCCACCATAAAGAGCCAGGCCAGACACCCTAGAACCAAGGGGTGGCCCACCCCGCCCCAAAAGGACTGGCCAAAAATCAGAGGTGAAGCATCCTATTGGAGTGAGTGGTTGATGGTTTTTCTACAGACATTTCATTACCCAACTACGTAAAATTGTCAGTGCTAGTCTGATGTTCGTGCTACACCAGCACTGATGATGGTACCTAGCTGGATAAGGAGATGCTTGCAAGAAAGCCTCCAAGCTCAGAGAGCCCCAAGAACTCCTCATTTCAACCCTGAACTACAATATTCTGTGACCGCTGTAAACAGGCCAGCCAAGCACCTTGGCTGGCACCTCAGCAACCCCATAGGCTCCCCTCGTCTTCTGGCTGTTGAACTCCTTTCCTGGAGCTCCATAGGCTTTGGGGGGTGGGGAAGGCTGGCTCACTGCTGTCCAAGGTTACTCCAGGCAACCCTCAGAGCTGACTGGAGGGTGCAGGAGGGAATCGAGGAGGCTTCCGGTTTCAGCACCTGCTGCCCCCCCTTTCCCCCCCTTCATTTGCAGTGCTGTCCTGGGAAGCCAAAAGAAGCCCGGGCATTTCAATCTCTGGGGAAACATCTCAGCCGGACTTTTGCCCTGAATGTTCTGCCCTGGAGAATCCCAGACTGGCAAAGCCTTTGCACAACTGGAACTGCAAAAGCCAGATGCCCTTTGGAAGCACCCAAATCTCTTCTCCTCAAAGACCATTTGCTGACCCCCTGCCACCCACCTGCAGCTTCTTGAGGTTGCTGTTCACGCTGGTCAGGTCCGGCCCAGTGTCTACCATCTGCAGCTGGCTCTCCATGTGCAGAAGCTGCTTGTCCAGCTCCGCGTAGCTGTGCACTATCCGGTCGGCCTGGGTGGCTTCCAGGAGCTGCTGGGCCTTCACCTGGGTGGCCGACTCCAGCTCTACCCAGCACTGCCGGATCTGGCCCAGCTTCTTCCTCACTGATTCTGCTAACTCCGGCTTCTCCTGGATCAGCCGCTGCCCCTCCTGGTGGTGAGGGAGAGGAAGGAGAAGAGCTGGCACAGCGCCCCCCGCATTCTGCCAATGGCCTGGATACTGGGCCTCATGCCTCTGCCTCCGGAGGGCCCCCAGGTGAAGGAAGCTCTCCCGGGGTGCCCTTGAGAAGCTGAGCCAAGGCTCCCTGGGCCTCCAGCACAACCTGGGGGGCCGGATTCCTCATCAGCCCCTCCCCAAAAACACACTCTGAGCTTCTGCGGGCTTGTGGGGAAGCCGGGAAAGGGATTCACCAACACCAGTGGCAGGTTGTCACTAGGTGTGTGGGTCACCATCGCCACCACACATTGCCGCTCCAACACCTGAGCGGCTTTTGCCACCGGTCAAGGGAAACCCACACACTCCATCCCGGGGGCTTAGTCTAACCTCAAGTACCCCAGAACACAAGTCTCCCCTCTCTCGCTGTCTCCGGGCTTTGAAAGGGCCCAGGAACGGCTCTGCAGGCCCAGCTGTGCTTCCAGCCAGCGCTCCCTTGGTCCCTCTCCCTGAGATGGGAAGGGAGCCGCTTGTCTCCCCACCCCCGCACCCCCATCCCAGAAGTTGCTGTCATTGGGTGCACAAGAGCAGCCAGAGGAGAGAACGGGATGTGCCCCCGCTCAGCAGCCTTCCTCCCTGCTCATCTGGAGAGAGGGAGTCTTCGGGAGGGGGGAAAGCTGCCTGCCACCTTTGCTCTAATGGCTCTCTTCAGGCGGGCTGTTTGCACCCTTTGGCACGAGTCTTCCTGGGTGGGGGGGGGGGCATGAGGTTGCCAGAAACACACAGCCTTCCTAACTGCCTTGGCTTATGCCCGATGGGAGGGAGGGCAGGAGTTCCCCCTGCAGCTGTGTAGAAGACAACTTCCCTGCCTGTGGGGAGGGGGCCAGTTTGCGAAAGAGGTCTTGGGAAGCTGCAGCAAACTACCTGGGCAGCTTCATCAGCCCAATGCTTCCCTGGGCACAGCCTGCAGGTCTTCAGCAAAGCTCCTAGGCAAGCGGCCCTCTGCCCAGGCCACAGGGCCAAGACCTCAGGCAGGCGCTTTGGGTTTCTGGGCAACACCTATAGGCCCAGATCAGGAGGGCTGCTAGCTGGCTTTATTTTTTTGAAAATAAACCCCTGACTTTTTCTGCTGAGGGGAGCTTCTCATGGGGCAGACACACAATCCCCCCCCCCCAGCTGTCAAGGGAGCTTCCGAGTGGGGGCCAATGACAAAATGTACGAGTTGCTGCCCCTGCCAATCACCAGCCCACGAGGGCAAACGGTTGTGCATAATACCCCCTCCTGCCTGACAGGCCTTTACTGATGGGTCAGCCTGATTTACGCAGGGGGCCAGTTTAACCCACACCATGTTTACCCTGAGCAAAACCAATGCCAAGGCATAGCCAAGACCTTCCCCTGCCCCCTGACAGCTGGCACAGGCATCTCCCGTGAGAATACCGACCTCTCTCTATTCGCTCAGCCTGAGGTTTCCTGTTCGACTCGGCTTGCCGAGATCTTCCACAGAGGAAAAGGGAGTACTGGGATGCTGCCTGGGGACCTTTCTGGATGGCCCAAATTGTTGGCATCCAAAGCAAGCGGTCCTGCCCTGAGATCCCTGCAGCACCAGTAACTTTATGGCAGGGCCCCCAGGGATACCCCTTCAGTGGAATGCAGACTGAAGGAAAGAAGGGGTGCCTGGCCTCTGGCAAGGCATACTTGGGGCCCAAATTCAGAAGAGACCTGTATCTCCAGCAATACCAATGGGGCTGGAGCTGCCCCCTAATCACTACCATCTGCTCTGCATTCAGGGCACATCAAGCAGCAGCTCCAAACACCCTCAGGGCTGGTGCCAAGAACCCCCCCCCCTCCTCCTTCTCATTCCCCACCTCCAAGGGGGCCACCCTCACCTGAGAAACAGCATCTTTTCAAGCACCTCACTCAACTCTCCACCTACCAGCAGGTGCAAATGAGCCCCTCCTTGGAAAGTCAGGGATATACAGGATGTTCAGCCCCCCTTCCCAGTCCCGATCTGACCCCTCCCCCTCCAGGCCAGATTCAGCCCAGAGCCTCTTCCGTCACACCTGCTGCTCCCAGGGCAGCCCCCAAGTGAGCAAGCAGCCCCCCTCCCTTGCCAGGCCCCTTCCCTGAGTCTTTACATAGGCAGGGCTCCAGCCCCCTCCCCACCGGCAAAAGCCCCGCAGCTGCCGGCCAACCAACCTTCCGGCCGGGGAGCAAGCACCGCATATCACGCCTGGCGACAGACACACAACAGGCCAGGCACAGGCAGAGGCTGCGGAGCGAAGGGGAGGGCGCTTGCACCCCCTCCAGGGCTCCGGGCCGAGCGGAGCCCCTAGGGAGGCACCTGCGCAGCTTCCCCGGAGCCCCCTCCAAGACGCAGTGCGCGGGGGGGGGGGTCCCACCTGAGACGAACAACGCGCCGCCCTGCGTCATCAGGCGGGCGGGCGGGCGGGGGCAATGGGGCCTCTCCTCCCCCCGCCTCGCTCCCCCCGCACCCACCTTCTCGATCTTGTGCAGCCACTGCTTATTCTGCGCCAGCTCGGCCATGAAGGCGCGGTGCCGGAGCCATCGCTTGGGGGCCGGCGGCTCCTGCTTCCATGACGGCGCGTCCTTGTCACGCGCTGCCTCGCCGGCCATCAGCGCCTCTTTCTCCGCCACCCAGCCATCCAGCTGCGGGAGAGACGGGGCGGGGAGGCGCTCAGCCCGGCTCCCAAGAGCCGCCCCCCCGCGCTCGGCCCAGGCTGCCTTCGCCCCCTCCTACCTGCGCAGTGGCCGCCTCCGCCCGGTGGCTGCAGCCCAGCCCGGGCCCTGCCGCGTCACCGTCCCCAGTGCCCCGAGCCCGGCCGGCGCGTTGCAGCGGCAGAGCTGGCAGCAGCGGAGTCGCCCTCCCTTCCGCCCGCCGGCTCATCCCCACTTCGCTGGGAAGGGCGGGGGGGGGGGGCTCGCTTTCGGAGAAGGGTTTTCGCGGGGGGGAGGGGTTCAAAGCGCTTCAACCAACCCCCCCCCCCCAATTCATCCCAGCCCCCAGCCAGCCCACTCCGAGGCGCGGGGCAACTCTGGGGGTGTTGAGGGGGCGGGAGGTCGTGTGCCGCGAAGCGCCCCGCGCCCCGCCTCGGGAAGGGCAGCGCAGGCCGGAGGGCTTCAAGCCGGGCAGCCGCCGCAGAGGAGAGGAGGACGGATGGAGGCGCCCATAGGACGGCCGCAGCCTCGTCCTCCCGGCTAGCCGCGTTCCCGGGTGGCCTTGTTCTTGTTAGCCCACCCCACAGCATAATCCCCGGTGGAGTCCTCGCTTGGAGGGCCGTGGGAAATCCGAAAGCCCGGGTCTCCGCCGCCCGTACAACGTGGGAGGGGGAGGCCAAACAACCAGGCCGCATTAACATCTTGCAGGCACAGGGGTCTCGCGAAGGCCAGGAGCTGTGCTTGGGGTGGAGGCGATAGAGGGGGAGACCACCCCACCAATGCAGTGCCCACCGGGCCTGCTTAGGGAAGGGGGGGATAAAACTACATTCCTTTCTGAGTAACTCTGGTCCTTGGATCCTTCTGCTTTATTCCCCCCCCCCAACCCTCCTATTCCCTCATGAAAACCCCCAAAACTAGCCTATCCTTTTGCGAGGGGGGGGAGGGGGCTGTCCTTCACTGCCAGATTTCTCTGGCCAAAGCAGAACAGCCTCCCCTGCGTCCTTACTGGGGCCCTCCAAAGGACTAGCTGCATTTGGGGTGAGTGTAACTGGGACAGGGGTCCCCCACATCTGCCACCTTCCAGCCCCTGGTTTCTTCTGCCTCTCAGGCAGATGCCCCCCACCCCGCAGGTTCAATACCTCATGGCAGCTTTGCAGGAAGCACTGCAGCTCCAGGTGGTCAGTGAGGCGCAGCATCCAGAGGTTGGCCAGCTGGACATTTTGTCCGCTTCTGCAAGGAGAGCAAACTGGTCAACCTAGTTAGCTTCCTCCCCAGGAGGATTCTGCCTGGCACCTGGAGCCCTGCCCCCTTTCAGCCCTTCCTGGTATCCAACCCAACCAGGCCCGCTTCCTAGTCAGTGAAGGGACGTGGAGGCAGGGCTGGGCTTCAGAGCCCTTGGCATCCAGGAAAGGTCTCTGTGCTCCCAGAAGCCCCTTCTCTATTAACCTCCCAACAGCCAAACTGGAGCTGGACTTGAATTAGTAAAAGTGACGCCACCCTTCACAAACCTACAAAAATCCCACCCATGATGTGGTGTCTGCATTCCCCTTTAAAAACCCAAATCACTAAAGCTCAAAGACCATGATATTGATTGGGCAAACAGATGATGATAGTGTTAATAATAACACCCCCCCCCCAAAGGGACACCTTCTCTGTCCCCCACCCCTTTGGGCTTAAAAAAAAAAAGCACAGCTGAGCTGCTGTTTCTATCTGGAGAGGAAACTAAAGTCGGGATCTGATACCAATTAAGATGTCAAAATAAAGTTGCACTTAGCCCTTTGCAAAGAGATGCTTCAGAGGGGAAGAAGCAGCCCCTCACAGCATGTTCCTTCAGACCCCAGCCCCTTTGCAGCAGCCCTCCTTCATCCTAGTGCAGTGGTTCTCAACCTGTGGGTCGAATGACCTTTTCACAGGGGTTGCCTAAGACCATTTGAAAACACATATTTTCGATGGTCTTAGGAACTGCGACACTAATTTTATGGTTGGGGGTCACCACAACATAAGGAACTGTATTAAAGGATTGCGGCATTGGGAAGGTTGAGAACCACTGTCCTAGTGGATCTAACACCTTGCTTGGACCCAAGGCCTGGCAGCTGGGGGGAATGCAGCCAGACAGTCACCTGAGGGAGATTGACAGCCAATCTCTGGCCTGCAGATGGGGGTGGGTGGGAGGGCAGGTACCATCCCCAACCAGCAGCATCCTAGCAGTTGCAAATGGCCACAGCTCCTCAAGGCAGCCAGTGAGGGAAGGCATGGGGAGGAACTGGCATTTCTTTCTCTGGGGTCCGAGTGCAGAGCCTTTTCCCTTTGGTCAATGCTCTCCTCAGGCCTAGGAGCCCTGTTGCTAAAGGTCCCCATTGCAAAGCCTACATGACTGGAGCTGGCCGAGAGTCTGCCTGCGCCTAGTCAGCAAGGTTGGGCTCAGGCCACAGGGAGAGAGGCAGGGCAAGGCATGCGGCCACCCTGGGATTCGGACCAGGAAGGGACTTCCCAGCACTCTCTTCAACCCCTCTGGGCAGGCAGGGGCTGAAGCAAAGACCTGGGCAGGCCCTGTGGGTTTTGCACTGGTGGGGGGCTTCTGCTGAGCACCTGCTTACTTTGCCCGGAGGGTCTCCATTTTGTCCTTCACCCTCTCACTATAGCGGTTGCCTTGCCGAATGAGGCTCTCGCCCGCCTTGAGAGCCACAGTGGTCTTTTGCATCTGGAGTTCCATGGTGGTCATGAACTCTTTCTGCTTCTTGATGGCCTTCTCCACCCCTTCCACTGTTGTGGGCAGCTCTGTGTGGGCCAGCGTGGCTTCCTGCAACAATGCCAAAGAGGGGGCTGAGGCTGCAGCACTCAAAATCCTCCTGCTCCCTTCAGCTGGTTGAGTTGCTCCTACATAGAGTTTCTGCAAAAACTGTGGAAGCTGGGGCAGGGGGCCAGGAGACCTCCAACAGCATCATCCACAAGGCTGGGCCCCCTCCCCACCTTAATATATTGGTTGAAGGCTTTGCAAACATCAGGATGCTGTGCACAACATAAATCTATGTGAAAACAAAACCAGAAGCAGCAGGACACAGATAAGGCTAGCATGCAGCAAAGTTTTAAAGGCAGGCGGCCGTGCCCTGGACGAAGCTACAAGGCAGCCAGGTAGAAAATGCATAACCCTCTGCCTTTTGTTCTAGGTGGGAAAGTGATCAGGGCCAGCGGATGAAAAGGCTGATATGGCCAAGGCTGGAGATAATAAAAGGGCAAAATATTATACCAGAATTTATTTGATATTGAAATGGAAGGAAAACACTGTGCAAATAAGTCACCCCAAAAAGGGTCTGACACAACTGGTTGAAAACGGTCCAGCGCGTTTCCAAGCGCAAAATGCCCAACCAGTGCTGTCATTCTTGTAGCATGCAAAGTCTTAAAATGCGTCTAGAAATCTGCCATAATTTCCCTGAGAAGACAAGGACCCTGAGTGTAAAGCCACCCCACCCGCAAGGAGAGAAGCAGTAATAAGAGCTGGCAGAAATCCTATGATCTCA
This sequence comes from Rhabdophis nuchalis, assembly GCA_039707465.1. Lineage (NCBI taxonomy): Eukaryota > Metazoa > Chordata > Lepidosauria > Squamata > Natricidae > Rhabdophis > Rhabdophis nuchalis. The sequence goes on from CM077654.1 coordinate 197,120, forward strand.
CCCCCTTGCTAACCCCTCTCCTGAATGGGTGTTGGCAATGCTCCTGTATGCGTCACCTAAGAGCGTTCGCTTCTCAGGTCGAATTTATGAAGGAAGAACTGATTGAAATCGCTCATCGCCTTGTTACTAAAAAACTAAAGACTAAAAGCTTCCTCTTCCTTCTTGGGAACTAACTAGAAGGGCTTAGTGTATATTAAGGGTGGGCATTCTGTGAAAGTCCGGCCACAGACTCGGTGGTTATGCTTGCAGGTGAGAACTCCCCACCCTGCTCAGCTGCCTGGCCCCAGACCTACAGAGAAGAGGAACTCCAATAAGGCAAGGTCTGCATGACCCCACCCCCCGTGCCCCCCGCCTCACTGCCTTTTAAAACCCTGCACTGCACTCCAGCATCTGAGGTCTGGTGAGGTGCAGGAAGAAGTTCGTGCCTTTTAATAAAATCTGTTGGTCAGAAAAGGAGCTACCCCATTTCTGCTCTGATTAGCCAGTGTTGGCCCTTTGCGAACTGGCCATCTGGCAGCGTAGGACTCAGGTAGTTGTACAAACCCAGCAGGTGATAAATTCAGTCTCCAGACTCCGCCTGTTGCACACCTTCAGTGGATATGAGGGATCCACTCGAGATCCCGCGTCCTGCCAGACCAGAATGTCTTCCACTCTGCCTTCAACCTCACATTGGCCGAGGTTGGCTCAGCAACTTTGACCCCCCTTAGCCCCAGGCAGGTAGCCTCTGTCAGGGAGAAACCTGTTGCATTATGACGCTGCATCACGTGCTCAGCATTTCTGTTAGTGCAGACTGGTTTTGGCCGGTTGGACACAAACATGGAAGCTAGCATGAAAAGTCACTAGTCATGCCCTGACACCTAACACCTTGGAGAAAAGTTCCCACCTTCTTGCACCGTGCTAACTATCAACAAAGAGCATGTAACGCCTATTTCTACTGTTGTGGATTTCCTTTTATGGTCATGATTTATGTATTGTTTACCTATGACAACCTATGCTTAACCCTGCCTTCTGATAAAGTTAATAAAAGGGCTTGCAGGCTTTTGTCTGTGCGCAGTCCCATCCCGTTTCAGAGAAGATCTGGTGTCGTGTCTTCCCTCCCTATCCGTGGGTCTGGCCCATCTGATAACGGCGTGAAAGTTATCACTTCAGAAACCCCACATTCTCAGCCACTGGCCAGGCTCTCCAGAGGCCGCCAAAGCCTGGGGAAAGCTGGAATAACCCATCTTCAGTGGGGCAGACAATCACGGGATGGGGCAGACCTGGGCAAGTCCCATGGGTGCCACAGGGCCGAAAAGGCTGTCCACACACCCTTCAGAGCAGACCCCTCCTGAGCTCCCCAGGGCTGAGGAGCAGGGAAGTCAGAGGAGGCTCTCCTGGTTTGGCCTCCCCGGTTCCAGCTGCGGCTCAGGGGTGGTGCTGTGCCACATCTGCCCCGCTGAGGGGAAGGGCAATGCCAGGCTACATCGAGGATTACCTGGTTGTACAGACAAACTTCAGCCTGCTTGGCATCACGCACGAAGAGGAAGAAGATGTGCGCCTGCACCAGGACTCCCCGGCGGTGCTCCCAGCTCTCCAGCAGTTTGTTCCAGCCCACCTCCAGCTTCTGCAGCCACTGCTGGAGGGACAGGTAGGGCAGCTCAGCTTCCTCCAGTGCCAGCACATCGTTGACAGCCTGTATCTTGGCATAATCCTCCTCATAGCGGCTGATCTCCTCCTTGACCAGAGTGTGGTGGTGCAGCAGCCGCTCAGCCTCCGAGAGGTCCCCAGGCAGCTCCTCCCCAGGCGAGGCCACGGCCGCCTGGGTCTTCACCAGCCAGGTCAGGAAGCTGTCCAGGTCCTGGATGAACTGCTGCAGCCTGCAAGGAGAGGCCGGGGCAGCGAGAGGCCTCCTGCGACTCCACTGCCCAGATTGGACCACCCCCGTCAGCCACCTATGGCGAGCCCCGTGCCTGTCCCCTCAGCCCCCGGCCCCACTGACCTGCTGGCCACCGTCAATGAGTCCTCGCAACCCTGCAGCGTTTTCTTCAAAGCCTCCCACTCCTCGCTGATCTCCTCGAACTGCATGAGAACCTCCATGGCCTGGGCAGGGTGGGTGGTGGCCAAGGACTCCCCCTCCTGCTGCAGCTCAACCAGCCGGGGCTCCAGGAGCACCAGGGCTGCTTCAATGGTGGAGAGGCGGCGCTGGAGCGAGAGGACACTGCCCAGGTCGCCACTGCTGTACTGGGTGGACTCGATGGCCTTGCGCTTCTCCCGGATCCGAGACTTGATCTCGCTGCATTCCAGCAGGTAGTTCTGGATCTTCAAGATGGAGCCGAGGTGGTTCTTCTTCTCCTCCACCAGCTCCACCACTCGGTTCCACCTAGTCATCCCACAGGAGCAGGATAAGGGGAACAAGCACGGGAAAGGTCGTGGTAAGGGTATGGGAAGGAGATGCCCCCTCTGTCCAGCACCTGGGTGGGCCAGTAGGGTCTGGGCCTTGGGAGCAAGGCTGTGTTCAGCTATGATGGAGCACCAGGCTCCCTGATTAGGGTTCTGCTCAGTGCTTGAGGGAGGAACGTGGGGGAGAGACAGTGGACACAGGGTACAGGGCCCAGTTGTGAGAAAGGCCATCTTCTGCTGGCCGAGCATGCAGGGATGGAAGAGGTAGGGAAGAGATACAACTGCTTCCTCCTGCAGTGTTTGGCTCTGGCAAGCCCTGGCCAAGCATCCAAAGACTGGGGGAGGCAGGACACAGGGGAAGCTGCAGTGGGCAATTGCCTGAGGGCCTCCAGCAGCTTCTCCTTCCTCCCTTGCTTGCTCTCAGCGGAGCAGCCCTAAGGGACATAGGTCTGAAGAGAGAGAGGAGCACCCGGGTCCCTGAAGGGTTTTCTGGGAACAAACTAGGAGAAGCTGCCACCCCCCCTTGCCTGTACGTGGCTCAGAGAGGATGGTGCCGGCCTTCCTGCCGGACATTCAGGGCACTTCCTACCTGCTGTTGAGGTGATCCTGGCAGGATTGGACTTCAGAGGAACTAGGGTGGCCCCCATCAACCAGCTGCTGAACAATTTGGTTGACATCCAGAATGCGACCCATCAGGCTGTTCATCTCTTGGTCGAGGCTTTCAAACCTGCATGGGAAGGGAGGGCAGATCAGCCCAACTGACCCTGAAAAGCCTGCGGGTGGGTGGGAACAGGAGGGAACAGAAGAAGTAGCAGCGAAGGAAAGAAGGCCAACCCCATCCCCATCTTTCTCTCCACTGGCTCTCCTACCGGTGCTGGACCGCCTCCACGTCTTCCAGCTTCTCGGGTATTTCCATCCGGTTGAGCCACTGCTCCTTCTCATCAAGCCAGATCTCGCAGGCGTTCACCTCGCCAAAGAGTTGGTACACAGCCAGGGCATCCTGCAGCCACTGGCACCGCAGCACGGCCACCTCGGCCACCTCCTCGTACAGCTGCTCCACTTCCACAATGCGGATCTGCACCTCCATGGTCTCGTGGTACTCGGGCGCCAGGGCAGCCAGCTGCTTCCGCAGGGCCAGGACCACCGCCCGATGCTTGTCGATCTCCTGCATCACCCCCTTGTGCTTCTTGACCAGCGAGCGGGTGGAGTGCTCGTCGTGCCCAAAGTCATCACTGGAGACTAGGCGGTAGGCATCCTGCAGCCAGGCCACTAGGTCGTCCGTGTCAGCACTGAACTGGTGGAAGCTCAGGGCCCCTTGCAGCTTCTGCAGGTGGACAGCTGCCAGCCCCTCCAGCTTCTTCCAGCGCAGGCGCACGTCCCGGATCTTCTCCTGCACATTTCCCAGGCCGAAGCGCTTCCGCAGCAAGGCCTGCTCATCCTGCCGCATGGCTGCCTGCAGCAGGGAGCGGCGGCCACTCATCTCACTCAGGAGCAGGTTGTGCTTGCTCAGCAACTTGGCCACACTGTCCAGGTCCTTGCCGAAGCTCTGGGAGGATGACAGGATGCGCTCCTTCTCCCGCACCCAGGCCTCAGCCTCCTCTACCTCCTGTAGGAAGGACCACAGCTGGCGGGAGGCCTCCAGTTCCTTCCGCCGCTTGGATGCCAGCTCCTGCAGCTGCTCCTGGCAGCCCTGGACGTGGCTGACACGGTTGCAAATAATCTGGGGGTCGCAAGGCTGGTAGCCTGGGGGAGGAAGGAAACCCAGAACGTGCAGTGAGAGGATGTACAATGAGCCCACAAGTGCCTCCTGCTGCTGCCAACCAGGCCCCAAGGATCACCTTGCAGCTCCGAGAACTTGAGGGCTGCAGCATTGAGGGCCTGGACCCGGTCGTGCTGTGCAGACAGGTCGGCCTCCAGCAAGCTGTGCTTCTGCAGCAGGTCCTCCACCTCCAGAAGGTGCTTCCCGAACTCCTTTGATGCCAGCTGGGCCTGCCAGGGTGAATGAGCATGAGTGCCAGTGGCGAGACTTGTGGCTTCTTTCCCCAGGAGAGACCACGGCGGCACCCGCTGGAGCCACCCCAAGCCTCTGCTGGCTCAGGTGATGGAGCCGCTCTAGAGTGCTGCTCTGGGGACGAAACATATCAGGGAGCCAGGAATTTCCTCCGAACTGGGCCAAGTTGCAAGGGATCCATGGGGTGCTCTGTTTCCAGGGCCAGAGGGGTGGCACCCTCTGACTTCACCCTAAAGAACAGGGTGGCTCCCAACTTGCTTCCCTTCCCTCTCTGTGCATTTTGGGGGATTTTGTGCGATGTTGCACACTGCTCAGTATCCTTTGAGATCAGGCGTCAGAGCCTCTGTGCCCATAGGCACGACTACAGCTGATGGGATTCAGCTTGGCAAAACGGCAGGGGGCAGGACCCACCTTCCAGCTGATCATCCCTGTTGCTGAGCAGGGGATGAGGCAAGGTCCCTGTAGACCCCCCACCCCTCCCAAGCTCCCTGGAAGGCCCCAGACCTGCAGGTCCTCCATCCAGTCAATCATGTAGACCATCTCCTGGAAGATCTTCTGCAGGGCGACATTCTGTTCCAGGCGAGTGCGCCGGGCACTGACCAGCTCTGTCAGAAGTCCCCACTGGCGCAAGATGTTGTCCTTCTGGGCAATGATGCGCCTGCTGTCGTAGTAGCCCTCGGATTCCACTTCCTGGGCCAGTTCCAGCACCACCTGGATGCGTTCCTGGTAGGAGGAGATATCTGCCTCGATAGCCTCGTGCTTTTTCATGGCAGCCTCCACGGCTGGCAGGTCACACCCAAAGTTGTCCTGAGAGGAGGAAAGGTCAGCTAGTGAGCAGAGGCAGGCAGATGTTCCTGCACATGCCCAGCAACTCTCTTTCCTTCTGGAAGGCTCCACGAAGGGGTGCCTGGAGGCCCAATCTCCATGGACCCTCTCCACCCCCAGGAAATCCCACCTGGCTGGTCCCTGACGACTGCCAAGGCTCTGGAGCTGCCCAATCTCCTCATCCTGGTTGAGGTCCGGGCTTTCCCCCAGCAAGGCCAGCAGCCCCGCCCCCCCCCCCCACATTTACAAATTCCCACCGCCCGAGCTGTGCTCCATGGTGAGGGATAGTATGAAGGGTCATGGGAAAGCTTCACCATGGGACACCTGGGCTCCCTCAGCCCAGCCCAGCCTTGCTACCTGGGAGACCAGTCGCTGGTTCTCATTCAGCCAAGTTTCCCGCATGACGGCTTTGTGGTCGAAACGCTGGGCCAGCAGCTCCAACTTCTCCTGGCGTATGAGCTCAGCGCGAAGGGCCACTTCCCGTTCATGCTCTGCCTTCTCCAGCCGTGTCCAGGCCTGACGAGAAAGACAGAGAGAGAGGGAGGAGAGGGGGGCAGGGGAAGGCAGGGCCTGCAGAGCCCACACCTGCCGTCAGACTCCCTGCCTCTCTTTACCTTGTTGATATCCGAGATGCTTTTGCCCTCCTTGGGGACGTAGAGTTTGCGATTGTTGGCCCGGAGTTTGCTCTGGATGGAGAAAAGTAACACCTCCAGGTTCCCCTTCTCCTGAAACCTGCGGGCAAAGGGCACGGGGTCAGCCCAGCCAGGGTGGACTGTCCCCACTGAACAAGCAGGGAGGGTGGCAGCAGGAGCCTTGGGGACACGCAGAGGCCCGGAGCGTGAGCCCTGCTGGGAGGCAGAGGGCCCCTCGGTGCCAAGAGTGTCCCGGCTGGCTCACTTGAGGGGCTTCTCCAGGGTGCAAAAGGCAGTGAAGGCCTGCAGCTGCTGCTGGACCCCAGACAGAGAGTTTGCAAACTTCTGGTTGGTGATGAAGGGGATGGTGATCTCGATCCATTCCAGTAACTCGCTGGCCAGAGACTCATATCGTTCTATGATCTTCTCAATCTCCAGCACTTGATCCAACACCTGCATCAGGGATAGGAGACCCGTATGAAATCCTGGCAGCAAGCAGAGGCCCCCTGGGGCATCCGCACAATTGACCCAGCCTGCCACATGGCCTTGAGCACTCCTTAACTCCTCCGTAATGGCCGGCCAGTGCTGCCAATTCCTGCAGTAGTCTGCTTCTGGGAGCTTCTGTGCTCCAGCCAGTCTGCCTGACCAGATGCCAGGTCCCCCTGGTCCCCCAAGAGGCCCTGGCAGACCAATGATTGCTATCAGATACTCATGTTCCTCTTGGAGCTCTCCCAAAAGCTGGACGAGGCTCCTTCCTTCCAGGGTCCACGCTCAGCTTCTGAGCATATGAAATATCCCACCCAGGCTGCGGTGGGGTTGGGGGTGGGGGTGGAGGTGCTTCCTTGCTCTGGACCAGCAGTGCAGCCTTCACCCTCCAAGCCTCCTGAGTGCCCCTAATGCATGGGGGCAGTGTGGGCCAGGCGCCTCTGGGAGCCGCACCTGCCAGGCTCACCTTTCCTATCCGCTTCCCCTCCACAGCCAGCGCCTTCATCTTGGAGAAGTAATGGTAAAAAGAAACCACGTAGGTAAGAACAGACTTCTCATCTGGATGCTCCACATTGACATCTGGGGGGGGGGGTCGGAGGAGGAGGAGGAGGAGGAGAGAAAGTACAGCAGCTGAGGAGCCAGCCAGGAGGCAGGCCAATGTCTCCTCTCCGTGGTTGGACAACAAGGATTGGAGGGGCAGAGCCTGGGCAGGTTCAGAACCACCGTCATCCCCGGAGAGAGGCTCAGGCACCCAACCAACTTGCAGGCCGTTGGGAGAAGGGAATGGATGCTGGGGAAGCGTGTTCACCTCTGGGGTTACCAAGGGATGAGTGGGTCATCATCCTCTATGTGAGTCAGATCCTGGCACAGCCCCCCAGGGTTAGCAGGGACAGATCAGCCCACCCCCCAGTTTTGTCTGGAGGCTTTATGCACAATGGCTCTTTGACCCTCTGAGGCCTGGGGTCAGCGGCCCTCCCTCTGCCAGACCAAGGCGAGGCAGAAGAAAAGACCGCTGTGCCTGCCTCCCGGCCCCTCTTGGTCCCAGAGATTGGCTACCGCTCTCTCAGCAACCCAAGGGGCAGCTGCCAGACGTCTCCGCAAAAGGGCCCTGGAGGGGAGCCTCTTTGGCTGCTGCCTTGCAACTGGGGCACCGAGGACTGCAGGGCCTGCCAGGCAAAGGGCTCTCTTGAGGAGGCAAATCCTGGCCTGAGAGACAGAAAGCGGACGGGGCTCCATCCCACTTCAGACTAAAAAGCAACAATGGAAATCTAAACCTGGCAAATCAGGAAACATTGCTTAGAACGCCCAGATCTGGAGCCGCGATGCCCAGACTGGCAGCAGCAGGAGCCATTTCTCTGCCAGGGCTTGGCTGAGGAGCTCCTTCCCAGCCCAGTTCAAGTGCTGTGGAGGGCAGGGCAGCAACTGGGCAGGCTGACTGGGTCCTGCCTTCTGCTCCTTTGCCACTTCCCCGCTTTGGGAGAAGTGCCCATCGAGAGGGCTCTGTTCCGGCCGTGGAAAGCTGGGCCTGGCAGAGCTCTCCACCTCCAACTTCCATCCCCACAGACACCCCCCCCCCCCCCAATGCAACTGCCAAGAAGCCTTCCCGGCTCAGAGCCCTCCTCCTGAGGCTGGGAAAGGGTTTCCTGTCTGCAGCGCTCTTGGGCAGAGAAAGCCACTGGTGCCATTTGGGGCCGATCCAGAGCCTTACCCTCGGGGTCCAGAAGTTTAGCCAGGCCCAGCTGCTGCTCGGCGGTGTTGAAGGCTTGCTGGAGGTTGTAGACCGCATTGGATTTGGTCAGCTTCTTGAAGTCAATGATATCTGGCCTGCGGAGGAAACAGAAGAGCTCCTGAAGTGCTGGGCCTGTCCAGGGTGGGACTGAGAGGGCCTTCCTCCTCACGGCACTGGACCTACCCCTAGCCTGGGACAAAGTCCACCGGAAACCCCGTGTATTTTGCAGCTGGCCAAAGGACATCTCCTGCAGCAGAGACCCCCCCCCCCGCCCCTGGCTGAAGAGAGTGTAGACAGCAATCCTCCAGCCATGTTTTCTCCCAAGCCCCCTCGGAGCGCCCTCACCTGTGCTTGTGAATGAGAGCGCTGAAGGCCAGCCCGTCCCGCCAGCTGGTGGTGAAGTTCTGAATGTTAACCTCGGGGTAACTGAAAAGGAGGAGGAGGAGGAGCCTCTTCTGAACCAGGGCAGTTGAGGGTAGGGAGGGGGCCTTGTTTCCCCCTCTGTGCCAGCAGGCAGCTGCAGAGCCCCAGGGATTCCCTGCCCACCGACAGGCTGCCTGCGCAGATGCAGGCAGGAGAGGAGGCTTCTGAGTGTGCAAGCATGTGCTCACAGCCCCATCCCCTCTTGGTTGTCAGGGCTCGGCCACCTGAGAGACACGAGGGCCTTCTTCAGAACTCACCCAGCTGTCTTCATCTGGCACCAGAGCAAGAGGGCATCCTTGGCCGAGCGGGTCTCTCGGCTGTCTTCGGTTTCAATTTTGATCACCTGGATCTGGGAGGGGAAGCAGGAGAGGGGAATCCTTTCACTCTCCTCTCTCCAAAGCTCACCTGTGTTCAGCCTCCTCCCCACCCCAGTCTCCATTTCCCTAGGTGCCTTCCCTGCCATGTCCTAGAAACCAGCTGCCTCCCTCCCTCCCTCCCTCTTTTGCCCAGGACACCCAGCCTTCCCCAACTCACTGCCACCTGCTTCTGGAGAGCTTAGGGAGACAAGACGGTTTCCAGGTTGCTTCTGGCAGATGACCTCCCCACCTGGCCCAGCTGCCCAGACATGGCCCTCTCTGTCACCCTCTCTGGCTCTACCTGGAATCTCAGGATGATGGTCCAGATGAGGCCCAGGGTCAGGCGGTGGTTGCCATCCACAATGTCGTGAGAACCCACGTTCTCCAGGTGAACGCGCTGCTCCTTCAGGAATTGCAGGGCTTTGTCCACGTTTTCCAGGGAGTGGATCCGCATTCTCCCCCGGGTGGGTTTGGGCTGCCACAGAAGCCAATCAAAATATAACTGCTCCCATCAGGGCGCAGTCTAAGCACATTCAGAATTGACAAGTAAGTAGCAACCTTTAAAAGCCTTCGGGAAGACTTGAAAACAGTTACTTAGAACCCATCTTCAAAGGCACAATCACAGTCATATTTCTGGCATCAAACCAGCTTGCATTTACAGCCAGTTGCAGAATTCCAGAATTTGGTTGAGATTTACAACAAAACAGCCCTGTCTTCTGCCTTTACCAACTAACCTTCTCAACAGCCCCTCACAGCCCTACAGAGTGCAAGTGTGGGGCAGGGGGCATCCTGCCCAGAGCCTTCCCCTTCCTCTGCCTTCCCTTTCAGGGCTCAGCCCCCCTTTTGGCCCCAGGCCTGAAGTTATCAGGCAAAAATCAAGGTGACTCCAACTGGCTCAAAGGTACACCCTCTTTACAGGAGAGATCAGCCCCTCTGTCCTGAGAGGCACCCCCCTCGTCCTCTGGGGCAGTCGTCCCTGAAGAAGACAAGAGATCCCCATACCAGCTGCTCTCCAGACAGAACTTCCAGCAGCTTAGTCAGCAGGTATCCGTCCCTCAGGTCTGTATAAAGGTCACCGATTCGGCAGGAGACCTGGCCCAGGTGGGAGTTGATCCACTTGGTGAAAGTCTTCTTCTGCACTGCGTCCCGCTCATCTGGCAAAATGTGGGGGGAGGGATGGCATTAGGCCACCCCTCTTTATTTAAAAACCCATTGGCTGCACCATTTCAGAGGGGAAGCACCCTCACCCAGTCCCATTTTGATGCCCCTCCCCATCGGCAATATCCTTTCCTGCCCAACAAGAGGAGCCCTGGAGGAGGGGAGGCCTACCCGCCAGGGCCTTGATCCGTGAGCATTCGAAGAGCTTGATAGTGGCCGTGGCCTCTTCCCAAGGCCGGGGCTGGGGGGGGTCGGTGCTTTCCCATCGGGTATTGCTGAGTTGCTGTTGGGCCTCCTGATTATCCAGCTGAGCCGGTGCAACATTTGCCATGTTGCTGCTGTCCTGGGAGCCCCATAAAGGGGCCACATGAACCCCCGAAGCTGCACCAGCTGCTTACATGCTGAGTTCAGAATTCCAAAAAAGGATGAAAGAGAAAATGGTACCTCTTGAAAACGAGCACCTGGTGGGCCTACGCCTGGCCCCAAAGGCGGTGTGAGATTTCACCAACTGGGTGATTCTCTGGTGAGGATGGAGAGGGGCTGGAAGATGCCTCCCCCCATTTCAACCAGTCCCCAGTGTAGCCAGCCAGCCAGCCAAGGTTGAGAAAAGACATAATGCAAAAGGAGGGAATTTGGTGCTTAGGCCTTTGCTGTCCCCTGGAGCAGATGAGAGAGCAGCACAGTTCATCTGTTTGAACTAGCGCCCCCCCCCCCCTCCTTTCCCTCAGAGCGCAACCTGAGGCAGCTAGACTGCCCTACTAGCTGGAGGGGTGTGTGGGTGTCCAAAACCTTCTGCATACTGCTAGACTTCCCTCTCCTCCCCTAGGAATTTGTCTGGCCCATTCAGAAGATTGGGAGTCAGAAGTGCCCCCCCACCCCCCCAGAAGAAAATCTGGGGCAGAAGATGCTGCAGATTAAATTATGGAAGTGGGGGGGGGGGCTTTCTCTTGATTAAATTGTAGGAAGAGAGTGGTGAAAGGACAGAGTCTGACCCGAATGGAAGTCTCCCTCTGTGGGCAGGAGGCTTGGGATGAGTCTGAAAGACTGAGAGAAGATCCTTCAGAGGTTAACCTAAGAGGGGAAGGGGGTGTTTGAGAGTGGCTGAATTGTGCCAGGGCAAAAGCCTAGGGAAGACTCATAGCATCCGGCCACAGCCACATGGTATGGCAGAATAACACACACACACCCATATTTAAGGCAGTGTGGCTCTTTATATTCGGTGGGAATCCACAAGGGGTTTCAGGAGCCCTGGGGTGCCTGGCCATCTTAAGGAGCTGCTCAGAGAATGGGGTTTCTCCATCAAGAAAGGCCGGGAAGCGGATGGTGGCTGAGGATGGTGGGTAAAGCAGCTCTCTGATGGAATTCAACACATGGGGCGGGGCACAAGGCACCGAGTCCCCAGGGCAGGTGGAGGGGGGTCTCTGGGACAACACCCCTGTCCAGCAAGTCACCTGATCCCTTGAGCAAGGGAGCAAGATGGGCATCATTCACCTACACATTTGGACACCCCAAATATGCAGCTCAAATTTTGCCCTGTTTGGGGATCTGGAGCCCAAGACTGCAAGACCGAAAGAGAGGTGCTGTTTCATCCGGTCCTTGGCAGGGAAGGAACCAGGTCCCGGGCCTTGTTCGGCTAAACAGGGCTCAGCAGGGGAGGGTGCAGGGCCTGGGTGATACCCCCCCTCTCCCCTTCCTTCTCTCCGGATGGAACCAGACCCAGCCCGAGGGTTCAGAAGACCCCTCCTCAACCCTTCAGCAGCCGCCAGAGGTTTGCAGAAGGGTCTGCCCCACGGAAGCAACAGCGGCCTTTCTGCTCCTCCGCCGTCCGGGGAAATGGGTCTGCTGCGGGGACGGCTGGTCCCGAAGGGCGGCGGGAGTGCGTCCGGACTCTCGGCCTACTCCCTCCCCTTCCGAGAGGCTTCCGGAGAATCGGCTCCGGCTCTTCTCCGCCTCGCTCCCGTTCCTGCTCTCGTCGTCAGAGCCCAGGGGTACCCTCGGCCCCCGAGCGCAGCCGCCGCCGGGCTCAACCTCACCTAAGCACCGGCACTTGCGGGGCCTCGTCCCTCCTCGCCGCCGGCAGCGACCGAGCAAGATGCTGCTGGCGGCCGCTCTCGTCGGTGGGCGCAGGAGCAGAGCTGAGCCGAGCCGCCCGGCGGGGCCGCTACGCCGGTCTCGCTATTGCCGTCCTCGCCAAGCAGCCAATCCAGGAGCGCTGCTCAGCCCCTCCCCGAAAGCCGGAGAGCCCCCCTCCCGCCGCGGCCGCTGCAAGGGCGGCTTTTCAGGAGCGGCGGCGGCCGCCGCTCAGCAATCCCGGCGCCCGCAGCCCAGCAGCCCGCGCCCGCCGGAGAGAGATGCCCGGGCGGATCTGCGGCAGCAGGCGGGCGCGAAGCAGGTCACCTTGCGCCCGTCCTTGGCCTCCTGCCGCTCGGCCGGCCGTCGGCTTCTCCACGCGAGCCGCGGCTGCCGGTTGGAGCCCCGAGGCGGGGCTTCAGTTGAAAGCCAGGGCTGTGCGGCTGCGGCGGAAAGAAGCGGAGCTGCGCCCGGCACCTTGGAGGACGGGAAGGTGCGAGCCAGGCGGCGGCTGCTCTCGCCGATAACTGAGCCGACGAGACAGAATGGGAGGGAGCGCGACGGAGGGCCCCGCATGGCTGAGCCGTGCGGTTGGGTAGGGAGCGGGGACGGCTGCCCCGAAAGGACGACGGCCGAACCCTGCACCTTTGCTCTGCCGGCTGGGCTCCGGCTAAGGCCGCCCCTTTCCTTTCCGCGCTGCCCTCTTTTGCTAAAGTTCCGGGCCGGGCCGGGCCGGGGAGCAATTGCCAGGAAGGCGCCCCGACCGAGGAGGCTCAGACTGGATCCCGCGGCTTGGCCAGCGCATCAACCACTGCCGCCCCTTTCGAGACGGCCACTGGCCGCTTCCCTCGGGCACCCAGGGGAGGGGAGGGGAGGTAGGCCCGCCGGCGGAGGAGACGGGCTTCGGTTGCTCCTTCTGCTGCGACCCCGAGCGAACCCACGGGGCTCGGGCCCCTGGCTGCGGCTGACGGGTGCCCTGTCCGCCGGTGGAAGCGAAGCGGCCAAGCGCCGCCTTCCGCTGGCCCTGCCTCTCCGGGCGGAGCTCCAGGCGGAAGGGCTTGCTTCGGCCCTGGGCTGGAGCGGCGAGAAGGCGACGGCATGGAGGGAAGGCGCGCGCCTGGAGGCCCGGCTGCCGCAGCCTGCAAGAAAATCGCCCTCTTCGGCGCCACCGGCATGACGGGCCTGGCCACCCTGGCGCAAGCCCTCCAGGCGGGTGAGGCAGGGCAGGGCAGGGGCCGCCGGACTGGGGGCAGAAGCAACGGGGAACCTGCGAAGGGCCGCGCTCGGGACACGGTTGCTTCCCCGAAGAAGCGGCGCAGCGGCTGACAATAGGGGGAGGGGGGAATACCCAAGGAGCCGCGGCTTGCACCCGGGGCGGCTGTGTGTTGGTTGGTGGTGGGGCTGGTCAGGATTCAACGCTTCCGGATGAAGGCTGCCTTTCCCCAGTTGGCGCCGCGTCTGCCAGGTGTCCCCCGGGGCTGTTGCTACCACAGAGCCATCATCCCGAGTGCGGTTTCGGGAGATGGGAGCTTGGTTTAGCTGCGGGTGAGGCCACCAGACCTGAACCCCAAAGCCCAGTTCTGGCCGTGTTCCAGTGTGCTTGGCAGGCAGAAGCGGCCGGGGCTGACTCGGCGCTTGGGATGCTATCACAAGTCGCCCGGCGTTCCCCGCCCCCCTGCTTGCCCGGTGCTGGGCAGTGATAAGGAGGAGAGTCTGGGGCCAGCCCTGCAGGGACCTTCTCGTTTCTTTGGGAGTTGAGCTAATTCTGGAGGCTGTTCTGCCCCTCCTTTTCCTCCAGCCAAGGCGGGTGGGTGGGGGGCTGGCCCACCTCTGCTGGGGAGACATATTGCTCGTGTTCCCACCCCCTTTTTGCAAGACAGGAGAGGGGGGGGGCAAAGCTTGTTGCAATTGATGTTTTAGGTAAGGAAGTGAAAAGAGGTCCCCAGTGCCCCTCTGAGCATTGCACCCATAACTGGGGGGGGGGGGGAGAGGGTGTCTGGGCTGGTCACCCAGGTGGGGAGAGTTGCTGGATTGTAGGATTACGCCTGGCCCTCTGGCTTCTCTGAATTTGAAGGTACAGAGGTCCTGGGGTGTCATGGAGGGGGGAAAGGAAGCTTCAATGCCATGTGGTGGGGTGGGGGAAGCTTGGATTACATTTAAGTGGAGCTCAGCTGCCTAGAGGGGGTGGGTTGGTCCTGAGCTCCCAAACTTGGCACAGAGGCAAGGAAAAATGCCAGAATTGCCCAATGCAGCTCAAGTTAATTTTCAAAGGGGAAAAGAAATCCACAAAATATTATTATTATCATTATCATTATCATTATTATTATTAAATTTGTATACCGCCCTTCTCCCTTGCAGGACTCAGGGCGGTGAACAGGCATCAATAAAAACATACAAAGGACATCGATACATAAAATACTGTAAAATAATATTAAATTGGGGCCCGTTCTAAAATCCAGATAAAAACTCTTAAATAAAACCAATTAAACCAATTAAAAGCTACTACGCCAGGATAATTATTACACAGAATAAATGCGTTTTCAAGGTCCGACGGAAGAGGCGCAGGTCAGTGGTCGTACGTAGGTCGGGGGGGGGGGTAGATCGTTCAAGAGGGCAGGGGCTGCCACAGAGAAGGCTCTCCCCCTGGGGGTCGCCAGGCGGCATTGTTTGGCCCACGGCATCCTGAGGAGGCCTAGTCTGTGGAAGCGAACTGGTCGGTGGGAGGTATTTGGTAGCAGGAGGCGGTCTTGCAAATAACCAGGACCCGTGCCATGGAGCGCTTTGAAGATGGTTACAAGCACCTTGAAGCGCACCCGGAAAGCCACAGGCAGCCAGTGCAGCTCGCGCAGGAGAGGTGTCACGTGGGAGCACCTTGAGGCTCCCAGACTCCCCCGCGCGGCTGCATTCTGCACTAACTGGAGCTTCCGGGGGCTGCCATGTAGAGAGCGTTGCAGTAGTCCAGGCGGGAAATGAAGAGGGCTTGAGTAACCGTGCGTAGAGCGTCATGATCCAGAAAGGGACGCAACTGACGAATCAAGCGAACCTGATAAGCCCCCGCTGGCCACAGCTGTCATGTGATCGTCTAATGACAGCCGAGAGTCCAGGAGGAGATCCAAGTTGCGAGCCCTCTCTGTGGGGGCCAGTGATTTGCCCCCAATAGCCAGCGATGGTACCAACTGGCTGTAACGTGATGCTGGAAGCCACAGCCACTCAGTCTTGGACGGGTTGAGTCGAAGCCTGTTTCTCCCCATCCAGACTCGCACGGCCTCCAGACACCGGGACATCACTTCGACGGCATTGTTGGGGTGGTCTGGGGTAGAAATGTACAGCTCTGTTTCATCCGCGTACTGCTGGAATTCTACCCCAAAACCACGGATGATCTCACCCAATGGCTTCATATAAATGTTGAATGTTGAATGTTGAATGTTGAATGTTGAATGTTGAATGTTGAACAGGAGAGGCGAGAGGACCGACCCCTGTGGCACCCCACACGTGAGGTGCCTCAACGTCGACCTCTATCCTCCTGCCAACACAAATTGCGACCGGTCGGAGAGGTAGGAGGAGAACCACCGTAAAATGGTGCCTCCCAACCCCAACCCCTCCAGCCGGTGCAATAGGATACCATGGTCGATGGTATCAAAAGCCGCTGAGAGATCTAAGTGGCATAAAATGTCCTTCACATAAAATGTAAGTGGCATAAAATGTCCTTCACTGGCAGAACATATAAAATAGTCCCTGAAGAAGGCTAGTGTGCTTGAAGAAGGCTTTAGATCTAAAAAAGAATGTTTTCCCGCAGAAAAAATTATAATACAAAAAATTCTGCCAGGCTAAACAGCTTTAGGGTTTCCTCTGTAATTAATTTCTCAAATATGTGAACAAGCCAGGAAAACAATTCCCTAAAGTTATTTTTAAAAGGCAAAGCACTTAATGCTGAACAACCTGAGGAGACAATTAGACGTTAAAGGGAAGAGACAGTGTTTCAGAAAAAGCACTGTAGTCAAGGAAAATGGGCACCAAAGTCCTTCCCTTCTTCCCTTCTGTCCATAGAGGTGGCCAGAGCAGAAGGACAAGTGAGAGTGCTGGCCAGGAGGGCAAGGGGGGAAGCAGAAATTCTTCCTCTGAATTCCACCCATTGCCAACCCATTCAGGGCAAAGGGCTGAGGGTTTCTCCCCCCCCCCTAAGGCTTCCTTATATATATATATATATATTGTTGTGAGTGGGTTGATTGGCTGTGCAGTTGCATCGTGACTGGTAGACTGCACAGCCAATCAACCCACTCACAACAATAGTCAGCACTCCACCCCCCCACCCCCACCAAGATTTAAAGAGGGGCGATGCCTCCGCAGTCACACTCACAGACACAAGCCTGCCTGATGATGACAAGTGAGATCTTGTCGAAACGTTGCAACAACTTTTCTATGCCTTATACACGGGAAAATACATTTAACCATTCTCAATTTCGTATAACTCATCGTTTGGTTACCAGCTTTTGTGCATCTATCTTTATAATTATATATATAATTACTGATTATCCATAAAGCATAGCTAAATACATCACTATCATTGAGCATTTATGTGTTCAATTACAATTAATATTCCTTCATTTCAAACAAACCTTGTTTCCTTGAGTCCTTAATTGTCTATTTAATAACAAATCTTTATAAAAATCACCTATCTCTTTCTATTGTTCTTACAGAATGAGAGAATTTTCCATCAATTCATATTATGCATCATTACTTTTCAATTATCAACACTATCACCCATCATCCATAAAATCTACAGTACTTATATATCACATATTCAAACTCTAGTAATATTTCCCCATTGTTAAACCAAATAGTTACTAAATATTTCAATCCATATATGTATCGATCATTCAGGCTCCCTTTGCTACTCCCTCCAAGGGCTTGGGGGGAGGATGCCTTGACCAGCTGCTTTCTTTTCCCCCTTGCCAGGCTACCAGGTGACAGTGCTGGTGCGGGATCCTGCCCGGCTGCCCCCTGACCTCCAGCCAGCACAAGTGGTGGTGGGAGATGTGCTGAACCCGGCAGACGTCGATCGAGCTGTGAGGGGGCAGGATGCCGTGATCATCGTCTTGGGCACCCGCAATGACCTCAGTAGGAACACTTGTACTTCCTCCCCGGCCTCTCCCTCTTCGGAGGCTTTGGGCTCATGTGAGTTTCCTTCTCCGCCTCTCAGGTCCCACCACCATGATGTCCGAAGGCACCCGGAACATCGTGGCAGCCATGAAGTCCTGCAGCATCAGCAAAGTGGTAGTCTGTCTCTCAGGTAGGCATCCCGTGAAATGCCTGGGGGTCACCTCCTCCTGCCTCCTGGATAGGATCTCCAGCTGAGCAAAGGGTCAGAAGCCTCCCCCCCTTCCGGCCACCTGTCTGACAGCCCTGGGTTTCCTTTGGGAAAAGAACTGCCTTGGGGTCTCCAGGAGGGAAGAGAATGAAGAGATGCTTCCACTGGCCGGGCAGTTTGAGGTCTTGGAGGAAATTGGAAGGAAATGAATGTCAGTGGGATGCTGGCCCCACCTCTGCTCTTCTCCAGACCAGATAGGGGAAGGGGCCTCACAGGGCACCATGGGGCATGCAGAGCTGCCTCGGATTCCTGCAAGGGGGCTTGCCTTCCTTGGTCTCCTCAGCCCTCCTCTGACCTCATCTATATGTTCACCTTGGACGCTCTTCCCCTCTCTTTGCAAAGAGGTGGGCTGAGCCTGTGGACTGTGGGTCTCTTGTAGCTTTCCTGATGTGGGACCCGGACAAAGTTCCTGCCAGGCTGCAGCCAGTGACCGAAGACCACATCCGCATGCAGCAGATCCTGAAGGAGTCAGGCCTGGACTGCGTCTACGTTATGCCACCCCACATTGCAGGTGTGTTCTGGGCAGAGATCTGGGTGGTGGGGGCACAGTGACCGGCAACTGGTGGGTCAGTCTGGATGCAGGAAGGGTTTGTGACCATTTTCCACCAGTAAAAAAACCTGGAAGCCCCTAATGTAGACCTGCGCCCCATTTCTGGTGCTGAGCCAGGTGTTAGGGCTGCATGGTGGTCCAGGTGGGCTTTGCATGCAGCTTCTGGCAATGGGTGTTCTTCCTCCTGCAGGTGACCAGCCCCTCACCGGTGACTACACCGTAACCGTGAACACCTCAAGCGGTGCCCGAGTCATCTCAAAGCATGACCTGGGGCACTTCTTTCTCAAGTGCTTGACCACATCGGAGTATGATGGGAAAAATGTCTACCTCTCCAGGCATTATTCCAAGGAATGACCCCCCTCCTCAAAAGGCTGGAAATCGCTGCCTTAGACGCCTTCACCCACCGCCTCTTCTGCCACCGAGTGCATCCCCCCCCCCTCATAGGAAGGCCCTGAATCCAAGCACAGCTGGGTTGCCTCTGGCCCCGATCTGGGCTGGTGGTGTGCAGCTTCTTTTCCCATGTCAGAAAGGGCTTTTTGGGCAGCAAAGAATTTTTCTCCGCCGAGGACAGCCCTTGCACAGAACAAATGGTCTAGGGCAGTGATGGCTAACCTTTTTGGGCTCGCGTGCCAAAAGCGGGGGGAGCGCAGGGGGGTCGTGCATGGGCGTGCCACACCCATAATGCTAGGTGCACGACCCCCTGCTTTTGGCACGCTTTTTTCACCCTCCCCAGGCTCCAGAGGCTTTCTAGGAGCCTGGGGAGGGTGAAAACAGCCTCCCCTCCCCACCTCCAGAGGCTTCAGGAGCTTCCCTGAAACCTCCAGAGGGTGAAAAACGGCCTCAAAAGAAGGCCTAAATCACCTGGCCAGCGCACATAAGCACGCTGGAGTTGACAGGGCAACGCCTCGCGTGCCCTAAGAAATGGTTCCGTGTGCCACCTGTGACACCCGTGCCATAGGTTCGTCATCACTGGTCTAGGGTCTCCAGCCAAGCCCCTTCTATCAGTGGAGAGGAGGTTGGATGCCACCTTGAAAATTAGCTATCCAGCTATAAATAAACCCATCAAGTAACTGAATATCCCTGGGTTAATGTTAACTTTCCTCCTGTGTTGCTAAGAAACCTTGATTCATGTTGATCCTTGTAAAATTCTGTGCAACTTGAAAGCATTCAAAGCATAAGCAGCTAATCAAATAAATGCTAAACTATTTGGATGGTAATGTGATTACTGGGATCTAATTAAGGACGGAAGGAGTTTCTATAATTTCTTGTGCTGAACTATCTATTATTTGTGTTGTGGTTAAAGGCAAAAGAGTGACCCTAAGGAGGGATTACAGATCAGGCCTTCTTAAAGGGGGGAAGGGGGGGCTGCACCCTCCCTGGCCATTGTCGCACCTCCACTGGGACACAGAAATATCAAAGGAATAAACATGGATGGGCATTTAGTGGCCACTTTGGGGCAATAAGTCAGCTGCTTTTCATTCAGGGAAATATGAAAAACTAGGATTTCATGAATAGTAAAATAGTAAAATAGAAGATTGAGCTAGTCCTCACACAAGATTCAATTAAAAATAGGCATGACTATGATTTATTGCATAAGCCACAATTAGATGGATTCATATAACACAACAGCCAGTTTGGTGAACCGGGAGGGGTGAGTTCTAATCCTCCCTTTAGCCTTGGCCCTCTCTCTCAGACAGCCCACCTCGCACGGTGGTTGCGATGAAGAAAAGAGGCAGGGGCTTTAGGGGTTTTTCCTGCCTTCAGTTGACTAAATATTTTCAAAAGTGGGGGTGCTTTTGAAACCCTCCCCGGACGTTTCTGCCGAGGAGGCGGCTGTCTCGGTTCTCCGCCAGCCTCAGCGCAGCGGAACCGTCCTGTGCCGGGGGACCAGCGACCTCTCCCGGGCCAATCGCACGGCTTTAGCCCGGCGCCTCCTGGCTCCGAACAGGAACGCCAAGCGACGAGGCTGCAAACGCCGCCTCCAGGGGTCGCCCTTGCCCCAGCCCGCCTTCGAAGAGCGGCCTCCTCGGCAGCGCCTCCAACCGGGCAGATCCCGGGACCGCTCCCTGCCCAGCCAATCAGCGCATGGGGCGTTGGGCCCCCTTCCTTTCCTCTATGGAGATAAGGCGTTCTTGCGAGCACTCCCATTGGCCGCGACGGCTCCCTCCGCCCACGCAGAGCGTCCCGAGCGACCCACCTCTCATCCAATCGGAGAGATTCGCCGGGGAGGGGGCGGCGTGCCGGCCGCTGATTGGCCTCCAGATCCCGCCGACTGGCCACTGAGCAGCCGGGTAGGTGGGAGAGGGGCCCGGGGATCCCCGGCGCTGGGGGCTGGCGCGGCCAGGGGGCTCCGGCGGCAGGCACCTTCTCCGCCTGCGCGCTTCTCCCGGAGGTTTTCCGGCCAGCGGCGCAAGGGAGCCGTAGGGGCGCCGGGAGGGCAACAGAGGAGACGGGCGGTGCGGGCGCGCTGGAGGCTGAGATGAGGCAATCGGGTGAGGGTCGCATCCCCTTTCGGGAGCTTGGCGGGCCGCCACCGCCTCGCCCGGCCTCCCAGGTGTCGCCCGGCAAGGCGCGTTAAGTCAAGGAGGAATCGGAGAAGCCCCCCCCCCCCGCCCCTTTGCCTGGTTCTCTGGAGGGAGGGGGGAGGCTGCCGCACCAAAGCCGCAGGCTGAAGCCCTCGCTCTGTCTGCGCTCTGGGCTGCCTGGCAGGCTAGACCCCCTGTCCGGGCTTGGCATCTCTGAGGGCTTCCCTTCTGCTCTTTTCCAGAAATCCACCGATGACAGCCACGAAGCGAAAGCGGGCCGAAGAGGAGGAGGCTGAGCCTGCTGTGCCAGGCAGCTCTCTCTTCAGCCTGTCCGTCTCCAAGCTCCACCAAAGCCTGCAGCATGTTGAGCCCAACCTTCGGCACCTGGTGCTCGTGTCCAACACGCTCCGTCGCTTCCAGGGGCAGCCGGGGCCTGCCTCTGTTCTCCATGCTGCTTTAGGCCAGGAGGAGCCTCCTGAGGGCAGCTGGATGCCCAGTGCCCTGGCCTGCAACCTGCCAGAGCCCAGCTGCCGGCTGATGCCACCCCCTTCCCTCTCCTCGACCGTGGGCGACCTCCTTTCCGATGGGGACTCATCTACCTCCCCGGACTTTTTTGAGGACTCAAGTGATGTTGGTCAGCCCCAAGAGCCCCCGCTACCTTTGCTCAGCCCTGAGGCTGCATGGTTTTCCCACACCTGCCCTCCTAGCACCCTGGACCTTCCGAGCCCTGGCGGCTACCTTCTGGAAGATAGCCTGGAGGGGGTCTTGGAGGACATCGCCACTTCCATGTTTGACTGTGATCTGTGGCTGCCCACCAGCCTCCCCAACTTCAAGGAGGCCTTCTGCTCACCTGGGGAACAGGTGCCAGGTCTGGCAGACCATCTTGACTGTCTCGTGGATGTGCTTGTGGGAGTGCAGGGACGCCGAGGGCCCCATCAAGGGAATTGTAGTCCCTGGTTGCCTGCTGGAAATGAGGTTGACAATCTCAGGGAAAGGGCTTCTGCCGCAGAGACCAAAGTCCTCATTGCAACTTCCCCTCACACGGCTACCTCTTTGGAAGTGACCCACTTGAAGTAGTTTGGGTACTTCACTTGCCATCTTCCATTTGCCAGTCAAATCGAGGCTACAGTAAAGTTCTGCAGTGACCTACAGAGGTTCTTCTGGAGCTCAGCTGGAAACTTTACTTGCACAAAGGGCTGGGTCAGTCTCATTCGGAGGGCATTGCAGGACTGCTTTTGGGAGAGAGCGTTTACCCCTCTGTTTTCCCTCTCCTCGTGAGCCCTCCTGATCTGCCTGGGGGGAGGAACTTCACCAGGCTGGTCTCTTTATGTGAGTAGAGAGAGCACAACTCCCACAAGTTGGCCAGTCAAGAATGGTGAAAGGGTAATTTATTATATGAGCATCAAGTACTAAAAAAAGTGAAAAAGCTGCATCCTGCTTGGAATAGTTTAACACTTTCATGTTGGAATTGCATGTACTCTGTGTATCTGAGAAGGAGGGACAGGAAGAGGGTCTTCTCATTTCCTGTCCCCAAGGCCCCGGAGCCTCTTGACCAAGCACACCCAGCTGCTGCCTGCCCCTCTTGTCTTGACAGCAATGGCGGCAGCTCCCTCCCTGAGCTGGATGGTACCTTTTTCAGGGAGCAGGTTGGAATTTCGGCCTGCCCTGGGCAACTCCTCTTTTGGCGCTGGGAGAGAAAGACAAACTCCTTGATGGATGTTCTGAGGAGGCAGAGCAGGGAGGGGGAGTTTGTGGGACAAGGTGGGGGGGGGGGCTTTCGTGAGGGATGGGACATTGCTGGGCTTGGAAGGTGAGCCAGTGCGTATGCCGGCTTCAGGGTGCAGCCCCTGCGCAGAGACCCAAAGCAGTTGCTGGAGTGGAGAAGACCTCCAGGACAAGGAGGTTCCTGCAGAGGACAAATTCTGAACGGCTTCGGCACCAATTTAAGATGAAGAATGTAGAACTCTTAGGGGTTGGATCAACAGTTTTAGTCCAACAGTTTTCCTTCCTCGGTGACAACCCAACTATTTTTATTTATTTATTTATTTATTAAATTTTTATACCACCCTTCTCCCTTCCGGGACTCACGGTGTACAGGCACTAATACAAGGCAATGATATAAAACATAAAATACAATTAAAAATCTATTAAATAGCTAGCCTGACTAAAATCCTGTTAAAAACCCTTACTAAAACAATTAAAAAAACTATGCCAGCCACGAAACAAATGGGTCTTCAAGGCCCAACGGAACTGGCGCAGGTCCGTGATTGTCCGTAGTTCAGGGGGTAGGTCATTCCAGAGGGCAGGAGCTGCCACAGAGAAGGCTCTCCCCCTAGGGGTCACCAGCCGGCATTGCCTGGCCAACGGCACCCTGAGGAGGCCCTCTCTGTGGGAGCGGACTGGTCGGTGGGAGGTATTTGGTAGCAGGAGGTGGTCTTGCAGATAACCAGGTCCCTTGCCATGGAGTGCTTTGAAGGTGGTTACTAATACCTTGAAGCGCACCTGGAAAGCCACAGGCAGCCAGTGCAGCTCGCGCAGGAGAGGTGTCACGTGGGAGCATCTAGACGCTCCCAGAATCCCCTGCGCGGCCGCATTCTGAATTAACTGGAGTCTCCGGGTGCACTTCAAGGGAAGCCCCATGTAGAGAGCGTTGCAGTAGTCCAGACGGGAAATGACGAGGGCTTGGGTGACCGTGCGTAAAGCGTCACAATCCAGAAAGGGGCGCATCAGGCGAACCTGATAAAAAGCCACCCTGGCCACGGCTGTCAGATGATCTAGAGACAGCCGAGAATCCAGGAGAACACCCAAGTTGCGAGCCCTCTCTGTAGGGGCCAATGACTCGCCAGCGATGGCACCAGCTGGCTATATTGTGACGCCGGAAGCCACAGCCACTCGGTCTTGGACGGGTTGAGTCGGAGCCGGTTTCTCCCCATCCAGACTCGCACGGCCTCCAGACACCGGGACATCACTTCCACGGCATCTTTGGGGTGGGCCGGGGTAGAGATGTACAGCTGAGTATCATCAGCGTACTGATGGAACTCTACCCCGAAACCACGGATGATCTCACCCAACGGCTTCATATAGATGTTGAACAGGAGAGGCGAGAGGACCGACCCCTGTGGCACCCCACAAGTGAGGCACCTCGACATCGACCTCTGCCCTCCTGCCAACACAAATTGCAACCGGTCAGAGAGGTAGGAGGTGCACCCCACCCCCTCCAGCCGGCGCAACATGATACCATGGTCGAAGGCATCGAAAGCCGCTGAGAGATCTAACAGGACCAGGATCGAGGAACATCCCCTACCCCGAGCCCTCCAGAGATCATCCACCAACGCGACCAATGCCGTCTCCGTGCTGTGCCCAGGCCGGAAGCCGGACTGGCGCGAGTCCAGGTAGACACTTTCCTCCAGGTGCTGAGGGAGCTGCTGTGCCACCACACTCTCAACAACCTTTGCAAGAAACCGAAGGTTGGAGACAGGACGGTAGTTGGCCAACACAGCCGGGAAAACTCTGAATGGAAAAAGGAGAGGATGACCTGGGTTTGCTCTGCCCTGCCTGATCTCCTGCTGCTCATGGAGGTTCCAGCCTGTTTGTCTTTCCATAACTGGTGTTCTAAATCCATCTTTACATTTTCTAAGCAAGGGGCTGTTCCCAACCTTGCAGTGGAATTCATGGTGGTTGGAGTTCAACAATACATAAATTATGTTTTGACTGGTTACGTGTTCATTGACACAGCTACAGAAGTTCACCTAAGGCCACCCTCTCTCACCGTATCTTGCTCTTGTGAATCGGACTGATATTAAGAATGGAGCAAAGAGGGGAGGGGGACTTTTGCCTTTGCCCCTTCTGAAGACCCTTCCCAAGAGGTTCTTAACCTCGTGACTAGCAGCATCCCATGGCCCTTTTTTTGCAAATTGCAGATTTCTAAGGCTGACCTAATCTGCTTTTTAAACACTTTTTGCATAAAAAAACTTTATATTCCATGTCAGTTGCCAAAAGTTATTTGGTTGTGGCATAGGTTTGATAAGCAAATAGATAATAAGGAAAATAAAAATGAAAACCTCTGGAGGAAGAGAGTAGAACGTCTGGAGATTCTCCATCAGGGTTGACCCAGAGGTGCTTTTTTCAAAAGGCAACTGGACTTGCTTACCTTTTTCTTCAAAAAACATTCACTTCTAAGAAGCTTCATCAGTTCAACATCCTGGAACAGAAGCGAAACATTTTCAAAGAAAAAAAACCCAAGAAAGTCCCATTTCCTTTTGGAGAGCGCATCTTTGGGACGAGAGGGTAGGACAGAAAATGACGCTGCTTCTCAGTGCCTGCTTGCAAGGGGGTGTTTTCAGCCCTCACCCAACTGCCATGACCTCCCCCACAAATATACCTTGCTCTCCAAAGTTGTGTGGTCCACTGCACTCCCAAGATGCCACCCCAGGTGGCAGCCCTCGAGACCCCCACTCCATGGGGCTGTTCTGACTTGGCTGGAGCACCAATCCAGCAGAGAGCAGGAGGGACACATTTGTCCCATCCTTCCAAAGAAGCTCAGCTCCCAATTGGAGGAGGGTGCGCCAAGAGGGCGTCTTCCCCAGCCTTGTGGCTGAGTTGAGGTGGAAGCCTGCGTAAGGCCCCCCTGGGCCTCTGGCGATGGCCTCTCACTGTGCCCAGGCTGTTGAGGTAAAGCTGGTGCCTCACTTGGATGCCAGGCCCTGATTCGCCCACTGGGAAACTCTTGCTTCAGGCTCTCCCCCCCCCCTCTGCATCTGGCTTAGCATTTGGACTCCCGCCTCCTCTGCGCTGCTGGAGGAAGAATGAGAGGCGCGCAGAGTTGCTTATCCCCTGGTCGCTTCTTCCGCCTGGCAGCTGGTGACTGGCGGCCGCTCGGTCGCAACGCTTCTCTGGGCGGGGCTGCCTCGGAGCCGGCTCGACGCCGCCCAGACCCTGCCCTGGCCCCGCCGCCCGCCTCGGACACCCACGGGATGGAGGGTCGGCCAGAGCCGCCCGCTTCCTCCTGGACCGCGCCCGGAGCGCCTCGGCCAGACCGGCGGGTGAGCTTTGCGGAGCGGAGGAACCGGCTCGGGTAAGTATGAAGGGGCCGGCGCGTGGACAGACCGGAGGGCCTCGCTGTGCAGAGCCGCGCTGGTCTGGTGCGAGGGGAGGGAAGCTCCGGCGTCCTTCGGCCCTTTCCCAACCTGGCTCACTGGGCGCGGCAAGCGCGGAAGGGAAGGGAGCGCGGACTCCTGCTGGGCCGGCGGGGCGAGACTCTGCTCGACGCCTTTTCCCCAGTCTCCGCGTTCTTCCCGAGCCGGCCACAGGAGGCGTGCCCTCCGCTTTCTCCCGGTCGGCGCGACAGCCCCCTGCCCCCGGATAGCCACGAGGAGAATCTCGGGTGCCCCGCGGCCCAGGGAAAGCCAGTGGCGAGCGGGGAGGGGATCGAGGGACCTTGCTGAGCTTGGCCTAACTGCAGTTTGGAAGATTCGCCAAATGTCCCCCGAGCCGCTGGTTCCCGGGTCAGGCGTCAGGCGCCTTTTTCAACCTTTCCTTGATAGTTTCCCTTTTCCATCATTTACTTAATTGAGGCAGCGGTTCTGGTCTGCAGAACCCAAATGGCCACCAGAGTTGGTGACTGTGCCGTGGGCTCGGAGCTGCCCTCCCGCTCTTGAAAAGAAAGCAAAGGGGGGGGGGGGGGGAAGGACGGCAGGACGCTATCCTGGCAGGAATGACAGCCTCGGGGCACCTGGCAGCAGCCAGGATAGGATGGTCACGCTGCTCCTGGCTGGGCTGCCTGACTCTCCCAGGAGCTGCTGCTGCTTCTAGAGTTGGAAAGGGTGAGGGTGGCTTGGGGCACAGGAAGAGCCCCCTTTGGCAGAGAGGGCAGCATCTTCAGCAGCTTCTAGCTGACTGCCAATGGCTTTTCCTCTTTGATTGCATCTCTGGAAGGCCAGGGGAGCTCCTCTCCCTGCCTTTAGCAAGTGAGAATGGGTGTTCCAACTCAGGAAGGGAGTCAGTTCCTTTCCCGAGAGCTGCTGAGATCTGGGGGAAGCCCACTTTCCCCCACCTCGACTTGGGCGGCCTTGTGCCAGGACTGGGCGGGGGGGGGGGCATCCAGGAGACAATGGGAGGAAAGGTCTTGGCACTACTGGCCCTGCCCTCGGAGCCAGGAAATGAAGCTGCCAGGATGTTTGCTGTCTGCTTCGGGGGCAGGGAAAGGAGAGGACAAGACGGGGGTCTCCATAGGGAGCAGAGCCCAGAGGCTGCAGGGGGCAGAGGGAAAGGGGGAGGTGAGGGCGGAGCTCGTGGGGGAGTGCCAGAACCCAGGCAAGAGAGAGGGAGCAGTTGGTCCTTCGAAGGGGCTTTAAGGGGCTCAGCTGCTCTTAGCGGCCGTCCTTGGGGCCCAGTGTGGGCAGGGAAAGCTTGGCTTCTCCCAGCCCTGGGCATGCCTTGCAGGAGAAGGGCTCGGACCAGCCTCCCCCCTCCCCCGTGCTTTTGTCCCACTGCTGGGCCTGTCATTGGAAGTCCTCCCTGGAGCCTGAGTCTTTCGCAGCTCAGCCTGAAAGGGATCCTTCCAAGCCAGGGATGGAGGGCTGATCCCCGCTTCTCCTTACCCAACTCCCACCTTTGGGCTTGCTCCAGCTCTCTCTCCAGGACCGGGGGGGGGGGGGGGGGGGGGGGGGCTGGTCTGCCGCCACTTTTCTTGGGAAGGAGGCTCCTCAAAATGGGACACGGAGGAGACACGGATTTGAGGGCATCTGACTGGAAGGGTCTATCAAAGATCGGGACCCAGAATTAGTCACGATGTGCTGGGCTGGGTGGGCAAACTGGGAGGCCTCCTTTCCCTTGAGACAAATGCCCTAGCACAGCCAGCAACCAGCAAGTCCTCCGGGGAAAGAGAGAGAAATGCCCCCACTCTCCCCCGAGTCTCTTGAGGGCAACTCTCCCAAAGCCAAGCCTCTTCCGTGCGCCTGCCAGGTCTGGTCACCTGGGCAGGGCAAGGCTGCTCTCACAGGGCAGGTGGGTGAGGCCGGGGTGGGCAGTTGACGTCCAGCACAAGGACACAACAGGCACAGTCATCTAGCAAGGGCAGATTGTGGCTCCTGTGCCTGAAATGCCTCTGGGCTGCCCACCTTCGGGAAGGAGGCCGAGTCACCTTCCTGGGCTGCCTCTGCTGGGTGGAACGTGACCCCCATTCTGCCTCCCCCTCCTGGAGTTTTGCTGAGACTACAGAATGCCTGACCTTCTCCCAAGCTTCCAGCTGCTCGGCCATGAGCAGAGGGGGAGTGAGCTCCCATTCTCTTTGCTCACTGCCTCTTCCACTCAAACTATGGGAGCTGCTGAAGTCCCGTCAGCATCTCCCTCCGGCTGGCCCAGGGACGGAGGAGTTTTTCTTCAGGCCTAGCCTGACACCTCCTGAGTCCACTTATGTTTTGCTGCCCATGCCTGGGGAATCGTCTTCCAGCCCTGAACGGGAGGAAGGGACTTACTATGCTGTTGCCCAAGAGGCAACTTGGATTCCTGCTGAAAGAGGCCTCTGAGGGCTGCGTGCTGGCTTCCAAAGAAGCACAGGGGACCGCCCTCACCTCCAGGGGTTTCTCGCCAGGCCTGGCTGGAAGCTATTTCCTGGGCTCCATGGAAGGCCTGGCCGAGGCACTCAATCCCTCCAGCGTCTGCTTGACCTTTCGGTGACCACAAACACTCCTATGCGCTTTTCCTGGCTCTGCCAGGGGCGCCTGTCCAGTGGACTGAAGACCCTCCTGGCTGTATGTTTCGTCCTTTCCTCTCTTGTCCTCTCCTTCGTCCCCCCCCAGGCTGGTCCTCTGAGTTGCCCTGTCGGGCAGGCTGCACAGGCAACCAGGGAGAGGCAGTAGCCCAGCTCTCCTGACCCCTCTGCTTGGTCAGAAGAGGGGGGCTGCTCCAGCTGCACCAGTGGCCGCTGTGGGAAGGAGCCTTTGGGGCTGTCGTCCCTAGTGGACACTGAAGAGGCGTGGAGGAATTTTGCTGGGAATGCCAGAGGCCTGGCTGGGACTCAGTGCCCCTTTGTCTTCCTGGGCAGGGAATGTCTGGCATGGAGCCCTGACCTTTTGGAGAATGAAGTGGCGTGGGCTCCAGTGTCCAGTGTGGGAATGAAATACCCTCCCCAAACAGTAGCAAGGGCCCCACCAGGACTGGGCTGGAAGGCAAGAAAGGGACTGCTGACGATGCCTGGGGAGGGCGGGGGGAGAGATCCCAAAGGCATCCATGGGGCAGAGACCGGTTCTCTCTTTTCCAGAGTCCCCAGGGCAGGAGAGGGTGGAGGGTATGGCCTTCCCAAGATGAAAGGCATAACAAGCAATATTAACACACATGTGCCCCCTGCCCCAAGCAGCTGCCAAATTAAAACATAACTGAGAATTGTTATTAGTATTTGTATACTTCCCAGTGCCTCGCGATGCCATACAAACTTAAATAATAAAAATTTCGTCTAAAATAAGTGCCCAAGTGTGGTACAAATAAGGCAGACATTGCAAAATTATATCCAATAAATTGGATCGTTTGTACAAGGAATAGCAATAGCACTATAGCACTTAGGCATATATGCCACTTCAGTGCTTTACAGCCCTCTCCGGGCTGTTTACAAATGTCAGCATTTTGCCCCCCAACAATCTGCGTCCTCACTTTATTGACCTCGGAAGGATGGAAACCTGGGCCAACCTTGAGCCAGTCAGGATTGAACTCCAGGCTGTGGGCAGAATTTGCCTCCAAGGAGGGGGCCATTTCACCCAGAGAAAAGACCCCCCCCCGAACCGGTTGTGTTGTGGGAGGCTGCTTTCAAGCAGAACAGCCCCCAGCCCAGGGCTGGCCAGCAGGAGAGGGAGCCAAAGTCCCACGGAGGGTGGAGGGTTTTCCTTTGGCCACTCGGCCGCCACCGACTCCACAGGTGGGGGCCGGCTCCTCCTGCCGCTGCCTTGGCTGCCATCTGTTCTGAGGCTACAGCCACCGGCCAGACAGCTTGAGGTATCCTGCAGAGTTGCCTGAACTGTCAGATTGGTGGCAAATACATTTGAAAAATAAATAAATTTGATGGAGAGGGAGGCAATTTCCTCCTCAAGTATAGGGGAAATTACCACATTTTTTGCAATATAAGTGGGTAGAAATGCTTGTGTATCTTATAAATCGAATATTATGGTGGGGGTCGGTGCCCTCCTCTCCTGGAAAAAGGGGCAGCTCTTTTGGGGGGGGGTGCTATGCCAAGGCAGGACTGCTCTGGGGCAAGGAGGGCTTGTGGGCGCCTGCAGGAGGGTGATGAGCCTACTCCATGACAACCCACTTGCAACTGATGGGGAGGAGGAGGTTTCAGCCCCACCCCCCTCCAGCAATCATGCTTTTGCTCCCTGTCCTAGTTGGGGGGTGGGGTCCTGGGCCCCCTCTGAAGGGCCTCAGGTAGGAGGCAGAGGGAAAGGCGGATTCCTTCCAAGGGTCTCTTGTGGAGACGGAGGGGGTGGGAGAGCCAGGACTGTCTCAGTGGGGTGTGGAGGAGATGGCAGGTGGAGTCTGGGCACTCTGGCAGGGGACGTGGCTGATGCTCCCGCCTCTGCAACCTCCGTCCCCTTCCAGGCCTACCTGACAAGAGAAGCTTCCTATGGTGCTGAAGGGGGCCTTCTTGAGAACAGCCCGAACCAGGGAGGAGGCCCTGAAGTGGAGGGGCACATCCTTCTGCTACCCCCCCCCCCCAAGATGACAGCACAATTCATTGCAATGGAGGTGAGCACGGTGGGAGGCTGAAGAGCATCGGTGGCTACAGGGAGGGGCCTCTGAATGGGGGGCGGGGGAGGACTCTAGAATGCCTTGCCTTGGAAGGAAGCTAGGCACAAGACCGAACTGAGCAAACGGAGCCAAGCTCAGAGAGGCCTCTGGGTGGGCTGGAGTCCTCTCTTCACCCGACGCCCCCTGCAGGTGGCAGTTGCCAGGTGGTGCGCCTGACGAGAGGGCAGCCAGCTTTGGCAGGAGAAGGCTCTGCTTCCTGGTGCAAATATAGCTTTGCAACCACTATCAGACGGGCGTGCCCTCTGCCCCTTCTTCCCCAATGAGCCCTCCTGTTCTCTGCCTTCTCCACTCCCGCTGCTCCGGTGGATAAGCAGCCTTGTAAAGAGCAGCCGGTTTTTATCACCTGGCAAATTTAGTAGAAACCCCACCGCCCATCCCCATCCCAGGAAGCCAGAAGCAGTGAACGGACGGACGGATTCTTCTTTCCTCTGCAGAAGACCATTGAGGCCTCTGAGCTGCTGGAGATGGTAGTGGAGACGGAGGCCGGAGACGGGGCCCGGGGGCTGAGCGTGGCTGGAGGAGGGAAGGCAGGCCTGTTTGTGAAGGATGTGCTCAAGGACTCTCCAGCTGCACAAGTGCTGAGTCTCCAGGAAGGTGAGCGATCCAGAAGGGCCCAACTCAGGTCAATCCTTTCCATTAGTTCATCATGCAAAATACAAAAGCAAATAATAGGAAAAGTGTCAAGAAGGGGGGAAAAAGAAAGAAAAGGTGTTGACTTCCGACTCCCTTTGCTGCAATAGAGTAAGACGTAACACCAAACTTCAACTTTTTTGCTTTTGCGTAATAGTATAAACTAGCCCTTTCTATAACAACAGATCTATCTAATCAGTGTAGCTCAAAATCAAAGTTTTGTTTTTTTCCACCTTAAGCACAAAGTCCAGAAGTGGTTTCCAAGTAGAAACAAAAGCACTTGTGATTTTGTCTTTGGTTTAGCCACCTCTGCTAACTCCATCAGCTTTTGCAGCTTTTCCACCAAGGGCATTGCAGCGTCCGTCCATTTTGTGCATGAAATGATTTTGCTGCCATAACATCAGAGTTCCTACACTTTCCTCTTCCCTTTTCCCTCCCCTATTCTTCCTATTTGCTTTTGTATTTCATATTATAAACTAATAAAAAGTGTTGATCCACAAGGGCCCAACTCAGGTGGGCAGAGACTGGCAACAGCAGGCAGGCCTGGCAGGACGAGATGGGGCACTGCCCTTTCTGTTCTCATGACTTCAAAGGCTGCATCTGTGGGAGAACGGGTGCCGGGCCCTTCAGGGGGGTGGCCAGAGATCTCGGGAACCAGCCTGCCACGATACTCTTAACATCCTCCCTCCCTCATCTTGCAACTTGCAGGGGATCAGCTCCTGAGTGCCAGAGTTTACTTTGACAACATCAAGTATGAAGACGCCCTGCAGATCCTCAAGTGTGCCGAACCGTACAAGATCTCCTTCTGCCTGAAGCGGGTGGTTCCCAGCGCCGACGTCTCTCGCAAGCCCGGAGCCACCGTCTTTGAAGTGAGAGGCCCCAAAGCCAAGATGGCCAAGCTGGTAGGTGACGCTGGCAGCCCTGTGTGTTCCACCTCTGGGAACCCAGGCTCTGCTTTCCTCCACGCAGCAGCCACCCAGGGAGGGCAGGGGGCAGCCCCTAGCCAAGGCTGAGGTGGAGCACGAGGGGAGACCCGTCCGCTGCCCTCAGAGGCTCTCTCTTTCTGAGCACAAGTTCAGAGGAGAAACGGGGAAGAGATTTTCGTTGGGCTTCTCTTGGTTGAGAGAAGAACTGGGAATCTCCCAGGCTGTCGTCCCAGAAGGGAGATTTCCGATAAGCAAGTTTACGGCAGGACTAAGGAATCTGTTAAAGGGCAATTCCAGCAGTTGCTGCATCTAAAATGCAAGCTGCATTTATAATGGAATCCAGATTCAATCCTGCGGCTTTGTTCTCCCACTTGTACCGTACACCACTGAGGCCAGGAGTGGCCGCCCCCTTATGGAGTGGGTCTAAATCAGAGTTGGCTCTCGCAGGTTCCTCTTTTCCTGGAGAGGCCTGATGGCTTGAGAAAACAGCCCAGAAGCCCCCCCCCCCCCCGGGGTCAATCGTAAAGGCAGAGGAGCTCTGGAAATGGGGCTGTTTCTCTCCTGGACCCTTAGATGCAGGAGTACTGCCAGAGACCATAGAGATCTGTGCAGGAGAAGCACCCCTCAGGTGTCGGGGAAGGAGGCCAGCCTCTTGGTCAGGGAAGCTCACCAAGCCCTGGCTTCTTCTCTCCCCAGAACATCCAGGGTCTCTCCTCCCTGAAAAGGAAGAAGAAGAAGAAGGCGAAGAAGAAGAGGATGGTGGCACAGAGCCTGCAGGAGACAGAGCCCCGCCTGGCAGCCAGGAAGCCGGAGGGGCCTCCGGTAGATGTGGAATTCTCCTTCCCCAAGTTCTCCAAGCTGCGCAAGGCCAGGAGTGCTGGAGAGGTGGCCGTGGCTGAAGCGAGCCCAGGCCTTTCACAGAAGCTGTCCTCCCTGGAGACAAAGCACCACCGACTGAAGTTCCCCCGGCTGAAGGTCAAGGAAGCCGTTGCGGGTGAGGCCCACCTTGCCATGGGCCTGCCCCGTGCTCTTCTGGAACTGAAGGAGGCAGGCAGGGGAGGAGGCGAGGGGAAGATGTTCCGATTCACCCTGCCTTTTTCCAAAGCAAAGAAGCCCAAGGAAGAAGCCAAAGTGGAAATGGGATTGCAAGGCCCGCAAGTGGAGTTTGCTCTGCCTAAGGTGGGGGCTGAGCCGGAGCCTCGGGAGGCCAGCCCAGAAGGCCAGCGCCTGGCCCTCGCAGAGTCTCCGCTTGGCTGGCCCAAAGGAAGCGCCAGTGTGCTGGAGAGCCAGCCAGCCCTTCTCCAGGCTGGGCTGAAGCTCCCTGCAGCCGAAGTGGCAGCTCCCAAGGTGGACATAGATTTGGCCCTGCCCAGGTTGGAGTGTGCTGCCCCAGAGGCTGCCCCTAAAAGGGAGGGGTTCAGAATCAGAGTCCCCAAGTTTGGGATCTCTGCTGAGGAAGCGGAACTGAAGCTGCCCTTGATGAAGGCTCCTGCCCTGGAACTGGCTCTGGGAGAAAGCCCCAAAAGAGGGTTGGAGGACCAGCTGAGATCAGGAGGGGCAGTGCCTTCTCTCGGCATGGCAGCTCCTGGCGTGGACCTAGAGCTCCCCTTTCCCAAGGGGAAGACAGGCACGGAAAGCCCTGAACTCTCGGGCAGAGTCTCCTTGGTCAGGATGCCCCAGCTGGACTCCAAGGCCCAAGAAGGAGGAGCAGGCCAACTGCCCCAGGTGGAAGTCAGCCTGGGGACCCTGGGAGGCAACAAGGCAGACAAGATGAAGGGCTCCCTAATTCAGCTGCCTGGCCTGGAGATTTCCCTGAGGGAGCAGCCTTTGGAGAGCCAAGAGGCTACGCAGGTGAAGCTCCCTGAGGTGAGGATGCCCTCTCTTGACATCTCTGCCCCCAAAGTCCAGGAGATGCATCTTTGCAAGGCCGTGGGGGAACCGGCTGCCTCTTCTGGAAGGGCAAAACCCAAAGAGGCTGCCGAAGCGGCTGGATCTAAGTTTCAAATGCTTCAAATATCCCTCCCAAAATTCGATTTCCCTGCCAAGGCAGGACCCTCCCCGCCTCCAGTCCAGGTCAAAACGCTGAAACCAGGAGACGAGGGAACGAAGGTCAGCCTCCCAAAGGTGGAGGTTTCCTTGCTGGCAATAAAGGTGCCAGGTGTGCAACTTCCTAAGGTACCAAAGCCAGAGCTGGGCATCTCTGTTGAGGGGCCAGAGGTGGAGATGACCGCTCCTCCACCCCCACTGAGCTTCCCAGCTGCAATTGTGCCTGCGCTGGACATTCAGCTGCCGAACGTTGGAGTGGAGCTGGATTTGACGCAGCATGAAAGAGATGTTTCTGAGCAGGGACCTGAAGCCCAGCAGGCCACCCTGGACACCCTGAGCAAAGACCTAGAGGTGGAAATCAGTCTCCCAAAGTGTGTGGTCAGCCAGCCTGAGTTGGAGCCAGGGACGAGGAGCATCAAAGGACCGGCTCTTGCTGGGATGGCAGCCAAATTCCCAAAGTTGGACCTTGCCTTTGAGAAACGGCCAGCAGAAGCTGAAGGGCCAAAGACTGACCTAGAAGGAGCCAAGATGAAGCTGCCAAGTGTAGAGATCCCACCAATAAGTCTCCCAGAGAAGACTGTCGAGAGTCAGGTCAAGGCGAAAACATCTCTATTTGCCCTGTCCAAATTCAGCATTTCTGGCCCCAAAGTCTGGAGCAAAACGGGCCCAGAGGTTTCGGCACCTAGAGCGGAGGGCAGAGAAGCTGCCAACCTGGGTTCAAAACTGAAATTGCCGAAGTTTGGGATCTCTTTGCCTAACTCAAAATTGGAAGCAGAGGCGGAAGATGCCAAATTAGCCCTTGAGGTTGAAGGGGAAGCGCCCAAGGAAGGGCTTGGCCAAAGTAGGGAGAGCAGAATGAGGTTACCCATGGTGGAGGTGGATATTGGCTGCCCACAAGGCTTGGAAGGCTGGGCTGGCGGGGACAGGGAGGGAACCTCTCCTGAACTCCCCGGGGTCCACTCTAAAGGGCCAAAACTATCCCTACTGAGCTTTGGGGGCAAAGGCAAGAAGGAAGAGTGGGGTGCCCTAGAGAGTGAGGAGGTGAAGCTGCAAGGGGGCACGGGGAGCTTGAGAGGGCAGCCGGAGCCCAGGAGGTTGGAGAAGGAGGCCGAAGCCTCCAAGTTCAGGATAGCTTCTTTGGGCCTCATGAGGAGAGAAGGGGAGGCCAAAGCCAAGAAAGTCCCAGGGAGTCCGAAGGAGAAGCCAAGAGGCCCATTTGGGAAGATGCCCCAGCTGAAGCTTTCCTCTCTCAAGGCCCAAGGAGAGAGAAGGAAGGGCCACCTTCTAGCTCCAGAACTAGACGAGAAAGCCCTCCCCCAGGTAGAGCTGTCAAAGCTTTCCCCCAGAGCCAAGACAGGGCTGATCCCAGAGGCGGAGAGCCTTGGCTTCAGAGTTCAGGTGCCATCAGTGGAGATCGCTGGGCCTAGTCCCAAAGCTGAAGGAGGGGCAACGGTGGAGAAACAGGCAGGAGATGCAGCCAAGGCAGAGCTCAAGAGGCCCAGAGCGCCTCCCACCCAGGTGTCTGCTCCCACACTAGAGCTGGACCTTGGTTTGCCCATGGCTTGTAAAGAAGAGGGCATTCTCCAGGCAGCCCCTGGCATAGGTGCCAAGGTCAAGCTGCCAAAGGTGGAGCTGGCAAAACCTGGGAAGGGGGAGGAAGAAGAGGCAGAGGCGACTGTGCAGCTGCTGGGGAAGGAAGGAGAGAAAGACCTAGAAGGGGTGCCTGAAGCCTCTGCCCTGGGCACCAAGGTACGGCTGCCCAAAGTGGACATTTCCTTACCCAAGGCCCGGCTGCCAGAGGTGGAGCTGCCTCCAGCCAAAGAGGAC
Organism: Rhabdophis nuchalis; assembly: GCA_039707465.1. Taxonomy (NCBI): domain Eukaryota; kingdom Metazoa; phylum Chordata; class Lepidosauria; order Squamata; family Natricidae; genus Rhabdophis; species Rhabdophis nuchalis. The sequence goes on from CM077654.1 coordinate 232,856, forward strand.
CTTGGCCTGGAAGGGCCAGAAGCAAAGTTCAAGATACCTTCAATGGGGCTGCCGAAACTCAGCGCCCCAAAAGTGAAGGCTCCCGAGCTGGAGCTTGATGTGGGTTTGGATGGGGGAGTAGGCACTCCTTCAGTGAAGTGGCCTAAATTTGGGGGCTTGGGTTCAGCGGGAGATGGGCAGGGCGAGGAGGATTTGCCCCGGGTCCCCCAACTGGAGTTGAAGCCTCCCAAATTCAGAGGAAGCACAGATGCCTTGGACTCTGAAAAGGGGGTGAAAGAGGGCTGGCTAAAGGTGCCCGCTCTGCCTCTTGGCCTTGGCAAGCTGGAAACAGAAGCTGGGATGGGAACCGAGGGGAGCAGATTCAGGCTGAAGCTCCCGTCGCTCAGTGTCTCCAAGCCAGAGGCCGAGTTGAGCCTGGATACACAGCCCCTCTGCCCCCCTGCCCAGGAGGCAGCGCCTGCCTTCAGGATGCCCCAGACTGCTGTGCCAGATGTCGGCTTCTCTGGGGATCAGGAGAGGAGAGAGAAGGCTGAGTCAGCAGGGGCAACAGACTTGGAGGTGGGGCTGGAGGGCATGCTAAAGATGCCCAAAATCGGCATCGCTGCGTGTGAGGCAGAAGGCACCAAGTGGGGCACAGACAGCACCACTTCTCCAAGCTGGAGGGGTGCGGGTGGGGGAGAGCCAGAAGGGAAGAAATCAGTTTTTAAGGTCCCTGGCTTGGAGATTTCTGCTCCAAGTCTCAAAGCTCATGCTGAATATGAGGTGGGGGGCTCCCACACGTGGCAGAAGGGGCCCTTGAATGTGGAAGGCGCAGGCAAGGAGGGCTGGAAGTGGACAGCCAGCCACTCGGATGCAGGGAAGCGACCCCGGGTGAAGATATCCACGTTTGGCCTCTTCCTGCCCAGGGTTGGGCTGGGGTCTCCCGAGGGCCTTGTGGGGCAGGAGGCAGAAACCAAGGGGGGCCTCTTGGCCCTGGGGAGGCCCAAGGAGAAAGAAGGGTCTGCTGGGCTCCTGGCAAGGGAAGAGAAGAGCCAGGCCAAGGCCGCCAAACTCAAGACCTTCGGAGTCTCCCTCTCCAGCCCCAAGGGGAACACCGAACTTAATGGGGAAGCGGAGGAGGCATCCTCCAGGCTGAAGGGGCCCAGGCTGGGCTTCTCCAAGGCCGAGGGAGCCGCCCAGCTCCAGGGAGAGAGGGTGGAGGTGCTGCTCCAGGATGGGGCGAGCAAGTTGGGAAAGATCCCACTGCCCCAGGTGGAACTCCTGTCTCCTTCTAAGGGGGCCGAGAGCGACCCAGAGCTGAGCCTTCAGCTGGTGAAGGCAGAGGAGGCCAAGGCGGAAGCCCCCCATGGCACCACCATTGCCATCGCCCTCAAGGCTGCCAAATTCAAGCCCCCCAGGATCGCACTCTCTGGCTTCAAGAAGCGCAATGGAGAGTTGGCCCCCGAGGCTGTAACTGCAGCCAGGGCTCAAGTGGGAGGGGCATCTTTGAAAGCAACCATCAAAGGGGAGCCGTCCAGCAAGTTCAGGTTTCCAAAACTGGCATTAAGCTCCAGATCCCAAGAGGTGCTGGAGATCTCTGAGCACCAGCAGGATCAGGGCAGGGGGAGCAACATCAGGCTGCCTGCTGTGGCTTTCTCTGCAGAGAGTGGCCCCCTGGAGGGAGAACCCCCTCCCAGGAAGCCCCTGGAAAAGGAGGCACTCTGAATGAAGGTGCTCCCCAGCCTGGCTCACACCATGTAAAGGTCCAGTACTAACAGTGGGGGGGGGGGGGGAACATGCCTTGGCGGGGGGGGGGGGGGGCTGGCTCGCCTCTCTGATGGCCTTCCCTTTTTAACTGCCCCCACGACGGCCTTCCTCCTTTGCTCCAGGACTGTGTCTTAAATGAGGAAGCCAGACCAGGAAGGGATGCAGACCTGGCAAGCCCATTGGGTGCTGCCCCCTGCCTCCCGGGCACAGATTGCATTTGGGACAAAGGATTGCCTGCCGTTTTCCACGAGAAGACAGCTGCACTCCCCAGCTCCTTTGCTAAGACTAATTCTGGGTGGGTGGGTGGGTGGAGGAAGCTTTGCGTGGGGAAGCAGCTGGGGCCGTTCCATGGGGTTAGCAAAAGGGACCGTCAGGGCAAGTGACCATGCTCAGGGGCAGGGCACGCCTCACACGGAGGCTGCATACAAGGGGATGCCCCTCACCTGGAGGGCTGGTGGGAGACATGCCTATGGGAAGAAGACACTGAGCCTGCAGGGACCAAAGGGCTGCCCAGGGAGCGCTGCTTCCACTGTTTCCACTTTGGAAACATGTCTGTCCCCCCCCCCCCCTGTTGTCTTGTCCAAAGTATAACCTGGGAATAGCCCACCTGTCTGTGGCACCAAGGGGGGCATGGGCCCTGGGAAATTGGGAGAGTAAGGGCAGTTTAGGGGGTCTCTCCCTCTTCTCAATGGGGCAAAATTATACCAAGTGCTCTGAATGTACAGAAATCTTTGATTCTAATGTTTAACCAATGTGGCCTTCTGAAGTGGGCTTTTTTTTAAAAAACTAAAGGGTCTGATAATTGCTTCTTTCCCAAAATTATAAACTGACCTTTTCTAAAATGTGTAAAAGAAGTTACACATTCTCAGATATCCTGTTCTACAGCTGCTGCTTGTTTTCTACCCTGGGTTTGAATAAAAATTAATCTATGAATTAATTCCATTACGTTTGCATCACGTTTCATCTTTGGGGTCTCCATGGATACATCACTTTTGTCCAGCTCTGCACAGAACCAGCCCAGCAGCCAAAGTAGCCAAGGACTCCGTGATCCCTTCCCTTGTCCTTCCTCTTGCCTTTGGCATCATACAGGCAGCTCCGGCATCCAGAGGTCCTGGCTTGTTCTGCCCTTGCACCGGTCACTGCTGGGCACCCGAAGTGAGCCAACTCCAAAGCAAATTCCTGTGCCCGAAATGCCATCACACCCTAAGTGGCAGAAACCAGGACCTCCATCTTGGATGCCAGGAGGGCATCTCTGCCAGGGCCTTTCTCAGAGAAAGAAGCCAAGCTTTTGATAGGGTGTCGGGAGGTGAGAGAGAGGAGCCAACGAAAGATGCTCTTTCTTGGGCCTTTGGGCATCTGGGGCCACATGCAGTGATGCATTCATCAATCTTTTGGCAAACTGCCTTTGCTAGCCTCAGGCCACACGAAGCTTCTTTATTGGGGCTTCTTCTCCTGGTGAGGGGCTGGCAAACATCTGGTCCTTTGGAATTGACCTGGAGGGCAGGAACCTAACTACAAGGGGGCTTTCTGCCCCCTCCAGGGTGCCTGGTGCTGCTTTTGGAGAGCCAATGGGCTTGTAGAGCAAACAGGTCCTTTCTCTCGGCCACCATTTCTCCCCTCTTGGCCTTCAGGGAGCCCTTGCGGGCAGCCGTGGTCTTCCTTGACAGCCAGCTTGTGTTACAGAGGGAGTCCTCTCCTTGGGGACACTAAAAGAAGACGTGTGGTCCTCACATAAAGTTCTGACTAATTAAATTAAATTATCAAACTGATTAGACCAAATCCTCTGAACCCGAGGCCATGTTAAGAATCTAGGATTGAGCATTGCATCTCCTCCAGGGAAGTGAGAGACCCTTTGCTGGTCCTTCGCTCAAGGCACACTCGGAACGTAGGACGGGCTGTGGGGTGAAAGAGGGCTTCCTCTGAGAGAGCCACGTCCCTCTGCTCACCACGGAACGTGCGTTCTACGCTGCAAACGCCTCTTCGACCCATCCGTTTGCAGGACTCAACCTGGCTGCAGAGGTGTTCCCAGGGGCCTGCACGGGGCTGCTTTCCCACCTTGGAGCAGCTCTTCCTCCCGGGGAAAGGGCTGTTAGGAGACCCCAGGGGGAGTGGGCTCCCTGCCTCCATAACAGAACTTTCTTCACCTGGCAACTCTGGAACCCGGCTGACTGTTGCATCACCTCCTGTTCCGGAGGAGGCTGGGATTCTCTTTGCTCCGCGGCGGCCGGACCTCTCTTTGCAAGAAGCCACTTTGCACCCTCTTTCTGAGCTTGGGCAAGCCCAGGACAATGGTCACAATCGAGTCAGAGTCCGATTTCTATGACGTCTTTGAGATTCTGGGGAAGGGCACGTTTGGGGAGGTGGTGAAGAGCTGGAAACGGAGCACTGGGGAGATGGTCGCCATAAAAATCCTGAAGAACGACTCCTACCGCAGCAGGATCATCAAGAACGAGCTGAAGCTGCTGCAGACCATGTCTGAGGTGGACTCTGAGGAGTCTCACATCGTCCAGTTCCACGAGTTCTTCCACGACGAGCTCAAGTTCTACCTGGTCTTTGAGCTCCTGGAGCAAAACCTCTTCGACTTCCAGAAAGAGCACAACTTCTCCTCGTTGCCGGTCCGGCACATCCGCACAGTGACCACGCAGGTGCTGAGAGCCCTGGCCAAGCTGAAAGAGCTGTCAATCATCCACGCTGATCTAAAGCCGGAGAATATCATGCTGGTGGACCAGGTGAGGTACCCTTTCCGGGTCAAGGTGATTGATTTTGGATCGGCCAGCATCTTCAACGAAGTGCGCTACGTCAAAGAGCCTTACATCCAGTCCCGATTCTACCGGGCCCCAGAAATCTTGCTGGGGCTGCCGTTCTGCGAGAAGCTGGACATGTGGTCCCTGGGCTGCGTGATGGCCGAGCTGCACCTCGGCTGGCCCCTCTACCCCGGGAACAACGAGTATGACCAGATCCGGTACATCTGTGAGACCCAAGGCATGCCCAGGCCCGCCCTCCTGAACGCAGCCCGAAAGGCCCACCTCTTCTTCAAGAGGAGCCAGCACCCCGAGGTGGTGAACTCGTGGCAGCTGAAAACCCCAGCGGAGTATCTGGCTGACACCAAAGTGAAGTCTGTGGAGAGGAGAAAGTACGTGCTCAAGTCTCTGGACCAGATGGAGACAGTGAACGTCCACAAGATGATCTACCCGGACACAGAAGCCCTGGCTGAATACTTTGACCTCCGGAGCATGGTGGAGCTCATCAAGCGCATGCTGACCTGGGACTCTCACGAGCGCATCACCCCCAGCGCAGCCCTTAAGCACCCCTACATTTCCACCCAACCCCTGAAGCAGAACTACGACCTCACCCAGTACTACCAGTTCTGCCTGAGGAGCCTCCGGGAATCGCTGCCCAGCCACGGCAAGGCTTCCGAGGAGGAAACGCAACATTACAGCGCCATGGACGAGGACCGCTTCTACAGTCGGGAGGAAAACGCCCGCGGCATCCAGGGCACCACCAGCCAGATGGACGAGCTCAGCATTGCCGAAGCCAGCCGGGAGGTGCCCCTAAAGGTGTGGGGCGAAGGGCCCAGCGGGGGAGGCTACGATCCCCTCCCGGACCCTGCCGAGGCGGTGGCAAATCGGCACAGAGTGACCCAGCAGAGCCTCCGGCTGCACCATGAGCAGGCCCAGCAGGAGCCCATCCCAGCCTACTACCGGAGCCGGCCCGGCAGCCCCAGGCACCACAAGGCTTCTCACCACGTGAAGCCAGACCCCACCTTTGAGAACCTGATTCTTCTGGGGCAGTACACCCCAGAAGACCCCCCCAGCTGGGAGAAGGAAAGCAATGCCAGCGCCGCTTCCTTGCCGGAGTCCGTTGCCCGGGAAGAAGCGAGCTACCCCAAAGGCCTGGTCCTCTCGCCCACCACACAGGTAACAAGGAAGGTCAAAGGGGGCCACACATTAGGCAGGGAGCTGGACTTCATGAAACCGCAAAGGATAGAAGGAGCCCCCTGAGCTGATGGGTGGCATAACAAGGGTGTGTAGGCAATGGCTGAGGTGGCAGGAACAGGACCTCAGAGGAGGACGGAGTCAGACATGAGAGGATCTGCAGTGCCCCCCTCCACACCAATACTGTCACTCCCTCCTGTCTCCTAGGCCACTCATGAAGCTGCCTCAGTAGCCCAAGCCCCCAGAGGTCTTTGCATGTGTCTCTGGGGAAGAATGCTCAGCCCCTCCCCATCCTTGCAGGTCCAGCTCAGGAGCCCATCACCAAAGCCAAGAGGGGGCACTGGCTGTCCTAGCCCATCAGACTCCCCCCAGCCCCAGTGGGCTTGCAGGGAGTTATGGGAACAGCGGCACTCGTGGCAGGCTGCAAAGGCAGCCACAGAACCTGCAATCCCAGGCTCAGCACGGACACCCACCGCGGAGCAAAGGAACATGCCACAACCACCCTAAGGGGTCTGGTGTTGGGCTGTTCATGCACCCCGCATTTATGGCCTTTGTAGCGCCCGCCTTCCATGAAGCCGGGCAAAGTGCTCTCTGCCCAGTAGCCCAGCCCAGCCCTCCCTGGTTTGCAGAGGGGGTGGGTGGGTAGAAGCCAATCGATCTTGGCAAGATGGTGAACAAGAGGAAGACGATGCAAAGCCTCTTTTAGGAAACCAGGCACCCCCAGCCGCCCCTCCGCTTCTGCCCGGGGCCTTGGCCAGAGTCCTTCAGCCCCTCCCCAGCCCCCTTCCCCTGTAATGCTCTGTTTCTCTTTGGCAGCTAGGCCAGTCGGAGGCCTTTGAACCGGCCGTGCCGTTGCCCGGGCCAAACCCCTGGCTGCCCAGTGAGGACTGGCTGGCCGAACACGGCATGGAAAGAGTCCCGCTCAAGGCCGTGCTGCACGCCCCCCGGAACCGCCACCAGCTGCAGCCCTACCTGCAACACGTTGCCAGCCACCACTAGCCCCGGACCCTCGGCCAGGAAGAGGGCAGGTGCAGCGGAGAGATGGCCCCCCGAGGCCCGGACAGATACCTTTCTAGACATTAAATATATAGACTGTTCCTCGCTGCCCAGCCCCACTTCCTTAATAAACGCCATCTTGCTGTTACTGAGCTGTACAGAGCCCTGAGGGCAGGCCAAGGCAGACCCGGCTAGGGGGGAGGGAGTTTGTGACGGAGTTGGGGGGCTCTGACCAACCACAGTCAGCCCACTGGTCTTTCTGGGAGCCGAGGGCACCACACCCAGGCCACAATGACTCCCCCGAGTGCCCAGGTGGCACCCGACCTGTTGCATCGTTAATAAACTCATTATCATTTACAGACTGCTTTGAGGGCATGTTTGTCTAGGGACCCACCACGCTTTCGCCCTGACTTGCCTGCTGACCCCCATCTCCACTTGTGACCTCCAACATGCCTCTCCAGGAAATGCCAGCCTCCACCCAGGGGTGCCCGGGCGCTTGCAGGAAGGGAGGGAGCCCAAGGCGGCAGGCAAAGTCCACCTGGAGGGGAGGGGGCACCACCTGAGCCTCGTCTCCCAGAGTCCTGCGGGGGAAGGGGGGCTTTTGCAGGGAGGTTTTCGGAAGGCTGCGCCCAGCCCCCTTCCCCCACCCCCACGTGCCCTGCTGCCCCTCCCAATCCCACCCGGAGCGCTGGGCAAGCAGCCTTCTTACGAGCTACCTTCGCGGGGTGCGGCCGTTTCGGGGCTGGCCCGGGACAAAGGGCGGGCCGGTCATCACCGGGGCCAACAGCCGAAGAAGCCAGGAACGGTGACCCCCCGCGGAAGGAGCCGAAGAGCCGAAGCGTGGCGCTGCCCCCTCGAGTCGCTCCGGCTCTTTGCGGCCTCGCGGCCGGCGGGGCGAGCCAGAAGGGCCGGGCGCCAACCTGGGCGCGGGAGCGGCTGGCGAGCAGACAGCGTCGGGCGCGGCGCCGCACTCCAACTCCCAGGATTCCCGGTGAGCGGGAGGGATCAGGGCGGCGGAGGCGGCCCAGACGGAATGCCGGCTCTCCCGCCGCCTTCGCTCCGCGCCCCACCCTGGAAAGGCGCCGCCGGGGGGCCGATTCCTGGGAGCCCCTTCCAGCGGGAGGGGCGGGAGGGGAGGGGCGGGGCGGGGGCCCCCCTCTTGGCTCCCGTTGGGAGGGAACCAGCCTGGGCGCGGGCGGGGCTTGGCTGCTCCGGGCGGGGCGAGCGAGCGATCCGGCGCATCAGGCTGCCTGGGAAGCCCAGCTGTCGGCGGTAGGCGGGGGCGGGGGCGAGCAGAAGCGGGGGGCGCGAGGCATGGGCAGCCGCCCCCGCGGGAGGAGCGCGGCGCCAAGTTGCCTGCGGGCGCTTTGCCTCCGGCTCTGGGTCCCCGCCGGAGCTGGAGCGCGGAGCGTCCCGGGAGGGCAGCCGGGCCGAGCCAAAAAGCTCTCGCCCCCCTTCCCTCCGGCGAGGCGGTCGGAGGAACGCTCTTGCTGCGGCTTGCCCGGGCGGCTGCCTTGGCTCCGAGTCGCTTGGCGAGGGCGGGCACGCTCGGAACCGGCCGGGGAAGTCGGGCTGGCGCGGCGTCTGCAAGGGAGGGAGTTCTGGCCGGCGTCGGATTCCCTGGTGGAGCCGCTCGGCCGGAGTAGCCCTTTGAGAAGGCGGCCCCTCCCCGCCGCTTTCCCCCCAGGGCTGCTTGGAGGAGCATTGGGAAGACCTACCCTTCATGGGCGCCAAGTCCCTTTGCCCGGTGGGATCACAAGGAGCCCTTGGCAGATCCGCTTCATTAGCTTTCCCTTATCTTAGAACAGGGCCCGAGGGCGGCTGGCACCTGCGAAAGATGTCCCCAAGGTGGGATGGGGCCTAGCTTGGCTCCTACAGGGGTCCCTTGCTTCCCTCCCTTAGTTTCTGCCGCCACCTGCTTGGCACAAGCCGCCCCTTCCAGCCACTCCTTGGCATTCAGTCTTTGTTTGAACCCAAGGTGCATCCTTGGGATTAACCGCATTTTGGAGTGCTGATGAGTAGAAGGGAGGCTGCAGCTGCCTTCCTGATGCACTGCCATTGCGGCGCTGGCATCTGCTTGTGCTGGCGATGGTAGGCATCATTTAGCCTTTGAATCGTCCGTCCCCCCCCCCCCCACTTCTTTGGGGCCAGAAGGGTCTGATCTTTGCCAAGAATGAAGGGAAACACTTTTATAATAATAATAATAATATTACGCTAATCTAAAGATCCAGTGGCCCCCCTGCCTTCCTCTGCTCTGCCCCACAGAGGCCCACTCCCTCCTCGCACACTCACCTCAGAAGGAGCCCCCCAGAATTTCTTCCCAGCTTTCCGGGATTTGCAGAGCAGCCTCCCAGCCTTGCGAGGCCTGTGGGTGTCTTCTCAGGCCTGGCTGGCCCTCTTTGGTAGCACCTGCATTCGAAGCTCAACCTCCTCACTTCCCACACGGGTTCCGTGACCAAAGCGGTCTAGGGTGGGGTTTGAAAAACCTCCAGCAGGATGAGTCCTCCACCTGACACCCTTTCTTATCGGCCCCGGCCACTGTGACCCAGGGTGGGCACAGAGCCCTGAGCGGCACCTCTTTCTTCATGTGCCCTTCGCAGGTTCCTGGAAGCTCTTTCCCACTTGGGAAGATCTCTGCAAATGAAGCCCCCGGTCGCGTACCAGAAGGTAAAATCTCTCGACCCCCAGGGATGGGGTTGTGCTGTGTGGGGCTCTCTTGCCTGTGGGGTGATGACGTCCGAAGCGCCCCACTGCTAATCTGCAAGGGGAGGGGGGCAAAAACTTCAGCCCATGAGAGGTCCATGCACCCCTCCCCCAAGCAAATGGGCCTGAGCTGAGTCTGCAGAGCTCCTTTCTGTTTGCTCGATGAAAACCAACGGATCTTCCCCTCAGTGCTTTCCTGGGGGATCCTGGCTGGCCTGCGTCCGTGCTGGGAGCTTGGAGTGGGCCTGTTCCTGTCCATGCCTTCTCCCTGAGGGCAGAAAGGTTTTTTGTGCTCCTTCCTCACAGCTGAAGGCACCGGAGAGTCCTCAGGAGCTGCTGCCCCTGGCCGAGCAGCCGGGCCAGACTCTGTGCCAGGTGGGTCTTACACTTGCCGTGGGCATCTCTCTTCTTGTTTCCAAATGGGGGGCCCAAACCCAGAGGGAGGCAAGAAAGGGAGGCATGCTACACCGGGAACCTCGCTTCCCAGGAAGGAAAGCTAAAACCATTTTGCTCGAGGTCAGCTAGGATATTGCCAGTCTGTTTGCGCTGAGCCCCCTTCCTTTGAAGGGTTTGAGCTCCTTCCACAAGCCCCCCCCCCCTCTTCCTCTCCCCCTTGTTCTGGGCTTTCAAATACTTCAGCCCCTTTCGTCTGCTCCCTTCTCCACTGGATACTGGTCTTGAGCAAGGGCACCAGCGATCTGTTTGGGCGGCCTGCAAGCTGGGTTTCCCTCTCCAGAGTCGAGGGGGCCTGAGAAGCAGTCAGGCTGCTTCCAGATATTGCTGGGTTGGTCAGCAGGCATTGAATGGCTCTGCTCGTCCCTAGTAATGAAAGCAAAGCAGCGAGAGCCTGCCAAGCCACTACCCCCCCCACCCGGATTGTGCACATGGGTTTTTGTGGCTAATGTGGTGCTGAGCTCCTCTCTTCCTTTGCAGTTCTATGGCTCTGCACTAGGAAGACCCTGCCACAGCGTCTCAGGGCTGCATCCTGCAGAGCCACCCAGCCGATCTACATCCATCCTGCCCTGGGACTTCCGGTGCATGCTGGTGATGGCCATTTTGTCCACTGTGCTGGTGGTGGCCCTGGTGGTCCATACCTTCTTCTTTCCCTTGCACGATTTGGCCACGTTAGGGCACATGGCATCGGTCCCACATGGGGATCACAGGTGCAGCGACTCATGCAGGTATGAACTCTGCTTGTGATTTCCTTGTAAAGAAAATCTTCAGGTTTCAGGTAAAGGGACGTCATGCCATGGCCTGCTGTAAATGCTCCTTCTCCATCAGAAAAGGTCGTGGTTTTGCTTAACTGCAAAGAAGAATCTTCAGTTCTGTTGGGCCTTTGTCCACTTGTATAAAGTATTGCGCAGAATGAAGACGTGGGTGGTCCTTCCAGAAAAAGGGGCCTGGTCACACAAAAGGCCGTGCAAGGGGCTTGGGAGGGGAATGGGGATTCTGCCAGAACTGTCTTGCCTCACTAACGTCCTCCTGGAGAAACACGTGTGCGTAGCAGTGCCTACACCCCCTGCTTGCATGCCAGAAGCCCACTAGCCCCATGGCACCCTCCTCATGCAGTAGAGTAGGGCAATGCCCAGAGATAAGGCTAGGAGACTCTACTGCTGTTGGCTAATGGGTAAAATCCCACCGTAGAGGTTATGGGGCTTCCCGGCTCAATGAGTCTGCAGTGTGACATGAGACCCTTGTGGAACCCAGAAACACCCAATTGTTCCCCCAGGAGTGTGTTGGTGGAGAGCATCCCTGAGGGAGTGACATACGATGACAACAGCACAGCCGGCCCTTCCACTTTTGAGACTTGGCAAAGCCTTCTGAGAAATGCAAGGAGCTCGGTGGACATTGCCTCTTTCTACTGGACTCTCAGCAACCAGGACACCCACACCCAGGATCCTTCAGCCTGCCAGGTGAGGGGAGGAGTGTGGAAGTCCCAGGTTCATCTCCAGGGAGGGCGAGGGTCACGCTTGGAGGAGGGATCAAACCCAAGGGCAGGTCCTGCATCCCGTGGCTTAGCAGGTGGTCCACAGACTGGGGCAGAGATGGGCCCTTAGCTTCATCCAGAGTTCATGAGGGCAGGACGGGGACCAATGCTGAAAGCTTTACAGAGGGAGATCCAGGCTTGGATTAAGGAGAATTTACTGGCTGCGAGAACTGTGGCAGAGGGAGTTAGCCAGCTTCCTGGAATCATGAGGGTTTTCAAGCAATGGCCTAGGCTCCTGTCTAAGGTCCCTGCCTCGAGCAGCTGGCTGACTTGAAGACTCCAAAGGCCTCCTCCCAGCCTCCGTGATCCACAACTCCCTGGTGCTTAGAATAGCCCTTTCTCAGCTAAAAGAAGCCACGTCTGGTCTAAGACAGGGAAGCCTCCTTTAAGTGGATTTACATCTGCCAGAATTTCCAGATGCACTTCAGAGATCTGTACAGTCCCAGCTTTGTGAAGCCTTTCCCAGGCATTTGTCTCACTGGTTAGTTTTCACAACTGATGACTTCATTTTTTTCTTCATCTGCCAGCCACCTATCCACCTCAGGACTTTTCTTAGGTGTGTGGCATGCATTGGCTGCTAAGACGGGGAGGGGTCTGGGACTGACAGGGCCAAGAGGCAGATGCTGATTAGCACTTGGGTCTGTGGCCAAACCCACATGAAACAGGCAGCTAATTGCACAGGCGTGGAGCCACGTGTGGCCTTGCGATCCGTCAAAGCTCTCTTTGAGGGCAGTGGAACATCCATTGGTTCAGGCTTTGGTTACGGAGGGAGAGCAAAGAGCCTCTCTCGCTTTGACTGCTATCCAAGGAATGGAGAGAGCGGCTGCGTGGGGCTCTCATGGGGGAAAGCAAGTTCAGCAGCAAACAAGGGGGTTAGGCCTTCTCTGCTCCATTGGCCAGGCTTCGTCCGAGGGGCCATCAGGGATCACGCCAGGGCTGGTTGGGTAGCATGTGGGGAATCATGTGCCCCCTTGGTGAGGGGCCTCCTGGGAAGGAAGAGGGTTTCCTTCCTGCTCACCCCATCCCCGTCAGTTCTCTGCTGCCTCCTGGACCTTTTGCTGTCCCACACCAGGGGGAGGAAATACTGACCGAACTGCTGCATGCTACCACCCGAGGGATTGCGCTGCGGATAGCAGTCAACCCGCCTTCTGCCCGGATGCCCAGTAGTGACCTTCAGCTCCTGGAGAAGAGTGGTGAGTTTTTGCCATAGCAGGCTCAAGTCAGTTAACGGGAAGCTGCAGCTGCTGGCAGCTCTGGGTCTGCCCGGCCCCTAATTAGGGCAGAGAAGACGCTGAGCCCGTGGCCCAGTCAAAGGAGCCTGGACCAACCATGGCCTTTGCTTCTAAACACACAGGGGCCCAGATCCGCCAAGTGGACTTACCCAGGCTGACCCGGGGAGTCCTGCACACCAAATTCTGGATTGTGGACCAGCTACACATTTATCTTGGCAGTGCAAATATGGACTGGCGTGCCCTTACACAGGTAATGCCCTCTTGCTCAGCCTGTCTGACCTTCCCATGCCCAAACCTTGAGGCTCCCAATGAGGGTTTTAGGTGTCTCCTTTAGGGACGCTCTATGGGCATTCTCTGTCCCTCAACAGAGGCTTCTAAAGGTCCCAGAGGGCAGGCTGCTGACACCGTCAGGCAAAACCAATTTGCCCAGCTGCCCCAACAAAATTGTTGCTTTATGGCTTGGTATGCTGGAAGCCAAGATGGCGTCTTGGGGTTTTGAGTCATTCGGGAGACTCCCCCTTTTTCTGGAGCATCACTGGGATAGCGGGTGCACCTGTTGAATTATGTGCTGCAGCTCCTTGTGTCCCATGTGGGGGCAGGAGAGCAGCCAGATGTGCTGAGCCAATTCTCTCCGGTGCCAGGTGAAGGAGCTCGGGGCAGCTGTCTACAACTGCAGCTGTCTGGCCCGAGACCTGGGGAAGGTGTTTGAGGCGTACTGGACCCTTGGGCTGCCGAATGCCACCATCCCATCCCCCTGGCCGGCCAATTACTCCACCACCTACAACAAGGAGACGCCCCTGGAGCTGCAGCTGAATGGCACAGAGGCTGCCGTCTACTTTTCAGTAAGGACCGTGTGTGGACACGGTGAAGTGCTTTGCCCCAAGCAGCTGCCAGGTTGCTCGTGGGACCCTCCAGTCACCCTCGGTGGGAGAAACATCTTCCCCAAGTTGCAAAAAGGGTGGTTTCCGCTAAGAGGCTTCAGCGGGAAGAACAGCGGGCCCTTCCAATGCATTGGGGTTGGTTCCCACCTGCCCAAGCAGAGCGAGACCCAGCTGGATTGCTGCTGCCCTGGAAAAAACCCAGCACCCCCTCCCTCTTTTGGCAAGATGAGGGGGCTTCTTTCCCCAGCCCTGGGCAGACCAGGCTCCCAGACAGATTTGGCCCTTGGAGGGGGGCTGGGAGGTGCCAGCTCACCACTGCTGAATGGGGTGGAATGCCTGCTGCCTTCCGAGCAGACACTGCCTGCTTTGCTAAGAGGATCGTGACCTTGAGGAGGGTGCTCTTTTGTGCTGCCCAGAGTGCTCCCCCAGCCTTGTGTGCCTCCGGACGGACGGACGATCTCCAGTCCCTACTGAGCATCATCGAAGGGGCCCAGGAGTTTGTCTACGTGGCTGTGATGAGCTACTTGCCCACCATGGAGTTCTCCCACCCCAGGAGGTAAATCGGAGGAAAGCAGCTGTGGGATAACATTATCCCAAGCATTTGAGGAGGTGCCCTCCCTCACGGCAGCCCCACAGGGGCTGCTCCCTTCCAACTCTTGTTCTTCTGTTCTGACTCCAACCCTGCGGTTCTCAGGTTCTGGCCAGCCATCGATGACCACTTCCGGAAAGTGGCCTACGAGAAGAGAATCCGCCTCCGCCTCCTGGTCGGCTGCTGGGGACACTCCAAGCCAGACATGTTCCCCTTCCTGCGCTCCTTAGCTGCCCTGCAGGACAACCGCACCCACTATAGCCTGGAAGTGGTAAGGGGCCTGATGGCGTCCTGCCTTTCCCAAAATGAGGGGTTGGCCTGCTCCTTCCACTCCTGCACAAACCTCTCTGGGAGTTGCTCTGGGGCTGAGTGAGGAGCCAGGGGTGTGTGTGTGTGTGTCCTTCCACCAGTCCAACAAGGCCCCTCCCTAACCCATCTGCAAGTGCCCCTCCTTCGACTTGCCTCCCTTGCCTCCCTAGAGGCTCTTTGTGGTGCCCGCAAACGAGACGCAGGCCAAGATCCCCTATGCCAGAGTGAACCACAGCAAGTTCATGGTTACAGACAAGGTGGCTTACATCGGTAAGTAGGGAGGGCTCAGGTCAGCCCAGGATGGGAAGGCCTGGGGGAAGGCAGCAGCCTGGCAAGAAAAGGAACTTCTCTGTTGGGGGGGGGGGGGGAGGTTGCAGAGGGGAAGGGCTTGCTGGTCCCACCTGGGAGGGCTGGTGTCTGTATAGGGGTGAGGGGTCCCTGGGAATCCTTCCTCACCTCCCCCGCCCCCTCCCTGCAGGAACCTCCAACTGGTCCGGGGACTACTTCCTGCACACGGCGGGCTCTGCCCTGGTGGTGGCTCAGAGGCCGGCCGGGGACCAGGCCACCCTCCGGGAGCAGCTGCAGCGCATCTTTGAGCGGGACTGGCACTCCAGATACAGCCGGGAGCTGGACCCCCGGGACCAGGGGGGGGCGGAAGCTCTCTGCAGCGCCCGCTAGAGCCCCGCCTGGCGGTCCGGGGAGAGCAGCCTGCGCCCCCACCCCGGCGCTGGGCGGAGGGAGGGCGGGGCTTAGAGACGGGGGCGGGGTCGGTCCCCGCTGGTTCAGCTGCTTCGGGGGGAGGGGCATCGATTCCCCGTCCAGGCCTGCCATTGGGCGATTAAAGGCTCCTGTTCAGCCCCTCCGTCTCTCTCTCTCTCTCTCGTCCTCTTCGCGGCGAAGGCGGCCTGTCGGGCGGCGGGGGAGGGCTGGGAGCGCCCGGCGGCCGCCGGAAGTGACACCGCGCCGTCTTCCGGTGCGGCCTGTGGGCGCCGGGGTGAGCGGGGACGGGCCCGGGTGGGCGGGCGATGAGCCCCGGGAGCCGCGCGGCGAAGTTAGGATCGGACCTGGGCGGCCGTGGGGCGGCCGCGGCGTCTTCAGGCGGCGCCGCTCTCCGCAGGCATTCCTGCCGCCCCGCCTGGAGCAGCGCCATGGCGTCGGTGACGATGGGTGAGTGGGTGCGGGGGACCCCCTCCCCTGCCTGTGGGGGGGGGGTGTCGCTGGGGCCCGCTCCCTCCTGGGGCCCCGCCCGGCTAACGCCGCTGTTGGTCCCGCAGCCACCTCGGAATGGATCCAGTTCTTCAAGGAAGCCGGGATCCCCCCGGGCCCCGCGGTGAACTACGCCGTGACGTTCGTGGATAACAGGCGAGTGGCTCCTCTGCGCCCGCCGGGTTCTCTCCCTGGCCCTGCCGGGATCGAAACTTCCAAGTAGCAAAGCATTAGCGTAGACTAAAATAAAGTAAGAAAGAAATCAGGGGGAAAGTTAAGAGCTCAAGGGGAGGGAGGGAGGGAGGGAGAGAGAAGGGCAGCTTCCAGTGTTCTTCACGGCAATACAAATCTATTTTGTCTTTTCTCCTTAAACCTACATCGTTACTCTTTCCCCCCCCCCCCAATAATAATAATAATTGCCATGTCTAATTAAAGCTGTAAATCAAAAGTTCGGTTTTTTCCAGCTCCCCCCCCCCCCCCCCCCCCCAAAAAAAGAACCCAGTTCATAAAAAGCTTCTGGTCACTAATAAATTTAGGCAATATCTTCTTTCTGATAAAAGAAACCAGTTTATCCATTTTGGCAAAATTTTGTCTTAATTCTCCAGCCATTTCTCCATAATGAGAACTGTTGAATATTGAAATAATCATGTGACTTTTCTAACTTATCCATTTAGTCTTAAAGGAAAAGTGCTGGCTTCAATTGAATATTGATCTGTTTTTATTTTTCATATTTTTTAACAAACCATCCTCTTTAAAATTGTCTATACCAAAGTGTGCATTTTAATTCATTTTTAAACATTTTAACGTGTTTATCAAGCATAACAAAATGTCCATGATGTTCACGCTTCAAAGACAGGCTTCAAGTGGCTTTATACCTTCTAGATGGAGCCATCTGGCACTTCATTTAAAGAATTTCTCAGGACCTTGTAGAGTCAAAACAAGGATTTGCAGGAATTGTGGCTTGTAGAGTTCACCGCTGCTGTCTGCGTCCTTGCAGGATCCAGAAGAATATGCTGATGGACCTCAATAAGGAGATCATGAATGAGCTGGGTATCACGATAGTTGGCGATATTATTTCCATTCTGAAGCATGCTAAAGTGGTATATCGGCAGGTACGTTCTGGAGAGTTGTTGCTCATCCTTGCTTCATACCTTGAGGCCTCGGACATTTATTGAGTCATGGTTTTCAGGATGATCTTTCTGGTACTGAGACCAATCAATGTAAGGCTTCTGAGATGTCTTAATAATTCTGGAATGTGTAGTTTGGGGCATGGCATGGTGGCTTGGTGGTGAAGATGTTCCCCTCCCATTCAGAAGGTTGAGAGTCCTTAGTAGCAGCAGGTATTTCTCAGAGGGCCAGAAGAAAATATCTCCTGCGAACTCCATGTAGGTATCAGGAAGGGCATGTGGCCAGTAAAGGCTCAGCTTTACTCAGCCACCCAAACTCTACTCAAAATTAAGGGGTTACAGGATCGTAAAAAGAAAAAAAAAAGATTGTTACCTGGGGATGCCAAATAATCTTCGGCCCAGTGCAAGGAGACTGCTCTGAACAGTGCACACGGAGAGTTTCTGAAGTTAGTCTTCAAGCTCTGGAGCAAAGAAATTCCGAAAGGCAAAAACTCAGATGCTTCAGGAATTACTGGCCATTTTTGCATCTGAGGCTCTGCTGTTCCTCAAGCTGCCTTTTCTCCAGAATGCAACATTTTAACCTGGGGGCTTGATGCATTTCTTCTGGTTTTGTGGCCATTTTGGTGCATTTGGAGAAGATGAGTCGTCTCCTGACCTGCTTATGGTCACTTTATTATTGTGGGCATTTCTCCTCCAGGAAATGTGCAAAGCTGCAACAGAATCAGTGGCCTCCAGCCAAACTGCTTTGCAATCTGAACTCCGCAGGAATGCTAATACTGGTGAGTACAGGTTGCTTGTGTTGCTGATCGCAATGTCTCAGTGGAGTCCATGGTGACTGTTCTTTACAGTTGCGATCTCACCAATTTCTGCAGCTGCCACCAGGATGATTGCCAACAGTTTGAGCCGAGACTCTCCACCTTCTACTCCTGTTCGGAGGCCTGATAGCAGTGCCTCCAAAATCTCCATCACCGTATCCAACAAAATGGCAGGAAAAAGCACCAAAGCAGGTAATTTTAAAAATCCATGGCTGAATATATTTATCTGCTGGCAACTTCTGTTGTAAGCGGCATCGCTGTCCCTACAAAATTCTGTTGTATGCAGCTGTTGCCTTTGTTGTGCTCAATCTTGTTTCCGAGGAGTGGAATAGGAAATGCATTGGGAATGCTGCATTTGAGGAGAAGCTTAGCTTTTCTTAGTCTCAGCCTTCCATTTGCAAGATGAAGCTGCTAGTCACTGGGGTGTTATCGGGCTAGGATTTGGGCAGCAGCCCGTGAGGCATTGATCCTGTCTTCAGGGCACTTGAATGAGGGTGCCAGAAACTTTTAGGAATGAGCCATGCTGATGGGATCCATGCCTGCTGGGAAGGGAGAGGGCTTCATGTTCTTAGTGCTACAAGCATAGCTGTCCTTCATAAATCAGTGGTGGTTGGAGATACTTTTATTGTTTTTACCTGCTGCGAGAATGTAGGGAAGGAAACATATAGGCTAAAAACACTTGCAATCTTTATGGAAGCCAACAAAAGTTAAATACTACTTTTGTATAATACATTAAGCATTATTCCCCGTGCCGTGATTGGGTGTTCTCCTTTTGGAGAATTCAGGTCTAGGCTTCTGTTCCTTCCACAAAGGTAGAATTGAGCTGCTCAGTTGGAAGACCTGGAGCCAAAAATGAACAGGCCACTCAAGAATCAGCAATTTCTCTTTTCACATCCCAATGGCTGTGCATGTTTGGGCTCCTGAGCAGAAGCAGTGGAAAGTGTTTCTGGTGGCATTTGCAGGCAGCACAAGACCAGCCATTGAACTGCATCTGCTTGCTTATGTCTTCTTGCTATGGCAGCTGTTTCTGCTCCTCGGGTTGAGAATCCCACCATCCCAGTGAAGCGGCGCCGTGTCACAGCAGAGATGGAAGGGAAGTACATTGTCCACATGCCCAAAGGAACCACTCCCAGGACTAAGAAGATCCTGGAGCAGCAGCAGGCAGCAAAAGGTACTGTAGCTATCTTGGGAGGCCGGGGGTGTGTGTGTTGCTTCTTCAAAGGAAGGAGGTTGTGGGAAACTTGAAATGAAAGCGGGGGTAAGGATAGGTAAATTGAGCACTTAAAAAAAACAAAATTTTGATCAGGACAAAGATGCCATCAATCAAAAGTGTATTTGTTCAAACCAAATCTCTCTTTATCTAATAATGGGAGGATTTTTTGGTCACTGAGCTTTTTCTGGTCTTGTTTGCAATACTAGGCAGGGTTCCCTTGAGAGGATCTTCTCCTTGTCTCCCTTCTGTAGAGAGACATGATATCTCCTTCCTCTGTTTTCTTGAAGGGAAACTCAAGGGCCTCCTTTGGAGCAGCACGGAAGCAGGGGAATAAAAAATAAATCTGTAGCTCAACTGTTTTGAGAAAAGCCTTTCCTTTTCTAGTCATTTCGTAGTGCAAATGTTGGATGCATCCATGTTTGTGTTCTCTGTCAGGCTTGCAAAGAACATCTGTGTTTGACCGGCTTGGTGCAGAGACCGGTGGAGACACTGCCATAGGAAACAAGGTGAGAGTGGGAGGGGGGGGGGGAACCTCTTCTCTGTGGTTGATGGCAGTTTCTCTACTTTCCTTTCTGGTGTGTTTTCCACTGACTCAGTGGTCCCCAATGTATCGGGTGCTGACTGAGGTGCCCCGGGTGGGAAGTGGTAGTTCTGATCTGCTGGGCTTAGCAGGGGAGAGGACCCTTTGCCCGAGGGTCTTGTTTCTGACACAGCAGCACTGGACGTCTCTGGTCGGTTGGTTCTGCTCTTTGAAGTGCCTTTCTTTCTGTGAGAACTTGCTGCCAAGGAACAAGCTATAAATGGTGGAGGGCTCTTGTCATGAACTATTTTTGGTTGGAGGTTACAGCAGTCGCTCGTGTCAGGAAGACAACCATTCCGTGTCAGCTGCCCCCTTATACTCACACTGGTATACATTCATTTTAGGAGTAGAAGTCTGGAGAGATTCTCTACGTTGAGGAGTAGAGTATATGAGTTTGGTGGCAAAGTCTGGTAATGTCTTTTTCATCTTAACAGATTTTATTAAAAGGGTTGTTTTTGTGAGCTGCAGCTCACTTCAGGTGCGTGAGGGGCTAAACTGAGATAAGATTTAAACAGGTGAGGTGGGAAGGGAAGACTGGTTGGTTATGTAGATAAAGGTGAGACAGATCGCCTAGTGCAATAACACTCTACTATGTATGTTGAGATCTTGAGATTGCCTGAAATCTTTTGATGTGACTTCATTAATCTCTGGTTTATCTCTGATAATGATGATTGCCTTCAAATCATTGTCAACAACATAGATAGATTTTGTCCATGATTGTCTGTCCCTGTCCTGGAACTTCAGCTGTTCCAAGGGTGCCCCATTACTAGTTTCCCCCCACCTGGCTGCTGGTCGATGTCTTTTGCTCTTTCCTTCCACCTTCCCAACATCAGATCATTTCCCAGAGAGCTGGGTCTCTCCAAAGTAGAATACTTAAGAGTTTGGTCATTTGTTCGGTGAATTCTGGATTTGATCAGCCATCAATTTGTTTTCTTGGCTGTCCGTGACATCCTCAGGAATCTTCTCCAGCATCAAAGTTCAAAAGTGTCTGTGCCCTTTCTCTCTTGCTTCCTCAAAGTCTGGTTTTCGCTTTCACAGTGTGCCAGAGAACGCTGTACTGTGGCTTGCAGAGTTCTCACCTTTAAAGCCATAGGCTGCATTCATGGTATCTTCTCCTAGCATCATGTCTGCTGTGCTGAATGCTGTTCTGTAGCATAATTCCTGACCGCTTGTTTCTTTCATGTTGGCTGATCCTAAAAGGCCGAAGCTTTCCATCACTTCAGTATCTTGATTGCCAATTCTAATTGCTTGATTGTGGTACTTGTGAACCCACCTCTGGATCCCACATCTGCACCACCAGATGGCCTTCCCTTCTCTGCATGTGAACTAATGGCTTTAAACAGCTAGGCAGGGTGCTGCCAGATGCCTCCTGATTCTTTGTCTGAGCGCAAGTACCCTTGGCCTGCCAGAGTGATGCTTGCTTCCTCTCCAGAGCAGAGGGACCCAGAATCACCCAGCCACTCTGTCTCTCCACAGCCCACAGGAGTGTTCAGCCGGCTGGGGGATGTGCAGGAGGACAAAGCGGCTGACAGCGATGATGACAGCTCTGTGCTGCAGTATGCAGGAGTGCTAAAAAGACCCTCCCAGCCCAAGGAGATCTGCAAAGTTGGCGTCGCCATCAAGGCCAAAGCTACCAGCTCTGAGCCCAGGCAGGTGGCGGCTGATGCCATCACCACTGCAATCCAGCGCCGGGGGAGCAAGAGTGTGGCTGGAGCTGCCACTCCTGCCAATGAAGAGATGCAGGGCTTGTCTCCTGCCCCGGGCAGTGTGAGCAAGAGACTGGGCAAGCGCTCGCTGAAACTCCTTGAGGCCCAGGACAGCAGCGTTACCAGTTCCAGGAGCAGGCCGGACTCTTCCTTCCGAGTCACCATAAACAGAACTTTAGGGAGCTCCAAGGTAAGCAGCTCCAGCCCTGCGGAGTCCCCCAGCGCTCAGATGGACCACACGGGCACCGTCAGTGTCTTTAAGAGGCTGGGCAGGAAGACTGTGTGAGCTTGGCCTGGGACCCCGCTTGGAGGGAACTTCCAGACGAGGAGAGGGCAAGCAAGTGTGTGTGTGTGTGTGTGTGTGTGTTCATCTCTCCCGTCAGCTCCCTTTGTGATGTGAGTGGGTGGCCGCATTCCAGAGCCGATGCAGGTCTGCTTCTGTGAAGCTCTTGGTTGGTTCTCTCTGCATCCAGAGTTGCTTAGGGCCACACACTGGTTGAGGCAGCCGAAAGCCCAGTCCTGGCAGGCCTTGAAGAGAAAGCCAGGAGTTCTGGGCAGCCCTCTGAACACACCTTTTGTTTTCTCTCTGCAGGTGTTTGCTCTTTCCTAGGAAGTAGTGTCCATAAGAGAGACAGGCGGCCCCTTCCTTCTTTTCCCTTCTCTGTCCTGCGCTTTCCTCTGCCGATCCTGGAACACCCGCATTCCAGGAAGGGCAACTGACCTCTTTTAGTGGATGCTGGAGCTGTGCAGTTGGCAAGGCGGGTCTGGCAGCGTTCTGGGTTCCTCTCCTTTCCTTTTCCGTTGTCTTAGAGTTTCTGGCTGAGAAACGCCCTTCCTTGTCTTCTGTGTCAGGATTGCTGACTGACCTAGCAGCGCTTCTTTTGCTGCACTCCTGAATGAAGCTGTTCTTGGATCGGGGGTGCATGTGTGCAAACGGCTGCACCCGCATTCCCTCTTAGACCTTTTTTGAGCAAACAAAAGCAAACCCATTTTTTTAAAGCATACCTATTCGATACCTGGAGGCTCTTCCCTCTCCTGCCATGCTGAAGGCATCTCTGGCTCAATGAGAGTATGTCTCACCCACTTGTGGTTCCTGCTGTCCTTCAGTCTTGGGAGGAGGGGGGGAACCTAGATTACAGCAGGCACACAACCTCCCCTGGCTTACACCCTTCACCCCCCAGCTGGCAGGATTTGAGGTAGAGCAAGCACAGCTTTGGTCTTGGCCTTAGGAAACTGCCTGGAGGTAGACCTGCCAGGAAAGGGCGGCTGGAACTAATGGGCCCCAGTTCTGGCTTTTACAATCTCCTTTACAGAAGACCTGTGAAGTCATCTGCCCCCACCCTGCAAGGTCTGGGGGGGGGGGGGAGATCTGGGGCACGCAGGGTCTTCCGCCTCCTGCCTGGGGAGGGGGGGCTTCTGGCTCCCCCCCTGCACATCGCTCAGAGCCAGCGGGGCGGGAGGGGCTTGTTAAGGGGGGAGCAGCGCTGCCCTCCCCCTCCCTCCATGAGCCGCTCCCAGGCCTGCCGGTTCAGAGCGCCCACAGGCACCGGGTTGCAGGCGGGCTTAGCCGGAGGCGCCTATTGGGCCTTCCTTGCTCGAAAGCGGGTTTGTCAATTGGAGCCGCTGTACATCGGGATGATGAGAGCCTGAAGTTGTACCGCGGCCGCGCGGCCATCGAGCCGGCGAAGGTCCGCTCACAATAAACGCTCTTTCCGCTCGCCTGGCCTGCCTCGACTCTTCTTTGCTCTTTGCGCTGAGGGGTTGGGGTGGCGCGGCGACTTCGGGCCGCCTCTGCGCATGTGCGTTGGGACGCGTTTGCGCAGCCGCCGGGACTGGGGAGCGCGCCTGCGCAGAGCGGCGAAAGCTGGCTGGCGGCGGGCTTGTTGTCGTTCCTGCTCGCGTCCCGGCCGCCCTTCCTGCGTGCGGGCCGGGAGGAGGCGGGGTTTCCGGGCGCGGCCGCCGTCGGACCTGACCCGACGGCAGCCCCGAGGATGGCCCCGCGGGGACCCCGGTAGCGGCGGTAGGTGAGGGGGGGCGGGGGCGCCGACCGCGGGCCCCGCAGCCTGGCCGAGAGCGCCGGCGCCGCGCGCGAGGCATTCTGGGAAGAAGGCCGAGCCATCCGCCGCGCGGGGGGGGGGGCGGACGCGGCCATCGACGGGGGGCGGAGGGTCGGGAGGCCGGAAGGCGCTCGGCGGGCCTCCCGCTGGTGGAGCCGCCTGGCCAGCCCGGCCTTCCCCTCCGGGGGCCTCGGGAACCGGCCGCTGAGCCTTCCTGCTCATCCCCAGCGCTGCCCGGGAGGGAGGCCGGCAAAGCCCCAGGCGGCCGGGTAGCCCCTCCGCCGCCCGGGCTGAGTGGGGGCTGGCGCTGGGCTTTCCCGCCAGGACCGGTGGGGCCGCCCTGGAGGCTCCCGGGAGACTTGGGACTCTCGCGCCGACCAACGGGAGGGGGGGGCGGGGGACACCCGGGGGAGGCCAAGTGGGCAGGCGGGGCTGGAGGGAGGCGGCCTGCAGTCTGGCCAATAGCTCCCTCGCTGGGAGGGCTCCGGCCACAGAGGCTGCCCGGTGGGTGCCTGTTTCAGGGGGGGCAGAAGCTCCTTGCCACCCAGTCCAATCAGGGTGGGATCCAGGCCTGGCCACTGTGGGAGACTGCGTTGACTCCACTCCCTTCCATCTCTGGGCAGCAGAAGGTGGGCTTGGAAGGGGGCTGTTTAAGGTGATGCCCCGACTACCTTTGGGGCGGTGGCCACTTCTGATGCATTTGGGCTCATTGAGGCCCTGAGTTACGCAGAGGGCGCATTTTATTCTGTAGCAGTTCCTTTCTAGGGAGGGGAAAGGCTTTTCCTCCCGTCCTGTAACCTTCCTGCCCGATGCGGTCAGAGCCCTTTCAGTTTTCCCAACTTACTTGCAACTAGAGGTGCCGGGTGAAAGCCTAACGCTTGTTGTGATGCCTAGCCGCTGCCCTCTGCCCTTTGAAGGGCCTTTCGCCTCCTGGGCAGGTTCCAGCCAACCGCTCCACCTTGCCTGTGTGCTTTGAGGAAAGGGGCAGCGTGGCTTCTTCGGCCAGGGAGGCCAGCTTTGTGCTCTGCTCTTTTTCTGCCTGTCAGCAGCAGCAGAGCCAACGGAGGCTCCGGTGCTTTGGGCCAAGCCTGGGCTGAGCCTTCTGATCCATTCCTTTCCAGTCGTCTCTAATGGGTTCCAAAGCTCTGTTGCAACACACACACACACGTACACACACACACACGTGTCCCTGCCGCTCTCGGCCTCTGTAGCAACAACAACCGGCACAACGTCCTTCTGGAGAGTCTCCCAACTGGGGCAAGGAGGAGAGGAGCTTTCTCCTCCCACCTCCATCAGGACAGGCACAGGAGGCAGCTGGCAGAAAGTGGAAGGTGGCTGTTTGAGGGGATAAGAGCAGGAGCACTTAGACTCCTATGCAGCGCTCTGTGCTTTGCAGCATCTTGGCCCCCAGCCCTCTGGGTGCTCCTAAGGGGGTGCTCTCCAGGTTGGGGCACCCCCATTTAAAAAGCAGAATAGCAAACCCGAGGCTGGCAAGGCAATCCGGAGGCTGGGAAGACGTCTCTAGAGGGAGTGTGTTTAGTGTGCAAAAAAAGCAGCAGTAATACTTTCCCAGCCTCTGGAGGAATGGCGTTGCTGTTGGTTGCCCCGGAAGGCCCAGCGCCAAGGAAGGCGGCTCAGGCTAGACATGGAGAAGGACTTCCGTACTGCGCAGTTGGCCAGTCGAGCAGGCTGCCGGTGAAGGGGCGGTGGGTTCCCCTTTGCTGGGGGTCTTTGCAGGGAGGCCAGGGGCCCTCCCACTTAAGCACAGGGCCTGCAGGCCACTCCATAAGATGGCTCCGATGGCTTGTGACCCAGGGCTCTCGGGCTCTCGAAGGGGCTCTCTTTGCCTGCTGGAGAGGCTGCCGCTCTGCCGCCTCTTCTTCTTCCTCATCGCCTGGCGTCTTTATTGCTGGGGCTGCCTCTCTGAGCCTCCTTGCCCTTGGGAGGCGTTTCCTCTAGGCTGTTTCTCTGCCCACGGAAGCGTTCTGCCTCTCCGTGTCAGACTTGCTGTGGAAGCCCAGCGGAAGAACTGCCTTCCGAAGACACATCCAAGCCTAGCCAGCCCTTTGGAACCAGCCATGTGCTCCAGCAAAGCATGCAAGTAACAAGCTGCTTCTGGAAGGTCCCCAGTGTTGACTGAGGCAGGTCTGTGGCCTCCTGCTTGGTTATCCTGGCCTCTCCAGCTCCCACGGTCCTGTCAGGTGCGGCTGCGTGGCCTTGGCTCTAACAGGGGGGCCAAGTGGAGCCAGTGGAAGCCCTGTGGCCTTCCATCGGTCTTTGGTCTTAGCCACTGGCCAGTGCAGACGGGATGGGGGGGGGGTGCAGGAGGGAGCCAGGCTGGTGTCAATTGTGGCTTCGTAGACAATTCCACAGGGCTCAGAAGCAGAGTTTGCTCTGCGGTGCTGAGTGGGCAGTGGGGCTTCAGGGTGGCCACCGAAGTTCTCAGGGCGGCAGCAGTTCCCTTCTCCCCTGTAGGTTGCCAGGCCGCCTGAGACCCCCTCTGGCAGGCAACAGCCCCTCTCCGTGCCCTGAGGCGGCAGCAACATGAGTGAGGTGTCGGTGATCAAGGAGGGATGGCTGCACAAGCGAGGTGAGCGGTGCCCCTCCTGAGCTGCCAGTGGGGCTTCTTCCCCAATGGAGGCCTCTCCCCTGGGCTGCAGGCCAATCTGGAAAGTCGGGAGGCTCCTTGCTTTGGCTGCAGCTGGTGGAGGCCCTGGGCAGCCTTCCCAGAGGGACCCTCGGCCACCTGGCTGCGTTTCCTCCCACCCAGGGAAGACCCAGCGGTTGCCTCCTTTGCCACCGTTGTGCCTCTGTGGTCTGTGCTCTTACGGGGCTGGACTCCACCATGCAGGGCTCGCTGGTTGTAGGGCAACCCAAAAGAAGCCAGTGGAGGCGTCTTGGCACCGGGCAGGCTTCCTCTCCCTCCCCTGAGCGGCTCCTCCTCGTCCAGTCCCGGTTTCTGGCAGACAAATATAGACTGCAGCTGGGGGCTATTTTGGTCCTGGGGTGGCCTGGAGGGGTGGCAGCTGTGGCCAGCCTCGTCTGCTTTTGCACGGGGGGCTTGGAGAGGAGAGCAGCCCCGCCACGAAAGCTCTGGCCGGGACTGAGCTGCCCTGAGCAGA
The DNA here is from genome assembly GCA_039707465.1 of Rhabdophis nuchalis. Taxonomy (NCBI): domain Eukaryota; kingdom Metazoa; phylum Chordata; class Lepidosauria; order Squamata; family Natricidae; genus Rhabdophis; species Rhabdophis nuchalis. The sequence continues at coordinate 259,060 of CM077654.1, forward strand.
ACCCAGGAGGGGGCCCCCCCTCCCCCCCTCCAAAAGCTCTCTGTCCAGCCGAGGGAAGAGGCGCCTCAGCTGACCTAGGAGGATCTCTTCCTCTTCCCGCCTTTAGGCCAGGTGGGGGCTTTTAGGGGGGGTGGGCCGAACGTGGAGGTGGACGGGGTCGCCCTGTTCGATCATTGGGGGGCAGAGCAGAAGCCGCCTGCTCCCTGGGGCGTCCCCCTGGATAACCCCTGAAGGCCTTTCCAGGAGAATACATCAAAACCTGGAGGCCCCGGTACTTCCTCCTCAAAAGCGACGGCTCCTTCATCGGCTACAAGGAGAAGCCAGAAGCTGCTGACCACAGCGCCCCCCCCTTGAACAACTTCTCCGTGGCAGGTGCGTTGCCCAGGGTCTACTTGGCTGCTCCCTCGGCCTCCAGGACCTTCCCTCACCCTGCCAAGCGACTCGGGGGGGGGGGGTGAGCCTCTGTGCACTGGGGGAAGCCGCCCTGGCTGAGCCCGTGTAGATCTTGGTCGGTGGAACTGGGCCAGACGGAGCCCCCTTGAAAGGGCCAGGAGGGCCTCCGGGAAGCCTTCCCTGGGGAGACTCCAACCTGGGGGCCTTTTCCTCCTCCTCCTCCTCCCCCCCCCCCCCCCGGTCTCCCCAGAGTGCCAGCTGATGAAAGCCGAGCGACCCCGCCCCAACACCTTCATCATCCGCTGCCTGCAGTGGACGACGGTCATTGAGCGGACCTTCCATGTGGACTCTCCAGAGGAAAGGTGAGTGGACAGCGCCCAGGCCTTGCTTCGACCGCCCCGAGCAGCTGCGTTTCAGGTGCCGGACGGGAGTGGCGCGTGGTCTGTTTGGGGTCTTTTCCCATCCTGCTACGTCGTTCCGCATCAAACGCTTGCACCTCGGTCGTCTTTGGCACCAGAAATGCCCAGCTTCCCTGACCGTGGCGCCTCCATTGCCCAGCAGCGGAGCCTCCTGCCTGCCTTGGCAGGCTTCTCAAGGCTTCTTGGCACCCTGAGTGCCGCTTTGCCTCTTCCCAGGGAAGAATGGATCGAGGCCATTCAGATGGTGGCCAACAGCTTAAAGAACCAGGAGGCGGAAGAGGAGGACAGGATGGACTACAAGTGTGGCTCCCCCAGCGACAGTACGGGGGCCGAGGAAATGGAGGTGGCCGTGACCAAGGCCAGAACCAAGGCGGTAAGCAAGGCAGGTCTGTGGGAAAGAGACGGCCGCTGATCTTGGCTAGTTGAGGGGTGCTGTCAAATTACGGCCGTGGGATTCCAGGGGTTTTCCCTGAACGGCTCTGCTCAGGCAGGCAAGGAGCTCTTCCTCTCTCTCTCTCTGCTTTCCATTGCCAGACCATGAGTGACTTCGACTACCTGAAACTCCTGGGAAAGGGCACTTTTGGGAAGGTCATCCTCGTACGGGAAAAGGCCACGGGGTGCTACTACGCCATGAAGATTCTGCGCAAAAAGGTCATCATTGCCAAGGTGGGTGGAAGCTCCGGTCCCTTGGGGGAAGGGGGGAGGCTGCCTTGAGGGACCCGCCAGAGGGCTGCTGCCCAAGAGCAGGGCAGAGAAGGAGGCTTAGCATCCTAGGGCCACGTCTTAGCGGCTGGAGGAAGAAATTTAGGGAGGCCCCACTCTGACTGATCCAAGCCATCTCAAGACCCGCAGGATTCTCCTAGGGTAGAATTCCCCCGCCGCTCCTTCAGAGGACAAACAAACACCCCAACCCCCAACCCCACCCCGGGTCCTTCCTCAGAAAATCTGGGGCTGGGGAGGCACTTTGGAATGGGGGGCCTTCTGAGCCTGGAGAGAGGAAGAGAAATTGGATTCTGGGAAGCCCCTTTCAAGCCACCCAAGGGAAGAATGGATCAGACCAAAGGACACCCCAAACACACACAGGGAGGTTAGCCTTGTGGCCAGGCATGGCCCTGGGAAGGATTGCCACTCCTGTTTTCCTGGAGCCTGGGGAGGCCGGCTGGGGGGGGGGGGGCTGGGGGGTGAAGGGCAGGGGTTTGCCAGGCGCACTGGGTGAGGAGGCTCTTCTCTCTTCCAAGGATGAAGTGGCCCACACTGTCACGGAGAGCCGAGTGCTGCAGAACACGAGGCACCCCTTTCTCACGGTACACGCCAAGGGGAGGCTGGCCACGACCCAGGGGGCCTTTGGGATGCTTCTGGGCTGACTCGAGGGGGTGCCCAGAGCCAGTAGAAGCCCAGGGGTCCTGCCCCAAGGGCCCAGTTGAGGCCGGCTCAGTTCCACACCGAGGCGTCAGGTGAAGGAGCCTCTGAAGCACCCTCCTCCTCCTCATCTCTCCCCCTCTCTTCCCATCAGGTGGCATCGGGATACACAAGGAAGAAGAAGAGGAATAGGGTTGTGGTTTTAGTCAGAGGGCGGGGCCATGGTGGGCAGCGAGGGAGCGGCTTCTCTGCAGGTGCCGTCTCTGAGGGAGATCTCTGCCCCTCTTTCTAGGCCCTGAAATACGCCTTCCAGACCAACGACCGCCTCTGCTTCGTCATGGAATACGCCAACGGAGGGGAGGTGGGTGTCTGCTCGGAGTCCTTTCCCAGGAGTTGTTGCAACTCGCTCGCCGGAAGTAGGAGTGGCCTTTAGGCCTGGCCTCGCTGTCAGGCCGCTTCCCCCCTGACCCGGCCGCTTCCCTTCCAGCTCTTCTTCCACCTCTCCCGAGAACGCGTCTTCACGGAGGAGCGTGCCCGCTTCTACGGGGCTGAGATCGTTTCTGCCCTGGAGTACCTCCACTCGCGAGATGTCGTCTACCGAGACATCAAGGTGGAGATGGGGGTCCAAAGGGGTGGGCCCAGGTCAGCTGTGCAGGGGGTGGGGGGCTCCCGTCGGCTGGGGCCCAACCGCCTTTGTGCTTTTTAGCTGGAGAACCTCATGCTGGATAAAGACGGGCACATCAAAATCACGGACTTTGGACTGTGCAAGGAAGGCATCTCGGATGGTGCCACCATGAAGACCTTCTGTGGGACACCGGAGTACCTTGCCCCAGAGGTAGGGAGGGAAGGGCGGTTCAGCCTGGCCCAGCCGCAGGGGGTCCGGGGCCGCCACCTCCTCCTCTGGGGCCAAGACCGGCGTGTGGGAGGACCTTCAGCCCCCCTGCCAAGCGCTGCGTGTCTCACCCGCCTCCTGCCCTTTGCCCCACAGGTGCTGGAGGACAACGATTACGGGCGGGCCGTGGACTGGTGGGGCCTGGGCGTGGTCATGTACGAGATGATGTGTGGCCGGCTTCCGTTCTACAGCCAAGACCACGAGCGCCTCTTCGAGCTGATCCTCCTGGAGGAGATCCGCTTCCCACGCACCCTCAGCCCTGAAGCCAAGGCCCTGCTGGCTGGCCTGCTGAAGAAGGACCCCAAGCAGAGGTGGGGGAGGAGCCAAGCTGCTGGAGTCAGGGCTCCTTGGGCTGGGGGGGCTGCACGTGTGACGTGAGCGCCCTCCTCTGGGCAGAATATGCAGTGAGGAGGTGTTGGGGTGGGGGGAGCTGAGGAATTCCTCCTCTTCCCCAAAGGGCTTGGCTCTCCCTCAGCCAGGCATCTGCCCTCCGCCTGAATCTGTGGGCACACTCACGCGCACAGAAGGCAGTTAACCGGGCCTTTTCTTGCCAGGCTGGGGGGCGGCCCCAATGATGCCAAGGAGGTAATGGAGCATCGGTTCTTCGCTGCCGTTAACTGGCAAGACGTGGTTCAGAAGAAGGTAGGCCCTGCTGCCCTTCTCCCTTCTGGGGCTGTCCTGGATGGGGAGGGGGAGTTGCAGCGCGATCCCCCCATGGGGCGAACTAAGCAGGCTCTTTCCCGCCAGCTCATGCCCCCTTTCAAGCCCCAGGTGACGTCCGAAATAGATACGCGGTACTTCGATGACGAGTTCACAGCCCAGTCCATCACCATTACGCCACCAGAGCGATGTGAGTAGGGGGCTTTGCCTTGGGAGACAGGCGGGGTGGGGGCCTCATCTAGTTCTTTGCTTCTGGCTTCACTGGAAGCCCCCGGCTGGGCTGCTCTTCTCCACAGATGACTGCGTGGACCCCCTGGATGCTGACCAGCGGACCCACTTCCCTCAGTTCTCCTACTCCGCCAGCATTCGGGAGTAGGGCTGCAGCACCTGCTGGAGAGAGCCAGGACTGGGGGGGGGGGGGACCACCCCATCTGGCTGATGCCACCTTCCCACGTCTGGGAGCCAAGCGGAAGAACCTGCCCCCTCGGCCCTTGCAGTCAAGACCAGCTGGCTCTCTTGCGCCCATGACTCCCTGCCCTCCCCCCCCCTCCTTGCCTCTGAGCCACCGCTGAGTTCCACATGGAAGTTGCTTTGCCGTGTTTGGCTGGCCTCCGAGGGCTGCGCTCTGCCATCAAATTGTGTCATCGGAAGGCAGGGACCACCGTTCGCTGCCTCATGCATGGGATGCCACCCTGAACCCCAGAGGGTGGAGGACCCTAGCGCGGTGCCTTGCAAGGCTGTGCTAAGAGGGGCAGAGCCCCGAAATCCCCCCACCCTCTGTTTCTGTGGGATAGTGGCCGGCTGGCTGGCCAGTGCTCGGGTGCCTCTTGGAGTCGGTGGCCTGGCAAATGTCGCCTTGCCGCCCTTTGGTGGGCTTCCTCATCACCTTCGGGGCTGCTGCTGCTGCTGCTGCTGCTAACAGGAACTTTGAGCTGCCCTCCAGATAACGGGGACCTGGCCCCCACTTAGAACAGTGGCCTTTTCAAATGAACGCCAGGGGGCCGGGCATGGCAGCTTCCCCCTGTTGTTCCCCGACAGTCTGTAGCTGCTCTTTGCAATGGCCCTGGCTGGAGCGATTGGGTCTAGCGGCCCTTGCCCATTGATTCCCCTGAGGGGGGGCTGCCCTTGGGGATCCAAGGGGAGGGGGGGTTTCTCCCTGGCCCAGGCTTTGTGCCGGCTCCAGCAGCGTTGCCTTCCCTCTTGTCAGCTGTGGAAGATGCCTGCCTGCCTCTCCCATCTCTGGCCCCGTGGTCCCTCCTTCCCACAGCTGCAGGGCCCTGCCTTGGGAGGAAGGGAGCAGGCCAGGCTGGGCAAACGGGCACAGAGGCCTGTCAGCTGAGTTGCTGCAGAGGGCCCAGAAGCCCCCCAAGCAGAGCCCCCCTCCCCCTCCCCGTGTTGCTAAGGAGAAGGTTGTGGCCCCCTGGCAAGCATGGCCGGAAGGCGCTGCTCCAGCTGTGTAGTTGGCAGGCCAGAGCGGTTCCTCCTGCCCACCTCTGTTGCTTCTCAGGCAGGTACCCGAGGCCGCCACCTGGTGGGCTGGAGGATCGTAAGCGCCCCTGAGCTCACCGTTGCTCTATATGACTCCTGTCGACCTCAGCAGACCTGGGGTTCCAGTGCCTCCCGGGTTTTGGGGAGCTGCCTGTGCCAGGGACTTCTGCCAATTCCACAATTGCTCTGGGCTCCACTGCCAGTCTTCTTTGTACAAAACTGGGGGGCAGCGAGGGCGCAGCATGAAGCTGGCTGGAAACATCCATGGCCGCCCTGTCTGGCTTCCTGTGCCTCAACTCCAGTGACAGTGGCCAGATTCCACTGGGCGGAGCCCCCAAGCAGGCCCTTTCCTGGTCTGATGCCCTGAGGGGCCCTGTGGCAAGTCGGAGGGAGGAGACGGGGGCTCCCTCTGAATGCAGCTTGCAGGACTCCCGGCTGCCTGCCTCTGGGGCTGCCTGCTTGCTTTGCAGGGCATTCCTGAGAGTAGTGGGGGGGGGGGAGGCCTGGCTGCTCCAGACTCACCAAGTGGCCTTCCTTTCAGCAGACCCGAAGTGCCGGCAGCCTCCAAGCCTCCTTGAGCCTTTTGGGTCTGCCCAGAACCAATCAGCCCAGGAGGTGCCTCAGACTGGGTTTTGGCTTCCTGGGCGTCTTGTGCCCTGCTGGACGTGCAGGGCTGGGGAGGATCTCTGTGACGCTTGGGGTGATTGGGGAAAGAATAGTTTTTCATGTTTGCTGTAGTTCTAATTCAGATTTACTAATTTAATATTGCCCCTGTTTAGGTTAGAGTGAAGCTCCGCTCTGTTACGGAACGTTCTCTGCCCCGTTCTCTTCCCTACTGCTGGGAATCGGCAGCCCCTCTGGCCCTTGGCAGGCAGGGATCCTGAGTTCCCTTTGTAAAATAAAGTTTGCTGGAGTGTTTTTGTAAATGTGGCTGATAAGCACAAAAACTGGAAAGGCTTTTTCCCACTTTTTGGTAAACCACAGAATTGCCTTCCTCCACCCTCAGATTTGTACGGTACAAGCAATAAAATATTTTATTTCTTGGTTATGTGGTGGTCTTTTTTAATGTTTATTAAAATACTTTACAATTATTTTTTTTTTTTTATTGAAAAAGTTTTATTGGTTTTACATTTTTTAACAGGATAGGGTAATGGTTACAAAGAAATTTTGAGAGCATTCACGTCAGAGTCGTCGGACCTTCCGAGACCTCAAAATACACATTAAAAAAGTTAACATAGAAAACATTTTCCATACCACTACAAGATGGAAGCAAGTACATTTACCTAAATTCTCCCTTCCATGCTGTCAGACATTTACAAAAATTCCGGATAGAAATATTATACAAAATTGTTCAAGAAAAATCAAGGCAAAGTTATTTTTTTGATCTAAGTCTCTTGGCTATTGTATCTTCTTTCTCTCCTCCCTGGCCCCCCGCGGGCGGGGCCGTGACCCCCTCCGTCCCCCCTGGATCTTCCCCCAGGGCAGAGGAATGTTTTTTAAGAAAGGCTTCCGCCTCAGCAACTGTTTTAATCCTCACTCTTCCTCCTTCCCAGAAGACCAGCATCCCTTCAGGTGTCATCCACTTGAACCAATTTTTTTACAATTTTAAAGCAACTCCCAAGCTCCTGTTCATTGTAGTGGATTGTCTACAAATTCAATCCCAAGTAGCCTGGTCGTTTGAGGAAGTCCACTTACCTCCCTTTCACAAGGATGAGAGTTTTATCCAGGGAATTTCAGCAAAGCCCCACCCCCTCTTCCTCGCCTCCTCCTTCAAATCCTCCTTTCAATGGGGGGCCATTTTCTCCAGTGCCACCCAGTAGCCTCCCAGCTGCCAAGGGAGAGGCGCTAAAGCCAGCCAGGCCCAGCAGCCTCCCTCCCTCCCTCCCTCCTTGGAACCACCAGCAAGGCCCCACCTGCCCCACCTCCAGGAAATGGATTCTCGGTCTAACGTTCCCTCCCATTCTGCCATCGGTTTTGAAAAGTGACCTGAAATCACATACGGCAATATTATATTCTACGTTGCCGTGCAACATCCAAACGTCCCTCCTGCTCTGCTCGTTGATGGCTCCTTCCGCTAATGAGCCCTAATTTAGCCAAGCTGGGAATCCTCTGGCCTCTCAACTCCCTCCCACCTTGTGGGCGTTGGGGCAAAGGCCATGGCGGGCCCCGAGCAGAGGCCCTGGACGCTGCTGCTGCTGCTGCAAAGAGCCGTTGTCTCGGTAGGGGCCTTGTTTGTGGGGCAGACTGTAAGCCGAGTAAGTGAGCAAGTGCCCTGGGCTGTTGGGGGCCCTTGAAGAAAGGCTATTGGTGCCTTCTCACGAGGGCCTGTGGCCACTCGCTTTCACCAAAGCTGCCCACTGCCAGTTCTGGCAACCTGGAGGAGCCGTTCTTTGGCACGGACCCTCCCTTACAAGCAGGCCTCAGTAGCTCCTCTGCCTGAGCTACCAAGTTATCCCCTGCTCACCTGGGTTCCTCAAACTGGGGAGGGGGGAAGGGAAGAGGAGGAGAGGCAGCTCCTCAGGCGCTTGGGAGCAAGGACTCCCCAGCCCCAGCCCGCTCCCACCACCTGGGGAGATGCCCATGGAAAGCCTGCCACCTCTGGGGCAGCTAATAGAAGGAGGCTGTGCCCCACCCCACCCTTCTTTCAGCAATGCTGCTCTGTTTCAGGCGGATGAGAAAAGGGGGCCTTTGAAAAGCAAGAGCAATGAAGGGCGGAGCACAGAAAAAGCCTCTGGGAAGGTGAGTCACTCCAGGCCCTGCAGAGGACAGCTGTGGGGAGGGAGGGAGGACAGACAGATAGACGGACAGCCTGAAGCTTCAGAGCTGGACATTATTTGGGTGCTCCCAGGAATTAATCCTGGGGGAAGTGAACCCAAGGCTGGGGCTGCAGGGGGGCCACTGGCAAGAACCCAGCTGGTTAAGGGGGAGAAAATGGCCAAGCATAACTTTAGGGCCTCCTCTGAGGCCGGCCTCCTCTGTGGGATGGCCTCAGAGGCGTGTTTCAGCCTCTCTGCACCTGTGACGTGTGGTAGGAGGAAATCCCCAAGTCCTGTCCCCTGCCCCCCCCCCCCGAAGACACGAAGCTGCCAGGTTGCCTGTGTGTGTGAATTGGGAGCACCAGAAACTCTGGGGAGTGGGGGGGAAGAGGAGACGGAGCTAGAGTGCCTGTCAAGCATTAGGTTGCATCCATTAGATTGGCAAGGAGGGAGCTCAGTGGGTGGGCTCACCTGGTGGGGCAAAGGCCCGGAGTCCTGCCCTTGAAGAGCATTGGGCCCAGCAGGAGGCAGCTTCGAGCCCTCTGGGGTGGGGGAAAGCAGCTGCTTGGGCTTTGCTTTGGCAGGTAGCTCTGCCCACCAGGTCCCTGGCCTTGCCTCCCTCCTGGCTGCCCCATTCCTCTCCTCTTCCAGAAAAAAGGCCTGGAAAGCTATGAAAAAGAGGCTGAGAAGCGGGCCTGCTCCAGATCCCTGCCTGAGGCTCCTTTGCCAAGAGAGCGAGGTGAGGCGCTGATAACCCTGGAACGACAGCGAAGGGGGTCCATCTTTGGGGTGAGGGAGTAATCCTACACGTGTTTTGTGACAAGCTGGCATCCCTTCATGGCGGGGAAGCCTTGCTGACTTCCCAGTTTCCCCCATCTTCCCCCAGTGGTCCCAGCTTCATTGGCCCTTGCGCAGGAGCTGTCCCAAGCGATGCTGCGGATGGACATGGCCCTGGAGAGGGAGTATGCCTTCGACATCTTTAGCAACTTGATGGTGAGCACTGGCAGTGGAGGCAACCCATGGCATTGTGCTCCCAGAATACTCTTTGCTGGGGAAGCAGGTGAAGGCGGGGGAGACGGCTTCCGGCATTCCCTGCGGAAATCCAATGAAGGCATCCCGGATGGTGCTTTCTCCTCTGGAATGGAGGAAGATGCTGCCAGCAGTCTTGGTAACAGTAAGACAGAGAGTGACCCCTTAGCTTGGCCCAGGTTTCAGGGTTCCTCTGATGGCCTCTCTGCCTAGCCAAGGGAGCCTAAATCTCCACCCTTTGGGGGTTGCTGGCTACCTATGGCCTCTTCCTGTGTGCATAGGGCTGCCAAGGGATCTACCCTGTGCTGGAGAAAAGCAGAGCAGAACACTGCCTGCGCCTCAGTTTCATTCCAGGGAACGTCCCTCTAGTCCATCCACTTGCCCTGGTCTGCCCAATGGGCACACTGTGCCAGGGGCCAGGCCCTGCCCAACTCTTGGCTCCAACCTGTTCACAGCGGAAGCAGCCGTCGTATGCGTTCCAGGGCTTTGACCTGCCGCAGTCAGTGACAGTGGAGATGCGAGCCCTTCTGGTGGACTGGCTGGTACAAGTGCATGTACGTTCTGGGCTTGGGGTGGCCTGATTTGTTGGGTCTAGAAGTGGGGGAGGGAGTTCCCCCTTACTTCTGCTCCTTTCCCCCCAGGAGTATCTGAATCTGGCTGATGAGACCCTTCACCTGGCGGTCCATCTCATGAACTGCTATATGAAAGCAGGCCGAGTCAGCATCCCTCGCCTGCAGCTCCTCAGTGCCACCTGCCTCTTTCTGGCGTGCAAACTGGAGGAGCACACCTGTCCAGAGGTGAGAGTGCAAAAGCTGGATTCGGGCGTGTCCATTGCCCTTCCAGAGACCAGGGGAATCGAAGCGACTCGCTCGCTCTGGCTTCGTCCAGCAGCCCTTCTTGGTCTTCGGCCTTTGAGGCTGGCAGAGGAGTGCATCTGGGCCACTCTGAAAGGCCCTGCCACCTTCTGGCTTCTCCTTCTGAAAGGAGAGAGCTGCTCTCTCCTTTCCTGCAGCCAGCCGTGCTGTGCTTCATGATGGAGAACTCCTGCAGCCGAAAAGACCTCCTGCAAATGGAACGCAAAATCCTGGCTCGACTCAGGTTTGAGCTGCACTACGCCAATCCCATCCACTTGTTCCACCTCCTGGCAGAAGTGGACCATTGCACCTTGGAGGTAAAGGTCCCCAAGTGAGCCAGCCGGGGCCCAGAACCAGCTGCAGGGTCACCAGTTGCTGTTCCCAAGTGATCCCTGGGTCAAGGTCCCTGGCTTTGTGGGAGGGCAGGAGAGAGAGAGAGAGAGAGATGTACATGTGTGGACCTGGAGACCCCCTCCCCAGTGATTTAGTCCTGGAGTGGGGGGGTGGGGGGAAGCAGCAAGCATCCTTTGTTCCTCCTTTCCCCATACCTGTTCAGGTCCAGTTCTTGGCCCTCTATTTCCTGGAAGCATCGCTGATGGAGGTGGACTGCCTGCGCTTTGAGCCCGCTCAGCTGTCCTTTGCGGCTTTGTCTCTGGCACACCAGCTCTCGTGGGAAGCCAGAATCCAAGACATGGATGCGCTTCAGGAATATTTTCCAAAGTTCCACCTGTACAGGTATGATGAGCAAGGAACGGTTGTCACGTCAATGAGAAATACCAGAGGTGGAAATAAGTTGGGGGTCTCTCCCCCATTTCCCAGCTTTTTAAAGTACAACCTCTTGGATGTGAGACCGCATGTTCCTTCATGTGCCAGAGGGCATGGGAACCGCAGGTGTGGCCGCTGCCCCAATTCTTGCATGGCACCAGATGTCTCATGCCCCATGGGGTGCCCGGTTACATCTGTGCAGCTGTGCCCCGTGCAGGACACTCTGGAGGTCAGCTGCAGCCCAGCGAGACGGGGCCCTGGCTGTCCCCCCAACCGCAGGGACTGGGGCATTTGAACAGTAACCGACCAAGGATGGGTTTGATCGGTAAGGGCCCTCCCACTGCTCCTCTCTCCTCACAGCGAGGCGGAGCTGTCGGCTGTCTTCCCCTACATGGCCAAGGCAGTTTTGCAGGGGGCCAATGCCTCCCTTCGAGCCATCTTCCTGAAATACTCCAGGCCAGAGAAGCTTTGTGTCAGCACCAGCCCTGCCGTCACTGCTTCTAAGTTCCTGAGCCGCTTCCTGGGGGATCCCATCCAATGAAGGCAGAAGATGCCAGGGTGATGTTTCAACTGTCCCTTCCCACGGCCTGTGGGAATGGGGAGGCCAGAAAGCCAAGCATTGTCCCAGGCGTGACTCTAGGCTCAGGTGACTGTGGGACCCCTTCTCTCCTTTTCTTCCTTCGTGGCTCATGCAGAACGTTTTCTCACTTCATCTTGGTCTGTTTGTCTGTCTATCCCACCTGCTCTCTGCGGTCTTGAGTCTTGCACAATTCCCCTCCCCCAGTGACTAAAAAAAAAGAGAGAGATTGTAAGCAAAGGAACTTCATATGTCTAATAAAGTGTTTTATTCTCTTGAAAACACTCTTGCTTCTGAGGTCAGAAAAATGGGGCGTTTCTCCCTCCCATGGAGCTTGGCAGGACCCAGGAGACAGAGTTGCAGTTGGGGCTCAGGGCGCATAGGGGCTGTGGCGGGGAGCTGCTGCTGTGGCTTTGAATTCTCTCATTCCAATGACATTCCAAGCAGTTAAAAAGCCATTTCGACAAACATTCATAGGTAGCCAGGAACCGTCCATTACATGCTGTTGCTAATGTAGCCGGCTTTCTGACCACGCATCTCCCTTCAAACTGTGGGAAACCCAAGCTAGGAGTCCAGCTTGGAAATCGCTGAAGAACATCAAACCACCGAGGCAGGCAAGAGACGCTAGCCCGCCGACCGGTTGGGACACTGCCTGGAGCTGCCTCTCCCGGTTTAGTCCCGAGCCGTGGGAGATCAGGTTGCTGGTGCTGAGGCGGGAGGAGTTTCCCACAATGTACTAGCGCGCTGTCCGCGGTACTGAAGTGGCGCTCGTGGCTCTGCCCGCATCCCTCCCTCTACACACTCGGCTTCTCTGCCAGCTCCCCATCCGGCGAAGCAGGCTTTAGACTAGGCACGGGGCTCGGCCAGTGAAGGCGGGGATGGAGGAGCGCAGCCCCTACCAGAAGAGTTGCCCGGAGGCCGGCGGGACCTCCTCAGTGCTGGGGAAGGGCGGAGGGGCCTGCCGGGCCCGCTGCGCCGCGGCTGCGGAATTGGAGGCCAAGCTCCAGCGGGCGGTGGAATTCAAGGCGGAGGGGCGTCGCTGCTACAAGCAGAAGCTCCGCGAAGCCATCGGCAAGTACCACCGAGCCCTGCTGCAGCTGAAGGGACTGGAACCGCCGGCCGCCGAGAGGGAGGCCGAGGCGGCAGCTGCCAAGAGCAGCTCGCTGGTCGCCTGGCGTCGCCTGTCCGGCGAGCAGCGGGAGCAGGGGAGCAGGCGGACAGCACCGAGATGGAGTGCTACGACAGCCTGATTGGTAAGAGCCCGCCCCCGCCGCCGTAGTGTGACCCGACCTCGCTCGCCTGCCCAGCCGGAGAGAGCCCTTCAGTGTCGGAGGCGGCTCCCAGCGCTGTGGAAGGGGCCTCTGTTGCCCGCCGACGCCCAGGGAAGCGCTGCTTGGAGCCAACTGGAATTCTGCAAAGCTTGAAAAGGTGCCACCGCACTTCATGACTGCCTATTAAACTTGCTTTTTTCCCGTTGCTTTTCCCCCTTAATGTCCTCAGCTATTCCTTTCAATGGAGCCACGCCGGTCAATACATCTTTAAAAAGCCCCTTGTGTGATGGGCCGAGGCCGCCTCATTGGCCCAAAGACCCCCCCAGGGCGTTTCACTGCTGAGGCGACGTCCCTTGCTTTGCTCGACCCGCCCCAAAGCGCCGGGCGATGGCTCCCGGCCCGTCTTGGTTGCGGAGCGGCGTCCTTCCTTTGAGACGCCGGACGGAGGTCCTCCTCAGCGGCTGGCAGCTCCTGAGGTCTCCCCCGTGTCACGTGGTTCTGCCACGACAGCCCTTCTAGAAGTGAAATGGGGGAGGGGGGCTCGAGCTTCCCTCCCGGTTGCATTCTTGGGGTGCAGAGCGGAAGCATTCCGCTTGTTTCATTTCAGGCGGGCTTTGTAGCCTGAAGTGAACTTCGACAACTTTGTGGTTTTGTCTTGCAGAAGAAAGAGAAATTTCAAAATGAAGGAAAGAGCTTAGTATTGGAGGAGGAAAATGCAGCTGCTGCTTCTCACCTGGCAGGAAAACGCTTGTGTTCTGCTCTGGCTGCCCAATTGCTCTGGTAGTCCTTGGAGGGGAGATTCGTCCTGCCATTCCCCTCCCGGGGCCTAAAACCTAGGCTCTGGTTCTGATTTGTGCCATAAGACGATCAGCCTCTCAAAATCCCTTGGGATCCACCATGTGGTTCCTGACTACCTAAATAAACCAGTTCTCTGGCAACCCTGGAGGAGGGGCCCTGGGGGCTGGCTGGGGAGGGGGAAATGGGGTGCAGCTTCCTTGTTCCGTGGCCATACAGAGGACGGCAATGCTAACTGGGAGAAGAGCTATCGATGGCCTGCTCCCCATTGCTCTGTTCCTGGCTACCTTCACACCCACTTGCGAGTCCTAGAAAAAGGCCCAATTTTGACTGCCACCTGCTGCGATGCTGAAGCCCCGGCTGGGGTTAGGCATTGAGAAGAGGTAGCCAGGCTTCCTCTGTGTAGGGATGAAGGTGCAGCTCTTCTAGGCACCCAGAACCTGGGAGTTGAGGGTGGCTTTGCGATGGGAGCCATTTGCCACAGAGTAATTTAATTTAATTTAATTTAATTTATTACATTTCTATACCGCCCTTCTCCTTTCCGGGACTCAGGGCGGTGTACAGGCAGCAATAAAATCAGTGATATAAAATATAAAAATACATGAAATATATATTTAAAAATATATTAAATAATATGCCTGTTCTAAAACCATTAATAAAACCTACTAAGACTATTAAAAAAATTACGCCAGGCCAGCCGCACGAAATAGATAGGTCTTCAAAGCCCAAGTAGCCTCCCCACCCTCAGGGCAGGGCTACACTTGGCAGGGGGAGGCCTTCTCACTGGCTGAGGGGGTCTGCCTAAGGATGCCCCGCTCCCCTGTCCAGAAAGTCCCGCCAGCTTTGGCTGGCAGTTGTCCTGGGAAAGCTCCTCTGATTTAGGGGGGCTCAGAGGGAAGTACAACCAATTCTCTGCTTTGCACTTAGGAGCCCCTCCCTCACCTTCCAGGAGGTGGGCAAAGGGTCCAGGGCATGTGGAGGGGATGGGCAGCATGAGCTTGTTCATGGCCATGCCGTAGGCCACTGCAAGGGCGCCCATCTGGCCATAGGGCACCTCGCCCATGAGCAGCTCCCAGAGCAACACCCCAAAGGAGGGAAGATGGACGAGCAAATGAACGCAGCGGCAGGCAGGCCCCGTTTTCTCCAGCTAGGAAACTGGACTGTCCCCCGTCTCACTGAGCCCTGCTGCCTGAGCAGCGAATCCACCCACGTGTTTGGCAAAAGAGCCCAGCTGTGCGGGCACCAGTGGCCCAAACCTCTGCTCCGCCACTCTGCGCCAAGAGGCTGTGCAGCGTCTCCTCCCGAGAAGAGCCCCCCTTGGCCTGGTTCTGCCCTGCTGTGGAAAAGGGGGTGTCCTCCTCCCCTGCTCCGCTCCCCTCGCTGCTCTGGAAAAGACGGAATGCTTGATGCCAGCTGCGCTCATCTGAGTGGTTTTGTGCCACTCGTGTGCCAGGCCAAAGTCGGTGGTCTTGAGGGTGTGTTGGCTCAAGTCCGCGTGATCAATACGTTCCAAGACCAGGACTGGGGGGGCCGGGGGAGAGCCCCCCAGGCGTCTGATGGGCTTCGTTGCTGTCTTTTCAGCCGCTGTGGGGAGGGGGGTTAGGTGCTGGGTGTGGCTCGACCGGGAGCAGAGAAACTCTTCTTCGTCACACCTTGTCCACAAAAGGGACAAACGGGATGTGGGGGGGAGGGGAGGTGTTTTTGGAGCAACCAGAAGACTGAGAGCCTGTTTGACCTAGTGGTTAGAGCATAGAAAGCATGAGGCCACGAGTTCAAGTGCCGCTTTCTCCACAAAAGCCAGCTGCGTGAGCTCTCTCAGCCCCACCTCACTCACAGGATTGTTATTGGGGGGGAAACAGGAGGAGGAAGAGGAGAAGGAAGGTGTGTTGAACGTGTTCACTGCCTTGAGCTATTAGTAAACAAAAAGAATGAAGGCGGGGTATAATAAACAAATAAACAAATCACACACACACATGCTGGAGAGCATCCAATCTATTCCAAGGCTGCCTTTGACCCTTTGGTTTGCAACACTCTGTGCCCACAAAGGCTCAGAGTCACCAGAGGCCTTTCATGGGGCCCAGCCCAGCCCCTCCTGGTCCTCCTCTCTCGGCACCCAGAGGGAGGGCGGGACACACAATTGGGCAAGGTGCTCCGAGCCAGGAGGGAGAAATGGCAACACTGGCCACGGCTAAGAGCAAGTGCCAGCCACCGTGCCTTGAGAGAAGGGAGCAGCAACTGAACGTCACAGGCTGAATAAGGGTGGAAGGGAGCTTGGAGGTCTTCTAATCCAACCCCCTGCTCTAGGAGGAGACCTTATACCATTCTGGACAATCTCTTCTGAAAAACCTCCAGGGATGAGAGAGTCATTGGAGAGCTCAAACCCCTGTGGGCCTGGGAATCAGGGGAGCCGCCTGCCTAGAAGGGAGAAAGTTTGGGAGGACCAAGGGGGCTGAAACACGAAGAAGGGGGCGGGGGATAAGTAATACAACCTCACCCCCACCAGAGGCCTCCCGTCCAGGTGGTTTACCGTTGAGGGACTTCAGATCCCGATGGACGGTGGGAACCGGGGCTCCCTGCGCAATCTGCACTGCCCAGTTGACCAGGATGCGAGGAGGTTCCTTCTTGCCCACCAAGCCTGGCTTAACGTCCCTCCTCGGGCATACTCCATCCCCAGGCAGAGGATGGCAGGGCTCAGGCATGTTGGGGTGTCACAGCATGGCAAAGAGCCGGGCCTCCTGGCACACGTTCTCCACTGTCCCGGTGAGCGCCTCCTCTGGATCTTGGCGGGCGGCCTTCACAGCTGCCCCTTCTCCCGGCCACAGGCCATCGCAGACCTTGCCAAGCCCCCCACCCCAATGATCCCGTCCAGCTCCAGTTCCCAGAAAGGGATTTCCAAGGGGGCGGGGACCCGGGCACATAATTGCTGGGGAAGAGCCCCACCTCCAGCAGGTCTCCCTCCCTGGTGCAGGGTCAGCTCCTCCTCGGCTGGGGGGAGGGTGGGGGGGAGGCTGTGGCATGCTGGGATTCGGAGTTTCTCCGACGGCTTCCCTCCCAGGTGGACAGCTGCAGCCCCTGCGGGCCCCGCCCCCGTTCCTCCTGCCTGGATCCCGGCTGGTCTGGCCTGGCTTCAACAGCCACATGCCACCCCCACCCCCGGGAAAAGGCCTCCCTTTGCGCTGCGTACGATGTCTCTGCGGTTCTTTTGGCTGGTCTTTATTTCATCTTCCCCAGGCCTGTGAATATCCAGCCCAGGAAGGTGATGTCTCACCTGATTCAGTGTATACGTTATAATGTATATTAATCACGCACGCACACACATTCTTGTCTGTGATTGATGCAGGAGACTGACAATTACATAAATAACCAGGGAACTTAAAACAATGATCCAGGCAGATGGCCCAAATAACTCATTTATTTTACAGTTTGCATAAATTGCTCCCCCCCCCCCCCAAACAACAACAACATATTTCTCAACTCGCTGAGGCTGTTCTTGAGAGAAGGAAAGAAGCCCAAGAGAGCCTTCCGTCTCTCTTGGGAAGGAAGGATCCACACGGACGGAGCAGGAAGCTAGGAGGAGGGATGCGAATACACGTAGAGGCTCAGCTTGGGCAGCTTCCCCTTGGGGAAGAAGGTCTTCCACTTGAGGGAGAGGGGCCCAAAGTGGGCGATGCCTTGCATCTTGAAGGTCTGCACGTTGTTCTGGTAGCTGAGGGGGATGACGTGGTGGAAGGTGAGCTGTGGGGGCCGAAGCTGGGCGGAGTGGACGATCATCTCGTAGAGGATCCTCTGGCCCAGGTCGGCCTGCCCCCTCTTCAGTCGCCAGCAGCTGCTGGGCACGTACTTGCGCTGGCGATGGTCGCCCACCAGGAGCTGCTGGATCATGGCCCGCACCAGCGGGTTGCTCACGCCAAAAAGGTCGAGCAGCGTGGCCGCCTGCTCCTGCCACGTGGCGGCCGCCACTCCCTCCTCCTTCATGGAGGCGACGGAGAGGTAGAGCCCCATGAAGGCCTCCCAGTCCACCGCCTTGGTCTCGTCCAGGCGGAAGATGTGCTGCCGGCCGCCCCGCCTGAGCATTTTCCGATGGAGGCGTCTGGTGGGCTTGGTCGTCTTGTACAGAGAGTCTTTGGGCAGGCGGTAGCCCCTTGGCTGCGGGGTGACCAGCGTGGGGCTGAGCTCCTCCATCTGCAGGAAGGCATGCCAGGCCTTCTCCCACTGTTGGCCCAGGGACCACGTCAGCTTCCCACGGTCCCTCGCTGCCCTCTCCTTCCTCAGGGGCGACCCCCACCCCCCTGCCCCCCCGGTTGCCTCTGGGCCCTCGGCCCTCCGCTCCTCTGCCCTGCCCTTCGCCCCCTCTTCCCCTTCCGCGAAGCCCAGCACAATGGGCCGTGATCTGAACTTGAGGCACCTCTCCTTGTGCTGCTGGTCCCGTCTTTCCTGCTCAGCCCTTTCCTGCTCAGCCTGCAATTTCCCAAAGGCCTGCCTGAGGTTCTTCTTCAGCCAGGCCCTCCGGTCTTTCTCCCGGCGCCCCTCTCGGCGCCCCTCCCGGCGCCCCTCCTGGCGCTCTTCCTGGGCCTCCCGCCGGCGCTCCTCCCGCCTCTCCTCCTGGGCCCAGGCCTTCTCCGCCTTCTGCTGCCAAGCCTGCAGCCAGGCATTGTTGAGCAGCCGCTTCTTTAGGTTCCTGGCCCGCAGCATAGCCTGGACGGACTTGAAAAGCCTCTTCATCCGGGCGCCATATTGCCTGGGGCTGACATTCCAGGGCTTGTGGCCCTCCACCGCCTCCTTGAGCCGCCCGAACACAGACAGCTGTTCTTCTGACAAGGACTCCTGCGTCTGCTCAGCTTCCTTGAGCAAGTCCTCGGCATTTTGGAGCAGAGCATCAACCATTTCCTGCAGGTGAGCCGTCGAGGAGACCTTGACCAGGGACACCAGGCGGAAGAGGTTCTGGAAGGTGTCGGAATCCCTCCTCTGCAGCTTCTCTGGCTGAGTCAGGACTTCCAGGAGCAGCTGGGCTTGGTCGGTGAGCTCAGCCTCTGCCTCCGGAGCCTGGCCCATCTCCCACAGGGTCACCAAGGCTTCTCTTTCATCTTCGGAGAGGAGCCAAACGCTCTCGGCGTCCAGGGCCTCCGGGAAGCCCACCTTTTCTTTGTCAAAGAAGAGGGCCCTTTTCTCAGCCCACTCCTCTTCTTCCTGCTCCAGCTGCTTCTCCATTAGGTTCGCCTGGGCCAGCAGCTGGGCTCTTACCTCAACCAGCTCCAGGAGTCTTTCCTCTGGCATCTCCAGCATGGTGGCTTCAGCCAGTTCCTGGGCCCTGATCTCAGCCAGTTCTCGGGCTCTTTCTTCAGCCAGTTCCAGAACTCTGGCCTTGTCTATTTCTATCGCCTCTTCCTCTGCCAGCTCCAGAACTCTGGCCTCGTCTACTTCTACTTTGGCCAACATGGCCAACTCCATGGCTCTTTCCTTGGCCAGTTCCTCAGCTATTAGCGGTACCAGTTCCTGCAGCCTTTTCTCCGCCATGCTCCCCTCCAGTCCCTCGGCCTGGACAATCTTTCCCGCCTCCTCCAGTGCTCTCTCCATCACCTCCTCCATCACCGCCCGGTGGGCTTCCGCCAGCGTCTTCTCCCAAGCTTCCGCCAGGGCCTTCTTTTGGGCTTTGAGCAATGCCCGGTCTTTGGCCTCAGCCAGAGCGATTTGGCGGGCTTCAGCCAGGGCTCTCTCCTTCACCTCTTCCAGGGCTCCCGGCAAAGCTCTAGCCTTCAGTTCCTCCATCATTCTGGCCTTGCCTTCAGCCCTCATTTTGGTTAGTGTGTCCTCCGACAGCTGGGTCAGGATCCTCTCGGAGTCCACTAGGAGGGGCTTCTTCTGCAGCTCTTCCTCGCTGGGCAGCTCCTCCTGGCTCCTCTCTGCTTCCTCTGCCTCCTCCTCCTCCTTGCCTGCAGGCCGGAGGGCCTGCTGCACTCTCACTTCTTTTCCTCTCCTTTCAGTAGCTTCCGGTTCCTTCCGCCTCCAGGGTTCCGCTCCTTGCGCTCTGCCTCCGGAGGGCTCCCGCTCCTTCTCCAGGAGGCGTTCCCGCTCTTTTGCGCCGGCAGGCAACTGCTCCCTGGCCTTGGCCACTGATTCCTGCTTCCGTTTGGAAAACTCTCCCATTCTAGCACCCCACTTCTCAGACAACTTAGCTATCCGCCGTGCTTCTTTTTCAGAGGCCACTTTGAGTGGCTCGCCCTCTTTAGCTCCATGCTGCCGTGGTCTCTTCTTCTCTGCCACTGTGGCTCTCTCCCCGGCTCCCTCCCGCAGCCCCTTCTCTGCCTCGTCCTGGCTGAGCTCATCCGTCTCTGAGCTGCCGGTCACGTCTTCGGCTGTCCTCACGGCCAAGACGGCCTCCAAGCTCTCGTCCGAAGCCTGGAGCCAGGACTCCTTCAGGGAGAGCTTGATGAAATCATCCATGTATTTCTTCCAGGCGGGGGTCTCTGTGCTCGGCTTCTCCTGGGAGCCGAGCAGGGCCTGGCTGAGGTTGGTCAGGAGCTCCCAGGAGAGGCTCCGGCCGGCGAGGGCGATTCGGGCGGAGGCCAGGAAGTCCTCCCCTACAGTGCGCCCTTCGACTGAGGGGGCTATGCGCAGCATCATCAGCTTGTAGAGGTCGTTGCGCCAGTTGGATTGGTCCGCTGCATACTGCTGCTTAGGATCGATGAGGATGCCTTTGGGGGGGGCCCTGGGGGGCCCTGGGGCACCCGGGGGCCCTAGGGGGCCTGGGGCTCCCGGGGGCCCTAGGGGCCCTGGGGCACCCGGGGGCCCTGGGGGCAGCGTGGGTGGCTCCACAGGACTGGGTTTGGCCTGTATAAGGCTGCTGCCGGCCTTGGGTTTCGCTGGAGGCACCGCCGCCACCACTGCCGGTGCCAACGGTTCCTTCCGGACTTTCACGCTCTTCAGCATCTCCGTGTAGAGCTGTGTGCGGGTGTCTCGGCGCTGCAGGAGGACAGGCTGGGCCCGCTTGCGCAGCTTCCTGAGCCTGCGGACGTCTTGGGAAGAGGTGGGCGGGGCCCTGGGCTGCCGTAGCTTCTCCTTTTCACGCTGTGCCTTCTTGGCGGCCCGCAGCTCCCTTGTGCCGGAGCTGCCACTGCTGGTGGTGGGGGAGCCGCTGGCACTGGTGGTGCGCTGGCCGGGGCTGCTGCTGCTGCTGCTCTCTGGGGCTTCAGGGAATGGCGCCATGGCAACCCCTTTCCCTCGGGCCTGCTGGATGCGGGGCAGCTTCCTGGGGGAGGTCTGCTTGGCCTCCTCAGTGGTAGCTGTGGGGCAATTGGAGGGAAGGTGAAAGGAGGGGGGGAGGGAGAGTGCAAATAAGAAGCCGCCATCTGTGCCAGAAGCAGACACCCCTCCTCCCAAGCCCCTGGTTCCCAACCACCCATCTCATCTACGGTACTTGTGTGAAGACTGGGTCCTCCGTGGAGAAGGGCGGGATATAAATTTAAATAAAATAAAGTAAATAAATAAAAAGATAAATGCCCTTTTCTGGAGCAGCAGGAATTGTCCCCCATCAGAGCTTCCCCTTGGGATCCAGGCTCTGAACCTACAAGAGGTTTTGGGGTTCCCCCAAAAGCCTTCTGACATTCCTGGAGCATGGCCACAGAGGCCCCACAGGATATGGGGGGGCACAGATGAGCCACACCGCTCCCAAGGTGCAAGGGGGTCTTACCTCGAGCCTCGACCTCTTTTCTTCCTGAGCGGCCAAACACCCCCAGCCACCGGGCCTGGCCTGCCTCTAGCCCTTCTGGCTCTCCATACTCCTCGGCCAGTTTTCCAGAGATGCGCCTGCGCCGGGAAGGGGGAGGGTGCCCCAAGAATTGGATCTCTGGCGAGGGGTACTCAGACATGAGGAAGAGATTGGCTGTCAGCTGATCCTCGACGCAGGTCATCAGCCTCTCGGTGCCCTCCGTCAAGGCATAGATGGCTTCATCCTTCGACTCGGCCACGATGCCAGCCGCTCGGACTCTGCGAGGAAAGGCGGCTCTCTCCTTCTGGCTCAGCAGCCTCCTGGAAAGGCAGAAAGAGCCCTGTGTGAAGGCAGGGGCTCCAGAGGGAGCATCCTTCCCCACCCTGGAGACCTTCCTGCTCCACAGAGAAAGATGCATCGCTCGGTTCCTTGAGGCCCTTTGTGCAGGTTCTGAAGCTCCCACCTCTGGCGGCTCCTTTGGAGCTGCCCTGAGTGGAGAGGAAAGCAGCCCCGAGGGCCCCAGGTCCCTTAGCCAGACTCAAGGCCTACCTTGGTAGAGGTAGGACCCCACCAAAGGAGGAGGAGGAGGAGGCCCCTCTGTTGGATGAGGCCCAGGAGGAGCAACTGAGCCCAACTCCTGTCTGCTTCCCACAGGGGCCAGCCAGGAGACTCCGGGTGCTGGGAAGCCAGGGAGGAGGCAGAGGTCTCCAGCCTTCTACTGCTGCAGCAGGAATTGGGGACTGCCCCAGAGGGTCTGCAGGGCAAGGAAGGGAATCAGCTACCCAGAGGAAAGGCCACAGAGACTGATTGGCCACTGCAAGGTTGGCCAAGTGACTCTTCCAGGGCCTCCTCCTCCCGGCCAGAGGAGGAGGGCCTGGTTCTCACACAAACAGAAAGAGGGAGGCGCATCTTTGGCCTCCAGCCCGGCAGGGGAAGGGACTTACAGGTCTTCCAGGCTGGTTCTCGCCTGCCGCTGCATTTCCTGTTTCAGGACAAACTTGTCGGTGATTCCGGCCACTGAGTCGAGCAAGGAACGGGCCAGGTCCCGCACTTTCCTGTTCTCATCCATCAGGGCCCGAGCCAGGGGCACCACCTCTTGTTCACCCAGGAGCTCCATCTTCCCCAAGGCCTCCCAGGCCGCCAGCCGCATCCTCACCTGGGAAACCAGATGCCTGAGCTGAAGCAGGATGCTCAGAGTTAGGCCACCTTCTACAAGGATTCCTGCTCCATCAGCAGCTCAATTGGCTGCAGAAATTTTGGCTAGATAACAAAGCTAGGTAAAGAATAAGCAGGTGGTGCTGAAGGCCGGAGCCTCAGCCTCTCTCTCTCCAAGGCCCCCAGGCTGCCTGAGCCAGCTGCTCTTCCCTTTGCCTCGAACCCCTGAAGGAGAGGAAGGCTGGTACCCTCTGGATGTTCCTGTCCAACTGGCTAGATGATTGCCAGCCCTGCAGCTCCAGAGAAGCAGCTGCCTCCCCCTGAGAGGTGAGGAACTCCTGCCTTCTCCTCCTTGCGCCCCCCCCCCCCCCGGTTGTCACCTGGATCTGTCTGTGCGTCCATCCTGGGCTAGAGGGGGGAGGAAGAACTGCCCCCTCCTCCTCCACTCTCACCTACTGAACATCCAACTGCCCTTCCCCCGCCCCTCCTCTCTCGTCATTGCAAGGAGAACATGGACAGTGACTCCCCAGAGGTGCCCCAGTCCCGCCTGCCCTGACCTCCTTGTGCGTTGTGTCTTGGATGAGACGCTCAAAGGCCGCTTCCTGTATGGTGGAGGGCAGCGTGTAAGACTCAGAAAGCTGCACCAGCGCGGAGGTGCAGAGCAGGTAGGTGGAGTAGGGGACATCATCCATGAGGTTGAGGATGGCTTTCATGACGGAGGGCAGGCTGGTGTCGCTGGGCTTGTGCCTCAGCCAGGCCTTGCTCATGATCTCCGCCAGCAGGTCCCGGTGGCCCCTGGTGCCCGAGGGCGTCTGCTTCATCTTCTGGGCCTTTTTCTTCCGTGCCTTCTCCACCACCTCGGACGTGTCCCACTCCGGCATCTGGATCTTGACCAGCTTCCTCTTGGGCAGGGGGTCCCGGCTTGACAGCAAGGGGCACCAGAGGTCGGGGGGAGTCCCCTTGGGAAAGAGCTGAGCCCGGATGACTGAGTTGGGCACGTAGCCATCAGGAGCAATCGGCCAGGAGTGCCCCTCCTGGAAGCGAAGGGTCTGGAGCAAGGGGACCTGCTCCACCATCCGCGGGAGGCCACGGTAAGGCGGTGCGGGAGCGAGCTTCTTCTCCGAGGAAGCCCTGAGAGGGGGCTGCGAAATGAGCTGGTATTCCACTGCAAACTCTGGCAGGGTCTCCTTGGGGGGCGGCAGGGGAAGCCCGTAGAAATCAGGGCCAGGAAAGACGCTCGCATCCCTGCCGACGAACTCCACCACCTTGGCCACATTCTTCTCCATCAAGACCTCCTTGTGGTTGGTGAGGGGCTCCATCCGCTCAAACTTCTTGGCCTGCTTGCCCACCTGGAGGTACCTGAACAACAAAGGATGGTGGACTGTGAGAATTAGAAGCCGCCTCTTTCGCCTAAGCATCCAGCGCATCACCCCTGACCTCCCAAGCAGTTCACCAGCAGGGGCCTACTTGCTGCCCCATAGGTAAGTTAGACTGCAACCCCCAGAATCCATAGCCCAAATGTGGGCATCAGATTGCAAAAGGTGGCCATGCCATCTCCCGATTTGATTTCCCAACAGTGCTCAAGGTCCCAATCTTTAATGGGAAAAGCATCACTTGTTCATCCACCCTACATGGATCAGGTGCCCACCAACCTCCTGGTGTCCCTCTCCATTAGCCCCCCTTCTTCAAAGTAGTCCCCAAGCAGAAAGCGTCTGGGCAACCTGCGAGCCCCACAATGGCCCATTTGCTCCTGCCCCTCACGGTCTTCTGGCACAGAAGAGGAAGCAGGGGGCCTGTGTGTGGATACTTGGTTAGAAGCATGGTGCCTGCCAGACAGCAGGGAAGGATGGCAGCCAAAACAGCTCTCCCTTGCCCAGTCCTTCTGCCACTCTCTCTTCCAAAGCGCCAGCGCTTCATCGAGCAACGACACCCACAAGGAAAAGGGGTGCACCATCCCATAAAAAGGTTGTACAGTGCACTGGTGGAAATAGACTCAGAAACTGACTTAGTTAAAGACTGCATGATAAAATGGGCACAAAATATAGGTGAACCAATAATGTTGGAGACATGGGAGAAGATATGGGTTAGAAACGTAAGATTCACACAAGCCCAAAACCTAAGAGAGAATTTCTATAAAATGTTTTACAGATGGCACCTAGATCCAAAAAAGCTATCTTGCATGTGCTCAAATGTACAACTGGAGATGTGAGTGTGAAGATGCCACATATTTTCACATATGGTGGACCTGTAAAAAAATTAAGGCTTTCTGGGTAAAGATATGGTGGATCGTTCAAAATATTTTAAGGAAAAAAATTAAATTTACACCACAGTTTTTCCTGTTGGGAATTGTTACGGATTGCACAGCAATAGAAACTAAGTTGATTTTGAACTTGATAACAGCTGCCAGGTTGCTAGTGGCACAGAATATTGGAAGAAGCCAGATCCACCCACCACAGAGGAATGGACCTTAAAAGTTGTGCATTTGGCTGAGATGGCAAACATTTCATCGTATCTTAAAGACCACTCAAATGAAAGATATATATTGGAATGGAGAAGATGGATCGATTATATGCAAAAAAAGTATCCAAATAAGGAGGTTTATATAGCATATGAATGAAATATTTTTAAGTAGTTTATGTTTAAGATGTTTTGAGTTATAAGCAGTTAAAGAACTAGGGATAATGTGTATGTATTATTTTGTTAAAAGATATTTTAGTCTTATGCTTATGAAGGTTATACCCTGTGCTTGTTCTGGGAAGTCTGGGGAGGGGGGAGGGGGGAAGAGGTTGGGGGGGAGGGGGGAGAAATTGTCTGTAATCTTCATAGAATCTTCTAATGAAAAGAAAAAAGAAAAAAGGAAAGGGGTGCACCATCCCACTGTGCCTCTCCAGAGCAATTCAGCTGAATCTGACCTCAAGAGGACGAGTGCTTACAATCTAAACCAAGGAGGCTGTTTGTTGCACGAAGGAGGCAAGGGAACTCACAGGAGAATGGAAAGGCCAAGGAAGATGCTGGCTGGAGGAAGAGGCGATGGTGAATGGTAAGGATGGGTAAGAGGTGCAGACAGTGGTTGACGTGGTGGTCACCCCACTCTGAGACAGGATGCCAGGACGTCTGGTCCATGCAGAGCTTCTGCAATCTCAATCCAAACAGGCTTGGCTGAGTACCGGGAATTTAAGGAGATGAGGGGGTCATGGCCATCATCAGGCCCAAAGAAAGAGGCCAGCAGAGGGAGAGGAGAGCCAATGGAAGCCTCCTCCGGGGTGGGAGGTCAAAGGCTCAACATTCTCCTCCCTTACTTTTGATCAATATGAAGCTGCTGGGTGAGGTTATTCCCCAGAGTTGGGCCAGGTTCACACAGAGGAAACTCAACAGTATATTTCAACCCCAGGTCAGCAAATTATGTTGGAGTTCTTCAATGAAACTCAGTAAGTCTTTCAAGAGTTCAAGCGTTGGAGACCCAGCCTGAACAGGATATGCTCTGTTAAGCATGAACTTGGAGAGAGGACAGTGTTCTCAAGATAGGTAGATCTAAACGAAGCTACATAAATCCACGATGCAAAGAAAATCCACATTAAACTCAGAGAGTATGGATACAATAATTGGACCAGCCAAGTTAATGACTTCCCATATTAATACAAATTACTTAGGTTGGGATGCAAACATAGAATTAAATCCATGAAAATGTAGCTGGGTTACAGGTTCAAGAAGCAAGAGTGATGTAAAGAAATAGCTGATCCAGAAGGGGGAATTTCGGCCGGCAATTCCAAAGCATTGACACCTTCATCAACTCTTCATCCTCTGGCCTGAGGCTCTTCCTGCTTGAGAAGAACCCAATCAGAAGCAGAGGCAAAGGGACTTTGCTCCAGAGCCACAGGGCCCACAGAGAGTTAGGATTAAGCTCTCCAAAGGTCTGCAAGGATGAGGGTCTTTCAGCCCAATGATCCCAGGAAAAGCTTCGAAGCTCAAACTGAGCTAGTAAAAAACTTGAAGGGACAAGCAAGAAGAACATTCAGTGTCTGACTTACGAGAAGAGCTTCTGTGAAAAAGCCAAGCCTTCCAAGAGTCACGTTGAGGCAAAGTGCTTTGCATGTAGCGGATGTGGGGAAAAGCTTTGGCCAAGGAGCAGGTTTGCGTCCACTGTGCAACTGGTACAGTAGTGGTAAAAAAACACCACACTACATAAAGCAGAAACCTGCAGGTATCTGGAATATGCAAAGGTAGATGTTCTCCAGAAAAAAATCATAAAGTACCATAAAATTCAAATCCCAACACCTGTTAAGCCAACAAGCTACAGATACATGATAGATAGATGATAGAGATGATAGATAGATAGATAGATAGATAGATAGATAGATAGATAGATAGATAGAAGATAGATAGATATAGAGATATATAGACCGACAGGATAGATAGATAATTTTAGCCACCCCACCAAAGCACAATGGAACCACTTACTTGGGCACAAAAACAATATCGAAGGTAAGAAGGAAACGGGGGAGGAAGGGCAGTGGATATTCAACCGCATCATCCCTTACACGCTGAGTCAAGAGCCTGGCGAGATGCTTCCTTGGTAGGTACGTCACACAGGAGATGAAGTAGATGTCTGTGCTGCAGCCAACTACCAGGTCCCCCCGTTGGTTGGCAAAACAGACGCGGCTGAACTTGAGGGTGGTGTCAAAGTCCACCAACATTTTCCCCAGGAGGTCCCAAATGCGCACGGAGCCGTCCGAGCCGCCGGTCACCAGTATGCCCAGGCTGTGGCAGTAGTCGAAAGAGGTGATGGTGCTGGAGTGCATGGCTGCCGTCTCCTTCCAGAAGGGGTTCTTCTCGCCAGGAACCAGGGCTGCCTGGCGCCACAGCCGGACTCGGTTCTGCTCCGTCAAGGCACAGATGTACCCGGGGATGAGCAGGAGGATGTTGATCCTGCAGTTGGTGCTGGGAATGACCACCAGGGGGAGCACCTCCAGCAGGCTGTTCTTCTTCAAGATCACTTCCGAGAGGATGATGTATTCGTCGAGCCCGTAGGAGCAGAGGAAGGAGGCTTCCCGTGAGTGGTAGGGCAGGTGCCCTGAGCCCGAGAGGCTGCTGAGGGCCACCACGTTGCCATCGTGCAGTTTGCGACCGCCCATTCGGTACAGCTGCTGACTGACCGAGCGTACTTTGCCACTCTTGAACCCGCTGAAGATGAAGCTGGTGGTCCGGCCATTCAGGTCCAGGCGGCTATAAGCCAAGCACAGGACCTTGTCGTCCACGCTGTCCGTCGTGTGCAAAATGTACTTGGCTGGGCAAGGGTTCTTGGTGGTATCCAGCACGTAGATGTCGCTCGTGCCCATTGTCACCAGGAGCTCCTCTCGATCTGGGTCATAAACATAATCCAGAGCTTTTTCCAGCAGCTGGAAGGGCCAGGTAACAAACAGCATTTCTCCCGTCACAGGGGATAAGAATCGGATGACTCCGTCTTCAGTGGTGGCCAGGAGGCGGGCCCTGTCTGGCCCACACTGTACGCGCACCAACCTCTTGAGGGTGGACTTGCTTCTGCTGAAGAGCTGGTAGAAATTGTTGACCGTACGGATGGAGAAGGTGTACTGGGTGCGGAGGAAGAAAGTCTCCTCGTTGATGAACTGCATCTGGAAGACCTCCTCCCCAATGTCCACCCGCCGGAGAAGCTCGCAGGTTGTCAGGTTCCACTCCTTCAGCATTCCGTCCAAGGAGGCAGTCATGAAGCTGTGCACGGCGATCCGGATGATCACATTGCTGATGGCACTCTGGTGGGCCTTGAACTCCACGACATGGGTACCTGTATCAAAGTTCCAGACCTTGACGTCCCCAGCCAGGTCTCCTGTGTAGAGGAAGCCCTGGGGCCAATAGGCAGCACAGCAAGTGAGAGAGACGCCTTGGCTCATCTGGAAGGTGCGGATCGGGGCTTTGGTCTGGTAGTCATACACCCGAATAATGTTCTCGCAAAGGGCCACCAGCATCCTCCGCTCCTGCTCCACCCTCAGAACGTGCACAAACTCGCCAGTTGCAACACACACCTCCTGCGTGACACTCATAGAGGGAACCTCCAACATCAACAAGGCCCAAAAAGCCACCACTCCAATGGCACCAGAAATCAGCTCACACGTTTCCGGACTGTAGCACAGGCTGGTGACCGAATAGGGGGAAGACATCTTGGAGAGCAGCTTGAAGTCCCGCGTGTGGTCCCCAAAGAAGCGGAAGTGGATGTCATCGCAGTAAGCCACAAAGAGGTGCACGTGGGGGACGTAGGTGATGGTGAGGACCCCCGGATGCTCATCTAAGGTGTACATTTTCTCGGTCACTGAACTCTCGTCCTCCATGCTATAACTCCAGACACGCACCTGCCGGGAAAGAGGAGAAGTCAGCAAAAGGGGCCGTTCAGGGAGCAGGGAAGTTGGGCGCAGCCTCTCTTCCCTTCAAGGCTGGTGCCCACCGGCCCCATCAAGCCCTCCCACCCAGTGCTGCTGGGACCTCTGTGGCAAAGGGAGAAGAGGCTGGATGGACAGGGCGGAAAGACCCTCCCTCCTCAGGCCTGCCTGCAGTGGGGCCATAGCAGGAGGCTGGGGAAAGGGAGTTGGGCTGCCAGGTGGTCTTCGCTCATGTTCTGGCCGAGGCTTCCCAAGGGCAGGAAGCCAACTCCTTGTCCAGACAAAAAACCCTTTTATTAATTGACTGTGAATTCCTCTCATTTGCATCCAGCAAAGTCTTTCAAGGGAGGATTTACAGTCACAGACCTTCTCTGCCTTGGAGAGCTACCAGGCCGAGATCTGCAGAACTTGGCTAGGAGTCTCTGAGAGTCACGAACCAATGAAGGGAACCAATGGTCTCCTGCAAATTCCACTCTCCTTTCGCTCCTCTTTTATCTCCTCTGGGAGGGGCCATTCATGGTCCACCTGTGGCCATCAACCCCTGTTCTTTAGCTGTTCCCTTCATCTGGCCACGCTGCGCATGTGCACACTGGGAGCAGGCTCCAGCTGTTCATCTACCTCACTCTGACTCTGAAGGCAGCTGGTAACTGACAGACGGCCCTGACCCCCTCTCTGCCTCTGACACAGAGCCTTCCCCAGAGCCCAGGACTGGCCCAGGTTCCTCCCCAACCTCCTCACTGTTTGAATCTGCTGCCAGCTCTACTGGCCATTGGCGGGCCACAACAGCTCAGAGGGGGAAAAGGAATCTGGGAGATCAGACTGCAAGGAGCTTGGGATCTTGTCTAGCTGTCAAAGAGGATCCCACCACAGACTGAGCATCTTTGGGCACAAGGAGGAGGGACCTGCTGATCTGCTTGACCAGCAGGAACCGTTGTGGTCTGCCAGCAGCCTGAGGAGCTGGCAGCAGAATTGGCCAATGAGGAGGTTGGGGAGGGACATGGGCTCGGACAAGGGCTCTGCGCCGGAGGTAGAGAGGGGACCAGGGCCAACTGGTAGTGATGTGCTGCCTCTGGAGCCTCCGGAGTCTGACATCAGTGTGATCCTGTGCACAGTGTGTGCATGCGCAGAGCTGCCAGAAGGCAAGAACAGTTAAGGCAAAAAGGACGACTCAGGAGTAAGGCTTGGAGATAATTGGCCCCTCCCATGAGACATGAAAGAGGAAGCAACTGAGTGAGCCTTTGCAGGAAGCAATTAGTTCATGTAGTCGATTCACACTCTTGAGAAGTCCCCAGCGTTTCAAGGTGGGTGCTTATCAGCATTACCCTGAAAGACTTTGGCAACTCCAGCAGACATCTGTCAGACTCTTCATAGACTGTTTGTGAATCATTATGGGCTGTGAAGGACCATAATTCACAGCTGTTTAAACAAAAGAGGGTTTGGGGAACTTATGCTTTCTCAGGAAGCCAAGGTCAGAAGAGGACTGGGGCACAGAGGGCCGGTTCCCTCTTGGGTGGGGGAAGGATGAGTGGGTTGCTCAAGCCAGATTGGAGAACACAGGACCAGAGTGGCCTCAGGCACGGTGGGCGAGACCTAAGCACCAGGACCAGGATAGTTCCGAGTGCAAGAGAATGGCTGGAAAGAGCCCATGGAAGCAGAGATCCAAAGGCGGGTAGCCCTGGCCTGATCCAGCAGTAGAAGCTCTGGACTCTCTTGGGGGAGCCTCTTTCTCCCTCGCACTCACCCTGCTCCGCTTGGCCCTCCTCCAGGTGAACGAGGCAAAGAAGTTCCCCCACTCGGTAGCGTAGTAGCAGAAGAGCGGCATGTAGCTGGGGAAGCAGCTCTCCCGGAAGACGATGCTGGGCCTGTCGCTCAGGAGAAGGGGGACCCCCTCCGCCCCTTCTGGCAAGGCCTGGGCCAAGAGAGGGGGGAGGGAGAGGTTGCGGGGAGGGGGGGCAGCACCGAGCCAGGGGCAGAAGCCAGAGCAGTAGGGCTGGGGAAGGCGATGGGGGGCTGACCGCTGACACAGCTGCACCCTCTCCCAGACCAGCAAGGCCAGCGGCCCCCTCCCCATTGCTTCAGTGACCGCCAAAGGATCCCCTTCCCAGGAGTCTCTCCCCCTTTCTCCCCTCTCTTTCAAGAATCCCGATTCTTTGAGATTTGGCCTTGATCCCCACTGTGTGTCCTGATCCCCCACCCTGTCCCACTCAGGGCCAGGCTGGCTTTGGGACCCTCACCTTTCGCAGCTCCAGCCTCTCCCTGACTTGGTTCTGGAGCTCCGTCCACTGAGGGGCGACCCGGACGGGGCCTTTCAGCATCCTGTCTCTGCTGGCACCTTCCCTGTAGCAGCCTGGGAAACGTGGATGGCTCAGTTCTCATAGAGCTCCACCAGGGTTTGTGGAAGAAGCCATAATGGCTGCGCTATAAACCACAGCAGCTGCTGGGTCCTGAAGCAGAAAAGCTGCATGAAAGTGGCTCGATCCCAGCCCCCCCCACCCCCCAGGGAAAAGCAGGACAAGCTCCCAAGGGCCTGGGGGGGGGGCGGGGGGGGGGGCGCTTGATTGCTGAGGGTGCCACAAACTGCTTGACAAAACAGTGGCAGCCATCATTCTCCCTTTCAGCCCCTGGATTCACGGAGGGCCTCCCTGCAGGGACCACCATCCTGGCTAGAGCTTTTTTTTAAAAGCTGCCACCTGGGCTTGGAGGGAAACAGCCTTTGGCAGGAGGGGCCCTGGTGGCGCCTGGCGGGCACTGCCCAGGAGAGTCCCCATGGGAGTATCTGGATGAAGTGGGGGTGGGGTGGGAGGGGAGGCCCAAAGGACCAGGAATTACTTGCCTGGAGCCTTGGAATCCCAGGAGAATCCCGGGAGGGCTTTATGACATCACAGCATTCCGCCCAATGGGCAAGGAGCCCCTGTGGAAACGGGGCCGGGACACCTCCTGATTGGGGGGGGGGGCAGAAAGAGGCGGCTAAGGTGCCCAGAGCGCCCCCCCCCCCGCAGTTGGGCAACCTTATGGATGGGCATAAGGGATAACGGGGATCTTCCTTTCCGGCCCAGGTGCTTCTTTTTCTGTCCCGTGTTGCAAGGCCAGAGGCTGCGCTGAATGGGAAGCTCCGTTCGGGAGGCCGTGACAGTATTTGAAGCCCAACGGAAGGAAAAGGATCCGGATCTTGGGGGAGGATTTCATCTGACAGACCAAGAGCGCTGCCGGTTCCTCCGGGCCAGGGGACGGAAGGGGGCCCCGCACTGGGCGGCCCTTTCAGCCTCGCCCGCGCCTTCCGCGCTCGGCTGCAAACGCCTCCGGCTCCTCGGCGACGGGCGGACGGGATCCGATCCAGGAGCCTCCGCGGCGGCATCTTGCAAGCGGCCCGACCGAGGCCGAGCAAAGGGCGAGGGAAGCAGCGGCGGCCTTCGCCCCCTCCTGCAGGGCGGGGAGCCCACGGGGAGAAACGGCCCGGCCCCCCCTCGCCCCTCCCCCCCACCGGCGCTCGCGCATTCGCTCCTGGGGGGCGGGGCGGGGGCGGAGCTCCCGAGGCCCCGCCCTCTCTCGCCCTCCTTCCGGGTGCTCCGCGCTCGCCGCCGCCGTCAAGCGCCAGGTGAGGCCGCGGGACGGGACGGGACGGCGCGGGCGGGACGGCGCGGGTGGCTGCGGCCGCCCTGGGGTCCCCGCGCGGGGCTGCGGGGGGCGCCTGGCGGGGGCGGCCGGGGGTCCCCGACGGCCAGGCGGCGGCGGCGGCGGCGGCCCCCTATCCGCCGGCCCGGGGGAAGCGGCTCTTGGCCGGGCGCCATTGTGCTCCGGAAGCCGCAGCTGCAGCGGGGGGAGGCGGCGGGGGGCGCAGGGGAGCGCCGGGCTCGGGCCCACCTGGCGGCAGGTGCCGGGCGGCCTCGGCGGCGCCGCTGCTGGGCCGGCAAGGCCGAGCCTGGGCTGCTCCTCAAAGCTCTCCGGCCGCCCTTCGCGTGAGAAGCCGCCGCGGGCTGCCCGCCGCCCTCCTGTTGCTCCCTGGCGAGTCTCCGGAGAGCTTGGCGGCCGGCGGTGCCTGCAAGGGGGGGGGGGGGGGCGCCCGGCGCCGGGGAAGCGGGAAGGCTTCTGCGCGGGGCAGAGGAGGATGGGTGTTGTAGTCTGCGCTGTTCCCAGGCCCGGCTTCGGAGCCCCCCTGAGCGTGGCCCTTGGAGGGGACCTCTCGGCCGGGGCTTGAGGCGGGACCCTCGCAGAACGGGGAGGAGGGGGGGTTTTGGCTCCGATCCCCGGGGGCGGCCGGAGGCTGCAGCGCCCCATCCTAAACCTGGAGGCTCCGGCCTGAAGCGCTTTAGAGGGCGGGGCCGTTCCCTCCCTGCCCCTTTGGGTCGCTGCCTGGCTAGAGATCCTCCACTCGGTCCCTTCTATCCGCCAAGGGGACTTTTCCGGAAGATTGCATTTGGAAGGGGCCTCCTCAGAGCGACTGGGGGGGGGGGGTCGCCTTCCCTCTCTCGAGGCCAGCCCATCTTTTCCCTGCCACCCCTGCAAAGTCTCCTCGCTTGGGGGGCAGGGGGGAGCAGCCTCCGTTGGGGACTGCCATCTAGAGCCCTAAAGGACCCTGCCCTCTTTGCCGGTTCTCAGGCTTCCTCCCTCCGCCCTTTGGGATCAGCGCTGACTTAGTAGCAGGTTGTGGGTGGCAGCCCGTCACAGAGATGTCCGGAGTGGGCTGCCTTCCACCTTGGGCGGCTTCTGTTGCCGACCTTGCCCAGCAGGTACCGCTGAAGGTTCCTGGATCCCACCGTGGGCATTTAGAGATCATTGCAGGAGCAGAGACGGCCCTTGGCGGGGCTTTTGGGCCGCAGCAGCAAAGTGGCTGCTTCCTGAGACGTGGCTCAGGGTCCTCTCGGGCCACGTGCTTTCCGAAAGGGGCAGCCAGAGGGTTCCGTGGTTTTATGCCGGGCCTGGTGGCAGTGGCCCTGAGGAGACTGCAGTGCCAAGACTTCCTCCCAGTCCACTCTTGGACACAGAGCAGGTGCCTCCCATGCTACTCCAAGGTGGCACCTGAAAAATGGGCCTGCCCACTGGAGGAACCACGTGGTGGGACATCCCTGATCAGCACAAGCCTGCCCTGATAAAAACAAAGGCCGAGGGAGATTTCTGTTTGACTTTGAGGCAACAGTCGCTCCCTTAAACAAATAGCCACTCCTGGTCGTGTTTGCCTTGCCCGCCTTCTTGCTCAGGCACCTGGAAGTCGGGTGGGCAGACCTTCCGAGAGCCTCTGGGGAGAGGGATGGCTGGAAGAGCTCGGGGTCCAAGGCCTGGGCCCTGTGCTCCAAAGCAGGGGTCCCCAACCTTTTTTGCACCAGAGACCGGTTTCATTTTAAAGTAAATTCTGCGGACCGGCTGGCGTAGAGGAGGAGCGGGGGGGGGGGGGGGGGAGGGGGAACAGGCGGCCCATGTGCGGCGGGGGGGGGGAGTCGGGCTCACTCGGCCCTCTAGGGCAGTGGTGGGCAAACTCCTTAATCAAGAGAGCCAAATATCAACAGTACCACGATTGAAATTTCTTTTGAGAGCCAAAAGGTGTGGCCTGTTTTGTGGGAGTGGCTCAGCAGTCATGTGACCAGATGGGCGTGGCCAACTGTGGTGAAACTCACTTAACGACGGTCCTGCTTAGCAACCAAATTTTGGGCTCATTTGTGGTCATAAGTTCTTTCTTTCTTTCTTTCTTTCTTTCTTTCTTTCTTTCTTTCTTTCTCTCTTTCTCACTTTCTCACTTTCTTTTTCTTTCTATTTTTCTTTCTCTTTCTCTCTTTCTTTTTGTCTCTCTCTCTGTCTCTCTATCTGTCTCTCTCCTCCCTCCACCCATCTGTCATTCTGTGTGTGTGTGTGTGTGTCTCTCCCTTTCTCTCTGTGTCTCTCTCTGTCTCTTCCTCCCTCCCCCTCTGTCTCTCTCTGCATGTCAGTCTCTCCCTCCCTCCCTCCCCCTCCCCGGAAGCAGCGGAAAGCCCAGCACGCCGGCTGGGGAGACCACCCCTGCTTCCTCCTCCTGCAGCGAGCGGGCGAGCGGGAGAACCCGAGGCCGTGGCCACCCAAGCGCCGCCGAGGCCGTCCGGGCGTCTCACGGCCCCGTGCGGCGCCCAGCCCTGGAAAGCGCGTCTCAACGACCTCTGCAGGCAGCTGTTGCTGCTGCTGCTGCCCCCGAGCCCTGCGACATGCAGCTTCCGCTGTCCGAGGTCGCCCAGCAGGCGCATCGTGCAGGACAGCCGGGCGCGTCTCCACCAGCTCCCTCCAATGGCCACCGAGGCGCGCCCTCCAGGGCTGCCCGCCACACGGGGCTGGGAGGGAGGCGGGCGCGCAGCGCCTGGACGGCCCTGCCGGTGGCCAGGCAACCGCAGCCCCGGGCGCTCCCCCCGCCTGCTCTCTCGCTCGCTACAGGAGGAGGCAGCTGCAGCCACCCCCAGCCGACATGCCGGCCCCTCTGCTGCCTTGTGGGGGGGGGGGGGGACTGAGGGAGAGAGGAAGAGCCGCACCCGAGGGGCCAAAGAGCCGACCACTGCTCTAGGGCCTCCAACGGCACGAACGGCTGCGCCTGCCCTCTCCCGCATCCGGCACGCGCTCTGCCCAGGGGGCTGCTCCCTCTTCCTCCTCTCCGGCCATGCGGCCCAGTTGCTATCAAGCCACGGACCGGCACCGGGGTTGGGGACCCCTGCTCCAAAGGACCAACCTGGTGTGCAGAGGAAGGGCCACCATGGGGCCCATGGTCTGTGGGTAGCTTCTGAGATTAGGGCCTTTGTGCCCCTCTTCAGAGCTCTGTGAGCTAGAGGGGGGTGGGTTCTCGTGGGCCCCCCTGGAATTTGGAATGTGTGTGTGAGAGAGAGAATTTCGGCTCCTGTGTTTGGGGCTGATGGGAGCCATGCTGGTTGCCTCTTCCTGCCTGGACAGTGGGCCTGGCTGCTGCACCAGAGTGGTTTTTAGGAAGCAGCTCGGCCTTGTGCCCAGGAGTTTCCCTGGGCCTTCGGCTCCTATTCCTCAGGTAGGGCCCAGGCTGGGATAGCAGGCTCTGAAGAGGGAGCAGGGCCCCATTTGGCAGCCCCCTTTAGCTGCATGCAGGGAGATCCAACCTGAGAGGAGTTTTGAAGCTGGTAGATGAAGAATGATTTAGTGATTTAAGCTGATGGGAAAGAACTCCTTTTCCCTTTGAAGGTAGCCATAGCCGTAGCCCTTAGGCTTATGTTCCGCTTCACAGTGCTTTACAGCCCTCTCTAAGCGCTTGACAGAGCCAGCATCTGAGTTCTCATTTACCCACCTCAGAAGGATGGAAGGCTGTCGAGCCTGGTGAGTTTTGAACTACCAAATTGCAGGCAGCCGGCAGGCAGAAGTAGCCGCTAGTACTGCACTCTAACCTCTGCGCCACTGCGGTTCATTGTAGATGGAGAAATGCTGAGAGTCTGGTAAAATTGCCTCCTCCTCCTCCTCTTCTTCTCCCCCCCTCCTCAGGATTACCTCGGCTAGACCTTTATGGTAGACAAAGATGGGTCCAGTTGGACTAGATCTGATTGCACTAAGATCAGCTAAGACGTCTGTTGACTTCTAAGGACAGGTGAGCATCTTCAGCCTGCCCTCTTGCAGATTCCTTCAGCACGGCCACCAACTCCCACTTCCATCCTGGGGGAGCCTCTCTCCTGGCCGCAAGGGCTTTTGTGGGGAAGGTGGCACCAAGCCCCTTTCGGCAGGAGCTGAAGCCTCCGGGAAGCGTGTGGGTGTCGTAAGCGGCCGCTGCCTTGCAATTGCTGGAGTCCCATTGCCTTTGCGCCCAAGAGCTTTGCAAGCTGTTTCCAGCTCAGACTTTGGGTTCTTGTGAATCCCACCTTCTGTTCGGGCGGAAATCTTTACAGCAGAATGTAGCTAAATTCACAGGGAAATGAATTACGGATGCTAATCTGGACTGCAAAACAGTAGCCGGGACCCCTCATTTAAAACCCCAAATGTAGACATTCATTTGATTTTTTTTCAAACCTTTTCCAGGCCAGATCACTCCAGGAGACCTGCTTCCTTCTGCCCAGCACAGAGATCTTTGTAGATGGGAGGTGGTTGGTGTGATCCGACGGGATCTTCTGTAATGCAGGCACTCCTTGATTAGCAGCCATTCAAAGTTACAACCATTCCTTGAAGTTGTGGCTGTCGCAGTGTCCTTGCAGTCACCTAATTTGATTTGGGCCTATGCGAATTGCAACCTTTTATGGGCCCGTGATCGCCATTTGCGGCTTCTGACAAGCAAAGTGGGGTAGCTGGCTGGTGTGGCCATCATGTGACTTCATGCTTATGGGATTCACCTTGCAATGGCATCTGGAACAGCTGTCGAAAGCCAATGTGTCTCATGTTGTACCTCCTGGCCCCAATGACCATCTTAGCCAAGAACAACATGCACCCCCACCTGCAAAGCCAAGTCTTTGACTTCCTGTTAGTACCCCCCCCCCACACACACCAATGCCCCTCCCAGTAATCCTCCAATGTGCCTGGGGCCTCTTTTGCTCACTGCTGCAGCCAACTAGACTAGGAAGCCAGTTAGATAGGGAGGAGTCTGTAGGTGGAGGGCCCCCTCTCCTCCACTCAGCCGTCTTCCGTGTGCCGGTGGCCACTGCTGGAGGCTGCCTGGGGGCAGCCTGGAGTCGTATCTGAAGGCTGGTGGTGTCTGGATAGAGAGAAACCAATGTTACGTCTGCTCTCGGTCCACGCTGGCTCAGGTGGGGGCTCTTTACGGGGCTGTGTGTAGGTATTTAAGCCTCTTACGCCAAGCCCTGGGCAGCTCCAAAATCAAGAACGGAAGCATTGTTCCTCCCGTGGGATTCTCTCAGGGAGGCGGCCGGGGCTCTCGGTTTCTGCTTGGCCTTGGAAACTGGGAGAGCTCTACTCTTCCGAGGGGCGAAGATGCTCCCTCGCCCAGCAGTGAGACGCCTGCGAGGGACCCAGGGAGCCCCAAGAGCTCAGCAGGGGGAGTTCTTCTCCGGAGGGGGGGCATCTGTCACTTTGGGGACCTGAGTCCATCTTCCCCTGCCTGCAAACTCTTCTGAGTCCTCCTGTGCGGCGGCAGTTCTACCCTACGGGGTGGATAAGAATGGCTTCCCCAGCTGTAGGCATGAACAGCTTTGGGAGGGGGGGGGAGGGGGGACTCTCTGCAGTGGAGCTTTTAACTATGTAGTTCAACAAACTTTAATGGACAGACAGGAGCGGCGTGAATAAGCTGCCAGGTGCCAGGAGAGGCCTGGTGGTTTAATTGGCGCCTTCTCTCCTTGTGTGCTTCTCTTCTCCTTTCACTGCTTGCGTCAGGCGTGGGGGGAGGGGGCAGAGCTCCGCTCGGGACCCCCGTCTTCTTCCAGGAATGCATAAAATGCATATCACAGTGAGGTGCTCCTTGGCTCCCCCCCCTCTTGTTGAAGGGGGCCAGGGGACCGCATCTGCATCCGCATTAAGGCCGCATCCGGATCCCGATCGATGCAGCTCTGGGACCTGCCCACCTACAACCACACACACACACACACCCCGGCTCTTTGCCAGGGGTTCCCTGCTTCTTCTGGTCACCCCAGGAGTGCTGAGCTGCTTTCCCAGGGGCTGGGCAGCAAAGGAGAAGTTGTTTCTGGCCCACCCCAGGTAGTGGCCTGGTGGCTCAGCGCGGGTGAGGCGGCAGAAGGAGGAGCCCCTGCAGTGGCCAGAAGCGGCCAGTGGGAGGAGCCGAGCCTTTAGCCAGCAATCCGGAGCTACCTTGAAACCGTCGGTGGGAGGAGCCTGTGAGGCAACTTCCAAAGCCACCCCTCCCCGCAAGACCCCGTTCTGATCAGTGAGCCCGGCCTGCTGCACAGGGCTACCGAGCGGCCGGCCCTCCCCTGGCCAAGCGGGTTGAAGGCTGCTGGGGATCCTCTTGAGGAGGCAGCTGGCATTTGGGAGACCCTGGGAACAGGGCAGAGCTCCCTGCCCCTCTCCTGTCCGTGCCCTTCCATTCTGCTGAGCCACCTTCCTTGCTTGCCCTTTGCAGAAGGAGGAGGACTTGCCCTCCCCCCCCCCCCCCCCGGCCAGCTGCAGCCGGTCGCTTTGCTGCTGGACATTTGCCCTTCGGATCTGCTCGCCCGGTAACTGTGGCTGCGCCCCAGAAAAGTGGGAAGCAGGGAAGACAGTCGCCCCCAACGCTAGCATAAGGAACAGGGTGGCTGGGCTCTGGCCAGGGAATTCCGATGCTTCCCACCAAGAAGGCTCCCTTTGCCCCCGGGCAGCTGTGCCCTTGGATTCCAGGGTGGCAGAGTCTGTTTAGCTGCGGAAGAGGCTTAATATTGGCCTTTTGGCATTCTGCCTGTGTGGAAGGCCCAGGTGTCCGTGCTTGGCACAGAGGGTCGAGAAAGGCTTAGGAGCCTGCCCTTCCCTTGGCTTGCTCAGAAGACTCTGGGTGCCCCATGGGTCCCCTTTCAAGAAGGCAACAGCCTCACTCCGTCCGGCCTAGCCTGCCTTTGCAAGGCTAGCCTGGGGAGCCAGTTGCTAGAGAGTTTGGGGAGATGCAGCTCCTCCTCTTTGTCTGCCAACCTTAGTGGATAATAGTGCCCGTCAGACCCCTGAGGCTGGGCTGCCTGCTGGGCAAACTAGAGGGCCAGAGTCAGAGGAGGGGCAGGCAGGGCCGGGCAGAAATAGCTGAGCCCATCACTCAGGGTGCCCGGCTGAATGGGCCAACAGCACGTTCCAGGCTGGGGAGGAATCGGGAAGGAAGAGAAGGCACCAGGTCAGCCTGTCTGGGACTCGTGATGAGTGGGCTGCACTGCCAGGGAGCTGGCAAGCAGTTGAAGCTGCCCACACGCCTGCCTGCCTGCCAGTTTGTGCCTCTGCTCCTTCCTGCCATTGAGTGTTGCTGCTCTGGTGCCCCAGGGAGGGAGGAGGTAAACCCGACTTGGCCCCTCTCCCCCATGCAGGCCAGCTTTGGCATCCTTCCATGCGTGGGCTCAGGCCAGCCTGGGTGCCGCCTCCCGCCCTCTGCTGCTTCCGAGAACCCCCTCAGACGCTCTCCTGACCGGCTGGCCAAAGGAGCGGATGCGGTCCAGGTTCTAGTGAGTCAGTCAGGCTCTCCCCACTGCCGGACAAGCTGGTGGATTGCCTGGTCGGGCAGGAGGCTCCCAAGGGCTCCCTTCCTTCAGCTGAAGGGGAGGCCTGGCTCCTATCTGGCCCCCTGGTGCACAGGCTGCGATGCAGGAGGGAAGCCCCGAGCTCTGCCCTGGGTGTGCATTTCCCCTCCCTGCCCTGCACCGCTGCCAAAAGCCAGAGCTGGCTAAAGAGCTTCTGCTCAGCCTGAAAAGGGCCAAAGGTCAAGGGGGGGGCCAAGGGTTCTGCCTGGGGGCCCCTGAGTGTGGGTCAGGTGGGACTGGCTGCTGGCCGGGGTGCAAGCGAGATCCGGCTGGGGCCCCATGAGAGTCCGCCCTCCCACTGCAATGCCCCAAGCACGGCCTCCGCAGCGCAAGTGGCCGGCAGTGGCTTATTTCAGGGGGCGCAGAGGCTGGGGCCGCTGGACGTTCCCCCGTAGGCTTCAGGGAGAGTTGGGAGAGTGACCTCTGGGCCCCCGCTGCTCTGGGAGCTTTTGCAGCATGAGCTCCTCCTGGGGGCGGAGGGGGAGGGGGGAAGAGGGCAGGGGCAGCAGCAGGAAGGCCGTTTTCTTGCCTTGGCACGGCAGCTCCTGCCCTCCTCCGGGGCCCCTTCAAGCCAGGTGCAGGGATGCTTCGTGCAATGCAGGCCTGTAGCTCAAGAGAACGTGGCTTTCCTCCTCTGTGCTTCGGGCCTCCCCTCCCCTCCTCCCCTGGCCTCTCCCATCGCTTGAGATGTGGGGGCAGTGGAGCCGAAGGGCTCGGTGCTGGGTCCGGTGGCCTGAGGAACGACTGCACGCCCAGACCCCGACCCTGCTGCCCTGGGAGGGATGCCCGGGGCCCCACTGTGTCCTGTGGACAGCCGGGTTGGGTTGGGCTCACTCTGCAGCCTGCATGGAAATGGAGCTCTGGAGCAAGGGGGGGGGGGAGTCCCTGTGCCGCCTTTGAGGCCCCTGGAGGGCAGGATCCAGGCTGGGGCGAGGGGGCGAGGGATGGATCGGCTATGCGGGGTCTTGCTCAGCTGTGGCTGCCAGCATCCCCCCAGGGGCATCTGCGGGCCTCCATCTTGGCTAAGGTGCCAGGGCTGTTGCTAGTGTGGCAGTTGTGTTGTGGGTTGTTCCAGATTAAAATAGGCGACTGTACAAATCTTTTAAATGAAACGAGTAGGAAAGGAGGACTGAGACACACAAACACACAACGCTTTGCCTGCCTTGGGGCTTTCACAGGCCATCCTCTGGCCTCCAGATTTAGGGGGAATTTGGCCACCCCAATCTCCAGGCAAAGTCGCCCCCCCTCCCTCGTTTGCTTAGCAGAGAGAGGGCTGCCCCGGGTGAAACAGCTCTGGGGGAGTCTGGACTTCCTCATTGCGCAGCGTAGAACAGGTTGCATGGCACCTCGGCTTCTGCAGAGAGCAGATTCCCAGCTCTGTTCCCCAGCAGCCACGTGGGCCTGCCCCAGAGCGCCAAGGCTAATGCTGTTTCTCGCTCTCTTTCAGAATGACTCGCATGGCTGGAATAACGGAAGCCCAGCTGCGGTCCTCATTCTCCAACGCTGGGCCTTAAGGAGAGGCTGGGGCAATGCTGCCCTGATCCGACACAGCTTGCTCCAGCCCCCCCCCCCAACACTGGCTGCGGTGTGCCCATGTCCCAATGGAGATGAAGGGAGCCCAACCCAGACTATGACAGCATATCGATCTATGCACGAGAGCTGTGATGTGGGGGGCCTGGATCCCACAGGAGGCGATTACTCCTCTCCAGGATCCTGGTCCCAGAATGGCTGCGCCCCACATGTGGATGATGCTTCTCCTTTGCGACTGGCCACCGCAACCCCGGCTGTGCCAAAAATGGGGGTGCGGGCCCGGATTGCCGACTGGCCCCCCAAAAGAGAAGGGTTGAAGGATTCAGTGGCCCCCGGTGCTACCAAGGCCCCAGAGGCCCCGAGCCCCATGCTGTGGGAGCTTCAGAACGGGCAGCCACCCAGGGAGGCTGCCTTCCCCTCGGGGCCGAGACCTTCCCGGCGCCTGGCTCGGAGAAGGTCCAAGGACACGGAGTTCCAGGATGGGTGCCTGCACTCTCCCGGCAGGGCGTTCCTGGCCCTGAGGAACAGGAGCAACAGCGAGGTCACCCTGAGCGAGTGTGACCCAGAAGCCACGGTGGAGCCCCGGGGAGCCCGGCTGGCTGGCGGCCTGCCCCTCTTCCGTGAGTACGGCAGCACGTCCTCCATCGACGCCCAGGGCCTTTCCGAGCAGAGCTTCTACGAGATGCTGAAGGAGTTCCGGAGCGGGAAGGGGGCGACTGGGCAGCGGCAGTGGCTGGTGGATCCCTTCCACACTGCCAGGAGCGCCAAGGCAGAAGCCCGGGCAGAATCTGGGTTGCCTCTTCCCCCCAAGGAGAAGCCCCGCAAGAAGGGCCTCCGGGCAGAGGGGGGTGGGGGGGACTCCATCTTCCGGAAGCTGCGGAGTGGCCGGGCGGAGGGAGACGGCAGCAGGGCCTCGGGGGAGGCGGAGGAGGCAGGCCGGGGCTGGCTGTGCCCGAAGGGCCTGGCCCACTACGACGTCCAGAGCCTGCTCTTTGACCTGAACGAGGTGGTGGCCAGGCGGGTCTGCGTGGCTCAGCGGAGGAACACCACCACAGGGGCTTCGGCTGCCTCCGCAGGCTCAGCTGCTGCCGTCTGCGGCCCGGCCGGTCTGGATGCGCCCAGCCCCTTCTTCAGTCCTGAGGACCTGAACTCCAAGGAGAACCTAGAGCACGATCCGGGGGACCACAGCAGCAACAGCCTGCTCCTCAGCTGCCCTCACTTCCGCAATGAGATTGGGGGCGAGGGGGAGCGCATCATCAGCTTTTCGCCTGGCTCCATGGGTGGCTGTGGGGAGGGGGCCTTTGCGGAGACAGCCCCTGCCCCTTGCTGCACCAACGCCAGCATCTCTGTGCTGGAGGCCCCCCAGGAGCTGCAGCGCAGCCTCAGCCGGCTGAAGCACTACAGCATCGAGCACGTGGACCTGGGCGCCCGCTACTACCGGGACTACTTCTCTGGCAAAGGTTGGTTCTTTGGGGCTTTGCGGTTTGGGGTGCTGGAGGGTGAGGGGCCCCTGAGGAGGTGGGCAGTTGACGATGAGGCCTGATCCCAGGATATGCCTACATGAATGGAGACGGCACCCCATAATTCCTCCTTTCCGTTCCCCTGGGGCAGCTCTCCCCCCCCCCGTCCCCTCAGCCCCCCGTTGCCCCTCACATCCTTTTTGCCCTGGGGCTGTTCTTCGGCTTGGTTGGGCAGCCCAGTGCCTGCCTTGCTGGAGGGGCTTTGGGGGGGCACAATGGCTGGAACTCTGCGGCAGTTGAGGGCTTGATGCGCAGGATGACAGCTAAGGCTTCCCCCCATCAGAACATTGGAACTACTTTGGGGTGGATGAGAAGCTGGGCCCCGTGGCGGTCAGCATCAGGCGCGAGAAGCTGGAGGACCATCGGGATTACGGGCCTCAGTACCAGTACAGGATCATCTTCCGCACCAGTGAGGTAAGTGGCTGATGCTGGTGGCCACTGGAGGTCCCTCGGCTCAGGGGCGGTGGGAGAGGCAGCGGCTGCAGGATTTGGAACCTGGTGGGTTTTAAAAAGGTCTCTGAGTCGGTCGGCTTTAATCCCCATTAATTCCAGACTGGCTGGGAGATCCACCCCTGCCTCGTAGGGAGAAGCGGAAGGGGGGCAGGGGGGAGAGAATCGTCTTTGGTCTTCTCGGCTGCTGTGCTACCAGGAGACCAGGAGGACAGTTGGTCCCTGGAGACGCAGCTTAAAGGCTGCCTTAATGCTTCTCGTGGGAGGGTCTCCTGCCTGAGAGTTCGAATCTCGCAACGGAAAGGGGTCCCCACGGCCAGGGCGTCAAGTCCCCCTCCCGTACTGGAGTCTCCCCAGCTTGACCATTGCTAGGAAATGGGGGACCAGCAGCTGTGTGGACCCTGGCAGACAGCTGGTCATCTTCAACCTTTTTCCGCAACGTTCACCTGGGATCTCTGGCATAGCTCTGTCCTCCCCCCTGCTCCCTTCCGGGATGACGGTGGCTCTCTTTCTGGCCCCTTCTGGGATTTCTGGCAAGGCTGAAGCCGTTTCACTCCTCCTGGCCCTCCTCAAAGGGCGGGGTCTGACCAGTTTATAATACATTTATAATGCTCGCTTGTTCAGCGACAGTTTGAAGACGCAATGGCCTGAATGAGGGGACTTATGGGTCTTTGTAGCTGTGGTCATTGCAGTGTCCCGCAGTCACAAGACAGCGACTTGGGCGCTTGGCCAAATCGAATGTCACGGCACCCTGGGGTCCCACAGTTGCCACTGACCCCCTTCCCTGCTGCCTTCCGGCAAGCAAAGTTGCTGGGGAAGCCGGCAGGATGGGACTCGCCCAGCGATCGTGGCCGGGACTGATGGAACGCCATCATAAGTCAGCCCAGTGACAGGACGCCGTGTGTTGCTGAAGGGTGGAGTTCCTAGTCCGAGGGGCCACGCGGAAGCAAGCAGGGCCTGTGGAGATTGGCCTCGGCCTGACCTGAGCTGGCTATCTGGGAAGCAAGTCCATCCGAGCCAGCAGAGCGGGTGGTAGCACCGAGAGGGCCTGGCAGGGAAGCTGGCAGGGCCAGTTCCAGACTGGAGTGGGGGGCACGTCTGCTCTGCCCAGCACTTCTCCCCACGTGGGCCCTGCCAGGTGCCAACGGCCCTCTAGCCCTTCAGCTTCAACTTCCCAGAGGGGCCGCCCTATGCCTTGCCAGCAGCCCCTTTGAACACGGGTCGAGCGCCTTGCACCCTGGCAATGGGTGGGAAGTAGCGGGAGGGGCTGCCGTCCCCATGGGGCATCCTGGATTGTGGGTGGGGAGGGGGTCCCTCCCAGGGCCTCAGGGCCTTGTCTCTCTCTGAAGGGGGAGGGCTGGCACTCCTCCAGCTCCTGCACATTTCCTGTTGCAAGAAAGAAAAGGTTGCTGGGCTTTTG
Source organism: Rhabdophis nuchalis (assembly GCA_039707465.1). Lineage (NCBI taxonomy): Eukaryota > Metazoa > Chordata > Lepidosauria > Squamata > Natricidae > Rhabdophis > Rhabdophis nuchalis. The sequence continues at coordinate 303,601 of CM077654.1, forward strand.
CAGTCTGGCCGGGAGCCTGTCCGATGGTTGGGATGGTTTTGCTCTAGAGCTCTTTGCCCCCCCCCCCCCGCGTAGAGCGCCCTTCTGGAAGGCCCTCCAGGAACACGCACCCCCCGAGGCCTCCCCAGCCCATGCTCGGCCCCCATGAAGAGGGCGTGGCCCACCGGCCCCGGGCACAAGGCACTCCTGGGAAAGAGGGCAGCTCTCCCCGATGCCCTGCCAGAAGAGGGGAGTCCAGGGGGCCCTCGTCATCCCTGCCTCTCTCTCTGGGCCCTGCAGTTGACCACCCTCCGTGGTGCCATCCTAGAAGACGCAACGCCCACCACCGCCAAGCACGGCACCATCCGTGGCCTCCCCCTGAAGGACGTGCTGGAGCACGTGGTCCCCGAACTGAACATGCACTGCCTGCGCCTGGCTCCCAGCTCACCCCAAGTCTCTGAGCAGCTGCGGAAACTGGACGAGCAGGGAGTAAGCACCCGGGGTGCCAGCTGGGGAGATGGGGGGGGGGAGGCTTTCCTGTGGCCCAGGAAGGCCTGTCCTTTCCCAGAGGCCCCTTCCCGAGAGTCACTCCTGGGCTTGGGCCCCAGCTGGCTCTGAGGGGCCCCTCCCTGCCTTCCCCCCAGCTCTGCCGGAAGCAGAAGGTGGGCGTCCTGTACTGCAAGGCCGGCCAGAGTTCCGAGGAAGAGATGTACAACAACGAGGAGGCCGGCCCGGCCTTTGAGGAGTTCCTGGCTCTGCTGGGGGAGAAAGTCTGCCTGAGGGGCTTCCGCAAATATGCCGCACAGCTGGACACCAAAAGTAGGTCCTTGCCAAGGGCGCTTTGGGGGCTGGCAGGGCGGGACCCGCTGCTGGCACCGTGCCCGCCCTGTGAGGGATCCAGCCACCCTACTGAGCCTCCCTGTGGCTTCCCTCACAGCCGACTCCACGGGCACCCACTCCCTCTACACCACCTACCAGGGCTACGAGATCATGTTCCACGTCTCCACGATGCTCCCCTACACCCCCAACAACAGGCAGCAGGTACTGGGCGGGGCAGGTGAGGGCCTGGCCCAGAGGAGAGGGGAGGCCGGCCTGGGGGTGTCATGGCACTTACTGAACTGTGGGGTTGCCACTGATTGTGCGGCTCAACTTAGTGGTCTTGGCCCTTCCTTTCTCTTCTGCACAATGACCCTCACCCCCTCACCCCACTGGGGAGGGAGTCCAGGTTTCCTGGCTGGGCTCCGGGCTTCCTTCCCAGCTCTCAAGTGCTGCCCTCCCCTCCCTCCCTCCCTCCCTCCCTCCCTCCCAGCTGCTGCGGAAGAGACACATTGGGAACGACATCGTCACCGTCATCTTCCAGGAGCCGGGGGCCTTGCCCTTCACCCCTCAGAACATCCGCTCTCACTTCCAGCACGTCTTCGTCATCGTCTGTGCCCAGAGTCCCTGCACGGAGAGCGTCCGCTACAGGTAAGGCTGCGGGAGGGGGGTCCAGGCAGAACATGGGCTCGGCCACTTGAGGAGCTCCGTGGCTTTGGTTGCATCCTGGCGCCAGTGGGACTCCCTCAGCTCTTCCGAGGTCGGGCCGAGTAGGCGGCCTCTCTCAGGTGACGGATCAGGGCTGCAGGTGATCCTCGCGACTGGCGTCTCGGGCGCCTGATCCTCTGATCCTCTTGGGCCCTGGGGCTGACGTGGGCCTCGGTCCTGCTCCCTGGGATTGGCCCAGAGGGAACGGCCGAGGAGTAACCTGGCAGCGGCCTGTGTAGTCTCAGCCACAGGCCTGTGTTTTCACTTCCATGTCCCAAGCGTGGCAGTGACTCGCTCCAAGGACGTTCCCCCCTTTGGGCCGGCCATCCCCAGCCAGGCCACCTTCCACAAGTCGGACGTCTTCCGGGATTTCCTGCTCGCCAAGGTGATCAACGCCGAGAATGCCGCCCACAAGTCGGACAAGTTCCACGCCATGGCCACGCGCACCCGTCACGAGTACCTGAAGGACCTGGCTGAGAACAGCGTCACCAGCACCGCCATCGACTCCACGGGGAAGTTCCACCTGATCTCCCTGGCCTCCAAGAAGAGGGAGAAGACGAGGGCCCGGACGGGGGCTGAGCAGCAGAGCACGGGGGCCCTCGGGTGGCGCCTCCTGGCCCAGGACTACTCTCAGGGAGCAGAGATCGAGTGCCTGCTGGGCATCTCCAATGAGTTCGTAGCCCTCCTGGACCTGGCCACCAAGGAAGTGGTCTTCAACTGCTTCTGCGCAGATGTCATTGGCTGGACGCCGGACAGCTGCAGCCTCAAAATTTTCTATGGCCGGGGGGACCATATTTTTGTCCAGGCCCCAGAGAATAATCCTGAAGACGTTAAAGAGATTGTGCAGAGACTGAAGGTCAGTAGCACCCCTGTTCACCGATTCGTTAAGGCGCCCCCACCATCATCCTGGGTGGGAAGTGGTATTTCTGACTCTGGCCGGGTGGTGTGCTTTCACCCAGGTCACGACCTCTGGTGCCGAGACAGTGGAGATGACCCTGCGGAGGAACGGGCTGGGGCAGCTGGGCTTCCATGTGAAGTTTGACGGGACGGTGGCCGAAGTGGAGGACTATGGCTTCGCCTGGCAGGCAGGCTTGCGCCAGGGCAGCCGCCTGGTGGAGATCTGCAAGGTGGCCGTGGTTACTCTCAGCCACGACCAGATGATCGACTGGCTGCGCACTTCCGTCACCGTGAAAGTGGTGGTGATTCCGCCACACGAGGACGGCGTTCCACGCAGGTGAGCCTCTGCGCCTCCAGGCAGGATGAAGTAGGAGCCAGGGGCCAGATAGGAGGAGGGAGCAGCCGGGGCCAACGGGGGCCCTCTTGGTTCAGCCAGAGATGACCGAAATCCTCTCCAGTCTCACAGCAGAATTGAGCCTCTGAAAAACTGGGCCTGTCTGGCCCCGTAGACCGTGCAGTGGGTAGCCCCGTGTAGGGCAGGAGGTCTGTTCGGGGGGGGGGGGCACCTTGCCAAGCCCCAAGGCTACCAGCCCCTCTACCCTACTCTAACTGGAGCTCATCAGAGAGGGGGCTTTTACCTTGCTGGGTTGATTCTGTTGGGTTGCGGTGGCCCTCGTGGGTGACTGTCCCTGCTTGGGCCCCCGCAGGAGAAGACAGCTGGCTTTTGGGAGGAGAACCCCTTGGGCCGAGGGAGTCCTGGGGCTCAGGGTGCAGCTGCTCGGGCCCTCTGGGGGGCTGCCTTCGTTTTAGGACGAGGTGCCACCGATTTGGATCTGGGCTAGGAAGCCGCTAGATGTGTGTGGAGGGAGGAGAGCCCAGAGGCCGAGGAATCCTCTGGGCCTCTCAGGCCTGGGGTGGCATCCAGGCTTAGAATCCGGTTGGCCGTGTAGAAGGGGAACTCACCCCCCCCCCCACTTCCTTCTGACTCTCCCGTTGTCAGGCCTCACACCCCCCCCCCTCCCTGCCTGCTGCCTCCTCCAGAGGAAGCGTGCAGTTAAGAGAAGGGGGGGGAGGGCCCCCCCAGGACCCCCCCCCCCAGGGCCCAGCTTCCCCTCTGGTTCTCCAGGTGTGGTTTGCAAAGCAAGTGGAGGCACCCAGTGGCTTCCAGCCACTGCTCCTGGCCTCCCATCCACTTTAGGGCAGGCAAGGTAGGGTCTTGGCCTGCTCCCGCCTGGCAGCTGGGCTGGAGGGTGGCCGTCGGGTGGCTCTGTTGCTGCGTGGACTTGCGGAGGAGGGTGGCAGATAGCGAGGCCTGGCCTGGGGCAGGGGCTGGGCAGAGGGCTGGAGGCTTCAGGTTGCCCAGGGTCCCTCCCTACCAAGCTGCCCCAGTCTTTGAGGCCTCTCCCAGGTTGGCAGCCACAGAGCCGGCTTAGGTGTCTCCACCTGCCAAGAATGGATGGTGGAGGAAGCCCAAGGGAGGCTGCCTCCCCACCCACCAGCACGGGGGACCCCCCCCCTTCCTGCACACTAGGCCATTTTTGGAAGCTGCTTGGCCAAAGGTTCGGCTAGGGGCAGGGGGGCGACGATGCCCACCCCTCAGGCACCGCGGCGGCTGGGCACCCCCACAGGCACCTGAAGCAGCCAGGAGCAGGCCGGGAGAGGGCCTCGCGGGCAGAGGGTTGTGTCAGGCACCGCTTGTGGGTCTTCATGGGGGCTGCAGTGCCCCTGGTACCGGTCCTGAAGTGGGTGGCTGGCTGCCAGGACCAGGACCAGGAAGGGCTACCTCCATGCCTGCAGCATCTCTCCTGGGCTGGGCAGGCAGAGGTGCCAGGCTTTCCTCTCTCTCTCTCCCTCTCTCCAGGGGGTGGGCCGAGTCCCTGAAGATGGGTGTGATGGAGCCCAGGGGGGAAGCCGAAAGCCTGCCTGGGGGCTACCGGCCTCCGTACCGCAGCCACTCAGCCTGGCAGTGGAGTGGCTCCGCCACCCACGGTTCCTCCCAGCCCCCCAAATGGGCTGAGCAGTCCCAGTCCCTCACTAGGACCCCAAAGCAGAGCGCCCTGACCCCCTACCGCCAGGCCCAGCCTCTGCACGGCAAAAGGTGAGGAGGAGGGGAGGCCGTGGGGCTCGGCCTCTGTTCTGGGGCTGCCCGGCAGGCTCCGTGCCAGGATGGACTTTGGGGCCAGGAGCCTGGCGTGGCGGCCTCTGTGGTGGCCTCTCGGGTGGACGCGGCCTGGCCAATGGCCCCTTTCGCCCCGGTCCATGGCCTGCATGACTCCCAGGCAGGACTGGGCCACGCAGCCTTCAGGGCTCTCCCTCCTTCTCTAGGCCCGCCAGCTTCCCAGAGACCCCCCGTGTCGTCTCCTCCTCCTCCTCCTCCTCCTCCCAGAGTGGGCCAGAGAAGAGCCAGCCGTACCGGCAGTCCTCCGGCAGTTTCTCTGTCCCAGGCTCTTCGGGAGGCTCCTTCGCCTGCTACAAGCCCTCAGTGGACAAGTACGTGGCTGGAGAGGGATGCCCAGGCCCTGGGTCCACCCACCCCACCCCACCCTGCTTGAGCAGCCGGGCTCTTCCATCCGGCGGAGGCTCCACTGGCAGCAAAGGGGCTTCTTGCAGAGAGCCAGGAGGGAGGCAGGCTGGGCTGGGGGTGGGTGGGTGGGGGGATTCTTTGCATCCCAGCAGTTCCAGGGCTGGGGAGGGGGGAGGCTTTCCTTTGGAGAAGCAGCCTGAGGAGAAGCTGCGCTGGGCCAGACCCTGCAGGCCCACCAGGGCGAGGGGCAACCCGGGAGATGCAGGGAGCCGAACCCCCAGCCATCTCCTGGGTCATCCTGGGCTGTTGGGTGGGAGCCGCTTCCTGCCTGAGCTCTTCGCTCTGGGGCAGCCGCAGAGGGAGGGGCTGCCCTGGGAGCAGGCAGAGGGGCTCTCGGAGGCCGACCCTGCTCAGGAGAGGGGGGGGGAGGGAGACCTCTCCCGCTGCCCCCTCCGTCGCCGTGGACAAGGGCCCAGGGGCTTCGCATCCCCCCTGGAAGGCTCCAGGCTGCAGCCCATGGTTCTGTCACCGCGTTGCTCCAGCCGAGTGGCCGGCCCTTTGGCCTGGCCTCCCAGCCCTTCTGGATTCCCCTCCGTTGCCCACTCGTGGAGCTGGCTTCCTCCTTCCGCTCCGGTGCCCTCTTCCCTCCCTCCTTCCAGCCTGGTATTTTTAAAACCTGCGAACAAAGGGGCTGGGTGGTGTTTCTCCCGCTGGGTCGGAGGCTTCCTCAGCTGCCCTCTTTTGCTCCAGCTCTGTGCACAGATACGGGGTCCCCGTGCGGCCTCTGGGGCCTTTCGAGCCGCTCTGTCCCTCTGAGGTGACCCCCAACGGGGACTCCTCTTCCTCCGGCGGAGGGCTGGCCAGCCAGGAAGGCACCATGGAGAGGCCCAAGCCCGGTGAGCATGGATGGTGGGCACGGGGGGGTTCGGAGATTTCGGAAGCGGCCTCTGGGCCGAAGCTGCCAGGCATCGGGGAGTGGAAGGCCGACCCTGCCCCCCTGGGCACAGAGAGGGCTGCCCTTCCCAGCACGGGGCCTGATGGGTGGCAGGTGCCTGGGGCCACCCTGGGAGTTTCTGAGAAGGGCAGCCGGCTATTGCTGTCTCCTGCAGCCTGGCATTAGGTGATAGACGCCTTGCCCAGGATGGCGGTGGAGGAAGAGGGTTGGCAGAGACACCAGGCCTGCTTGGGCATGGCGCAGGCTAGCCCTCCAGCCAAGGGATGGGGCGCCTGGTGGCCCCAAAGGAGCCGCTCCCCCTGACCCTTCTCCTCGCCCTGCCAGAACTGCTGTGGCACATGCCAGGGCCCTCCAGATTCTCAGCGGCATCTGGGAACAAGAGGCCAGGCCAGTGGGAGCTGCCTGGCAAGGACTCCCCGGACCAACCGCCCAAGGTGAGCGTGGGCTCCTGGAGCTTGCCCGCTGGGTCCCTCCCTCCGCGCCTGAGTGGCTGACTCCCCCTCCCCCTGCAGGGCGAGGGGCAGACGTCCAGCAGCAACACACTCTCCAGCAACGCCTCCAGTGGCCACAGCGACGACCCGGCCGGTCCCGGCGACAGTACACCAGAGCTCTGGGCCAAGGGCGGGGTCTCCAGCAACAGCGGCATCGATGCCATCCGGCGTGACCGAGTGCCTGTGTCCTCGCCCCTTTTTGGCCCCGCCTTCCCCGAAGGCCACAGCAAGAGGGCGGAGGCGGCCTGGCCTGCTGGCCATTTGGGCAAACAGAGCTGGAATTACTGCCCCAGGACCTTTGGGAAAGTTGCTGGCGGCCCCGCCAGGGGGGGAAACCACAGTGCCCCAGAGCCCTCCTGGCAGGCCAGGTAAGGGACCCTGCAGCTCCCCCGCCCCCAACATAACCAGGACTCTGAACACGAGGGGGATTTGCAGCCTGGGGGGCGCCTGGGGGGCTCTGCGGGTCTTGCAGGACGAGACTTGATGTTCAGAAGGGGGGGGGGGCTCCTGGGTGGATGGTGAGGGCATCGGGGCCAGAACTGCCCCTGACAGCAGCCCCGGTTCTGATTTTCCCCAGGTAGGATGTGGGGTGGGGCGGGCGGCAGGATGGCCCAGAGTGGCCCCTGTATGGCCAGCCGGAGGCCCAGCCACTGCTGACTGCCCGCCTCTCTTTCAGCCCCAGTGGCTCCAGGGGAACTTACCCCATCCAGGCCTACAAGACCCCCCCTGCAGATGGCTCCCGGGCGGCTTCCGGACCCCAGGCGAGCTCCTCCCAGCTCTCGGCTTCTGTGCCCAAGTCCTTCTTGTCCAAGCAGAGTGGCCGGAGTGCCAGGCCCCAACCCGCTGGGTGGAAGAAGAGCCCGGAGGCTTCGGCCAGGCCAGCCCCCTTCGCAGAGCCCCAGAAGTGAGTGCCAGCAGGGGGCAGCAGCGAGCCCTGCTTTGTTTGGAGGGAGGGGGGGCGTGAAGGCTTCTGATCGAGACTGAGGAGGGGATTGACACACACACACCCCCTTTACCCACAGAGGGATTGACTTGAGCAGCAGGAATGTCTTCGGGCAGCCTCGCCTGCGAGCTTCTCTGCGGGACCTTCGCTCCCCACGCAAGGCCCACAAGTCCACCATTGAAGATGACCTGAAGAAGCTGATCATCATGGACTCCAGCAGCCTGGAGCAGGACGACGAGCTGGTGGGCTCCCCAACCGACTTCCTCCCCACAGAAGGGGGATCTGCGGGAGGGTGGCAGTTTTAGAACCTGCGGCATGAATGTGTTGGAGGGCTTTTCCCCAGCAGAGCCCTGGGTCTGAGTGGGCGGGGGGGGGCAGGGGACCCGGAGCCTCTCCGTGGGATCGAGCCTTGGCGGCCTTTGGGCACTGGAGATGCCCACTTAGAGGCTTCCCAGGGCTTCCGTCCAACTCCTGGGGGACGAGGAGAATGGAGAGCTGCAGACTTGCTGGGTCTTTGACGAGGGTCTCCGCTCTCCCCCGCAGGCCCCCCAGAAGACACTCCAGCGGACCCTCTCGGATGAAAGCCTGTGCAGCGGCCGGCGAGACCCCTCCTTTGCCAGCAGCGCCTGCTTTGAGCAGCCCCTCTCCAGCGACATGCTCTTCACCAGCACCCTCCCTGGGCGGAGGCCGGCTGGCAGCGGCCGTGGGGGCTCCTTGGAGAAGGGTGAGTGGGGGAGCCCCAGTGTCGGTCGCATCCCTGTCTTCCCCGACACTCTGAGGGTACCGGGCGGGGGGGGGAGAGCCAGTCTCTGCCCCAATATCCAGGGCAGGAGGAGCCTGCCTGGGCTCTTTCCCACCGGCAGGGCCGCCTGCGCAGGTCGGCTGATGGGCTTGGGGGTCCCCTTCCTCCCTCCCTCCCTCTCTGCAGCCACTATCTCGGCCTCCGAGCTCTCTCTGACCGAGGTGCGCGACCAGCCCCTGTGCCGCCTTGACCCCGCCCTGATGCCCCTGCCGGACCCAGCCGTGGGCCTGGAGTGGTCAAGCTTGGTCACTGCCGCAAAGGCTTATGAAGGTAAGGGGCTGGGCTCAGGGCCCCTCGCTCTGCTCCCAGGGAGGCAGGAAAGGATCTCGGCATCGGCCCCAGAGCCAGCTCCCCTCCCTGGGCAGCCCTGATCCCTCCTGGCTTCCTTGGCTGACCATGCCATGGCACGGGCGAGGGCAAACCCTTCATGCAGAGGGAAACCGCATCCACAAAGCATCCCAGGGGGGCAGGGCTGGCGTCAGCAGTGGCACAGCTTTTCTGCCAGTCTCCCTGGGAAGCGTCTCCGGGCACAGCTCCTTCCCTGGCCCAGGCCTGCTTCAGCTGGCACCGCCTTTCCGGGCAAGGGCTTGCTGGGTAAGGGGAGGGGCTGCCTCCCATGGCAGAAGGACGGGAGCTCAGGCTGCCTCCTCCTCCTCCTCCTCCTCCCCCTCCTGCCTCCCGGCCAGCCAGCAGAAAGGTAAGACGGAAGACGGGGCAAGGCTGGCCACGGTGCCCGGGTGGGCGGTGGAGTTCCCAGCAGGGCGTTCCCACCACGGGCTTCGTGCCAGCGGCCCCTCCTCTGAGTGAAGATTGGGGAGGTTGGCCCTGGGCTGCTTTCCCCAGCAAGGCCGGAAGAGCCGTCGAGGGCAGCTGGGCAGCTGGGCTGAATTCTCTGAGCTGCAGTCCACAGTGGCCCAGGGAAGCGAGGAGGCCTGCTGGGGTACCGGGGGTGGGGTGGGGCTGCTGCTTAGGGGCAAGGCTGGGCCTTCAGCATGGACCCTCCAAACAGGGCTCTCCTTCCCACCGCCCAGGGGTGTCCTTTGGCCTTCCGAGTGGTGCTCCATCCCTTCAATGTCTCCCTTGCCCCAGGGAGGGGCTTCCAGGACCTCCAGGGCATAGGAGCTCCTCATCTGCCACCAGACTGGCATGGCTCTCTGTCCTGGCAGCGATGGCAGTTTTGGGCAGTCTGGAGGTTTCCGCCTAACCGATTCTCCCCCTCCCCCTCCAGTGCAGAGAGCAGTCTCTCTCTTCTCCCTCCATGAGGCCATGTTGAGCCCAGAGGCGGCACCGGCTGGCAGCCCTGGCCTTGGGCACCTCAGCCTGGAGAGGCAGCCAGCGCCACACGCCGCTCCTGTCTTAAGGTGAGCAGGGGTGGGGGGTGGGGCAGAAGTATGTTTAAAGAAGGAAGGTCAGGCTCGGGGGGGGATGCTGGGACCCCCGAGGCCTTCCTGTCAGTCTGGGTGAGGTTGGAGCCGTCCCACCTCCGTGGGGCTTAACCCCCCCCCCCCCATTGCCAGGGCTTGGGGTGTGGGTGTGCGGCCTTCTTTCCGGACAGCTGGGATGGGGGGGGCCTGGCAGAGCCTCTGCTTGGCGTCACAGCCTCGCCGGTCTGTCCTCGCAGCCAGCAGCCGCCGGCGGTCGACCTGACAGGGAAGGTCTCCCACTTGGAAGCCATGCTGAAGCAGCTGCACAGCGACCTGCAGAAAGTAAGGAGCTGGGGGGGGGGGCTGGGCGGGACCCCCAGGGGGGAGAGAGGAGGCCGGGAGAGCCGGAGCGGGCTCTGCCTGGCCTGGGACTCCCCGCTCCTTCTCGGCCCCCGCAGGAGAAGCAGGACAAGGTGGTGCTGCAGGCGGAAGTGGCCACTCTCAGGCAGAGCAACCAGCGGCTGCAGGAGGAGTCCCAGAGCGCCAACGAGCAGCTGCGCCGGTTTGCCCAGATCTTCTCCAGCGCCGTCGACAAGGAGGAGCTGTGAGCGGCTGGGGGGTGGGGGTGGGGAGGGCAGGCGTGGCACCTGCACAGGGGCTCTCTGGGAGAGCAGCCTCCCAGCTGGGCCTCGGCTGGACAGGCATCGGGGGCCCCCTAAGCCCTGGTGGGAGCAGGCCAGCCGAGGGCCGCCAGAGGGCCGGTCTGCCTCCCACCGGCTGGGCGGCTGAGGGCAGCCCAGCTTCTCAGAGCACTTTCTCACAACTAAATTATTTTCTAGGGAATGCAGAGTGCCTCAGGAAGTTAAAAAAAAAGTTTAAATGTCTACATTCTTTATAAAACACTAGATTTGTATCGATGGTACTGTTTGTAACCTTTTTCAATTGCATTTCTGTGCGTGCAACTGAATCCAGCACACTTGGTGTCTTTCCAGTGGCAGCAGGGATGGGACCCTGCGCTGGCACAAAGCCATAGAGGCCCGGGGGAGGCGCCACCCAGTCACACCTAGCCTCCCGGGCCCTCCTGGGTCCGTGCTGTGGAGCGCCAGGGCTCCCTGCCTGGCCTCCGGCCCTGGGCCAGTCCTCTGCAGGGCACTTTGAGGGCGCTCCGCTGTCTCCACTAGGCTCAGGCCGAGGGCCGCCTTCCACCCGAAAAGGGGGGTGTCTGCCCTGCTTGGAGACCTGCAGGGCCTTCGCTCTCCAAGGGCAGCCTGGACCATTTCCCCCCCCACCCCCTCCGCGCACCCCCCCCCCCTTCACAGTGCAAACCCAGCGTGTGATCTATGCGAAGCACATCCTGTCCCAGGGGGCGGCTTCCCCCCCTCCCCCTCCCATCTGCCAGGGCTTCAGGGAAAGGAGCTCCTGACTTTCGGCTGGCTCTCTCGGGCGCCCTCCCCCGCTTCCACTCGAGCCTTAATTCTGCACATGGGCAGAGGGTCTCCCGTCTCCTCTGGGCCCCTCCGGGAACCCCCACTTCCCCCTCTGGACGGGCAGAGCAGGGTGGAGATCAGTGCCAGCCCCCCCCCACCCGCCCCTCTTCTGGGCTCCCCTCTCCAGCAACCTTTCTAGGTATTTTTTAATTTTGTAGTGGGACCTCACTGGAATTTGTATCCTAAGGATCCCCGCCCACACCCACACTTTCTAGAAAGAATTCCCCGGTTGTGGGCACAATGCCCCCCTGCAGCTCCTCATCTCTATCGGTTGCATTACGTGTCCGTTTTTAATTTTATAAGAATCTTTGCAGATCAAATCTGTATTATTTAATTTTGCTCTGTCTTAAAGCTGCTGATGGAGAGAACCACCAGTTTTTGTAAAATAAATTCTCTAATACTCTGGAAAACTCAGCCTTCTTTTTTGGGGGTGGGGTGGCAAAGCTCTGGATGGGAGGGGTGCCCCAGGGGGGCTCCATCGTCAGGGTGACTGGGGGACCCCGAGTGAGGCTGGGAAGGGCTGCCGCTCCTCCGCTAGCCGTCCCCGCCAGTGTTTGCCCCCCCCCCATTGTCGCAAGTGGGGCAGAGAGAGGCGAAGGCAGCGATTCCGACCACATTTAATGTACGTCACACTCCAAGCACACAAAAGTTGCAGGCAACGGAACAACACAGCTACACAAGAGGTGGGCAGGGCGAGGCCCCCCCAGGCGCTTCTCTCCCTGGAGTAGCCCACCCACCCTACTTCAAGGCTGCCCTTTTAAAACTTTCTTCTCCCCCCACCTTTAAAATCATAGGCACCCCCCACCCACCCCCAGCCTTGCAACAGCTTAGTGGTCACCCCCCCCCCCATTGCTCTTGGCTCTCCCTCCCTCAGCCCAACCCCCTCCCACCAGCCGCTCCCAACTCTCCTCCAAGGCCTTGCAAGTTGCTCCCAGGGGGGCAGGAAGGGGGTCTACAGCCCTCAAGGGAGGCAGCCTCTGGACTTGCAAGCAAAGGCAAACAATTTCATCACATGCATCAGTCTGGTGGGATGGAGCTCCCCCCCCCCCCCCCCGGGCAGAGGGGCTGGTCTCTGTCCCCCCACCTGGCATATGGCTTTGTGTGGCCTAAGTAGGGCCGGGAGGTGGCAGGTGGCAGTCCCCACTGCAGGAGCCCCATCGACATTTTGGGTGCCAGACCTTGATGCCCCTCTGAGTCCCGGGTGGAGGCCCTGCACTGCTGGGCGAGGACGGCCGTGCCACTCCAGCCCCGGGGGGTGGGGAGCGGGGCTTGAGGCTGCAGCCTAGGTCAGAGTGATGTAGGCCGAGGCTTTCTCCTTCAGCTGCCGCAGGCACAGATGGCAGCTCCAGCTCCCTGCAAGCCAAAGCACCCAGGGGTCACAGCTTGGCCTCCTCCGCAGAGGGAGCCCCCTCCCTGCCCTGCCCGGCTGGGGCTCCCTTACCTTCAGGGGGTTCGGCCATCGGTGGGCTCAGGCAGTACATGTGATAGCCGCGGTCGCAGTCGTCGCAGAAGAGCAACTGGTCCTGGGGGGGAGGAAGGGGGCGACCTTATTCCAAGGGGCAGGGGAAGCAACCCTCCCCCCATGGCCGCCATGTCTGCACCTGCCACGGCCTAGAAAAGCTCCACGCTTTCTGCAGGCCACGGCGGGCAGCTCCAGGCAACCCTCCAAGGGGACCAGAGAAGCCACGTTTGCTGTCCAACAGCCGCTCACATACGTCGTTTTCTGAAGTGCCACAGAGGCTGCAGCTTTTGCACTCGATGCATTGCCAGCGGTAGGTCCGCACAGCGGCCGTCATGTTCACCGTGAACTGCAGGCACGACGGGTGCCCTGCGGAGGGGGAAGAACCAGCAGCCCCTGAGGTGGGCAGCTGCCTCCGTGGCTTGACCGGCGAGGCTGGGCTCCCCTCGGGAATGGCCCCCAAAGCAGAGCAGAGCTTTGGCCAGAGTGGTCAGGGAGCCCTGGCCTCACACACACAAGACCCAAAGCTCCAGCTCCCCTACAACTCCCAAGCCAGGCCCTGCGGCTTTCCCTACGCCCCGCTGTCAGAGGTCCGTCAGAGGACCTTGAGGCACCTGCGCGGACCGGGCCTGTGAGCCTCCACACAACCGGCTTCCCTTGGTGACAGGTGGCAAGGAGGGCTCAGAAAATAGATCCCATCACGTCCCCCCAAACAAGTGCTGGGCATAGGCACCGTGCCAAGCCAGAAACATGCCAGGCCTAGCAGGGCTTTAGCCATCCCCTTCCCCTGCCCCTTGGAACAGGGACTCGGTATGCTGTGTGTAGCCACCCAATCCCCTCCCTCAAAAGAGGGGGAGCGAGGTTTTGGGCCCATGGATTCCCAGGAGGCCCCAAACTCCGTAGCGGCATCATGCCCGCAGGTGCCATTGGGCCAGAGGCTGAGCCGGCTCACCTGAGCGTCCACAATCAGCACAGGAGATTAAGTCCTCCGGGCAGCCAGTCTTCTTGGAGCCGCCTAGACAGAAATCACAATAACCATTTGGTATGACTGTCCCATCCGGAGCTTTCTTAGCTGCAAAACAGCAAGGAGAGGTCGAAATCAGGGGTGGACCCACACGCCCCTCTGTCTTTACCCTCCACCCACTGAGGGGGGTTGACGCATCCAGCCGGCCACACGCTCGCTCACTCGCTCGCTCACTCCCAAACGGCTCTCCCGAGGCTGGAAGTCCCGTGCTCCAGCCTCCTGCGCCCCCTGCCTCCCCCGGGAGCCTAGCAAGCACCTGGCTGTGCACTGCAGAGGCCCAAAGCGAGCAGCTCAGGTTTCCACCAGGACCTGCCACCCAGGCACTCCTTGGGCAGCCTGCACTGGTAGGCGGGCACATAGCACAAGATGGCAATGGCTAAGCTGCCTCCGGGAAGCCGCCTGTGGGGCTGCTGCCCTTCCGCTCTCTCCCCTCCCTCCCCTGGCCTGGGAGGCTGATCCCAGAGGGAGGCTTTGACCGCAGGACAGGCAGGTGGGGGGGCGCTTCCTCTCACCACCACCCCTCAACTCTGGAGAGGCCCCTGGGGGACAGGGGAGGGGAGGCCGCACGGGGGTCCCAGGCAGACCCCGTGTTCCTCCAAACTCTCAGTGCTGCCGTGGGGTTTACCTGTGTGCCTGCGCTGGTCCTCTGGGACCCAGTCCAGCTCTTTCTAAAACTCTAGAGAAAGCCGGGAGGGGCAAGAAGAGAGGAAGCGCAGGGAAGCAGAGAAAGGAAGGAACAGGCTGGCTCTGGATGGGGGAAGCAGGGCAGGGAGGGGCGCTGGCCTTCTCCGCACCTCCGGCCTGTCTGGACGAGCAGGGAGCCAGCAAGGAAGGGGCGGCTCTCCCGCTTTGGGGAAGAACGGGGGCGGGAGGGAGCTTTCGGGTGAGAAGCCGCCCAGGCGGTGTGCCAGCGAGCGACTCTGCGACCGGCGCTGGCAGAGAGGAAGGCAGATCTCGGCTGAGGGGGGGGGGGGGGGCACCCAGCAGGCCCCCGGTCCCTTTTCTCCAGGGACGGCGCCTCCCCCCCCCCCCCCGCTGCTTTGTGCCGACCTCTCCAGCGACTGCGCTGGGATCTCCATGGCAACCACCAAGACAGGGAGGAGATGTCTTTGTTAGGGAGGGGGCAGCCTCTTCCCTCCCCCTCCCCTCAGGTCTGGGGAAGGGATCCGGAGAAGGCTTCATGCCAAACCGCTTGCAGAACCTTTCCACGCTGCCTTCTCAGAGGAAGAGCCCTTCCTCTTCTGCCCCCCCTCTTTCCTGAAACACACACACACACACACACACACACACACACACCAGAAGCCGCAGCTCTGTTCGGAAGCTGTGCAGCATCTCTTTGCCGACTCCGCCCCCAAGCTTCCCCCCACCCCCTTGCCTTTCCAGCTCCCATTCCCCAGCCAGCCTGTCTCCCCCAGACCCGCCCCCCCCACTCTTGGATGAGCCCAAGCTGGAAATCTTCCACCTGCCAAGTTCGCCCACCGTGTTTCCATGGCAACTGCATCAGGGTGGGAGATTCTCGGAGCGGAGCCCTCCCTCAGTGGTGGGTGAGTGGGAGGGGGGGGCTTTCTTGGAGGATGAGGATGAGGTGGCTGCCTGTCAGTCTGGAATGGGTCAACTTTGGGGACCCGGAGCCCCCCCCCCCCCGTCCCAAAACCGCCCATGGCTGGACTTTCAGAGAATCAGCCCCTGCGGTTCTATTGGGGCGGGGAGGCTTTCCTTGGTGGGAGGGGTGGCCTCTAGGGCGTTTCCCCACAGGAAGGCCTGGGACCTCTGCCCCCTTCAAGGCAGGGAGGGAAGGGCAGCGGGGGGGGGGGGGCTAGGCCAGGGGCCCTCCCAAGGGGGTTGGGAACTCTGTCGGGACCTGGAGCAGAGAGGTGCACGTTGCAGCCCCTTCCCCAAGAGCTGCGCTGTTGTCCCTTGGGGGGCTCCCTGGGAGGCTCTGCCACCCTTTGAAGCGGACGCTGGCCTTGCCTCCGCAGGCGCCCCAGGCTGGCTTCCCCGCTCGAGGGGCTGCAGGCAACACGGGCGCACTCACGTTTGTGGTTGTTCTTGCGGTGGAAGGGCAGGGTGTGCCGCTCGGGGCCCTCCTCCCCTTCCTCTTCGGCCAAGTGGGTGTGCGTGTAGTGGTAGCTGAGTCCAGGGCGGTTCTTGTAGCGTTTCCCGCAGACTGAAAAGCCCAGAAAATTGCTGAGGCCTGGATGGCCCCCCCGGGGTCCCCCGGCCGCAGGCTCCTCCTCTCTCCCCCTGGGGGGCTGTGGGCGGCTGCCAAGGGCCCCCCCACCCGCTCCCCCTTCCTTCCCCTCCAGCCTCTAATTGGGGACACTCGGTGGACATGAGGGCTCCTGGTGGGAGAGGCCCCCCCACAACCCCCCCCCCAGCCTTGGCCCAGGAACCCCCCCAACCCTCCCAGAAGGAAGGCGCACTCACTGTCACACACGTAGGGCTTGTCCCGGTCCTCCATCAGGGCCGCCTCTGGCCTCTTCCGCAGCCCTCCGATCCCATAGGCCTGCATGGGGAAGAAAGGCAGTGAGGGACTCCTCCCAGGGCTCTTCATGAGCACTGGTGGGGGCTCTGTGGGGAAAGAGGAGGCACACGGTGGACCCTCCTTGCACAAGGGTCTCTGATGCTTTTGGGGGGGGGGTCCCTTCCCCCAACCTTCGTCTGTGCTGTCCCCGTCCCTGTTTTTTGGCCAGACGCTCCGCGACCCCTTTGGGCCCCTCTGTTTTCAGCTCCCGAGAGGAGAATCAATTCTCTACCCTCAACAGTGACCTCCTTTTACTTCTGGCATTGGGCTTTGCGTTTCATGGGTGACTGGGAACAACTCGGGGGAGGGGGGGCACAGATAGGAGAGGGCCCCCACGCTCTCTTTCCCACTGAGCTCTCCTCACAACCCAGGAACAGCCCTGGAACTGCAGGCCCCGTGCCAGAATCCCCCCCCCCAAAGCAGTCCCCCATTCTTCCTTGCCCCTCCTCCCCACTGTGGGTCTTTGCCTGGGGGGGGGGGGGCTGCCACCTGACGTGGAGGCAGGAACTCAGGGGCCTCCCAGGCAATCGTTGGCCAGGAGCCCCTCTGACGGGGGCCCTCCCCCCTTGCCCAGGCTGACAGCCAAGGACGCCCCAGGCTGCAGGAGCCCCAAAGGCAGCTGTGGTGGGAGGCCTTGCACTGAGGCAGCCCCAAGTGAGCCTACCGCCTCCTGATTGGAAGGCCTGCAGCTAGACTGCCTCTGTTGCTGGAGGTTCTGCCAATTAGGCCAGCAAGCAGCTGCCACTGGTGGATGAGGGTCTCTCTTTTGAGCCTGCCTGAAAGCGATTTCTCATCAGTGAAGATCGTATTTTCTAAGGTGTAGAAAGTATGTTGGGGTTGGTGAGCTAGGCAAGGCAAATGTAGAGGCTCTGGAGCATGGGGCGTGGGGGGGGGTGCTCAGGCTCCTTACACCCAGCGTATTTTTCTTGTCAGCCAAACATGCCCCAGACATCCCCCTTCCCCCCCCTCCTGCTGCCCTCCCGAGGCCGGCCTCACCTTGCTCTTTGCCTTGTTCTTCCTTCGGGGGGCGTCCTCCTCCAGATCCTCCGGGTCCAAATCGTGCAGGAATTCGCCCAGGGGAGCCTTCTGTGAGAAAAGGGGGCGCATCAGAGGCAGCTCCCCCCAGGCCCTGTGGGAGGCTCAGCTGAAGGGCCTGCAGACACTCAAACCGGGAAGATGGAGGGGGGGCAGCAAGGAGATGGGCCAGATTCCTCCCTCATCCTGGGGGCCTGGGGGAGACCTTGGCCCCCTCCCTCCCTCACCGGGCAGTCTAAGATCAGCTCTTCCTCCTTCAGCTCCGGCTTCTTCTCTCCCGTCTCGGCACAAAGCAGCGCCTCTAGGACGGGCCCTTCTGGGAGCGAGGCCTCCTTCTTCAGGGGGGGCTCACAATCTGGGGGGAAAGCGGAGGACGGGTCAGGCAGAAGGAGCCCCTCCTCTGGTCTTCCTTGTGGCAGCACAGCCCCCCTCCCCTCCACCGGCCCCGGCTGCTGCTTCCTGCCAGGGAGATGCTTCATCCCAGAGTAACACAGGGTGTAGTTCGCACCCAGAACCTGCAGAGCAGGGCAGGGCAAGCTCCTGCTCACCCACTCCCCCCCCCCAGGCTTCCTGCCCCTGGCCCCTTCCTCTTCCAAGGTAAGGGCCTCCCCCTCCTCCTCCTCCTCCTCCTCCTCACCCCCACAAGGGCTTGGCCTGAAAGGGAAAAGCAGTTTTGCACCCGCCCCAGCCCACTCCCACCCCCAGCCAGCTGGAATCCCCTGCCCATGACGTGTCCAGGATCACCCCAACCTGCGCAAGATGGGAGGTCAGAGACCAGCAATTCCCCAGGCAGGAGAGAGTGGGTGTGGTGAGGGAGGGAGCTGCTTTCATTCTGTTTGGTGACCAGAGCTCCGTAGTTTGTTTCATAACTAAATAATCTGCCCCCACTGCTAAGCAAGGCTCCCCACCTACCCAGCGAGCACGCGATGTGTCATTCCATAAACCATGATTCAAAGCCAAGTTCTGATCTGGTCTTTCCAGAGTTCCCAAAATGGGTCTCTTTTACTTAGTGGGCAAACTCTGAAGCCTCCAGATTCCCAGCGGCCATTATTTGACAGGGAGCTGTAGAGAAGGCCTGCTTGAGATACGGCACCCGCCCAGGGCAAGGCTCTCTGCCTGCCTCGCCCCCCAGCTCCTTACCAATCTTGAACTCACAGGGCCGCAGCCGTGGGTCCTCCAGGATGTTCAACCGCCGCCTCTTCCGCCAACAGCGAGCAGGGTAGGTGTAGATCTGGCCGGGTGCCAGGCCTACAGGAGAGATGCCCACAATCTTTCCTGAACTTGGCAGGGAAAGTAGGAGGACAAACTTATCTGGAATCAGATGGTTGGCAGAGGAGCCTCAGCTCTGCCAGGCCCATGAAGCAGAGCAGCCTCCTGGCATCTGGGGGCAATCCACCTAGCTGAAGGCTAGGTGGGTTGCCATGCCCTCCTGGCATGGTGTTTGACATGGGGGGGAGTGCCTTAAAGGTAGGCTGCATTTCTCTCTGCTCTTATTCCACCAAGGAGCTAAGGCCCCAATGGTGCCCAGGGAAGTCAGGAAGGAGAACTGAGCCCCTCCTCTGGGAGTGGGGTGGGGAATGCCCACCTACAGGCCTCTCTGCACATTGGTTTCAGGCTCCTAGTCCTCATGAAGTCAAAGTTTGTGCTTCTTTCTCCTCCCCCCTCCCCCCAGCTAGTCACTCGGCTCCTGTGGCCCCTGGGGGAGGGTCAGCGTTAAGTACAGCGCCCAGCGGGCATGTCCGCACCTGGGCCCCTGTGGGTCTTCTCCATCCAGATGTAGCAGTTGTTCTGAGCGACCCCTGTCTGCGAGTCCAGGAACGGCAGGCGCATGCTGCGCTCGGCGCACAGGCGGGCGTTGTAACTACGGCAGTGCTCGATGGCTTCTCGGTAGAAATCCTCCCCCAGGCTGCAAGAGAAGGCCCGGCCCTTAGCCAGCGCGCCTCGGCTGGCCCGGTCGCCCGGCGCGGCACTCCCAGGAGCGCTCGGGTTAGAAGCTGCCGGGAGCCGAGAAAGTGGGCCTAGGGATTCCCCGCAGGGGCTGGAGAAGGCCACCGTCGGCCGCAGCGTGGAGAGAGCCCCTAGAGGCGGCAGGGCATGGGACCCCCGCGTCCCCTCCCACCGCTCAGGAAAACAGAGCTGGACCCCAAGAGGAAGAGGCGGTGGCCACGGCTGGCCCGGGACCAAAGGGTGCGGAGGAGAGACTCCCCTCTGCTGGGGAAGCAGCTCGAGAGACCCCTCCCCAGAGGGGATCTGGGGACTTTGTTCCTGGCCCCGCAGCGTCTCGGCTCAAAGGCACCGGCTGGGGCACGGCGTTACGGGGCCTCTGCCCATCTGCTGGCCTGGCCGGGGGTGCGGGATGCCTTCCGTTCCTCCCGCGGGAGGCTGAACAACTCCGGTACCGAACAATGGGGGAAGAGCAGTAGCGGACCCCACCCCGGCAGCCGGTTCGCCATCGCATCGTGTTGCGAAGAGCCCCGGCTGGCACCTGTTTCCCCGGGCACACCTGTTCCGCGGGCCCTCCTGCAACACGCGTGCCGACAGACCTCCACGCGGGACAACGGGAAGGACGCCGGGACCAACCCACGCCGGGGCCGATCCGCCGAACGCTCAGTCACATCCCCGCGGGGGCCTCTCTCAGATGCCTCCCCACCCCTCCCAGCCCCAGGTACCCTCCCCGTGCCCATCTGTACTGCCAGCAACCAGGCAGACCGAGCCTCCCCCCCCCCCCCATCTGCCCCCTCCTCCTCCTCTCGCCAAGAACAGCTGCCGGAACGGCTGAGCCCCCGCCGCGCGAGGGGAGGGGAGGGAGACTCCAGTCATCTCCCTCCCCCCATTTTGCATCCTTGCCCCTCGTGCCTGCCGGGGAATCGTGCCACCCCCACCCCCCAGATGTGGGGCACTCACCATTTGATAGACTTGTGCACAGCTGTGGCCATTTTGATACGGGAGAAAATGCCTCACCCAGCCTGGCTGGGCTGGTGGGAGAAGCCACGGATCCCCCTTTCTTTTCTCTCTTTCTTTTTCTTTTTCCCAGCCCCCCCCCCCCTTTTTACCTCTCACATCGGAATATACTGTACAATTTTATTCATTCTCGAGCAGCTTGCAGCAAGGGGGTCCAATCACAGTGAAGCTCCTTTGAGCCCGGTGCACCATGGGGAATGTAGTCTCGGTCTTACAGAAGACTTCTCTCCTCCACATACACACGCACAGACACTTTTTGGCATTAATATTTTCCCCTCCTTCCTTTGCAAGCGCTTTACCCGCTGGGGGTGGGAAGCAGGCATCTGTCACAGGAGGACTACAACTCCCACAAGGCCATGCGTTTGACAGCTGGGAGACCCACCTCCAGAGGGAGGAGGGAGGGAGCGAGGGTTGGGGATATTAAAAAAAATGGGAGAGGGATTAAGCGCACTGTAAATGGCATTGCTGCAAGAAGCCGCCCTTCCTTGCCGGGTGCAGCGCGGCTTCCGTTGGGGGGGGGGGGGGGGCGGATGGGGATGGAGGGTCTCGGCGCGGAGCAGAGACCGCCAAGGCCGCAATCCGGGCTTGCTGGGTCGACCGCAAGCGGGGAATGCAGAACCGGCCGCGGCAACACCAAGTCCGTGCAGGCTGCAGGAGTTACACTAAGTCACCGATCCTGGCTCCGGAACCGATAGGGTGCTCCCGAGCATGTGCAAAGGGCTTCCAGGCACGAAATAGCTGGGGGTCAAGAGGCAGCTGGGCCCGCAGAGCTTTTCCGCTCCAGGTCGAGCGTTCTCCAGCGCTAGGCGACCTCCACCCCGTTTCCTCCGCCCCCTTTCGCCCTGCCGAAGAACCGGGGTGAGGGCGGTGGGGGGCCTTGCACTCAACTGAGCCGGAAACGCCCTCGGCGGCTTCAACCGCCCCTCTTTTGGCCCTTCCCGTCTTGGTCTTTCGCCCCGAGAAGCCGGCGGCGGAGGGACGCCCCCTCCTCCCCTCCAGGGGCCGCCAGGGCTTCCCTTCCAGAGGGTCGCGCAAGAGCCCTGCAAGGATGGGGGGGGGGGGCAGGCGCCCTGTCGGTGAGAGGCGGAGGTCTTGGGGGGAAGCGAGGCGTCGGTTTGCCAAAGGAGACTGGCGCGCCTCGCCTTCCGCGAGCCCCACCAGCCCTTCGGCCGCCCAGCTGCTGCCCCGCGCGCTGCCCAAGGCGCCTGATGGTGATGGGGGTTGCTCCTGCCCGCCCGCCCCTCCGCTTGGCCCCTTCGCTCTTCCTTCGGCCGCGCCGCTCAGCGGAGAAACGGGAGTTCTGCGCTCGGCGCGCCCTCCAGGCGGCGTCGCGAGGCCCCGGGCCGTTGCCTTCAGGCCTTGCCGCCCGCCCCGCAGCCCCCTGCCTCGGATTCCGATTGCGCCGAAACCCCGGATTCAGGCGACGCCCCCCGCCGGCTGTGTTGCACCCCGCGGGAGGGCCTGGCTAGCGTGCCTCGGTCACCTCCGGGACGCAACGGCTCCTTGGGCGCAACTGAGTCCAGACTGAAGGGTCCTCCGCGCGTGGCTAAAACGGGGAAGGGGCCAAGCCTGAGAAACCAACGCCTGCCTGGGCATGTGATAAGACTCCCTCCCAGCCACGTTTGTGGGCATCACTGGCAGAAGCAACAGCAGCTGGCACCATCAGTTGGCAGCAGAAGATGCCCTGGCCTACCAATCCAGAAAATTGGTCATGGTGGCACCGGCTTAACCTTCTTGGTCCCCCCCCCCCCCTAAAGGACTGCAGAGGCTGCAAATGGGCCCAAGCCAAGAAGCCCCCCCCCCCATTTCTGTTTCTTGTGCTGAGAGGCTCAGGATTTCCCACTTCTGCCCCCTTCAACCCCCCCCCCCCTCCCAAGAGAGACAAGCATTTCAGTGGGGAATTATATTACTGGCTCTGTTGTTTATTATATAATACAAATGGGTGGGATTCTTTAATACAAAAAGTTTCAAAATAAGATAAAAAATAAGCCCCCCCCCTGCCATTTTTGGAAAGCTCCAGGCAGTCTGGTCAGGAGAGGGTTTGTTCCTCAACTTCTGCCTTCTCTGCTCACCCAAGGGAGGGAGGGGGAGAGAAGCAAGGGCAGGTCTTCTTTTGGAGGAGGGGGGGCTAAGGAGGCCAAGGAGCCATATGGGGGGGGGGGCTGCCTTTGAGCCAGGCAGCTGCAGTGGGGGGAGGCAGCTGCTTTCAAGAGCCTGCCTGAAGCTGTCCTCCTGGAGAAGGAACACCCCCCCCCCCAGTCCTCCCTTGGCTGCCCCTTCCAGATGACCCCTGGGCTGCCTTGTGGGGAAACGCTCTTCTCGTTCCTGAACAGAGAGCCTGAGGTCCCCAAGGGAGAGATTCTTCCCCACCTCCCACTCCCCACGCTTGGATCACTGAGGTGAAGGGAGGGGAGCCTTTCAAGGCCAGACATCATACGGGAGTGCCTCCCCCCCCCTCGCAGTGATTTGAGCACTAGTACCCTGCCAGACCCAACATTGGGAATAAGATAACAAACAGGATTAACCTGAATAATTTTTCTCCACCCCAGCCATAACTGAGAGGGGGGGGGGAGAGCAACCATTGCAACAAGCCCACCTCCCACCATTAAGTTTTGGAGAGGAAAGCCAGTTCCTCCCCTTGCTCACCCCCAACCCTGGGACCAAAAGAGATCATGGACCTCCCATTAATCCAATCTTTTGCTGGGGGGGGGGGGTGAAGCACCCTAACTCTAACCCTGTTTGTGGTTCCCCCACGTGCATCTCAGACCCTCAGCCTGAGGAAGGGTCCTTCGGCCTCTGGAGAGAAAGGAGCCTCCTACACAGCTTCAGGCGAAACCAGTCAGTCGGAGGGTGGGGAGTAGAGGCACCCAGAGCCCCCCCCCCACACAGCAGCTCCACAAAGATGCCTCCCCCTTTTGGGAAGAGGAGAGGAGAGCTGCTCAGGGAGGGGGGGGCTGCCAGGCCCAGAGTGGAGCACCTCAAAGAGAGACGGAAGCTGTTCCTGACACTCTGGCGCTGCTGCTGAGAGCAGAGACCCCCTCCCATCCGCCCTCTGCTCTCTGGAAGGCCTCTTGCTTACCCTGGTTTCCTGCTGGCCCAGAGAGGACCTGGCTCCCCGCATCACTTGGGGCAGCTCCCCCAGTCCGCACTGCTCCCTTTCCCAGGATTCAGAGCAGCCGGCCTCACAAGATGGGGTGCTAAGGGGGAACCTTAACAATTGGGATCACAATTCTATTTCAAAGGTTTTCTGCCGGTCGCCAGAAAAGGGGTTGGAGGCAGCAGTGGAGGCCTTGGACTCGAGGGCGGCCCACTGGGCTTCAAAGGGGTCTGGGGGCTCGAGGTGGGCGGCAGAAATGCCTGGGGGGCTTTGCTCGGAGGGCCAGACAGTCCCATTGGCTTTGAGCCGAGGGGGGTCCAGGAGGGCCTGAGGGAAGGGGCTGGCCTTGACCCCCAAATTTGTAACAGGAGCCTGTGTGGCGGAGCAGAAGGCATTGGTCACCATTTGGGAGGGTGTGATGCCCACCACGGGCACGCTGGGGAGGGCAGGGAAGGGCAATGCAGGCACGTAGGCAGTGCCCACAGGCACAAAGGTGGGGGGCATGTGGGGTGACGCAAAGGTGCCTGCGGGGAGAGGGGCTGCCTCGTAGCTCAGAGGAAAGGCGGGCAGAGGTGGGGGGGCGGCCAGGGGCACCTGCTGGTGCTGTTGAGCCTTGGCAGCCTTGGCAACCTCTTCCAGCCAGCGCTCTGCCTCCGAGGGGGTCCTCTTGTGTCCCGGCTGGAACAGGGGGTTGGCCTGGGGGTCGTCCCATGAGGAAGCGGGTCCTGAAAAGAGGTGATATAAAGGTCAAACAGCGGCCCTCCCAAGCAGGCCTCCAAGGCTCCCCCCCACCCCCAGCACTGGCTGTACCTGTGCTCTCCCCTTCCGCCGGCATGAGGGCTGCAGGGGGCTCTCCATCCGACTGGGCAAGCGACGTGTCGATCTGAGTGCAGAGAGCCGAGATACTGTCCGAGTCCCTGCTGGGGGCTGCCTCCGCCTCCAAGACTGGCAGAAGAGAGGGAGGGAGGGAGGGAGAAGTCCCACTTTCAATGCAGCTGGTTGCTTAGGGCTTGCTTCCCCCCCCCCCGCCACCCCCCCCCCGTTTTCCTTCTGCCCCCTTCCTCCCTCCAGCCAGGAGCTCCTGCCCTCCCTCCTTCGCTGGCACCACGTGCCAGCCCCTGGCAACGGCCTCTGCCCCTGGCAGGCAGCTGGCAGCCCCCGCCTGTCTCACCTTTGCTGCTCTCGGCGTGGCCCTTGCGCTGCAGGGTGGAGGGCAGCTCGTTGAGGCGGAGGGAGAGCTGCCTCTTGAAGGGGGAGTTCTGGTTCAGCGTGGGGAACCCTCGGAAGGAGCCTTGTCTCACCAGCTGCTCCAAGGGGGCATGGCGGCGCGGGATGGCATGAGGCCCCCCAGCCTCCGCCTTCTCCTCTGGGGAAGTGGCCCCCTGGGGAGGAGAGGCGCTGCCGGGTTGGGTGATGGGGACCGAGGGGGCGGCAGCTGCTTCCGCTGCAAAAGAGGAAAGAAACCGGGGGTCTCGCTCATGCCACTTCCCCAAAGCCCCTGCTGTAGATTGGAGGGCCCCCTCCAGCCAGCCAAGCTCCCCCAGCCTCCTTGTGCCCCGTGGGGGAGCAAAGCTTGGCCCAGGGGGAGGTCAGGGGGCAGAGTCCCTCGGAACGGCTCCTGTCCGCCTCCCTGGAAAGTCACCATGTCAACCCTTAAAAACATAGTTCGATCCCAGCACCCAGCACCACTTGTAGAGTTCAGGGAACGCAAGAAAGCAGCTCCCTTCGCCTGACATCCAAGGGGGGCAGAAGGAGAATCAGACTGGCTCACCCCCCCAGGAAGTAGTCCCACCTCTCTCTGGACCGAGACCCATCATCCACAGCCAGCTGTCTTTCCAAACCTTTCAACGGGGCAGCCGCAGCACAAGGCTTGCAAGCCCGGGGTGTCAGCTTACACAGATGCCCCGATGACCCCTACCTTTTTTCTTATCCTGGGGGGGCCGTGCTCCAGAGGGGCGGGAGGTTGGGGCCGGGGGCCCAGGCAGTCGGAAGGAGCCCTCCCTGGCAAAGCTGGTGCGGCTGGCATCGAAGGAGGCCGTCACCCCACATTCCTTCTCGCGTTTCTGCTTTCGCTCCAGGCAGGCGGCAAAGGCGCAGCCCACGGCGTGGCTCAGGCGCTCCCCCTGCCCAGAGGGGCAAAGCGAGTGAACAGGGGGCTCTGCTGGGGGGTGGGGAGGGTCTGGCAAACAGGTGCGCCGTTCCCTCCCTGGGTCTGGAAAGACGACCGAAGAGGCGGAGGGGGGCAAAAAGGGCGACCCCAGCACGGGACAGACAGGTCAGCCTTTCGAAAGAGCCCTGCCATCCACCAGACCTTCCCAGACCCAGGAGGGGCTGGCGGGGCACCACGGCCACCCAGCAGGCGAGGGCAGCTTCTCCTCAGGACCAGGGCAGAGGGCCGGGAGGAGGAGGAGCAGAGCCCAGCACTCACCGAGTCCTTCAGGGCCAGGAAGCCGTGGCAGATCCAGCGGCGGGTGGTGCCATCACGGCAAATGTAGGAAAAGGCCTTGTCGAAATTGCGATCCGGAGCACAGAAGGAAACCTTCTCGATGGTCTGGTCCACGATCAGGTCCTGGGGAGGGGGGGGGGGCAGCCACAGCCCCGCCACACTGTCAGTGGGGCATTTGCCCCCTCCCTGCCTTGTGAGCTCTGCATGTGCTCTGGACTCTCTCATCCTTGTAGCTTGCACCCAGATCAGGAAGGGCAAACCCCAACCCGCACCCAGTCAAGGCCAGCAATTTCTGGGCAGTGGAGGCGAGATGCCCTTCCCCACGCCAGATGCCTACCTTGGTCTTGTCGTCCACCACGCGCAGCCCATCGGCTGAAACCCACAGCATGGACTTCACAGATTTGCGGCCGGTCTGTGGAGGCCACAGAGAAGGACCACATCAGAGGGGCCACCAACGGCCGGCCGGGGCCCACCTCCCAAGCCCCCTTGCCCCCAGGCCCTCTCCTTCTCCAAACCCCTCTGGGCAGAAACAGGCCCCCTGAAGGGGGGGCAGGAGGGGAGCCTGCAGGTCATTTGGCTCTCCTTGGCACCCAGGTGGGGGCCACTGAGTTTTGTGCCAAATGTTCAATTCCTGGATGAGTGGGGCCCACATCAGGGAATCTCACCAAGCCTTGTGCCTGCAAACTTCCACACACACACACACACACACACCGTTCTCCCAGTCCAGGCAGTGTGTGTGTGTGTGTGTGTGTCGTGAGGATAGAAGAGAGGACACAACCCTCCTGGATTAAGAGCGAGCAATCTAAATGCCCCTTGCAACCGATGCCTCGGATTAATTAGCTAAATTATTCAAGAGCCTAAAAGGCTCCTTAGTCAACCCTCTCTATTTTTGTTGGCACATTATTTATAAACACTGCAGTTTGCAGTGGAAAGCTCTCCATCCCTCCCCCCTGCTCCCCCTTGGGGGGGAAGATGCTCTTTGCCTTCTGGGAGATTCAGCAGCTGAGAGGTGCAGCCCCTCCCCACCCACAGGCAGCCTGCCCACCCCGTCTGCAAAATAATGGCTTTATATCAAATCACCTTCCCCTAATCAGTCCCTGGGCTTCCTCTGCTGGAATTCATACGAATGACAAACAGCAGCTTCACAGAGGAAGCATAAACTCTGCCTGCTCCTTTTGGGTCTTGGGATTCAAAGATAATCCTTAAAACTCATCAATAATTATTTTAAAAAGTTTTAAAAGGAGCAACTTTGTAGCATGCTGCGATGGCGCAAGACACTTAACCATCCCACTTACCCAACATGCTGAAATGGCCAAAAGTCAGCCTTAACAAGCACGTTGTGGAACTCAGGTCCCTGGGCGACTAACTGGCTTCACGGATGGACGGGGCAAAGACGAATCCCGGCCATATTTTGTGCAAAGTTGCTGATGAGTCACCCAAAGACCAAAGAGGCCAGGAAGTCCAGCATCAACTATGATTCTGTGTGGCCAATAAGACCCTGCGGCCATCTGGCCTCCCCACCAGCAAAGGCCGAATGACGAAAACGCCAAAGAAGAAAGCTGCCAACTGGGCTTAAGTCCCCTGGACTCCCACGGCCCAGGGCCCCGGATGTGTGCGCAGCCTCTGGAACGACCTTCCCCCCGAAATCAGAACAACTACGGACCTCCGCTCCTTCCGTCAAAAACTCAAGACACACTTTTTCTGCTTGGCCGGCCTAGGTTAGTCTTTACCTAGGGTGTTAGGGAATTTTAGTTTTATAACTTGGGGATTTTAGCGCAGGGACAACCTTATTTAATTTGTTTTTATCTATTGTATTTATTATTCTATGCACGTATATTTTTATAGTATTTTAAATTTTTCCCTGTGCACCGCTCCGAGTCCCCTGGGGAGAGGATGCGGTATACAAAATAAATTTGACTTGACTTGACTTGACTCTGGTCTGGCCAGAGCTCTCCTTGGGCATCGGCCCCCTCGCCAGCTGGACCCTCACCGCTTTCAGCTTCTTCACCGCCTCTTCGCACACCTGCATCCCTCGGGACTCCTCCACTTCCACGTAGCCCAGGTACTGCGGGGAGGGAAGGGGGAGCAGTCAGCAGGCGTGACCCGATCTTTGTGCCACGGAAGTGAAAGAGCAGCAGGAGCCACATTGTGTGGTTGCCCGGGATGCCCAGAATGTGACCACCCACATTGGTGGGCGAGGCACAAATCGAGGGCCCCCAGCGCATCCCCAATCGCCAGAGCCCTTTGGCTGCAAGACAAGCACAAAGGGCCCCCCTCCCCTCCCCCACAAGGGTGGGAGGCTCTGCCTCTTTGGCCAGGGCCTTAATGGGGCTGCAGAAAGGCATTGGGGCCAGACCTCGGAGGAAAGGGGCGGCCACTCACCCGCACCGGGAAGCTGCAGCGCCCCTTACGCACCGCCTCTTCATCGGCTTGCCACTGGTGGGGGCGGCTGGCCTCGGGTACGTAGGATGGTTTCTTGCGCCGGAGACTCTGCCGCAGTTTGTTCATTGCTCAACCCTGCTGGGCCTGAAGTAGGAAAGGGCAGGTGAGCCCAGCTGCCCTCCAGGGAAGGAGCTGCGCACAGTCCTGGCAGGTGGGCCCAGGCTTCAGCGAGACTCTCCTTCTGGCGCCCAGAAGCATCGGCCTCTGGCCAGCATCACCCTGGATTGTCCAGGAAACCCTGAGCTGGCCATTCCTCATCAGGATGCCAGAAATGGGGGTGGCATATTCATTGGCTGTGGGGAGGGGCGGAGAGACTCCAAAGTTCACCCTGAGCTGGTGGCTGAAGTCCTTGGGGCCGCCCCCCCCCCCAGCCTCCCACCGGATATCTTTCAGCCCTAATAGGAGGTGCTGTTCCCAGATAAAGGGGCCCTGGGGCATCGGCTCCCCATGGATGCACCCCTGCCAGGGATGGTCAGCCTAACCTCGGGCTCTGACTTCCTTCCGGGGGCTTCTCAGTCACTCACTGATAATGCAAAAGAACCCCCCCCTCCCTTCCTCTCCCATCGCCTCGAAACAGCGGCCAGCCTCGGAGGTGGCGTGCTGCTTCACTGGTACCCTAATGTGGGGGGCCGGCAGGACCCCATCTCCCTCCCTTCTGTGTCCCTGCTCCCTGCCAGTGTCGTTGCCCTGAAGACCTACAGTGAGTGGCACAGAGCACACCGGGCGGCTCCCTTCAGCCCCGGACTTCGCCTAAAGCCAGTCTGGCTGGGCAGATGTAAAGGAGGGCTGAGGGAACGGCCTCCTTTTGCCCTGCAAAGGCTTCCAGTCTTCAGGAAAGTTTCTGCAGAAACCCAGCAGGTGCCCCTCGGCTCACAGATGGTCCAGGCCATTAAATGGACCGGTCTCTTTTGTACAGGGCTTGCGCCCCACACAATGGCCACAAAGCGAAGCCTCTGGAAGGCTGGGGAGACACACAAAGGCGTAGCCATGGTTAGGGGATGTGTGTCTGTGGGGAGGGGGATGAGGTCTTGTTTAAAGATGGCCTTTTAGCAAAGTCAAACTCTTCCACGCAACAGCTGCCTGGAGCTGGTGGGAACAAAAGGGCGACATGGAGCCCCCCCCCCCATGTCAGGCCAGCAGCTGCCCCGGGATGGCTTGGGGGAGCCCTCAACAGCTGTGTGTTTCCCAGCCCTCCCCCCCCTCCCCATTGAGTGTACCAGCTGCACCAGCGCTGGGCAAACACTTGGCCAAGAGGGACTTGTTTCCTCAGCTGCCACCAGGAGCCCCCCCCCCCTTCCTGGCCACTGGTAGCCTGGCACACCCAAGCGGCTGGAGGGTTTGCGGGCCTTGATGGAGGGGGCGAAGGAGGGCGAGAGAGGGAGCAGCTCTGCCTGCCAAGAGTGAGAGAGGGAGGGAGGGAGGAGGAATGGGGAGGAGAGAGAGAGAGGGAGAGGGAGAGATTCTCCCTGGTGATCAGGACCAGGGCAAAGAGAATCCAGGGAGTCTGGGGGATCTCTTGGGGGAGCTGGTGTCCGGGAACTTCACTGATCCTGCCCTCAGCTGCCCATCTCAGCAGTGCAAAAAAGCCCGCAACGCAGGCAAAGCCTTGAGGGGTGGTATGGGGAACAGGAAGGGCCCCTTCCTTGGCCTGCCTGCTTCTTCTCCCCACCCAGGGGAACCTATGGCCTCCTGCACCAGAGAACAGCCTGTGGGTGGGTGGGGGGGCTGGATGAGCTCTATGCACCTTCTGACCTAAAGAGGCCCTGGCGCCCAGATGGCTTCACTTGTGCTTCCTGACTGGGCCAGGGAAGAAGGTGGCCAGGCAGGGACCTGGGAACAGTCGGGCCCAGCAGACCCTGTGTGTGTGTGTGTGTGTGTGTGTGTGTGTGTGTGTGTGTGTACATGTGCTCTGTGGCTGGCAGGCCCTGAGGCACCCAAAACAGGCAGGCGCAGCAGGTGCTTCCTGAGTCAATCTGTTTTTGGAGTTTGGTCAACTATTGAACCCCGCTAATTAAATGGGGGGGAGCTCGCATAAGACAGTAACACCCCCCCCCCACAAAGTAACAAGGTGAGCTTGGCCTTGTGTGCAAGTGCAGCTGTCAGGCCATGAGCCAACCAGCTTGTGGTGGGCTCCATGCGCAGAGGCTGCCTCACCAGGAGATACGGACCCCCCTCTCCCTCCCTCCCCTCCAGCCCAGAGGCCCACCCCAGGGCAGTGCACAGCTTGGGGCAGATGTAGTGGCACAGGGCCGGACGGCCGGACGTTAGTTTCTCCCAGCTGTACACACAGCCATCCGTGTGAAACTGCATGTCATTTTTGGGTGTTATGAGAATGCTAAAAATAGGTGGACACAACCCCCCGCCCCCACCCCCTTGTCTCTTAGCCAGTCCACAGCGTTGCTGGCTGCTTTCCCCAAGAGGAGCCGAGGGAGGATCAATCTTCTCCAGGTCATCCTGGGTGGGAGCCCCCATTTGTCTGGGGCTCACCCTGGAACCCCACCCCATCCCGTGATAACTGTGGCAGAGCGGAGAGGGCAAGGGCGGCCCAGATCAACAGTCTCCCCCATAGGGCTAGGAGGTTTCCAAGGAAACAGTGGGACACCCCCCCCCCCAGCCCGGCCCTACTCAGGCCTCCCAGGGGAGTTGAAGCCGGGAAAGGGTTGTCCGGCAGGGAGCCCCTCCCTTTTGCCCGAGAGGACCGGGAAGGGCCGATGTGGAGCCATTCCTGCGGGCTGCCAAGCACGGCCTTTCCATGGTGGAACTGCAGGCCAAAGTGATCCCGGCCAGAGAGCCTGCCTGGCGGGTCTGCAGCATCAGGAATGAAAAAGGACCCCAAGGATGGCTACCACCAGAGATGGCATCCCAGTGGGCAGAAGCTCCCTGCCCGGGTTAGCCCACGGAGGTCCTGAGCCGGAGGAAATGCAATGAGCAGGTGTCCTCTGAGCCATATGCAGAGCGCAGGCAGCATTCCTTCCCCAAGGATGCCCCTATCCCCCCCCCCCCACCACCACCACGGCTGCTACTTGGATTGGATCCCAAGTCAACTGGAGCTCCGACAGCTTTTCCCAGCCTCCATTCCCCACAGACGATGGGAGCAGCACCTTTGGGATGAGAGGACAGAGAAGCCCCCCCTCTGCCCCCTGTGGGAGGGAGGGGCCCTTCCTTGGAGCTTTTCTGTGGAAAGGAGTCTTCAGGGGCCCCCAGTGGGGCCAGCACAAGAACGCTCCTGAGGCTTTCCTTGCACAGGGAGGGGCTCCTTGGGGGGGTGGCCCCCTCCAATGTCTGGGAGCCTCTTTCTGAACTCTGGATCGATGCAAAACCTACCCAGGAGATTAGGGGGGGGGGGGTTTATGCCACCTGGCCTCCTCCATGGCTGTTTTCCCAAAGTGGGGCTCCCCAAAGTTCACCGGAAAAGACCATCATGCATCCTGCGCCCCTTGATGTTGATCGGTTCTTCCAAGGCTGAGCACAAGAGACCCCCCAGGGAGAAACACCCCCCCCCCTCCGAGCCTGCTCTGGACATGCCAGGGAGCTTTCTGTCGGCCCCACCCAGGAAAAGAGCCTCCTGGAGGGAAGGAAGCAGACCGGGCAGACTTCGTCAGTGGCTTAAAATAGCCCAGGCAGCCAGGCCATTTGGGGGGGGGGGCAAATGGGGCGTTCAGGGCCCAGTCCTGTGGGAGGCAGCAGTTTCCCAGGAGAGGAGATTGGGGGGGGGGGGCTGAGCCATCCTCTTCCTGGAGCTGAGCAGGCCCCTTTGGCTACAACTGGGGCTTGACAGGTGGAGGGGCTGAAGGGTAGCAACCCCCATGCAGACTCTGGGAGATGGGGGGCAGTGGAGGTGGGGGCTACACCTGCAGCCCACCCAGCCTCTCTGCCTCAGGGCAGCTCTCCAAAAAGGTCGTTGTGGGGAAGCACATCAGGGAAAGTATTAGGGGGCCACATCAGCATAAGTCATGGAGCTCATTCTCTGGGAAGCTCCCGCCGGCTGCATCAGGCAAGAAACCCCCCACCCCAAAAAAAGAATTCACCAGAGAAACCATCCCGAAGAGAGAAAGCGAAGATCCCCCCCCCCCCCCTGATTCTCTCCACTTCAAGAGGCCTTGCTCGGCAGCAGCGTCTTCAGGCTCGGCCCTCTGTGACCCGCACCCCAATTTCTGGCAAACTCCCACATACACACACAGCGCCGTTCATGGAAATTCCCAGTACCGCAACCAAAGCAGCATCCCGAGCTGCGCCCCCAAAGCCTTGCCAGCCTGGCGGGGAAGCCCCCGGCCCCTCTCAGAAACGGGGGCAGGGCGGAAAGTTTACCGCGAGCCCCTCGGGCAAGTTCCGGGGCGGCGCGGGGGCTGCTTCATCCCACCCCTCGGGCTCGGGGGGAGAAGGGTGGCGGGCGCCAGAGCCGGAGCGCTGGGTGGGGCAGCCGGGCCAAGGCAGGACGATGCCGGAGCTTCCCGGGCAGCCTGAGATGTGGCCGATCGGACAGCCCGCCCCCGCCTTGCAAGGATGGAAAAGCCGCCCTCCCCGGAGCGATTCCTACCCCCCCCCACGCGACCCCCTTTGGGCAACCCGGAAAGGTTCGCTCTCCGTGGAAGGCAGCGGAGGGCGGGGGACTCCTGGGCTTCCTCTCCGGGCGCCGCCAGGAGTCCCCCAGAAGCCCCTGGGAGCCCTGGCGCCCCATAGGATGCGGCCGGAGAAGCGGGGCTCGGGGCTCCGTCCAGCCGGAGGTAGAGCCTCCCCCGGCCGTCCCCGCAAGCGGGCAGCTCCTGCCGCCGGCGGCCGACGCGTCGTCGTCCTCACCTGGATGCTGTAGCGGCGATCCTCCTCCCGGTTCGGCATCCAAGGGGAGCGAGCGAGGAAGGGCCCAATGCCGCCCCGGCTGCTCCGTCCGCCCGCGGACCCCCCGCACAGTCTCCGCCGCCGCCGCCGTACGCACGCGCCTCCCCCTCCCTCCCTCCCTCGGAGGAGAGACTCCCGGCCGCCTGGCCACGCCCCGGGCCCGGAGGATGCAAGGCAGGCCCGGCCCGCCGCCAGACCGCACCCCCTCCCCGCCGCCTCGGCCCGGCTCCTGCCGCCGGTGGGGGCCCGGGCGCTGGAGGGCGCCTTCCGCGTTGCCCCGCCACTTTGTACATGCTTGCAGCTCCTCTTCCTTCCCTCGAGGACCGACGATGCTGCCTCAGTAACGGCGAGAGCCAAGAACTAGGCAGGTCGGCGGATAGACCGACACCCACCCCTGCGGAGGAAAAGCCAGCCGGCCCCAGAGAAGAGGCAGCGGGAAGGCGCCTTGTCCCGGGCGAGAGTCCAAGGGATAATTGGCGTGCACGAGGCCCCCTCTGCGCCTTCCCAGGTGTTCCAGGGGCTGGCACAGAGCACAGGCTGAGGGTGTGTGGGTGGAGGCTGGGTACCACAAGCGGAGTCTCCACTCTGGGGAAGATGCTGGTGACAGCTGGGGGGCGCTTATGACCCATCCTGTATCCATGGGGTGAGAAGACTGCTTCCCACCCCCTGGCAGGGATCTAGACCTCCCCGCAATCTCAGAGCACAGAGAAGGAGAGCAAGGGTTACCCACTCTCTCCTTCCACACACCCTTGCAATGGAAAAATGTTGTGTGTGTCCCCCCCCCCCTTCTTTCCCAGGAAAGGCAGCTTCAATGAAATCCAGCTGGCAGCGCCTGATGGGCTGGGCAAAGAGGAGCAGGGCGGCCTCTGCAAGGAAAACCAGAAGGCAGATGGAGGCAGGCTTCCTGGGGCTTCCAGGGGGAACCAGGAAGCGCCTCCTTCTCTAACCTTGGGGCTGGGAAGTGGGTGGGGGCTCTGCTTAGTCAGCAAGCAAGGGCTCCCCTCCCAGCAGGCATGGGGTCTGGAGGAAACAGCTGGGAAACACAAGGGCAAAGGGACCAGGAGTGGATCCTGGAATCCAGCCCCCAAGACCAGACCACAGCCAGAGAGAAATTGTGGAGGACATCCTTGCCCCACTGGACTCAGGAGGAAGCTCAGCCCCTGGAAGGAAGGAGCTGCTTCCAAGCAGGCCACTCTATCTGCAGCCCTGGCCAAAAAAACGTTCACCCCATCCCCACCCCTCCTTTCCTGGAGGAGGAGGTTGAGAAGGTTGCTACAGCTTCAGGGCACCCTGGAGGGCATGGATGATCCCAAGCCAGTTCTGCCAGAGGTCAGAGTGGGCGATTGTCCTGAGATGGCTGATGACCTCTGGTGGAGCTTGGAAAGGGGTGGTGCAGCCATCCCGGATCTCTTTTGATGCCTTTGTCCATGTTCTACCACTGGTGGGTTTAAGAATCAGGGACCCCGTGTTGGGCTGGACCTCCTCCTTGGTAGACGTGGGCAAGGGAAGGGAGCCGAGAGGGCACAGGGCTCTCACCTGTCTTGCTCAACAGCTACATAAGGCTGCTGATCAAGATTACCTCTTGGTTTCAGGCCAGGTAGCATCATGAGGCTGCCCAATCGTACCTCTTGAGCCCGGATATCTGCTGCGGCCAAGGGCTTGGAGGGATCATCAGCTCAGTTGGGAGAAGAGGATGAACTGTGGAGGTTGGACCAACTTTTGTCCTGAACTGGGTCCTTCCCCCTTTGGCGGCCGTCATGGACCCACAGCTTCTTCTTGAGAGGCAGCTGTGCCATCCATTCACTGAATGCACCTGTTGCTAGAGCGGCTGATCCTTCAGAGGGTCACTCATACATCGATCACCTTGTGTTTACTTGCTGTGTCTTCTGTCACGAAGGGCACTTCAGCGGGTTCAGAACGCTGTTTGCCGTGGCGTTCCCAGGCCTGCCTGTGTTGCACAGCTGCTCCACAAGCGGTGATGGCTACCTGGAGGCATCCTGGCCTTACGCCCCCCCCCCACTTTGGCCTTATTCAAAGGGGCCCAGAAAAGCTTCCTTGGGCTAAACTGGGCAACAGGCCCCTTGCAGGGATGAGCAGTTTGCAAGAATGGTATGTATGCCATAGTTCAAAATTCTGGATTTGTATTGTATTTGTTATCTTTATATCCTCTCAGAGCCATGAAGTGTTGGGCAGAAAGAAGGCATTTACCCTCGGAGACCCTCTTGTGGGCAAGATTTAGGAGTTGCTGCTTTGGGCTTTTCCTCTCTGGAAAAGACCTCTGGCAGAAATGGTGCTACAGGAGCAAGAACAGATGAAAAGTTTGACGCTGGCACCCCACAGAACAGCCTGTTTCTTAAATCCTAACCCCAGGAGTCAGGTTTACCCAGCGGGAATGGGAAGGATTAAGGAGCTGGAGAGGAAGAGCCTCCAGGAATTGCCGAAGGGGGGGGGGGGGATGTGGCTCTTCTACACATCGTTCAGCTTTCTCAGAGAAGAGGGGCTTGGAGCTGAAAGCAGATACTCGGAAGGGAAAAGTCAAAATAGCCAGGCTTGGGCCTTGTGCAATCTCTCCACACACATCCCTTGCAACCTCCCTCTAAAGTTGTGCAGAGGACCAGCACACTGAACGGGGCGAACCAGACACCCCCCCCCCCAACCCCCTGCAGACTGAGAAAAGTCCAGGGAGAGAAAGCCCACCAAGGCTTCATGGAGTCTTTGCCCAGAATGTCTTTGGAAGCACTTCACGGCCAGGAAGGAGCTTCCGAAGGCCGGGCAGTCAAGGGCGGCTTTCCCGTGATGAGGGTTAATGGAAGCAGCCATTGGCTTCCTTGAAGGAGCAACTTGGGGCCCTTCGATCGGAGGGCTCCTATAAAGGAGCAAGCCAGGTTGAAACCGGATTTGCCCACCAAGGATTGACCGTCATTTATTCAATAAACTAAGATTTTTTGCAGGTCCACTAAACTCAGGTAAAGCGACCCGTTTGCCAGCACCACCTGCCCTAAATGCCTGGGATGCCAGGAAGGGCACGGGGCCAGTGCGGAGAATACCAAAGTGCTTGGGGAGGGGATCACTCAGGCTGGTGATGGGGCCACATAGCCCCCTTAAGGAAAGGCCCACAGACACCTGACCCCAAAGAGGCTTGGATGCCTCAGAGGCTCCATTGCTCCCCCCTCCCCAAACCTGCCACTGAGAGGGGGGGGGGGCAGAATGCCCTAGGCTGTATCGACCCCTGCCTTGCCCCAAATGCGCTCCCCATCGATCCGCCTTGTCCATGGCCGGGCTTTGCGGCCAGCCTCTTTAGTGATCAGCAGTGGGGGTGGGGTGAGCCAGGCCCTTCCAAGCTCCGTGCAGTGGAAACCATGGAGGCCACCTCCCCCCACCCCCTCAAGCACAGTGGGGAGTCCCCCCTTGGCCAGCCTGCTTCCCCTTATAAGGGGAAGCTTCCAGGGAGCAGAAGAGCTTCAGCTGGGCAGCTGCAGTCTGGGAGAGGCACAGGCTGGAGCCCAAGCCAGCGACTGGGAGAGGCGGACCCCCCCCCCCAAAGGGCTATTTTTGCCCCCAGGAAATCCCCGGTTGATTTTCAAGCCCACCTCCTTTCCCCAAAAGGCCTGAGCAGGAACCCCACCCACAATCCTGGCTTGTCAGGGCCCCACAACCCAGGTAGAAGCAGCTGGCGTATGTATCAGTAAACTATCATTCCCTCCCCCCCCCCCCTGGGAGTCTCAGCTGGGGCGGCTGAGCTAAGCAGAGTCGGCGCAGGTTGCTTAAAACCTCCCAGGGGGCTTGGCGGTTCAGAGGCTTCGCTCACAAGCAGCCCCTCTCAGGCTGCAAACCCAGAGGGGAAGATTTCCCCCCAGGAAGGAATCACTGCTTGAGGCTGAATTGACACTGAAGAGGAAGGAACCGGGTCGAATTCTTCTCTATATTTATAGAGTTCTGAAATGGACTTTTTAACGGTTACAAAACTTGGCAAATGAACATGGACACCGACAGCCAGATCCATTTCTCAGGCACAAGGCAAGCGGGCGTCCATTCCAGTCTCTTGGCCCAGCTGGGGCTTTCCCTGGGCTGACTGCACCAGGCTGGGGCCCCCAGGGGGCAAAAGATACCCGGCTGCCTGAACTGAGACGGACAGAGCCCCAGCGGGACCTGCCAGGAGAGCCTGGAGAAGCCCCGTCCTCTCTCCAGGCCCCAGGCGTGCTTCTGAGCCCCTGCCCCCCGCCCCTGCCCCCAAGCACTGGGCCCACCCACAGTGGATCCGGCCAGGCTGAGGGCCAAAGCACCCCAGAGGATGCCCGAGGGCCTCCTTTCCCCCCTGGGAGTCCGGGGCTGACTGGGTGCGGAAGACACGGAGGAGGCGAACGGTTGATGTGGGCCCCCTGCTAGGGGACAGTTGCTCCCCCGAAGTTCAGAGAAGGGAGGCCAAGAGGCGCCGTGGGCCCTCCCCAACCAACCCCCAGCCTCTGCTTCCTCTCCCGGGGTGGGAAGCAGCTGAGGCCCAGAGAGCAGCCACCTTCCCAGGCACCCGCGTGGGTATCTTCCCCTGGGCCACTCTGGGCCGCCCAGCCCAGCCAGGGCTGCTCTCTCCAAGGGAAGACGGGTGCCAGAGATTTCTCCCCCCTTCTCACTGCTCCCCATGACCCTCAGAACAGATAAAGGCAGAAAGGCTGCCCCCCTGCCCTCATGGAGGAGCCCTGGGATGGCTCAGCCCCACTTGATCTACAGCCACCGAGATGGTCAGTTGTCTTTATTATGGCTCCTGGCCAACCTTCCACAAACCCAGAGGTCAAGTAGCCCCCCCAAAAGCCAGAAGGGGAAGGACTGTCACCAAAGGCAAGGCTCCCCCCCACCCCCATTGCTGGTGCATCCCCTCCAGCAGGGCAGCCTGGACACCCCGCTCTGCTCTCCTGCAGCTCTTCCAGAATATGGTCCATGCTGGCTGGGGATGATG
The DNA here is from genome assembly GCA_039707465.1 of Rhabdophis nuchalis. Taxonomy (NCBI): domain Eukaryota; kingdom Metazoa; phylum Chordata; class Lepidosauria; order Squamata; family Natricidae; genus Rhabdophis; species Rhabdophis nuchalis. The sequence continues at coordinate 341,342 of CM077654.1, forward strand.
GGAGGTGATAGCCCAACCCATCCAGAGGGCACCAGCTTCTCCAGAGCTGCGTGATGGACACCCAGACAAGCCACTGACAGCCGAGAGCAGCCTGAGTCACAAAAGGCCCTTTTCTCTTCCCTCCGCAGCCCAAGGAGTCAGTTGTCCTTTCCCTTGTGGGGCAACCCACAGCAGCAGAGAGGAGGAGGCAGGCTTTGCTTGCGGCTGAAGCAACAGGGTTTCCTGGGGGAGGCGGCTGGTTCCTGGCCCAGGCAGGGGACGGAGGCCGACCCTCTTCCCTTCCCTCCTTACAGGGAGCTGATCTCTCAGGAGGCCCTGCAGACACGGGGGCCACCTGAGTGCCAAGGCAGAGATCCTCAGCCCAGCCTGGAAGGGGCCTCCCCCTGATCCTCTGCCAAACGGGCGGCACCTCCCCGGCCCGTGTACTGGCTGTAGGCTTCTTCGAACATCTCCCGGCAGGGCACGGCGGCAGCGAGACGGGCACAGAGGAGGAAAGCCCCGGCCATCTTGCGGTGCAGGGAGTAGCTCTCCTCTGGGGGTGGGCACAGGCGGTGCTCCAGCATGACAGGGACCAGGTCCTGGACACAGCGGGTCGTGTCCTGGGCGCTGAAGTCAAAGGGCCCCGGGGCCGAGAACACCTTGCCCAGGACCATCACCGCATCCACATGGGCCTCCTCAAAGACCTGGGGGGGAGGGGGGGGAGGCAGCTGTGGTCAGCCGTGCAGCCTCCCTGCCTTCCCAGAAGGGCGAGGCAGACAAGCGAGCTCCTCGGGCTCACGAAGGGGGGACAACGTCTACCCTCTTGGTCCCCCATGAAAAGGCCCTTTTAAAGCCTCCAAGTCCCTCCTGCTACCAAACTTGCCTGGCTTTCGAATCCCGTCAGGAATCCCAGGTCCTTTGACTTCTGAAGCACTTTCTCTCTGTCACCATCGGCTGCGGCTCTCACCACCTGGGCACAGAGAACAGCCTTCAGGCCCCCCTGCCCTCCTCCTTCCTCCCGCGGCCCCCCTCCAGCACCTGCACCGGCCGTGCAATGGGGCAAGCCGGCCCACCGTGGGGCTCCTTACCCACCTCAGAGGAGGGGGGGGGGGCTCTAGGGAGGGGCCTGGCACAATCGCTCGGCCGGCCTGGGCAGAAACTCAGGACTTGCCTCAATGTAGTGGTCAGTGAACTCCTTACGAAAATCCCGGCTAGCTCCAAAGTCCAGCAGGGTGACCTGCAAGGAAGGGGATGCTGAGGGCCACAACTGTCCTCCCCTCACAGAGGGGCTGCCCCCCTAGCCCAGCTGGGATCGAGGGAAGGCCCACCTTGTGCCTCTCTGCGTCGTAGAAGAAGTTCGCCCAGTTTGGGTCAGTCTGCATGAACCGGAATTCGAAGAGCTCCCGGAGGCAAAGGCGGAGGATCTGGGAACAGATCTGGGGGGGGGAGGAGGGGCAGCTGGGGGGGGTCACAGGCAGGAGGATCCCCGAGGGGAGACTTCGCTGCTCTGATGAGAATCCTGCCCAGCAACCCTCACCTCGTTGCGAGCCTCCTGGTCCAATTCCTGGCACTGGTCCAGCGGGATCCCCCCCACCAGCTCCATAGACAGCACTCGCTTGGTGGAGAGCTCGTCCACCACCTCCGGCACCTCAAAGAAAGGGTCGCCTTCCAGAAGCTGCCTGGCGAAAGAGAGCCCTGCCCTCTATGAGGCCCAAGAGGCCAGCAGGGAGAGCTTAGGGGGCAAGAGCCGGCCGGCCCAAAGGCTCCCACCCAGCCACAGCCTACCTGAACCTCTTGGTGCTGCTGGCTTCCCGCTCGTAGTCGCACTCCCTCTCCAGCTCCTCCTGCAGGACCTGCAGGGTGTTGTCTGCAAACAGGCCTGGGGAAGGAAGAGCGGAGGGGGGGCCAGCTTCACCTTCTGCCCATCCCCATGCCCCCACCCCTCCGGGCTCCTCAGGGGCACGAGGCTCACAGCCCAGCAGGCACATTTTTAGGGACACGGATGTGGGCAGGGCCACAGCTGAGCTTCTGGGAGCTCCTCCAAGACCCAACTCTCCTGTCGGTCAGAAGCCCGAAGAACGCATCCCAAGCTACACCTCCCTTTACCTGCCGGGAACATTGTGCTCATCCTGAGCACCGACAGGAGGTTGTCCACGTCGCTCCGGATGCTCTGGGCAATTCCCGGGTACTGCAAGGAGAAGGGTTGGAGGCGGAGGAGGTGTTAGAAGCGGGGAAGGGCAGGGCACCCCGCAATGGTCACCACCTCTTCCCCTCCTGGGTCCTTACCTGGATCTTCATTGCTACCTCCATGCCATCCTTCAGCACTCCCAGGTGCACCTGCCCCACAGAGGCAGCAGCAAAAGGCATTTCGTCAAAGGAGGCTATCCGCTCACGCCAGTCGGTGCCCAGTTCCTCGGACAGCACCCCCTGGAAGGGGAGGATCAAGGGTTTTTTGGGAGGGGAGTCGAAGGTCAGCCAGCCAGCAAACAGCTACATCGATGGCTGCCCAGGCAGACCCCTCCTCTGCAGGGCCTGAAGGCCACCGTACTCTAGCTGCCGCTGCCCTCTATCCTGCCCCACCACCACTTGGAACTTTCCAAGGGCTCAAAGCTGACACCTCCCCACCCGCCCCCGCACTCCACATCAGCGACACACCATCATCTGCGAGGGTGGCATGAAGTCTGCACTCTGCCGGACACGCTCAAAGACCTGCTGCAGCTGCGGGCTGAGGAAGTAGCTGTCTGTGGGGAGAACAGAGGGTTACTGGGGGGGCTGGTCCCCATAAAGCCCACCTGCCACAAAGTTTGTAACAGATGGCAAAAGGCTAAATATGGGGCCGCCACCCCCCACCCCATAGGAGAGACCTCTCTCAGAGAAATGTGGAGTGGAGGCGGGTCCAGCTGCCCCATCCTCACCTTGGATGCTTAACATCTGGCCGATCTTGAGAGCTGCCCCTCGCATCCTGCAGAGAGTGTGGACAATCCGCTCGGCGTTGGCTTCCGAAACGCTGCTTTCTGCAGGGAGGGAAGCATTGCGGAGCCGAACTCCACAGGGTGGGCTATTCCCCCCCAAAGGTTGCTGCAGGCAGGCCCTCCCCCTCCTCCCCAAAGCTCCAGGGGCAGCCAGGCGGCGGCTCTTACCCAAGGCGCTTCGGTCCCCCCGGAAAGAATTCCTCACCGCTTCAACCAAGGCCCCGAAGCCTAGCCCCACGGCCAGCCCTGCGGGGGGAGGAGGGTGCAAGGCCGTCAGTAGGCGAGGGGAGCGGCCGGCAGCGAGGTCGCCCCAAAGGGAGCCACAGGCGCCACCGCCAGAGGGGAAGAAGCAGCAACAGGAACAGGAGAAGCCCCCCCACCCCCATGCCACGGCGCCCCTGCCCTCCCCCGCTCCCCTGCCACGGCGCCCCTCCCCCCTGCCACGGCACTCCTCCCCCCTCGCACCCCTCCCCTTCCCCCCTCGCCCACCTCCCCTCCCCTCTCCTACGGCGCCCCTCCCCCCTGCCACGGCACTCCTCCCCCCTCGCACCCCTCCCCTTCCCCCCTCGCCCACCTCCCACGGCGCCCCTCCCCCCTCGCCCACCTCCCCTCCCCTCTCCTACGGCGCCCCTCCCCCCTCGCTCACCTCCTACGGTGCCCCTCCCCTCCCCCCTCCCCCCCTCCCACGGCGCCCCTCCCCCCTCGCCCACCTCCCCTCCCCCCTCCTACGGCGCCCCCCCCCCCACGGCGCCCCTCCCCCCTCGCCCACCTCCCCCCCCTCGCTCACCTCCCACGGCGGCCAGCCGCCCGACGCGCGTGACAGGCACCTTCCTCTCCCGGGCGCGCTCGCTCAGCTGCGGGGAAAGCAAGTCAGGCGCCGCCTGGACCGGGCACCGCCTCCAAGCGCTCCGCCCAGCCCGTGGAGGGACTCACCTGGGGCCTGGCCTGGGCCTCCCCCGCGCTCTTCCGCGTCCGGGCCTCGCGGGCTCTGCGCACCTCCTCCGCGCTCAGCCCGCGCAGCCCCACCGACCGGTGCAGCGCCGCCCGGGCTGGAGAGGGTCCGCGCGGCCGTAGGAGGAGAGGAACGCCGCCGCGGAGCAGCGCCCGCCCCGCCCCGCTCACCGGGCGCCCCCGCCGCCACATCGCCCAGCGCCCGACTTCCGGCCGGAAGAGCCCGCCCCCTCACGCGCCACTTCCGGCCCGTCTTCGTCGCCGGCCGCCCTCCGGCAGGCTGCCGCGCGGTCCTAGCGCCGGTCCTCCCACGGCTGCGTCGGGGCAGGGAGGGCGGAGGGTGGGGGGCGCCTCGGGAGAGCCGCGCTGGGCGACGCCGGGAGGCGGGTTGGCGCAGGCCCCGCGCCGGCCTTTAGCCCCGGAGGAGGGCGGCGGAGCCCCCGGCCCACGCGCGCTTTCCTTCGGGTGGGCGCCGCGGGGGCCGCTTGGCGGGGCCCAACGCCGGAGGCGCTTCTCCCTCCGGACGGCGCATCTGCCTGGCGCGTCTGGGGAAAGCGCCGGGGAGACTCTCCAAGGGCCGTTGCCGCTGAGACGGAGCCTGCAGGGGGAAGGGGCCCCGACATCGGCAACCTCAGCCGCGAAACCGCTGGCCCTCCCGGCCGCCTTTGCATAAAGCCTCCCGGGCTCTGAGCCGGCGCTCCTCCGGGGCCCGGGCCCACCATCCTGAATGTGCCAGGCTTCCTCCAGTGCCATCACAGCAGTAAGATGCGTGGCCAAGTAATTTGACCAATGAAATGAATAACGGGGGCTTTGCTGTTTGGGACATGGAGTCATGGAGCATCACTGACTAGTTGTACTACATGCTTTCTGGAGGAACCACAAGACAAACGTCTGCATGTTTTCTGCCAGGGAATAAGCCACATCAGCATCCCGTTTCCCAGACTTCTCTGAGTCATGCAAGGAAGAGCTGATGCAACCTTTGCTGACAAATGGGTCAGAGCTGGGGGGGGGGGGGGGGGAGGTGTAGCACAAAACATCCCCGACCTCAGAATAGCCATCCAGGCAGCATGAGTGACGCAAGGTGGGCAAGATGTGCTGTGAGTCACCCTGGATGACTGCGCCAGTTGTGAAAGGGGGCACGGCCAAAGGTCCCGGAGAAGGGGCTCTGGGGCAGGCCCGAACTCAGCCTTGGGGTGCAAGTCACACCCACCAGAAGAGGCCGACTTGCTCCAGCCCCCCCCCCCCCGAAGCCCCCCTTCCCGGTTCTGCCTTGAACCCAAAAGCGGGTGAAAGGGCCCTTTGGTCAAGACCTGGGCTGGCTGACTTGCAGGGCATAAACCCGCCCCCCCCCCGCCCAGGCCCCTTTGCAAGGCTCCGCCACTACATGGGTCGCGGAGTCCGGTGGGCGAACGCATCAGCCGGGATGAAACGGGCGTTTTCTCCCGGTGGTTCACGCTGGGCCGAGGCGGGGGCGGGGGGAGGCGCAGCGGGAGCCGTTCTGGAAGGCACCCTCCGGATGGCCGAGGCAGGAGAGGGGCGCGGGGGAATCTCCGGAGGGGCTCTGCGGTGTCCGCAGACGCCCCGCCCCTCCCCGAAGCGCCGCCCCGCCTGAGCCGGCAGCCGCAGGGTCCCCGGGGTCAGCCTCTCCTCGCCAGCCCCAGGGTCAGCCTCTCCTCGCCGGCTCTGTTTCGCCTCGCATCAGCCAGCCCTCCCCACGCGGACGCCGGACGCCCCTCCTCCGCCCGGACGACGCTCAGCCGGCAGCCGGAGCGGGAACGCGATGCGCCTGGAGGCCGCCGCGGGAGAAGCGCCCTCCGGAGGGGACGAGCGCGGGGACGCGCAGGTGAGGCAGGCCGGGCGGAGCGTCGGGGGGTGGCTTGCGCTGCCGGGACCCCGGGAGGGCCGAGGGGAGGGCGGCTGCCCCGGGGAGATAGCGGGGCGGTGGGCGCGACGCTGCGAGGTTCCCCCGGAGGATCGGCGCCCCGCAGCCGGAGCCCTCCGTGGCGGAGCTGCCTTGGCCAGAGCAGTAGCCCCTGGCCAGTGCCCGGTGAGAGGTGGGCCAGCCGCCGGGTCCCCTTTCGGGCATTGGGGGCTCAGCTGCTCTGGTTGGGGCCGCCGGGTGCAAGCAGCCTCGGAAGCCGTTGGTTGGGTGGAGAAGGGCCCGGGCCGCCCTGTAGGGGAGCAGTTCTCCCCAGGGTCTCCTGAGCGATGGGCAGGGATTCAGCTGTGATTTGGGCTTTATTATTCATTTCTTCCGCAAAGGAGACTCTGTGCAGTGTGCAAATTCAAAATAAAGCGCAATTGCTAAAACAACTGTAGAAACCGAGCAGTAAAAGGCCTTGGAGGAGACGCTGCTGGGTTTCTGCACACACTTGGGCCCAGCAGCACCAGAGGGCAGCAAGGGGAGCTCCAAACAAATCCCCCGAGGGAGAGGCTGTGGAGGGCAGGTGCTGCTGCAGAAAAGGCCCCTCCTCCCTCTTGGCTGAGGGAGCCCGTTCAGATGGGAGAAACCATCGAGTTTCTTTGGTAGCCGTGGCAACATGGAAGAAGCTTGCCTCCAGGATGCTTCCTGCCCAGCCCCACCTGTGGGTGTCCTGGGGTGTGATCCTGCTTTCAAGGTCCTTGGTGATCTACTCCTAGCAAGTGGAGCCACCAACCGGGGAATCCTGCTGCCCCAGGAGAAGGAGATTTCCCCAATGCGCGGTGCTATCTTGATGGACCTTGCTCTCCCATCTGGAGGGATCAAAGGTTGAACCAGATCTAAGGGCTGCACGGGCGCAAAACAGAATGAAGTCTCACATCTGCCAGCCACACGTCAAGGGTACCTTGTTTCACAGCCTCCCCTGTGCCCCCTTTTCCTACCCCATACTCCTACCCCGCAGAGCAACAGTGCAGGATGGGCACAGTATTTCCAGCTTTACAAAAGCTGAGCAACTCAGTCAACAGGGGCTGCTTGTTCTGAATCCTGGATCTTCTGCGATTTCTCATCAGTTCAGCCACATTTTCTGGCTTTTAAAAAAACCTGGTTTCCATGAGCCACCCACGGGACTCGGCAGGAGAGGGAGAGGCGCTTGCCTCCTGCCCCTCTTTTGGGGTGATGAAAGGGACCCCCTCTCTTCCTGGCCTCTCTGATCCCCCCAGGAATGGCCCAGGGCGTTCTTTTTCAAACCTCTTCCCCAAATGGGGGGTTGATTTGGGGGACGTCCAGAATTCCCAGCCAGGTAGACAGAGGTCTGTCTTTCCTTTCCCAAGGGTGGGGCTGCTTCTTCCGTCATGTGTTTTCCTGGACAATAAGAGGCAGCTGGAAGGCTGTGCCTGTGAGCCCAGGAGGCTTGGTCTGCCTTGAGAGGAGAAGAGGAAGCGTGAGGAGGGGCGAAGGCTGGTAAATGTTCTATTTCAAATAAACATCCATCGAGGGCCGGTTCTCTTTTGACTGCTCTAATCACCCCTCCCTGCCTTCTTTTGCTTTCTGGAACATACGGAGCACTTTTTTCTACCTGTGAGGCACCTGTTGGCCTCTTTTGACTAGCTGCTCCAGTTGCTCCAGGTGCAATGGCTTCCTTTACGGCAGAACGAATCACCCGGGACTGATTCAGGTGCTTCTGGCCGTGGAGCTGAGCACGCTGGATTCATGCCAGCTGGAGGGCTGCATTGGCCCCTGAGCTCTGGCTGTCTTTTTGGGCACGTGCCCATCCAGGCTCTTGCAGAGGGGGGGAAGCATCTCTGGCCATTTGAAATACAAAAAAGTGCTTAGGCTCAGGCTCTTATTGGGTCCCTGTCGCCTCCTGAGTGGAAACCCTTACAAAGACCCCAAAGGCTGAAGGAGACCAGAAAGGGCTTGTTTCTGTAAGCAGGATGCCTCCGTTGTTGGGGGTCCTCGGGCAAAAGGACATTTGGGGGAACCTCTCCAGAAGATCTGGATGCCGACCGGCTGAGGCAGTGGTGCTGAATTTGCATGGGCCTGTGAAGGACCCTGAGATTTCAGAGCCCAAGAGGTGGAGGCGGGGGCTTTTTCAAAAGGCAACTGGACTTTCTTTTGGCTTGAAGACGTTTCACTTCCCATCCAAGGAGCTTCTGCAGTTCAAGCTGCTTGGAAGGCCAGTGTAGATCAACGGTGATCGTTCCCAACGGCAAGCATTTGGTGGCAGGCTGAATACTTAATACTGACTGGGGGAAGCCTTTCCCCCCTCCCCCAGCCTGGGGAGGGGGACATCGGTGCTGCTCACATTCAAGAAGAATGCGCCTGGAGCGCTTGCTGAGTTTAGAACACAGAAGAGTTTATTACTGCTAGAGCGGCAAGGAAGGGACGGTGTTTGCTCTGCAGAAGGACCCAGGGTGGCTCCTCCTCCTGGCCAGCTGCACAAAAGGCCTCCCATTGCCCAAGAGGACTCTTGGAAGAATGGAACGTCTCGTCCTGAATTGCTGGCTGGTGTTTCCTGGGGGGCCGAATGGCTTAGCTGCTTTGTGGAGGGGGGGGGTCGGTGGAGGAGTTGAAGGGCCAAGCGTGATGGTGGCTCTGCCACTCTTGCTTTCCTCCGAGGGCAGAGGGGGCTCCGGGGCTTCCAAGGGCCACCCCTTGCACGGCATACGCGGTCCTTTTAAGATCGCCTGCCAGGCGTTGCGTGGGCACCCTCCGCTGAGATCCCCAGGCTGTGCCTTTCCTGCCCTGCTTGGAGAGGGAACCTTGCAGATGCGCCCAGGAACGGAGCTGTGACTCTAGCTCATCGCACCTTGCAGGTTCCCATCTGGTCCTCCTGGGTGGGGGGCAACACGGGATCCCTCGGGCGGCATCAACAGGTGTGCCTGAATTACCTGAGACCTGTTTCACTGCCAGTCTGGCCCGAGGGCGCTCCTGGCCTTAAGCAGAGTCTGTGCGCCGTCAGGGGCCTCCAGGGCAGAGAGGCCTCGCTCCCCAGGGACTGTCCTCTTGTCTCTCTCCCCTTTGTCTGCCATGGGAAATTCCTTGCAACGTCCCTGGGTTGCTGAGCAACCTGCCATCTCCTCTCTGTCCTTCCTTTCCCCACTTCCAGGAGAAGGGAGGGGCCACGGGTGTCATCAGCATCATGCCAAGGGGCGTGGCCAGGAAAGCAGCACATAAACTTGCGGGACGGCCTCCTACCACATACCTCCCTTCGACCTGTCTGCTCCCACAGGGAGGGCCTCCTCAGGGTGCCTTCTGCCGGACAATGCCGGCTGGCGACTCCCAGGGGGACAGCCTTCTCTGTGGCAGCCGCCCTCTGGAATGACCTCCCCCCCCCCCGACCTTCGTACAATCACGGACCTGCGCCTCTTCCGCCGGGCATTAAAAACACACTTATTTCATGCGGCCGGCCTGGCATAGTTTTAAATGTGATCTTAGTAAGGGTTCTTAATTACAATTTTAGCACGAGCTTTCAAATTTAATCTATTTTTACCATTTTTACTGTATTTATTGTTATTGCTTTTATCATTTCCTGTGCACCGCCCTGAGTCCCGTCAGGGAGATAGGGCGGTATATAAATGTAATGAAATCAACATAAAATAAATAAATAACAAACACCCTGGTTGTGTGCACCCCAAGGCTGGGTAGGTGCCCACCTCCTCTGGCTGGAGAACCAGCGTTCCTGGCCTGGGAGAAGTCATGAGGAAGCTGGATAGATGAGTGACCCCCTCCTCCCGAGGGTCTTCCTCAGAGCTGCTGGGGGGTGCGGCACATGCTTTCTGTCCTGGGAAGGAGAGGAAGGGGTTGTCTCCCAAGGGCCCCTTAGGCACTTCCCCGCTCTTTCCAGCCACAGGCCCTCTGCCTGAAGATTTGTCCAGGCTTCTGCTGGGGCCAGGGCACTCCCTCGCCCCCTCTTTTTTTTTTTTTTTTTTTTATTGAAAAAGTTTTATTCACACAGATTTTCCCCCTTTTTACCCCCCCCCGACATGTAATATAAATCACATACAAATACTATACCCCCCCTCACCCCGTCTTAAAATAAGTTTCTCATTCAGATATTATACCCCCTCGCCTCCCAGCAGACACAATATAAGTTTCTCTTAGTATATTAATATCCCATTAACACCATCTTCTAAGTTAATTAAAGATATAAAAAACATAATATAAATTTCTCTTTAAAAAAAAAAAAAAAAAGGCATATCCCATTATTCCCCTCTCTAGATTAATCATACATATATATTACCCCGCCCTCCACCCTAACCCTCCCCCACCTCCCATTCAAACCCACCCCCCTGACTTCCGCTATACACCACTCTAATAATTCCAAGCATCCCAAATATTATTTACTCTATTCACCTATCAATCAAAGCATTCTTAGCTAAAAACTACATAGTACTTCCTAATCTGATATTTATTCTGTATATAACCAATCCATTAGAAACCTTATAACAAGCTCAACATAAACACCCCCTTTTAGTTAAACATTAAAATACATAGAAAATAATTCTTAAGATCTAAATACCATGTCATATAACCTAACACTTATAAAGCTTAAACCATATATCCTAGCTCAAGTTTACATCCTTCCTGATTCAAAAGGTTTACTATTTTTCCCCTCTCCATTTGCTTAATTGCCCACTTAACAACACAAAAAAAAATGTAAAGATTACTCTAATATTTGAAAAAAGCAAAGTTACTTCTCTCTTCACAAAGGAAACAGAAATAGTATAGGAAAATTTCAGATCCTATCACAAGAAGGATACAGCAGATTGCAAGAAAATTTCAAAGTTCGGCCCAAGTTTTTTCCCAGAACACTAACATAATATTAGTCCTTTCCGCGTCAATGTTCATAAGTCCAACTCTTCAGGTCTCCTTCCATTCCATCCATAGCTGTTTGTAATACCAGTTTAAGCAGCTGCCCCCATAAATAACAAGAAAAAAAACCCTTTACATAGGTAACCCCCGAGTGACTTTTCATCAGGATTATAAAGTTCCAAGATCGTGATAGGGTAACAACCAGATCCACTGCAAATGCTCCGGTTCCAGTTTTCAACCCTGAAAAAGTTTCCACATCCAAGAGGACCAGCATTGCAGAGATCTGTATATTTTTATCTAGATTGATTAATTGCTTCGTCCTTTAATCCTTTTGTCTTTCTTAACTCGCCGAGATTGAGACCTCCTCTGCTTCTGCGGTTTCTGGATTTGTCTGGTACTAGACCTGGCTTCACATTGCTCATCTGATTTACGTATTGGCATTCCAACAGATCCCCCTATAGCAGTCTTCGACATTTCCTCCAGAGTAGGGCTTAAAAAAAGCCCAGGGGAATCCAACTGAGTATGTTCTTCCATCTCTTTTCCAAATTGTTTCTGCTCCATCTCAATATCTTGTTCTGAACCATCCAGATCTACTAGTGTTGGTATAGATATACGTGGGGGCGTTGCACTTTTCTTCAGTATTTCATAATAAAAATCTCTTGCCTTATCTATAGTATTCAAACAATACCGCGCCCCTTCATATCTGAATACAACACCCATTGGAGCATCCCACCTGTACTGTATCCCTCTTTTCTTCAGCTCTGCCACCAAAAAACCAAAATCCCTTCTAAGCTTCAGGATAGTTGATGGAAGTTCCTTAAAGACACCAAGTTCCTTCGCATTTGTGAAGCTAGACGGCCGTTATCAACTCTTTAAAATATGTTCCAGGCAATCCATCAAGAAAGACTATATTTCAAGCCTTCGTACCTCAAAGGAAACTAAAACGCAAGTAATTAAAGTTTGTGGTATATCTCTTAGAACAAAGGATTCAAGATGGCGTTAACTACCAGATGAATGAAACGAAACTTAGTTGCCTTGTCTAATTATTGATTTGTGGATTTTGGTCTCTGCTTAACCCCTGGCTGATAGCGGACAGCTGTATGCGGAAAGGGGGAGCAAGCTATAATTACTGACTTATTTTGATATTTTGAAGAGGTTTTTTTTTTTTTTCTCTTCCTGAAAACTTGGAAAGCTTAAAAGCAAGGCAATGGAACAAACTCGTGTAGTAACTCCCCAGGACTTTAAAGATTTGATGAACTTTATAGTTAATGAAAGCAGAGACCTCAAAAGAATGATCCAGGAGAAATATGAACAATTAGAAAAAAAAATGTTTGTAATGGCCAAGAGTCTGTCTGAAGTTATCATTAAAATTGATGGGAAAATCGAACAGCTGACCTCACAGGTGGAACTTAAAGCAAAGGAAACGGATTTGAAATTGGTGGAAATGGAGGGGAATATGCACAAATTGGACAAAGAGGTTATTATGTTACAATTTTTTTTAATGGAAAAAGCCATTAGACTGAGAGGATTATCAGAAAATCCTAGAGAAGACTTAAGAAAAGTTTCTGCCGATGCTTTGGCTATATTAGTAAAAAAGAATCCTGGTGAAATTTATGCTAAGATTGATAAAATTTACAGAGCAAACTCACGTATAGCATTACAAAGGCAACTACCGAGAGATGTTGTGATATATTTTACTGAGAGAAACCTCAGAAATGATATTCTGCAGAAGTCTTTTCACTCCTCTCTCCACATAGCTGGAAAACGGATTGGTGTCTTTAAGGAACTCCCTCGCCCCCTCTTGATTGACTGGCTGGTCTCTCCTATCGGGGATCGGGAATAGCTGGCTGTCAGCACAAGACCGGCCTGGGCTTCTTAAGGGGTGGGGCTGGTGGGCAGGCTGGTCTCCCCCGGATGTTCACAAGAGAGAGATGGAAAACCTGGCACTGCCATTCTCGTCGATGCTGCTGCCCAAAGCCCCTCCTGTGCTAACTAGCCAAGCCTGTTGGGGAGGTGGGCGAGCTGGGCTTCCTTCCAGAGCTGATTCTCCTGAGCCTCCCTCCCCCCTTTTCCTGCCCAGCCCCTGCCCAGAGCCCAGAAGCCCCGAGGAGACCGTGGGGCTATTGCACCAGCCACTCCCCGCTCTCCATGGTGGTTTGGGAGCTGGTGGCTTTTTCCGCTGAGGGAATGGATTTTGTCAGCCGGGTGCCAATGGGGATGTGGCCAGGAGAAGGGTCCTTGTCCTGGCATTGTAGACAAAAGGCCTCCTCCACGGAGAGCATTTGCACCCTGTGATACAACAAGAGCACCGTCTTTGTGGCTTATGTTGAAAATCCATCCTCCCCCATTCCTCCGGCATCTCTCTCCACCTTCTCTAAGATCTGCCACGCAGGATCTTCCCCTCTGCTGGGCTCAGCTTTACTTGGGGGATGTAGAGGGGAGCAGTGCTGGAATGGGGTGCACTTGGCGGCTCCAGTTCCTCCGAGAGGGTCTGCTCTGGGGCCCCTTCTGTCTTTGGGTGCTCATTCTACGTTTGTTAAATGAGCTCGGAAGGAAACAGAGGGAGAGAATTCTAGACAGTAGCAATCGTGGGTTATGGACGTTGGAACTCATTGCTGTGGAGAAAATAATAAGGGCTTGCTATTTACATATCTTATGTGCTGCTTTTGCTTGAGGAATCATAGGAAGCAAATATGGCAGTCCCGTTTTGCCCTACGACAACCCTGTGAGGTGGGCTCCTCAGCCAATGAGCTCCAAGCCCTTCCAGTCCATTTCTCTTTGTGGTCCCCGTCAGGCTTGGTCTCTCCTGGCACTTTGTGCTGTTTTCTTTCCAGAGACCGACTCAGCCGTGACAGCAGGTGCTCCTCTGCAGACCGGCTGTTCTCATGCTTCCAAGGCCCGCCTGACCTTTGCGGTCTCCTGGGGCAGCCTGCCTCCATCAAGCAAAACACTCCCCCTCTCTCCCTCTTAAAAAGTTCCACTCCTCGGATCAATGCCACCCTGGCCCAGATTTCTACCCCTCATCCTGCTCCCTTCACTCTGTCTGCAGAACAGGAAGAAGCTGAAGAGCCTGGTGCAGTGGTCTCCCTGCGTGGTCTCCTTCCGGAAGCGCTACCCCTGGGTTCAGCTCGCCGGCCACGCAGGTAAAGAGCGCCTCTCACACTGGGAGGAAGCCGGGTGGGCGCCCGCGGGACTCCTGCCAAGGCTTTCCTCCATTTTCCTCCTCCTCCTCCTCCTCTTTAGGTAACTTCAAGGCTGGGGATTTGGGCCTCGTCTTGAAGAGACACTGCTCCAATGAGCGGCAGTGCCTGGAGCGCCTGGGAGGTGATGCATTGCAGCCCTATGTCCCAGCATATTATGGGATGGTGGAGCACGATGGGGAGCCCTATATCCAGATGGAGGACCTGTTGTCTGGCTTCGAGAACCCTTCCATCATGGACTGCAAAATGGGTGTCAGGTGAGCCTTCCTTTGCTCCCCGTTGGGGGACTGGACTCGGCCGCAGATACCCTTGGGGTGTGTGTGTGTGGGGTGTGTGTGCGTAGCCTCCTTGCCTCTTCCGGAGAGCTTTGCTCCATAAACGCCTCCAAGGCCTCCGTCTTCTCCCCGCCCTGTGCAGGACATACCTGGAGGAGGAGCTGGAGAAAGCCAGGCAGCAGCCCTGCCTGCGCCACGACATGTATGACAAGATGATGGCAGTGGACCCTTCCGCTCCCACGCCAGAGGAGCACGCCCAGCATGGTGTGCTGAAGCCCCGCTACATGCAATGGAGGGAATCGCTCAGCTCCACCAGCTCCCTCGGATTCCGTATCGAGGGCGTCAAGGTGAGCGGGGGTTTCTCAATGGGAAGGCAAAGCACGGCTGCCTCCTGCTTGGTTGCCAGGGAAGCCCAGCGTTGGTTGGGGAGGGGCTTTTTCCTTGCCCAAGCTGTTGCTTCCTGCCCAATGGATCCTGGCGGCTCTCTTGGCCTGTTTCCCTGCCACCGGACACTCTCTGTGGGGGAGACTCGAGGGGATCCCTGCCAGAACCAATCAGGGCCTTGTGCAGTGGTGGGATTCCATTTTTTTTACTACTGGTTCTTGGTGCGTAGCTTGTTGGGCGTGGCAGGGGAAGGTTCCTGCAAAATCCCCCCAGAATAGATGGGGGCTGGGTGGCATTTACCTGTTCTCCAAACTACTCAAAATCTCTGCTACCGGTTCTCCAGAACTGGTCAGAACCTGCTGAATCCCACCTCTGGTCTTGTGCCCTAGGAGGCTCAGGCTGGCTCCCCCGTCCCCCCAGAGCATAAGCAGTGGGGAGGAACCCCCTCCCATGAAGACCAACAAGATTCTGCTCCCCAGAGCTTCCTCCTGCTCTTCCTGTGGACTCTGCTTTCTGATCTAGGTAAAGACTGACTAGTCTCTTCCTCTCCGCCCCATCCCTAGAGGGCTAGTGGCACCTGCAGCACCAGCTTTAAGAAGACCCAGAAACCTGAGCAGGTTGTGGAGGCCTTTTGGGACTTCCTGGACATGGACAGACACCTTCTGGTGAGGATCCAGCTGCTGCCCAGGGGAAGGTGGGGCTTGGGGAGCTTCCAACACTGAGAGCCCCGGCGGGAGGGCCCGTGACAACGTTTCCTCAGTCCTTCCACTCTGCCTGGGGTTCTGCTGCAGGATTGCTCCACCATTGCGCCAGTGAAGGAGCTGAATTAGACGTAGCCGCTTTGTTGCTCTGGTATGTGAAGCTCTGAGCTGAGCTATGGGCCTCCATCAATGATCCAAGGCTCTTCCCTGTACAGGGGGTCGGGTGGGAAGGATCCCCAGCTCAGCTTGCGGCTGCTTCATTCCCAAAGGCCGTTCCTTTCTCCACAGAGCAGTTACCTGGACCAGCTGCAGGAGGTGAGAGCGGCACTGGATCAGTCAGAGTTCTTCAAGGCACATGAGGTGCGTTTTTGCCTTTGTTTGGGGAGAACCTCCCAGAAGGGCAGCCTTGCCCCATTACCTGGATGCCTTTTCTGGCTAGGTTGGCACACGTTAGGATTAACAAGTGGGGCATCCTTTCCGCTTGATACTCTGGCTGGTTCAGTAAACCCTGTTTAGATGCCCCTGGGAGCAACTCCGCTAAACGAGATACATTTTCAGACATCTTCCCGTCAACCAGAGGGGGATCTGTCTGGAACCTTCACAGCTCTTGCCGAGTCCTCTCTTTTCGTTTCCAGGTGGTAGGCAGCTCCCTCCTTTTTGTGCATGACAAAACAGGGCTTGCCAGAGTCTGGATGATTGATTTTGGCAAGACGGTGCCACTGCCTGACAAACAGACTCTGACCCACCTGCTGCCCTGGGTGGAAGGCAACCGTGAAGATGGATACCTGTGGGGGTTGGAAAATCTCGTGGCAATCATGCAGAGCATGCTGGGGAAACCAGACAGTGCCCTGGACACAAGCCCGACGTAACCAGAGGAACAACACGTTGCCAACTTAGTCCCAGTGAGTCTGATTTAGTTTCAGCCAGATATCCTAAGACACCGCAGGAATGTCTAGGCCTGGACTGGAGCTACCTATAGAACCTGGAAGCAGCATTCCGAATGCCCAGCAGTCAATCTTTATGGAAGTGCAGAGTACAGAGTTGGGGTCCTGACCTGTCTCTTAGAAGCTGCTACCCTGTGTTCAGAGAATGCCCTGTCAGTTTTTGAACGAGCGGAAGGAACAGAGTTAAGAGTACCAGTGTTGACATTTCAGCTGGATGCAAGGAGCCCAGAAGGAACCACTCTTCCCCACATGAGCAGCACACAGAAGCATCAGATTTCATGGGGCAAAGCCCTCTTGGGCATCTTTTCATGCTTGAAAAAACAGCTCAGCTGTTTCTGAACTTCCATGTCACACACTAGATGTAAATGTGTCTAGAAACATCGTGATGGAAATGGTTCTTTTTAACCTTCCTTCCAACCATAAGACATGCCCTGTCTCTGCACTAGGACTCTTCAAGTGACTTGGAATACAAAGGGGGATCGCTAGGAAGGCTCTTCTGCATTGGTTCCTTCATTAACCAATCAAAAGGACACCTAAAATGGCAAGCATATTTGGGGAGGCCTGTAAGGTCGATTAAATAAACACGTTCCAATGATCCACGGCTGGCACTCTACGTGAGAGTTCCCCAACCTTTTTGGGTTGGCAGCCTGGAATGGGGGGGGGGGGGGGGGAGGGGAGAAAGCGGGGATGATTTGGTGGGAGGGGGCCATGCACGAGTGAGCGCCTGTGATGTTTGTGACAATGCTCTCGCAAGTGGGGCTGTAAATGCCTGTGGTGTGGCAATGCCCACGGGAGTGGGGTTGTGAGCACACACAAATGCACATGCATCGGCTGGCCCTCATGCAGCCTGGTAGTGATTAGGCCACTGCCCGACAGTGGCCCACACATTAGGGACCCCTAATGCAAGAAAAACCTGGAAAGACCATCTCAAATTCAAAATGACCTTTGCCTTGCTGGTGGGAACTTCAAAGCATCCAAAACAAGCCATATCTTACAGTCACTTGGCAGAAAACAAGGAAGGAGAGGCTGTTTAAAAGCCAGGCATTTTAAGGGAAAGTTTGTGGGCTGGCTGTAAAGAGCGAGGGAGCTGTGACAGCTAAGAGGGAGGGAAAAGCAACCAGCGAGGCTCTGAATATCACACAGTCCAAAGCCCAAAGTGTCACAGAGTCTCACCCTCCTTTATTAACACCAGCAGCACAGGGTGAAAAGGCAGGTGGTCACATGACTTTCACACCAGCATTTCTATTCCCTCCTGCTTAGTTTCAAAGTTGGTTTAGTTTATAATCAGAACAGTAAGCTGTTCTAATTTCTAAAGGCAAAAAGCACTCTGCAGAGAAGAAATTTAAGCTACCCGAAAGCCTTCCCTCCATTCTTTCTTCTAATGAAACACAAAGTTCTAATGCCAGGTTGGTTGGCATAAATGCGCTCCAAATATAAGCTTGTCTCTCCCCAACCTTGTCCAGACATCCTAAAGCTCTACGTGAAGGGAGGAGACCTCTTTTTCTTGCCTACTAATGTCCCTGTCTCAAGGCATTGCTAAATGAGAGGGCTCTAAGACCCTTTAACAGCCCAATGGTGTTTCTGCAAAGCTAGGTGCAACCCTCTTCCAGTGCCGACTTGATGCCACCAGAGCCCCCTCGTGCCATTGGCCGCAGCAGCACTGCTTGTCCACACAGTCCCTCTCGCACCCCCCCTGCGGGCACAATGTACACCTTCCCGTCGGCTGCCCGCTGGGGACTGAAACCCATCAGCTGGGCGTTGCTCTCCTGTATCTGAGCATAGTTCCATAGCTGGTAGCGGCAGCTCTTGCCATGCTTTGACAGCAAGTAGGTCTCGGCGACGGCCTCCAAAGGGATGGCTGAAGCAGTGTGGCTGGCGTGGAAGAGCCCCGGGATGTCCTCATCTTCCTCCCAGGCAGGTATGTGGAAATCACTCTTCAGACCAAGCAGAGCTCCTGGGAAAGAAATGAGGTATTTGGGGGGGGGGGGGGATTCCCATCCAGGGACATGAGTGGGCTATGCCACTCTGCCCCATTTCTCCCCCAAAGCAAAGCCTAAAGCTGTTCACTGGGACACCCACAATTCCAGTGTGGCAAAAGCACCCCCTTGTGGACAGTTAACAGCCAGCCAGCAGAGCATACCAGAGGCAACAGCCCAGTGAGCCTTGTAGCCATTCCGGAGGCAGGGCTCGTGGTTGTAGTCCTCATCATAGCTTATGGTAGGCATTAAGGGAGACTTTGGCTCAAGAGGAAGCTCCCCTGCCTTGGGTAAAAAGGCTCTTCCCCCGCTGGCAAAAGACCCACTGAAAGTCTCAGCTTTCTCAATAAACAGTTTCAAACTTCAGAGAAGCCTTGAAGGAAACGGAAAGGAAAAACTTCTCTAGAGAAGGATACGGAATTAGCACAGGGAAGCCAGCCTTGAGATGTTGAAGAATCCTGGCATGGTTCTGTCCTTGCAGGCCTCCAGAGAGCAGCTCTGTCTTACAGGGGAAGACCTCCTCGGCCAGCTTGGCCATGTCAGCGGCTGAGGGGGTGACAAGGAGAATGCTGGGGCCGTTACAAAGGAGCCCCCCCCAACCCAAGTGGCGCCCTGTGTAACGGGTCCAAAGGAGCAGCTGAACCAGTGGCTCGTCCACTGCCACCTCTCTAGAGCCCTGAGACGTTTGCAGAGCGCCTGTTTGTTTTGCTCAGCTACTGACCTGAGAACATTTCTCCTTGTGCCGTGTAACCTCTCTCCAAAGCCACTTGCCGAATTCTCTCCAAGGGAACCTCCGAAGGCAGGCCGAGGTGAGCGCCGGCCATCCAAAGGGCCACCAAGCCACACCTGCAGGAGGAAGAAAGACGGGGGCTCTTGGCTGCACAAAGCCCGGCATCCTTTCATCTTCAGCCGGAGGGACCAATAATACAGGAAAGAGCCGGGTCAGGCCCCACCAGCTTCTCCGGGCGATACTCACTGCGGGCCCTCCTGGATGAGGGACGGGACGGGACGGAGGAACAGCAGCCACGTCAGATGCCGGCTGAACCTGCAACAGCAGCGGGGAGACAGCCTCAGAGCCCCCGCCGAGCATTAGCCTTCGCCGCCCCCCCAAGCAACGGGCTGAAGGGCGCCGCCCGGTCTCCGTTAACGCGCACGAGGGACCGGCGCCCTACCGGGCCTTCTGCCGCCGCAGGAGCTCCCTCACGCCGCCGCGGTCCCCGAGGCCGCCCGCCTGCTGCGCCGTCGCCAGGAGCAATGCGGCGCCCTGCGGTGGGGGCGGCGCTGGCGGCGGGGGCGGGGGCGGCGGGAGGCTTTCCGCTGCCAAACTCCGAATGACCTCCGCCATCACGCCGCAAACCCAGCGGGTCAAGGTTCACGGAGATTTCGGCCGAATCGCCATTGGTTGGTTAGCGGGTACTCGGATTGCGTCATCCATTCGCGTCAGTGAGGATTTCCCAGCGTGTGACGCGCCGAACTTGGCCCGAGTTGATTAATCAACCAATCGAACATTGCGGCTGGGGTGATGGGCGGGCTACATTCCGGAAGATGTACTCCCATCTGGGGCGGGAGTAAAGGTAAGGCCGCTGGCTATTGGACGTTAGCGAGGCAGGAGGAAGTCGTCATCTCCCAGCAGTGATTGGCTATCGATCGTCCAATAGTGGAGGACGCGAGGAAGGATCGGCGGGAGCGGTTGTGGACGGGCTGACGCGGCCTGCCCAGGATCGGTGAGGGATCGGGCGAGTGGGGCGCCATCGGCGCGTGGGGTGTCGCTGGGGGCGAGGCGCTGGCCGGATCCCACCGTCGAGGGCAGCGGCGCGGACTGGGCTCTTCGTTTTTCTTAGCTTCTCGGGGTCGGGGGGTGGGCGCGTGAGCCCGAGCATCCGGGGAAGCTGCCGTCACCGCTCGAACGGAATGAGAAGGGGGAGGCGGCGGTCGCGGTTTCTTGGAAGGAAAGTGGATCCTAGGCAGATTCTACACAATACGCGACAAACGTTTGTTGCGCTCCGAAGAGGAGGAGGAGGAGGAGGAAGGCTCGAGCGGCATTAGATTCGTTTGGAGGAAGGCGCTTTCCTTGCATTCCGCCCTGCCCCTCCCGTCAAGGCGCTCTGGTGGCCTCCCATCCACTCCCTACTTTACCGAGTGGTCTCCTTGCCGCTCTCAGCTACGCAGTCTTGGTAAGCGGGACCCCCAGGCTCGTCCCGTTCCGTTCTATGGAGAGCAGGTGGCCGTTTCCTTGGGGCTGGCTGACTGTTCCAATTCAACTTCCACGTAATGAAGCTTTTTCCCTCTTGTTTTTCTTTTTTATCTCTTAATGCAAAAATTAATTACTTCGTTTGGTTGAATCTTTCCATTCTCTGCCAGCCTCAGCTTTGCAGTTGTCATGGCTGTCCCAGAATCCCGGTCCAACCACACCATCTACATCAACAATCTCAACGAGAAAATCAAGAAGGATGGTGAGTTGGGGGTATCTTTATGGGTGGGCCTTTTGCTTTAAGGAGGGCTGCAGTTCCCTTATTGGTGATCTATTTTGGATTCAAAGATTCTGGAAAGTAAGAAGCATATTTGGGGAGGGTGAGCGTATATCACAGCATCTGTGCTTTGTGTGCAAATTTTGCTTATTTTTTTCCTAGTATTTATGGAAGGACAAGAACTTTCCCAAAGTTGAGGTATCTTAAGAACACAGTAACCAACTTGTGTTTTGACTGCAGGAGATATGACTGTGCAGCACAGAGTAAAAGTTAAAAATGTTCCTTTTTCTCCAGAGCTCAAGAAGTCCCTATACGCCATTTTCTCCCAGTTTGGGCAGATCCTCGACATTCTAGTGTCCCGCAATCTGAAAATGAGAGGCCAGGCTTTTGTCATTTTCAAAGAGATTTGCAGCTCCACCAATGCCTTACGCTCCATGCAGGGGTTCCCTTTTTACGACAAGCCCATGGTGCGTTGCAACCCTTCTTGGTTTTGGGGGAGGGGGAAGGCAGGTGGCTCTCCTGAGAAAGGAGATCTAATTGCAGTCAGCCAGTGCCTGAGCACTCCCACATGGCTGGGTGAAGATGGCCTTTTCTGCCATTGTGATCCATTGGGGAGTTTGCTGGCCAGGCGGCTGGTAACTCAGTGCTTCTTCTCCCTACCCAGAGGATCCAATATGCCAAGGCAGATTCTGACATCATAGCCAAGATGAAAGGCACTTTTGTGGAGCGGGACCGCAAGAGAGAGAAGCGAAAGCCCAAAGGCCAGGAGGTGCAAGCAGTTAAGAAGCAGATGCCAGGAGCAGCTGCCCCAGTTGCCCCCTCTGTCCAGGGCACCGTGCCGGTGAGTGCCTGCCTCTGGGCACTTTGGGGACAGCTGGTTCTGGGGGGAAACCAGTCCTCTGCTTTCCTTCAGGATGCCCTTCTCCAAGATGAAGCCCAGAGCCTGGCAGAGTGTAGGGGGATTGTGGGGTTTTTTTCACCTTTAATGCAAGTAGACTCTGAAGCGTGAAATTGTCCCTTCCCTGGCAATTCAATTGCTTTTTGGGAGCTTCATGCTGGCTTTCGAATGGCAGCTGCAAGAGATGGGGGTCTCTGGGCCTTTTGGAGGGGTGGGCCCTGGGGCTGGCTTTGCTGAGGCTTAGCATGAGCCTGGCTTTCTCCTCAGGGCATGCCCCCCATGAACCAGGGCCCATGTGTGATGCACCACATGCCAGGACAGCCCCCTTACATGCCACCGCCAGGCATGATGCCGCCACCTGGCATGGCACCAGGCTCCATCCCGCCAGGGGCGATGCCACCACAACAGATGCTGCCGGGACAGATGGCCACAGTGCAGCAGGTGAGTGACCCAGGCCAGCTGGGTTGGGACTGTGCCTTCCTCCCATTTTGATAAGGGTCCGAGGGACCTTCCTTCCTAGGCCTTATGCGATCAGAACGGTGGGATGTTTTTTCCCCCTGCAGCTGTCAGAGAATCCGCCTAACCACATCCTGTTCCTCACCAACCTTCCCGAGGAGACGAATGAGTTGATGCTGTCCATGCTCTTCAACCAGTAAGTTCTGCTCTTTGGTGGGCCTTTGGGGGAGGACCAAGCAGGGCAGGCAGCGAAGGACTGGACGAAGGTTGGACTTCCCTCCACGCTCTGCGCATGCCTCGAGTCCCTTCGGGGAGAGAGAGCGGGTTATAAATTATTATTATTATTATTATTTTCCTACGCTGATGCCCGTGAGAACCTCTGTTCTTAATCCAAGAATCCTTTCTGGACTTGGGGCCTCTTGAATCCCCCTCAGAGAGGAGGGACTCTGCGCCCCCCTTCTCTCCCGAGGTGCCAGCCTTGCAGCAGATTCAGCCCTGAGCTGCTCGCTTTGCTTTGCTGCAGGTTCCCTGGCTTCAAAGAGGTGCGATTGGTGCCTGGGCGCCATGACATTGCCTTCGTTGAGTTCGACAATGAGGTGCAGGCCGGAGCCGCCCGTGATGCCCTCCAAGGCTTCAAGATCACCCAGAACAACGCTATGAAGATCTCCTTTGCCAAGAAGTGAGGCCCTGTCCTCAGGCGGGGCATTTCCTGAACTGTTGGCCTTTTTTTCTAGTTTTTCCCTGTAAAATTGTTTCTGTTGTTTATCTAATGTTGTCTCCTGTGCAGGTAAGTGTGTGTGTGTGTGTGTGTGTATGTGTGTGTGTGTGTGTATGGATGAGTGAAAGAGAAGCTGCAGTTGCGTGAAAGGCAGGCGGAGCTGCCTGCCAATGCATTGGGTGTGTGGCGTCTGAAAGGGAGAAGCCGATTCCTGGCAAAAGCTTTGTACCCAGAGTCTGACGGCCAGACATCGCACCTGGAGCTTTTCCTTGGGGCAATAAACATGTTCCTTTGTTCTCTCCCTCGGCTTCGGATCTTCTTGGCCAGAGGCTTGTGGGTCTCGGTTTTTGGGGCGGTTGCTGTGGAAGCCCCTGGAACTTTTTCTGCCCCCCTCTCTCACCACAGGCCAAGCGAGGAGTTGCTCCATGGGGTGGGGGAGCAGCACCCAGCTTGGCCCAGCACTGCTGCTTAGTTCATAAAAGAGTTGCCATTGGCTTTTGATTGAGAGCAAAGGTGGGTCTTTCCAGAGGGGTTTTTGTGTTGCTGCCGCCAAACTGCCAGAGGCAGGTATTCAACCCTTAGCTGCAGGTTTGAACCCTAGGGGACAAAGGTGTGAACTCAGAAAGTGGGGGGTGGGGGTGGGGCTCCGTGGCCAAGAGCTACCAAAGTCTTGCAAAACCGAACCCTTGATGGGTGGGGCTGTGGGGAAGGGACCCTTGCAGTTCTGCTTTAGAGCAAGGATGAAGACGCACCACCTGAGGTTACAGCCAACCCCAGCAGCAGCAGCAGCAGAGGCTCCGGCCCCTGGGGAACTGCCAGGGCTCCAGAGCCTTGCAAAAGGCTGACAGATTTCCGGGACTGGGACTGTTATCCTGCTCAAGATTTCAGGAAGATGCGGCTTCTCCAAATGGACTCCCCTTCTGGCTCCCCTCCAGTCCAAAGCACACCTGCTCTGTCCCTCGTGGGCAGGTCATCCGGTGCAGAAAAGGCCCTCAAGGTTTGGGCCCCTCCCTGTCCCCCCAAGTAGGAATAGGGAGGGGCCACGGGCCCCCAGCCAGAGCTCGGCTCTTTTCGGCTTCCTGGGGGGGGGCAGGCACAAGAAGGGCAGTGATGGGTTGCCTGGTGTCCCTGGAGCTCCTGCTGCCCAGAGTCAATCAGGTGCTCTGCCTTGCAATTCTCCGGCCGCCTCCAGCACCAGGCTGGAGATCTCCAGGGCTCCCAAGGCCAAGGATTGGCTGGGCTGGGGGTTGGTCTGCCTCTGGCCCAGCTCTGCCGTTTTCCTCTTGGGATCTGTGCCCAGGACTGGAGGTTTTCCTTGTCCAACGGGTTTTGCAGGATCCTGCAGCCCCGGGTGGGGGTGGGGCAGGACATGCTGGGAGGCCCATGCGGGAATCTGCCTAGGAGCAGCCAGGCGCACAGCAAGCAGTTGGCATCCAGCCCCTCCCCCTCCCCTCCGAAGGCTTCGGGTGCTTCCTGCAGGGATACCCAGGCCCGACGAGAAGCCTCTTCCTGCTAGGTCTGAAAAGCAGGGGAGAAGGCCCCCAACCTAGCGGAAGCTCGAAATCTTCCCGGGCAGGAGGGCAGTGAGGCCGAGCCCCTTTGCCCGGAGCTGCGCCGCCGGGCGGTCCTCGGGAAGGTCGCGGAGCCCAGTTCTTGCAGTGCGGAGGGGAAGCCGCCGCCGCCGCTCGGGACCTCCTGGAGGCCCCGCCCGGTGCCTGGCGCTCCCTGCTGGAAGGCGCGGACGGGCCGGGCTCCCCTCCCTCGGGCTGCCGGCGCGCGCTCAAGGCCGGCGGGTCCAGGGTGCAGGTGCCGGAGGTCCGCGGCCAGGGGGCGTGGCCAGGCAAAGGAGGCTTCTCGTCTTCCAGCTGCCGCCCATCGCCGCAGTCGCCGCCGCGCTCCGACGGGTCGCCCATGCCGCTGCCGCCGGTGCCTCCGCACCGTCCCCGAGCCCGCCGGCGGCGGCCGCTGCGGGCCTTGGAGTGCGTGTTGCTGGGCGACGGCGCGGTGGGCAAGACCAGCCTGGCGCTCAGCTACAGCACCAACGGCTTCCCCGCGCGCTACGTGCCCACCGCCCTCGACCGCTTCTCCGGTACTGACCGCCCCCGGGGAGGGCGCGGAACTAGGCCGGCGCCCCGTGCGCAGGCTGGCGGGGGGCGGAGGGCCTGGGCGCCGAGTCCCCCGCGGGAGGCCCGGCCAGGAGGCCGGCGGGTGGCTTCCCCTTCCCCGCTTCGGGCCGTCGGAGCCCTCGGTCTGCCGGCTAACCGGAGCGCCTTCTGTGTTTCCCCAGCTGTGGTCCAAGTGGACGGCGTCCCCATCCGTCTCCAGCTGTGCGACACCGCCGGGCAGGTAAGGGCTTGTCTGGAGCCCCGGAAGGCGGCGCCTGGCAAATTCAGCTGCCGCGCGCGGCGCTGCTTTTGCGGCCAGAATCGGCGGCCTTGGGCTCGAGGCGCCTCGCAAAAGTGGATCCCGCGGATCGGGCTGCGGCTGCTCGGAGTCCTTTGGAAGCGGGCGGCGCTTAGTCACAATTGAGCCTCCCCGGGCGGGATCCCCAACGGCCCCCGCTCGGCTTTCCTCCCGCCTGGGATACACCCGGGTCCCCAGAGCCCCACTGCGGAGAAATGGGGGGCCCTGCACTGGCCTCCACCTTCTTTTCATGCCCCCAGGACTTATGACATTATTTATGCAACGAGCACATGGAATTCTGCTGCAGAAGAGGCTGATCCGGGGGTGGGGATGGGGCTTTGAGGCCCTCCTGTCCAAGCTGCGATGCTGGTGTTGCATCCCAACCAAACTTTGGCCAGGCTCCTTGTGCACTTTGCCCTAAGCGACTGTTTGCAAAGGTCAAGGCTGGGCCCTGGATGGGGGTGGGGGGAGCTCTAGGAGGGAGTGGAGGCTCTCCTCACGCTCTGCCCTTCCCACTCTGCTGGCAGGAGGAATTTGACGCCTTGTGGCAGGCCTGCTGCCAGAAGGCCGATGTCTGTTTGCTCTGCTTCAGCGTGGTGGCACCCACCTCCTTCCGGAACATTGTGGACAAATGGTACCCGGAGGTGCATCGCCACTGCCCTTCCGCCCCGGTGCTGCTGGTGGGGACCCAGTCAGACCTGCGTCAGGATGTCAAAGTGCTGATTGCCCTCGCCGAGCACCAGGAGAAGCCAGTGCCTCCCACAGCCGGCCGCTCTCTGGCCAGGAAGCTGGGCATGGCTGGCTATGTGGAGTGTTCAGCCCTCACCCAACAGAATCTGAAGGAAGTCTTTGATACCGCTATTGTGTTGGGACTGCGGGCCGGTGAGGGCCCCAAGGGGCAGAGGGCCCCCCCCAGCTGCATCTGGGCCCTCTCCAAAGACTGGTGGAACAAATATGTTTGTGTGCGGTAGCCCTGGGGACAGCATCCTGCCCCCACTCCCCCTGCCCCAGGGATGGGGCCTGGCGCTGGCATCCTTCATGAACTGGTGCCTTCTGGTGCACTGCTCCTGGGTTGGGGGCCCAGAAGCCCAGGGCTATGGCCCCTCCTGAAGCATAATGCCTCTCCCCAGCCTGCTGTCTGTGGCAAAAGCCTCAAGCGCGGGAGGGCTGCCTTTGCAGGACAGGACCCTCCAGGGTTCTTTCCAAGTGCGGAGGGAAGGACAGATCAAAGCTGTCCTCTCTCGCTGAGCACAAGAGAGATAAAAAACAGCCCTGGGTCCTTGAAGGGCAGAACCGACCCGAGCGCCTGCCATCATCGACATCCCAAATGGCGGTCCAAAGCTTTGACCAAGGAGTTGATTTTATTGTAAACAGAAATGCATAATCCAATAGTATGATTTTGAGAAGTGAAATGACTTGCTTTAAAAAATATGGTTAACAAAATACTTCAGAGAACTGTGCTAGTTGGATTTTTGTTTTGTCTTTTTAAATCCCATGCGCTAGGCACATCCCAGGCCTTAATCTCGGAGCCCTTGTTTTAGCCAGCTGGGTGACTTTTAGTCCTCTCCTCTACCCTGGGATCCCTGAGGGTTGTTAATCCCAGCCTCTCTTGATCCTCCTGGTCTGCCAACTTTAGTCGCTGCAGCCCCACAGATTGACAGGAGTGCCCAGTGCCAGCTGATCACCCTGCCCACATATTTTTATGGAAGTAAGTTTGAACTGGTGCAATATTTCGGTTCCCCTAGTCTTTCTGCACTCAGTATTTTTTCTTTCTGCGTTTTCTTTGCAACCGTTATCTGTTTAAATGCATTTCCCCCTAAACAGAGTTTTTGGGACACTCCTCCTTGAACCTACTCAAACCAGGTAACATCATCAGTGCTAGTAAAGAAGAGCTTTCTGCACATAGCAAAAGCACTGAAAAATTATCTCTATGGCCCCGGGAGCATTGTGTACTTTGCAAGATGTAACAGGGCTTGTGGGGTGAATATTAACCAGAGCAGGGCTGGGAGTAAAGCTTTGTTGATATGAGGAAGGAAGTATACATTTCAGCAGCAGTTCAACCTCCCTCCTGTCCACCTGCTGTCATTCCAGGCCCTTTCAGGGCAATCTGCTTCTTCCTCCCCCAGTCCCGAAAACTGCCCAACCCAGAAAGAGTGACTCACACAAGTGCTGACTTGCTCAAGATAAAGAATGCCAGATAAGGAGGAGAGGGAGGGGAGACAGCCAGGCTCAGCTGGCCCTTCTTGACAGGTTGGTAGCTTGAGATGCCAAGAAGAGGAACACGTGTTAAGTGGGGGTGTTAGGGTTGTTACTGGAGTTTCATCCCTTGAGGTCTCAAGCTCTGCTGATGGTCTGCAGGGGGGTGAGGTCACATGCACCCCTAAATGCCCTCTGGGCTCTCTGTACCTTCATCTCTCCCTGCCTGCTGCAGGACTGTGGAGGAGGAAGTGCCCTACTTCGCCTTGCCCGAGTGCCTGCTGGCAGGGCTGTTTCCCTGGCAGAGACAGGGTGTTCCTGCCCAGAGCAGCTTGCCTCTTCTGCCAGCCTCCCAGAGCGGGCCTGCAGGAGCTTGTGGGGCGGGAGGGGAGGGGAGGGGAAAGGCTCAGTGAGGTGCAGGCAGGGATCCTTGGGAACATTATTCCAGCAGGGCAAGGTGGGCTGCCCGTAGTGTGGGTGTGGGTGCACACAGGTCTTCCTGCTGCCACATCAGTCAGTGCCTTTGCCCCTTTGTGGCTTGACCTCGGCTCCTTCATTGGCCCAGATCGCCTAGCCCAGGGGTCTGCAAAGTTGGCTCTTTTAAGACAGGTGGACTTCAACTCCCAGAATTCCCCAGCCAACTCCCAGGATTCTGGGAGTTGAAGTCCACCCGTCTTAAAAGAGCCAACTTTGCAGACCCCTGGCCTAGCCCAACCACCCTCCCACCTGAGGGGGGGTACATGAGAGCACAGGGACCGCCGGAGCAAAGGAAGGGCCGTCAGGCTGGGGTGTAGATCGGACGTTGAAGGCAGAGGGGGGCCTTGGCGGGAGGGCGGAGACGACCAGCTTCTTGGGGGAACCGCTTGTATCGGAAGGCTTAGCGCCAGGCTAGGCTCCGACGACCAGGGAGAAAAAGAAGACAACTCCGCACCAGCTGCGCGCGGCGGTTTCACCCGGAGGACCCCGGAAGCAAGGCAGGCGACCCTGACGCCTCCCCTTCCCCGGGGGATAACGCGTTCGATGGGCAGGGCCGAGCCAAGGCAGAGCAAGACGCCCAGCCCAGCCCGGCTCTGAGCTCCGTTCCACCGCGCTGCTCCTTTTATACCCTCCGTCCGAGAAGCCTCCCTCTCATTGGCTCGGCCGCGAAAGTCATCTCCCCGCGACGGCCGCTCGGCCGGCTCCCTGGGCGCCGCCATATTGCGCGACGAGGCCGGCGGGCGGGCCGAGGAGGGGGCCAGGGCCGCCGCGTCGCCTGCCATGTCGGAGACCTACGGTGCGTGGGCGGCGGGGGCGCGGCGGGATCGGGGGGGGGTGGTCGCGGCGAGGCGGCGGAGGCCTCTGCAAGGGCTGCCTCCCGTCTCTCTCTCCCTCTCTCCCGCGCAGACTTCCTCTTCAAGTTCCTGGTGATCGGCAGCGCCGGCACCGGCAAGTCCTGCCTGCTGCACCACTTCATCGAGAGCAAGTGTGAGTCCCGCGGGGGGGGGGGGGGGCTCCGGCCGGGTCTGGCCGATCGGAGCCCCCGGGCGGCTGTGGCTCGGTCGCTCTCTGCAGCCGCTCTCTGCGCCGCCCCCGGGCTGCCAGCCTGACCCGCCGCCCTCTCGCTCCTCTCGGCGCCCGGCAGTTAAGCAGGACTCCAACCACACCATCGGGGTGGAATTCGGCTCGAAGGTGGTGACCGTCGGCGGCAAAACGGTGAAGCTGCAGATCTGGGACACGGCCGGGCAGGAGCGGTTCAGGTCAGCGGCAGCGGCGGGGCTGGGTCCGAGGGAAGCCCCCCTCCCCGCAGTCGTTGGGAAGCCGGAACGTCCCTGTGGGGCCCTGTGGGCACCGGGAGAGCAGCCTGGATAGGGCCGAACTGGGGAGGCAGCCTGGAAGGGTTTTTAAAGGGTTTGGAGAAACTGGGTTTTGATTTGCAGCCCTAGGATATTGATAAGAGTAGATTTTCGGGAGAGCCTGGGCTGCAAGGATTATACTGCTTCATCCAAGCTTGCACCATCAGCCATCTGCTGAATTTCCTGGTTGATATTATTGTTCTTTTCCTATCTCGGTTGTTAACCTTCTGTTTTGGAAAAGATGTCAAGGGTGTGTGTGTGTGTGTGTGTGTGTGTGTGTGTGTGTGTGTGTGTGTGAAGGGAGGTTCCTTCCCGATTAAGATGTAGTGCAAGGCTTCAGATGCCATTCCAGTTTTTCAAAGTCTCTGAAACAAATAATGCTTCGTCTGCCAGTTTGAATCCAAACCTATCCCACATGCTGCCCTAGAGAATGCTCATGAGCGTGGCTCTCAATGCACCATCCAGCATCTAAGGTCCAAGCGAGCGTGTCCGAGTGCCATTTCAATAGCTTGCATTACACCCAGTCTGCCATAGCTGTGTCAAGCCTTGTGTACTTTCTCTCTAGGTCTGTTACTAGAAGCTACTACAGAGGTGCAGCTGGGGCACTTTTAGTGTATGACATCACGAGGTGAGCATGTTGCACCCCGAACTCTTCCTTTCCCTCTTTGGGACAAAGCCGCCTGTGAGTCTCCCAGGCATTTTCTTGTCTGGCATCCAATCTGTCAATTCCGTCTTGCAGCAGAGAAACCTACAATGCCTTGA
Source organism: Rhabdophis nuchalis (assembly GCA_039707465.1). Taxonomy (NCBI): domain Eukaryota; kingdom Metazoa; phylum Chordata; class Lepidosauria; order Squamata; family Natricidae; genus Rhabdophis; species Rhabdophis nuchalis. The sequence goes on from CM077654.1 coordinate 371,193, forward strand.
CCAATTGGCTAACTGATGCCCGGACTCTGGCCAGCCTCAATATTGTCATTATTCTATGCGGCAACAAGAAGGATTTGGATGCTGACCGGGAAGTCACTTTTTTGGAAGCTTCTCGTTTTGCTCAAGAGAATGGTAATGTGGAAGGGGGGAGGGCTGGAGGGAGCTCAGCCCCTGGAGCCTTGTTTTCCCTGCGAGCCACCTCAGTGCCGCTGGGTTGAGTGGGGAGCAGTTGCTCTCAGCTTCTTCCTGGGCCACCTGTGCGGTTGACCCGTTGGACTAGAGTAGGGAGAGCTGGCCATGGTGAGCTGCTGCTGTTGAGATACTTTGGGCTGGAGGAACAGCCACCTCGGGTCAACCGCTGGGTTGTTTGTCCCAGCAGCTGTCTCTCCTTGAGGGCTGGAGGCCTGGACTTGATCTCCAATAACCGCCCTCTACGTCCCTTGGTTTGGGTTTCTGTCCTGGGGTGCAGGAAGGCTCCTCCCACCCATCCGTTGCTTTAACCCAGCTCACTGCTGGGTCCAGAACATACATTGAAGTGTTACGGCAGCGGTCTTAATCGGGGCTTCTCTTCCTCACCCGGCAGAGCTGATGTTCCTTGAGACCAGTGCCTTGACTGGAGAGAATGTAGAAGAAGCTTTCCTGAAATGTGCACGGACCATACTGAATAAAATCGAATCAGGTGTGTCATTTATTTTTTTTAGCAGATTTATGAACGGCTGATTCCCGAAGGACTCTGGCTGGCATGTAACTATGGAAACTGTTGTGCAGCCAGAGTACAAATCTTTTGGTTAATCCCTCAATCGCCTGGGCCAGAGGCGGAAAGAGGCAGCTTAGTGGTTAGAGTCAAAATGGCTTTGAACTGGTTGAAATTGGGGTCCCCTGAGCTCTGGGCAATATGCCACGGCCAGGCAGCCACCCTAGACCTGTGCAAACATTCTCTGGACAAGTTGGCCCACATGGCAAAGAGGAGCGAGCGACTGTTCTGGGAAACTGTGGCCAAAGCTAGTGGTACCTGACTGTCTCTTCCCCTGCCAGGTGAGCTCGACCCGGAGAGGATGGGCTCAGGCATCCAGTACGGGGATACATCCTCAAGGCAGCTGCGGCAGCCCCGGAACAGCCAGGCACAGGCGCGGCAGCAGTGCACCTGCTAGGGCCCAGGTCCCCCCACCAGCTTGCAAGGTGAGCTGGGAGCTTCTCCCCAGCGACTCTGCCATTCTGCTGTGCCTCCAGCCCCCACCCCTCCCACCCCACCCCCTGCGTCGGAGCCACAGGCAGGAAGCCACCTTCGGGTGGGATGGGAAGCTTTGGTAAACAATTGAGGTTTTGGCCCCGAGTGCAGCCCCAGGGGGAGGTGGGAAGAACTGCTGCCTCTGCAGAGCCCCACCAAGCTGCCCCTCTTTCCCCAGTGCTGGAACTCCGCTGCTCTGGGCCCAGGGCTCCGTGAAGCTTCCTCTTCTGTTTGGTTGTCCAAAGCAACAGGCCTCGTGGGCTGAAGACCCCGCTGCACCCCCTGCTGCGGCTGCCACGGCCACTGCCGCCTCCTCCCTCCCCCTTGCCTCGCCTCCTGTCCTGAGGGCAAGAAGGGTTGCACGTTGGGCTCTCGGGTGTCCTAGCAGAAGGTTTGCACGAGCGGCTGTGGCCAGGCCCCTGCATCGCCCCCCCTCGCACACTGCTGCTCCCCAAAGGTATATGGGTGTGGGTGCCCCTAGAGGGCATGGGGTCTTCTTGGCCCCTCCAGCTGAATAGCAGCCGGTCCCTCTGATTGGGCAGGAGTGTCCATGTCTCTCCCGTGATGTTCTTTTCTTTCTTTCTTCACTCTGTAAGACCTTGAAGTGGTTCACATTGCACTGACTCTCAACCTGCTTTGAGAAAGGGGGTGGGTGGGGGCAGGTGGGAGCCCAGTTGTGGGGGTGGAAACTCTGGTGTTGTTTGCAGGGCAGGATCCCTCCAGGTTTGCATGTGCAGGTGGCATTTCCATGCCTTGCTTGGCTTCCCAGGCCCCTCTTATGCTCGGCCAGTGCCTCTGCCTGCAGCCCTCTCTTTTCCTGGGGCTGCAGAGGCTGGGCCAGGCCAGGCCAGGCCAGTGGGCAGCTTGGGTTGGGTTCTTCAGGGGTGGGTGGGTGTTGGCCCAGTGTTGATGGAGTGAGAAATGCTCCCTTCAGGCAATTTCTTTGAGCTCTTTCCTGGGTGATTTACTGTGGGCTGAGTCCACTGCAAGGAAGCCACAGCACTGGTGTAGAAAGCTGTGGGGATATTGTCCATTGCTCCCAAGCTTGCTGTGCATGGTCCCTCTGCCGTCTGGGTCCTGCAGAGGAGAGGGTGGCTTGGGAGGGATCTCTGGCGAGGCACCAGCTCTGAGGAGGAGGATTCCTCTCTTCCCCTTACAATACTCTCTCTCAACCCTCCCTCTCACCCCTTTTCTCTAGTGGCCAGGAGCTGCCTCCCTGTGTGTGATCCACACTTGCATGGATCCTCAGGGATCTGGTTTTTGGCAGGTCCACCAAGGAAGGAAGGAAGGTAGAATCACAGGGTTGACCTGGCAGTTCCTATCAGCAGTTACTTCTGGCCATGGATGGTTGCTACCTAATGGGAAGGTGGGAACCTGGAGGTGGGGGCCTGCTTCTGTTTTCCACCAGGGTGTAGGAATCTCTGCTGCCGCTTGTGTGCTGCCTTCAACAAGAAAGGAAGATGAAATGGAGGCCTGGTCTGGATTTTATTTTCAAGTGTCATGTTTCTCACTGTTATTTATTCTTCTGTGGCTAGGGCAGGAAGAGGCTCGCTTTGCAGGTGGGGTCCCTGCTCTCCTTTGCCCACCTCGGCTGTATCCCTGGTTTGCTTAACCGTTGTAGGAAGAGGGGGAGTTCCTTCCATCCAGAGTTGAACAGCTGACAGTTATACACAGTTTAAAACTTAAATCTTCTGGTTTATTTTATTTTTCCTATAAATGCAAACATTCCCTCCAACTTTGAGGCTGTGAAACTGCTACTCATACATAAAATGTTTCTTCCCCTTTTACAAATGTCAGAATTGTGATGCCTTTTTTTCTCTTTGAAGCAATATGTGTATGATAGCTAAGCAGAAGGGGCCAAGGCTGCTCCAAGACTGCCGGTAGGACCCAGATAAGCACTGTGTCAGGCCTGCTTCTTCGTTGACTTAGGAAAGACCACGCTTAGACATTATTTTGAAATGAATAAGGCTCCTTTTACTAAGTAACAAAAGTGTACAGACCAAGTAAAGCTGAGAATGAATAGTTTAGGCGCGAACAGAAAGTATTAAGCTTAAGCCCATCCCAATCCCCAAACCCCCCCTTTGCACTGTCCAATATGCTTCCATCTCCAACATCAGGTGGGCAGGTCTTCACCATCCTGGAATGCAGGTCCGTTAACCAAGAGATAACACGAACCATCAACATTGTCCACCAGCAGAACACACTCATCCCAACGCCCCCCACCCTCCCCGTTTCCATGGCAGCGAAGCAGGAACTAGCGAGACTGACATCCTGCTTGTTGGAGAAGAAGGGACCAGGCTGCCATGGTTTCTAACCACGGCCGATCCCCTTTGGGAATCTCATCCGCAGGACCCCCAGCTAACCGCTCTCCCCTTCCCTCTCAAGAGTGAAGCCAGACCAGGCCTTGGGCAGGAGCTGCTCTCCTGAGCAGGGGTCTCCAGCCTTGGCAGTTTGGAACCTTGTGGACTTCAGCTCCCAGAATTCTTCTGCATCTCCATTGGGCCTTCTGCTGGCAGGAGCCGTTCCCTCCCCCCATAATTTCTGCGACCTCCTTTTAGAACCACGTTCAGCTGGGAAGTGTGGAAAATCCTCCCTTGCTTCTGCACCCAAAAAACTAACCCCAAAATTTGCTCCCTCCTTCCCTGAACGTGGGCGATGGATCTCTTCCTCTCGTGGGCAGCTTAGGCTTGGTGGCCATAAGGCCGTTTGCCAAATGGCCCTGCCCATGCTTGTGTGCAAGTCATTTTTTAATTTTCCCAAAGAGAGCTGAATCCCCAATCTGTCACCCCCAGATGGGGGGAGGAGCTAGCCCTGCCGTTTGCCTCAAGAGAGGCTCTGAGAGTGGAAGAATTGCTCTACAGCTGAGAGGGAGAAAGGGGCATTTTTCATGGCCATTTTCCTTTTTTTAAAGGGCAGGAGGATTGTCAAGACTGTTATTCTCAGAAGCTAATCTTGTCCTTTACAATAGAGGGAGGGATAAGGAAGCACCTGATCCATGATTCTCATTGAAGACAAATTCTGTAGCCCTTTAACAACAAATCAGCAGGGTAACAAGAAACTGTCAACCGAGAACATACATGCAATAACCATATCAAGGAATGGTCCTGTGGTTCTTTAACTTAACTCCAAATCCTCCCTGGAGTTCTCCAGGATTTACGTGATTTATCACAATTTTTTTGCCTGCAACTGAACAGAAATTAGAAAAGACAAATTGGAAAACGTTATCAGAAAATAAAGAGCAACAATTAAAAGACCAGTTTCCCAATTAATCCACAGAGCACCTCTTCTGAAATGAAAGTTCTCATCTCCTCCTCCAAATCCGCAGGTCAAGTGGCTGGCAGGGATCCACCAAGAGCTTCCAGGAAGGAGCCTCTTCTCACTCGGCTGGGATCTGAATGTGAAGGTGCATCTTCGCTCAGCTCCCAAAAATGGGACACCCCCCCTGGTGTGTTTACAGTTCAAAGGAAGAACTGCAAAGGCCACTGCTGGCTGAAACTAGGTGGGCTGGCGGACTTAGGAGCTTGGGTGGTAGCGTTGGGAGGGGCCTCCAGGCAGTCCGACCTTCCTGGAGACCCTTGCTGGGGAGCAGCCTCTGGTTGGAGGGGGGGAGCTGCCTTGGCATCAGTGGTTTGCCACACACAGGCACAGCTCTAGAAAGAAAACAGGGAAAAACTGCCCCTTTGGGTTTGCCTGCAGCATGAGGGGGTGGGGGAAACTGCAATCCCAGACCAGAACCCCTCTGCCAGAATTAACCCCCCCCCCCAAAAAAACCCCACATTCAATGATTTGATTTTCCAGCCTTTTGGGAAATTAAGGCAAGGATTTCCTGGCCAGGAGGAAAGAGGAGGAAACCGATGGTTTTTATGGGGATGGCATGCGTGGGCCTCCACGGCTTCCTTGCCGGTGCCCCCTTCGGAAGGGTTGAGTTCTTTTGCCTTCGGAGCCCCTCCCTCCCGCGAAAGTTTGCTCATCGGAAGCCTCTGGTAGCTGACCCAAGCTGACCACGTTTGCCTCCCTTGGCCGGGGGTGTGTGTGTGTGTGTGAGAGAGAGAGAGGAACACTTTGTCCAACCTGGGGGAACAACAACTCCTCCGAAAACCTTCGGGCCGGTGGGGAACGCTGGGCAAGTGCGGCGTTCAGGGAGCGCTCGGCCGGATCGAGTCGGGAGGATCGCTGGGGCTGCCCCTCTGCCTCGCCCCCACTGCTCCGGGCCCCGACCTGCGCTGGCTGGAGAGAGGCGCCGGCTCTGCCCGGAGTGGCCGAGGGGGACAAAGCGGCGAGCAGCGGAGTCGCTCTGGGGCCGGGCCGACCGCTTCGGCTTTCCGCGCTGCAGAACCTTCGGCTACCCCGCGGAGCTCCCGGAGCAGCCCGGCTCAGGCCGCCGCTTAAAAAGCGCCTTCCGCACGAGTGCCAAGCTCCGCGCGGGCAGGAAAGAACAGCCGCCACCGCCGCGCGCTCCCTTTTCGCTTCCTCCGCCCGGAGGGGCGGGCGCGGGCGCCGGGTGGCGGCAGCAGGAGAGGCTCGCTCCCGGAGCTCGCGCGAGGCCGCCCGGGGGGCCCTTGGCCAGAGCCGGGCAGGACAAGCGGCGGCTCCAGCGCAGGTGAGAAGGGGACGGCTCTTGGCCGAGACCGCCGCCACCAGCCCGGCTCAGCCCCGAGGGCAGCCCTGAGCCCGGGGAGACCCCGCCGCCCAGTGCCCAGCCGCCCACGCGCGGAGCCCCGGCTGCCAAAGCCCGAGTTGCGCCTCAGTTGCTTCCCCGGGAGTCGACCGTGGCTTCGCTGGGTGAGCCGGTTTGCCCCCGGACAGCGGCCGTCCCGCCGGGATCGCTCGGTGCCCTCCCCCGGCTGTTGGCCGTTTGTGGGATGGCGGCCCCGCCAGCCTCTGCCGCAGGTCAGGCACGACGGGACCCGTGACCGGGGGCTGACCTGGGAACGCCTGGCGCGCCAGTCCCGTGCTGACCCTTCCCCCGCTGCCTTCGGTCCTTCCCGGGTTGGGGGGGGGGCTTTGGGAGCGCTGAGTCCGCGCTCACCCCCGGCTCTCCCTCTCCCTCCCGCAGGCAACCGGGACCTCTGGGGGCCGCGCGGGGCCGGCCTGGAGCCTGCAAGATGATGGCGGCCCGCGCCGAGCGCCGCCCGAGCCTGAGATGGACGCCACCCCCGCGGCCGCTCGTGCCGTAGGGCTGCTGGCGGGCCAGGGCGGGCGGGCGCCGGCGGGCCGAACGGAGAGCAAAGGGGTTTCCGTCCGCGGCCTCCTCTGGCTGGCCCTGACCCGGGAGCCGAAGCGGCCCTGGCCGGAGACGCGGCGCTGGGAGGCGGAGCCCTCGGGCGAGCGGCGGCAGCGGGGAGAGCCCCCCGGCCGGCTGGCTCGGGACTACGTGGTGCCCTGCCTGGCCCGCTACGGCCTCTGCGTGAAGGACGCCTTCCTCGGGGAGGCGCTGGGCGACCAGATCCTGGCGCAGGTGGAGGGGCTGCACCGCGGCGGCAAGTTCCAGGACGGGCAGCTGGTGCTTCGCAGAGCGGGGCCAGCCCGCCGCATCCGCGGGGACCAGGTCGCCTGGGTGGAGGGCCGGGAGCCCGGCTGCCGAGCCATCGGCGCCCTCATGGCCCGCCTGGACCAGCTCATCCTGCAGTGCGCCGGAAAGCTGGGCGGCTACGAGATCAACGGCCGGACGAAGGTGAGCGAGCGCCAAGCAGGAACCCGACTGGAAGGGCCGCTCCCCGGGCTCAGCCCCCCCCCTCCCCCAGCCGGTCCCTCGGGCAGACGGGGGGGGTCAGACGGGGGATCTGCTCTCCGGTGATCCTGCAACACCCCCCCCCGGGCCCTAAAAGCCATCGACTTTAAGCTGGGGGAGGGGGCTTGGCGCTGGGCAGGCAGCCCAAGAGAACAACCGATTCCACCCGGATGCTTTTGGGTCTTCCTGGGCCTGGCTTGCGCCTCTGCTTCCCGGATTCGATATCCGGGAAGGGAGAAGACCCTCTCATTACCTGGGGATGGAGAGGCAGCTGGGGGTGATGAGTGATGGGAGCAGTCCTCCTGCAGGCCAAGAAAGGAAATAAGCATCTCTGAGCCCTCCCCCTGCCCCTTGGGAGACCCCTGGTTGGGCTGAGTCCTGAAGGAAGGGGAGAGGAAGCAGGTGAGGTTTAGGAGGAGCCTGGGCATGTTGTGTGGATACCTGTCCTCAGAAGAGGCTCCCTCCCTCTGCCAGTCTTGCCAGCCTGCGCCCCAGAGGGACCCTGGCAGAAGTCCCTGGAGTGATCAGAGGAGCCTGAGAGCCCTGCCTTTGCTTCCTTTTACGGCCTGGTCAAAAGGCTCCCTGAGTTGGCATCTCCTCCCCTCTGTCCTCCGGTGACCCTGCCAGGAACATCCACCACGTGGCTGGCAGCAGCCCAGCTGGGAGGGAGACGGTCCTGCCTCACCAGGACTGGATGTCCTCGGTGCTCCCGAGAACAGGCTGCTCCAGTCCCTGCTGCAGCGCCTCTGACTGGGAGGGCTGCCCGCCCAAGGAAGAGGTGGGCTTGGGGGGCAGGGAGGGCAGATGCCTCTCATGGTGGCCTTTCCCCCCCCCCCCCAATGCATGATGGGGGCGCTTGCAAAAAGCTCCTGCAAATAGCTTTGCCTCTGAGCATATCTTGGGTCCAGCTTGAAGGAGAAACCTCTCTGGTTAGGCAAGAGAGTCTCTCTGTGTGGGGGTGGCTGGGGGTCTCTCCTCTGAAAGGAGAGCATCTTGCCTGCCCTTGCCTCTTGGGTCGGGGTGCCTGCAGTGAGGGTATGTGGGTCAAGCAGCTCTGAGACCAGCGAGGCTTCAGGATTCTGCCTCGGCACCTGTTTGATGGTGGCAGAAGAGTCCATCCCCTGCCATCTGCTCCCCCCCCCCCCAGTGCCTCTTTTGGTCCTTGGCTGTGAGGCTCGGGTCATTTGTGCCTTGGCCTCCTGGAGGGGTGGGGGGCTTCTGCGGGCAGCCCTAGTGGGTTTGCCAGCTGCTCACCCTCCCCTTGCCCTCCTCTCCTCCTGCCTCACAGGCCATGGTGGCCTGTTACCCTGGCAATGGCCTGGGCTACGTGCGGCATGTGGACAACCCCCACGGAGACGGGCGCTGCGTCACCTGCATCTACTATCTCAACCGGAAGTGGGACAGCAAGGTAGGTGGTGGTGGGTGGAGTGTCAAGGCTGCAACTCCTGGCTTCCGGTGGGCTTCACGGGTTGCCTCCTTGCTTTCTGAAGCTGCTCAGAGGGGTTGGGGTCACGACTGGGGCTCAGCTCTTGTTTCAGGGTGAACGTGGGGAAAGGAAGCAGCCCCAAGCGAAATCCCCACTCTTGAAAAGCGGGAGGGCTGAAGGGCTTCCAGAAGGCTGCCAAGAGCAGGGGGGAGCTGGGGGGGGAGGCCTGGGGTCTTGGACAGAGGCCTTTTGGTGGCGGCAGGATCGGGTGCCAGCCAGGCCTGGGACGAGGGGCTGCCCTTCCTCTATGGCCGGCCTGAAGGGTCCTCCTTGGCCCCTCTCCCCCAGGTGCACGGGGGCCTCCTGCAGATCTTCCCAGAGGGCCGCCCGGTCGTGGCCAACATCGATCCCATCTTTGACCGGCTGCTTATCTTCTGGTCCGACCAGCGCAACCCGCACCAAGTGAAGCCAGCCTATGCTACCAGGTGACGGGGGCTGCTGGAAGGGAGGGGCTGGGCAAGACCAGCCTGCAAACGAGTCATGTTGGCAATGGGGGGAGGAGCAGCCAGGCGGAGCCTCTGCCCCATAGAGAGGAAGGCTTCAGAGCCGGCTGCCCCCCAAGAAAGGCACAGGGAAGTCCAGTGGCTGGAGGACTGGGATACCAAGCCAGACCCAGGTCCTTGGGTTGGAACAAAAGACCTTTCCCCTGGGGAGGCTTCTGGGCCGCTGCCAAGAAAGGCTGGGGCGGGGGGCTCTTTTGCGAGTGGGGCTGCCCTACTCAGGTTAGGCATGTGGGGAAGGCGCTAAGAAGAACCGATGGGGGAAGTATTCTTGTGCCCTACCCATAGATTGCTACCCAATTAGATCAGTCAGTCAGCTCTCTCGGTCCCTCTCTCATTCCCAGCTGCCTCCTGACCTGCTTTCTGCCACCTGCCCAGGTATGCCGTCACAGTCTGGTATTTCGATGCCAAGGAACGGGCCAGAGCCAAGGAGGCACACCAGCGGGGTAAGAGGGGGAGGTGGGCACAGGTGCCATGGGGATGGGAGTCATCTGCCTGCTGCCCCCCGGGGGTGTGTGTGTCTTTCCCTGGGAATGGCTACCTCTGTTAGCCGTGCGGCAGACCCTCAGGCCCAGCTTTGGAAGCGCCATGGACTCCAGATGGTGGCTGGCCAGGAGACTCCGCCAGGGAGGAGCAAACAGAGGCTGCTGCCCTCTTGAGGGTCCTTCGGCTTCTGGGAGCCACTTGGGGGGCTCCAAAGGCTACGGCAGAGCAGGGAAAGGAGGAGGAAAAGGTGGAGGGCAGCTTGGGGGAAAGGGCGGGGGGGGGGCACCCGGAGATGTGGGGCTCTGCGGGGAGGGAGGCTTTCCTGTGACTAACCCCCCACTCCCCCTGCAGCTTCTGCTCAGAAGGAAGGAGGCTCTTCTGCGACAGGGACTGACGGCCCCACATGATGGATGGAAGACGTCGCCATGGGAACCTGACTAGCAAGGCCTGCCCCTCCATTGGCCATCCCAGCTGCCTGCGGATGCTGCCACTGCTGGGCTGGGACGCCCTGATGCAGGGAGGGGGTCTCGGGGGAGAGAGGCGCCACGAGTGCAAGGAGGAAGCCTGGCTGGGTGTCCCTGTGGTGTGCAGCTGTGCTCTGGCCCATCTGTAAACGCAGCTCCACTTTGCACACGGGGCGCTATGGGGCACCCCTGGCTGCCCCCATCGCCACTTTGCGGATGAGGGGGAGAGAGAAAGAGAGAGGGCTGTGCAATAAAGAGACCTCATTTGGAAAGACTCACGGCTGATCTCTTGGGGGAGGGGATTGACACACAGCCCAGGTTAGAGTGCTTCAGCTGCATCCCCATGGCTGCTGTGCACCCATGATGCCCCATTGGTGGCCCTGTTCCCATGACAGGCAGTTAGGATGTCAGCCTGGTCTGTTTCTGGTGGGCAGCGTCTCCCCATTTGCCTGCCTTGCAGCCCCCCTCGTGGGGTTGGGGGGTGTTCCTCTGAGCTCTCCTCTCCTTCCTTGAGGGGGGCGCTCAGTTTGGATTGTTGGAAACAATTCTCTGCCCTCTTGTTCTGGGAAGCCTCCGGAGGGTCCATGGCAAGCAGAGAGGCCAGTGGGGAGCCGGCCGGGGGGGGGGGGCAGGAGGGGATTGGACTTTGTGGGACAGAAGTGAAGGGTGGAGGCAAGGAGGTGGATCCTGGACTTTGGTGGGACCTGGACCCCTTGTGACCCCCCTCCACGGCAGGAAGTTTGGAGGGCCAGAAGAACTGCCTCCCCTCCCCCTTCCAGTCTTGGCCCTCGGCTGCCCATCTGGAAGCACACCTGGGGAGGGGAACACTTGCCACGTGCCTGAAAAGCAGGTGTGGAACTGTGGAGGTGGGTTTGGGGTGAGGGGAGTCAACCCTCTGGGGCCTTGCCGGCTTTTGGGCCAAAGTGCCTGAGGACAGTTGTGGGCTGTTGTCTCCTTCCTGGCTCTGCGCCATGAGGGAAAAGCCTCCCCCCCCCACCTCTTCAGGATGGAACAGTCAGAAGAGACTGAAGCGGAGGTGGCTGGCCAGGCCCCCAAGTGTCCCCAGGGCCTCCTGCGTGGGGGAGGGAGCTGGGTTGGGCCAGGGAATGCTGGGAGTTGAAGTCCACACATCAAGCCAAGGATGGAAAGGCTGCCAATTAGACCCTCCCTAAGAGACAGCAAGTGCCCAAACAAGCCAGGTAGGGATTGGGGCCTTTCTCCAGGGAAGCATCTCCTAGTGAACACATCAACAAAGGAGACTGGCAGCCGCGCCCGCCCTCCGCCCGGCTCTTCAGGGCAGCTGAAGCGTGCAGGATAAACATTAGCCAGGCTGCCTTTTTAATCTCTGGCTCTGCCCAAGTCGAAACTGGGCCTCTGTGCCAGGGAGGGGCAGATCACACAGCAGAGGGGAGGGCTGCAGGCCAGGAAATACAGAGCGATCCCTGGGTGGACAAGGAACCGGGCAGCTTCCAGGGTTTCGTCCATCCACCTCCCCACCTCAAAACATCCTTTGCTAAGAAGTCGATCCCCCAATTATCGTGGGAAGTTGGCCACAATGTGAGGGACGCAGCCTGATCTCTTGCTCTTAAGGGGGGGGGGGACGTCAAAGGGAGAAGGAAGGCCTGGGAGATGGGGCCCCTCTCAGCCAGGTGGCCCCAGCTGCCCTGGGCTGTGAACATCAGGAATCTTGTTTTTGTAAGTTTTTATTTTATTATAATATAAACAATCCATCATGCATTAAACAGTGTGTCGCCTGGGTACAAATATTTTGCGCAATAACAATTCAAAATTACAATCATATTCATTATTTATCTCTTCCAGTTTAATACCAATACCTTAAATATCTAATACTATAAAAACCCTCTTCTTAATTTTTTAAACTATTAATTATGTTAATTCCATTGATGCATTTTTACACAGCTAATTTTACTTCCAATTCTTATATTTATTTTCTAACCATCGATAAAATTATTCCCATATATAATAATCAGTTTGTTCTTTCTCTTTAATTGCCAGTGTTAATCTGTTCATTTCTTATATTTCCCTAATCACATTCTCCTCTCTGGAAATCTTCACTTTTCCAAATTTGTGCAAATATAGTTCTAGCTGCTGTTATAACATGAATGATCAAATATACATTTTGTTTACTATGGGTTTCTGGTAAAATCCCCAACAGGAATATTTCAGATTTTAAGTCTTCTTGTATCATCTTTTCCATCCACATATGTATTTTAGTCCAGTATTTTTTTGCTTCTACTACCACATATGATAGTACGAGCCAGGTATCTGATGACATTTCCAACATTTAACTCATTTGTCCTTATACATCTTCACCAATCTTGCTGGTGGCAAATGCCATCTATACAGCATCGTCTACAAATTCTCCTTATACACGGTTGACATTGTTAATTTATAATTTCTATCCCATAATTGCTGCCATTTAGCTATCGTATAAGCATTTTTTTTTGTCCAGGCTATCGTTGTTTCCTTCACTTGTTCTTCTTCTAACTTCATACAATAAGTAGCTATACAAGTTTTTTATCATCCACTCTTCTGTTCCTGTCAATATGTTATCTAATTCTGTCAAATTCATATAGAAACCATATAATTTAGCATATTTTTTGGATAGTATTTTCAAGCCATATCGATCCCTTGTTTTTCTAATTCTTGCTTAGTTTTGAGCTTCCCCTTTTCTGTCAAAATATTTGGGGTTTTTTACACTTTATTTTGTTTATACAAACTTCACATCTTTGCAACACATGACACTTCTTTTAATGTTCCCTGGGACCATGCCTAATTGCTGGAAATGTGGTCACAGAGAGGGGACCTATTTCCATCAGTGGTGGACCTGCCCAATGGCGATTAAATACTGGAAAAAGATCAGGCAGTGGTTAATAGAAATCACCCAACATCAATTAGATTTGAAACCTGAAACCTTCCTGTTAGGACTTAAACCCCCAGATATCAACATGGAGATATGGTTTTTGGTGTTGCACATAATTATTGCGGCAAGATTGGCATTTGCCCAGGAATGGAAGAGTGATCAAATACCGATGGATAGGGCAGTAATAAACAAAATTAATGAGTGCGCAGAATCGGATAGATTAACAAAATTAATTAAAGGAAAAAAGGACTCAGAATTCTATAACTCGTGGAAGAGGTGGTATAACTGGATACGGGAATGACCGAATAATAACTGAAACAATAATATATGTTTAAATCAGATATTGGTAAATAATATCAATCAGAAATTAAAGGGCGAATAAGAATTGATGAAGTAGGTAGGTTAACTAGATGGGCTGTATATAGTGTAAATGTTGGTGTTAAATATTAGGCCTATTATTAGGACGGTAATGTTAAGTTTGGTTATTTAAATGTTATCGCTTTAATAATAATAATAATAATAATAATAATAATAATTTTAATTTATATCCCGCTCTCTCTCCCCGAGGGGACTCGAGGCTTTCTCACGCTGTGACGGCAATATGTTTAAAATTATGTTTGTATGATTTTATTTTTATAAGAATAAATAAAAAATAAATAAAAAAGACACTTCTTTTACATATCTGTTGTAATTCTTTTATCTGTACAAATAAGTCTTTTATAACTATAACATTCTATATATGTGCATTTATATTATTTCATACATCTTTTTCTTCATTCTACATATAACATTCTATATATTCTATGTATAACAACCTTTATTACATTTGAGTCATTTTGTATCCATTTCCTATTATTTATTTGCTACAGTCTATTTCGTATTTCTATCTTTTAATCATTTTCTGGTTTTGGTGTGCAGTAATTTCCTCCAGTCAATCTTTTATTTTTTCCCAATATTTTTTCGCAGATGGTAGCATGTTCCGTGTTGTTGGTTGCATTTCCAACAGATAGTTGAGCACTTCAGGAACATTTTCGCAATTCTCGCTGGTAGAACATCTTGTACATGTTCTCTCTATATGCCGTTGTCATTGCTAATTTGTAATTTATTTCCCAAATTATTCCCATTCCGCCAATTCTATATTATACCCAAAATTTGCCGCCCATGTTATCTTTGTTTCTTTCACCGTTTCTTCTTCTATTTTTAATTCTAATTAATAATGATACATTTTTAATCAATTTTTCTTTGGTTGCCTGTAGAATTTTATCCAGCTCTTGTGGCTCCTTATAAAACCCATCCCTTTCTCTGTCTTTTTTATACCTGGCCTGTGTTTGTAAATAGGGCCACTCGCCTATGTCTGTTCCCTCATCTTTCAATTCTTGCCTTGTTTTGAGTCTTTCTTGGTTATCTAACATGTCTTCCTATCTTATGATCTTGTTTATGTCCAATCCATTCGGATGTATCAGAGCTTCCAGGGTGCATAGCCAGATTGGGATTTTGTGGTAGTCTTTTGTTTTGATTTTTAACCATATTTGAAGTAGAGCTTTTCTGATTAAATGTTTTTTGAAATAGCTATGGGTTTTGTCTTTCCCATCCCAGATAAAGGCATGCCAACCCAGTTTCAAATTGTAACCTTCTATAGTTAGTAATCTTCTGTTTTTTAGATTGATTCAGTCCCTTTTCCAGGTGAGAGCTGCTGCTTGATAATAAAGCTCCCAACCGGGAAGTCGAAATACTCCTTTTTCTCTACTGTCCTGTAACGATTTAGATTTAATTCATGTTTTTTTCCTGACCAAATAAATTGTGCAATTAATTTGTTTAAATCTATGAAAAAGTTTTCCCCTAGGCTAATCGGTATTACTTGAGATAAAAATAAAAATGTTGGTAGTATATTCATTTTAACAATGGCAATTCTTCCCATTAGCAATATTTGTAGTTTCCTCCAATTTTCCAAATCTTTCTTAATTTTCTGAATCATTTTATCATAATTGTCTTCCTTAATTGTTGATCATTTTCCTGTCAGCCAAATTCCTAAATATTTTACCTTTTTTACTATGCATTCTTTTTTTTTGAATATATTTTTTTATTTTAAAACAAAGACAAAACAACACATATAAAATACTTTCCTCAATTTCATCAAGCGTGTGGTTTGGTTACAAGCTTTTGTGCATCAGTTCTTGCAATTAGAATTAGAATCAACAGGCTATCCATCAAACATAACTAAATACATTGCTATTATTAAGCATTGTGTGCTCAAATTACCATTAATATTCCATGGAGCATACATCATATTCAATTCCAGTACTAATTTTCAATTGTTACCACAAATACCGTAGTTATTAAATATTTCCATTCATATATGTTTCAATTATTCATTACATCCATTAACCCATTTGACATATAAAAATATCTTTCCAGTATCGAATACTCACTACTTAAAGTTATTCATAATGTTCAGATCATCCACTCTTATACATTAGATTCATTATTATCCTTTATATATCATATAGTCAAACACTCAATTTTATAACAAAAAACTTTCATAATAATAACTATAACTTTCTAGAAACACATAGATAAAAGAGTTTCATCCAAGTTTTTTTATCTGACCATTGGTAAAACAAATCCCATACCTTGTAAAATTACTCATCCTCTTGTTCTCTAATTTCAAATGTCAATTTACTCATTGCTGCACATTCCATTATTTTTTGGATAATTTCCTCCTGCACTGGCATTTTCTCGTTTTTCCAATTTTTTGCAAATACAATTCTAGCAGCTGTTAGAACATTTACAATCGAATATTTTAAGTCTTTATTATATATTTTTACTATGCATTCTTATGTTTTCCTCTAATTCTGGCTCTTGTTTTTTGGTGAAATTCTTCATAGTGACCTTTATTTTGTTCTTGTTAATTTCAAGTCCCGATCAAATTCCTCTATTTTTTGGATTATTTTAATTCCTTATATTAATGGTTCCTCTCATAGGAATACCATATTGTCAACAAATGCCTGTGCTTCATATTCCTCTTTTTTATTTTTAATCCCCTTATTTCTTGATTGTTTCTTATTTCTATTAATAGAACTTTCAGTGTTAATATAATAACCAATTTTATTGTAAACAAGTACAATGACAATAAAGATTATTATTATTATATAATATTTATTAAATTATATATTATTTATTATTACTTTTTCTGTCTGGATATATTCTGGATAGAATACGTTGATTCTATCATCTTTATAAATTTTTATCCAAATCTCATCATTTTTAACTGTGTGATAATGAACTGTCAATTTAAATTGTCAAAGGCCTTTTGGGCGTCTAAAAACACCAGTGCAACTTATTTTCCTGGATTCTCTTCATAATATTCTACTGTGTTTATAATTATCCTCATATTATTTTTTAACTGGCGTTTTGGTAAGAAGCCGTTTTGATCTGTGTGAATGATTTCATTTAGTATTTTTTTAATTTGCTCTGCCATTATTGATGTAAAGATTTGTTGATGAGACATAGAGAGATGTAAAGATTTTATAGTCTGCGTTTAGTAAAGAAATTGGTCTGTACTTTTTTATTTGTTGATGGTCCGAATCTTCTTTGTGTATCAATGTTATCTATGCTTCCCTCCATGATTTTGGTAGCTTCGCTTCTATAAGTGCTTCATTAAATAAATCTAAGATCACTGTTTCTATCTGCTCTTGCGTGGCTTTATAAAATTCTACAGGTACACCGTCTGGGCCTGGTGTTTTATTCTTTTTCTGCCTCCTCAGGGCTTCCTTTAATTCCATCGTGATTTTTTTGCTTAGCATTTCTCTTCCTCAATTTCATGTGGATTCTTTTTATTTCAGCATTGTTTGATGTTGTCTTGTAATATGTTTTCTTTGGTGTATAGTTTCTCGAAAAATTTCTGTACTATATATATTTTTTCCTCTTTCCTCTTGTAAGTGGTGCATTATTCTTTTTTTCCTTTCCTTTTTTCCATTTGTGTGCTAACCATCTCCCCAGTTTATTCACATTATTTTCAAAATAGTTTTGTTTTGCAAATTTGATTTTTTGGGCCATCTCTTCTTGTGTCATCAAATTTAATTTGTGTTGTATCCGTTCTTTTCTCTCCTTTGTTTTTGCTTCTTGCTGGTCTTTTTGCAAATCCATTTCCAGTTTTTTAAGTTCTTTCTCTAATGTTTCTTGTTTTGTCTCTTTTCCTTGTTTTTCCTTGCCAAATATGTTATTGTCAACCCTCTAGTAAAAGCTTTTGTAGTGTCCCATAGGTTTTGTAATGATGTTTCTTCTTTCTTATTTACTTTGTAGGCATAAGAAGGCATGCCATCCCAATTGCAAATCATGTCCCTCCGGTGTCAATAATCTTGTATTTCTTGTATTTCTTAGTACGATCCATTCTTTCATCCATTTAACCCCGCTGCCTGGTAATATAATTCCCAGTTTGGTAATCCAAAACCTCCTGTACTTCTTGTATCCTGTAGCATTTTAAAATTAATTCTTGCTCTTTTTCCCCTACCAAATATATTTTATTGTTCATTTATTAAGATCTTCAAAGTATTTTTTCTCCAAACTTATTGGAATTGTTTGGAATAAATATAGTAACACATTTGGTAACACATTTATCTTAATTGTAGCTATTCTTCCTATTAATGACAATTGGTCTGTCTTAATTTGTTGTATCAGCTTATAATAATTATCTTCCTTACACATCTCAATGTTAATTGAATCCCTAAATATTTTTTCTTTGTGATCTGGATGTCTAATTTTTTCATTAGCTTTCTTTTTTGTTTTTCTGTAATATTCTTCACTAAAAACTTAGTTTTTTCTTTGTTTATTTTCAGACCTGCCACTTCACCATACTCTTCTATTCTTTTTATCAGTAATAAGTAATCACTAAAGAAAGAAGAAATAATGTCAATTAACATAAATGGACTGAATTCGGCTGTAAAAAGGATTTTTTTAAAATAAATTAGAAAAATTAAAATTGGACATAATTTACATACAGGAAATATATATCAAAAAGCAAAGCCAAAAATGCTGGAATATCAGAAAATTGGAAAGTTATACATTTCCCTTCTACAACAAAGTAGGCGTAGCACATTATATTAAAGAGACGATAAAGGCTAAACAAATATTTGCGGATGAGGAAAGGAGCATTCTAATGGGGAAGATAATAATGAATTATAAAAAAGTTACTTTTAGTGGCAATATATGCACCAAATTACAATCAAGAAGATTTCTATGGTAAATTGCACAAGAAAATAATATGTATTAAAACATATGCATGGTAGGAGATTTTAATGCAATTGTAGATGCGAACTTGGATTACAAAGCCAGCAAAATAAACAAAAGAAAAGTGAGGAAAAAGCTTTTTAAAATGGTGGAAGAATTAGGAATGCAAGATGCCTGCCGAGGAACCTACCTCAAGAAAAATCAATTCACATTCTACTCAAATAGACATATGTCTTGGTCCAGAATAAATATGATGTTTAGTTTAGTTTACTTTATTGTCACTGCACTTGTACAATGAAATTAAATGCCATCTTCAGTGTACATTGCAATTATAAAAATAAAAACACAAACATACATCCTTTACATTCTATATAATTGAAATTGAAAACCCAATATTGCACTATACCGTAGAATTCAATATTGCCCTGGTATAGAAGCTGTTTGTCAGCCTGTTTGTCCTTGTTTTTATTATCCTGTACTGTCTGCCAGATCGTAATAATTTAAAAAAAAAAGTCATGACATGGGGATGTCAACCGAGTTGCTATCCAATATACAAGAAATAAATATTGAAACGAGTACCTAGGCGGATCATAATCCAATAAATGTTGTATTGAAGGGACAAAAAAAGAAGTGAAGATGGACAATGAACCAGACAAGATTGAAAGAAAAGGAATATATACAATTTATGCAAAGAGAAATGGACTTCCTCTTCAAAGATAATAGAAAAGAAGAAACTTCATTACAGAATATATGGCATACAGCAAAGGCATATGTTAGGGAATTAACTATAACATATGTGGGAAAGAAACAAAAAAAGGAGACAAGCAGAAAAGAATTTAGAAGAGGAGTATAGAAGGTTAGAGATGGAACTACAAAAAGATAAAAAAAGAATATAAAAAACCAAATGGATTTAAAAAAACATAAGTTGAACTTGATAAAGAAGAATTAGCACAAAAATGTAAAAGCTGTAAACAAAACTTTTTTGGAAATGCAAATAAACCATGAAGATGGCTGGCATATAGACTGAAAAAAGAAAGTGATTTAGCAATTAACATATCAGGAAGGGATATCTTTCCATCGAAAGGAGGATAAAAATGAAATAATTCATGATTACTATGAAAAACTACACAATCAAAAGATAACTTAGTGCTGCCTGTACACCGCCCTGAGTCCCGGAAGGGCGGTATAGAAATTTAAATATTAAATTATTAAATTAAATTATTAACTTCAGAAGAAAAAATAAAACAATACTTAGAAAAAGCAGAGTTACCCACAGTACCCGAAACAGTTAAAATAGCACTAGACGAAAGAATAACAATGAGGGAATTAACAGAAGCAATTAAAAGACAAAAGAATGGCAAAGCACCAGGTCTGTATGGACTACCAGCAGAACTATACAAAACACTACAAGATACTATAGGCAACTCAGTGTTGAAGGTAGTATTCAATGAAAGTACTGAGCTCTTGGAGGGAAGCATACATGACTCTCCAACCGAAAGAAGATACAGATCTGCAACAGATAAAAAAACCTATAGACCGAGATCGTTATTGAATGCGGACTATAATATATTTGCTTCAATAACAGCAGAAAGACTAAAGAGACTCTTGAATCAATTCAGACATACAGACCAAAACTATTTTTTCTACCAAAGAGACAAATATGAGGATAACCCTAAAGACACTGGAATACGATGAAGAAGCAAATGGTGTTGATCTTCCTCAATGCACAGAAGGCGTTTGGCTACGTCAACTGGCAGTTTATGCTGACACAACTCAAAGTTATGGGTTTTGGGGAGAGATTTATTATGATGATTAAGGCAATATATTATAAACAAATTGCAAAAGTGATAGTAAATGGAGACATGATGGAAAAGGTTAGCACAACAAAGGGCACAAGGCAGGGATGTCCTCTGTCCGTGTTATTGTTTATGCTGATGCTGGAAGTATCTCTGTTTAGAGATATTACAAAGGATAAGGAGATAAGGGGCATGGAAATAAAAAAGGAAGAATATAAATTGCAGGCATGATCTGGTTTTTTATCTTAGAAGATCCACAAGAATCAGGGCCCAAACTGCTAAATGTCAGGAATCTGAAATGGCTGCTGGGGACTTTTCTCAAATTTTGCAATCGCTTTTGAACAGCACCCCCAACGCCAACGGAGTGCATAGAGAGGAACACCCCCTACCCAAATCCAGGTCCTTCTCCCTCTCCCAGATCCCTGGAGCAGGAGCCACTCAGGGAACTGTGCCAGTGATGGAGCTGAGCCTTGGAGGGGGGGGGGGGTGCAGGGAGCGGGCAGCCCGGGGGTGGGGGTGGTGAGGCCCAGGGCAGCTGCTGGGTCTTCCTTCTCTGGCAAGATTTCTCCATTCTGCTCTCTCCGTGGGTGAGAAAGGCGTTCCCAAGGACGTCGGAGGCATCGGAGCCCTCCCTTCACTGGAGCTGGCTAAAGGAGGGTGCAAGTCTTTCACAATCGCTGGGAGGTCAGGGGTGGGGTTGGCAGTGGCAGAGATGCCAAGGTTGGTGGAAACCTAATCCTGTAACCTTATCCTGCTGTTTTTGTATCAGCCGATAATCCCCTGGCACACCAGAGCCTCTCCCATCCCATCTCGGGTTACGCAGGCAGCGGCCCTGGATCTCTCCACCTTAGAAAACAGGGCTGTGGCGCAACCACAGCGGTTCCTGGGCATGTGGGGAGAACAGCAAGGGGGCTCTGCTCTCGGCTGGGCATCTCCCGCTGAGGGGTGCAAGGAAGGCCGTCCAGCAGGCGCCCTGATGGGCAGCTGGGCCAAAACTGCTTCTGCAGGGGAAGCCCTTGAAGCTGTGAAGGGCTCCAAGCAGAGGGGGAATTCTCGTCCTTTTCCCCTTCCCTTCCACAGCGGCCCTGAGGGTTCCTGGCCTCTCAGGCTTTTCTGCAGAAGCCTTGAGTGAAAATGCTGGGTGCTGCATGCCTGACAGGGGCCAGGGGTGGGAAGCATTGCCAGCAGCCTCCGGCCCATCTGCAGGGAGGGCCACCCATCCTCCCCAGCTGCTCCCCAGCCAGGCCACAGGCTTGGGGGTCCCCAGTGGCCCAGCGGGTGGGAAGCGTCCAGGAGGATCCTTTCCTCTCTGCCCGGCGGTTCTCCCGAGGACCAAGGTGGCTGCAGGACACGTTCTTCCCTGAGGCAACGGGGGTGGGGGAGAGAAAGTGTTATGCAAGCAGGTGATGCGGCTATCAGACACGGAAAGCCACCTCAGCTCCAACGCCCAGCCTACCTTCGGAGCCGCCCTGAGGGATCAGGACACGCCTTCCTCTTGGTCCCTGTACCCAGGGCATAAAAGCAGGCATGGGAGGTGGGCACCTGTGCCTGCTGGCTCGGTCAAGGTCTTCTCCCAGCCAGGCCAACCCGAGCTCCAACCATGGAAGCCAGCGTAGCCACGGTTCTCCTCCTGGCTCTCTGCCTTGCCTGCCTGCTGCTGCTGCTCCTCCGAGGACGATGGGGCACCAAGGCACGTCTGCCCCCCGGACCTCGGCCGTTGCCCTTCATCGGCAACCTGCCTCACCTGGATGCCAAGAACATGATCAAGTCCCTGCTGGAGGTAAGCGCAGCCTCTGCCACAAACTGGGGCCCCGCATGGCAGAAACGGTGAGGGCAGCGATGCTCTGTGGAGAACTCCCGTGGTCCTTGAAGGCAAGGGTGGTGGAGCAAGGCAGGCCAAGGGCCAAGGCGTCTCCTGGGGAAGGAGTATCGCATGGGAGGCACTGCTCAGCCCAAGACCTCCGCCCCTTGTGTGCCCCCAGCTCAGCAGGCAGTACGGCTCGCTCTTCACCATCCACATGGGGTCCCGGCCGGTGGTTGTGCTGTGCGGGTACCAGACGGTGAAGGAGGCCCTGGTAGACCGAGGCGAGGAGTTCAGTGGCCGCGGAGACTTGCCGGTCTTGTTCCGATTCACTCAGGGCAACGGTGGGTCCAGCTGGCTGCAGAGCCTTCCTTGGGGCTGTCTTCGGCAGGAGAATGGTGGGCAGGGGAGTGGGGCCATCAGCTTCCCTAAAAAGGTGGCTGCTTGTGGAGCTCAGGTGCTCTTGGGCTGCCCACCTGGTGACCCTCTGCTGTCCAGGGGAAGCGGCTTCCACTGCCGGGATCTCTCCTGCCCGTGACTCCTCTCCCTCCCTGCCCCCCATCCAGGCGTCGCCTTCTCCAACGGGGAGAAGTGGAAGATCCTGAGGCGTTTTGCCATTCAGACCTTGCGGGACTTCGGGATGGGCAGGCGCAGCATTGAGGAGCGAATCCAGGAGGAGGCCCAGTGCCTGGTGAAGGAGCTGGCCAAGAGGACAGGTGCGCAGGGCTGCAAGGGCAGGGGGGGGCAGGGCCCCCCGCTTGGACCGGCTGAGCTGCGCCTTCGTTCTCTCCAAGGGGGACTTCGCTCCAGCAACTCCTTAGAACAGTTAATTGCAGGCTTTGAAAAGGCTGATTGACAAGGAGGGATCTCGCCAACAGCTTGGGAATGCTCCGCCTGGCCTTGGGAAGGAGGGGCAGGAGGGGGCTAAATAAGCACTGATGAGGAGAATAACAACAACAACAACAACAAAGCAACCACAACAACAATAATAGAACGCTGGCAGCAACCTGTATCAACCATTAGCACCAGTCAATGGTATTTGTGATGCATTTTTGAATGTTCATTGGCTGAGCTTTGTGTTTAATGAATAAAGTATAATAATAATAGCAAAGTTGAAGAGCAGGACAAGAAACAGACTTTTCAGTAACAGAATAACTGAGTTGGAAGGGGCCTCAGAGGTCCTCTAGTCCAGCCCCCTGGTCAAGCAGGAGACCCAATACCATTTCAGACAAGTGGCTGTCCAGTCACTTCTGCAAAGCTTCCAGTGGTGGAGCCCCTGCAACTTCTGGTGGGAAGCCGTTCCACTGGTTAATTGTTCTCCTTGTTTCCCCTCAGTTCCAGGTTGCTTCTCGCCTTGATTAGTTTCCACCTGTTGCTTTTTGTCCTCCCTTCAGGGGGTTTGGAGAATAGACTTCTTTGGGGCAGCCCCTCAGATATTGGAAGATGCTCTCCTGTCTCCTCTGACCCTTCTTTTCTCTAGACTACCCAGTTCCTGCAACCGTTCTTCCTATGTGTTAACCTCCAGTCCCCTAGTCCTCTTGGTTGCTCTTCTCTGCAATATTTCCACAGTCTCAACATTGTTTTTGTATCGTGGCAACCAAAACTGCATGCAATATTCCAAGTGTGCTCTCACCAAGGCATTACCGAGTGGTACTAACCCTTCACGGGATCTCAGTTCTGGTCGTCTGCAGCCTAGGGTTGCACTGGCAGCTGCCGCCCACTGCTGGCTCAGTTTCAGTGATCGTCCACTTGGACTCCGAGGTCTCACAACTGCAGCTGTCGGGCCAGGTTTCGCCTAACCTGCCCTTGTAACTTAGGTTTTTCCTGCCTGGGTATGAAACCTTCCTTTTCTCCAGGCTGAATGTCATTGCTCAAGTCTGTCAAGATCCTCCTGTGTCTCATCACGAGCCTGTCTGTCTTCTGGGGTGTCAACTGCTCCTCCCAGTTTAGGGTCATCAGCAAATTTGATGTCCCCCCCTTCCACCCCCTTGTCCAAATGATTGATGAAGATGTTGAAGAGTCCTGGGCCTCTAAGAAAGAGCCTTGGGGCACCCCACTGCTTACTCCCCCCTCCTTGCAGGTGCCGTTCCATTAAGCCGAGGGTGCCTGGTCAGCCAGTGATGGCTCCCCTCTGGTGGTGAGGCTGCCTAACCTGCATTTTCCTGCCTTCACGGAGGGTTTTGCTCTCGCAGGTTCAGGCGGCCCATTCGGGCCATTCTCGCTGTCTCACTGTTGTGAAGAATACTAGCGTTGGGGAGGGGGCTCTGGCTGGCCAGCCCCCTCTCAGCCCCTCGGGCCTTTCTCTTTGGGTGCTGCAGAGCCCTTTGACCCCACGTTCCTGCTTGGTTGCTCTGTCTCCAACGTCATCTGCTCCATAGTCTTCGGAGATCGGTTTGACTACGAGGACCAGCGTTTCCTGACCTTCATCGGGCTGATCAACGACAACTTCCGCCTCTTCAGCTCTCCTTGTGCCCAGGTGAGCCCCTTCTCGGGGGGAGGGGGAGGGGGCCTGGCAGGAAGAGGCAGCCCCTCCGTTGCCCCTCTTCCCTGTGGGGTTTGGTGGCCATGGCAGCTCCCCCTACCTTCTTTCTGATCAACTCTTACAGTTTCATCTTCAAAGCATTCAGCCTCCAGCACTACTTTCATGGCATCAGCCCAAAGGAGTCAGAGAGGCCATGCACATTAAAACTAATTGGAAAGTGGAGTCAAAGAGGCCATGCACATTAACCCTCCACAGAAGGGGAGGGACACGACGCCACCCCTCTCCTGTTTACAACACAGTCCTTCTAGCAGTTCCAAGAAGGCTCCACACCCATTTGCACTCTGATTCAGGGACCCTGAGGGCAGAGATGAGCCCCCAAGTGGCCTCAGCACAACTGAAGAAGGTTCTTGGAGGAGAAGAGAAACAACTTCCAGAAAACACAAAGTCCAGTTGCCTTTTAAAAAAGCACCTTTGGGATGACGCCATGAAAGAGATGCGAAGGCGAAGGCAACCTTGGCTAAGCTCTGGGCCTGGGCCTTGCTGGCCCATCTCAAAGCACATTGGAGACGAGGGGAGACCCCCGCGCCCCCTCGCCTTCTCCTCTCCGAGGTCAAGGGCTGAAGGTGGGAGAGGCCTCCTGAAGCAGCAGCCACAACTGCCAAGGGGAAGGTGGGACTGTGAGGCTGGGCGGGGGTCTTCGGATCCCAATGGGGATAGGCCTGATTGCCTCCCATCGCCCCCACCTCACTCCTTTGGCTGCCCCCACACCCCATCCCTGCTCCTTCTTTCTAGATGTACAACATTTTCCCCCACATCCTGTATTACCTGCCTGGGCCACACAACCAGATATTTGCCAACTTTGAGAAGCTGCGGACCCTGGTGAAGGAGATGGCTAAGGCCCACCAGGCCAGCCTGGACCCCAGCTGCCCACGCGATTTTATAGACTGCTTCCTCCTGAAGATGGAGCAGGTGAGAATAGGCTTTGTAGTCCCCTGTGGGGGCCGTGGGAGCTTCAGTGGCAGAGTGGTGGTCACTGTCACAGTGCAATTTGAGGAAGGGGGGAGACAGCGCCAGACCCCTCTCTGCAAAACCTCCCCAGCTGAGCCTCCCGCTGATGGGCCTCAAAGGCCTGGGAGACCCTGGGCTGCCTCTGGAGCCCCTCCTTTCTCTCACCTGGGCTTCCTGGACCACACCGGCCCTCCCCTATCCCTACCAGCAGGGCAGGGAAGAGCAATGGCTGAGGGGAACTTAGCAGCCAGATGTGGCTCCTGGGCATCCCAGATTTTTATTTTATTTATTTATTTTATTAAATTTATACCCCGCCCTTCTCCTTGTTAGGACCCAGGGCGGCGCACAGGCATTATTAAAACCACAAAAATACAATAAATATCAATTTAAAATATATTAAATTAGTTAACCCGTGCTAAAACCCATGTTAAAAACCTTCCCAAATTATAATTTATGTTTAAAAAGTCAGAAACGGGGGGCTATCCTAGGCCGGCTTGTTGAAATAAATACGTCTTAAGACATTGGCGGAAGAGGCGGAGGTCCGAGATAGTGCGAAGGTCGGGGGGGTAGGTCGTTCCAGAGGGCCGGGCCCGCCACAGAGAAGGCCCTTCCCCTGGGTGTCGCCAACCGGCATTGCCCCGCCGACGGCACCCGGAGTAGGCCCGCTCTGTGGGAGCGGATCGGACGAAGGGATGTATGGGGCAGGAGGCGGTCTCGTATATAGCTAGGCCCCGAGCCATGGAGCGATTTAAAGATGGTTGTCAACACCTTGAAGCGCACTCCAAAGGCCACAGGCAGCCAGTGCAGCTCGCGCAGGAGAGGTGTTACGTGGGTTTGCCTTGAGGCACCCATAATCACCCGCGTGGCCGCATTCTGTACTAACTGTAGCTTTCGAGTGCACCTCAAGGGGAGCCCCATGTAGAGAGCGTTGCAGTAATCCAGCCGGGATGTCACAAGCGCTTGAGTGACTGTGCGAAGGGCTCCCCGGTCCAGTAAGGGGCGCAACTGGCGTATCAGGCGTACCTGATAGAACGCCCCCCTGGCCACGGCCGCCACATGGTCCTCCATGGACAGCCGGGAATCCAGGAGGACACCCAAGTTGCGCGCCCTCTCCACGGGGGCCAGTTGTTCGCCCCCAATGGCCAGTGTTGGACTTAACTGGCTGAACCGGGGTGCCGGAAACCACAGCCACTTGGTCTTAGATGGGTTGAGTTTGAGTTTGTTACTACCCATCCAGATCCGTACGGCCTCTAGACACCGGGACAGCACTTCGACGGCATCGTTGGGGTGGTTTGGGGTGGATATGTACAACTGAGTGTCATCAGCGTACAGATGGTATTCCACCCCAAAACCACGGATGATCTCGCCCAGCGGCTTCATATAGGTGTTGAACAGAAGGGGAGAGAGGATCGACCCCTAAGGGACCCCACATGTGAGGGGTCTCGGGGACGACCTCTGCCCTCCTGCCAACACCCATTGCGACCGACCAGAGAGGTAGGACGAGAACCACCGTAGAACGGTGCCTCCCAGATGCAAGCCCTCCATGCAGGGTGTGCAGGAAAAATCTCCCTGCCTCCCGGCAAGGCAACCCCATGGCCACACCTTTGGCATGAAGCCCCTCCCTGCAGGGGGATTGTCTGGCCCGGCAAGGGGAGGCGGCAGCCCTTGTGGCACACAGGCTCACCCCTGGGCATCTCTGTGCCTGCAGGAGAAGGGGGACCCCCGCAGCTTCTTCCACACCGACACTTTGATCATGACCACCCACAACCTCTTCTTCGCGGGCACCGAGACCATCAGCACCACCCTCCGCTATGCCATCCTCATCCTCATGAAGTTCCCCGAAGTTGCTGGTGAGGCTGACAGAAGCCCCCTCCCCGCCCAGCAGCCAGAGAGGCGATTGCCATTCATGGCCTCTGGGTGCCCGAGGCTGGCAAAGGTGGCACCGTTCAGGAACACGGGGCAGAGAGGAGAGAGGCCGGTGGAGGCGGAGGGAGGGATCAGGGTCTCTTAGACCTCCAAATAGCCGGGTGGAGGGTCTCACGCCCCTCCCCACCCTCTGTCTCCAGCTAAGGTGCAGGAGGAGATCGCAAAGGTCATTGGCTCCGAGCGCCTCCCTTCCGTGGCTGACCGGGCAAGGATGCCCTACACAGATGCCGTGATCCACGAGGTCCAGAGGTTCGCTGACATCATCCCCATGGGCATCCCACACGCTGTGACCAAGGACACCCATTTCCGGGGCTTCTTCTTTCCGGAGGTACTTGAGGACGATGGAGAGCCTGCCGTGGGGCCTGGGCTGGAGGGGGCTTTATCCAGGCCTGGTCCACCCTGGAGAGCTCCTGCTCAGCCTGGCTGTCCTTCTGCCCTTGGCTGCTTTCTCTCCCAGGTGGGCCTGCATGAGTTGGCCACAGGAAGGCAGTGAACTGGGTGGCATCAGCGCAAACTTCTGCTTTCCTCTGTTACCCCGAGGGTGCCAACAGAGGCGGCTATTGGATGGATGCAAGCTTTATTGGCGCCTGCATGCTGTCATTGGGTTTCTTTGTGTGATTGTTTTAAATGATTTTTATTTACTAATTCTTTCGTGTTTTAAAAAAAGTTCATCCCCCCCAGAGCTCCTTTTGGTAAATGGGTGGCCATATTAATTTGTTAAGTCAACAAAAAAATATTGCAGAGCCAGATGGTGTAGCGGTTAAGACACTAGCTAGAAACTGGGAGAGCTGAGTTCTAATCCAGCCTTGGGCCTAAAACCAGCTGGGTGATCTTGAGCTATTCACTCCTCCCGGCCCTAGGAAGTAGGCAAACCACTTTTGAAAACCTTGAATTTAAAATTGAAGGGACTTGTACAAGCAGCCCCTGAGAATCAGCCGTGACTAAACCAAATAATGTTTGGTTAATTTTTGTTTAATGCTCATTTAAACAAATATCTGAAGCTTTGATTGTAAGTCCTCCATTCCTGCCCACCCCCCCAGTCGTGTATCAGGATAGAAAGAGGTGTCTGGTGCTGCAGAGTTTATCAGCTTAATCAAAACAGGTGTGCAAAATTTAGTATTCACTTTCACACATATTTCCCCTAAGTTAATATGAGTATGCCATTCCTATTTACACGTTTCCCAGTGATCCCCCCCCCCCCCCTTGTGCCTTATAAAGTTTGGCCAGTCTTTGCCTGACTCGATGGGCCGTTTGGAGGACGTGCATTCCGGAGGCAGCTGCAAACTTTGCAGTGACAGAAGCCAAAAGCCACGTGGGGAGCTGGGCTCTCGTTCTGGGTTGCAGGGGAGGCCTCGAGGGAGGGCAGGGGGGGCTTTCGTCCCCAGGGGCGGATAAAAGGAAAGATGCCGGAGTCAGTCTGGAGGCCTCCTAAAAGCAGAGCGACCTCCAAGCTCATCGGCTTCCCTTTCCTCCCTTGCCAACAGGGCACCAACGTCCTGCCTTTCTTCCACTCCGTGCACCAAGACCCCAGCCAGTTCAAGGACCCAGAGAGCTTTGACCCGGGACACTTCCTGGACGAGGAGGGCGCCTTCCGACGGTCCAGCGCCTTCATGCCCTTCTCGGCTGGTGAGGGGGGGGGGAGGGTGCCAGAGCCCAGTGAGGAGCCCCCCCCCCCCGACTCCTGCTGGGCACGGGGCGGGCAGGGCAGGCGGGCTCTCCCGGGGCGGGGGGCGTGTGGGGCACCCCCGAGGGAGCTCAGCAGCCCCCCCTCACCGCCCCCTTCGCCCCGCAGGGAAGCGGCTGTGCCTGGGCGAGGCCTTGGCGCGCATGGAGCTCTTCCTCTACCTGACCGCCCTCCTGCAGCGCTTCTCCTTCCAGCCCAGCTGCCCCCGCGACCAGCTCGACCTCTCGCCCATGACGAGCGGCATCGGGAACGTGCCTCGGCCCTACACCTGCCGCCCGCTGGCCCGCTGATGGGCAGGAGGAGGGGGCGGGGGGGCTGCAGGGGGCTCCTCCGTCCTTCGGCGGAGACGGGGCTTCCCTGGGCGCTCCGCTTCAAGCTTCCGACTCCGACCCGCCAGGCGGCAACTGGAGCGCGGAGCCCCCAACCCGGCCCCCTTCCCTTCGCCAGCGCCGCCTCCTCTTCTCTGGGCGGCCGCCGGAGCCAAAGTGCGGCTTCTCCAGCCCTGAGTCGGATCCCAGGACCTGTCCACTTAAAAGCCCCGTTTGGCGCCTCGGCTTTTCGTCCGCGGAAGGTTCGGCCGGGGCTCCTTTGGCACCTGAGACGCTTCCAAGAGGCCCCGAGGGCGAAGAGGACGCCTCCGCCGGTGTGTTCATCCGCCCCCCCCCAACCCTCCCCCCCCCCAGGCGGCCCCTCGGGGCCCCAAAGGGACAGCCAGAAATAAGGAACAGGACGATGCAAAACGTGAATTGCCAATTGCCCAGTGCAAATGTGATGCAGGGTTGCTTCTCAGTCAGTGAAGCCCCTGGCAGGTTTTTATCTTAACGCGGGAGGGTTTTGCTTCCCTTGGGGAGAAAGTGGGGAACCCCCCCGCCCCCCACTTCCCCTTGGCTCCTGTCCTTGACTTGATTTGGGGGAGAGAGGCTTCCCTTGCAGAAGTGGGCCCAGGGCAGCCAAGGGGCCTGGAATAATCCTGCTTTTTTAAAGAGATTCTTTTGCTCTGTTAATCAATTTCAGCCAGTTTCTCTCTTTCAGAACGGGTTGTGAACCGTTTTGAGGGTCTTGGGGGTTTGGGAAGCGGGATACAAGCATTCTGAATAAAAGGCTAAGCAAGAACACCCCTCCTGCATTCGGCATCAAGGCTGGGAATCCGGGCGGGATTCACACTCGGGCTGCCCAAATCACCCTTGGCGTGACCAAAGCTTCCCTTCCTCCAGGCTCTCCTGATTTCCAGCCAGCAAGAGTTGGGGTTAGGGAAGCCAGCACACCTTGGAGTAGCAGGCTCATAAATCCCCATCTGGTGGGGCAAGGGCAGACGGGCTCCCTTTGAAAGCCACCAGCTGTACTTCGGAGGCTGTGAGAAGCACCGACTGTGCAGATCAGCCTGTCTTGGATGTGCTTCTCCCCAGCTCCCTCTCTGAAAGCCCCCCGCATCCCCTGGGAGTGGCTTCTCCCTCTGCCAGCCCTTGGCCAATTTCCCTCCCTGGAAAACGTGGCAACAAGCGAGGGATTTTGGGTAAAGAAGCCAAACCTCCTCAGTCTTGGGAAGCCCCCCTGGGCAGCCCCCAGCCCTGTCCTTGGCGCCTGCAGGGCAGATGGCTGGTGCCCCTGAAGCTCTTGTGCCAAGGGCCTCTTCTCCGGCACGAGCAATGCCTGCAGGGATGCCAGAGCCTGCGATACAGCTGAGCCTGGCATCCCTGCCCCAGGGCAAGCGCCTCCAGAGCAGCCCACAGGAAGGCAGGTGGGTGCAGGCGACTGGGAAGGCTGGGAGCACTGGGCTGAGAGGAAAGGGAGGGCTTGGGGGGCAGGGACAACCAAGGGGCATCTGGTAGGCCAGCAACCCATGGGGAGCCAGCCCTTCACTGGGGGAGGAGGCAGAGCTGGTAGGGCCGGGGAATGCTGCCCAGGCCAGTGGACTCGGGGGTGATGTCGATGGCTGCGGGGTCCGTCAGGGCTTTCAGCCGGAAGTTCTGCAAGATGGTGGTGAGGAAGAGGAAGAGCTCCATGTTGGCCAGGCCTTCGCCCAGGCACACCCGCTTGCCTGTGGGGAGAGAAGGCAGCCTTGGCGCCTCTGCCAGCGAGGCCCGGCCTGGCACCCCCCACCAAAGCTCCTGCTCTTCCCCCTGGACAGCCCCTTGCCCTCCCCGCCCACCCTGCCCTGCGGGCTGGGCATGCTGAGCTTCGCAGTGCAGTCCCTCTGGAGGAAGCGGCTCCTTCGGCCTTAAGCCCCTCCTGGGAAGATGCCAGGAAGCGAGTGAGCCCCAGGGCCCTGGCCAGCCTGACCCCCTCCGTGCCTCCCTTTGGTTCCAGAGGAAGCGCTGAGGCTCTTCGCCCCTCCTGCCCCACCCTGGGCGAGGCGTCCTTCCCCCCCGGGGGGCCCGAGGGGGCTCTTCCCCTCACCTGCTGAGAAGGCCATGAAGGCCTCCCTCTTCCGGAAGCCCCCGCTCTCGTCCAGGAAGTGGGTCGGGTCGAAGGCCTGGGGGTTCTTGAACTGCGTGGGGTCAAACTGGGAGGTGCAGAGCAAGGGGATGACGTTGAGGCCCTGGGATTGAGGGGGGAAGGGAGGGTGCTCACCGAGTGGAGGAGACGGTCGTCGTAGGCATGCGCAGAGTGCTTTCTACGCAGGACATCCTGGTGCCTGCCTTGCCATTTGGACTTGGAGAGAAGGCAGCTGTGCTTCTCATTTTGGGAACTAGCCCGAGTGGATCACGGCAGAGGCCGCTGCCGACCCCCGGCCCATCCCGTCCCCCGCCCCGCCTTCTCTACTTGGCCGAACCTTGGGAAGACTGTATCCCCGGAATTCGATGTCTCTTGTGACTGTGTGGGGCACCCCCATAGGGACGATGTCGGCGTAGCGCTGGATCTCGTGGATGACGGCCTCCGTGTAGGGCATCTGACTCCGGTCGTCCATGCAGGGGGCCCGGTTGCCCCCAATGACTCGGCCGATCTCTTCGTGCAGCTTCTCTGCCAGAAGAACTCCAGAGTCACCCCAGGAGCCACGGCAAGGGGGGGGGATTCCAAGGGGGCGGCCTGTCCTTCTGCCTTAGCCCCTCTGAGACTCCCATGACCCCCCTTCCTCTGCCCCCTCCCCCAGTTTACCTTCCACCTCAGGGTGCCTCAGGAGGATGCGCAACCCATAGCGCAGGGTGGAGCTGACCGTCTCGGTGCCGGCAAAGAAGAGGTTGACGGTGGTCTTGCACATCGTCTCCTCGTTGAAGTGAGAACTGGCCTTGGCCTTTTCCTGCAAGGCGGCAGAAACCAGCCCTGGAAACTGAGGCTGAGGGATCTGGCTTGGAGGGCTTGGAAATCAGAGCCCGCACCATTTGCCCACCAACCCACGAGGGGCTTTTCTAGCAGAGGCTCAGCTCCCCAAGGCCCAAGCAGAGCCAATGCGGCTGGCCACGAGGGTCCAGGAGAAAGCCCCTTCCCTCTTGGCAGAGCGAGGCAGGGGCCACTGCGATACCTGCTGGATTTTGATGAGGAAGCAGTCGATGAAATCCCTGGGGGAGGTGGGGTCCAGGGTCTGTCTGTTCATCTCCAGCCGCTTGCCCACAAACTCTGCCAGCTTCAGGTAATTGGCGTAGATTCTCTGGTGGGGCCCTGGGATCCACCGCATGATGTTTGGGAAGACGAAGAGCAGCTGAAGGAGAAGGGCGAGGAGGTGAGGCTCTGAGGGGGGTCTCAGCTGCGGCCAGCCGGCCCATCCATCCAGGTGCCCCCGAACCATGGATGAAGCCCTGAGGGACTCAACCTCAACCCCCCCTGAGTTATGAGGTGGAGAGAAGGCAGCCCAGAGAATGACCCGGGCCGACCTTCCCTGGCCCCCTCCAATTCTGGGGTGGGCCACCAACCGTCCATTGCAATGAAGCACCTCAGGAATCAACCTTCTCAGTTGACAGGGGAGTGGGTGAGGGTGGAGCTAGGCGTCCCCCATGTCACAGAAACAAGAGCCAGGCCCTCTCACAGGGCAGCTGCTCTGGGGGTGGCAGCGAGTGGTCAGCTGAAGAGGCTGCACTCAGCCTCCAGTCTTGGCCTGGCCCTTTTTGGCTCTGGCACCCGTGGCCCTTGGCCTCCTTTGGACTTTCCCCAGAAGAGGCTCTGTCTCATTGCCTTCTCTCCCTCCCTCCCTCCCTCCCTCCATCTCTCTCTCTCTCTCGTTCTCTCATTGGCCTTCAGCTCCACTGCCCCTTGGCCCTGCCTAAGCTGCTCCCTGGCATCAGGCAAGGCACAGCTCAGGTGGCAACTTCAATATTGCAGATTGGGTGACCTCTCTCACAACTTCCTCCCTCCCTCCCTCCCTCCCTCCCTCCCTCCCTTAAGGATTTTCAGCAGGGGAGGGCTTCCTGCAGAGGTCTAGACTTATTCTTGCTCTTTGCCCTCCGTGGATCACCCCAGGTATACTTGGCACTCCATTGCTGGCACATGTGGGAGGACATTGATGGGAGGACGGTATGGAAACTTCCACCAGACTGTCCCAGAGCGGTTAAATTATTAACCACTACCTTCTCTGAGCAAAAGGAAATCTGCCTGCCTTCCCAATTTGGGTCTGGCCAGCTGGCCTCTGCCCTTTCCCCTTGGCCCCACGGCAGCTGCAGGGGAGAACCAGCCCACCCCACACCCCACGACAGCCAACTCTAAGCAGGCTGAAGGACCTGCGTTCACAAGACATAAAATAAACTAGGGCAAAATTGGAAGGGCACAGCAGGTGGCATAAATGCAAACTTAAGGTACTTCGTGGAAATTGGGGTTTGGGCCCCGCGAGGAGGCCTACTTGAACTTGCCAAGTCTTAGGAGCAGCTGCACACTGGGCCTCCCTTCCAGGCCAGCCTCACCTGTCCCCAGGTGGAGCTCATGAGCTTCCAGTTGCTGTTGATCAAGCCAAGCAAGGTGAGGAAGGCCTGATCTGTGTATTCGAACCGTTCTCCAAAGACGAGGGAGCAGATGATGTTGGAGCTGGCGCAGCTTAGGAAGAAAGTGGGGTCCAAGGGCCGGCCTGTGAGCAAAGGGGACAGCGATGAGCCCGGGGGGGGGGGGCTTTGATGCCCTTCCTCTACTGCCCCCCCCCCCGACTCGGGGATTGCTTCATGCCCCTCCCCCCCCCGGGGCCTTTCTTTGGCACAATTCAGAACAATTGACTTAAACACGGCAGTGGAATAATTGAAATAACTTGTCATAACTGAAATCTCTGCCTAGCAGCCTTCCCCACCTGCTCTGTGCCAGGTGTGATGCTCGATGCTTCCAGAATCCCCGGAGGGCGTCAGATGAAGGAAGGGCCCGGCACACCTGGAAGAGCACAGCCTGGGAATGCGGCTGCGCCTCCCTTGCCAAGCCTCGCGCCCCCCCCCTCTTCATCGGCAGAGGGAATTCTTGGGAAACGAGGCACTTTGTATTCAGAAAAGGCCCGGGGGGGGGGGGGAGCCTGGAAGGGAGCCGCCTGCTCTGATGGAAGAATCCTTAACCAGCTCAGCACAGTTTCTGCCAGAGATCTTCTGGGCCTCTTTTAAAGTTGGGATCCAGCAGGTGGGGCTTTTCTGGCCCCAAAGGAAGGCGAGACCCCTTTGCCCCCGAATGAATGGGCCGCGTTCGGCTGCTGCTATAAACCGTCTGGGAACCAACCGCAGGGGGGCTGCGCCCCCACCCCTAAGACAGCCCGTCCTGCCTTACAAGCAAGGGGAGGAAATGGGGGGGGGGGGCCAAGAGCCCTCCGGCCACCTTGGGTTTTGCGGAACTCGGACACCAGGAACTGGGCCTCCTCCTTGATCTGCTGCTCCATGCATCGCTTCCCCATCCCGAAATTCTTCAGGGTCCCGATGGCAAACCTGCGCAGCTGCCTCCAGCGCTCCCCTGTCCCATACACGATGCCTGGGAGTGAAGGGGGGGGGGAGACAGGATAACACACCTGAGACCAGGTCCAGCCTGGCCCACCCCAAGCTCTTCCCAGCCCAGGAGAACCAGAGACGCAAATCTCCTTTATTTTGAGACCCCCCCGGGCTTATTTTGGGCTATGATTCCCTGCCCCACCCCCCGCCCCTCACTGGCTCTTCTGAAAGCCGAGATTCAGCTCTGGAAGCCCTGAAAAATAGAGTGAATTGAACGTGGACTCATTGCATTGCTCTCCAAGTCATTCCAAAGTCCAGGATTGAAGAGTGACCTCAGCAGCAGCTTCCACCTCCCCCCCTCCTCCTCCTCTCCTTCCAGCGTCTCACCATTTCCTTTGCTCCACATCTGGACAGCAGGAAAGTCCCCCCGGCCACTGAACTCCTCGGCTTTGTCGATCAGGGCCTCCTTCAGCACCTGGTACCCCGAAAGGACCAGGCAGGGCCGAGAGCCCAGGTGGAAGGTGTACATCGGCCCGTAGGTCTTGCTGAGCTGGGAGAAGAGGGGGACTGGTCAGCGCTGGGCTCTTTCTGGGGGGGGGCTCCCTTAGCCACCTACTCAGTAGGGATTTGGGCTTTCAAAGCCTCCGTTCCTCTGTTGAAGGGGGGGGGGTTCCCGGGCAGGCCAGGGCAGCTCAGGGTGCTTTATCAGACAGTTGTGGCCATTTATTGTGCAGGGATGTTGATGGACCCACAAGGGCCAGGCAAAGCAAGCAGGCCCACAAAGGAAGGGTGGAAGCGGCCTCCCCCTTTCTTGCCTTCTGCTTGCAATGGCAGAGTCCCACGGGCTGCCCGGCGTCTCTCAGGAACAAATGGATGAGGTTTGGGGGGGGCACCCTCAGTCCTAAGACTCGAGGCTCCCTCCCCGCTTGGTCCCTCCTCGCCTGGCTGCTCTTTTCCCAACAGGAAGGGCCCCTCGCTTAGAGCTGGGTTCCGCTTTAATCTCCTCTCGTTCAGTCTGTGCCCACAAACTCTGCCTTCCCTTTGAGCCAGACTTAAGGCCCTGCTGTTGTCTGGAGTGAGGGCTGGTGGGCAAAAGAGGCCAAACCTCGAATGGGGCAGGGGACTCCTCTCAGGGGGGGACCCTCCCACCTCCTGGGTCTAGCCGAGTGCCCTCAGGCCCTCGGGGAGCCTGACCAGCTCAGCTCGAGCTGCTCTGAGGGGCCCAGCCGACATTTCAAGGTGTTAATTATCATCTTTAAAGCGCTCCATGGCTCGGGACCTAGCTACCTGCGGGATCGGATCCTGCCTCATACATCCTCACGGCCGATTCGCTCCCACAGAGAGGGACTTCTCCGGGTGCCGTCCACTAGACTCTGTCAGCGGGCGACGCCCAGGGGAAGGGCTCTCTCTGTGGCGGGCCCAGCCCTCTGGAACGACCTTCCCCCTGATATTAGGACGACCACGGACCTCCGCTCCTTCCGTCTTAAATTAAAAACTCATCTTTTCTGTCTGGCCGGCCTGGGATAGTCTCTCTGTCTCTGGGGTTTTATTGGGTAGTTTTCAGTATAGTTTAGTTTTAATGGGGAATTTTAGCGCAGGTTAGGTTTAATTTGGTTTTAAGAAATGTCTTTATATTTTTATTGTTTTTATTCTACCTGTGCACCGCCCCGAGTCCCTATGGGGAGAGGGAGCGGTTATACAAATATTAAAATTATTATTATTATTATTATTATTATTATTATTATTATTATTATTATTATTATTATTATTATTATTATTATTATTATTATTATTATTATTATTATTATTATTATTATTATTATTATTTCCCACAGACAGAAGCTTGAGCAGTCCCACATCCCGGCCCCTTGTGCTCGGCCCCCTGCAGCTGAGGGGGGATTGGCCACTTCCAGCCAAGGCAGGGAGGGGGTTGGCCTGATGCCAGACAGTACTCTGGCCTGGGAAGGGAAGGCGGACACTTCCCTGGATTCGGGGAGACTCCGTTGGCTCAGTGGGGACCCACATTGAGGGAAAGGGGGGCCGGTCCAGTGTCCCAGCCACCTGGGTCTGCTTTTCTCTTCTCTTTGCACCCAGGGGCCTCTAAGTAGGACTGACCGAGGGACTGATAGACAGATGGACCAATAGACATAGATAGATGACAAACGAAGAAGCCCCTCACGCTCCACACCCCTCCCCCCCAGGAAGCCCCCACCTGCCCTGACTCACTTCCCTGAGGGAGGGGATCAGCTCCTTCACGTCCACCTGGAGCATGTTGCCGATGAAGGGGAGAGGTGGGGGGCCCGGTGGGAGGCCGGCGAACCGCTTCTTGGCTGCGAAGTGGCGGAAGAGGAGGCAAGAGGCGGCCATGGCCAGCAGAAGGCTGAAGGGGCCCCCCAAGTCCATCCGAGTGACGGCCGAGGTCTCCATGGCTACTGCGAGTCCAGCTGGGGCTGCCAAGGGGGAGGCAGCCGGGCAGGATATATACGGTCAGGACTCCGAAGTGCTCGCTTGCGCCTGTCCCACCGGAAGTTGGACCACAGCCTGAGGCTCGGCGGATATGTCAGCTGGGAGGTGCTGGGCTGAAGGATCCTCTTGATTCTCTCCCAAGTCCCCCTTTGAAGAGGTTGTTGGTTTTCCAGGAAAGTCTTGGCACTTTCCCCTTCCTTGCTTGCGGCACCTGGCAGCATCCGAGAGGATTCCATGCATGTGATTCTCCCTTTCTGCCGCCGTAGAGCTTGACGAGGCACACGCAAGCCTGAAATTAAGCCACGATTCACGACCCAGATTTCTCAAGACCTGTTTGCACATGGCTTGGCAGTTCCAAAGAGCTCTGGCCGGGGCTGCTCCGTTGGCCAAACATTAACCCAGCCAGGCCCAGGACAGCCGCTGCATGGATGTCCACGCTCCTGTTGCACCAGGCGCTGGGTGCAAAGAGCCTCCCCCCCCCACTTATGCCCTTCCTGCTCCCTGGGGGGCTTTTCTCTCCAGCAAAGACCCTCCCGGGCTGGGAAGAGGCCCTTTCTCCTGGACCATGGTCAGTCTGCCCCTCCATGACTCTGCTTTGAAAGTGGGCCGTGAAGACAGGATGGCAGGGCTTGGGCCCCCAACTAGCTGCTGCTTTCAACTGGTGGCCCTGGCAGCCCAGCCCCCAACCCTACGAGACTCTGAACACCGGCCAGATGGCCAAGCTCAGTTCAGCTCTCTGTATCAGGGATAAAGCAGGTGGCACAAACCCAGACAATGATAGGAAGAATTGCCCCACAGAAGCTTTTCCAAAAGGCCACTGGACTTTCTTGGTTTTAGTTCTGATCAAAGAACTGAAGAAGCTTCTTGGATGAGAAGGGAAATGTTTTCAAGGAAAAACCCAAGAAAGGCTCGTTGCCTTTTAGAGACCTTTGGGACAACCATGACCTGTCCTGGAGGAATGAGCATCTCCATAGATGCGTGTGTGTGTGTGTGTGTGTGTGTGTGTGTGTGTGTGTGTGTGTGTGTACAAGGAGTGAGGAAGAGGAGGCTGCATCCCTCTTTCCCTGTTCTGGTCAATTCCTCAGGGCTCTCTGATCTTTTTTCTTTTTTTTCCTCCTGTTATTGCATTTGTTTTGTTTATATAACATATAAAAATTCAATTTCAATCAAATTGTCTGGGTACAATTATTTTTAGGCAATCATAATCAAGGTGTTTACAGTAGTATTCATCACAATAATATATAATAACAATAATATTTAACATTTACTTATTTACTTTAATAAATCTCCTTTATAACACCAATCCTCTTTATATCCCCATATTTCTAACTTCTGTTTTTATTATCCACTATATATTCCTTTTATCATATTTTTCCGGCAGGATGCACAATAAAAATATTTCTGGTTTCAAGTCTATATGCTGCTTTATCATTTTTTCCAACCAAATATCTATTTTCCTCCAATATTGTTTTGGCTTTTGGGCATATCCACCATATATGATTATAGGAACCAGGTATCTGGTTGCACTCCTAACATTTAACGGATCTATCTTTAAACATTTTTGCCAGTCTTCTTGGTGCAAAATGCCATCTATAAAACATTTATACAAAATTCCTTTCTATACACTTGGCATTGTCAATTTAACATTTCTGTCCCACAATTTCTGCCATTTATCTAGTTCTATTGCATATCCAACAGTTTTAGCCCAAATTATCATTGTCTCCTTTACCTGCTCACTTTCCAGTTTGGTACTTAATAAGCAGCTATATGTTTTCATTCTTTCCAGTGAATATCTGGCCCAGTTCTGTTAATTCTTTATTAAAACCATACATTTTAGCGCCTTTCTAATATCGGCATTGTATCTGCATTGGTGGCCACCGGGCGATGTCCATCCCTGAGCTGCAAACCCCCTTGGCTGCTGCCCCATTCCAGGCATCCGGACCCGGGGGGGGCCTCCTCCTGCCCTGCCAGAGCCCAGAGGAGGCTGCCTGTGCTCTGCCTGTATTGGCTGCCGTCCTTTCCTTCTGGGCAATGGAACGTCTGGCCTTTTTCCAAGGGGGGGACAAGCCAACGGTTTGTGGATCATGGGTTGTGGAACTCCAGCAATTTGCTTGGCCGGTTCTGGGCCATCACCTTATGGGACAATGCAGTTTATGTCTTTGGACTTAGGAAGCGACGGAATCGTGGACGTTTTGTTTCGTTAATCGTGGTTCAGGGTTTGCCCTGCTGTATGAATTCGGCCTTTGGGTTGTATTCCTTTAAAAAAAAAAAAACCATCTCTTTATGTACCTTAAGGAATCTCTCTAACCTTTGCTCTTAGCAGGATTTGCCATGATTGAATTTTAAAAATCAGTTTTATCTTACCAAATGCCCCCTCTGTGAGTGAACCCTCCTTCTCCTTGCAACTGGGCTAGATGAGATGACCCCCCCCCTCAGTTGGCTGACCCAAATCCAGGTGGGCGAAGCACACCTCGTTAAAGGATAACCAATGTGGAAAGTACTGGTAGATCTCTTCTGTCCGTGAAGCCTCAGAGGCTTCTGACTGCTTTGGGCGAAGCCACCCGCGGGAGGCTGGGACCTTCTGGTTCAACCTGCAGCCACTGAAGGTAGCTGAAAGTCGTAGCTGGGCATCACATTTTCTTTCCTTCTTCTCTCTTTTGCCTGGTCAACAGCTGCCATTGTGGCCGGTGTGTTTCTCTTCAGATTCGCAGGCTCTCTAACATGGAGCTGGTCCCTCCTTCGCCGTTGCTGCTGCTGCTGCTGCTGCTTCTGCTGCTTCTGCTGTTCCGGGCCTCCTCCAGACCGAATGGGAGGAAGAGGGGAATGAAAGGTCCCCTGCCCCCGGGGCCCACCCCGCTCCCCATCCTGGGGAATTTCCTCCAGCTGGACCGGAAGAATCTGGTCCAGTCCCTGATGAAGGTGAGTTGGGTTTCCTTCCTTCCTTGAGAGCCAGCAGCTTCTTCTTAGGGTGCAGCCTCACGGCGACCTTGATGGGCAACGTTGGAGTGGCTGCCCTTTGACCAGGTGTCGCAGGCAGCTCGGGCATTTTTGCAGGGGGCAGAAGTAGCCGGAGTACCCAGACCATCCGAGGATATGGCGCCTCCTCTTTCCGAGACAGAGAGAGGAGGACAGGTCCACGCAACGGCCTGGCCTTGTTGATGCTGCCCCAGCCCTTGGACGGGGTCCTCCTGGCCCGGGGATGAGGAAGCTCGGGGATCAGGGAAATCGCACAGGGTGAGAGGAGGCATTGCGGGCTGCGTGATGGCAGCTGGCAGGTGTTGATACACCGACGTGGCCAGAGATAGTGATATCCTTCCATTCTAACCCAATCTTTTGGGTTACAGTTGGCCACCAAATGTTGACATGGATACAAATAAATGGCACCCGCCATTCTTTATTCCACAGTCCACAGAGCAGACACAGTGATGAATGGCTTAACATATTGTCATACGTCATAAAGCAGGAAAGAAATTAAAATGCCACGGACATAATTGTTGATGCCCTAATCAAATATTTCTGGGGCAGTTAGCTGCAGTCAAGTGCTTCCTTTCAGTAGCTCTCAACAGGGAATCCGTCCCACTGCCCCAGGTGCCTTAGGTTGGGTGGCTTCCTTCTCCCCCCCCCCCCCCCGAGAATTTCATCTCTTTCCATAGATGTTCCATTGCAGGGGCCTCCATGCTGGCTGGGGAATGCTGGGAGTTGAAGTCCACAAGTTGCCACGGTTGGAGTCCCTGTTCTGTTGAATTCAGGTCACAGCAGGAACCATTCTCAGATGTTTGTTTGGAAGTCATTGTCCTCACCTGGTTAGGTGCTGGGTTGGAGGTCAGCAAGCCTACATTTGAGACCCCAGTGATGCTGCTTGGTGGGTTGAGCTGCTGTCACTAGCTCTAGCTCTTTGATGGGGACAGGAAAGGAGCCCCCGAGGACGTCCCCAAAGCAAGGGTGATGTGCCTGGCTAATCCTGTCAACCTGGAAGCCCCTTAAACGTGAGAGGGGAGCCTGATGGAGAACCCCTGACCAGCATCAGAGCTTCCTCACACAGAATTAGTTTTCACTGCAGAATGTTTTGAATGGAGTTCTTTTCTTTAAGAAATGTTATTTGTCAACATGCCTATTAGCCAAGTCCAATCTGGCTTTCTGGGGTCTATCAGAAGAAGTGGCCCCATCTCCAGAGGCTTGGAGGGTGGGTGGAGATAAAGGGACAACTAGTAGAGGAAGAAGTTTCAGCAGCTCATTCCAGAGTAAGAAAGAATTACAAGAATATCCTGAATACCGAAGAATCTCCGGATCTCCCTGATTTTTATTCTGAATTCCCAGCAGTTTGAGAAAAAAAGAGATTGAATGATGGATGCAGAGTCTTGCTAAGCTTTCCTGCTTAATCCCTTCAGAGAAGAGATGGAAACGGCTCCACCTCCCCACCCCCCAAAGACAACCCAGCACCCACCTGGGGAGCCTGGCATGGAAGCAGGGACTGGGCTTTTCTGCTGGGAGTGATGAAGGGGCAGCAGCCCAGCAAAGCCCCCTGACCCAAAGGGAGTCTTAGGGGGCCGTAGTGCCATTGCGTGGCCAGACATCCCCTTGACTGGGAATGGGCGTCAAAGACAAGGAAAACCCCTCAGGTCAACCTTCCCTCCTGCTCCGCCCAGGTGAGGCCATCCCCCAGCAGCTCTTTCCACTGGCCGCATCACTCATCTGGCTGGCTATGGCTGCCCTCCCCTGACCTTCACCCCAGAAGCAAGTTGGCTTTTCTGCCTCCCGGAGGAAAGAGATGGGCCGGGAGGAGTCTGGAGAGTGGCTGCAGCTCCTCCGCCTCTTTCCCAGGCCCCACTTCTTCTGCCCCCTTCCCTCCAACCTGGCTCGATGCCCCTCCTCTGTCAACCTCTGAGGCTGGCATCAAAGCTCAGCCCTGGGGGGTGGGGGTGGCACTGGGTGCCAAGCAGAGCTAAAGGCAGGGAGAGCAATTCAGAGCTGGGCGTCTTTGTTGGCCAGAAATGTTTCTTCCTCCACAAAGGTTCCTCTGAGGGATTTTAAGCTGGATCCCAGTTTACACTAATCTTCCCCCACCGCAGGGTTCGCCTGCGGCTCTTGGCCCAAAGCAACTCCAGCACTTCTAGCCCAGAAGAGCGTTGAACCCCAACTATTCATGCAAAAGCCCAGGACTTCTGTAGAACGAAACCCAAACCTCTCTGTGTTTGCATAATCTGAAATCCAGGTGGTTGGACTATATGCAGTTCCTGATGTTCAGCATTTGATTCTGATTCTGGGAAAAAGCTGAGTTGTTGCTCAACAACTGTTGTGCATCCCTTCTGGTGTGTGTGTGTGTGTGTGAAAGCTGGCATCTTTCTGGCAGGGTCAGGCAGCCTGAGCTGGTGGGACTTCGGAGGCCTTTTATCTCCTTCACGAAGGGCTTCTCTTGGGCTGCTAAAGGCTCCGAATACGGACGGACGGACGGACGAGGGGGGTGGGCTCCAAAGCACTCCTGGTCTTTCTTGGCAGATGGGCGAGGAGTACGGGCCGGTGTTCACCGTCTTCCTGGGCCTGCAGCGGGTTGTGGTCTTGTGTGGCTACCAAGCCGTGAAGGAGGCCTTGGTGGACCAGGCAGAGGAGTTCAGTGGACGAGGGCAGCTGCCCGCCTTCTCCAAGGACTTCAACCACCATGGTGAGGAATGGTCTAGCTACAAGATGGGCCTGAAGCGGCCTTGCTGGGCTTGCCTCGCATTGAGGGCGGAGTCCTGAGAGAAAGCCTCCTGGTCTCTCGGGCAGGGATTGTGTTTGCCAACGGGCAGCGCTGGCAGCAGCTACGTCGCTTCTCCCTCACCATTTTGAGGACCTTTGGGATGGGCAAGAGGTCCATTGAAGAGCGGATCCA
Organism: Rhabdophis nuchalis; assembly: GCA_039707465.1. NCBI lineage: Eukaryota > Metazoa > Chordata > Lepidosauria > Squamata > Natricidae > Rhabdophis > Rhabdophis nuchalis. The sequence continues at coordinate 414,046 of CM077654.1, forward strand.
GGAGGAGGCCCAGTGCCTGGTGGAGGAGCTCCGGAAGACAGAAGGTAGCCCCTCCCTCCCCCCCTCCCCCCTCCCTTGCCTCAGTTTACCTGAGCCTCCCTCAAGGGACGTTAGAGGGTCCCTCAAGGGCCAGAGCAGGCAAAGGGAGTCTTCCCCTTCCAGTGACCTTGGAGCCCCAACAGAGGAAGGTTCGGTTTTCTTCCCTGGGCTCTGAGCCGTCCTCCCAGAAGCTGATCCCGGCTGATCCCAGAGAGCATCTTCTCCCCTTTCTGTCCAAATGCCCCACACGCCCTCCCTTCCCTGGGCCAGGCCTGCCTGCTGCTCCTCCCCACATCAGGTCATTGGGGTCCCTGCCATCCCTTCCTGGAAGTCCGGATTTTGGACTTTGAGTCCACATTCAGCTGCTGTTATTGTCAGGATGGTTTGTGGCATGACTGGGTGTTATTAATGTTGGGCCGGTGGGTGGCCAGAGAGAGTGAGGGGATGCTCAAGGTCCAGCAAGGCTCCCCCCTCTTTTCTCCAGGCACGCCCTTCGACCCCACCTTCCTTCTTAGTCGAGCTGTCTCCAACGTCATCTGCTCCGTTGTGTTTGGGAATCGGTTCAAGTACAACGATGAAAAATTCCTCCGGCTGAACAAGCTGATAACGGAGCGCTTCCGCATTGCAAGCTCAGCCGAAGCCACGGTGAGAACAAGCGTGGTTCACATCTGCTGCCTTCTCCTTCATTAAGCCAGGAACTGACTGGGCCACTTTCTGCTGAGCGCCTGGGATTTTGTCTCCCAGATATTTGGAAGTCCATAACCAAATTTGCCGCTTCTGAGGGAGGAAAAAGCTCCCGGTGACCCTCCCCCCTTGGTGGGAAGGGGACGGAGGCCCTGCTAATGGTGGTGGAGGTCCCTCCAGGTCCGTCCCTCCTGTGATGGGAAAGGGGGGAACGAAGGCTGAGCAAACTCTCCATTGGCTTCCTGGCTGGCTGGAATCGGCTGCATCTGATCTCTTGTGCTGGTAGATTCAGTCCACCTGGAACCCCCTCTTCCTCCCCCCCCCCCGTGAATTTTCAACAATATTCCCAAAGTGGAGCAACATCTTCAGAGAGGATGTGCCCACAACGGCCCCTCCCCCCGATGTGATTAAGAAGTAGCAGCTGCTTGCACACAACTATCTAAGCTTCCTTCGTTGTTAAAAATCTGTTTTGCCAGTTAACACCTGCATGTATTGCGCAATCCGCCCAGATAGGCTACTTTGTTTGCCAAGTTAATCCCGGTGCACCCAAAATCTGCGATCAAGAAAAGCTAATCGTATTATTGTTTCACTCCTTGCCCTCTGCCCAACATGGGGTAGCTCTACAACATCTTTCCGGAGGTCATGGAGAAGATCCCTGGCGTGCATCACGCAGGCCACAGGTGCTCTCAGCAGATCATCGGCTTCATAAAGGAGAGGATCCAGATGCAGCAAGCCTCACTCGATCCTTGTGCCCCCCAAAACTATATTGATTGTTTCTTGGCAAAGATGGAGCAGGTAACGCTACTCATCAAGGAGTTTCACTTCTCACTTGGGTTCACTGAAGTTCAGCTGCCAGGAAAAGGGGTTGGCTGTGGGCCTGTGGGGTGCAGCTGTTGTCTTCCTGGAGTTCTTCCCTTGAACGGAAGGAGGAGCAGTTCTCCCCCCTTTCTTTATGGCCATCAGAGACAAGGGAGGCTGTCGGTCTGTCAGGTCTTCAGGATTCAGGCAGAGCTCCAGTGCAACCTGCCAACTCGGCTTAGCTAAGTCATGCATTGGCTAGAGCAGGGTCCCCAACCTCTAGGCCACGGGCCACTGCTGGGCCATGGAAGCAGCAGCTGAGCTCACCTCGACGTGCAGCTGCCTCTGTGTAAGCAGAGGGCGAACATGCGCGGGAAGCTCCCTTTGTGGGAGTGGTGGGTGCACGTGCCAGGCATTGGCACAAATAGAGCTGTGTGCACATGCATGCACTCCTGTGGAACCACACATGCACACACACCCCTTGCTGTTCCACAGAATTGGAAAGGTTGTGGAAGTCTGGGTTAGAGCACAAAGCCTCCATCGTGGGGTCTGTTCCTATGCAGCTCAAGAGGAATTGCCCAGGATTGTAACCGGGCATAAAAGAGCCATGGGAATTGGACTCCCGGACAATGACCCTTCAGATCAGGGTTTCTCAGCCTTGGCAACATTAAAGTGTGTGGACTTCAACTCTGAGAATTCTGGAGCTGACGTTCATTTGTGCTGGCTGGGGAGTTCTAGGAGCTGAAGGGAAGCTGAGCCCAGGCAACTGGCCTTCCATTCTTGTGGGTTCAAAGCTTTTCCCAAAGTCTGAAAAAGCGACTTGGATCAGCAACGGGATGTCGCTCAGCTTCCAGGCAACTGTCGTTGGATGCCTGAGAACCTTCTTTGCCATCACACCTGCTGAATTTGTCAAGGCTGAGAAACAGGATTTCCACAACGGCTGCAGAGGGGGCCTTAGGAAGCCTCGCTGGAAGAGATACAGAGAGTATTATTGGTAGAGTAGGATTGACTTGCATGAAAGCGGAGCTTCTAAAATGAGATCATGACATAACACAGCAACATCCGTCTCTCTCCAGCCCGAGAGCTTCGGAGGGAAGGCAGGCAGAGTGCACCTTGTTCTAAAGACAGGTTTCCACCCTAGAGTGCCCCAGTTCACATCCCGGGAAATCAACAAGGGAAGCAACTGGCCACTGGGCGAAGCGCCTTGGGAAGCTCCCCCTAGGAAAGGCCCCAGGGCCACATCCTACCCGAAGGATGAAGGGCACGAAGGACTACCAGAGACATGGACACTGGCCAGTCGCAGCTCTGCAGCTGCCGGACCTTCCGGCTGCGGAACCTTTGCAGGATTATTCCGTCTGCGCCAGCAAAATTTAGATGATTTGCAGCTGGCAGAGCCTGAAAACAAATAGGACTTTTTTCTCATCTTCCACGATCTTTGACAGGAAAAGCACAACCCGGATTCTGAGTTCTGCATGGAGAATTTGGTGATGGCCACTTTCAATCTGTTCTTTGCTGGCACGGAAACCATCAGCACCACCCTGAGATTCGGCTTCCTCATCCTGATGAAGCACCCGCAGGTCCAAGGTCAGGGAGGAAGGAGCCCCCCCCCCAGCAGGGGCCTCCTCGGGGGTGGGCGGGCAAGTGGGGGAGGGATGCAGTTCAGCCCGGAGTGTGTGTGTGTGTGTGTGTGTGTGTGCTTTTCTTTTCATTTGGCATCATGGGAGCTCTCGGTCTGGGAAGGTGGACAGTCCACAACAACATCTGGCCCTCGGCTGCACGTTCTGAGGCCGGCTTGTGGCCCTCGGGCAGCTCTCGAAGTGAACCCCCCCGTGTGTCTTTTTAACGGGTCAATGGGAACGATCCTTTGGAGAGCTTCCTTCATTTCAGTTTCTTGAGCTTTGTACACGGAGGAAACCTTATTCCCCTTGTGACTTGGCCCGTCCGGCCTCCGTGGGCCCTGGACCATAAGCGCTACTCTCGGCCAGCGTGCAGGGAAACCCCCTGGTTTGCTCTGGGCGCCCATTTCAGGGCAAGCAGGCGGTTCTGTCGCTGCTTCGCAAGAGTCCATTGCAGGACTGACCTCCCCTCCCCCCCAAGTCTGACCCCTGAGCTTCCTTGGCCATCTTTCCCCAGAAAAGCTCCAGGAGGAGATCGACCGAGTGATCGGGGCTGGCCGCTGGCCCTCGGCTGAGGACAGGAAGCAGATGCCCTACACGGAGGCAGTGCTGCATGAGATCCAGAGGTTCAGCGACATCCTGCCCATGAGCCTCCCCCACGCCGTCACTCGAGACACCTGCTTCAGGGGATACTCCATCCCAAAGGTGAGGCTCTGGGGCAGGGCAGGACTCAGAGCGCCGGCCACAGCGTTTGCCCGGCATGCTCCCCTCCGTTACGGCCATCAGGGTCCTAGCTTTGCTCTGGGGCGGGGGTGTCATTTGCGCCCATTGGCCTGGCCATGCCAGTTCTGCATGCTCAAGTGGCAGCTGGCCTTTGCTCAACGGTTATCCGAGAGGGGGGGGGAAGGGGAAGCCTTCCATTGAATCTCACCCAACGGGCAGCAGACCCAAGTGGCCGGGCTCCCTGGCAGGGAAAGGCTTTGGGGAGAGGCCCTTGTGGGGGGGGGGGGAGGCAGTGGGCGGATGGTGGTCACCTTTCCTTCTGGCCTCGGTCTCCAATTTCCCTCCTCCTGCTTGGATGTTCCTGCCAGGGGACCTACGTCTACCCCTTACTCAGCACGGTGCACTACGATGCTGGGCATCACAGTGGCCCTGAGCACTTTGACCCCGGGAGATTCCTGGACAGCCACGGCCGCTTCAAGAGGGCAGATGCCTTCATGCCTTTCTCAGCAGGTGCGTCCTGAGGGAAGAGCTAGGTGGGGGTTCCTTCTCCTTCCCTTTTCTCCCCTCCCCTCCTCTCTTCCCTTCCCTTCCACCCCTTCCCTGTTTGTCCCCCTCAGCCAGCTCCCCCTCCTCAGAAGGTGGCTCAGCCTCAGGCCACTTGAAGAGCACAAGGGCCCCCAGCTGCCTCTGGCATCCACCGGGCCGAACCACTTTTGCCCCCTCTTCGCAGGGAAGCGGCAGTGCCTGGGCGAGGGCCTGGCACGCACGGAGCTGTTCCTCTTCCTCACCACCATCCTGCAAGCCTTCACTCTCACGTCTCCAGTGTCCCTGGGAGACATCCGCATTGTGCCCGATGCCAGTGGGGTCAGCCGTGTGCCCATGAGATACCAACTCTTCATGGTACCACGCCGAGCTTGAGAGTCTGCTTCACCCACGCAGTTTCCCTTCCGTCCCACTCTTCCAATGCCCAGAGGGCGGGAGGCTGCGAGATCCTTCAGCAGGGCAACGCATTGGGAGCGAGTCCCTGTGACAGGAACCCAGAACTCTTAACCAGCTCTCCGTGGCTCAGGTCGGGGAGTGAGCTCCTCCGCGGGGCTCCCTGAGCAGCTGGGCGCTTTCCTTGCAGACCCCAGCTGGGCAGCACCTTTAGTGCCAGTCCGGCTTAGCCGGGCCGTGAAGCCTCTGCAAGGAAACCACCCAGCTCAGGGGGCACCGAGAGGGAGCCGACACCTTCCAGCTCCCTTGGGGGCCCATTGGGCGGCAGCTGCTTTTCCCTGCAATCGGCCCCCAAATCAGGAAGCTGCTACTCGGGGAAGGAGCCCCTGGAGTTCAGGGGCTGGGATGGCAGCGTTGGCTCTTAGTAGCCGAGAAAGGCACTGTTTCCAAGGAGCCAAACCGAGCCAGGCTTTGTGCTCAGGTGAGCACTTTCCCCACAGCTCCCAAAGAAAGAAAGAAAGAAAGAAAGAAAGAAAGAAAGAAAGAAAGAAAGAAAGAAAGAAAGAAAGAAAGAAAGAAAGAAAGAAAGAAAGAAAGAAAGAAAGAAAGAAAGAAAGAAAGAAAATGCTTGGAATAAAAAGTGCTCCCTTCAGTAACGCCACTCCCTGTTTTTGCTTTGCCGCCATTGGAAGGCAGCCCAGCAGGCAACGGCTGGCCCTGAGGACGCCCAGAAGGGAGCAGCCTTCTTCTCTTGGGGGGGGGGGCGGGGGGGGGGCAGGTGAGTTAAGGGGAAAGCCCTTGGTCTTCCAAGCCCCACCTGAGACCCTGGGAAGGATGTTGGCAGCTTCCCTTTCACTAAGGACATTCCTGGCAGCTCTGCCCTCCTTGGATGCCCTGGGGAGGAGAGCCATGCGGGCAGTACCCGGGGCTGCGTCTGAGCCCTGTGAACTTCTGCCACTGCCCCCCTTCAAGGAAAGGGCCTGGGCTTTGGCTCCTTGGGGGCAGAGCTTAGGGGGAGAGGCTGCAGGGGGATGGAACAGGGCCAGTGGGGGGGTGGGGGTCGCCTTGGCCCTGGCAGAGAGAGGCCAGGAGGTGCCTTGCGTGCCAGCAGCCATTTTGGGGGAGGGAGATCCCCATCTGGGTCTAGGGAGGGGGGGCCGATGGGCAGAACAAGGGCTCACCTGCCAATGCCCCCTTCCTTCCTTCCTTCCTTCCTTCCTTCCTTCCTTCCTTCCTTCCTTCCTTCCTTCCTTCCCAAGTGGGGGTTAGAAGGAAGATCTGGTCCATACAGAGCCAGGTTTGAAAGAACAAGCAACGGTTGCTTCTAACGGAAGTGGACTTTATTTGGGAAGGCGCAACACAAGCAAAGTGCGACGTATAAAACCAGCTGTTCGGAGGTGCCACCATACAGTTTCCGTAAGAAAAAAGCTGCCCGTGGGAGGGGCGTGAAGAGAGCCAGCCTCGGTCAAGCTCCCTGAGGGCTTCTGAAACGGGCTGGTCTCTGATAAGCTAAAGAGATTTCCTTTCTCTGAGTAGGGTGGTGCCCTTTGCCATCTTTAATGCCACCTTGGCATCGAATCCATTTCAGCGTAACTCCTCCCCTTTGGCCTGAAATGGGCTGGAAGCTTGGAGGATGAGGATGAGTGGCAGAAGGCTGAGGGAGGAGGAGGGGCTTGATTTCCTTCCCAGATGATCATAGGGGAAAGGCAGCCACCAGCCTCCCCAGGGCAGGCACAGGGGGGTCCCTGGGGGTCCCTGGCATGGGGCCCCTTCTGCTGCTGGGGGCCCGAGCCCCGCTCCACGCAGCAGCATCCAATTCGGAGAAAAGCGGTGACTGTCAACCCACGAAGGCCCATCACTTGCTCGGGAAGGCTTGTTCCCTTGCCTCAGTTTCCCTCTTGGTGAATGTGCCATGCAACCCCACATTGCGCCCACCGTTCAGGTTCAGCAGGAAGCTCTGTGGAAGGGAGCCCAGGGAAGGCGGGGAGGGTGTTTAAGGGTGGGTGGGCTACGCAGTTTGCACCGAATGGCCTCCTGCAGAGGAAGAGGTCCAAGGAGCTCCTGGGGGATTCTGGGGAGGTTCCTGTGCCTATTAGAGCAACCCGGAAGCCAAGAGGAACTCTGATTATTGGAGATGAGCTTCCAGGAGTGCAAAGGAATTCCGGAATTCCAGCTGCTCTTTCCCCAGGAAGCCTGGAGGGGAGTCTTAGGCTGAACCTTTCCCACTTGGGGGCAGAAGCCTCTCCAATTCTGCTCCGGGAGGACGAGGGGAGGACCGGCCGGCTCTTGGCATCAGTTGGCACCCGCCTCAAGCTCCAGCCCTGCCTGCTGGCTCAGGACCCCTGCACTTGGCCTCCGCTGCCATTCTAGGTTGGCAAGGAAGGTTTTTCCGTCTTCATCCAGAGGAGGTTTGGCAAGCCAGAAACCCGCCTGAGTTGGCAACTTCAAAGGAGAGAGGCGGGACTGAACTGGGCTCTCTGTGGCTGCCTCTTGGCCCATCCCAGGGAGCAGCCGGCCCCAAGTGAGGTGGGCATCCCAGGCTATGTTTCCCAGCTCAGCCAAGCTGCTCCTGTAGTACAAACCACATTTCTAACTCCAACAGCACCTTCAGCATCCAGAGCACTTCAGAATGTGGGGAGAGAGGGGGACACCCGAACACCAGCGGAATTCCATGCCCCCGACCCAAAGCTGTTCTGCCTGGAGCTGCTGGAGGAAAGGGAACCGAGGCTGGGCTACAGGAGCAGGAGCAGGAACAGAATGAAGGTGACAGGGTGCCCGTAGATGCCAGGCTCCCGGGAGATGGAGAGGCAGCTACGGTGCCCTCAGCAAGAAGCCATCTCCTTAGAGGGCCTCTCCTGCAGCCAGAGGAAATTGGCAGGGTGTGGGGAGATGTAGGAAGGGACGGACGTTCCAGAGGGCCCCTCGATCAGCGGGGGATGACAGAGATCTCATAGGTCCTTGGGATGGTGCCAAACCCCACCAACATTGGGGAGAGGTCGATGTCTTCAGGGGGCACAGCTGACTTGAAGCGGAAGTGCTGAAGGATGCTGGTGAGGAAGAGGAAGAGCTCCGCACGGGCCAGGTGTTCCCCAAAGCAGTAGCGCTTTCCTGCAAAAGACCAGAGCAGAGAGGCCGGTGGGCAGGAGGACCCCCGTGTCTGCCTCCCCAATGGGGCCTGAGGGGGTCCATACTACTCAGATGCAGCAGAGGACTTGGGGGTCCCTTCTGTGGCTTCAGCATCTCTTTTGAACTTGTGCTTTGCAGAGGAAACTCAGGGTGTGTTTCTGCTCCAGCCCTCTGCTTGCCAGGCAGTGGCAGGGAGGAAGGCCTTGGGGGGACTGTCTTTGGGAGGGTTGTCTGATGTGACTTTCTGGTGGGGTGGGGGTTCACCAGTGCAGAAAGGTATGAAAGCCTCATTCTTCTGGAACTGCCCCTCCTCGTCCAGGAAGCGTTGGGGGTCAAACTCCGCAGGTCTTGCAAAATATTTGGGGTCCCTCATCGCTGTTCCCAACATGGGGAAAACCTCGGTCCCCTGAGGGCAGGAAATAAAGGAAGCATCAATTGCTCTGGCTGGGGATGATGGGAGCTATGTGGAACCCAACGTATGTGGATGCCCTTGAGGACTACCTTAGAGTGGGTGCTGAACTGTGGGAGCAGAGATATCCCCCCCTTCATACCTTGGGAATTGTGTACCCTCTTAACTGGACATCTCGGGTGACACGCCGTGGCAGTGCCAGGGGGAGAATGTCCCCAAATCTCTGTATCTCATGAATCACGGCTTCCGTGTAGGGCATCTGCAGCCTGTCCTGCATGCTGGGGGTCCGATTGACACCAATGACGCGGTCAATCTCCTCGTGGATCTTCTCTGGGGAGAGATCAGAAAAAGCAATAGGAACATCCAGATTCCACCCACAGCTGGAGAAGTTCCCTGGGCGACTTGGTCCAATCCTCCTCAGTTCCACCTACCCATGGAGTTGTGGGGGACAACGGGAGAGCTTCAAGTCCTGGAGAAAAAATGATAGAACTCCAAGAAACCTCTCAACTGCTGCTTGGGAGAAGAAGTTGGGCCTTGGAGTCTCCACTGTTCCAACCACCACCCTACACTCTGGATGATGGGTTTTATCATGGAAATTACCTTCTACCTCTGGGTACTTCAGCAGGATCAGGAATCCATAACGCAAAGTGGTGCTGACCGTCTCCGTACCACCAAAGAAGATGTTAAGCGTGGTTGCAACCAGTTCCTCCATTGTGAAGAAAGAGGTGGGGTTTTTTGCTTCCTGGGTGAGAGAAAAGGGATTTTTTAAATCAAGAGACGGGAAGCTCCACGTATTTCAGAGACCTCCTAATTTGCTGTGTTGGAGGAACTTTGATGAGGCTGACTTTGCTGTCTCGCACTGGTGTTTTGTTGAACTGTGGACCATACTTTATCGACTTGTTTGGGGTCTTGTAGGGCAGGAGTCTGGGGCGGTCCCTTCCAAAAGGCCTTTGGGTGGAGAATCTCTCCAAGGTTTCTACCTGGTCGATTCGAGTTGCCAAATAAAGGAGGAAAATAATCAAGCTCAGGGAGCACCAAGGACTCTCTGTGGGTTTATCATCCCCTCTTCTACCTGCAGCATCTTCACCAGGAAGCAGTCAATGAAATCCCGTGGGGAGTTGGGGTCCAGGGTCTCCTGGTGGGCTTTTGCCTTCTTGGCCACAAATTCCTTCAGCTCAGAAAACCTCTTGAAAGCCATTTGATGTGAGCCAGGGAGGCGCTGCACGATTCCAAAGAAGATGTCCAAGAGCTGCAGGTTGGGTGGCAGGTTGGAGGAAAGGAGGGTTTTACTGGGAGAGGAAGACCCTGGCAAGTGCAGCTGAGGTAGGAGGGGGTTGGGCAAGGCCTGGGAGAGGGAGGATCCCAGGAGACCTGTGGCCCCTGACCCTTCCCCCCCAAGTGAGTTGCTCCTTCAGAACTGCAGAAGAAGGACCACCTTCACCCGTGTGGGAGAGGAGACCAACTGCTGCCCCACACCTTCTTCACTGGGGGTGGGGGAGTAAATGCCCTTTAAGGTACATTTCAGGCAACCAAAGTCTGCGGCGACCCTGGCATTCTATCCCACGTTGGAAAAAAGGTTCTGAAATGGGCATTTCCTGAATCTGTTGAGGACACCCAAGATAGGCAGATAAACAGGAGACCTTCACTGCTTCTTCTCAAGGACCTCAGCCCCAGGGCCTCCAGGTTCAGAGCCCTAAATGGACATAGATGCTTTTCCTTTTTTTTAAATATATATTTTTTATTTATTCTTATAAAAATAAAATCATACAAACATAATTTTAAACATATTGCCGTCACAGCGCGAGAAAGCGATAACATTTAAGTAACCAAACTTAACATTACCGTCCTAATAATAGGCCTAATATTTAACACCAACATTTACACTATATACAGCCCATCTAGTTAACCTACCTACTTCAACATGGATGCTTTTCCCAAGGAGAAGCAGCAGGATGGGGGCGGGGGGGGGGTTACCCGTCCCCGGGCCGAGGAGCTGAAGCGAAAGATTTCCAGTACTGCGGTCAGCAAAGAGAGGAACTCCTGGTCTTCGTAGTCAAAGCGGCTGCCAAAGGCGATGGAGCTGATGACGTTGGACACGGAGCGGCTCAGGAAGTAGGTGGGGTCAAAGGGGGCCCCTGGGGGAGGAGAGAAGCCCTTCTTGATGCTCCTGCAGGGCCTACGGGGGGTCTGAGGATTGGCCTTGCAGACAGAGGACTCTGGGGTCTCCGCCTTGCCAGGCTCAACCTTCATCAAAGGCTTCTGGCTTCACCTCTGCCTCCTGGGGAGCAGGGAATCGGGGGGGGGCACCCTTTGGCAGTTAGAGTCCTGGCTGGGAGCTCAAACGGAGCAGCCGATGCTGTGGGCCCCCCTGGGCCAGCCTGGGAGCCCAGATCCCCAGAAATAGGATGGCTTCAGGTGTGCCCTCTGCTGAGCCCAGCAGGGAAATCTGAGCCCCCGCCCTTCCTTTGGCCACCAAGAGAACGAAAGCGACATGGACCCTGAACCAGGCCAGGCTGCCACCGGCCGTGCCAACAGTTGGGCAGGCTGAGCCAAAGCAAATAGAAACTCTGCCCCCTATAAAGAAACAAATAAAATGCCAGTGTGTGTGAGGGGAGGTGCAGGATGAGGAACCTTCCCTCGGTGGTCTTGGTGCCTTTGACAAAGCTTCTTCGGGTGGCTTAAGTCAACGTCCCATTTTGGATCTTTGGGCTGCGTTAGCCAAGCATGTGTCACTTTCTCTAGCCCTCCCCCCATGAATTGCACTCTTGCCCCCTCTTCAGGGGGATCCAGAAATCCACCTGCCTTTTGTGGCCCTCAGGGCTTCCAGCAGGAAGTGGGCTTCCTCCAGGATCCGCTCTTCGATGGATCTCTTTCCCACCCCAAAATTCCGAAGGGTCGTGATGGAGAACCGTCGCAGATGGATGGGTTTTTCCCCATTGCTGAAGGCAACTCCTGCAGACCGAAAGACAAGGGTGGTGGGGGAAGGGGTGGTGGGACCCAGAAAGGCCTCCCAACAAGTGCAGGACTGCCCAGAGCAGGAAGAGACCCTTCCTCAGAGCAGAAGCAGCGTAGAGCTCCCTCCCCGGAGGACGGAGAAGGGAGTCTCTGGGGCTCTTGAAAGGTGCGTCATGCAAAGTCAACCCTGAAATGAGAGAGGTGGAGGCTCCTGCTTAGTGCAAGGGACAGCAAATACAGCTTCCCCCACAGACGGCTGCCTCAGCAAAACCCGCCATCAAATCACTTGGGGGGGTGCAGAACTTGGAACATACCATGGCCCTGGAAGATCCAGTCAAAACTGGCCTGTTGACCCCGGTCCCGGAACGCGCTCCCCTGGTCCACCAGGGCCTCCTTAATGGCCTCGTAGCCGCACAGCACCAAGATGCGCCGGGGGCCCAGCTGGAGCGTGTAGACCGGCCCGTACGTTTCGCTCAGCTGCCGGAGAAAACGGGAAAGAGAAGAGGGAGAATTGGCTGGCAGAACGGAATTGGTCCTCCCAAGCATCTTCCCACGGCTGACCGGCTGTGACCCTGGGCAGAAGCTGCTGGACAGAGAGGGTCTCAGGGGGAAATCCCAGGGCTGGGTCTCCTGCTGTGGATCATTTGACAACATGGTTCAACCCCTGGGACCCTCAGATGCTGGGGAAGGGGGTGTTTGACCCACTCTAGAGCGGTTTAATTATTCCTGGCTAAAGGTCCTCTCTGCCTCAGGACCCTTTCCTTGCCTTTCTATCCCCCCCAATTCTGTCCCAGAGCTGCTCCCATTTCCCTCCCTGCCTGGTTCCTGAAAAGGAATCCAAGAGGAAAGGAAAGACAAGCATGTGGTGGCAATTATGAAATATTTGTCCTTATTAAAATTAGGATTTAAAATATACAGGGTCTTCTCTTCCTGGACTGCCTGTTGGTGATCCAGGATCCACAAGGCTTGAGGGCCGCTGATCAGCCCCCCGAGAAGTCCTCTTCCTCTTCCTCCACCTGAGTCCTTCTGAAGAGGTGGACAGGGACTGTCCCACTCCAGCTTTGGGGTCCTGGGCTTCCCCAGCCAGCTGGCCCTCAATGCTGGGGAGGAGCAGGCGGAAGGGCGGGGGTAGGGGCAAGGGACAGGGGGTGGGGCGGGGGAGGCCTTACCTTGATGAGTGAACTGGGCAGGTTGTTTCGGTCTATCCAGAGCAGGTTCCCAATCAGGGGGAGGGGCCTGGGCCCAGGGGGCATCTTGCCTCTTTGGCGCATTTGCTGCCAAGAGGAGAGGAGCAGGAGGCCGCCCAGGCCGAGGGCCAGCAGGAGGGTCCCTGCTCCCAGGAGATCCATGGGGACGGGCAGCTCCAGCACTTCCCAGGGGCTGCAGCCGTGGGGAGAGTCTCAGCCTGGCTCTCCAGGGACCTAATATAGGACCCGGGAAGGAGTGCAACGCCCACCTCATCATGCGGGTTGTGCAACCGCCCAGGTCTCTTCCATGCCAGGCAGGAGAGGGCATTTGTGCCAATTCATAGATATTTTTTTTTTATTGCAAAAGTTTTATTCAAACAAGTTTTCCCCCCTTTTACCCCCCCGACATATATAATATAAAATCACATACAAAAAGTATACCCCTCACCTCCCCCCGTCTTAAAATAAAGTTCTCATTCAAATATTGAGTATTATACCCCCGACCAACATGATATAAATTTAGTATAAAATACATCAATCTCTCCCTGACACCCTTTCTAAGTTAATTCAGCATCATAACATAACCATATCCCATTATACCCATCTCTATATTGCTTATCCACTTATATTTCCCCACCCTCCACCCTAACCCACCCCCACCTCCCAGTCAGTCCCACCCCCCCTGAGTTCCGCTGTACACCACTGTAAACATTCCAAACATCCCAGATATTGTTTAATCTATTCACCTATCAATCCAAACATTCCTACCTAAAAGCTACATGATATTTCCCAGTCTGATATTTATTCTGTATATAATTAATCCATTTTGCCCATTCCTGTGTGTAGCTCTCCTGCTTCTGGTCTTTTAGGAAAGCTGAAAGTTTTGCCATTTCCGCAAACCCCGCCACTTTTTGAATCCATTGAGCAATTGTCGGTACAAAATCTTTCTTCCAATGTTGAGCAATCAACAACCTAGCTGCTGTAACCATATACAAAAACAATTTTGTTTCCCCTTTACGAAAATCCTTAGTTATGCCCAATAGAAACATTTGCGGGGTAAATTCTAATCTTTTCTTAAATACGTTTTGCATAACCCACCATATTTTTATCCAAAAAGCTTTGACCTTATTGCAAGTCCACCATACATGGAAGAAAGTAGCATCTAAACACCCGCATCTCCAGCATTTAGGTTGAAAATTAGGATACATACATGATAATTTCTTAGGATCCAAATACCATCTATAAAACATTTTATAAAAATTCTCCCTTAAACTTTGTGACTGTGTAAATTTAATATTTTGAACCCATATTTTTTCCCACGTATCCAACATAACGGGTTCATCAAAATTCTGAGCCCATTTAATCATACAATCCTTGACCAACTCGCTTTCAATTCATAGATATTTAACTTGTAGGCGGAGGCAGCTCAGGCACCAAAAGGGTGGGGTGGGGGAGGGGCGTTACTTCAAGACCTGCCTTAAGCAATAGTTGTGTTCTTCAACATCCCCACTTTTCCTTCTAAGCCAAGGGCCACACCAACCATAGCAATCACCTGCGCCAAAGAACCCATAGTGACCTCCATGACGTTATTGCACAGATGATGCAAATTATCATTTTGTGGGGGGGGGGGGGAAGAAAGGGAACCTTTGAAGTGGAGTTTTCTTCACCCATCCTGGGCCAAAACCAAAGACTCGAACGGAGGCTTCAGCCAAAGGGTCGAATGGAGTCAGGGGCTGCAGAGGGAGCATGAATATGCAGGGCAAGGAGCGCTCAGTGATTGGGTGATTTGGGTGAACTCCCAGTGGGTGAGGCCCCCCCCTCCTGAGGCTGTGGGAGCTCCATCACTGGAGGCTTTTAAGAAGAGACTGGACATCCATGTGTCTAAAATAGTCCAGGGTCTCCTGCCTGAGCTGGGCTTGGACCAGCTGACTTCCAACGTCCCTTTCAACTCGGTTATGCTCTCAGCCTCCTATTCTGAGAACTGGCAGCCCAGCGGTCTGTGGGGAGTGATTTGATCTTGGAGGGGAAGCCGGACCTGGCAGGCATTACGGAGACCTGGTTGGGCCAGGAGGGGGGAATACCCCTCGTTGAGATGTGCCCACCGGGCTACCGGGCATTTCATCAGCCACGAGCCCAGGGTAGGGGTGGGGTGGTGGTGGAGGTCGTTATTAAGGAGGATCTGGATCTGAGGGAGACCACTGTGCCTCAGAGTCCCCTTGGGGAGAGGGAGCGGTCTAGAAATTAAATTATCTTATCTTATCTTATCTCAGACAGTCGGCTGTGAGTCCCTATGCGTGAAGTGGGGCCATGGGAGGCAGTTGGGCTTGCTGATTGTGTACTTGGCTCCCTGCTATGTGTCAGCAGCCCTACCCGACCTCCTCAGTGTGATAGCCAAGGTGGCAGTTGACACCCCGAAACTATTAGTCCTGGGGGATTTCAACCTGCCATCGGTAGGCGAAGCTTCTGAGGCGGCGCAGGAATTCATGGCCTCCATGACGGCCATGGAACTGACCCAGTTAGTTCATGGCCCCACCCACGCTGGGGGACACATGCTAGACCTAATTTTGGTCTCTGGCCAGTGGTCAAGTGATCTTGGTTTAGGGGAATTAGTCATCGAACCCCTGTCATGGTCAGATCACTCGCTCCTTCGGCTGGACTTCCAAACCGCTGCACCCCACCGCGGGGAGGCGGAACCGGAAATGGTGAGATGGTTCCGCCCCAGGCGCCTGATGGACCCGGAGAGGTTCCAGAGGGAGCTTGGGCCAATACCCGAGACCCTGACCCGCGACTCGACTGAGGACCTGGTGGCCGCCTGGAATACGGTGACCGCGGGGGCCCTGGATCGGGTCGTGCCCTTGTGGCCTCTCACTCGGCGCCGGCCCACCCTGGCTCCCTGGTGCTCCGAGGAGTTGAGGGGGATGAAGTGTCGAAGGAGATGCCTAGAGAGCATTTGGAGGACGACCCGTGCCGAATCTGACGAGACACTAGTAAGATCTCATTTGAGGACCTATCTAGTGGCGATAAAGGCGGCGAAACGAAATTATTTCTCTGCTCTTATCGTGTCTGCAGGTAACCGGCACGCCGCCCTGTTTCAGGTGACCTGCTCCCTTCTTCACCAGAGGGCGCGGGATGCACCCCTACAGGGTCGTGCGGAGGAATTTGGAGGTTACCTGCAAGCTAAAATCGATCGATTCGGGACGGATTAGCCTCCGATTGGGCTAGTTCAGACAGGCTGACAGAGGCAGGTCTTGAGACTGTTATTTGGGAAGAGTTTAATCCTGTGACTCCCGAGGACATGGACAGGATGCTGGGGCGACTGAACGCCACCACATGTTTATTGGACCCGTGTCCCTCCTGGTTGGTACTGGCTTCCCGGGAGGTGACACGAGGCTGGCTCCAGAGAATTATTAATGCTTCTTTGAGTGAGGGGTTTATGCCAACTGCCTTGAAAGAGGCGGTGGTAAGACCCCTCCTCAAGAAGCCCTCCCTGGATCCAGCTATTTTGGCTAACTATTGTCCGGTCTCCAACCTCCGCTTCTTGGCGAAGGTTGTTGAGAGTGTGGTGGCGAGACAGTTCCCTCAGCACCTGGAGGAAACTGTCTATCTGGACTCGCGCCAGTCCGGCTTCCGGCCTGGGCACAGCACAGAGACTGCATTGGTCGTGTTGGTGGATGATCTCTGGAGAGCCAGGGACAGAGGTTGTTCCTCTATCCTGGTCCTGTTAGATCTCTCAGCGGCTTTCGATACCATCGACCATGGTATCCTATTGCACCGGCTGGAGAGGTTGGGGCTGGGAGGCACCGTTTTGCGGTGGTTCTCCTCCTACCTCTCCGACCGGTCACAATTTGTGTTGACAGGGGGGCAGAAGTCGACGTCGAGGCACCTCACATGTAGGGTGCCGCAGGGGTCGGTCCTCTCGCCTCTCCTGTTCAACATCTATATGAAGCCGTTGGGTGAGATCATCCATGGTTTTGGGGTAGAATTCCATCAGTACGCTGATGATACTCAGCTGTACATTTCTACCCCCAAACCACCCCAACGATGCCATCAAAGTGATGACTGGAGGCCGTGCGAGTCTGGATGGGGAGAAACAGGCTTAGACTCAACCCGTCCAAGACCGAGTGGCTGTGGCTTCCAGCGTCACGTTACAACCAGTTGGTTCCATCACTGGCCATTGGGGGCGAATCACTGGCCCCCACAGAGAGGGCTCGCAACTTGGGTGTCCTCCTGGACTCTCGGCTGTCGTTAGACGATCACATGACAGCCGTGGCCAGGGGGGCTTTCTATCAAGTTCGCTTGATTCGCCAGTTGCGTCCCTTTCTGGATCGTGACGCTCTACGCACGGTCACTCACGCCCTCGTCACTTCCCGCCTGGACTACTGCAATGCTCTCTACATGGGGCTGCCCTTGAGGTCTATCCGGAGGCTCCAGTTAGTACAGAATGCGGCCGCGCAGGGGATTCTGGGAGCCTCAAGATTCTCCCACGTGACACCTCTCCTGCGTGAGCTGCACTGGCTGCCTGTGGCTTTCCGGGTGCGCTTCAAGGTGCTTGTAACCACCTTCAAAGCGCTCCATGGCACGGGGCCTGGCTACTTGCAAGACTGCCTCCTGCTACCAAATACCTCCCACCGACCTGTTCGCTCCCACAGATTAGGCCTCCTCAGGGTGCCGTTGGCCAAACAATGCCGCCTGGCGACCCCCAAGGGGAGAGCCTTCTCTGTGGCAGCCCCTGTCCTCTTGAACGATCTACCCCCCGACCTACGTACGATCACCAACCTGCGCCTCTTCCGTTGGGTTCTGAAAACATACTTATTCCGTGAGGCCTGCCTGGTTTAGTAGCTCTTAATTTGGGTATTTTAAATTGGTTTTAATTCAAATTTTTAATTGGTTGTATTTAACTCGAATTTTTAGAACGAGCCCTAATTTAATTTAATATTATTTTAGAATGTCGTATGTATTGATGTTTTTATATGCTTTTATTGATGCCTGTTCACCGCCCTGAGTCCCGCAAGGGAGAAGGGCGGTATATAAATTTAATAAATCGTTAAACCGTTAAACCGTTAAACCAACATCCCTTTCAAGTCGGTTATGCTCTCAGCCTCCTATTCTGAGAACTGGCAGCCCAGCGGTCTGTGGGGAGTGGCCAGCTAGCCTCTGCAGGGCAGGGAGGGGCTTGACGCTGGAGCCAATGGCCATTCGGGCTGCCACTCATTCAGGGCAAGGAGAGACTGGAGGCCACCTGCTGGGAGGGGGGGACGGAAAGGAGCTGGCAGATGCACAGGCGATGGGCAGGGGATGCCCATGTCCCCCTGTGCCACTCTGCCCTCCGCAAGCGATGTGCGTAGGTGACGTGGCAGGGGGAAAAGGCCACCTCGATTCTCCCAGGGAGGAATCGGCTGCAGCCACTTCAGAGTTCCTGTGGTTCCTGCCCCTGATTGCTGGACTGTCCGAAGGCTTGAGCAGGTGGCTCTTTGTGGCCGCTTTGGTCCAAGCCAAGAAGATGAATGGACCTGAGGTTCAAAGAGAGCGGTGCGAGCAGGTGCTCATTGCAAAGGGATCCCAGCTGCTCTTTTCCCAGGTAGCCTGGAAAGGATCCTTAAGGGTGGACCTTTTGCTTATCGTCAGGATCGGCCAAATCACAGTCAGTGGGGATCCAAGCAACAGCTGCGCACCTCGCCAGTATTCCTGGCCAGTCCTGGCAATTCTGCTAAAGGATTCTGAATCACCCCTAACCACCATCATGGGGAACCCTGCCTTACCCTAACGGGGCTCCCTCTGTGCCTTTGCCAAATCCCTTCGTGGGCCATTGGCTGCCGCCCAGGTGGAGACCTGGGTGGGGCCCTTGAAGGCAGCAGAGGGCCAGGAAAAGGAGATGATGTGAGCAATGGAGGCGCAAGGCAGCTCTCAGCAGGGTTTGCAACAGAAGAGAGTTGGGGAGGCTGCAAGGCGTCTCCTGCGGATCCCAGCTTCCAGTAGACGAGCAGGGGTGGGGGATCCCCAGTGCCAGACATTTCGGGGAAGCCTAGAGGAGATCTGAATGAAACATGGCTGCAGGATCGGAAATTCTGCTCAGGAAGGACGGGAAAAAGGCAGGCTGGCTCTTGGCATCCACTGGCGCCAGCCTCAGCTCCAGGTCTGCCTGCTGGCACAAGACCCTTCAATTTCACCTCCGCTTCCATGTTAGGTTGGCAAAGTATGTTTATTTAACAGTCAACATACAGAGGAGACATTACAAGACAGAAACTCGCGTGAATTGGCAACTTTAAAGGAGAGAGGCAGGATTGAACTAGACCTGTTTTTCATAGCGCCCAGAGGCAGGACAAGAAGCAACGGAGAGAAACTCATCAAGGAAAGAGGCAACCTGGAACTAAAGAGAAATTTCTTAACAGCGAGGGACAATCAGTGGAATAGTTTCTCTCCAGAAGGTGTGGAGGCACCCAACACTGGAGATTTTAAAGAAGAGGTTGGACAACCATTTGTCAGAAATGATATAAGATCACCTTCTTGTGCAGAGGGTTGGAAGAGAAGACCTCCAAGGTCCCTTCCAACTCTCTTATTCTCTCTCTGCCCCTTTGCCCATCCCAGAGATCAACCTGCCCAAAACATTAAGCATGCCAACCAAAAGATGGAAGGAATGTGGCTCCAGTGAGGACTGTGGGACTTGTGGGTCTCCTTCACAGTGGGGTGAGAATGGGGGAGACCAAGACACCGCAGCTGAACTCCCCCACACACACACACATTCCTGAAGCCAAGTGGCCAGAGCTGCTGCAGGGAAGGGCACAGAGGTTGGGGTATGGGAGCCAGAGTGCAATGCAGGGGATGGGGTCCCCATAGGTGCCAGGCTCTCTGGAGATGGAGAGGGAGCTGTGGTGCCCTCATGAAGAGGGCCATGTCCTCAGAGGGCATCTGCTGGACTTAGAAGGTCACCAGGAAGGAATTGGCAGGGCGGGGAGAGACACGGAAAGCAACTTTGGAGAGGCTCCAGAAGCCCCTGCCTCAGCGGGGCATGACCGAGATCTCATAGGTCCTTGGGATCGAGGCAAACCCCACCAACAGTGGGGAGAGGTCGATGTCTTCAGGGGGCACAGCTGACTTGAAGCGGAAGTGCTGAAGGATGCTGGTGAGGAAGAGGAAGAGCTCCGCACGGGCCAGGTGTTCCCCAAAGCAGTAGCGCTTTCCTGCAAAAGACCAGAGCAGAGAGGCCGGTGGGCAGGAGGACCCCCGTGTCTGCCTCCCCAATGGGGCCTGAGGGGGTCCATACTACTCAGATGCAGCAGAGGACTTGGGGGTCCCTTCTGTGGCTTCAGCATCTCTTTTGAACTTGTGCTTTGCAGAGGAAACTCAGAACTGTGGTCAGGGTGTGTTTCTGCTCCAGCCCTCTGCTTGCCAGGCAGTGGCAGGGAGGAAGCCCTTGGGGGGACTGTCTTTGGGAGGGTTGTCTGAGGTGACTTTCTGGTGGGGTGGGGGCTCACCAATGCAGAAAGGTATGAAAGCCTCATTCTTCTGGAACTGCCCCTCCTCATCCAGGAAGCGTTGGGGGTCAAACTCCACAGGTCTTGCAAAATATTTGGGGTCCCTCATCGCTGTTCCCAACATGGGGAAAACCTCGGTCCCCTGAGGGCAGGAAATAAAGAAGCATCAATTGCTCTGGCAGGGGATGATGGGAACTATCATCCACTACCACTACCTGTGGCCTTTCGAGTGCACTTCAAGGTTCTGACGACCATCTTTAAAGCGCTCCATGGCTCGGGACCTAGTTATATGCGAGACCGCCTCCTGCCCCATACATCCTTTCGTCCGATCCGCTCCCACAGAGAGGGCCTTCTCAGGGTGCCATTGGCCGGGCAATGCCAGTTGGCGATACCCAGGGGAAGGGCCTTCTCTGTGGCGGGCCCGGCCCTCTGGAACGACCTACCCCCTGAACTCCGCACCATCTCAGACCTCCGCCTCTTCCGCCAGTGTCTTAAGACTCACCTTTTCCATCAAGCCGGCCTAACGTTACCTCCCGTTGTGACTGCTCCTAGATAGTTTTAATTTGGGGGATTTTAATCGATTTTAGCACAGGGTAGGAATTTAATATGTTTTTAAATTTTGTATTTTGTAATATTTGTTATGTTTTAAATTTCCTGTGCGCCGCCCTGGGTCCTTTTAGGAGAAGGTGCGGGGTATAAATCTAAATTTAAAAAAAAATCCAACATATGTGGAAGACTGCTACCCTTGAGGAAAACCTTAGAGTGGGTGCTGAAGTGTGGGAGCAGAGATATTCCCCCTTAATACCTTGACAATTGTGTATCCTCTTAACTGGACATCTTGGGTGACACGCCGTGGGACTGATAAGGGTATCAGGTCCACAAATCTCTGTATCTCATGAATCACGGCTTCCGTGTAGGGCATCTGCAGCCTGTCCTGCATGCTGGGAGTCCGATTGACACCAATGACACGGTCAATCTCCTCGTGGATCTTCTCTGGGAAGAGATCAAAAAGAGGGAGACTAGGAAGCAGAGGAGATCCACTTCTGACCTTCCACTTCTGACCTGGGGACCCCCAGCAGCTTCCTGAGGAGGCAGGAAGAGCTCCCTTCATGCAGGAGACCACATGGCATATCTGAATTTATCATATATTAGTTCTTGGGAAAAACTAGTGGTAAGAAGTGCTCAACAAGCAGTGTGTTGTGGGGAGATGAAAAGCATGGAAATATTTGAGTTGAGAGTGGACAACTATCTTGACATTTTGATGTGGACTAGTGATTAAGGTGAGGGATGAGGATCAGAAAAATCCAGATTCCACCCACAGCTGGAGAAGTTCCCTGGGCGACTTGGTCCAATCCTTCTGAGTTCCACCTACCCATGGAGTTGTGGGGGACAACGGGAGAGGAAGAGCTTCAGTGCCTGGGGAAAAAATGATAGAACTCCAAGAAACCTCTCAACTGCTGCTAGGGGGAAGGAAATGGGCCTTGGAGTCTCCACTGTTCCAACCACCACCCTGCCCTCTGGATGATGGGATGATGGGATGATGGGTTGCAGCTATGTTATAACCCTTTTAAGACTCTGATGGGAGGTCCACGCAGGTCCATATATATGTGGTCATTAGAGGGTGTTTCTTCCTCTCATCGTGTATTTCATTTCTCCCCTTGTGTCCGTAGCTGAGTGGTAACGAATTTATCTACCATGTGTTTGTCTGTCTATATTTGTATATAAAACCACTATTAATTGTATAAAGGCTGTGTGTTTTGCTCCTGGGGTTTATCTCATAATACTAGTCATAACTCTGACAGATTTTATTTCTCTGTTGCCATAGAAGTTACCTTCCATCTGAAAATAACAGGAAAACATATAGATTTCAAACCTGAACTCTTCCTGCTTGGACTTACTTTAGAAACATTTGACAAAAATTTGAAATACTTAATTGTAAATATCTTGACAGCCGCTAGAATCGTCTTTGCAAAAAATTGGAGAAATGACAAATTACCATCACAGGAAGAAATTATTTATAAAATTATGGAATGTGCAGAGATGAGTAAATTAACATTTGAAATTAGAGAGCAAGACAGCGAACAATTCTATGAAATTTGGAATAAATTTTATCAATGGCTGGAAACAAGGGGGAACTAAGCAATATAACAATACACATTATATTATTATATAACTTGAAGAAATTTTTGTTTTTAGAAAGATAAAATAATTTATTTTAGTACGATAAAATTACCTCTAGAAAACAATGGTATAACATGTGAAGATTATCTGTTCTTATTCTGTTGGTCTTTCTTTTTTTTTTCTATTTAATATCTTGTTTATATACTCAAGAGTTAGGGGATAAAGATTTATTTCATAAATGGAAATGTTAATATATGATGCAAAAGTGATATATATACAGATTAATATCTTTGTGAAATTAAGCACGGGCGTACAGAGCGTTTGTCTGAACGACATGTTGTATAAAACACGAAATGAATGATGCTTCTTTATTTATTTTCAAAAAATTAAAAAAAAAATCAAAAAAAAAAAAGAAGTTACCTTCCACCTCTGGGTACTTCAGCAGGATCAGGAATCCATAGCGCAAAGTGGTGCTGACCGTTTCCGTACCACCAAAGAAGATGCTAAGCGTGGTTGCGACCAGTTCCTCCATGGAGAAGAAAGAGTCGGGGTTTTTGGATTCCTTGATATGGCACAAAAGGGAAAGGTTTCAGGAAGTTTGCCTCTCTAGTTCAGCATATTGGTCAACATAATTACCCCCCTCCCCCTCCCAGCCAGCACAGGCATCTACTTGGCAGTCAGAGGCATCTCCTTCTGAGTGGCCTCAGCTACACTTAGGGGCAGCCCTGGAGCTCCAGGTATTTCACAGCTTTCCTAATTTCCTGATATCAGACCTTCTTTAGAAGTCTGAAAACCCTGAAAACGAGACTGACTTTGATGCCAACGCTGGACATTTGTTGAACTGAACTGTGAACCATTCATTTCATTTCATTTCATTTATTCGACTTATTAACCGCCCCCTCTCCCCAAAGGGACTAGGGGTGGTGCACAGGAAAATATAAAAATACAATACATCACAATAAATACATAAATACTTAAAACTATATTAAATGATACCCTGTGCTAAAAACTACCCCATTAAAAATCCCTAAAGCCCGATATAAAATTTCTCTACTAAACAACTGAGACTGAAAACGGTAGGTTAGGCCAGGCTGGCCTGTTGAAAAAAGTAGGTTTTTAGTTGCTGGCGGAAGGAGCGGAGGTCTGTGATAGACCTCCGGAAGGAAGGAGCGGAGGTCTGTGACCTTCGGGGGGAAGGTCGTTCCAGAGGGTCGGGCCCGCCACAGAGAAGGCCCTTCCCCTGGGCGTCACCCGCTGGCATTGCCTAGTAGACGGCACCCGGAGAAGTCCCTCTCTGTGGGAGCGAATCGGCCGAAGGGATGTATGGGGTAGGATGCGATCCTGCAGATAACTAGGTCCCATGCCATGGAGCGCTTTGAAGATGGTGACCAGCACCAGGAGCGGCAAGAGGACCGACCCCTGAGGCACCCCACAAGTGAGTGACCTCGAGGTCGACCTCTGTCCTCCTGTCAACACAAATTGCGATCGACCGGAGAAGTAGGAGGAGAACCACCGTAAAACGGTGCCCCTCACCCCCAGCCCCTCCAGCTGATGCAATAGGATACCATGGTCGATGGTATCAAAAGCCGCCGAGAGATCTAATAGGACCAGGATGGAGGACGAACCCCCATCTCTGGCCCTCCAGAGATCATCAACCAACGCGACCAATGCCGTCTCTGTGCTGTGACCGGGCCAGACCTTGACCACAGCCTTGTCCAGGGCTTTAGGCTCTTGTAGAGCAGGAATCTGGAGCAGTTCCTTTGATTGGACCAAGAGCCTTCGACTGAGAATCTGCCAAAGGTTTGTACCTGGTCTCTCTTGAGTTGGTTTGTTTGTTTAGTGCATGGTATATCATTCATGGACTAGCAACATATATAAACATTTCACCTAGATGAATAAAACAATGAAGTATAAACGTCAAAAAGATCTATGTTCAAACACTGGTATGTGCCCTCAGCTAGTCACCATAATAATAATAATAATAATTTAATACTTATAGACCGCACCCTCTCCCCACAGGGACTCGGGGCGGTCTACCATATGATCTACAGTTTCTCTTCTAACGTCCCATCGCCCTTTGGGGCTTCGACTGCATCATTACTCCTGCAAGGATTAATTATAAACAGGATAGAGGCCACAATACATGAATGCTTGCCTGTGGAACAAAGGTACTGCTGACAAGCCTGGAGCTGTGTAGACCAAGGGCTAAGCCTAACAGGCTGTGCTGAATGAGGCCTCAGAACCACGACCCGGTTTGTGGGTCCAACTGCGGCATAGGTATGTCAGATATCGCGGCAACAATGGGATGCATATTTCAGTTGCTCTGACTGTATTTCTCTGCACATCAATCGTCCCATTAATCAGGTCATGGTGCCCCCCCCCCCACTTCTACCTGCAGCATCTTCACCAGGAAGCAGTCAATGAAATCCCGTGGGGAGTTGGGGTCCAGGGTCTCCTGGTGGGCTTTTGTCTTCTTGGCAATAAATTCATTCAGCTCTGAAGACCTCTTGAAAGCCATTTGCTGTGAGCCAGGGAGGCGCTGCACAATGTCGAAGAAGATGTCCAAGAGCTGCAGGTCGGGTGGCAGATTGGAGAAGGGAGGAAAGGAGGGTTTTACCGGGAGAGGAAGACCCTGGCAGGTGTAGCTGAGGTGGGAGGGGATTGGGCAAGGCCTGGGAGGGGGACATGAAGTATCCCAGGAGACCTGTGGCCCCTGACCCTTCCCTTTGCCCCTGAGTGAGCTGCTCCTTCAGGTCTGCAGAAGAAGGACCTCCTTCATCAGTGGGAGAGGAGAGGGGGGTACCTGTCCCTGGGCTGAGGAGGCGAAGCAAAAGATTTTGTTCACTGCGGTCAGCAAAGAGAGGAACTCCTGGTCTTCGTAGTCAAAGCGGCTGCCGAAGATGATGGAGCTGATGACGTTGGACACGGAGCGGCTCAGGAAGTAGGTGGGGTCAAAGGGGGCCCCTGGGGGGGAGAAGAGACTTCTAGGCCCAAAGCAACTGGAAACACTTGGCGTCACACCTACCCCCCATAAGGAAAGTGTGCTTGAGGGGGTCTGGTTGAAGCTGGCTCTGGTTGCAGAGCTCCTAGGAGTGGTCTGGATCCCTCCTTCAACTGGACAGCCTCACCTCTGGGGCCTTGCAGAGTGGGGGATGGGCGGCTGGGGTACCAGGAAGGGGAAATCTCCCCTTGGGGCTTTGCACATGTTGCATGGCTAAAGTCAGGGTCCCCTTTTGGATCTTGGGGCTTTGCTGACCAGGCCTGAGCCATTTCCCCCCCCCCCATGATTTACCCCCTTGCCCCACTTCAGGGGGCTCCAGAAATCCACCTGCCTTTTGTGGCCCTCAGGGCTTCCAGCAGGAAGTGGGCTTCCTCCAGGATCCGTTCCTCGATGGATCTCTTTCCCACCCCAAAACTCCGGAGGGCCGTGATGGAGAATCGTCGCAGCTCTCTGGCCTTTTCCCCATTGCTGAAGGCAACACCTGTGGACCAAAAGAGAAGGGGGCGGGGAAGGTGTGTTGGCACCAAAAAAAAACCCTCCCAGCAGAGGCAGAGACTTCGCCCTTCTGAGCCCCTCCTTAGAGCAGCTTTCCTGGGTGTCAGAGAAGGGCGTCTCTTTGGGGTCTTGAAAGGTGGCTCATGATGTGCCTATCCATCCAGGATTCCTAGGGATCTAACATATTGTGTGTTCCAGCTCTCCTGCTCAGCACAGGGGCTGCAAACACTGCTGACCATCACCAAATCATTGAGAGACCCAGAGCCTGGACCGTACCATGGCCCTGGAAGATCCAGTCAAAGGTGGCTTGCTGACCCCGGTCCCGGAACGCGCTCCCCTGGTCCACCAGGGCCTCCTTAATGGCCTCGTAGCCGCACAGCACCAAGATGCGCCGGGGGCCCAGCTGGAGCGTGTAGACCGGCCCGTACGTTTCGCTCAGCTGCCGGAGAAACCGGGAAAGAGAACAGGGAGAATTGCCTGGCAGAACGGAATTGGTCCTTCCGAGCATCTTCCCACGGCTGACCGGCTGTGACCCTGGGCAGAAGCTGCTGGACAGAGAGGGTCTCAGGGGGAAATCCCAGGGCTGGGTCTCCTGCTGTGGATCATTTGACAACATGGTTCAACCCCTGGGACCCTCAGATGCTGGGGAAGGGGGTGTTTGACCCACTCTAGAGCGGTTTAATTATTCCTGGCTAAAGGTCCTCTCTGCCTCAGGACCCTTTCCTTGCCTTTCTATCCCCCCCAATTCTGTCCCAGAGCTGCTCCCATTTCCCTCCCTGCCTGGTTCCTGAAAAGGAATCCAAGAGGAAAGGAAAGACAAGCATGTGGTGGCAATTATGAAATTTTTGTCCTTATTAAAATTAGGATTTAAAATATACAGGGTCTTCTCTTCCTGGACTGCCTGTTGGTGATCCAGGATCCACAAGGCTTGAGGGCCGCTGATCAGCCCCCCGAGAAGTCCTCTTCCTCTTCCTCCACCTGAGTCCTTCTGAAGAGGTGGACAGGGACTGTCCCACTCCAGCTTTGGGGTCCTGGGCTTCCCCAGCCGGCTGGCCCTCAATGCTGGGGAGGAGCAGGCGGAAGGGCGGGGGTAGGGGCAAGGGACAGGGGGTGGGGCGGGGGAGGCCTTACCTTGATGAGTGAACTGGGCAGGTTGTTTCGGTCTATCCAGAGCAGGTTCCCAATCAGGGGGAGGGGCCTGGGCCCAGGGGGCATCTTGCCCCTTCGGCGCATTTGCTGCCAAGAGGAGAGGAGCAGGAGGCCGGCCAGGCCGAGGGCCAGCAGGAGGGTCCCTGCTCCCAGGAGATCCATGGGGACGGGCAGCTCCAGCACTTCCCAGGGGCTGCAGCCGTGGGGAGAGTCTCAGCCTGGCTCTCCAGGGACCTAATATAGGACCCGGGAAGGAGTGCAACGCCCACCTCATCATGCGGGTTGTGCAACCGCCCAGGTCTCTTCCATGCCAGGCAGGAGAGGGCATTTGTGCCAATTCATATCTATTCAAATTGTAGGTGGAGGCAGCTCAGGAGCCACAATTTTGTTTTTTAATTATAGGATAAATTAAAGGCTGTGGGAACGTCAATAACCGCATTCATCAAAGATCTCCATGGGGACCTAGCTTAGCCAATGAGTAAATGCATTTTAGAATTTTAATTGGGATTTTTAGTACAGGCTTTTGTTTAATTTATTCTTAACTTCTCTGTATTTATTGTTATTTATTGATTTTAATTTCCTGTGCACCGCCCTGGGTCCATTTCAATGGAGAAGGGCGGTTCTATAAATCTAAATAAATAAAATTAAATTGAATTAAATCTCCATGGGGACCTCCTGAGCACCCCAAAGTTATCACCCAGTTGATGCAACTTAGAGATGTTTTTTGGTAGTGGGGGTGGGGGTGCAGGAAGGAAAGCTTTGCTCTGAGCAGGGAGTTTGTATTATCTGGGGCAGATCCCAGGAGGCCGATGCAACGTTGAATGGCGGGAGTGGCTGCAGGAGGACCATGAATAAGCCGGGCAAGGAACGTTCCTTGATTCAACTCCAAAGAGCTTTTACAGATACAGCAAAGACCCTGCAGTTCAGAGGTCTGGGGCAGGGGGGAGGAGGGGATGATGGGCATTGGCCTCTGCAGGGCCCTTAGGAGCCGTGGTTACTTTGCTTTCTTAAATGAGAGGCTGAAGAGCACATTTATTTATTTATTTATTTATTTATTTATTTATTTATTTATTTATTTATTTATTTATTGTCGAATTTATATAACCGCACCCGCTCCCCGAAGGGACCCGGGGCGGTGCACAGGAAGTTAAAACACACAATATAAAATATAAATAATTAAAATCAAATTAAATTAATTATCCCTGTGCTAAAATTTAAAAAGTTAAAACATAATTCATTTAAAACCCAATTAAAACAATTTATGATACAGACTGAAGGCTAGGTAATTAACTTAGGCCAAACCGGCCTGATGGAAAAGGAGTGTCTTTAATTTCTGGCGGAAGGTGCGGAGGTCCGTGGTTGTTCTGAGGTCGGGGGGTAGGTCGTTCCAGAGGGTTGGGCCCAACACAGAGAAGGCCCTTCCCCTGGCCGTCGCCCACTGGCATTGCCTGATGGACGGCACCCGGAGAAGTCCCTCTCTGTGGGAGCGGATCGGCCGCAAGGATGTATGAGGTAGGATGCGGTCTCGCAGGTAGCTTGGTCCCATGCCATGGAGCGCCTGTTTGGAAGGGGGTGATGGAACGGAGCCAGGAGATCCCTCGGATGGGGTCTCAGTTTGTGTCAAAGCATGGAGCAGGTCCATTTGCGATAGCTGGGGAACGGACTTGCTAGATCCTCTGGGAATGGTTTTAGCCCATGGGACCTGTGGAATGGAGCGGATCCTCTGGGCCATTAAGCGACTACCTGCTTATTAGCTCCCTGTCCCTCCAGGCGGGTGACCTGCAGGTCCAAGTAGTGAGTGATGAATGGTGCGGTGTGTGTGTGTGTTTCCAGCACTGTACAAAGAGGCCTTGGTGCCCCCCTCGTCAGGAAACTATCACTGGACCCCAGTTCTCTGGCCAATATCTGACCAGTGTCCCTGTCCCCTCTCTAAGGAAGGTCTTGGAGACAGTGGTTGCCTTGCACCTCCAGAGGGTGCTGGATGAAACGAATTATCATGAAACGCCTAGTTATATGCGAGACCGCCTCCTGCCCCATACATTCCTTCGGCCGATCCGCTCCCACAGAGAGGGCCTTCTCAGGGTGCCGTTGGCAGGGCAATGCCGTCTGGCGACACCCAGGGGGAGAGCCTTCTCTGTGGCGGGCCATGCCCTTTGGAACAACCTACCCCCTGAATTGCGTACCATGACCGACCTCCGCCTCTTCCGCCAGTGTCTAAAGACACATCTTTTTCAGCAAGCCGGCCTAGCCTAACATCCTGTGGGGACTATTTTAGAGAGTTTTAAATTGGGGATTTTAAAATTGGTTTTAGCATAGGACTAGAATAATTTAATATATTCTTTGTATGTTTTTAAATTCCTGTGCGCCGCCCTGGGTCCTCTGTGGAGAAGGGCGGGATATAAACATGATTAAATAAAATAAGTAAATCAGTCAGGATTCAGGCTGAGTTATGGAATTGGAACAGCCCCGGAGGTTTGTGCACCAGAGGAGAGAACTGCCCCCTCCCTCTGGCCCTTTGCCAGCTTGGCCTGGGGTCCCGGTGGGTAAGAAGGCCTGATCCCTCTCCCGTCCAGCCCTTCGCTACTTTGGTTGGGGGGGTTGTTCTTTCTAATATTTGTGTGGTTTCAGGGGTGGGTTGCTGCTGGTTTTACTACCGATTCACAACCTGTCCACGTGACAGATGTGTGCTGCACATGTGTGAGCTGTTCAATGTAGATTGTTCTTCATGCATGCACAGAACAATGGACAGTGAAATGTGCACAGTCACTAAAATCCAAAATGCCAGAGGCCCAGCGGTGACGAGGGAAACGGTTTGGGGGCATGGAAGGCCTGGGTTGCTGCCGGTTCTGCCACCCAGGCCTGACTTCCACTCCCAGTTCAGCTGAACCGGCCACAACCCACTTCTGGTTTTAACCTTTGAAGGATTCCTGGAAAGGATTCTTGAAGGTGAGCCTTTCCCACCTCAGGACAGGAGAATCTCAAACTCTGCTCAGGACAGGCGAGGGAAGGATGGGTCGGCTCTTGGCAATGGCTGGCACCAACCTCAAGACCCAGTCCTGCCTGCTGGCACAGGACCCTTGAAGCTGACCTCTGCTTCCAATGAATATTTATTTGTATACGAAACACATCAATATACAGAGAGATTGCAAGGCAGATACCCACCTGAGTTGGCAACTTCGTGGAAAAGGGGCAGGATTGAACTAGACTCTCTGCTGCTGCCCCTTTGCCCACCCAACGATCAGCCTGCAAAAATTGTTGCCAGTCAAAAGCTCTCTGAATTGTGGACATCTCGGGCACATTTCCCAGCTCAGTCAAGCTTCTTCTGTCCTGGCTACACTCATTGCTTAGTATTTCTAACTCCATCAGCACCTTCAGCACGCAGAGGACTGTCAGAGTGTGGGAGGGGAAGGTGGGGGGAGACCAGAGCACCAAGGCTGAACTTGGCCCCCCCACCCCAGACACACCTGAAGCTGATCTGCCTGGAGCTGCTGGAGGGAAGGGCACAGAGGTTGGGCTACAGCAGCAGGAGCTGCAATGCAACGCAGGGGGTGGATGCAATGTAGGTACCAGGCTCTCTGAAGATGGAGGCAGCTGCGGTGCCCTCAACAAGAGACTTCTGCACCCAGAAGCTTTTCAGGACGGAGCTCACAAGGCAGGAGGTGATCTGGAAAGAAACTTGGACCCCTCACTCAGCGAGGGATGGCCGAGATCTCATAGGTCCGTGGGATCGTGCCAAACCCCACCAACATTGGGGAGAGGTCGATGTCTTCGGGGGGCACAGCTGACTTGAAGCGGAAGTGCTGAAGGATGCTGGTGAGGAAGAGGAAGAGCTCTGCAGGGGCCAGGTGTTCTCCTAAGCAGTCGCGCTTTCCTGCAAAACACCAGAGCAGAGAGGGTGGTGGGCAGGAGGACCCTCGTGTCTTCCTCCCCAATGGGGCCTGAGGATGACTTTGGGGATGCAATGGAGGGCTTGAGGGTCCCTTCTCAGACTGCCCCAGTATCTGCTGATAGAGTTCTACAGAGAATCATTGAATCTGTTATTTGTACCTCTATAACTCTCTAGTTTGGCACAGCAGGCGAACAGGATAGGTCCAGACTTCAACGGATAGTTAGGATTGCAGAAGAAAACAATTGCAACTAGCCTGCTTTCAACTGAGGACCGGTACACTGCATGGATTTCTGTCCCATTCTGCCCCATTTGATTCTAGCCTCAGCATCTCTTCTGAATTTATGCTTTCTGGATTGAGTTGACAACATGCCAAGCGGAATGAGCCAGGATGTGTTTCTGGATGACCCTCTACATACCAGGGAGGGGCAGGGAGGAAACAGGGGTGACCTTTGGGGGAGGGTTGTCTGAGGTGACTTTCTGGCTGAGGAAATGCTGAGGTGGGGGCTCACCAATGGAGAAGGGCATAACAGCTTCATTCTTCTGGAACTGCCCCTCCTCGTCCAGGAAGCGTTGGGGGTCAAACTCCGCAGGTCTTGCAAAATGTTTGGGGTCCCTCATCGCTTTTCCTAACATGGGGAAAACCTCGGTCCCCTGAGGGCAGGAAATAAAGGAAGCATTGATTATTCAGGCTAGGGATGATGAGAACTATGATCCAACTTATGTGGATGATAGCTAGTCTACCTGGAGTTGTAGTTGAGATGTGGGAGCAGAGATATCCCCCCCCTTAATACCTTGACAATTGTGTATCCTCTTAACTGGACATCTTGGGTAACACGCCGTGGCAGGGCCATCGGTAATAGGTCCCCAAATCTCTGTATCTCATGAATCACGGCTTCCGTGTAGGGCATCTGCAGCCTGTCCTGCATGCTGGGAGTCCGATTGACACCAATGACGCGGTCAATCTCCTCGTGGATCTTCTCTGGGGAGAGATCAGAAAGAGGGAGACTAGGAAGCAGAGGAGATCCACTTCTGCCCTTCCACTTCTCACCTGGGGACTCCCAGCAACTTCCTGAGGAGGCAGCATGCCTCCAACAGGCAGAGGACTAGGTGACAGGTCAGCATTTCACACAAATTGGTTCTTAGGAAAAACTAGTGGTAAAAAAAAATCTCAGCAAGGAGTGTGTTATAGAGAGAGGAAGAGAGAAGAAGGGATGTAAGTTGAGAGTGGACTATCTTGGGGGACTTCTTGAGTTATGGTGATGGATCAGGATCAAGTCCAGATTCCAGTTGGAGAAATTTCCTGGGTGACTTGGTCCAATCCTCCTCAGTTCCACTTACCCATGGAGTTGTGGGAGACAACGGGAGAGGAAGACCTTCAACTCCTGGAGAAAAGGTGATGAACTCCAATAAATCTCTCAACTGCTGCTTAGGACAAGGAGTTGGGCTTTGGAGTCTCCACTGCTCCTGTTCCAACCACTGCCCTTCTCTCTGGATGATGGGTTTTATTGCTCTGTTGCAATGGAAATTACCTTCCATCTCTGGGTTCTTCAGCAGGATCAGGAATCCATAACGCAAAGTGGTGCTGACCGTTTCCGTACCACCAAAGAAGATGTTAAGTGTGGTTGCAACTAGGTCCTCCATGGAGAAGAAAGAGTCAGGGTTGTTTTCTTCCTTGGTGGCCCAAAAGAGAAAGGTTTTAGCAAGTTTATCTCTCTAGTTCAGCCTGGTGCCCACCAGGATTACAACTCCCTCCCACACACACAGTATAAGGTTCCTGCCTACGCAGGGGGTTGGACTAGAAGACCTACAAGGTCCCTTCCAACTCTGCTATTGTATTATAGTGAGAACATACGCTTCAGCAACCACAGCTACCATGTTGAGTGCTTGTCCACTTGGGAATATGAGACAAAATTGTGTAGTCCACTTCTTCCATCTACTTCTGAATTATCTCAGCTACACTTAGGGAGAGACGTGGAACTTCAGCTATTTCACAGCTCTCCTAATTTGCTGATGTTTGAGCTTCTCTAAAAGGTTGGACACCTTGAACCCTGATTAGGCTTATCTTGCTTTCAACCCTGGACTCTTGTTGACTTGAACTCTGGATCAATCTCCCAAAGTTTGTATCTGGTCCCCTTCAAGTTGGCCTGTGTGTTCATCATCCCATCAGCAAGGTGTCCCCCTTTTACCTGCAGCATTTTCACCAGGAAGCAGTCAATGAAATCCCGTGGGGAGTTGGGGTCCAGGGTCTCCTGGTGGGCTTCTGCCTTCTTGGCCACAAATTCCTTCAGTTCTGAAAATCTCTTCAAAATCTTTTGCTGCGAGCGTGGGAGGCGCTGCACAATTCCAGGGAAAATGTCCATGAACTGTGGTTTGGGTGGCAGAGAAGGGAAGGGAAGGTTGGGGTTGTACTGGTAGAAGAAGACCTTGGCAAGTGTAGCTGAGATTGAATTGGGGGAGGCAAGGCCTGGGGGGGGGGTAGAATCCCAGAAGCCTTGGGAGTCCCTGACCCTTCCCCATTCCCAAGGGAATTGACCCTTCAGGTCCACAGAAGAAGGCCTTCCTTTGGCAGTCTGAGAGGAGCGTCAACTCCTGGTCCAGCAACCTTTTTGCCAGGGAGGGATAAAGATGCCCCTTTAGGTTTGTTTCAAGAAGCCAAAGTCTGGAATGACTCTAGCATTGTATCTCACCCGATGTTGGAAAAAAGGGGATGAAAATGGACACTGCCTCTCTTTCGTGAATCTGCTGAGGGCCCCCAAGACGAGGAGAACATTATTGTTTCTCCTCACTAAGAGTTAGGAATGTGTTCACTCCCAGTAGCTCCTGATTCAGAGCTGATGCTTTCCTCAAGGGGGCTGGTGGGGGGGGGGAGTACCTGCCCCTGAGCTGAGGAGGGGAAGCAGAAGACCTCTGTCATTATGGTCAGCAAAGAGAGGAACTCCTGGTCTTCATAGTCAAAGCGGCTGCCGAACACGATGGAGCTGATGACATTGGACACGGAGCGGCTCAAGAAGTAGGCGGGGTCAAGGGGGGCTCCTGGGGGGGGAGAGGAGACTTCTAGACCAGTGATCTTTACAGCTTAGCAGAATGGCAAGGTGGGGAGAGGAAATGGTTCCATGTGAGCAGTGGGCCTGCTGCTCGCATGTCAATGGGGCCTGAGTTCGTCTGGTGTTCCAGATGGGCCACAGCCTGGTTCTGGTCTGGGACTCCTGGTCTAGACCCAAAATAACTGGAAATTCTCAGGGTCCCTTTTTCTCCCCCCCCCCCCCCCAAAGAAAGAAAAGTCACTACAGGCTAGTTCTGGTCAGGAAAGCACAGGTCCTCTTTCAACTGGGCCACCTCACCTCTGGGGCCACCCGGAGGCCATGCAGAGAGTGTGCTGGGGTGGGGGTGGCAGGAAGGGAAACTTTCCCTTGGGGGTCTTGGCGCTTTGCGTGAATTCATGTCGTGTGGCTTAAACCAGGTTCCCCTTTTGGATCTTCGAGCGTTTCTGACTAGGCCTGAGCCATTTTCTCTTCCTCCCCCCATGATTTACCCCCTTGCCCCACTTCTGGGGGCTCCAGAAATCCACCCACCTTTTGTGGCCCTCAGGGCTTCCAGCAGGAAGTGGGCTTCCTCCAGGATCTGTTCTTCGATGGATCTCTTTCCCACCCCGAAACTCCGAAGGGTCGCGATGGAGAACCGTCGCAGATGGATGGATTTTCCCCCATTGCTGAAGCCAACTCCTGTGGACCAAAAGAGAAAGGGGGAAAGGGTCTTGGGACTCAAAGAAGGCCTCCCAGCAGATACAAGATTTTCCAGGCTCTGTTCAAGAGAAGACGTGGGTCCCTCTCAGCTCCTCCTTAGAGCAGACGCAATGCAGAGCTGCCCTCCTGGAGAACAGAGAAGGGGGTCTCTTCGTGAAAGGTGGGCCATGATGGGGTCAACCATCTTACAACCAGAGGGATTGTCCAAGCTGCCTGCTCAGCACAGGGGACATCAAGTAGCCTCTTGAGGTCAACCATCACAGAATTACTGAGGCACCCAGAACTTGGACCATACCGTAACCCTTTAAAATCCAGTCAAAGGTGCCATGCTGACCCCGGTCCCGGAATGCGCTCCCCTGGTCCACCAGGGCCTCCTTAATGGCCTCGTAGCCGCACAGCACCAAGATGCGCCGGGGGCCCAGCTGGAGCGTGTAGATCGGCCCGTACGTTTCACTCAGCTGCCGGAGAAACCGGGAAAGAGAAGAGGGAGAATTGGCTGGCAGAACGGAATTGGTCCTCCCGAGCATCTTCCCGCGGCTGACCGGCTGTGACCCTGGGCAGAAGCTGCTGGACAGAGAGGGTCTCACTGGACAGCAATCTCTCTTTCTGGAGCTGGGCTGCTCTACCCGGGGAATAGCAACAATTAAAACTGAGATTTAACTTATATTAAATATATATGGACCTGCTCTACATATGCTACAACCTCTCTCTCTATATATACGTAAGTATTTAAAACAGGGGGAATCTGGGCCGCTGTCAGCCTTCGCTTTGCTGCATGCTCGGCTGCCATGGAAACGGGGAGGGTGGGGGTTGTGTTAACTATGTGTGCTGGAGGAAGATGGAGCGAGTCGGTGATATCGCAAACCTAACGGTATCACATTCCATTCTGATGACTGCTCTGGACGTGATGCCCACCTGACATCCTGGAGGATATTGCATTGGACACTATGGTGGGGGTCATGGGTTATTGGGGTTGGCTAATGCTTTGATATACACGCTTCGCGCCTAAACTAGTCACTCCCTGCTTAACCTTCGTTTGCTGTTCTTCTGTATTCAGTAAAAGTAACCTTAAACATTCTGAAACATGCTTAAGTGTGGTCTTCCTTGAGTAATAGAAGAAGCGAACCCTGACAGCCGCCTTTTCTGAACAAGACACTGAGCAAGAGGCGGAATCTCTCCTGAGTCCTGCGGGGGAAAGTCTCTGCTGGTGCAGAATCCTTAGAAGTCGGAGAACCCCGTTTTCCCAGTAGCCCAGTGGGTGAAAAAGCACAGTTGATGGGAGTAGCTTGGGATAGCTTGCTACGCCTCTGGGGAGGGGGGAAGTCACTGAGGCTCCCCCTGGTCTTTCTCCTCTAGACTGGCAGGGCTCTCCTTCATGATTCTTGGTGAATCTGCAGTCAGCTCTCTCTTCTCAGCAATAGTTTTTTGGAAGGACCAGCACCCACCAGCTGCACCCAACGGCTGTATGAAGAGACCCTGAAGGACTCAGAGTGAGTCATGGAGGGGGTTTGACCGGAGAGGGCACATTCCCCTGCCCTCCGCCCTCCAGGCCCCTGTGCAGTGTGCAAAAGGTCACAGCACACGTCTGGCTGTCCACAGAAGCAGGAGCCCTTGCGGGGAAGAGAACAGCAGGAGCTGGGTTCCTATCCCTGGAGAATAGCTGCCTGCTGGGCAACTGAGAGTCAATCAGAACATGAGGGCCGCTGATCAGCCCCCCGAGAAGTCCTCTTCCTCTTCCTCCACCTGAGTCCTTCTGAAGAGGTGGACAGGGACTGTCCCACTCCAGCTTTGGGGTCCTGGGCTTCCCCAGCCGGCTGGCCCTCAATGCTGGGGAGGAGCAGGCGGAAGGGCGGGGGTAGGGGCAAGGGACAGGGGGTGGGGCGGGGGAGGCCTTACCTTGATGAGTGAACTGGGCAGGTTGTTTCGGTCTATCCAGAGCAGGTTCCCAATCAGGGGGAGGGGCCTGGGCCCAGGGGGCATCTTGCCTCTTCGGCGCATTTGCTGCCAAGAGGAGAGGAGCAGGAGGCCGGCCAGGCCGAGGGCCAGCAGGAGGGTCCCTGCTCCCAGGAGATCCATGGGGACGGGCAGCTCCAGCACTTCCCAGGGGCTGCAGCCGTGGGGAGAGTCTCAGCCTGGCTCTCCAGGGACCTAATATAGGACCCGGGAAGGAGTGCAACGCCCACCTCATCATGCGGGTTGTGCAACCGCCCAGGTCTCTTCCATGCCAGGCAGGAGAGGGCATTTGTGCCAATTCATATCTATTCAAATTGTAGGCTGAGGCTGCTCAGGAGCCACAATTTTGTTTTTTAATTACAGGATAAATTAAAGGCTGTGGCAACGTTCATCAAAGATCTCCATGGGGGCCTCCTGAGCATCACAAAGTTATCACCCAGTTGATGCAACTTAGAGATGTTTCTTGGTAGTGGGGGTGGGGGTGCAGGAAGGAAAGCTTTGCTCTGATCAGAGAGATGGGACACCACGGCCATTGGCCTCTGCTGGGGAGGGCGCCTTTAGGAGCCGTGACTGCTTTGCTTCCCCAGATGGGAGGTTGGAGAGCAGCTGCTTGGAAGGAGGTGATGGAACGGAGCCAGGAGATCCCTCGGATGGGGTCTCAGTTGGAGTCCGGCCATTGCAATATTTTTGGCTGGCTACATGGGCTGATTGGGTGGCACAATCTTCTGGTGACTTAGCTCCTTTCTCCAAGGCTGGTCCCAATCGTATTGATAGTAAGCAAGAGGTCCAGCCTTGGCTACTCCTTTGAGTAGTACCCCTGGCTTGGTACTTTCCCCGCTCCTTCCAGCCCCTTCGTGGTTGCCAATTACTAGAAGATCAAAGCTGGCAAAGAACACAGTTTATTCCTTTACAAAACAGGTCAACATACAGAGGCAATTCTGCAAGACAGAAATCTGCCTGTTGGGGACCTCAAAAGAGAGGGGAAGGATTGGATTAAACTGCCTCTCTGCCCCTTTGCTCATCCCAGAGATCCACTGGCCCAAAGTGATGTGGGCATCCCAGGAACCTTTCCAGCTGAGCCAATCGTCTTCTCTACCCCAGGCTACTTTGAAGGGTGAAGGTTTCTAGGCTGAGCAGCACCTGAATTCACCTGCAGAGCTCCTCCAGAGCGTGGTGGGATTGCGGAGGCCAAGAACTCCCCCCTGCGGGAAGCAGAGTCAGGGCAGACAGAATTAGAGTAGTGGGAGATGTAATCAGGGGCGGAGATAATGTATTCACTTGAGACATTTTGGACAGGTTCTGACATCATGATTGGTAAGCCAATGAAGAAGAGGTGAGAGGTGAACTTGTAACGGTACTGGAGAATATAAGGGAAAATGGAATGGAGATTTAGGGTGTGTCCACTGCACCTCCCTGTGTGTGGTCCACCCGCTTTGCAAAATAAAGAATGGGATTACCATCGTTTTCTCTTGGACGTTTTGTCTGGGGATTGTTTATTTCCAAACTAGACAACGATCACCCCCTCCACCACCACCTGAAGCCAAGTGGCCAGAGCTGCTGCATGGAAGGGCGCAGGGGTTGGGCTAGGGCAGACAGAAGGCAATGCAGGGGATGGGGTGCCCATGACTGACAGCTCTCTGGAGATGGAGAGGAAGCTGTGGTGCCCTGCAAAAGAGGGCCATGTCCTTAGAGGGCATCTGATGAACACAACTTTGGAGAGACCCTTGCTCAGCGGGGCATGACCGAGATCTCATAGGTCCGTGGGATCGTGGCAAACCCCACCAACATTGGGGAGAGGTCAATGTCTTCGGGGGGCACAGCTGACTTGAAGCGGAAGTGCTGAAGGATGCTGGTGAGGAAGAGGAAGAGCTCCGCACGGGCCAGGTGTTCCCCAAAGCAGTAGCGCTTTCCTGCAAAAGACCAGAGCAGAGAGGCCGGTGGGCAGGAGGACCCCCGTGTCTGCCTCCCCAATGGGGCCTGAGGGGGTCCATACTACTCAGATGCAGCAGAGGACTCGGGGGTCCCTTCTGTGGCTTCAGCATCTCTTTTGAATTTGTGCTTTGCGGATAAAACAACTGGGACCAGGGTGTGTTTCTTGACCAGCCCTCTGCTTATCAGGCAGGAAACAGGGGTGACCTTGAAAGGGTTCTCAGAGGTGACTTTCTGGCTTGAAAAAATCAGGGCTCACCTGTAGAAAAGGGTATGAAAGCCTCATTCTTCTGGAACTGCCCCTCCTCATCCAGGAAGCGTTGGGGGTCAAACTCCGCAGGTCTTGCAAAATATTTGGGGTCCCTCAATGCTGTTCCCAACATGGGGAAAACCTCTGTCCCCTGAGGGCAGGAAATAAAGGAAGCATCAATTACTTTGGTTGGGGATGATGGGGGTCTATGATCCAACTGACGTGGAAAACAGCTATTCTTGAGGAAAACCTTGGACTTTACTTGAAGGGTGGGAGTAGTGA
Source organism: Rhabdophis nuchalis (assembly GCA_039707465.1). Taxonomy (NCBI): domain Eukaryota; kingdom Metazoa; phylum Chordata; class Lepidosauria; order Squamata; family Natricidae; genus Rhabdophis; species Rhabdophis nuchalis. The sequence goes on from CM077654.1 coordinate 452,803, forward strand.
TAGCCCCCCCCCCCCTTAATACCTTGGGAATTGTGTACCCTCGTAACTGGACATCTTGGGTGACACGGCGTGGTGTCCCCATGGGTATCAGGTCCCCAAATCTCTGTATCTCATGAATCACGGCTTCCGTGTAGGGCATCTGCAGCCTGTCCTGCATGCTGGGAGTCCGATTGACACCAATGACGCGGTCAATCTCCTCGTGGATCTTCTCTGGGAAGAGATCAGAAAGAGGGAGACTAGGAACCAAAGGAGATCCACTTCTGACCTTCCACTTCTGACCTGGGGACCCCCAGCAGCTTCCTGAGGACGCAGCATGCCTCCAGCATGCAGGAGACCAGGAGACCTGTCTGAATTACACAAGGAAGTTCTGTTGAAGTCCCTCAACTGCTACTTGGGAGAAGGAGTCGAGCCTTGGAGTCTCCACTGTTCCTGTTCCAATCACCGCCCTGCTCTCTGGATGATGGGTTTTATTGCTCTGTTGCCATGGAAATTACCTTCCACCTCTGGGTACTTCAGCAGCATCAGGAATCCATAACGCAAAGTGGTGCTGACCGTTTCTGTCCCACCAATGAAGATGCTAAGCGTGCTTGCGAGTAGTTCCTCCATGGAGAAGAAAGAGTCAGGGTTGTTTTCTTCCTTTGTGGAGGAAAAGGGAAATTTTTAATCGATTTGTTTATCTCTCTAGTTCAGCCTCTTCTTGCCACCCAGGGCTACAACTCCCCTCACCCCTCTGCCAGAACAGCCACCATCTTGACTGAAGGTCTGCTTGGGAGTAAGACTCAAAATTGAACGACTGAGTTGTTCCATCTACCTCTGAATTATCTCAGCTACTTAGGGAGCTCCAGCTATTTCACAGCTCTCCTAATTTGCTGATGTTTGATCTTGGACACCTTGAGCCCTGATTAGGCTTATCTTGCTTTCAACCCTGGACTCTTGTTGACTTGAACTCTGGATCAATCTCCCAAAGTTTGTATCTGGTCCCCTTCAGGTTGCTCTGTGCTGTTCATCATCCCATCAGCAAGGTGTCCCCCTTTTACCTGCAGCATCTTCACCAGGAAGCAGTCAATGAAATCCCGTGGGGAGTTGGGGTCCAGGGTCTCCTGGTGGGCTTCTGCCTTCTTGGCCACAAATTCCCTCAGATTCAAAAACATCTTGAAAGACTTTTGCTGTGAGCCAGGGAGGTGTTGCACTATTCCAAAGAAGATGTCCAAGAGCTGCAGGTTGGAGGGCAGGTTGAAGGAGGGAGGAAAGGGGAGGGGGGTTTCTTGTAGGAGAAGACCCTGTCGAGTGGAGCTGAGGTGGGATGGGGGTGGGCTAGGCCTGGGAGTGGAGACCTTCTTCACCCTAGAGAGTTGCTCCTTCAAGTCCACAGAAGGTCCTCCTTCATCAGCGTGAGAGGAGAGCCAGCCATTGACCCGGCAACCTCCCCTTCACACAAACACCCATCTAGTGCCCGGAGATTCAGAGCCCCCAGGGATGCCCCCTCCAAGCAGAAGCAGCAGAAGGGGGGAACCCACCTGTCCTTGGGCTGAGGAGGCAAAGCGAAAAACTTCCAGTATTCCGGTCAGCAGAGCGAGGAACTCCTGGTCTTCGTAGTCAAAGCGGCTGCCAAAGGCGATGGAGCTGATGACGTTGGACACGGAGCGGCTCAGGAAGTAGGTGGGGTCAAAGGGGGCCCCTGGGGGGAGAAGAGACTTAATGGGCCCAGAGCAACCGGAAACACTCGGCCTCCAGTCCTAGAGCCCTTCAAGAAGCAAACGAAGCACCCCTGGCTAAAGCTGGTCTGCTGGGACTCATCGGGATCCCTCCTTCAACTGGGGCAGCCTCACCTCTGGCGCAATTGGGGGCCATGCAGAGAGGGTCGTAGGGGTTGGGGGTCTTGGTGCTTTGCACGGGGCTCGTGTTGGATGGCTAAAGTCAGGTTCCCCTTTTGGATCTTGGGGCTTTGCTGACCAGGCCTCAGCCATTTTCCTTCCCCCCCCCCATGATTTACCCCCTTGCCCCACTTCAGGGGGCTCCAGAAATCCACCTGCCTTTTGTGGCCCTCAGGGCTTCCAGCAGGAAGTGGGCTTCCTCCAGGATCCGCTCCTCGATGGATCTCTTTCCCACCCCGAAATTCCGAAGGGTCGTGATGGAGAACCGTCGTAGTTCTTTGCCCTTTTCCCCATTGCTGTGGGCAACTCCTGTGGACCAAAGGAGAAGGGGGGAGGGGTGCTGGGACCTGAAGAAGACCTCCCAGCAAAGGCAGGTTTGCCCAAGGGAGTCCTTCCGAGCTCCTCCTGAGCACAGAGAACAGGGAAGGGAGGGGCCCTCCAGGGGTCTGGAAAGTTGGGTCATGGTGGGGACAATCATCCTGGAGCAACAGGCCTCAGGGCAGGGGACACCAAATACACCTTCCCCCGCAGCTCCCTTGAGGTCAACCATCACCAATTCTGAACCATACCATGGCCCTGGGAGATCCAGTCAAAGGTGGCTAGCTGACCCCGGTCCCGGAACGCGCTCCCCTGGTCCACCAGGGCCTCCTTAATGGCCTCGTAGCCGCACAGCACCAAGATGCGCCGGGGGCCCAGCTGGAGCGTGTAGACCGGCCCGTACGTTTCGCTCAGCTGCCGGAGAAACCGGGAAAGAGAAGAGGGAGAATTGGCTGGCAGAACGGAATTGGTCCTCCCGAGCATCTTCCCGCGGCTGACCGGCTGTGACCCTGGGCAGAAGCTGCTGGACAGAGAGGGTCTCAGGGGGAAATCCCAGGGCTGGGTCTCCTGCTGTGGATCATTTGACAACATGGTTCAACCCCTGGGACCCTCAGATGCTGGGGAAGGGGGTGTTTGACCCACTCTAGAGCGGTTTAATTATTCCTGGCTAAAGGTCCTCTCTGCCTCAGGACCCTTTCCTTGCCTTTCTATCCCCCCCAATTCTGTCCCAGAGCTGCTCCCATTTCCCTCCCTGCCTGGTTCCTGAAAAGGAATCCAAGAGGAAAGGAAAGACAAGCATGCGGTGGCAATTATGAAATATTTGTCCTTATTAAAATTAGGATTTAAAATATACAGGGTCTTCTCTTCCTGGACTGCCTGTTGGTGATCCAGGATCCACAAGGCTTGAGGGCCGCTGATCAGCCCCCCGAGAAGTCCTCTTCCTCTTCCTCCACCTGAGTCCTTCTGAAGAGGTGGACAGGGACTGTCCCACTCCAGCTTTGGGGTCCTGGGCTTCCCCAGCCGGCTGGCCCTCAATGCTGGGGAGGAGCAGGCGGAAGGGCGGGGGTAGGGGCAAGGGACAGGGGGTGGGGCGGGGGAGGCCTTACCTTGATGAGTGAACTGGGCAGGTTGTTTCGGTCTATCCAGAGCAGGTTCCCAATCAGGGGGAGGGGCCTGGGCCCAGGGGGCATCTTGCCCCTTCGGCGCATTTGCTGCCAAGAGGAGAGGAGCAGGAGGCCGGCCAGGCCGAGGGCCAGCAGGAGGGTCCCTGCTCCCAGGAGATCCATGGGGACGGGCAGCTCCAGCACTTCCCAGGGGCTGCAGCCGTGGGGAGAGTCTCAGCCTGGCTCTCCAGGGACCTAATATAGGACCCGGGAAGGAGTGCAACGCCCACCTCATCATGCGGGTTGTGCAACCGCCCAGGTCTCTTCCATGCCAGGCAGGAGAGGGCATTTGTGCCAATTCATATCTATTCAAATTGTAGGCTGAGGCTGCTCAGGAGCCACAATTTTGTTTTTTAATTACAGGATAAATTAAAGGCTGTGGCAACGTTCATCAAAGATCTCCATGGGGGCCTCCTGAGCATCACAAAGTTATCACCCAGTTGATGCAACTTAGAGATGTTTCTTGGTAGTGGGGGTGGGGGTGCAGGAAGGAAAGCTTTGCTCTGATCAGAGAGATGGGACACCACGGCCATTGGCCTCTGCTGGGGAGGGCGCCTTTAGGAGCCGTGACTGCTTTGCTTCCCCAGATGGGAGGTTGGAGAGCAGCTGCTTGGAAGGAGGTGATGGAACGGAGCCAGGAGATCCCTCGGATGGGGTCTCAGTTGGAGTCCGGCCATTGCAATATTTTTGGCTGGCTACATGGGCTGATTGGGTGGCACAATCTTCTGGTGACTTAGCTCCTTTCTCCAAGGCTGGTCCCAATCGTATTGATAGTAAGCAAGAGGTCCAGCCTTGGCTACTCCTTTGAGTAGTACCCCTGGCTTGGTACTTTCCCCGCTCCTTCCAGCCCCTTCGTGGTTGCCAATTACTAGAAGATCAAAGCTGGCAAAGAACACAGTTTATTCCTTTACAAAACAGGTCAACATACAGAGGCAATTCTGCAAGACAGAAATCTGCCTGTTGGGGACCTCAAAAGAGAGGGGAAGGATTGGATTAAACTGCCTCTCTGCCCCTTTGCTCATCCCAGAGATCCACTGGCCCAAAGTGATGTGGGCATCCCAGGAACCTTTCCAGCTGAGCCAATCGTCTTCTCTACCCCAGGCTACTTTGAAGGGTGAAGGTTTCTAGGCTGAGCAGCACCTGAATTCACCTGCAGAGCTCCTCCAGAGCGTGGTGGGATTGCGGAGGCCAAGAACTCCCCCCTGCGGGAAGCAGAGTCAGGGCAGACAGAATTAGAGTAGTGGGAGATGTAATCAGGGGCGGAGATAATGTATTCACTTGAGACATTTTGGACAGGTTCTGACATCATGATTGGTAAGCCAATGAAGAAGAGGTGAGAGGTGAACTTGTAACGGTACTGGAGAATATAAGGGAAAATGGAATGGAGATTTAGGGTGTGTCCACTGCACCTCCCTGTGTGTGGTCCACCCGCTTTGCAAAATAAAGAATGGGATTACCATCGTTTTCTCTTGGACGTTTTGTCTGGGGATTGTTTATTTCCAAACTAGACAACGATCACCCCCTCCACCACCACCTGAAGCCAAGTGGCCAGAGCTGCTGCATGGAAGGGCGCAGGGGTTGGGCTAGGGCAGACAGAAGGCAATGCAGGGGATGGGGTGCCCATGACTGACAGCTCTCTGGAGATGGAGAGGAAGCTGTGGTGCCCTGCAAAAGAGGGCCATGTCCTTAGAGGGCATCTGATGAACACAACTTTGGAGAGACCCTTGCTCAGCGGGGCATGACCGAGATCTCATAGGTCCGTGGGATCGTGGCAAACCCCACCAACATTGGGGAGAGGTCAATGTCTTCGGGGGGCACAGCTGACTTGAAGCGGAAGTGCTGAAGGATGCTGGTGAGGAAGAGGAAGAGCTCCGCACGGGCCAGGTGTTCCCCAAAGCAGTAGCGCTTTCCTGCAAAAGACCAGAGCAGAGAGGCCGGTGGGCAGGAGGACCCCCGTGTCTGCCTCCCCAATGGGGCCTGAGGGGGTCCATACTACTCAGATGCAGCAGAGGACTCGGGGGTCCCTTCTGTGGCTTCAGCATCTCTTTTGAATTTGTGCTTTGCGGATAAAACAACTGGGACCAGGGTGTGTTTCTTGACCAGCCCTCTGCTTATCAGGCAGGAAACAGGGGTGACCTTGAAAGGGTTCTCAGAGGTGACTTTCTGGCTTGAAAAAATCAGGGCTCACCTGTAGAAAAGGGTATGAAAGCCTCATTCTTCTGGAACTGCCCCTCCTCATCCAGGAAGCGTTGGGGGTCAAACTCCGCAGGTCTTGCAAAATATTTGGGGTCCCTCAATGCTGTTCCCAACATGGGGAAAACCTCTGTCCCCTGAGGGCAGGAAATAAAGGAAGCATCAATTACTTTGGTTGGGGATGATGGGGGTCTATGATCCAACTGACGTGGAAAACAGCTATTCTTGAGGAAAACCTTGGACTTTACTTGAAGGGTGGGAGTAGTGATAGCCCCCCCCCCTTAATACCTTGGGAATTGTGTACCCTCGTAACTGGACATCTTGGGTGACACGGCGTGGTGTCCCCATGGGTATCAGGTCCCCAAATCTCTGTATCTCATGAATCACGGCTTCCGTGTAGGGCATCTGCAGCCTGTCCTGCATGCTGGGAGTCCGATTGACACCAATGACGCGGTCAATCTCCTCGTGGATCTTCTCTGGGAAGAGATCAGAAAGAGGGAGACTAGGAACCAAAGGAGATCCACTTCTGACCTTCCACTTCTGACCTGGGGACCCCCAGCAGCTTCCTGAGGACGCAGCATGCCTCCAGCATGCAGGAGACCAGGAGACCTGTCTGAATTACACAAGGAAGTTCTGTTGAAGTCCCTCAACTGCTACTTGGGAGAAGGAGTCGAGCCTTGGAGTCTCCACTGTTCCTGTTCCAATCACCGCCCTGCTCTCTGGATGATGGGTTTTATTGCTCTGTTGCCATGGAAATTACCTTCCACCTCTGGGTACTTCAGCAGCATCAGGAATCCATAACGCAAAGTGGTGCTGACCGTTTCTGTCCCACCAATGAAGATGCTAAGCGTGCTTGCGAGTAGTTCCTCCATGGAGAAGAAAGAGTCAGGGTTGTTTTCTTCCTTTGTGGAGGAAAAGGGAAATTTTTAATCGATTTGTTTATCTCTCTAGTTCAGCCTCTTCTTGCCACCCAGGGCTACAACTCCCCTCACCCCTCTGCCAGAACAGCCACCATCTTGACTGAAGGTCTGCTTGGGAGTAAGACTCAAAATTGAACGACTGAGTTGTTCCATCTACCTCTGAATTATCTCAGCTACTTAGGGAGCTCCAGCTATTTCACAGCTCTCCTAATTTGCTGATGTTTGATCTTGGACACCTTGAGCCCTGATTAGGCTTATCTTGCTTTCAACCCTGGACTCTTGTTGACTTGAACTCTGGATCAATCTCCCAAAGTTTGTATCTGGTCCCCTTCAGGTTGCTCTGTGCTGTTCATCATCCCATCAGCAAGGTGTCCCCCTTTTACCTGCAGCATCTTCACCAGGAAGCAGTCAATGAAATCCCGTGGGGAGTTGGGGTCCAGGGTCTCCTGGTGGGCTTCTGCCTTCTTGGCCACAAATTCCCTCAGATTCAAAAACATCTTGAAAGACTTTTGCTGTGAGCCAGGGAGGTGTTGCACTATTCCAAAGAAGATGTCCAAGAGCTGCAGGTTGGAGGGCAGGTTGAAGGAGGGAGGAAAGGGGAGGGGGGTTTCTTGTAGGAGAAGACCCTGTCGAGTGGAGCTGAGGTGGGATGGGGGTGGGCTAGGCCTGGGAGTGGAGACCTTCTTCACCCTAGAGAGTTGCTCCTTCAAGTCCACAGAAGGTCCTCCTTCATCAGCGTGAGAGGAGAGCCAGCCATTGACCCGGCAACCTCCCCTTCACACAAACACCCACTCCAGTGCCCGGAGATTCAGAGCCCCCAGGGATGCCCCCTCCAAGCAGAAGCAGCAGAAGGGGGGAACCCACCTGTCCTTGGGCTGAGGAGGCAAAGCGAAAAACTTCCAGTATTCCGGTCAGCAGAGCGAGGAACTCCTGGTCTTCGTAGTCAAAGCGGCTGCCAAAGGCGATGGAGCTGATGACGTTGGACACGGAGCGGCTCAGGAAGTAGGTGGGGTCAAAGGGGGCCCCTGGGGGGAGAAGAGACTTAATGGGCCCAGAGCAACCGGAAACACTCGGCCTCCAGTCCTAGAGCCCTTCAAGAAGCAAACGAAGCACCCCTGGCTAAAGCTGGTCTGCTGGGACTCATCGGGATCCCTCCTTCAACTGGGGCAGCCTCACCTCTGGCGCAATTGGGGGCCATGCAGAGAGGGTCGTAGGGGTTGGGGGTCTTGGTGCTTTGCACGGGGCTCCTGTTGGATGGCTAAAGTCAGGTTCCCCTTTTGGATCTTGGGGCTTTGCTGACCAGGACTCAGCCATTTTCCTTCCCCCCCCCCCATGATTTACCCCCTTGCCCCACTTCAGGGGGCTCCAGAAATCCACCTGCCTTTTGTGGCCCTCAGGGCTTCCAGCAGGAAGTGGGCTTCCTCCAGGATCCGCTCCTCGATGGATCTCTTTCCCATCCCGAAATTCCGAAGGGTCGTGATGGAGAACCGTCGTAGTTCTTTGCCCTTTTCCCCATTGCTGTGGGCAACTCCTGTGGACCAAAGGAGAAGGGGGGAGGGGTGCTGGGACCTGAAGAAGACCTCCCAGCAAAGGCAGGTTTGCCCAAGGGAGTCCTTCCGAGCTCCTCCTGAGCACAGAGAACAGGGAAGGGAGGGGCCCTCCAGGGGTCTGGAAAGTTGGGTCATGGTGGGGACAATCATCCTGGAGCAACAGGCCTCAGGGCAGGGGACACCAAATACACCTTCCCCCGCAGCTCCCTTGAGGTCAACCATCACCAATTCTGAACCATACCATGGCCCTGGGAGATCCAGTCAAAGGTGGCTAGCTGACCCCGGTCCCGGAACGCGCTCCCCTGGTCCACCAGGGCCTCCTTAATGGCCTCGTAGCCGCACAGCACCAAGATGCGCCGGGGGCCCAGCTGGAGCGTGTAGACCGGCCCGTACGTTTCGCTCAGCTGCCGGAGAAACCGGGAAAGAGAAGAGGGAGAATTGGCTGGCAGAACGGAATTGGTCCTCCCGAGCATCTTCCCGCGGCTGACCGGCTGTGACCCTGGGCAGAAGCTGCTGGACAGAGAGGGTCTCAGGGGGAAATCCCAGGGCTGGGTCTCCTGCTGTGGATCATTTGACAACATGGTTCAACCCCTGGGACCCTCAGATGCTGGGGAAGGGGGTGTTTGACCCACTCTAGAGCGGTTTAATTATTCCTGGCTAAAGGTCCTCTCTGCCTCAGGACCCTTTCCTTGCCTTTCTATCCCCCCCAATTCTGTCCCAGAGCTGCTCCCATTTCCCTCCCTGCCTGGTTCCTGAAAAGGAATCCAAGAGGAAAGGAAAGACAAGCATGCGGTGGCAATTATGAAATATTTGTCCTTATTAAAATTAGGATTTAAAATATACAGGGTCTTCTCTTCCTGGACTGCCTGTTGGTGATCCAGGATCCACAAGGCTTGAGGGCCGCTGATCAGCCCCCCGAGAAGTCCTCTTCCTCTTCCTCCACCTGAGTCCTTCTGAAGAGGTGGACAGGGACTGTCCCACTCCAGCTTTGGGGTCCTGGGCTTCCCCAGCCGGCTGGCCCTCAATGCTGGGGAGGAGCAGGCGGAAGGGCGGGGGTAGGGGCAAGGGACAGGGGGTGGGGCGGGGGAGGCCTTACCTTGATGAGTGAACTGGGCAGGTTGTTTCGGTCTATCCAGAGCAGGTTCCCAATCAGGGGGAGGGGCCTGGGCCCAGGGGGCATCTTGCCCCTTCGGCGCATTTGCTGCCAAGAGGAGAGGAGCAGGAGGCCGGCCAGGCCGAGGGCCAGCAGGAGGGTCCCTGCTCCCAGGAGATCCATGGGGACGGGCAGCTCCAGCACTTCCCAGGGGCTGCAGCCGTGGGGAGAGTCTCAGCCTGGCTCTCCAGGGACCTAATATAGGACCCGGGAAGGAGTGCAACGCCCACCTCATCATGCGGGTTGTGCAACCGCCCAGGTCTCTTCCATGCCAGGCAGGAGAGGGCATTTGTGCCAATTCATATCTATTCAAATTGTAGGCTGAGGCTGCTCAGGAGCCACAATTTTGTTTTTTAATTACAGGATAAATTAAAGGCTGTGGCAACGTTCATCAAAGATCTCCATGGGGGCCTCCTGAGCATCACAAAGTTATCACCCAGTTGATGCAACTTAGAGATGTTTCTTGGTAGTGGGGGTGGGGGTGCAGGAAGGAAAGCTTTGCTCTGATCAGAGAGATGGGACACCACGGCCATTGGCCTCTGCTGGGGAGGGCGCCTTTAGGAGCCGTGACTGCTTTGCTTCCCCAGATGGGAGGTTGGAGAGCAGCTGCTTGGAAGGAGGTGATGGAACGACTGCTGTGGATTTTCTGTATGCAAAAGCAGGGGTTCAGTTCCTGAGACCTCAGCTGCTGGGGTTGGGGGGCTGTTTTGTCCCCCTCCTGGGTGAGCTGCTGAGAGCCAGCTTTTAATGGCTCGAGGCCTTTTGGGTGTCTCCCCCACCCCCTCCTTCTTCCCAACAACTGATCCCAATTTCCTACCTGCCTGGTGGTTGAAAAATGGGGAAAGACCGTTCAATTGAAGTATTTTTTAAGAAAGAAAAGGACTCCAGTAGGACAGGGCTCCCAACAGGGGAATGGCAACGGATTCTTGTTGGATTTAGGTTTTAAATACCTACAGAGCTTCTTCATCTGGGCTGCCGAAGCTGTCTTTATCTCTTAAAAAAGCAGGAGGTTTTTCTGAGGAAGACGCTGAGGAAGAGGCGGGATCTCTCCTGAGTCCTGCGGGGGAAAGCCTCTGCCGGTGCAGAGCCCGTTTTCCCAGTAGCCCAGTGGGTGAAAAAGCACAGTTGATGGGAGCAGCTGGGGAAAGCTTGCTACGCCTCTTCTCCAGATTGGGGAGGGGGAGAGTCACTGGGGCTCCCCTGGTCTTCGGCTCCCCTGGACTGACACGGCTCTCCTTCTAGAGCTTTCTAGAGGGGGCGCAGGGGGCGGGGGAGGCCTTACCTTGATGAGTGAACTGGGCAGGTTGTTTCGGTCTATCCAGAGCAGGTTCCCAATCAGGGGGAGGGGCCTGGGCCCAGGGGGCATCTTGCCCCTTCGGCGCATTTGCTGCCAAGAGGAGAGGAGCAGGAGGCCGGCCAGGCCGAGGGCCAGCAGGAGGGTCCCTGCTCCCAGGAGATCCATGGGGACGGGCAGCTCCAGCACTTCCCAGGGGCTGCAGACGTGGGGAGAGTCTCAGCCTGGCTCTCCAGGGACCTAATATAGGACCGGGGAAGGAGTGCAACGCCCACCTCATCATGCGGGTTGTGCAACCGCCCAGGTCTCTTCCGAGCCAGGCAGGAGAGGGACGCCTGCCTAGAGAGCATTTGTGCCCTTTCCAAAATTGGGCATCCGAGGTCCCAGGCCTGTCCGGTCCAGCTGGGCCTCAGTGGCCCCTTCAGCACAGCACAGCCAGGGAGATGCGAGCCGATCGAGCCCCCAAACAAGCAGAAGAGGAGCCAGCTCTCTCCCCCCCCCTTCCTACATTTATAGGCAACCCTAGTGAGGGTTTTGGGGGCCGGAGGCAGAAAAGGTCATGTTTCAGGGACTGTCAGCAAGGAGGGCAAGGAGCAGACGAAGCCTTGGATCAATTGCAAGACCCAGAACTGGCAGCCCAGCCGTCTTGTGGTGCCCATCCCTAGGCCTCTGAAGGGAAAGGCAGCCACTGAGGGCTGTGGCCCATGGGAGTTGGGGTCTCAGTCCCACATGCTTGGAAGGGAGGAAAGAAAGGAACCGAGAGATGCCCCAATGTTGGGCGGGCAATGCCCATGGCGCCTCGGCAACCGATGTGTGCCGTGATGGGGCAAGGGGGAAATGCCATCTTCCCTGAAGCCCCTCTGGGCCCCCTCACAGTTCTCCTTGGGGGGGGGGGATTGGCTGGAGCTGATCCCAAGGCTGTACAATTCTTCCCCACCCTGACTTTTGGACTGGCCGAAGCCCTGAGCAGGCAGCTCTTTGCACCCACTGGAGCAAGGGTTGTCTCTCACACCACTCAGCGTTGCTGCTGGTGCTGCTGCTGGGGCTCTGGAAGGGTCAGGACACCCCTCCCTCCACTGCCCTGCCTGGGAGGAGGGAGGAGGGGTTTGGGCCAAGGGAGAAGGGCCAGCCCTAAGTAGGGACCTCTGCAGTTCATTCCCCCGTAGCTCCTCCGTGTTGCCCTCCGGGAGGCTCTCCTGGGCCAACGCTCAGCCAAGCAGAGGCCTTGGGGTTCACCTCTCAAAGCCCTGGGGGTAGGCATGATGTAGACGCCTTCATCCCTGTGAAATTTAATCCATCGTCTCTTGACAGTAAAACATGTTTTATTCTGTGCTTAAACTTTGTCCAGACTGTGTACAGAATCATTCGTAATAAGCATTTTCTTACTAAATCCAGCATTTTGTCCTCTTTCTTCCTAAAACTTTTTTTTAAACAATTTTTATTTTTAAACAAACACAAACAAATATAACAAAAAAACAAAAAATATAAACTCCATCTTCCATTACAAATTGTAGAAAATGTGTCGGTTGGTTACAAACTGTGCATCTCTTCCATAGTCATATTCATATCAAATCACATATTTTAGTTCAAATATATTTATATATATTACCATTATTATACCTCAACCTTCATTTGACTATCTTGTTTCCAGCCATTGATAAAATTTATTCCAAATTTCATAGAATTGTTCACTGTCTTGCTCTCTAATTTCAAATGTTAATTTACTCTAGGAATATTCATAGGAAACTAAAAAAGGATTTCAGAAATAGATTCTGCTTAGGAAGATTGACTGCAGCAGCCTCTGTTTCCACAATTTCACTCACTTCTCCAAGCCTAAATATCTTGTTAGTAAAATGCAGTGTGTGTGAGTGTGTGAGTGCGTGTGTGTGTGTGTGTGTGCGCGCGCCTATATCTCTAAACAGGCTTTTAATTGCAGTTTTAAAGGTCAGGCAGATTTCTAATCTATGTTACGACACGTGAGAAGAAGGCTGGCAGGCGACTCTGGAAACGCTGCTGCGTACCAAGGCAGCTCCTGGGCAAAGTTCCTGGGGCTTTCAGGCCCCCTCTTGGGACGGAAGGGGGCCGCTCGCCATGGCCAGCTCACTCAACTGGGAGAATTCAACAAATACAAAAGTTGTCTTGATTTTGATGGAACCACGTTCAATAATAATAAAATAAAGTCAGTCCAGAAATGTAAGAGTTACAATAATGTCAACCAAAAATGCCTTGGGGGGTTGTCCAAATCTCTCTCCCATCCAGTCGCGGCTGGAGGCTGGGAGGAGGTCTTAGGCGAGGGGGTGGGGGCAGCAACCCTCCACGGGCACCAGGGGGGCAGAGAGAGCAGCAGAGGCCAGACCTCCCAGCTGGGGGCCCAAGCAGGGCTGGGATGGAACAGGGGGGAGGGGGGGAAGCAGTTTCCCCAGGGCTGAACACAGCTGGGATGCTATGGGCTCCTCCTCCACAGATGTCCTCCCTGCTCCCCTTGATTGGGATCTGGACCAGAACAGGGGCTGCTCTGAGGAAGGGATCCATTTGACCCAGAAGATCCCAGAGCCTGCGATCTGCTTCACTGGCCCAGCAGGAGGCAGGGAGGCGCCCAGGACAAGAGCCATCTGGACGGAGACCTTTCCCGGGGGTGGCGGTGGGGCTCAGACAGGGCAGAATCAGGAAGGGGGCTGGAGAGAAGCAGGCAGATGCCCGGGGTCAGCGGGGCAGCATGCTCAGCTGGTAGACGGGGGGGATGTTCCCAAAGCCACTCATTTGGGGGGAGACGTCGATGTCCTTGGGGTGCAGAGGTGACTTCAGCGAGAAGTTCTGCAGCATGGTGGTGAAGTAGAGGAAGAGCTCCATCCGAGCCATGGCCTCCCCCAGGCAGACGCGTTTCCCTGGAGGAGAGGAGAGGAGAGGAGAGGAGGTCGGCCACAAGGCAGCCCTGTCCGCCCAGGGAGACTTTCCCCCTTCTCTTGGCCAGGGGGGTCGCCATCTTTTCAAGGCCTGGGGGAGGGGGGGAGGGAGGGAGGGGGCCTCAGCTGTGCTGCCCCTTGTGCTGCTCTGGTCAGGTGCCCCAGGGAAAGGACGGCCGAAGAGGAAAAGGGCCAGCCCAGCCCTCACCAGAGGAAAAGGGCACAAAAGCCTCATTCTTCTTAAAACGGCCGTTTTCATCCAGGAAGTGTCCAGGGTTGAAGTTTTCGGGGTCGCTGAAATATTTGGGGTCCCGTAAGGCTGAGCCAAGCAATGGGAAGACGTCCGTGCCCTGCAAAAACACAAACTCAGACTGAGGCTCCATTCCCCAGGGATCATGGCTGCACACGGCCCCTTCCTCTCGCGGAGCCTCACCTTTGGCAGGAGGTACCCCCGGAACTGAGTGTCCCGGATCACTGTGTGGGGCACTCCCATGGGGACAATGTCCGTCACCCTCTGGATCTCGTGGACCACAGCATCCGTGTAGGGCATCTTCAGCCGGTCTTCTGTGGCCGGAAGGCGACTGGGGCCGATGACCTGGTCAATCTCCTTGTAGACCTTCTCTGCCAAAACATCAAGGAAATCCTTCTGGAGGAGCACAAGTGGCCCAGGCCTCTCAATCCAGTGGGGGCCACTGCCTCAGGCCCCTTAGCCAGGAGGCCGGGCAGACCTGGGCAGGCCTCTGAAACCGAAGAGGCCCGGAACTTCTTTTCAAAGCCCCACGGCCCCCATCCTCAAGGCAGAAGTGTCAGGTGGGAACAGATTCCCCCAAGAGACACATTCCCAACCTTTATTGCATTGGGGCCAGCCCAATAAAGATTACCCTGCTCACCCACCCACATTCCTGCTAGACGCTCAGAAATATCCCTGCTGTGGGTGGCCAGGGAGCTTATCTTTGACCTGATGCCGAGAAGCTGCTTTTCCAACAAGGACAAATGATCTCCCTCCTGGAGCCTGTGGGGAGGAAGCTGCCTTCCCTCGGAAGAGTCCATGCAAACAGCTCCAGAGCTTGTCCAGCCTACCTTCCACGTCCGGGTATTTCATCAAGAAAAGGAGTCCGTATCTCAGGGTGGAGCTGACGGTTTCTGTCCCAGCAAAGAACAGGTTGAGGGTGGTCAGGACCAAATTCTTCAGGTTGAATTCAGTGGAAGGGTTTCCTTTTTCCTTCGAGAGAAGAAAGGGCTTATCTCAGCAGGGCGTGCCTGGTGAGTAGAGGAACCGTGGATTCAGAAAGTCCGGGTTTACAAGCCACTCGCTTGTTTACTAGCTGGGATTCTGGACCTGAAATGCAATGATGACTGCCCAAAACTCCTGGGGTAGCAGAGGAAGCAGGCTGGGGGAGACTAATCTAAGGTGGGGGGCCCGCCTAGTGTCACCAGGCAGGTCCACCGTCTGTGTTGCAGGCAGAGGAAATGGCTCCTGAAATGGCTTCCTACTCCTTCATAGCCTCGTGGGAATTTCTCCCACTTCAGCCCCATCTTCTGGTCTCTCCAATTTCCGGGCTTCTCCCTGTGGATGAGAAACTCCCGGCGGTACCTTCTCCATCTGGATGAGGAAGCAATCGATGAAGTCTCGAGGGTTGCTGGGATCCAGTGTTGCCTGGTTGGTTTTGATCTTCCCGGCAATGAAGTCCTTCAGGTCCTCAACCAGGTAGTAAATGCGGTTGTGTCTTCCCGGCAGGTACTGCATGATGCAGGAATACATGTCGTAGAGCTGGGGGGCAAAGCAAAGAAACCTGGCATGTTTGTGGGGCAAAACGGGCAGCTTGGCACTAACCAGAGTCAACCCAGGAAGACGTCTGCTCAGGGTTCTGCCAGGGAGAGCCTGTCGGGAGTACCCTCCTGGCCCACACCTGGGGGGAGGCCTGCTCCAGGATTGCCCACTACCTGTGCCAAAGGGGTGCTCATCTCTATAAAACTTTGGTTGATCATTTGCAGCAGGGAGAGGAAGGTCTTATCTTCATAGTCAAAGCGGCTGCCAAAGACCACGGAGCTGATGACGTTGGAGACCGTGCGGCTCAGGAAGAAGGTGGGGTCGAAGGGCTGGCCTGAGAGACCGGAAGCAAAGGGCTACCTGAGGATGCGGCTTTCCCTGAACCGGAGGCATGCGAAGCCCGAACTCCATTCAGGCATTGCTGGGCCCGGTCATCACCCACCCGCCATTGAAGTGATGTCCCATTGTTTGGAGGCTGGGCGGGTCTGGATGGGGAGGAACAAGCTCTGACTCAACCCGTCCAAGACCGAGTGGCTGTGGTTTCCGGCGTCTCGATATAGCCAGCTGGTGCCATCACAGTCATTAGCCCCCGTGGGAAGGGCCCGCAACTTGGGCGTCCTCCTGGATTCTCGGCTGTCCTTGGATGACCATGTGATGGCCGTGGCCACGGGGGCTTTTTATCAGGTTTACCTGATACGCCAGTTGCGCCCCTTTCTAGATCGGGACGCCCTACGCACGGTCACTCAAGCCCTCGTCATTTCCCGCCTGGACTACTGCAATGCTCTCTACATGGGGCTTCCCTTGAGGTGCACCCGGAGACTCCAGTTAGTGCAGAATGCAGCCACGCGGGGGATTCTGGGAGTTTCACGGTACTCCCATGTAACACCTCTCCTGCGCGAGCTGCACTGGCTGCCTGTGGCCTTCCGGGTGTGCTTCAAGGTGTTAGTAACCATCTTCAAAGCGCTCCATGGCACGGGACCTGGCTACCTGCGAGACCGCCTCCTACCACATACCGCCCTTCGACCTGTCCGCTCCCACAGAGAGGGCCTCCTCAGGGAGCCGTCTACCGGTCAATGCCGGCTGGCGACCCCCAGGGGGAGGGCCTTCTCTGTGGCGGGTCCCGCCCTCTGGAATGACCTGCCCCCCGACCTTCACACCATCACAGACCTACGCCTCTTCCGCCGGGCGCTCAAAACACACCTTTTCCATCTGGCTGGCCTGGTATAGATTTAATGATTTAATTTTAATATAACGTTTTTAATAGTTTTTAATTATATTTTTAGCACAGATTTACTAAATTTAATTCTATTTTATATTGTGATTGTATGTTATTGGTGTTTTTATCCTTTCTGTGCACCGCCCTGAGTCCCACCAGGGAGATAGGGCGGCATAGAAATTTGATTAAATAAATAAATAAATAAATACCTTTGGTTTTCCTGATTTCCTCCATCAAGTACTGGGCCTCTTCCTGGATCCGCTCTTCAATGGACCTCTTGCCCATCCCAAAGTTCCTCAAGGTGGTGAGGGAGAAGCGACGGAGCTGCTTCCAGCGTTCCCCATTGGCTAAAGCAACCCCTGGAAAGCAAGGGCCATGCTTCCTTTGAAGGCTCCCTCTTCAGTCCCGCAAAAGCCCTTCCCGCTCTGAAGCCATGAACCAGGCAGGAGATAAGAGAGTTTCCCCACAACGTTCCCTCAACCTCCCACCAGCTTCTCTTTCTGCTAGAAAACCTGGATTGTCCCGAGGAGACGCCCTGGATCTGCTCACCAAAACCATTGAAGTTCCGGTCAATGGTGGCTATTTCCCCTCTGCCGCTGAACTCCTCAGCCTGGTCCACCAGAGCTTCCTTCACGGTGTCGTGTCCACACAGAACCACCACCCGTCGGGGGCCCAGATAGACTGTGAACACCGGCCCATATTTCTCTTTCAACTGCAAGAAAGGCCAAGGAGAGGCGGTCATGAAGGGCTCCCACTTGGGGTCCTGGCAGCAAAGTTAGGCCAGAGGCAGGACATAAGAACCTAAGAAGAGCCTTGCTGGAACAGGCCACAGCCCATCCAGTCCAGCCTTCTGTCTCCCACAGGGGCTCCCCATTTGCTTCAGGGTCTTCCCAAGCAGATGTCTTCACCTGCTTGTGATTCCCTGCAAATGGCATTGAGAGATATCCTGCCTATCTCTCCAACCCGGAGGATGTCCTTAGGCATCCATAATGATCCCCAAAAGGACAGTTTTCCTTTTGGGGATCATCTGGAGAAACCCAGATCTTCAATGATTTAGACTGATCTATTCTCCAAGACAGATTCCAGCAGCCTTGATGAGCCTTCAGTGGCATCTCCACGGTTGGGAGCTGCCTATCCCTGGAGGCTGCTTACTGTAGGGCCAATAATGGGGAGGCATCACCTTCAGCCTCCACCCCACCCCGGAGCTCTGGTTGGCTCTTCCTCCATCTTTCATGCACCCCTAGAGATACTTGAGGAAACTTGGGGGGGGAGGGGGTGTTCATTCCCCGCTTAGAATGGCTCCTTCTGGGCAACCTGGAGCTCCTGCTCAGCCAGCCCATGAGCTTGAAGACCTCCGGTCGGCCTTTCTGCCCTGCACCTCCTTGCCCCAAAGAGGGGACCACTCACCGCCAGGAAGGACTTGAAGGGCTCGCTGGTTTTCACCTGCAGGATATTGCCAAGGAAGGGCAGCGGGGTGGGTCCCGGGGGCAGCTTCCCTTCTTTGTGCATCCGCTTCCACGCAGAGATGAGCAGCAGGCAAGAGAAGCAAATGCCCAGGAAGATGCCCACTGTGCCCCCGAGCTCCATGATGACCAGGCAGGAAGTGCACCTGGGGCCCCCAGGACCTGCTGCTATTTATCTGCCTCTCCTGGCACTGAAACCTGGGAGCTGAGCAGGAAAAGAAGATTGGGTTTCAAAGACACGTTTGTTGGGCACCTGGCAGGGAGGGAGGGAGGCAAGGAGGCAGGGAGGGGGCACCTCCCTGGGCAGGAAGGGTTTGTGGAGGTCTCCTGGCCCACCCTAACTGGGGTACGAAGGCAGAATCTGCAGAACCAGAGTTGGATGTGCCGGAGACTTTTGGGGCCCCAATGGAAGGGGTGGCTCTGCCTTTCAGAGGCTGGTGAGTTTTGGCCGCCCTCAGGAGAACCCTCCCCCTTCGCCAAACGACCAGAGAGCAGAACAAGAGGGGATGCTGGGATATTTTGTCAGCAACGTCCGGAGGGCCAAAGGACACTTCATGGGTGCTTTGAAAGAGCCTTCGGGGGGCCTGGACTCCCAGGGGTGAGGCCTCTGGGCAACAGGCGGGTCACAGGCAATCTCCACGGTGACCACCAGAATCTTGACCGAGTGCATCACAAAATTTGCCGTTTGCTTTGAGTTAAAAAACAATGAAGGGACTCTGAAGTGCTGGAAGGAAATGTACATACATCCAGCTTGAGTTTTGCTTCCAGAAGGGCCAGGAAGGGAGGCTGCGCTTGGGCCAAAGTTTTCTCCATTGACCGGCCCAGGAAAGGGTCAAAATCGGGAGGAGACGAAAACATCCTGGCCAACCAGCTTTCTTCTTGGCAAGAGCAGTATTAGGGGGGGGGGGGGGAGGCAACTAGCAAATTCCAGTGGCTTGCCAGACCTCAAGTGGAGGAGGATGAGGAAGGAGATACCAGGGGTCAGCATCCTTCCCTTGAACCAACCGCAGACTCTCTCCCCTTCCATCCTCAGTTGCATAACCGCCGTCCTTTGAGGTCCCCTCTGGAGGAGCTGCCCCGATACTGAAGGAGGGTGGCAGTTATGTAAAGGTGATTGGATTACCTCTTGACTGATGTTTCATAACCTGCTGCAAGGCAATCATCCTCCCCTGCCCTCTGTGGCCTCTGCCCACGTGTGGCACAATCCCTTGGGAAGCCAGGGGGGGCGAGGGGGCAGCTGGCTAAGATGTTCCTGGGCCTCAAGCCACACCGGGAAGGTTTCCAAGGTGAAGCTTCCATTGACTCATCAAACAATTCTGTGAATTCTGCACAGGCCCCTTTGAGCAGGAAAGGGAGAGGGGTGTTTTCCAAATAAAAAAAAATTATTTTATTTTATTTTTTATTTTATTAAATTTATACCCCGCCCTTCTCCTTGTTAGGACCCAGGGCGGCGCACAGGCATTATTTAAAACCACAAAATACAATATACATCAATTAAAATATATTAAATTAATTAAACCCTCCATTTTTTGCATTTTCCATGAAGAAGGACAACAGCCTCAGTTTCTGTGGTTTTTTCCTTTCTTGCAACACATCCCTTATCGTTTTTCCACTGAAAGAGGATCAAGCGTTGAGGTCATCTGTTGCTGAGGGCCAGGAAGGCCCGGGGAGAACTTGCAGGGCTTGGCATGAAGAGGGCAGAAGTTCAGGGCCGGTTGTCGGAGTTCGAAGGTTGCGATTAGGGGCTCCGGTCGGGGGCTCCGCCAAGCTGCTTGATAGCACAAAGGGTCCATTTCCCACCATGCTGTGAGGGTGGGAGCCTTTGCATTGCTGGACACGGCCCCAGAGGGAGAGGCTTCCCCCCTCCCCCATTGGAGCTCTTGGGGAGGGTCTGTTCTGGGATGGCAAGCAAGAGGGTGGCACCTTCTCTGGACTGCGGGGGCTGGGGAAAACCTCCTCCCCCCCTTCTGGCCCAGAGGTCTGCTTGTTTCCTTCAAGAGGCGGTGGAGTGCCCGGCTGGAATGCCCCTGCACATCTCTCCACTGGCAGGGGCCCACGAGTGCCACAGCCTCAGAGACTGTGGCTCCCGGGCTGCCTGCATGTTCTGGCTCTGGTGGCCGTGGAGGGCGTGTGGTCCCAGGCATCTCCTCCACGCTTGCTGAGGGCCCCCGGGGAGCAGCAAATCTCCCCCTTTCCCTGCTGGCAATTCACTAGTGCCAGGAGGCAGGTAAACTTCCCCTCCCTTAGATGCAATGCCAAACATCGGGTTCTGCTGCCTGCCTTGCCCATGCCTTGGCCTCTGGATGTGCTCTTGCCCTGTGACATTCCACTTGTGAAAGGGCTTACACAACACTCCCTTGCACAAGGTCTCCTGTAAACACCCTGCCCATTCCTCTCTTGCTTCCTCGGAAACCAAGCCAAGCCGCCTCCCGCTCTGGCCCAGAGAAGCCGGCCAGTGTGCAGACAAAGGGCTGGGCAGGAGGGCAGGAGACCCGTGAGAACCCCAGGGAGGGCCAGGAAACTGGAGCCCTTCCCCCCCCGAGCTCCCATTGTGAGCGGAGAAAGAGGCTTAAGCAGAGGACGGAGGCTTATGTAAAGCTCTCTCCCTTCGCAGGGCAGGATTTGCCAAGCTCACCAGGGGGAGGGAGGGCCTTGAGGGGGGCCTCAGAGGGTCACAGCCAAGGGGGCAGAGAAGAGACCAGGCTCACTTTAAAACAGCTGCTCTCCAACTGCAAAAGGGTCCCAAGCGAGGGAAGTGGAGGAAAAAAGCATCCAGGAGGGCTCCATCCGGGTCAGGGGCCCCTGCGCACACACCCTCTTGCCCTTCCTCAAGCTTTGCTCCCAACCGGAGTTCTGAACAACCTGTTGACACCTGATGTAACTGGATCTGGCGAACAGGTGCAGGTCGAGAGCTTTGAAAGGTTTATGCTATGCAACCCATGTTCATCTGGCTGATGGGCTCTTCAGACAGATACTCCACAGGTGAAGCAATGGGCATTCTCCCTTGTTGCCTTAGTTGCGGTTGTGTTTCTGTTTGTCAAGCCCTGTGGCTGCAAGGCAGGAGGAGAGCAGTTGTGGCTTCAGAGGCTGGCAGCACCCGGGGGCTGGAATGCCTCCTGGCCTGAGCGTAGTGCTTAGGCTTGCCCAGAGGTTGGCAACTGGGCTTCAGCTGGCCTGGCTGACCACGGCAGCTGCCACCCAATGCCCTCTAGGAGTGCTGTGCTTTGAAGAGGTCCCAGGTAGCCGGCAAAGGAGGTTCATCTTTTGCCTTGAGATCACAATTATCTCAAGAGGTGTTGAAGGCCCGTCTTTGCCCAAACTTCCCATGTTGGATTGGCAGCTTCCAGCCCCCTCCCTATGCCTCCCCCACACACACACACGCAAAGCCCAGAGTGGCTAGAGGAATTCAGGAGGTTGCGAAGCAACAGCCAAAGATACTCAAATGCAAAATTGAGCACACAACCAATCTCAGGGGAGTGTCTGTGCTTTTCTGACAGTGAATGGCAGCTGTTGGGGGCATTCAAGGTCTGGATGATGTCTGTGGTGGGAGGGGAGAGAGAAAGAGCTTTAATCCTAATTATGACTCTGACCCCAGAAAGACTGCATTGCAAGGGGAATCCCTTGTGCCCAGGGCATCAGGAGGGACTGGCCCAGGGACTCCTTGGGTCCCTTCACTCTCTTGTCTCCTCCCCCTCCTCCTCCCAATTTATATTAAGGCCATAGACCAGATTATTATGTGGTTAATCTTAGAATTAGAATTTAGAATTTTATTTGTAAGCCGCGTCCTCTCCCCAAGGGGACTCGGAGCGGTGCACAGGGAAATTAAAATAGCTATAGAAAATACATAAATAGAATAAGTAAAAACAAATTAAACTAAAATTATCCCTGCGCTAAAATCCCCAATTATAAATTGACTAAAAACCCCTAAAACCCTATTAGACGGAGACTAACCTAGGCCGGCCAAGCAGAAAAAGTGTGTTTTAAGTTTTTGACGGAAGGAGCGGAGGTCCGTAGTTGTTCTAATTTCGGGGGGAAGGTCGTTCCAGAGGGCTGGGCCCGCCACAGAGAAGGCCCTTCCCCTGGGCGTCGCCCGCTGGCATAGCCTAGTGGACGGCACCCGGAGAAGCCCCTCTCTGTGGGAGCGAATCGGCCGCAAGAATGTATGGGGCAGGATCCGATCCCGCAGATAACTAGGTCCCGTGCCATGGAGTGCTTTAAAGATGATAACTAAGACCTTGAAGCGCACCCGAAAGACGACAGGCAGCCAGTGCAACTCGCGCAAGAGCGGTGTTATGTGGGTAAACCTAAAGGTTCCCATTATTGCTCGCGCGGCTGCATTCTGGACGAGCTGAAGTCTTCGGGTGCACCTCAGGGGGAGCCCCATCTTGGGTGAGATCCACAGCCTTTGGGGCTGGTTGGTAGCTCAACAGCTCAAGTCCTAACCAAGGACCTAGGAACTGTCAAGGTAACGTCAGAGGATAGAAGCTGTTCCAAGCAGGGTGGCCCTTTGTAGAGTCAGAATGCTCAAGTCCGACAAACCTAAAACCTCCACATAGCGAGGCAGCCCCCTAGGTATTGCTCCAAGGGCTCCAATTACAATCGGGACAACACACAACTTTCTCTTCAACAGTCGGTCAACTTCAATTTGCAAGTCCCGGTACTTTGTGATTTTTTCTTGCTGCTTATTTTCAATTTGTGCATCACCAGGTATTGCAATGTCAATGAACCATACTTTTTTCTTTTCAACTATTGTTATATCAGGTGTGTTGTAGGAGAAGTGCCTGTCAGTCTGAATTCTGAAATCCCACAAGATCTTGACTTTCTCATTCTCTAAAACTTTCTCAACCTGATGTTCCCAGTGATTTTTGCTGTACTCAAATCCAAACTTCTGGCACAATTCCAGTGAATATTATATTATATTTATATTTATTCAATTTATATCCCGCCCTTCTCCGAACGGACTCAATGATCTTAGCAACACGGTCATGGCTTTGTAGGTAGTCAGTTTGTGGAATTTTGCTGCACCCACTGATCAGGTGGTCGACTGTCTCATCTTTCTCATTACAGAGGCGACATTTGCTGTTGGTCGTATCATCATCATGATCATGATCATCATCATTATCATCATCATTTCTTCTCCTTCTTCCAGCACAAATAATTCAGATCGGATTCCCTGGCTGCACTTGCCCAATATCCCACTTAGCCTCACCCTGGATTGATCTTTTGGGGGCTCTTAGCAAACGGAGTGAATGTGGGGGAGTTGATGGCTGAAAGCCCTGGGGAACGACTCTGTGGCTGAGCTGTGCACCTGGTGTGGAGGCGGCCTGGGAGCTGTGGGTTGGCAAAGGTGCTGTTGCTTTGGGGGTCCCCTCATTTCTGGTGAGCTGATTTCCCTTCGGCTGACTCTGGGCTGCGGCCCATCAGCAGCTCTTTCAGATCCCATTGAAGCTTGGCCAGTCCAGGTGGCTGCTCTGGTCCTGCAAGAGAGCTGCTCCTGTTCAGCTGGCACGGATGCCTCTCCTGGAATTCGCCCAGAGTCTGGCCCAAGAATCTGACTGGAGCTCGGCTAGTCATTCTCTCCAGCCCTGCAAGGCGGCTGAAGGAGGGCGGGCAACGCAGGCTGGTCGCTCTACTGGCCCAAGCAAGAGAGCCGAAGGATCCCTGTCCTTTGGTCAAGCCCCCTCCGCACCTCACAAAGCTCACGGACTGAGGGAGGGGGAGTCCACCTGCAGAGGGCATCCATGAGGGTCACATTGGGGGCCACCTGGTCCGGGACAGGTCTTATGGCAACATGCTGGGCAGATCTCCGTTTCTCTGGCTTTTGCTCTCTCGTCTTTTTCTGCTTTGCTCTCTTGAAGCATTAACCCCACAGACCCCCTAGGTTTACCCCAGTGATTATGCTAATAACAGGAAACAAGCGCGCGCACACACACACACACACACGGCTTAGAAGAAACCAAGGCTGCACCAGTTCCAGCCACCTGCATCCCCGCAAAGCTTTATATTTTCAAGGCAAACACCTGGAAGAGGCATCTTTTCCCAGCCCCTCAGACATCCAGACCCCGGGTGGGTCGCAGAGAAGGGGACCATGCAGCCCTCAACCCCACCCCCCAAAGTCCAGCTGGTGCAAAAGCACAGGGGCGCAGAGGCAGGGCCGCCTCGCTCGGCTCCCTCCTCTCAGCGGGGGACGACCGAGAGCTCGTAGAGGGGCGGGATGGAGGCAAAGCCAAACTCCTGGGGTGTCAGGTCGATGTCCTTGAGATCCACCACGGGCTTCAGCCGGAACCGCTGCAGGATGGTGGTGAAGAAGAGGAAGAGCTCCATCCGGGCCAGGGCTTCCCCCAGGCAGATGCGCTTGCCTGCGAGGAGAGGGTGGGAGAAGCGGGCTTACCCCCTCTGGGCAGCTCCCAGCCACGTCCTGGCCAAAAGCTGGATGGGCAGGAGCTGCTCACCCGCACCACCCCGGGAAAAGCAGGGCCGCTGCCTGGAGGGCCACCTTCCACCTCCCTCCTGGGTTCCTGAGTTGCCAGGAGGGGTAAAGGCGGGTCCAGCAGGCGCAGGAAATGCTGAGGCAGCCCCCAGTGCCAGCTTGGCATGGAAACCGGAGAAGCAGGCCGCAAAAGGAGGAGCCTGGCCCGGGAGGGGGAGGGGGTGTGTCTCGGTGTGGCTCTACCTGCAGAGAAGGGGAGGAAGGCGTCGTTCCTCTTCAGCCGCCCGTTCTCATCCAGGAAGTTCTCCGGGTGGAATCCTTCGGGGCTTTTAAACTTGGTGCCATCATGCAGGACGGTGCTGAGCAGGGCAAAGACCTCTGTGCCCTGAGGAGGAGAAGGCCCTGCTCAGAGGTTCTTTCGCCCAGGTGGCACAAGAGCGATCTCCTTTTTGCACTGAGAGAGCGGGGGGGAGGGGGGCTTGGACGGGGGCTGAGTGCCTGCGTTTTCCCAGCCTTCCCTCCTGCCCATCCTTTGGGACCCCATCGACATCTCTGCCCATTGCACCTGGCCGGCTGGGTGGCCGGAGAGGAGGCACTGCCTTTGGGCCATTCGCAATCCGCCCCATCGAGGTAGGCACTCTCTGCCTGCATGCTGGCCATCCCTTCTCAGCCCCTTGATCCCTCTGCTCGATCCTGCTGGGTAGCCCAGCCACCACCCAGAGTGGCGACATGCCAGCCCCATGCCCCTTGGCCCCTCTTCCCCTCCCCAAGGCTCTGACCTTCGGGATGAGGAAGCCTCTGAATTCCGTGTCGCGGGTGACCGCGTGGGCCACGTTCATGGGGATGAGGTCGCTGAACCGCTGCACTTCATGGATGACTGCGTCCACGTAGGGCATGTGGCTGCGGTCTTCAATGTTGGGGATCCGGTTCTGGCCAATCACACGGTCGATTTCTTCCTGCATCTTTGCTGGCAAAAGATGGCCTTAAAGTTAGTGGCTTCAACTGCCCTCTCTCGGACGCGCCTGGATCAGTGACTGGGGGGGCCAAGGATCTGGGCAGGAGGGCTCTCCACCTGCTGAAGGATGGAGGCCCCTCAAGGGCTGAGGGGCTGGCACCTCCCCTTTCGTCCCACGGCAGGGGAAGCTCCTGGCCTGACCTCCTATGTGGGGGGCTCACAGGCTGGGTCCACGCCTTTGTGCAGATCACAGCAACTTCTCTCTGGCCTAGCGACCCCAGTGGCACGGGGGGGGGGGGGGGCTGCTACCTGGCCTAGAGACACAGTGGGGTTGAATCACACTAACCCCCCAAATACCTTGCACTTCGGGGTACTTCAACAGCAACAGAAATCCGTATCGCAGGGTGGAGCTGACCGTCTCTGTCCCGGCAAAAAACAGGTTGAGGGTGGTCATCTCCAGGTTCTTCTGGTTGAATTCGCTCTCCGGGTTGTCCTTCTCCTGAAGGCCAAGTGGGGGCCGAGGGTGAGAGGAGCTCTGGGGGGGCTGGGAGGAGGCTTTCCAGCCGGGTTGGTGGGTGCAGCCCAGGCGAGAGGAGCCTGCTTGCGGGCTGACCAAGCGCCGGTCCCCCCAAAACAGAAATGGCCAGAGGGGCCAAGGGATTCCCAGAGGATGGGCTGCCTCCACTGCCAGCCCCTTTCCCGCTTCAGCTGCCTCCGTTCCCGCCTCTGCCGGTGGCCCAGTGCCCCCTGCAGGAGAGGAGCCGCCAACGCTGGCCGTCCAGAGGTTGCCCTTGGAACGAGGGAGGGACGGCGGCTTGGACCCTGGTGCAGCTGCAGAGACTGTGGCCTGGTGGGCCTGGGGAGCTCCCGGGCCCCTCGCTTTCCCCTCGGCTGCACTGGAAGTTCTTTTTACAAGAGCCAGCTGAGAAGCGCCAGTCTCCCAGCCTCCCTGCCCTTTGGCGGGTGTGTTTGCTCCTCCCGCTGGGTCATCCTTTGCCTTGGAGCTGGGGAAACCCTCCTTGCTCCCTCCCCGCCTCCTACCTTCTCCATCTGGACGAGAAAGCAGTCGATGTAATCCCGGGGAGAGTTGGGGTCCAGCGTCTCCTTGTTCTTCTGCACCCTCCTGGCGATGAAGAGCCTCATGTCCTCCAGGGTGTCATAGATCTTGGTGTGGGGCCCCGGGAAATATTTCAGGAGGTTGACATAGATATCGTAGAACTGCAGAAACGAGAGGCAAAGGATGTGTCCGGAAAGGGCTCCTTCCAGCCGGTGGATGCAGAGCCAAAGGGACTCAATGAGATCAATTAATTAATGCAGCATTTCAAGAGTAAATCGGCAGATGCGTTTGCAGGAACTTAAGTAATCTTGGCAGTTTTTTTCTTCCGAGGGCTCTTCCCTCCCTCCTGGCTGCCCCTTGTGCCTGGCACCAGAGTTCTCAGCCTCCCAAGCCATGGCAGCTGCCCAGCGTCTTCGGGCGGGGCCAGCTTGTCCGAGGGAGCAGCAGCCTCGGGTCGTCCCATTTGGCTGAAGGGAGGCCAGGAGCCATGGTGGAGCTACCTGAGACCAGCTGTTGCTCATCTGCCGAAAGCTGTCGTTCATCATCTTCATGAGAGCCAGAAATTCCTTGTCTTTGTAGTCGAAACGATTCCCAAAAACGATCGAACAGATGACATTGGAGACAGCGCAGCTGAGGAAGAAGATGGGGCTGAAGGGCTTCCCTGGTTCAGGAGGAGAAAGAAAGGAGGGAGGGAGGGAGGGAGGGAGGGAAGGTCAATGATTTCCTCCTGTGTTTTGGGAGGGGTGGGGGTTGCTTCCCCCCTTCCCCTGCAGACCATTGCCTGGAGAGGAAGGGGTCCCGGAGGCCTCTTGGACTCCGCACAGAGAGGAACCCCGTTCCGTAATGCTCTTTGTCATGCCCAGCATCGCCTGGACCAGAAGCCTCCTAGTCCCAGCCCTGCTCAAGGCGTCCTGCCCCTCCGGCCCCCTCCGGCCCTGGGATTCTAGGCTTATGCTCTGGACATCTGGACATCCGACCTCGCATTGCTACAATGGGTTGGACGGTCGGTCGGTCGGGGGGTCCAGCGGCCTTCCCAACCGCCCCTTCCCCCTCCGCAGCCTCACCTTGGGTCTTCTGAAGTTCCTCCAGCAGGAACTGGGCCTCCTCTTGGATTCGCTCCTGGATGGATTTCTTCCCCATCCCAAAGTTCCTCAGGACGGTCAGGGAGAAGCGGCGCAGCTGCTTCCAGCGCTCCCCCTCGGCAAAGATCACCCCTGGGGACGGAGGAGAGCAATGGGCCCCGTGGCCAGGAAAGGGCGGGCGGCCTGCTCCTGCCCCTCCGGCCCAGGGTGCTCACCGTGGCCCTCGAAGGTCCTCTGCAGGGTCGGGTTGGTTTTCCTGCCAGAGAATTCCTCCGCCTGGTCAATCAGGGCCTCCTTCACTGCTTCGTAGCCACACAAGACCACGATGGGGCGGTTTCCAAAGTAGACGGTGAAGACGGGGCCGTACGTCTCGCGCAGCTGCACAGGAGATGGGGACACAGGCAGGCCTCCACTTGCAACCGCAACGGAGCCCAACATTTCGGTTGCTAAGTGAGACATTGGTTACGCGACCTTTGGCCCCTTTGACAATGTTTCTTCCCACGGTTGTGAAGTGAATCTGGCTTCCCCATTGACTTTGCTTGTCAGAAGGTCACACAAGGGGACCACGAGACCCTGAGACCCAGCAACCGTCATAAGTATGAGCCAGTTGCCGAGGCTCTGAACTTTGACCGTGTGGCCACGAGGAGGCTGCTCTGCAAAGGTCCTAACTGTGAACAAGAGTCACAAAATAGGGTGGGTTATGCAAAATGTATTTAAGAAAAGATTACAATTTATTCCGCAAATGTTTTTACTGGGTATAATTAAGGATTTTACAAAAGGGGAAACAAAATTGGTTTTGTATATGGTTACAGCAGCTAGGTTGTTGATTGCTCAGCACTGGAAGAAAGATTTTTTTACCGACAATTGATCAATGGATACAGAAAGTGGTGGGGTTTGCTGAAATGGCAAAAATTTCAGCTTTCTTAAAAGATCAGAAACAGGAGAATTATACACAGGAATGGGCAAAATGGATTGATTATATACAGAATAAATACCAGACTAGGAGATATTATGTAGCCTTTAGGTAAGAATGTTTAGATTGATAGGGTGATAAGCAAGGGATACAATGTGAACAGAGCAAATATTATATGGGACGTTTGGAATTATTAGAGTGGTGTATAGCGGAAGTCAGGGGGGTGGGTTTGAATGGGAGGGGGGAGGGTTAGGGTGGAGGGTGGGGAAATATATATGTATAACTAATATAGAAGATGGGATTAATGGGATACGGTTATTCTAAGAGAAATTTATATTATGATTTATATGTGTTCAACTAATTTAGAAGATGGGGTTAATGGGATATTGTTACTTTAAGAGAAATTTATATTATGATTGTTGGGAGGTGAGGGGATACAATATCTGAATGACAAATTTATTTTAAGATGGGGGGGGAGGGGAGGGGGTATATTATTTGTAGGTGATTTATATTTATATTATATGTCGGGGGGTAAAAAGGGGGGAAATTTGTTTGAATAAAACTTTTTCAATTAAAAAAAAAAGAGTCACATTTTCCAGGGCTGTCGAAACTTTGAGTGGTCACTAAGCAAACTGTCGTAAGCCAAGGACTCCCTGTACTCAGAGGCAGCTCTCCAGGGTTGGTTCTACTTCAGGTGGGGGGGGAGGGGAGGGAAGCAGCCGGGCCCGAAATCCTTCCCTGAGAGAAAGGGGGCCACAGGGTGCTCCTTCCACCTGCCCCACCCTGCAGGGCTCTTCTTCCCACAGACAGATCGCCCGTCTGACGCAGTCGGGAGGGAGCTGCGTCACCCACTGACTCTGTTGATTCCTGGAGCCACCCACCTCGAATTCACCCGCTGGGCAACCCTGGAAAGCCAAGGCTGGAGAGCAGAGAGGGCTGCCGGGGCTACAGGGCGGGCGAAGGAGAAGGGCCTCGTGAGGAGCCCCAGAGGTGCCCTTGCCGGAGGCCATCCGTGGGGAACCCCGGAAGGGCTGGCATCCATCTGAGCTTCCCTCAACTTTGCTTCCAAGCGCTTCCTTCCTCCACGACGGGCACAGCACCAGCAGGACCTTGGAAGGCCATCAGAGCTTCGCTGCTGTGACGACCGGTTGGAAGGAGGGCAGCCGGGGGGGGAGGCCCCTTCCCTTGTGCCTTGGGCTGAGCCGAGCGTCATCCAGCTGGCGTGACTCTCTTGTGGACAGAGGCAGAGCTGGGAGGGGCTCAAGCGCCTGGCGATGGATGCCGGGCGTTTGCAGGTGCCGTGAGGTGCAATCTGAACGCCAGGCGTCCTGCCTCCTCAATCCTCCATTGCCTTGACAGTCCAGTTCTTGGAACAGGAGTACAAATATTGATTCTTTATTAAGTAAACCTTCCTTTATTCATCATGTAGCATAGCACGCTGTGTACCCCTTCGTCCAAAGGAAAATTGCACAATGCCCCGAAGTCGCACCAAGGCAGAAGAGACACCCCACCACCACCACACACACACAGTTATTGGAAACAAAGCTTCCAAAACTCTAGAAAACGGCTCCGGAGAATCTTCTGACGATGGTGGCAGCATTTCTGTCCTCCAGGAAAGGAGACATTTGCATTTCCTGATGTTTCATCGTTAATATTCCAGACATGAGACTAATTAAAAATGGGCGGTAGGGCTGGTGGCTCCTCTTAGGTTATAGAATTGCTCCCCAAAACATCCTTGTGCGCCCTGCGTTTGGGGAGGGGCTTCCCTCTGCCAGCTGAGGAGCCTTGACAGGTTCCCCACGGAAAGCCAAGCGTCTCCCCAGCCCCACCAGGCTTCTCCAGAACCGCTGGAGCCCAGGGCTTCTCCTTCTCTCCTCTTGGCCCGTGTGGCTCCTCAGAAACACCCCATCTGCTTGATCGGAAGGCAATTCCGCCAAATCCGAGGCCTGATGGAAACTCCTTCCCCAGGCGCCACATAGGTAGGGGTGAATGCATAAATGGAAGCTGAGGAAGGAAGGGAAGGAGACCGACCCAGATTGGATCCCGAAAGAAGATTCAGCCCAAAGAATCTCACGGGATCTACAGGAAGGAGACGGCTGGGGACACTGGAGGAGCCGGGGCGCTGGCTGAGGAGACCCAAGAGGGAGAGCGTCTCCGGGGCTTCCCCTGGGCCAGAAGGGGGACTCACCTTGAGGAGGGACCGCAAGGTCTCGAAGGCCTTAATCTGCAGGAAGTTCCCAAGCAGAGGCAGAGGAGTGGGCCCAGGAGGCAGCCGGCCCCTCTTCTTCCGGACAAAGAGCAGGGCGAAGTAGGAGAGGAAGGCGACCAAGACGAGGGAGACGGCGCTTGCCAGCTCCATGGTGCCAGCCTCTGCCCAGGCTCAGTGGGGCTGTGGGCATTTAACTGGGGCTGGCTTTGGCACCACTTCTGGGTTATGTAAGAGCACCAGGTAAATATATCAAAGGCTTAATCGCAGATACTGGTGCCAAATCAGGAAGAAAGGTTGACCCAGGGTTCATCAGTCATACCTCTGCAGGGTGCTTATGCCATGCCTTATCTCGCTTCTCTTTGCTTTTCCCCTGGTGCCCGCATCGCGGCATTCCTGCCCAGGGACGGTCCTGGCATTGGGAGCCTCCCTCGGCCTCTCCACTCCGGGCCCTCCAGAAGAGACTCGGCAGCCATCGCCTCCCAGGCCAGCTCAAGCAAGGGCACCCCGGGAGCTCCAGCAGCAGCACCCGGAGGCCTGGAGGAGAGGGAGGCACTGGCAGCCTGGGCACGGGGACCAGGCTGTTCTTTTGGGCACTGCAAGATCTGCTGGAGATTGATTGACAGTGATACTGATTGATTTGAAAGATTTATAAGGCCACCCATCTTAAAGCTCAAGTTTAAGAGAACAGCTGTGCCCAGCCCCGGCCTATTGGAAAAATCTGCATCTGGCCGAAGTCAGCTGGCACAGCGGCTGGGAGAGGCAGTTGCTTCCAGATGTTTTGAGCCTTGACTTGGGGTTCAGGAGCCCAGAGGCTCCCCTTTAGGAGCAGATGAGTCTGGGCTGCTGCCCTCCGGGCTGGCATCTGGGCTTTGCCGTTGGGCCAGGAAGCTCCTCCGCTGGAACTCTGCCCTGCACAAGAGTCAGGGCAGCCCGTCTGTGGGGCCAGCAGTGGGGAGAGGCTGAAGTGGGACTTTTCCTTTAGTCTCCTATGACAGCAAAGCCCCCCCCCCTTTCCCCCCGATGCTCCTGGGCCTGGGGATTGAAGCAGCAACAGCCTCCAGTCGGATGGGGCAGCCCTTCAGGAGACCCCCTCCGACCGGGGCTCACCCACAGGGCTGGTGCCCACAGAACGCCCTGGGCTTGGCAGGCGGCAACCCACCAGGGCTGCCATGGGAGGCTGTTGGGGAGACTGTTCCCCCCTCCTCCCCACTGGAGGGCACCTGGGCAAGGCCAGGCTTGGCAGGAGGCGGATGTAGGAAAGGCTGTGCGGGGTCTCTTCCCCAGGATGCCATCGGCCGCCTCAGGTTTTTCCTTCCTTTGTGTTGGGCCATCTTCCCTCACTCCGGGTGGCCGAAAGTCTTCTCCACTTGTTTGCGGTGGGGGTGAGACAACGTCCACCTTGCCCTTTGCATAGATTGCTCCTAAGTGTAAATGTGCAATCAGTCGTTAACCCTTCCCAGGCATGGGAGGCCTCTTCTCGCCCAACGGCGGCTGCTCAGAGACCCATGAGGGGGGGGGGGTTGTGTTTTTTAGTCAAGAAATATTTTCTCTTTCAAATCCTGTCCTTGTGCTAACAGAAGCACTTTCGACAAAAACAAGGAAGCCCCGGTGGAGTTTGACCCCAGGAAGGCAGCCAAAGCGGCCAAAGGTGCCGACACCTCCGCCCCTCACAGGAGGAGGAGCCCAGCACAGAAGCCGAAGCCAAGCTGCCCCCCCAACCACGGCTTCCCTTTGGGGACCCCTTCGGGTGGGCCTTGCCCTGCCCTAGAGCAATGGGTAGGGTGGCTAATGAGCTCTCCCTCTGCCGCCCTTCACAGCTCTGGGTGGGGCCGAAGGAGGGAGCGCCACGAAGTGGTCCCCTCGCCCACTGCCCCCACCTCTTTTTCAAGGGTCCCTGCTGGGGGGGGGGGGAGGCTGGGCTGGGTCCGTCTGGGGAAAAGGGTGAGCCAGGCTGCGTTCCCTGCGACCCTCCGGCCCCGAGTTTGAAAGGAAGGCAGCAGGGCGGCCCTTGTCCCCGAGGGACCCTGGGCGGAGAGCTGAGCTGGAGCGGGTGGGGAGGAGGTCTTCCCTCCCTGATACAAGAAGGTGGGGGGCCGCGAAGAGCACCCTAGACCCGAGCAGTGTGCCCTTTGGGAGGAGGCAGCCCCTCCACCTCCCCACCTGGAGCGCTTTGGAGCCCAACCACCAGTGGTCCCACCAGGAGCCTTCTCCTCCCTCCAGGTGAGCTGAGGGGATGGGCAGCCTGACACCCCACCCCCAGGAGACACTTGCAGTGGTGAGTTAATGCTGCCTGGTACCTTCCCTCAATGGGGTTCCCCCAGCCTTGTGCCCACTCCGGCCTGGCCAAGGGGCATCTCTGGCGAGGCTGAAGGGCAAATTCTGGGCTGGCCAAGACTTTCCTCACTGCAAGGTTGAGGTTTTGCTGCAGTGCAGGGGCTGCCCCAGCACTCCCCCCCCCCCACCGGACCCCCTTGCCCCCAGGGCAGTGGCAAAAGACAAAGGCCGAGCGACATCCGGACTGTTGCTTTCTTTTATTAGCGTCCCTCCTGGTCACAGCAGAGCAGGCGTCCGGGGGAAGCTCCCTTCTGAGCGGCTCCCGTGTTCGTCAGCAGAGAACCAGGCACAGGCCAGCGCAGCTGCTGGGCGAGGGGCGGGGGCTGTTGTGCGGACTGCCACTTCTTTGAGCGGGTCCCCCACTTCTGGCTGAGCCAAGGCTGGAGACCGAGGCCCCCGGCTGACACAAACCGTGCCAAACATGGCGGCTGCTTCCCAAATGCCTTCCTTCCTCTCCCTCTCGCTGGCCTCGGATCCTGGGCCTGCTAAGCCCCATCCAGGGGGCTCAGGAGAAACCAAGTCCCACTCCGGGAAAAGAAAGGCCTTCGGCAGCAGGGCAAGGCCAGGCAGGGCCGGGTGGCAGCTGGCAGCTCCTATGGCGAGAGGGTGCAACGTGAGCTTGGGGGCAGCTAAGGCAGAGCCACCGGCAAGGGGGTGCCTGGGCCAGGCAGGAGCTCCACAGGGCTGGGCAGGAGAGGGCCTGTGGGCGGAGCGGCTAAATTCGGCTGCTGCCCCAAGTGGGTCTGAGCGCCACCCCCCTTGCTGGGTGGGCAGGGGGCTGCCGAGCGGCCGATGGCGGCCTGGAGCCGAGCCCACGCCCGGGAGTCCCTGCTGCGGACGGCCTCGCACAGCAGCCGGGCCTCTTCCCGCAAGTGGGCCAGCTCCCGCTGGGTTCTGCCGTTCTCTTGCAGCAGCTCCTTGGTCCGTAGCACGAGGCCCAGCAGCCCCGACCTGCGCAGGATCTCCACCGTGTTGTGCAGGCGGCGCTGTGTCGCCAGGCTGTGCCGCCCGAGCATCCTGGCGCCCTTAGCAGCCGTCCAGCCGCAGGACAGGGTGGGCTGAGCGGCTGCCTCTGGGCACAGGAGGGCAGAAGTCTGTGGGTGGGTGGGAGACTCTGCTGGCGATTTCACACGGCTGTCCTTTGCGGTGGGGGCTTCAGGAGATGCCCAGGCCTCCCCCACGCAGAACCGCTTGTGCCTGCTGGGCTCTGCCGCTGGTCTGGGGGCTTCCTTGACCTGCCAGCCCGGGTGAGCAGCAATTCCGGGGTAAGCGGCGAGGTTGGGCAAGCAGATCTTCTTGGCAGAGGGCTTCTGGCTGGGGAGCATGGGCTTCAGAGAGGCCATGGGCTCCTGGAGGAGCAGGAGGTGGGCGGCAGAGCCATGGGCATTCTCCAGGAGGTGCTGGTTGCTCCAGGCCAGGAAGGGAGCCGTGGGGGACACTCCCAGGGTCTGCAAGAGAGAGAGGCAGGCAGGGGGTCAGAAGGGGGGCTTCCCTGGGCCACCCAATAGCATCCGATTGCATCAGACAAGGGGAGCCCGCACCCCCCACCCGAACGGGCATTCCTTCGCACATGGAGCCCGGTGCCATAAACTCCCGCAGGCAGGAGGCCGATTGGGGGGGGGAGGGCTGGCTGGGGGGGGGGGGGGGCTGGGCCAGGTGGCCAGCCACACAGGCTACCTGTTTGAGGATCCTGTCCTTGATGAGGCAAAGGGGCATGAGCCCACCAGGAAAGGCGCCACCCAGGAGTCCCCCCTCGGCTGTCTGTGGCTTGGCCTGCCCCGGGGCCCAGGGGGGGCTGGCTGGGTCCTCAGTCTCCGTCTGCTCAATGGCACTCAGGCACTCCGAGCTCCCGTCTGTGCAGAGAGAGGAGGGGGAAGCGAATGAAGCCAGCCAGGGGGCAGGCTGGGCAGCCCTTCTGTGGCAGCCATCCCCGCAGCACAGCCCACGGCGTGTGGGGTGGCTTCGAGGAGCGACTGCGCCACGCTCACCCCACATCATGTGGGTCAGCCTGCTGCTCCTCCTCTTGCCCCCTTCACCCAGGGCCCCTCCTCAATTGATTCCACACCACTGGGACAGGCAGAGACCTCCCTCCGCCCCCAGCCAGGATCTGTACCTGAAAACCCAGAGTCCTTTTCTCCTTCACTCACTGGGCAGCTGGGCTTGGGGGGGGCACTGTGGGTGGCCCTTTCCATCTTCCCAGGCTGCCCCACGTCGTCCCCCCACTTTAAACCTGGCCTGGCCAATGGGCTCCTCTTCTGATCTGCAGGCCAGGAAGGGAGGCTGGAGGGCCCATGGGAAGGCATGCCTGCAGCTCTCACAGTCCTGTAAGGGGGTAAAAACAGGGTGATGGGAAAGACATGGTCAGAATAGCGAGAAAGACACAGAAGAGTCAGGAATCCCCCCCCCCCCTCAAATGGCAACCAGCAGCATCTGGAAGGCTCCAGCTCTCCCTGTGCCCCTGCTGAATCTGAAGTGCTCCACTGTCTGGCATATCAAGCACCCTGCTAAGGGCTGGGCAGAGACAGGCAGGCTAACAGGATCCCCCCCCCAAGCCCCCCCCCCAAGCAAGGACAGGTGGGCAGTCCCTGGAGGAAGCAAGGAGCTGCAGAGCCTCTTCAAGGCCACCCCTCATGTCCAGGGACCGAACGGGGGGGTGGGGCTGTATCTTGGGGAAGACCCCGTTCCATCAGAGGAGGAGGGGCTGATCCCACCCACCAAGCTGCTGGAGCACTACCCCTGCACCACACACCCCTTGTGCAGGGTTGGGGGGGGGGGGCGTCTTGCCGAGGAAGGGACCTTGTCTGCATCTGGTCGAGGGGTCTTCCGTTAAAAAGAGAAGCAGCAGACAACCCTGGGGAGGGGGCATTGCATTAGTGTGCCCAGGGAACCCACCCATGGCACCTCTGCCCTCCGTGCTCAGCCTGGCCTTGCTTCCCCAGGAAGGGCAGAGCCCTCTGGCTGTGGCCAGCAGCAGGTTCCCTCTGCTGGGGAGGAGGGTGCCCGAGTGGGCGGGGCCTGGAGCACCGGCTCTGCCACGTGCTGGAGGAGCCCAGGGAGGCGGCGGCCGAGGCTTCCTCCCCTCTCACTGCTGGCGGCGCTTCCAGGCCCCCAGGGGACAGGGGCTTGCGGGCAGCATAACCTGGAGGCTGTGCAGCCATGTGCTCCTTTCCCTCTCTCTGAGCAGACCCAGGCCCCCCTTGTGGGGGAGGGTGGAGGACCTCCAAGGGGACGCAGAAAGTGGCAGCTTCCTTGTCTCCCCCGGAGGCCGGAATGCCAGACCTCTCCCCCCCCCCCACACACACCCACCCAAAGGGTCCTTGTCAGTGGGAGAAGCGGCTCTGGGCTACCAGTCACCCCTGCCCTTCCTTCTTGCAACCTTCCAACGCAATGCGCTCCTCACCCCCCTCTCCCTCTCTGCCCATCACCAATTCAGATGTGGCACCTCTGGGAGGAGGGCAGTGACCGCAACTCAGCCTGAGCATACCAGGCGCTCCGGCATCTCTGCACTCAGCCCTCCCTAAACGGTGCCCCCCCCCACGACTGATGGGTGCCCCCAAGGCTGAGAGGGGGCTCCCTTTGCTTGAAGGATGCCAAGAGGCAGGTCCCCCTCCTGTCCCACCCTCTCGGGGCCCTCCCCTTATTTTACCTGCCCTCTGGACGTGGCCCTGCCTGCTCAGCCCCGTCTCCAGAGGGCTCAGCTTTGCCCCGACAGGGCCAGCTCCCCAGTGCCCCCCCCCCACGTGTCTGCTCAGCACAGGGCCTGGGGGGGGGGGCAGGAGAGGTCAGGGCAGACTGCGTAAGAGCCCAGAGTGTTCCCAGCAGCGCAAGATCCAGGCTTCCCTGCACGCCTTGGGGACGGGGCGGGCAGTGTGAGCGACGGGGGGGGGGGGGGGGGGGGACGGGACTGAAAGGGAGGGTCCGCTTTCTGCTCCTGGAGAGTGGCCAAAGGGCCCGCCTCACCTGCAGCTCAGCCCCAAGCAATGAAATGCAGAGGAGGTGGCTGAAAAAAGCCCCCCACACACACACACACGCACTCTGCTGGGGACCCCTGGGCGAAGGGAGCCTGGAAGAGAGGCCGGTGCCTGGGCCCACTCCGCATCCCCACCCTCTCGGAGGCGCCCAAAGCCAGGTCCCCGTTCCGAGCGGCCGGGCGCTGCGCGGGGGATGCGGGGAAGGCTTCGGGCTCGCGCAGCTCCTACCTGCTCCTTTCGCGAAGCCAGCGGCGCCCGGGTACGCCCTCCGCTTGACGGGCGGCAGCAGCCACCAATGGGCAGCTCTCCCGTCCCGCGGGGGGCGGTCGCGGGAGCCGCGTGCGGAGCGAGGGCCCCAGTGCGCGGCCACCTGAGGGGCGGGACACGTGCGGGGGCGGAGCCAAGGGCGCCTCTCGTCGGGCTTCCTCACTTCCCATTGGCCCTTCCGCGGGCCTCTGGATCCGCCTCCCGAGGCCGCCCCAGGCCGGGCCGAACTCGGGACTCTTTTTTTTTATATAGTTTTTTATTTATTCTTATAAAAATAAAATCATACAAACATAATTTTAAACCTATTGCCGTCACAGCGCGAGAAAGCGATAACATTTAAGTAACCAAACTTCACATTACCGTCCTAATAGTAGGCCTAATATTTAACACCAACATTTACACTCTATACAGCCCATCTAGTTAACCTACCTACTTCATCCATTCTTATTCGTCCTTTAATTTCTGATTGATATTATTTACCAATATCTGATTTAAACATATATTATTGCTTCAGTTGTTATTATCGGGACTCTTGTGAGCCGCCGGAGTTGCCACTCCACCTACAGCGGAAGAACTAGCGAGGCCCCGCGGCTAGAGCGGCGAGGCGGAAGTCTAAGAAGTTCCGGGCCCGGAGTAGTTACCTCCCACGGCGCAGGCCCTTTCTGTCCCGCCGGCGGAGGACCATAGAGTTCGGGTCGCCAGAGCGTCGCGGCGGAAACCAGCGCTCCGAGCCCGCCTTTCGGCGACCGGACCTAGCTGCCCCCCTCCGGGAGGAGGGTCTGACGCGGCGCGCATGCGCCAGACAGGCAAGCCCCTGATTGGTCCCGCAGCTGGACGCGGGGCGACGTCGCCTGCGCAAAAGCCGTCGCCGGGCGGAAATCCCTCCGGTGAAGCCCGCCCGTCCCGCCTGAGCCCGGGCCCCGCCCCCACCGGTGCAGAGGCTGCGAGATGGGCGGCCGGTGAAATCGGTGAAATCTTCCCGCCTCGCCGCTCCCGATCCCGCGCCTTTCCCTGGCAGCGCCCGCCATGGAGGCCCCGAAGGCCAGGCGGTTGGCCCTGCAGGCGCCGCAGGAGGAGGAGGAGGTGAGCGCCCCCCCTCCCCTCCCCTCCTTAGCGGGCAGCCCAGCCCGGTCCGTCCCTGGAAGGAGGCGCCCACTTGAGTGTTCGACGCCTTTAACCCGGGACCCCCGCGGGGCGCCCAGCTTCCCCTCCGCCGCAGGCCGTTGAGGGCTCCGGGCTCAGATCCCCGCCAGCAGGAGAGTTTCCATAATGGGCTGGGGCGTCCCCGGAGGGCAGCTTCGCCCGTGGAGGCAGGGAGGGAGGAGGAGCCGCCGCAGCCCCCAGCCCAGGAGGAATTGAAGGAGCCCCCTGAAGCCTTCTGCCAGCTCTTCCTTGTGCCCCGCGCTCGGCCCCTCCTCCGCGGGTCCCTTTCCCTCGGCTCTGCCCTGGAGGGTGGGAGCCCTTCCCTTCTACCGGAGGGAGAGTCTCTGCAGCGGAGTCTCTCCCCCTCCCCGTCCCAGGCGAAGCCTCTCTTCAAAGGCGCTGGAGCTGCAACGGCCTCGGCTGGGCCCAGGGGGGCCTCCTACGCAGACTACATTGTTGGGCGAGCCGTGGCCGCCTCCTCCTCCTCCTCCTCCTCCTTCCCTGCTGCTCCCGCTGCATCGGCCAGGAGCGTCTCGGAAGAAGCCCCTCCGCAGAACCAGGACGGGAGGCCTGTGCCCCCCAAAAGCACAGCCGAGGGCAAAGGCTCCCCCTCGAGCCCCACAGCCCCCAAAGCAGGGGCCAAGCACAACGCTATCATCGTCAGTCCCCGGCAGGTGAGGCGAAGCAAGCAGGCCAGCAGGGAACATTCCTGGTCGGCCCCCCATTTTGACAGCCTGTCTGTTGGGAGGCCAGAAGGCAAGGGGCAGCTGTCCAGGAAGGTGGCAGGACTTCACATCCAGCACAGACAGCTTCCCTCAGGGGTCTCCAACCTCGGCCACTCTTTTAAGACTTCCGGACTTCAAACTCCCAGAGTTCTGGGAACTGTTCAGATGCGTAGACTTAATCTCCCCCAAAGCCCTAGGCCCTGCTGAGGCCTTTCTATCTACCCTCCCTGGCCTTCCTCCACCCTGCTACAATACCTCCGCCGTCTTCAGGAGTTTCCAGGCATTGCTGATGCTTTGGGAGTTTCTCCTCTTGCTCCGTAGCTGCTTCCTGCCTCCTCCTGTGACCATAGGCAGGTGGGAATTCCTCCCCAGTGACCAAGGGCTCTCTTCTGCCCTCAGAGGGGGAACCCCATTCTGAAGTTTGTCCGCAACGTGCCTTGGGAATTTGGCGAAGTTGTCCCGGATTATGTGTTGGGCCAGAGCACATGTGCCCTTTTCCTGAGGTAAGGTTCCCTTCTGCCACAAGCAGCTTTGGGCTCAAATCCCCTGCAGGCAGAGTGTTTGTAGAATGAACTGTAAATTAGTAATACCAGTTTCGAATGCAAGCTTTGCCAGTTGAAAGGCAGGAGTGCTTTTCTGGCAATGTCTGTTCACAGTTCAAAAGGATTCAGAGAGCACCAAATGGGAAACCAACCTCCCGCAAATTCATTTCCTAGTCCAAAATGTTGCTTTGGAGCATTTGGTTCTAAACTCCCCACCACCACACCTAAGAGCTGGTGAAATGTACAGCATGAAAGGCAACAGACAAGGTTTAGGATGCCTATTGCAGAATCCAAGTCAAAATCAGGCCCCAAATCCTGATGGTGGTTGCCCCCTGAAAAAAGACAAACTCCATTCTGACCGTTATCTCTGTAGCCTCCGGTACCACAACCTGAACCCAAATTACATCCACGAGCGACTGCGTAACTTGGGGAAGACGTACCAGCTGCAGGTGCTCCTGCTTCAGGTTGACGTGGTGAGATGCAGCCCCCCCCCCACTAACAATCCACCCCCTTCCTGCCTCAGGCAGCTGATTCTAGGGCTTTCCTTGGCCTCACGTTCCTTTCCCAGCCCAGGGTGCACTAACGGAATCAGGCCCACAACGCTTCTGTTCATTCTCTGTGGCTGCTGAGACCTTGGCAGCTGCCGGGAGGCCTGCAGGGCTGGGGGAGACGGTGGAACGCGGGGCCCTTTCCTGCCTTATCTGCATTTCCTCTCTTGGCTTTCAGAAAGACCCCCACCAAGCAGTCAAGGAGCTGGCCAAGATCTGCATCCTTGCTGACTGCACCCTCATCTTGGCTTGGAGGTAAGACCCCAGCGTTGGGCGGTGGCAGAGACCTGGCTAGGGAAGACCCCCTTGTAGGGGGAGGTGCCAGAAAGCAGGTTTCGACTTAAAATTCTCCTTAAGGGGAGATGCTCACATAGAACGTCCATGCCTAGATTTTCTCTTGAGACAGACAGGAATAACCTCAGCAGAGCGGAAGGAGCATCTCAGCTCCCCTGAGCTTCCTGCCATGGCTTTCTGATCCTGTCCCACCCTTAGTCCAGAAGAAGCCGGACGCTATTTGGAGACATACAAGGCCTACGAGCAGAAGCCGGCCGACCTGCTGAAGGAGAAAGTGGAGCAGGACTATCTCTCGCGGGTGCGACCGCTTTCCTGGTCTGGGGAGGGAGGCGGGCAGAGGCATCCCCCCACCCCCCTTCGTCCCTCTGCCCAGCCATGACCTGCCAGTTGCCTTGTGCTGCAGCTGCTGTGTTCTCCCCCAGGTGAGCGACTGTCTGACCAGCGTGAAATCCGTGAATAAAACAGACACCCTGAGCCTGCTGTCCACGTTTGGTGTGAGCAAGCCACTTCTCTTGTGCTGGGGGTGGGCAGGGAGGGCTCGGTGCTTTGAGTGCAGCACTCCCCAGCAGTGTACAAGCCGGAAGGGGCCGTCTGTAACACACACACACACACACACACACACACACACACACACACACACACACACACACACACGGGGTTGTTCAACTCCACCTCCCAATAGCCCTAAGCAGTGCAGCAAAGTGGGAGGAATGGGATTTGCAGTTCAGCGATATTTGCGGAGCACCCTCTTGTCCTTCCCCCTTGATTCTCCTCTGGCATCTGGGCATCCGCTTCCTTCTGAGCCCATGGCAGGCCTGATGCCCATGAAGGCCCTGGGATCGTCCCACTGCATCCCTCTGCTGTTTCCTTGCAGTCCTTGGCCAATATCGTCCAGGCGTCCAAGGAAGACCTCTCCCTGTGCCCTGGCGTTGGGCCTCAAAAGGTGAGTGGAGGTGTGAGTGTTGAAGGTGTGAGTGTTTATGATGGGTTTGTAATAAGGGTTTTTTTTTGTTTGTTTTTTAATTGATAAGGAGGAATGCAAGGGGTATAATGTGGACAGAGGAGATAATATCTGGGTTGCTTGGAATTATCAGAGTGGTGTATAGTGGAAGTCGGGGTGGGTTGGAATGGGAGGTGGGGGAGGGATAGGGTGGTCAGGGAAGGGATGGGGATAATTGGATAATGTTATATTTTGTGAGAAATTCATATTATGAGGGTTGGGAAGGGGGGGGGCGTAGAGCACTTGTATTTGATTTATATTATATGTATGGGGAGAGGAAAAAAGGGGGGAAATTTGTTTTTGTAAAACTTTTTCAATTAAAAAAAAAAAAAAGGTGAGCGGAGGCTCTTGCCCCAAGCCCTGGAACCCATCGGCTGGCACAGTGGAAAGGAAGCCTGCCCCCTCCCATAGCCAGTGGCTTCCCTTCCTCCCTAAGCGAAGGAGAGCCAGCGCCTGTGCAAGGGGCTTTCCCCGCTTGCTGCCCTGTGGAGCCACAGGGGGGAGCAGCAGCCATTTCAGTTTGGGAAGCCAAACACTGGCAGCCCAGCCGCAATATTGCTGGACTTCCTACACTTGGAGTCCCAACACACTTGGGGGAGGAAGAGTGGGCTGCGTCTGAAAAGTGGGGAACACCTGGAATTCCATAAAGGGGAAAAGAGGCTCCCCCCCCCCCCAAAGCCCCTGGACCCCTCCCAAACTTGCCTTCGCTTGCTCTTCTTTCTTCCCAGGCTAAGAGACTCTTTGACGTCCTTCATGAACCGTTTCTGAAGGTGTCCAAGGGAGGAGGGGGCTCGGGAGCAGAAGGCGAGGGGCCCAGGACGATGCGCAACCTTCTCTGAAGGTATCCACAGAGCAACACAACTCAGGGGGAGACACGGAGCCTCATTTTGCTATGTGAACATTGATTAACAAAACAGGCAATAAAACACCGTCTGGCAGGGAAAAAACAAACAAGGCAGCCGCTCATTTTCAAGGGGAGAAATGGCAGAGAAACACAAAGCTCCTGAATTTATTGGGAGGGGGCAGACAGAGAGTGAATGAAAACAGGCCACCTGATCAGCAACGCTTGGGGGGGAAGAGAGCCCTCCCTTAAGTCCCTGCTGCAAAGAGTCCAGCCTGGTCCTCCCCCTCCCTCCCCCTGCCCTCCTCCTCCTTCTTCTTCTTCTTCTTCTTCTTCTTCCTCTTGGGGCTGGGACTTGCCCAGCTCGTCTGCAATGGCTCTTCTGGCCTTGCCTCTTGCCAGAGAGGGGCAGCCCAGTCCAGCTGGGGCTTTGCCTCCAGTTCCTGCAGGGGCTCCTTGTCCGGTTTGCCCCCCTTCTTTTTCTTCTTTTTGCAGGCCGGGAGATCCCCAGCTGGGCCCCCTCTGGCTGACCCCAGACCCTCTTCCAGGAGGCTCCCCAAGCAGCTGACGTCCCCTGGCTCCTCCTTGACGGCAGTGATGCTCCACAGCCCCTCCGCCCCCCCCTCCCTACTCTTCTTTTTCTTCTTCTTTTTGCAGCTGGGGGGTTCCCCTGCGAGGTCCTCTGGGGTGGCCCCCAGACTCCCTTCTGCAAGGCTCCCCAGAGAGGGGACGTCCCCCAGCTCCTCTTTAAGACCCACAACGCCCCACAGCCCATCTGCCCCCTTCCCTGGGCTCTGCTTTATGTAGCCAGCAAACTCCCTAGCAGGTGACCCCAGACCCTCTTCAGGGAGGCTCCCCAGGCAGGGGACATCCAGCGGCTCCTCCTTGATGGCAGCAGCGCCCCAGAGCCCCTCCCCCAGCCTCTCTCGGCTCCTC
This sequence comes from Rhabdophis nuchalis, assembly GCA_039707465.1. Classification (NCBI taxonomy): domain Eukaryota; kingdom Metazoa; phylum Chordata; class Lepidosauria; order Squamata; family Natricidae; genus Rhabdophis; species Rhabdophis nuchalis. Next base: position 495,868 of record CM077654.1, read on the forward strand.
TCCTTCTTCCTCTTCCTCTTCTTGCAGCTGGGGGCTTCCCCAGCAAGGGCCTCTCCGATGGCCCTCGGATTCTCTTCAGGGAGGCTCCCCAGGCAGGGGACGTCCAGCGGCTCCTCCTTGATGGCAGCAGCGCCCCAGAGCCCCTCTGCCCTGGCCTCTGCCGCCTTCTTCCTCCTCTTCCTCTTCTTGGCTTTGCATCCAGCCGGCTCTCCTGCGCAGTCACCTCTGCCTCCCTCCGGCTCCCCCCCTCCCTGCCACCAGGGCTCCCGTTCAGGCTGCCAGTACCTGAAAGTGGGATCCGGCAGCTCCTCCGTCTCCAGGCCGGCCTCTCGCTTCCCGGCTCTCCTCCTGTGCGGCTCCTCCACCTCGGAGGCCTCCTCTAAGTGGCCACTTGGCCAGGCGTCCTGCCACCGCAGCCGCCCCACAAGCACCGGGAGGGTGGCTGGCTCAGTTCCCGCCGCCTCCTGCTCTTCCTTCAGGGGCCGCTGCTGGCTCCCAGCCTCCACGCGCTGCTCGGGGCCTTCCGGCTGCCAGGGCGCCTGCTTCAAAGGCAGCAGCGGCCGTTTCTTGCCCCTCTTGCGGGCGGCCTTCCCTGCCGCTTCCGAGGCCGGGAGACGGGCCTTCAGCCGGGCCCCAAAGGGGAAGAAGCGCTGCTTGAGTCCTTCGGGGACCCGGGGCGGCGGCCTCTCTGCCACGGGCAAGAAGGCCCGGGGGACGCCGGGCTCCCCGGGGCTCTCCTGGATCCTCAGCGAGGCCCCGAAAGGCCGGGCGCAGGTCAGCCGCCCCGGCCGGGCAGCAGCAATCAGCAGGCGGGCAGCGCTCTCTTCTGGGCTGGCTCGGAGACGGTAGAGCTTCTGGCTGCCATCCGGCTGCGACGCCCTCAGAAGGGGGGAGGCCGGCAGCGCCAGGCGGTGGCCGGAGAGGCTGCGGGGAACAAGAGAAGGCGGTCAGCGCGGACTCCCTCCTGGACAAGGGCGGCGCCTGAGGGCCTGCGCTCCTCCGGCCTTCTCAGGCCTTGGCCCCGCGCCCGCCCCCGCCGCCTCCCCTGCGGCCCCGCCAAGCCGGGCAGGAGGGTGGGGGCCGGTTGAGCGCACCTCTCCGGGCGGAAGTCGGCGGGGGCGCTGATGAGCAGCAGGCGCTTGCCGGGCGTCCCCAGGCTCTCCGGGCAGAAGGCGAAGCGCCGCTCCACGAAGTCCTCCGGGCACTGGAAGCGGGCGAGCCCTGCGGAAGCAACGACGCCGTCACGGGGCGCTCAGCCCGGCAGTTCCCGGCCCCCCTCCCTCCCCCTCCCTCCCCCTCTCCCCGAGCCCCACCCGCCTCCGCGGCCGCCTCCCCGCCGGGCGCCCGCATCTCCACCGGGCCACGTGCAGTGCCGGCGCCGCGTCTTCCGGGAGGCTCCACGCGGCCGACGGCAGGGGGCGCGCCTCCGTGCGGCCTGCGCGGTGCGGCTGCGCGAGCGTGACGTCGCCGCCATGGCCTCGCCCCCGAGGAGGCTAGTCCCGCTGGTCCCTTAAAGGGGCCGCAGACCGCCGGGGAGCTTCGCGCGGAGGGCCCGGCTCGCCGGTGGGGCTGCAGCTCCAGGGCCGCGGCTGATGGAGCCGGTGGTCCGGCCCGGCTTCCCCCCTCCCATGTGGGCAGCATTCGCACCGCGAACCCAAGCAGAGCGATTGGGGGGGGGGGGCGGTCGGGGGGGCTGCAGGTGGCGCGTGAAGCCCTCGGGGGGAGGGGGGCTGGCCGGGCCTTTTCCCCTGCAGGAGGCTCCCCGATCGTGGCCCCCAGACTCACGCGCCTCTGGCTCCGCAGTGCCCGATGGGCCCCACGGTCCCATCCGGAGCCCAGCCTGCTCGGCCTTGGCTGGCCTGGGCAGCGCGCCGTCGTGCCGCTGGGTGCCGCTGTTGCAGCGGGATGTGGCGCCCCGCCGACCGGGCGTGGGAAGCTTCTTGCGCGACCTCCCTGCGTGAACGCGGGGCTGCCTTGCTCTGCGGCCGGCCGTGGCGTCAAGCGGAGCGATGGGCAGGGGGAGGAAGCCCTGCCTGGCCCAGGGGGAGCCGCGGTGCGCAGGCGCCCCCGAGCCAGAGTGGGCAGGTTGGAGGGGGGCGGCGGGGGCAGCGGGCCCTCCACAGCCGAAGAGGAGGAAGGAGCGGCGCTTGGCAAAGGGGGCTTCGGGGGGCTCTGGGGAAACCGAGGCCGAAAACAGGCGGATTCCACTGGTCCAGCGGCCCCTTCTCTGCCCTGCCCCGATGGGGGAGCAGAGCGGAGCCTCAGGAAAGGTGGCCCAGCTCCTTGGCCAAAGCGGGTGTGGGAGAGGCGAGCCCCGGGTCAGGGCCTGGGGTGAAAGGCCCCCGCCTCTCCTCCCTGGCCTCCGGGACCCACACCCGGATGCCCCCCCCCCCACCTGACGTCAGCCCTGGGTTCCTCCGCAGCGTTTCCCTCTTGGCCAGGAAGGCTTCGTTCCTGCCCTCAAGGCCCTCTGCTTATGCCCGGGAAGCCTCTCGCGTCTCCTTCCCAAGGCTGAAAATAGCCTCCCTGGCACCCCCTCCTCCACTGAGGGCTACATCTTCACTTCCAGCCTCCCAGGAGCTGACAGGGTTGGGGGGGGGGCTGGTCCGTCTTCCTGTTTTCTTCCCTAGGAGGATCCGACTGGAGTCTGGGGCTGCTCTGCTTGCTTGACCCCAGCAATTGTCCAAGGCAGCCGGCCTCTCCAAATCCACACTTCATTTGGCCCCTGGGCCTAAGAGCCATTTTTCAAGCTCTTTTTCTTCCAAACCTTTGCCTGCCCCCCCCCCCCTCCAAGAGATTTCTGCTAAATGGACAGCAGAAGGGAAGCATGCAAGAGCTCTGGGGTCCTTCTGAGGGGGGGGATTCCACGTGCCCATCGCCCACAGCCTCTGGCAGCTGAAAGGGCAAGGAGAAAAGAGGCTCTGGGGGCTGGTCAGTTGCAAGCACAGCTTGGCCTTGCATGCTGCCTTCAGACCCCCGAGTTGGCTGCCTTTTCCAGCCTCAAAAGTTCTCTTCATCCTCTTCGGGCCTGGCGTGTCTTTGCAAGCCCCCCTCATTTAGCATTCTCACCCTGGAGCCAGGGGCTATAAGGAAAAGGCTCCCCCAGCCCCTCCCGCTTCCCACTGGAGACTTCCTGGAGGGGCTTCCTAGAAACACATCCTGCAAGGACGGCGATTGGGGGGGGGGTGTAATTTGAGCAGGGCTCTGTGCCAGAAGGAGATGAGGAAGCCAAAGGGCAGAGGAGGAACATGCCCGTCAGCCCAGCCCCACCTCACCTTCAGGCTCCAGAGGTGCTGGGAGGGAGCCAGGCCGTCCCCCCCCCCCCCTCTGGCAGGGCTGGTCATATTTCATCACTCAGGCAGGCTGGGCTGTTTTGAAGGAAATGCACTCCAAAGAAGTCCCAGATTGTAAACATCCCCCTGACCCCTCACCCGCTGCTCGCCTTCTGGCCCTGTCCTGGGGAAGCCTTCGGGAGGACAGGGAAGGGGGGGGGGGCTTCCATTCCCCAGGCGCTGCCCTCTAGCCTGGAGGGGCACCTGTGGGTCGGGGGGGGGGGTACCTGGGTCGTGCTCTTGCCCACTTCCCCATTTCTCTTGCCCAGTGGGAGCTGCCTTGGTCCCCAAAGGAGGTGAATGGGGGCTTCTGGGTGGGGAGGCAACAGCCACGCGGTGACCGTTTGGGGTGCAAGAGCCACAGTGGCTGGATGGAACCGGGCCCAGCGGGCTCTTTCCCCAAGGCCAGTGGCCCCGTCCTCTGCCCTCCCCCTCCAGCCTGTATCCGTTCTGGGATGTTTCCAGCATAGGATCCAGGGCTCCAGACGGCCAAGGCCAGAGACGGACTGGATGACCTCTTGCAGAGCCCATCCTGGGCCAAGTGGGGAGTGTCAGGAAGAGAAACTGTTTTTCTCCAGGGGGGGGGAGGCATTCCTGGAAGCCTCTCGCTGATGCTGCTCTGCCTGCAAAGTCCCCCTTCTGTTCCCTGGAGGCCGCCGGGCTGGCCGAGAGGCCGGCTATTCTTCAGGCGTCCGGAAAGTTTACATCTCGCAGGATAAATGAGTGCCGTTTCCCGGACAGGTCAGGGCAGGAGCAGGATTGATGGGGACGCACTGGGACTGCAGCCCTGGGGGGACACTTTGTCTCTCGGCACGGATCCGGATGCCTGCGGTGGGGGGGGGGGGGGCAGAGGCTGCCCGCCAGAGGCCAAGCGGCTCGGACACAGAGTGCCGTTCCAAGGTGACTCTTCTGTCCGTCCGTCCTGCAACCCGGACTCTTTGGATTGGAACACGCCCACCCCATGCCAACAAGCACACCCCACTCCGCAGGATGTCTTGTGTTCCTGAAACAACACCTGGCTGATAAATGGCTATTTTAGCTCTTTATTTTTAAGTTTTGTAGGCCATTCATCTAAGCATATTACAATATATTAGACTTACCGGACTTAAAAATTAAAATCCAGATACGTAACAAAATAAGCACATTAATCAATGCACACTAGAAAGTAGAGAACTGAACCAGGAGGCGAAGGAGCGAAGTGTCTATGCAGCAAATCCATTTGGGATGAAGAGACATCAAAAAGCTTCAGAAAACAGAGCAGCCTTTGCCCAAGGCCAAAAAGAGACTGACCGTTTCTTCCTCATTCTAGTGCTGGCAGAAATAAAAGTGGTCACAGCGCAGCTGCCAAGCAGGGCAAGAAGCGACCTGTGCACAGAAGGGTTGCCGGTTCGCTCCTGGCTTTAGTCTGCAGGCCTGGGATCTCCAGGTGGTCTCACATCCCAGTGGAGGCCCAGTTTTCTGTGGGGTCTTTTTCAAGCTCAGCCCAGACATTAAAAGGGAGGGAAAAAACCAATGCAATGGCTATAAAGTGGGGTAGCCCAGTGGCCGGAAGGGGGTGAAGCTCAGGTGCTACTTGTGACTCCTCTCACCTGCCCCACTTCACCCTTCAGGTGGAGAGGAATGGGGGAGGGGCAAATGTTGCAGAAAGCCAACTATGACTAGAGAGGCCTATGACTGTTCTTCACCCACCAACTGACTGAGATCTCTCCCTATGGACGGGGTCAGACTAGAAGACATACGCTCATAAAACAGATGAAGAGGTTGCAGGCACTGGGCCTGGCTGGTCTAGGGAAGAGAAGGACCAGGGCAGACGGGATAGAAGCCTTCCAGTATTTGAGGGGCTGCCAGTGAGAGGAGGAAGGGGGTCAAGCTCTTCTCCAAAGCCCCTGAAGGACAGACGAGGAACAATGGATGGAAAGTGACCAAGGAGAGAGATTCAACCTGGAAATAAGGAGAGGAATTTTCTGGCAGTGAGAGCAAATCAACCCAATGAACAGAAGTTGCCTTCGGAAGTTGTGGGAGCTTCATCCCTGGAGGCTTTCAAGAAGAGGCTGGACTGCCATTGGTCAGGAGTAATGTAGGAACTCCTGCTTGGGCTGAGGGGGGTTAGACTAGATGATCTCCAGGGTCCCTTCCAACCCTATTACTCGATGTTCTATGTTGGGCATCTCCAGACTTGCCCATTTTACGACTTGTGAAGCCAGTTCTACGTGCTCAGAGGAGTAGAGGAGGCCCTGCGCCCCTTTCTTCTGGGCAAGGAAGATGGTGCTTGGAATCCCGGCTCCCTCCTGCCAACAGTCTCTCCACCTGGTCTGAATCAGGGTTGCGTCTCCTGGATCTCTCCCTGCATTTTCTTCCTGAGCCAGGGCGCCCCTCCCCAAAAGCCCCCCCTCTCCTTGGCACAAGACTCCCCCCACCCTGAAAAACTCCTGGCCTTGAAGTGGGCTGAGAGGAGCATCAGCTCCACCTGTTGGTTCGGGGGTGGGTGGGGGGCCCCTTCAGGTAGTTGGATTTGTCCCCCAGCCCCCTTTCTATCCCCCCCTGCCCAGCAATCGCCCCCAAACGCAGCCCCGGTGAGGCAGTGGGCTTTCGCCATAGCCACTCCAGGAGGTGGAAGGGAGGCTGATGCCCGTCCGGCTCTGCAGCCCAAGAGCCGAGCTGTCGTGTCCCTGGCAGCCTCAGGCAGGGCTTCTTGAGGAAGGGCAGGGGGGCCCTCTGGCCCAAAGGCCCAGGATGTCCGCTTGGGGTCCTCACAGCTGAGCTTCCGCCTCCTCCTCTCCTCTCAGCCCCCTCCTCTGGCGCTGCAGGCGGGGGGGCCTCCTGCGCAGGCGGGAGACGCAGGCGAGGCCGAAGTGCGAGAGGCGGTGCAGCTGCAGGCGGACGCAGAAGACCTCTCCGGTGGCGATCTCGGAGAAGAAGGCCCGGTCTTGGCAGGCGCCCGTCTCGGCCCCCTCCAGCTCCAGGCTCCCCAGGGCCGCCAGGATGAGCTGCCGCTGGGCTTGGCTCTGCAGGCCCCGGACATCCAGCAGGGCCGCCAGGTGCTTCTTTCTGGGGGGAGGGAAGAAGGAAGGAGATGGAGCAGGAAGGAGCCCCCCCCCCGTCCTCCGCCCGGGGACTCTGGCCGCGTGGCTGCCTTGAGCGGCTTCCCAAGGGGCAGTCCTCGACCTATGACCACAAGGGAGCCCAACATTTCTGTTGTTAAGTGAGACAGTGGTTAGGTGAGCTTTGTCCCATTGTATGACTCTTCTTGCCACAGGCTGCATGGCTCCCCTGCTCCATTTTTAGGAAATGCTCCTCCAAGTAACTCGGCCAGGGCAGCTTGGAAGGGGTGCTGGCATCCTCTGCTCGGGCTGGCAGGCACCTTCTGCCCCCTGCTCAGGCAGGGCACCAAGGGATGGCAATCGGCACGTCTTGGGCACCGAGGAGGCCAGTGGGCGGCTGTGAGCCAGCAAACCTCTGCCAAAAGATTCTCTTCCAAAGACGCCCCAGGGGAGCTTCCGGGCATCCTGGCAGAGCCCGGTGTGGCTCTTGTCCTGCTGCCAGCCCCAAATGGCAGACTGGCAGGAAATGGCCCCCAAACTCTGCTTCCTGTCTGAAGCACAGCCCCTTGTTTTGCTCTGCTGGACGGCCTTGTGCTCCCTCCCTCCCTCCCTTTTTCTTTCAAGGAACAAGAAGTCCAGATAAAACAGGAAACGTCCGTCAGCCACCGTTAACTGGCGATCTGCCGCCTTGAAACAATTCCTAAGGATGCAATCAGCAGGAAGATGGAAAGAAAAACAAGGGGGGGGGAGGCATGATAAGGCCCTGCTTCCCCCCCTCCCCCCCCCCATGACGCAGCCGGCTGGTAGCCAGCCGAGCCGTGTGGGCAGAGCAGGGAAGGGAAGGGTATTTATAACTCCCTAGCCGCCCGGTCCTGGGAACTGGAAGTGACCGTCCTGCTTCCAAGAAGTGGCTCCTTGGGGGAAGGCAGAGGAGGAGACGGAGCGTCATCTACCTGCCTCAGTTTCCCCTGCGGAGATCAAAGGGTCCTCAAGGCCAGAGGGGAGCGGCAGAGGCTGCCAAGGGCCAAGGGGGCTGCAGCCGCCCAGCATCCTTGGAGCTGAGAGCAGACGGTCAGGGCTCTCCTGGGCAGAGACCTTCGAGTTCCTCGGCGTGGCTTCTGCTCCCGGTAGAGGGAAGAAGATGGGCACAACAGTAGAAAACTACGAGGGGCTTGGAGGTGGGTGGGGGGAGAGCAGGACGCCTGGTGGATCTCTGGAAGGCCACGGCAGAGGGAGGAGGGGCTGGGCACGTCCTGTGTCCCCAAAGTCTTGTCCCTTCCTCATAGAGACGTGGCCATTACTCTTATGGGGAGGGAGGGAGGGGGTCTTAGCAGCAGCCCCACCCTGAACTGCTCCTTTGGGAGCTAAGGTCCATATCTCCCCCGAAGACCAATTCTGAGCACTAGAGGGATGTGTCTCGGGCATCTTCTGCCCACCCAGATCCTGGCCCTCAACGGGACACGGTGTGGAAGGGGACAAGCTCTAGCCTGGGCCAGGCCCAGTTCACTGGGTGGCCCAAGGCTTGAGGAGACCCTCGGCTGAGTCCTCAGGAGGGCAGCCTTGGGACGGAGCCCCTGGATCGATGCCGATTGGCCAAAGGCTGGAACGTGGCTGTGGTTGGGGCAGGGGAGGGAGAGGCCGAAGTGTTGCCCCTCACAGTGCCCAGCTCGCCAAAAGAGCCACGCCAAGAATGAGCAGCCCAACAGCCCCCAACCGAGAGAAGCTGCCTCCAACGGCTCTTCCCTTGGTCTCCTCCTGGAAAGCCTCTGGGGATTTTCTGGCCACGAAGCCAAAGAGGAAGTCGGCCCAAACAGTTGCGAGGAAGCCACGGCTCCCGGGAGGAGGCTGGATTACAAGTCCCATCATCCCCGTGCATTGCTTTCACGACTGGGGACGGTTGGTGCATTGTTCCACCTCTGGAGATGCAACCCAGCCTAGAGAGCTGAGAGCCAGCCAGAGGGCCCAGAGGCCCGGGGAAGATCCGATACCTCCGGAGGACCCCAGACCGGGGAAGGACCCCTTTAGGGAGGGAAGAGGAGGAAGAGCCCCTCCCCAGATGACCCCCACCCTGCTCAAGAGGGCCCTTGGCCTGCCCCAGCCAGGCCCCTGGAGGCCTCGTGACGGGGAGGCAAGGGCGTCCTCTGCACATGCTCTGGGCTCCCCAGGCCGCTTTCCCTCCCGCCCCGGACTCACTGCACATCAGGGAAGGCCCTGGCCAGGAAGGCCACTTCCAACTGGATGGCCGGCGTCTCTTCCAGCTCCAGGATCCCAGCCAGGTGGGGCACCACGGAGTCCAGCCAGGAGGAGGAGGATTCCTGCAGGAAGGGAGGGGGGGCGTCAATTACAGAGAGACCCTCGTGTGTCCTTGGGGGGGAGGGGGGCTGGCATGCGGCATCTGCAAAGAAACCCCTCAGGAAGGGACCCCCCGGAAGGCCTGTCCCCGTCCCCCCCCGGGGACCCACTGCCAGAGGAGGGGAAGCCGAGGGCCAGGCTCTCTCTGGGGGAATCGGCTCTTGCCCCTTCCTCTATTTCCCCCTCTGCCCCTCACGGAAGGCCCTGAGCCCCCCCTCGCCTGGGGCCCCCTCTCACCAGCTGGATGAAGAACTCCTGCAGCTGCTTGGCTTCGCTCCGCAGCCGGTGGGCCACCTTGGCCCTCATCTTGGACGAGGTGCAGATGATCCGCACTCGCATCAGCGGCCGGACGTACTCAATCAGCACCCGCCGGTGGACCTCCCTCACCAGCATCTGGGGGGGGGGTGTTGGGGGGGAGGTTAGAGCTGGCAGGGGGACCTGTGGGGCAGGAGAGGGCCGTTTGGGGGCAGCCCCGGTCTCCCTCTCTTGGCCTGCCCTCCGTGGCAGTCCAGGGCACAGATGCCACCGGCTGCTGGGGGGGAAGGGCAGGAGGAGGCCTTTCTGGACGCCTCCCAGTCTCCCTGCTCCCACCTGGTAGGGCCCCAGCTTCATCCTCCGCAGCCTCTGGGCGTGCTCCGCCAGGAGAGCCATGATGGTGGAGAAGGCCTCGGGGTTGCTCAGCCATTTCCTCTTCATCAGCTTGTAGAAGTAGGGCTGTGTGGGGAGGGGCAGAGCAGGGAAGGGACCCTGCCTCAGACGCAGCCTCGGAGCAGGCCCGGCTTCCCTGCCTCCAAGCAAAACCCACTCGAGACAGCTCACCCCGAGGGAGCCCGCCCACTCAGGCTGGCAGGCCAGGTGGATGGGTTGGGGGCTTCCTGTGCCAGCCGGTCCAATAGCGCTCTTCTCAAAACGTGGAGGGAATCCACCGTGGTTTATGGGGACCCCCCCGCCTCCCCCTGCAGACCCCGGGAGACCCCCCAGTTACCTTGAGGCTGTGAAAGAGCTGGTCAGCCAGCACTCGGTTGCACAGGCGGGTCACTCGGTCGAGGGACAAGCCTGCCAGATGCTTTGCAGCCTCGCTGTCCGGGTGGCCAAAGTTGGCCAGGTGCTCCAGGTAGTCCCTAGAAGAGCAGCCCCGTCAAGCGAGCTGCGTGCGAATTGCGCAAAGCCAGCCAGGCTCATAAATTGGGGGGGAGGGGGGGAACAACCTCCTTTCCTGCCCATTGGATTGTGGGGAGGACGGAGCTGGACCGATCTCAGGGTGGGACGCTGGGGGCTAAGACGGAGGGGGGGGGGGGCGAGTGAGGAGGGCTTCCCGGTTGGCATCAGGGCCGGGACTGGCCACTCACCTGAAGGGCGGGCAGCAGTTGACCAGCATGATGGTGCGGCCCATGTAGCTCTCGGGGCTGAGGCTGCTGACCACCTGGCCTTCGTGAAACCTTTCGACTTTCTTCTGGAAACTGAAGGGGGGCAAAGAGGATGCCAAGATGGAAAGCCCTCTGGGGGCGAAGGAGTGCCAGTGATGTTGGCCCCTCCAGCACAGGAGACCCCCTCCCTCCATTTTGGCAGCAATCTTGGATCAGAACCTGCTAAATCAAAGGAATGGGCCGTCTCTCTCGACCCAGAGGAGGCTGGTTCCCCAAAGACCCCCGGGCCCCTTGGCCACTTCTGGAATGCAGGGGAAAAAAACCCTCACCCTGGCAGTGGCCCTGGGGGGCCTCCCAGCCCCCTCTACAGCCCCCTTGCCCCACCTGTGCTCAGGGGACCCCCGCCACCCCCGCCACCCTGCAATGCCCCCCACAGGGGCCCTGGGAGCGCAGCCTCGACTCAGGCAAGCCGCAAGCCCACCCGGAAGCCAGGGGTCTCGGACAAGAGGCAGGTCAGGAAGCCGACAGTTAAAAATAGCCGCTGGCTGTCCACCCCAGAATCCCTGCCCACCTTTGGCTCCACCCGCCGGCATTTCCTTACAAATGGGCCACGGCGGCTATTTATACCCCAAGGTGAATCTATTCCTGGCGGCCGGTTTGAAATGGAAATGTTGTGCCACGTTTCCCTCCAGCCCATCACGTGGCCCCCCTGTGGCCCCCCCCCCCCGTTTCCTCTCTCACGGGAAGCCCAGGCAGGCTGGTCAGGTGCCAGAAGGATGACTGACAGGCCCTTTGTGGGTCTGGGGGCAAAAGCCAGATGGGCCCTCCGTGGTACCGCCTCTTGCCCCCCCCCCCCGCCTTGTGGGGATGGAGGCCACCCGGCCTGCCCATCTCTGCCGCTGCGGAAGAGCCCAGACAGGCTGAGCTCAGCCCCAGGAGACCCGGAGGGCTCAGAAAGAAACTCCAGCCTGCCCCCTCTTGGCCCATGTTGGTGCCCTCTTTCCACGGAGGGTCTGGCTACAGATGCTGCAGCAACTGGGCGCCTGCCTTGTGCCCCGTGAACGGCCCCTGGCTGGGCAAGAGTACCTCTGCAAGAACTCCGCCAGGCTGGCCAGGCAGCAGTGGGCCACACTCCTTCCCAAGTCCTCCGTGATTTGTGGGGCTTTGTCGGCATGCCCCTTCAGCACCTGTGGGGCACGAGAAGGACTCCGCTAAATCCACAAGGACTCTGGGGACATTGGGGGGGGGGAGGGCAGCCTTCCAGCTGATATTGGGGAGAGCTTCCAGTGGGGGACGAGGGGCAGCTGCCCCCTTTGCTGCCAGGGTCAGCATGCCATCTTCAGAGGTGCCGTTTATGCCTGGCCTCTGATGCCATCTATGCACCGAGCTGGCATTCTCCAATACTTTGCAGTTCCCATCATCCCCAGCCAGCAGGGTCGGGCATGTCCCAGTGGCCCAGCATTGCAGAGAAGGGACTGGCCCCAGGACTGCCCTACAGAGGTGGGGCCAGGACAGAAGGAAGCCCTGCCGGGAAGCCCCTTCTCCCACATTAGGGCTGCATGCCCACAGAATGCCAATCTGGAGGGGAGGCTTTGTCCTGGCTTGGGGCACAAGCGCTAAGGCCTGCGCTCAGCTGGGGAAGGGGCAATCTCCCACAACAGCGACCCAGGCTGCTGGGCAGTGTGTCCGAATCCGGCCTGGCTCTTGCTGCTGCCGCCCAGGCTGAGCTAAGCCCTTGCCCAGTTCCTCAGCCAGGCCAAAGGACGGAGGGCCTGCTGGCTCCTGCTCCCGAGGGTCGGGCCAGGGCTGGGAAGCGGAGGGAAGCCTCCCTGGGTGGGTCTGGAGGGGGGGCGTTTCCTGTGGGGCTGAGCGTCCTGGAGCAGAAAAGGGGGAGGGGGGGACCCCAACATACCAAGATGACTTTGCTGGACAAGCCGAACTGAAGGCTGTTCTCCTTGTCTTCCTGCGCCCAACTCTCCTCCTGCTTCTGCAGCTCTTGGCTCATGTCCCTGGCGATCGCCACCTGCAGGGCAGGACCAGAGAGAGTCCGCAAAGGGGGCCCCAGGTGGAGCTTCAGGGATGCCAGGAAGGTCATCCGGCTGCCCTGAAGGAGACTTTCAACGGCTTGATCCTGTTTTTATGACCCAGCTGTGATGATCTCCGGGGCACCCTTGCAAGGAAGGCCACAGCCACCTGTGCCCTGGGACCCAGCCTCCCACCCTGCAGGGAGTGGGACCCGGGGGCCTCCTGGGGTAATTGAAGTCACCCCCAAAGGGGCTCCTGGATAAGCTGCTCCATGCCTGAAAATGCTCCCTTTTAGGGGCCACAGGAGAGAAATTCCCCATAGCTGCAAGTGTGTGTGCATGGGGGAGTGGGGGGGTTGTTTCCACTTTGATTGCCATTTGTCTGCCCAGAGCCTCAATGGGTGTCGTCCACCCCACCCCACCTCACCCCTGGCCGCCCCTTACCTTCACGGCGGCAATGCACTGCTCCTCCAGGCGCTGCTGCGTTTCCGGCGACAGGAGGGGTCCGAGCTCCTGGGGCTTGACCAGGGCGGAGATCTCTGGCCGGCTGAGGACCTCCCTGAGGAAGAGGGGGAGGGGGGGCAGTTCTCTGCACAATCCAGGCTCCTCCCGGGGGTCTGAATGGCACCACCTTGCCAGCTCTGGGCCCAGAAGCAGCCAGGGCACGGCCAGAGGGCTCTGATCGGGGGGGGGGGGGAGGGGGCTGAGCTCTGCCATTGAAGAGAGATTTGGGGAGGATCCAAGTCTCCGTTTCTCTTTAAAGTGCTGCATCCCAAATGCCCACGAAGAAGCTTCCAGCTGGGCTGAATTACCATTGAGCTTGTAAGACAGCTCTGCCCCTTGCCTTGCCCCCCCCCCTCCAGGATTGCTCTCCCTCCCCCCATACACAAGCTACATGCCAGCCGCCAGCCAGCATTCCCGTTTGGGGCCCAAGAGGGTCCATGCCGGGTGGGCAATCCTGCAAAGAGCCCCGGCCTGCCCCTCCCCCTGGGGGTCTCCCACCGCCTACCTTTGGTAGACGTTGCTGTTCCAGTCCAGGACGTAGTAGAGCTCAGAGAGGCTCAGCTGCTTCCGGACCCCTTCGGCCAGGCAGTGGGCAAGGCCCCGGTGGTAGCTGCCCAGGTAGACGCCGAAGGCCTGGTACTCCTTGGGGTAGGCCTGCAGCAGGTGGGCCCTGACGCTGCTCAGGTCCTCCACCGTGCACTTGGCCAGCCGGTCCATCTGGGTGGCGATGGTGCCCGCCCGGCCCTCCACGCACTGGCACAGCTTCTGGCCCACCAGCCGGTCCACTGCCTCGGCCCACTGCTGCCTCATCCTCCGGGGCCGAGGGCCGGGCCCCATCGTGGAGTCTCCCTGGGCCTGGCACCACCTGCGGTCGGCCTCCTCCTCCTGCTCAATGACCTGCACCAGCTGCTCCAGGGGCGGGTAGGTGCTCTTGGCGGCCAGCGCCTCGGCCAGCACCGCCCAGAGCTCCTTCTGCAGCGCCTCATAGAGCAGGGCCACGTCCTTGGCCTTCCGGCTGCCCTCCTTCCCGCTGCCCTCCTGGGCGCACTCGGCCTCCAACTCCACAATGTGCCGGTCGGCCAGGCGGAGATCCCGCTGGTGGATCAGGTGGAAGATCTCCAGGACTGAGCAAGGGACACAAGGGGAAAAGGAGCCTGAGGCTGGGAGGGCCCAGGGGGCTTTGGGCAAAGGAAAAGGGGCTCTGCTTCCTGAGCCCCCACGTGGAAAAAGGCTGCGGCTCCAAGCAGGCCAAGAATCAGCCCAGCAGCTCCCCCAAACCCTAAACAGGCCGTAGGACGTGAGGGACCCGGCCCGTAGAAGCCACAGAGCCGGACACGACTGAACCGAGACCACCATCATCACCACCACCACGATAAAGGCCGAGAGACGCAGCCATCGTAAACCTGTGGGGACCTCCATCGTTCTTAACCGAAGAGGGAAAAACGGAGGCACAAAAGCAACCAAACCACACGCCTGATGAAATTGAGGATAGGATTTTATAGGTGTTGTTTTGTCTTTGTTTGTTTTAAAAATAGAAATTTTATTATTTAAAAAAAAGAAACCAAAGGGGTCCCGAGGGCCGAATGTCTCAGGACCGCTGCTCTGGCCTCCTGAATCCTGGGCACGCAGGTGGAATCCCAGCTGAGCGGTGTAGAGGTGGACTGCTTGCCCAGGGACAAGACAACTCCCCCCCCCAGCTTGCATGCTTGAGGTGCCCTTCTTTAGAAGAGGGGTCCAGTGCTGGGGGTCACAGGAGCCCCCGACCTTTCCTAAGTACCAGGGGTCACTATCCAGAGGGGACCAGGTGGAGGGGTGGGGTAACCGGGACCAGTGGGCATCCTTGGCAGAGGCCCTGGAACCAGGAGGGGCCCGGGTAGCCAGGGGGGCAGGGAAGAGGGGCCCGGGCTTTGCGCACATCCTGTGCTTGTCCAGATCTGCCCTCTGGCCTTGCGAGGGTTCCAAGGCGGCCATCCTGGCCCTCATCGTCAGGGCAGGAAGGAGCCTTCCTTGCCCGCAGCCGTGGAGGGCCGAGGGTCCGGCTGGGCTAAAAGCAGCCTCTTCCGTTTCCCTGCCCTCCGCCGAAGGGAAATGCCCCAGACGAGATGACGCGGCTGCCCACCATCACCCTGGCCTGACCTCATCAGCTGAACAGCTGGGGGGAGGGGGGCTCGCAGGGGGCCGGCCTCTTTCCTGCAACGGTTTGATTCAGGGCTGAACCTGGAAAGGGCTGAGGTCTCTGAGAAGGGAGGGGGCTGGGGGTGGCCCAAGGGGTCTGCGGGCTTCATTCCCAAGGAAAGGCCAGGGGAGAGACCAGAGCCTGGACCCAGTGGCTGAGGGGAGGAGGGGGCTTCTGCTCAACAGCTTCTAGGTCAGATGCATCAGGACACAGCGGCCACTTTTAAGGGCCCTCAAGGAAGAAGACGGGGGGGGGGGGGCAAGTCACAGCCTGCCCAAGGTGGGAGGGAAGGAGAGCGCCTCCGCTGACCGGCCCTGAGCCTTTGGGGTGGGGGGGAGGAAGGGTCTTTCCAGGCTCTGGGGGCGGCTGGATGTCTTCTGCACATGTGCCCCCCCCCCCAGCGCCTCCTCCTCCTCCTCCTCTTGGCGCCTTCTCCGGGAAGGTCGCAGGCGGCTGCTCAGGAGAGGCTCCTGCAATCAGCCGCTGAATCACGGCAGGGGAACAATGAGCCCGGAATATGTGCACAAAGGGAAGAGACGCTCATTAGAGCCGATAAACAGCCCGGCCAAGGTCACTCACGCCCAGCGCTCCTCCTGCCCTCCGTCTGGCGACTGGGAAGGGCCACTTGGACAGCCAGCCCTTCGCCCGGGGGAGGCAGAGAGCAGGAAAGCAGGGCCCTGGGGGCTTCGGCAGCACAGGCAGGACCCTCGGGGTGGGGGGAGGTCCCTGGGCAGCTTCCGGGTGTGCCTGGGGGGAGGGGACCCATCAGGTGATCTTGCCTGCAAAGCTCTTCCTCACGGCTGACCCCCCCTCCCTTTCTGGTTTTTTTTAATTACATAGGCAGTCCTCGACCTGCGACCACAATCGAGTCCAAATTTTATGCTGCTAAGTGAGGCATTTGTTGAACGAGTTGTGCCTCCTTTCACAACCTTTTACAAGTAGGTACCGTAAGTTATTAGCCCCGTTGTTAAGCGAACCCAGCTTCCCCATGGACTCTGCTTAGCGAGAAGGTCGCAAAAGGGGAGCACGTGACCCCGGGACACTGCGACCGTCATAAGCACAGGCCAGTTGCTGATCCTCTGAATTTGGATCCGGTGTCCATGGGGGGCTGCAAAGGTTGCAGCTGTGAGAAACAATCAGCAGTCACTTTTTTCAGCGCTGTTGTACCCCTGACCGGTCACTAAATGAACGGCTGTAAGCAGAGGACTCCCTGTAGATAGGAGGCCCTATGAAGACGGAGTTGCTGGGAAGTGCCCAGATTCTGAGGAAGTGGGGGCTGAGCCAAGGAAGGGGGGAAAGGAAAAACCAAGCAGAGAGAGGCTGCCCATTTCCTCTCCAGCCCTCCTTCCTCGGCTGTGCGCAGAGTCCCACCAGAAAGCCTGCAGCCCACATGGGGGTGACACGGGATGGGGGGGGGGGCAGTGTGGGATTGGTAAAAGGAGGGTCCCCTCCATGCCCCTCAGGCCTTCCCCTGCCGGTGGGCAGCCCTACGCGGCCAGGTGCTGAAGCCCCCCCAAGGCCCCCCCGTGGTCTCCTAAGGATGCAGCTTCTGCTCCGGGTGGCTGAGAGCAGGAAGACCTGAAGCGCAGAGAGAGGCAGCGACGGAGCCTGTGGGCTGGAACGGAGCCCCCTGGGGTCTCGGAAGAATCACTGGACAGGCTGCTTGGCCACATTGGCCTGGTGTCCTGGGAGGGGAGGGGCTGGTCTACCTCCGGCTCCCTTCCCAGACTTTTCCCTACACAAGCGGGGATAGAAGTGCACTGGAGGGTGGGGTGGGGGGTCTCCAGGGCCCCCTAGCAGGTCCCCAGATTAGGCATCCTCTACACAGACACACACACACACACATCCTTGAGGGCTTCGCTTGCCAGGGCGCCAAGAGGAGCGCTGGGCTCTCAGGCCAGACTCACCCGAGAGCGGCTCCTTGGGCTTGGCCTCCCTCTTCTCGGTCGCAGGGGCCGCCTCCGAGCCCTCCGTCTGGCTGAGCTTCTCCACCAGGGACGCCCGGCGCACCTTCCCGCCCAGCCCAATCTTCAGGAAGGAGCCGCGCTTGGCAGCCTCCCCACCGCCGTTCTCCTCCGCCGGGCTGCCGTCTGAGCTGGCGAGGCCTTCCTTGCGGCGCCCGTTGAACCGCTGCAGCAGGCTGAAGTCCTCCGAGCAGCGACGTGGCTTCTTCTTCTCAGGCACCCGCTGGCCCGGGTTGCCCTCCATCAGGGGCAGCATCATGCGCTCCAGGAAGGAGCGGCGGTCGGAGCCCTGCTCACCCCCGGGCGACCGTTTCTCCCCACTCTTGCGGCTCCTGCCCAGGCGGAAGGGGCTCAGCCCCACTAGCTTCTCCAGGGTGGCCCGGCGCCTGAAGGGGTCTTCGGGGCTGCCACTGAAGAGGCCCCGCTCAAAGTCCACTCCATCCCCCGGGAGGGTCCCCTCTCGACCAGGAGAGATGCCCCCGAGGAAGGAGTCCTTCTCGTTCTCCTCCAGGTCCTCCTCGAAAGGGTTGGGCCCTGGGCTCTCCTCGGCCAGGATCAGCGTCCCGCTGCGGCTGCCATGCCCACCCCCATCCCCGGGGCCTCTGCCGGCTCCCTTCAGCTGATGGGGGTTCTTGAGGACTGGCATGGCGGCTGCCTTCCCTGGGCCCTGCGGAGGAGAAGAAGCGATGCTCAGGCATGGCTGCTAGGAATCGCCTGGATGCCCTCAGGGAGGCCCACTGGACACAAGAGGCCTTGGAAGGGACACCCCAGAAGCCCCCCTCCAACCTCTGGGGCCAGACGCCGATAGGGGACCAGGGTGCCAGTTGCTTTGAATCCTCCAACATCAGTTGCGTTTAGGCAACCCAGGGCCATAAAGTGAGGTTCATGATTGACAGCCATGGGCTCCACCCAAAGCAGGGAGGCAGCCAGGACAGTCGGGGACCTTGCTTTGCTGTTGGGCTGAAAGAAGAGGGAGGGGCCCAATTGACTGGAAACACCCCCCACCCCCAGGCAGAGGGGCCCAGGCCAAGAACTGGCGGCCTTGCCAGGAGTGGGGCGAGTGGCAGGCTTGAGGATGGAGGGGGAAATGCAGGCGGGGAGCAGAGGGGCCCAGCCAGGACCCCCCGGTGGCCCCCGCAGAGAGGAGACCCTCTGCCGCAATGGAGCAGCCAAAGGGAGCCCAGCGCTGGACGGGGCTCAGGGGCTGCCAGCCACGTCCCTGGTTGCTTTGCTGACCCTTTCTGTGCAACTGCCCCCTTCAGCTGCAGGACCCCCTTTCCCACTCGCTCCCTACTTCTGAAACCATTCTTTGCCCTCCAAACCGCCTGCCGCCCCCCTCCTGGGCAGGAGCAGCTGCCCCACAAATGGGGGCCTGGCCTCTAAGGCCGCAAGGACGGGCGCCTCGAGGAAGGAGGCGAAGGAGGGGCGGGGCGGAGAGAGGGAGGCAAAGGTCAGATCCTCCGCCTCAACAGAGATCCCCCCCCCTCAAGGAAGTCCAACAAGGAGACCCAGCCCACCTGCTCCCCTGGGGGGCTCCTGGGAGGCGGGTTCAGGCGCCCGGGGGGATCCAGCGTTCCCTTCCGTGGTTCCAGAGCTTCAGGCAGCCGAGGGCAGGGTGGCTCAGCAGGCTCACTTCCACTTTCCCTTCTTCCTTCCCTTCTTGCCCAGCCCACCTCGGCTCACCTGACCCCACAGCCCAAAGGCTGCCGTCTCCGTGAGGGAGAAGGGCTGGGCACAACCAGGAGGGACCTTCCCTTGGCTGCTCAGCCAGCTTCTCAACAACAGCGGCTTTATCTGTAGCCCTCTGGGCAGCCCCAGCTGGGAAGGGGGGGCAGGTGAGGGCCACGCCCCGATCACGGCAGCCCTTGGCAGAGACCTTGAGCTGGGCTAAGAGGATCCCCAAGGAGGTGGTCAGCCCAGGCTGCCTGGGGAACTGCTGGCTGAGCCCCTGGAGGCACCCCAAGACCGAAAGCCCCCTCGGGAGACGGGAGGTTTTCAAGAAAAACCCTGGACAACCGTTCGTCTGAAATCACCCCTAGGAGGAGGGTGCCCACCTGGGGCACTTTAAGACTGGTGGGGTTCAACTCCCAGAATATGAGGGGGGGGGGCTTCCCCAAAAGGAGCTCTTGATTCTGGCTTGTCCATGAAGGGGGAAGAGGCAAGGATGAAAGTGGGGTCTCCCTGTAGGAAAAAGGGTCCTCCTTCTCTTCGGTAGCCCAGGTGGCAAAACCTCTGCCAAGTGACCTTGACCCTCCCCAGTGAAGGGGCTCTGAGCCAGAGGGGGAGGGTCTGGACCCTCCCTTCCGCAAAGACCACCCTTAAACTAGGCTCTCCAGACCTGCTGGACTACAACTCCCATCCTTCTCTTCCAGCACACCTTTTGCACTGGGCCAGAGGATGAGGTGCTTGACTCTTGTCCTGCAAGCAAGGAGGAAATTCCTCCCCCAGGGAAGTCCCGGTCTTTGCTGGAGGGAGGGGAGGGGAGGGGAGGCAGCCTCCAAGGAGCCTCTCCATTTCCAGGCTGCCAAGGTGGCCGTCTTCTTGCCTTCAAAACCAAGTGACCCGGGGTGGGGGGTGTTCTGACATAACTTTGGCCACTAGGTGCCCGGCCATTAAGTGAGGACTACCTCCTGCATGCATTTGGGTTTGCAAGTATGCACATTTTGAGGGTGGGTCGACTATCTGGACGAAGATTGCCTCAATTAAGGCCCCTTAAATGCATCTTTAGGCCACTCAGAAGATGAACCAGGCTCCCTTGCAGTCCATTTCCCGCAGGTCCCCCTGGGGTGGCTGTGGGCAGATGCGATGGCCTTGGCTGCCTTGGCAGATGGGGCGAAGGGAAGCGGCAAGGGGACGGTCAGATAGAAGCTGGGAAGAGACCCTCCCTCCCTCATTTCTTGGGGTGGGGGGGATGGCTTCTGCCAATGTCGCTTTACAATAGAGTAGGATTATCGTCTGGCCATGTTCCCTGTCTGGTCTACCTCGCAAGGCTGGCAGCAGCCAAAGCTAAGAACGGGAAGCTTTGACACCCCTTGGCCCCCTCCTTTGGGCCTGTTCCCAGGCCTGCAGGAGAAACCCCCGGGGCCAAAGACGAAGGGGCTCCCCTGCCAGGCCTTCGGTTCCTCTCCTGAGAGACTGGCCAGCAGCACTGGAGGGACGGGGGTGCCCCATTTGGGGCCCAGGGTGAGAGGCAGCTGTCTGTAGACCCGAAGGCTGCCCTCCAGCCGTCTCCAGGAGCTCCCCATCACGGGCCACACGAAGCAGCCAAGCAACCCAGAATGCCATGCGAGCCCCAACAATCCTGAAGTGGATGGGGATCCCAAACCCTCTGGGCCCACAGATAGGCCGAACCGGCACCGGCAGCAGTGCCCCAGTGGCCCCAGGGAGGGGCTGCACCTCCCACCAAGCCCAAATCCAGCCGGCCACTTTGAGGAGGGCCAGAAGAGCCCAGAGGTGGCTATGCCGATCGTCTGGCGCTGGAGGCCTCGACCTCTGCACCCAGGAGCTGCCAAGGGACGAGGGAAGAGGCCCCTCACTTGAGAGCAACTCCCATGAGAGGGCTCTTCCCCAGAGACCTGGACGAAAGGGCAGACGAAGGGAGGGGTGGGGCTCCCTGGGGTCCCTGGGAGAGGGTCAAAAAGAATCCCTCCTTGGGGTCAGTCCTGGAAACGCTCAGAAAGGACAAGTGACTCAGCATCCAGGGAAAGACCCCCCCCCTTAATCCACCCCCCAGCAAAAGAAAAGGCAAAGGGGGGGGCAGTGCCGAGAGAGGGAAGCTGTGTGGGAGAGACGGGGGTCCCCCTCTTTTATATTCTCAGAAAGGACTTGGGGGGTCTTCCAAGAACTTACAGGACCCCAGACCGAGTGCAGCTCAACCAGCCACAAGCCGGGCAGAGACAGGCTGGGGGCAAAGGCCGACGAAGATGATGAGGGTGACTTCTTCGGTTGGCACGGCTACCCATCTCCCCCAACCTACTCTGGGCAGCTCACAAGAGCAGTCACAAGTTGCCCCCCTCCCGAGGACCCCCTCCCTGAGAAAAAGGGGGCACCAGAGTGCAGCTCCCTCGGAGGAAGGTTTGCCTGAAAGCCCCTCAAAGTGGGCAGCGGGTAGAAAGGGAGGCAGGGGCTTCCCCGGTGCAGAGCCCCCCCTCAGGGCATGCTTGGATGGAAGCCGCAGCCCCCCACCCGCCCAAAGGAAAGCAGGGAGAGCGGGCTGGAAGGCTCCTCTGAGCCCCCCTCCCCTTCCAGCAGAGCGGAGTGCCTACCTTGGTGCCTTCCCTGCAGGCTCCCCCTCCTCTTACCGTCTGGCTCCTCTGGGCAGCCGGACTGGGGAGGCCGAGGAGGCTTGGAAGGAAGCCCCTCCCAGCCCCGCCAGGCCGGAGGTGATTCGGAGCAGGGCGGCTTTATGTAAGCTGGACACAATCTTGTGACTCTTCCTCCCCTGTGGCTCTGGGCAGGGAGGGCAGGGGTCATTCTCAGGAGGAAGACCAACCAGGAAGTCTTTGCTTCAGCCTGGAGGACCCGGGAGGGGGGGGACCATGGCAGTTGCCCTCCGCCTGCCTCCAAAATGGGCGACCGCAGCCAGGGCCTTTGGGGGGGGGGTGCTCTTAAGTACACCTGGTTTCCCCACTGACTTGCCCGAAGGGTGACCCCAGGACACTATGACCGTCATAACCATGAGTCAGCTGCCAAGCATCTGAATTTCGATCATGTGACCAGGGGGAGGCTTCAACGGTCATGCAAAAAAAATGAGCACGTCACTTTCTTCAGTGCCGTTGTAACTTTGAACCGTCACTAAATGAACTGTTGTAAGTCAAGGACTACCTGTACACAAATCCCGTCAATTCCATTTTTCAAAATGGACCGTGGTTGCCCAACGCCACGGCTGCGTAACGTAAGCACTGTGGCCTTTGCCAACCTCTGACCTTCAACGTCTGGGGGGGCCAAACCTCTCGAGTGAGGAAAGTTTTCGTAGCCCCCTGACGCCCCCCCCCCCAATAATTCTGGGCAGGGGCCTCTGCCTTCAGCCGCTCTCTTTCCTTCTGCTGCAGAATCTTCCACTGACTGACCCTCATCTAGACCAGGGAGCGAAAGGGGCAAACCAGGCTGATTTCTCCAGGCAGAGTCATGCAGGAAGGCCCAAAGGATGGCTGCCTCCTCCGCCTTTGTTTCGGCTGCCCGTCCTCGGCCCAATCCTGCCCCCTGGCGGCCATCGGCAGAGCCGTCTTTACACCATTTTGGGCCCCTGGGCAAAGAAAGAGTGCTGCCCCCCCCCCCCCCCGCAGGAATAAAAAATAAATGGTTGATAATATTAAAAATAATGTATTATTTATTTTATTGTCACTATACTAATTTCAACAAAATTGTTGTTAAAACATGCTGTACAGCTGCAACTATAATCAACATTAAACATGAAAAACAGAGAAAAGAGATTTTATTTACATGTTTTATAGTATTACACATGATATTTACAAAAACAAAAAAATTTACACACAAAAACAGATATTTACATATGTTTTTTAAATAATAAGCACCATAACATATTACACCTATTACACAAGGTCAAACAAAGGTATTAAAATTCGTAATGGAAAAAAAAATACTTAGATTAGAAAAATTTCAGTACGGTACTTTATTATAACAAGCGTTTGCGACATTACTTTTCAGAAAATTGTTTTATTATCGGCTTGTTTTATTATCGGGCCCGTTCGCATATAAACACAAAATTATGAGATTTTTATAAAATAATACTAAATTTTATACGGGTTTTCCGAAACCCTACAACATATTCGCATGGGGCCCCTATGATCGTGGGCCCCCGGGCAAATGCCCAACGGGCCTATGCGTTAAGACGGCATTGGCCATCGGCTTTTCTCAGATGGCGGAATCGCCCCCCTTCCAAGGGCTTGGCCCCAAAGCTGCCACTTCCCCTCCCAAGGGGCCTCTTTGCTGATGGCACCTTGCTCTGGTCCACACTGAGCTCCCCCTAGAGCAGGGATGTCCAAACTTGGGAACTTTAAGACTTGTGGACTTCAACTCCCAGAATTCCCCAGCCAGCATAGCTGGCTGGGGAATTCTGGGAGTTGAAGTCCACAAGTCTTAAAGTTCCCAAGTTTGGACATCCCTGCCCTAGAGGGAGCAGCTGGAAGTTCACGCGGTCACAAGGGGCAGCCGGGACCCAGGGCTCTGTGGCACAAGGGGCTCTTTTTCTGGGTTTTCTGTGCTTGGGCTCCCCTTGAAGCCAAAGAGGAGCTCAGCCGTCTGATCCACTCAGATTCTTTTGGGGCCTAAAGGTCTTTGAAAGGAGCCCCAGGAAGAGCTGGGGGGGGAGGGAGGTGGCTTTTAAGGGCACCCATCATCTGGGGGGGGGGGTTCCTCTGTCCTGGGGCAGGTGATGCGCCTCCTTCCAGGGCAGCTCTTTCCTTCGGCTTCCTGGAAGAGACGGGAGCGTCCTCCATCCGGACTCCCCAAGAGCCCCTTTCACGGTTCCTTTCCATTGGACTTCATTTGGGCTGCTGGCTGGGCAGGAGGGCACAAGGTGGCGTCGCAGAGCCTCACCTCAGCAGGTGACTAAAGCCAGCACAGGCGCCCACGGCTGCCACCCACCCAGCCAATGGCTTCTGGTGGCAATAAGGGGCTTGGGGGGGGGGGGGGTTACAGCCCACCGCCCCAGGTGCAGCTTTCTGAGCCACAACGCCCAGACGCCCCCACCCCCCTTGTGAGTCTCAAGGCAGAGGAAGCGCTGAAGGGGGCGGCGGGACCAGCCACAGGCTCCTCCCTGCTTCCCATCATCCCCGGCCAAGCCAGCTAGGGGAGCCCTTCTTCTTTCCCGGAGCGGCTCGTGACGCGGACCCCATCCCAAAGGGCGGAGGAGGGCGGCAGAGCCTTTCAGGGACGCCCTCTGGATTGCACGGGAGCGCCGAGCAACCGGCTGAAGCCCCCACGGAGGGCCGGGCCGGCCGCCTCTGCAAAAACGCTCGCCTCGGACGCCGGGTTGCGCCTGCGCAGAAGCGCCTCCCTCGTACCTCCGCCAGAGGCAAGAGTTAAGGGCGGTGCTCGGCAGACGGCGATTGGCTGCGTTTCCTGCCAATAGAAAGCGCGGGTGAAAGCCACTCGGCTTCCTCGGGGCAAAGGGGCGGGCCGCCCGGCTTGTCTCCATGCTGCCTTGCAGCCAATCAGCGGCGGCAGGGGCGGAGCCTGGGCGCTGCATGGGCGCGGCTTGGCAGCGGGCAGGCGGGGCGGCGTTTGGAGAAGGCCTGGCGCCCCCTGGAGGCTCCTCCCGGGCACCGGGCAGGGGGCGCCCAAGGGGCGGGAAAGGGGGTCGCGAACCGGCCATCGCGCGCTCCGTGGGGGTCCCCGCCAGGGAAGCTGCGGAATCAGCGTCCCTGCAACGAAGCTTCCCCGGCCACCGGTTCTCCTTGCCAGCTGCTCAGCCGCAGCCCTCTCTGGTGCCCGGCGGAACTCGCGGCTGCCGGTTGGGCCGCGCAAGGTGTTCCCTCGGCAGAGCCCCGGCAGGCGGCCTGGTGAGGAGCCGCCCAGGAGCCTGCCTGGGTCTCCTTCGCTGCCCTGCGCATGCCGCCCAAGGGAGGGCCGGGGCTTGGCGGAGTTTCCCGGCCTCTTGAAGGCAGCGCGTCCAACCGGGCATCGGGAAGATCTGCGGGCTTCAACTCCCAGCGATGCTGGCCGGGGGATTCTGGGAGTTGAAGTCCGCAGCTCTTCCCGCTGCCTGGTTGGACGTGCGCCTTGCAGGGCAGGACGCATCATCGCAGCGCTTCCTTTTGCTCCGGTGACCTTTTCGTCCATCAGGGACTGATGCCAGCCAACCCTCGGACACACATGACGGGGGGTGGGGGGTGGGGGGGCGAAGTCTGGAATGGCCACGTTGCCCTGGAGGGTGTGCAAGTCCCAGCCGGTGGCCGTGGCTGCTTATTAGCTTCCATCCCGGCCGGAGGAGAGAGCAGAGGAGCCCCCTGTCCCGGCTGGGCAGCACCAACCTGCTCACCTGGGCAGGGCTGCCTTCCTCCCCTGCCCTGCCTACCTCATCTTCCCCTGTGGCCAAGGGAAGAAGCCGATGGCCGGCTGGGCAGGAAGGGGTGGCACGGCAGGCTGACTCGGGGGCTGCAGGGACACCGCGCCTTCCGCAGCCTTCGCGTGACCAAAGGGCCCGGAGGATGGCCTTACCCAACCCCCCCCCCCAATAAAGAAGACCCCTCCTGCCCCAAATAAAGCGTGGGCCTTCCGGGAGGATTCCTGTTGCATCCGAAGCGGCCTCTTTGCCTGGAGGCCAGAATGAAAGGCTGCCCGGCTTTTGTTGCAAAGCCTCTGCGCGCTCCGAGGATCAGCCTTCCAGGTCCCCGATGCATTCCGGAGCCAGAAGCCGGCCTGACTTCGGGAATAGCAGCCGCACCGGGCGGGCGGCCGGGCGGGCTTTGGGAGCTGCTCTCCCGGGCCAGAAAGCTCCTTCGGGCGGCTGCCCACCTCCCCGGCCCCTCCCGCGCCTGCCACGGCGTGGAGGAAGCCGCTGCTCTCCGCCGGATCCGCGTCGGCGCCGCCTTTAAGCAGCTCGGGGGCGCTTCCTGCGCCTGGCGGTTGTCGTCCACCCCGGCCCGGCCTCCTCCTCGACGCCCTGCTTCCTTCCCCCGCTCTCCCCTCCTCCTCCTGCGCGACGCCCGCCTCTCCGGCCGCCGAGCAGCCGCTGCCTCGACCCCCGCGCCCGTCCCCAAGCGGCCGATGCCGGCGCCCCCGGGCAGCAGCCCCAGCTGAACCGCGCCCCGCCTGGCCGAGGGGAGGGGGCTCAGCGGGCGCTCCTGGCGACGACGGGCGGGGGCTTCCCGGGGCTCCGATTGCGGCCGCATCCCTCCTCCTCCTCCTCCTCTCCCCCCCTCCAGCGCGGGGACGCAGCCATATGGGGGGTGGCAGGAAGCGCCGCTGCCCCTTCCTGCCTGCGGGGAGAGTGCGGCGGCCGGGCCGGGCACCGAGGCGGCAGTGAAGGCGAGCGAGAGGCGGCGGCCGAGAGCGGAGCTGACCCCGGGCCTGCCTTGGCGGCCCCCGCCCTCCCCCCCCCCATGGCCCCCCGGGCCGAATAGCGCCGCTCGAGCCGCGTCTCCGCTGAGAGGAGCCCCCCGCCCGCCGCTCCCGTCGCCTCCCCCCCACCGCCTCTCGCCCTCCGAGCGCGCCGGGGCGCATGAGTGGCCACTCGGGGGAGGCAAGCGGCCGTCGTCGCCCCCGCCGCGTCCGGCCTTGGGCCGCGGGAGAAGATGTCTTTGCGCATCGCGCTGGCGGCGGGCAACGAGCGCAATTCCGAGCCGGTGAGTCTTCCGCGGCGGCGGCGGCCCCTCTTGTTTACCGGGGCTGGACGAAGGCCGGGCTGGGGCGGGCAGTCCGGAGTCGGCGGCGGCCTCCGCTGCAGGGGGGGGGGGCGCCATGGAAACGCGAGGCGCTCCGGTCTCCGGCGAGACCCCGGCTCAGGGCGAAGGTCACCCCGCTGGGCCGCCCACCCGTGCCGCGGCTTCCCAGGCAGGCCCGGCCGGGGCTCTGGCGGCGGCAGCGTTAGCGGGCCGGGCGGTGGGCCTGGCCGGGGGTGGGCGGCGGGGCTCCGGGGCGCGGCAGAAGGCGAGGGGGAGTCCGGAGCCTCCGGCAGTGACTCTGCTGCTTTTGCCGCGCTGCGTCCGGCCTCGCCCGCTCCAGTCCAGGGGAAGGCAGGAGGCGGAAAGCGAGCGGCCAGAGGGGGTCTTTTCCCAGAGGTCTCCGGCTGGGAGATCCGGCCGGCCGGCTGCCCCAAGGAGCGCCCACGGCTGCCCCAAGGAGCGCCCCAAAGGCGGCCTGCAGCCCGCAGCCCGAGCGCCTCAATTCCGTGCAAGCCCCCCTCCGCCTCGGGTCGCCCCCTTCGACACCCCAGGCGCTCCCTGGTGTCCGGGAACACCCTTCTCCCAGGGGAGGGGAGGGGAGGGGAGGCCCGGGCTGCAGGCTGGCTTCCTTGCTGGTTCTTTGGTGTCAGGCGGGGTCTCTGCCAAGCGGTTGGAATAAGGAGTCTGCCCCCCCCTCCCCAATAGCATTCTGCCTGGAGGGGGTTTCCTGTGCGCCCTTCTTCCGTGGGGCTAGCCTACACAAAATGCTATTCTCAGGACTTGCTGGAGGCCCTTCTATTGTGGCTCCCTCTTGGTGTCTTTTTTAGCAAGCTGCCTGACCAGATTTTGCCAAAAGGTGTTAGAAGCCGCTGTATCCTTGGCCAGGCAGAACTGGGGAGGGGGGAGAGAAGACCCCGGGTGAAGGCTTGTGCATTGTGCTTCAGGTGTTGCCTGGGTCAGCCTAGCCGCTTTCCCTCTGGGGAGTTTGAGCAACTTCTGTCTGTTTGGCTGCACCTGGATTTGTGCCCCTGTCAAGGGTGGGGGCGGGAGGGGGAGACTGTCAGCAAATGGTTTCGGGGGCTTTAAGGGGGAGGTGGGTGCAGCCCTGGTTTTGCCCCTGAAAATCCCCACATGCAAAAAGTCCCTGGGCCCCCAAGCACAGACTTTCTCCGCTCTTGATTGACACCCTAGCAACACCAGCAGGATATTCTGAAGCCGTGTGGGACTCCAGTTGCAGTGGGCGGGTGTATTTATGTCTGTGCGACAAAGGATGTCACCTCCTTTCATGTTGAAATCCCAGCTTCCTGTCGCATCTCTTTCTAGACTCTGCTTGCCCACTTGGGAGGGGGCTGCTTTAAAGCCTCAGTGCCCCCTCCCCCCTTGCGCTGGGGCTCGCTTGCCCCCCGGGCCCACTGCTGCTCTCTGCCAGGCCTTCCCTGGCTCAGGCCCCACCCTCTCTGCCGCTGCTGCTGCTGACAACCACATCGCCGATCGCCAAGGCTTCCTGAAGAGTGCCGCACCGCTGTGTTGCCATGGCAGCGAGGTCCTCACCATGGCAGCTAGCTAGGCATCGCCCCTAGCACCTGCGTTCGTGGCCAGTAGCTGTCAAGTGGCCAGGGTGCCTCTGAGCATGTGCCGAGAGTTCCCTCGGCCTTTGAGTGAGTAATGCAGCCTGCCCCTGCCTGCCTGGGCCTGGGAGTGCCCGGGTGTGGTTCCCCAGCAGCTCGGATCAAGGAGTAGAGCATGTACGAATGACGGAGGGAGGCAGATGATGCCATCTTGCTCGAGAGCTCTTTGCCAAACCAGTTCAGGAACAGCCTGGCATGGGGGTTTCTCCAAACGGCTCCGGGCACCTGCAGCTCCTGGTAGCCCAAGCTAGTGAAGCCCAGCTGGAAGGCTGCAGGCCCCTGCCTGCTCTAAGCCACGGAGGCCTCCTCCTCCTCGGGAGGAGAAGCTAGCCCTTCCGTTGCCCTTCCTCCGGCCAGAGCTCCAGAGGAGCCGAGGGGGAGCCAAGGGCTCCCTGCCACGGACCCCTGCACCCCCAGCTTCCAAGGGGCATCCGGAGCTTTGTATGGAGCTGGCCTGGAGGAGAAGCTGCTGCCCGTGGCCCCACGTTACACCCTTGAGGAGAGCTGTGGCACCAGGGCTCTGAGGTTTTGGCCACGCCAGGTTGGCAGAGACCGAAGGGCACCGACTCCTCTTTTGCGTCCTTGAGATCTGGAGCTCTCTGCCTGGCGATGGCCTTGGCCGCCTTCTTCTGTGGCCAACAGCTTCTCTGCCTGCCGCAGCCCTCCTTGTGCAGCTGGGCTGGGGAACACCCCCCCCCCCAAGAGTTGGAGGCAGGCGGCCTGGGGCTGCTCCCGGCCTTCTGCATGACTCTCCTGGCCTCCTTCACACAATTGTTGGGCCAAGAGGGATGCTGCCCCCTGGGCATGTGGCCTGGCGAGAGAGGGCGTGGATGCACACCTGTGCAGGCCTCCCCTGCCGAGCGGCTGCTTGGGCGTAGCCCGGCCTCCCACCCTGAGTGGGATGCTCACCCAATCGGGGACTCATCCACCATTCCGGTTTCCCCTGAAAGAGGAGCAGCCGCTGGCCCTGTGGCTCCCGGAGGATGAGGTGTCAGGGCAGGGCTGCTTCCTGGCTCACCTGGGCTCTCCTCCTCCTCCTCTGTTATTGTCAGGATCTTCCTGGATTAAAAGTTAATAACATTTGGGGTTTCCGGGGAGTGAGCGACCTGTCGGTTTGACAGAAGCAGCTGCTGAGCGAAGGTGCTGCCTGGAGTCCCACCTGGGTCTGGGCGCTTTAGAGAATCTCGCCCGGCCCAGGGACTGGCGCTGCCTGCCTGCTCGTGAGTTTAGCCTGAGGGCCTGGCGTGGAGCCCATGAGAGCCCAGGTCTGGCTGGAAATGAGGACGAGGTCTAGACTTCCACGCAGAGCCCCGCTTGGATCTGGAGGGAGAGGCCAGGTGCGCTCTGGGGATCAGTCCAGGGTCAGGGTGGTGCTGTGGGGTGCCCTCCTTCACCAAGCCAGGGAGGCCGTTGACCCAGCCTGCAGGGTCCTGCCAGGGCTGGCACCTCAAGGAAGGAGGTGGGCTGGGAAGGAAGGCTGGTTTGCCAGCACCTTTCCCCTGGATCCCGTCACAGAGTAAGCAGTGGGGCAAAGGATCCCGAGAGGAGAGCGGCAGGGAAAACCAAGGCAAATTCTCAGCCCTTTAAAGGAAGGAATCTAAATAGGAAGCTTAGCAAGCAAAAGCGGCATAAAAATAGATGCAACAAATAGTCCCAGTTTGCTTTGAATTTGTTAGATTCCCATCCTGTCTTTCATCCGAGAGTCCCAGGGGCTTTACAACCACCCTGTGAGGGAGGCTGCGAGAGCAGGAGAGAGAATTGCCCGGTGGGTTTCCATGGCTGGGGGGGTCGTGGGCCCGTGTGGCACTCCATTCCCTGGCCCAGGGCCCCACTGACCTTCAGGGTCTACTCTTTGGCTCCCTTTCCCCCACCTGCACTGGGGGGCAAAGGACCCCTTCTCTTCTCATTGGCTGGGGGTGCCAGGGCAGCTGCGACCCATGGGCTCTGGACTCCACTGGCCTTCTTCCAAGAGACTCCCTCCTGGTCTGCTTAGTGGCTGCTCTGGCACTGAAATTCCTTGAGTCATTGTTGGCTTCTGCAGCCTAGAAGGGGCCGAGCACCGGGCATCTTTTTCTCACGATGTGCCCAGGTTTTGCACTTGCTGGAGTGCGGGAAAGGGGGGGGGGTGCAAAGGACGGCAGCTTTTTGCACGCCACAGGCATTCCGAAAGGTCTCCCCCTGGAGTGAGAGAATCTGAGCACCAGGCCCCCCGCCACCCTGCCATCCCTTTGAAGCGTGCAGCGCTGTTTTCCTGTGCATTATTGATGAGTGCTGAAGAGGGGGGAGCAGTAGCCCACTCCCTCCTCCCCTTGCCCTGCGCACTCACGAGAGGACAGGCGGCGTTGCTGGGCATCCCACAATGCACCGAGGCATTCCTGGACCCTGGAAACGCAGGGAGCCTTCCAGAACGGCCAGCCCAGGCAGCAGGCTGGGCTCCAGCTCCCCCCCCCCCCAGCTGCCCAGGGAGGGAAGGAGAGTCCTCTGGGGGCTTTCTCTAGGGCAGGCGGGGGAAGCCCGGTTTGCCTCCTGGTTCCTCCATCCGCTGCCCAGGAGGCCACCCAAAGTCTCTGGCTTTAGTGCCCCTCACCCAGACCCCTCGGCTCCATTCCTTGCCCGGCCAGTGGGAGGGAGGAATCAGAATAGAGCAGGAAGGGACCCTGGAGGTCTTCTAGTCCAACCCCCTGCTCAAGCAGGAGACTCTAGACCAGGGGTGTCCAACCTTGGAATTTCAAGCCTCGTGGACTTCACAAGTCTTAAAGTTCCCACCCCCACCCTACACCTTTCCAAACCATCTCATCCCTTCTTCAAAACCTCCAGTGATGGAAGACCCACAACCTCTGGTGGCAAGTTGTTCCACTGGCTAATTGTTCTCATCATTCCATACCCTGCGCTACTGGAGGGGGGCTGGCCCTGCTTTCTTCTCCTTGCCCAGCTCTTCCCTTCCCTTGGCCTCCTCCGCCCACCCTCTCCACTCTCTTGGTTCCTCCGAAGAGTTTGGCCTTGGGGGGGCCAGGAGGGCCTGAGCCCAGCCCGGTGCCTCTGCTGGCACGCCTGAGGTGGCCTTGGCCTTGGGGGCAGCCCCGTCTCCAAGAGCCTCATGTCAGGGTAGTCCTTGACTTGCCAGAGTTCAGTTAGTGACTGTTAGAAGTTACCGTGAGATGACCCTTCTTCCCCGTGGCCCAGGGGACTTCTCTTTGCATGCTTGGCAACCGGTCCCCGTTTATGACGGTTGCAGCGTCCTGGGGTCACCCGGCCCCCTTTTGCCACCTTCTGACCAGCAAGCACAAAGGGAAAACCAGATTCACTTAACCGCCGGGTTGCTAACTTAACAACTGCAGTGACTCACTTAAAAAGAAAAGTTGTAAAATGGGGCAAAACTCATTTAACAAATGCCTCACTTAGCAACATATGGTCGTAAGTCAAGGACTCCCTGCATTCAGGTTGCAGTCCAATGCCTTTCCCTCCCCCACCGAGGGCCTTTGGGGAGCCCGCCAGGTTTTTGCCCCCGCAGGGACTCTTCAGCAGAGCAGGGCCTTCTGGTGGGAGTCCCAGGCCTTCAGGGGGAACGTCTTAGCCCCCCCCCCCAACAAGTAACCGTGTTCTGGGCGCTCCCCCCTCCCCAGGAGGCCCAGGGCCAGAAGCCACAAAAGGGCGTTTGTTCCGACTGGAAACAAGTAACAAGGTCATCCTGACACCCGGCTCCCCCTTGCTGCCTCTGCCCAGCCTTCTTCCCCACTGCAGCTCTCCTCCAAGCCCTCCCTGCCTTTCCAGCAAGGAAAACCAAGCCGCTTGCCAGGGTGGGCCCCTAAGAGGTCATCTGGCGGGGCAGGTTGAGTCTTGGGGCAGGCTGTCCCGACTCCTGCAGAAGCGAAGAGACCAAGAGCTCAGATCCCCCCCTCAAATGTGCCCCCACAACCCTGGCAGCAGCACCCATCTCTGTAAAACCCAACTGGAGGGGGTGCAGAGACACCCCCCCCCCAGTGACTGTGCCATGGAGAAGACCCTCTTCCGCCTTTGGCCTCCCCCCCATCCCACCCTGGGAAGCTGCAAGCGGGCTCTTTCAGCTGGAGAGGCTGCAGCATCGCCTGGGCTCAGTCCCTGCTAAACGCTGTGCCTCCCAGGGCGAGCAGGGAGGCGGGTGGCACCTTCAGCCTTGGCAGCGGTCTGAAGTGGAAGGCAGGCCCTCTCCATCCGGGCCCTGTGTGGCTGGGCTCCCCGTGCCCAGCCCTTGGCCGACCCAGGCACACCGGCTGATGGCATGGCCCAGGGCACTGCTAGCAAAGGCCTTGGGGGCTTGTCAGACTCGGGGGTAGGTGCAGACGACCCCAAAACCGGATCAGTTGAGGAATAAGATTGTGTACTTGAATGCTGTCACAAAATATGTATACCCAGACGACACACTGGCTAATGGAAAATGGACTGTTTATATAAAAATAAAAGGAATCACTTGGAGTTCGTTTTCCCCTTGGATAGTCTCCTGAGGGGGTTGTGGGAGGGACCCTCCCTGAATGCCCGCTTGGCCCATCCTGTTTTTTGGGGGGGGGGGGGAATCTCCACCCAGGAGTCGTTTCTTTTCACCCACTTTTCCTAAAAGGCAGTTTGGGAGGAGCAGAATTTTTGCCTCCAAAGCTCTCGGTTGATCCAGGTGAAATCTGCTAATGGGGGGGGGGGGGGGCTTGTCATCCCCAGGACAGTCCCCTGCAGAGCCAAATGGAGGCAGCCTTTGGGGTGGAGGACGGGGGCAGGTCAGGAGGCCTCAGGGAGCCCAGGCAGGCCGGGCGCTTTTCTCCCCTGGAAGTGAGCAGGTGGGCTGGGCAGAGGGCAAGCAAGCACCCCGAAGGAGGGTGGCACGCGTGGGGCACAGGGTGGCCATGTCCTTACTTGGAGAAGTAGGGCTGGTTCCCCCACCCCTCACTCTGAGCACTGGGCCAGGCCCCTTCCCCACTCCAGTAACCCTTCTTTTGCCCCATAGCACCAGCGCTGCCCGGTGGTGACCCTGGAGCCTGCCCCCCTGCCAGTGACGCCGCCGCTGTCCCCCCAGCCCTCCACCCTGGCCAGCAGCCGCTCCGAAAAGGGCTCGTCCTGGTCCAGCCGCTCGCTGGGCGCCCGGTGCCGCAACTCCATCGCCTCCTGTCCTGATGAGCAGCCCCACATCGGCAACTACCGGCTGCTCAAGACCATCGGCAAGGGCAACTTTGCTAAGGTCAAACTGGCCCGGCACATCCTGACCGGCAGGGAGGTGAGTTGGGCAGAGGCCGGGGGCCCTTTGGGGTCCCCAGGGTGTGTGTGTCATGGATTGGTGGGCAGGTGGGAGAGGTCCCTCCCAGGAGAGCTGGCAGAGGCCAGGGAAGAGGCAGAGCTGGCAAGTGGGGGGGGGGGAAGGGTCGCTGAGCCCAGCTGCTCTGGGTGCATTTATCGGGGGGGGCTCCTTCGGAGGGAGTCAGGGCCTCTTCTGGGGGCTCTGAATGGCTGCTGGTTTCCCCTTGCAAAAGCTGGACCTGGCTGAGACCCTCCGGAAGGCTCTGGGCACTCAAAGACAGTCCTCAAGCCTGACCCCCCCCCCCTCCAAACAATCATAAAATAAAGACAGTATCTGCAATTCTACAAAGAAGGGAAAGGGACAAAGATCCATCCACAGAAGGAAACTTTCTGCCACAGTCTGCCCCCCCCCCCCTCCTCCTGCACTCAGTGGAAGAGCAAGGGTGAATCCCGAGGGGGGGGCGATGGGGGGGCATTCCGGAGCACAGGAGAGGAAGTGAGCCAAGGCTCCCTGGGGACCCAGAGAAGGGCCAGGATTTCTCTCTTGAATTGAATAGGGGGTTCACGGCCCTCCTCTATGCAGCCGCTGAGGCTTCAGCCCAGCCGTTGTAAGGCCCCACCCTGGAGCCCCACTGATTCTCTGCATTGTGTTTGATCAAGGTGGCTATCAAAATAATTGACAAGACGCAGCTCAATCCAACAAGTCTCCAGAAGGTGAGCAGAGGTTGGCGAGGGGGGGTGGGGGACTTGGGGGGGGGCATGGCGGGAGGAGTGCCATGGCCTCCTCTGCTACAGCCCCCTCCCCACTGCAGGCAGGGTGCCACCCTCTGAGTGAGGGGCTTGAGCCCTCGGCCTGGGCCAGGCGGGTTCAGATCCCCCCCCCCTTTCCTGGGCTCCCTGCCTTTCCTGCTAGCAGGGGGGGAGATTGCTCCCCATTGCCCCCCTCCCTAATTACGGCTCAGAGCCTCGACTGGTCGCTGTGGAAACCGGGCTCCTGCCAGCTTCCCACTGGGGAGGGGGAGGGGAGGATCTGCTCATGAGTGTCTGGATCCTCCAGGACAAATGGGCTTCAGGGAAAGCGGGGGGGGGGGTTGTAAAGGCCGCCTGCCCCCCCTTCACAGTCGCCATTGGGCGCTTCAGGCTTCTTGGGGGAGGGCAAGCCCTGCGTCCGTGGCCGAGGGTGGTCAGTGACTGAAGGGAACGTGGGGTCTCTGAGTGGCTGACTGGGGAGGGGGGGCAGGAAAGTGCCCTTCGGCTGCACAGGAGAACAGCCCCTCTTGGAAGAAGAAGAGCCGGAAGGGAGCGAAGGGAAGGGCGAGCAGCCAGCCAGGCATATTGTTATAATTTAATGATGCAAAGACTGCTTTGGGAGATCCTCTTGAAAGGGGGGATTATTAATCATGGCTAATCAATTAAAGGCCATTCAACCCCCAGCACAGCATGGCAAGATAGCCACGGCCAATCCAGGATCTGCAGATCAAAGGTGAGGGCCGTTCCCAGACCCTCCAGCAAGTGAGCCCAGAGGAAAGGCCGCCCGAGACTGGACTGAAGGGACGCTTAAGGGGACCCAGAATCCTTAATGGGCTGCCTGACCCTGCATCTCCCCACCTCGCCCAGGGGGAAGGGAAGGGAAGCTCTTCTTAAAGAGCGAAGGCAGGGCCTCTTGGCTCCCTTCTTCCTCTGCACCCATCAAGGGGCCTCCCAAAGGCGGGGAGGGACCCTGGGGCCAGTCCAGGAGGCTTGGACTCTTTCTGCACTCAGGGCTGATGCAGCTGCCCAGAGCTTGTCAAATTCCAGACTTTGGGTGCAAACTGACCAGGCCCCCCTTTCCTGCCTTCCAACCTCCCATCCCCTGCCAGGGCCACCTCATCCATACAGCTAGTCCTCGACCTACAGGCATTCATTTAGTGGCCTTTCCGATGACAGAAACACAGAAGAAAAAGGGGAAACAGAGTCAAGATTTGTGGGCAGGGGGGAGGGAAAGCCCCCTTTCTGCAGAAGCATCCTTGTTTGGGGGGCTTTAAGACCGGTCTGCCTTTGGGAGGGAGTGGGGGGGGGGTTGGGGGTTGGAGAGAAAAATGTTATGCTGTGATCTTTGGGGAGGGATCAGCTAACTCCTATTTGGGACATTTTTGCAGCTCTTCAGAGAAGTCAGGATCATGAAGGGACTGAATCACCCCAATATCGGTAAGAAACGGAAGCCACCCCCCCCCCCCCAGGAAATCATACTCTTCAGCAGCTGAAGGGCTCAGGGGGGGCTGGGGTCAAACGGGAGTCCCTCTTTCAATCTAGCAGGCACCTTGCCGGAGATAGGAAGCGGGGGGGGGGGGCTCAGAGGGCACCAGGTTGCAAAAGCTTGCTAGGTAAGGTGGGTGGGGGGTCAGAAAAAGGACCCTCCCCCCAAGAAATGAGCAGAATCTGGGATGGGGGCAAAGCTTTGGGGAGCAGGGTCTGCTGTGGGATGCCCCCCCCGCAAGGCTTTGTGCTCCCCCAGGAAGGATTGCTGCAGAATCGCCAGGTGGGGGTGGCAGGGCCCGCTTTTGCCACCCAAAATTTTAACTCTCCCAGTGCGGCCCCCATAAAACAAAATAGTCAACCCTTAAAAAGGGCCCCAGGCGGTTTGTGGTGGTGATGGGGGGGGAGGGCAGGGGGGGCAGCTCCTGGGTGGGGACCCTGACGGGGCTTCTGGCTCTTTTGGTGCAGTGAAGCTCTTCGAGGTGATAGAGACGGAGAAGACCCTCTACCTGGTGATGGAGTATGCCAGCGCCGGTAAGCCTCGCCTGCCCTTCCCGTCCAAGGGGGTCCCCTTCAGAGCCTCCGAGCTGGGTCTCTGCAAAGCAGCTGCAGGGAAGCCAGGTTTGGGGAGGGGGGGACCCAGGCAGCAGCCCCCCACCCCAAGGCCAAGGGCAGCATCTTCATGAAGGGGTCATCAGCTGCCATTGCCTGCTACCTGAAGCGGGGGAGGGGGGGGTGTTCCCTTGGCTGCAGCTTGACTCTCCCGTAGCTGTTAAAATGAGCCCCCACTCAGTCCACGATACCTGCAGCCCTCGGACCCTCCCAGGAGCTGCCCCCCCTGGCCCCCCTGGCCCCCCCGGGCCACTTCTGCCTGAAGCGGAAGAGGAGAGTTGGAGCTCCCGGGTGAGCAGAGGGGTCTCCGGTGGCCTCTGAGCTGTTTTCCTGCAGGCGTTTTGTGACCCAACTGGATAACATCGTCAGGGCCACTAAGGAGTGGGCTTTGCAGAGGAGAGGCGAAGGAGAAGGGGAGGAAAAGGAGACAGACGGGAGGCTCCTTGCTGCTCTCTTTACGTGGTGGTTTCCTTGCAGGCATTTCATGACCAAACTAAGTAACATCATCAGTTCCCTGGGAGCTTGGGTGCCAGTGCAGGTTCCGAGAGCCCCAAGGACCCCACGGGCGTGGCTCCTCCCCCCTTAGACTGCAGGGAGGCTGGGGGCTCATCGTGTGCCCTTCCGAGAGAGGCTGGCGCCTGAGGGCGACCGAACTCTGCAGTTGGAGGCAGCGCAAGGAGCCTCGTCCCGCAGGCGCCTCCTGGAGCTCCAGCCGTCCCCGCCTGACCCCGATTTGGGCTGAGAAGCTGAGGAATTTGCCCCGGGCTCAGATGTCCGTGGCACCCACCCTCGGCCTCAGCCTCCCTCCCCTGCCCTTGCTCTCTCCGTGCAGGAGAAGTTTTCGACTACCTGGTGTCCCACGGCCGCATGAAGGAGAAAGAAGCCCGAGCCAAGTTCAGACAGGTTGGGCCTCGCTCTTTGGCCTCCGGGCGGGGTCCCCGTAGGGCCTGGCTGGGTGGGCAAGCATTTCTGGCTGCCTGGCAGAGTCCTTGCTGGGCAAATGGGCTCACCTGGCATGGGGGGAGGGGGGGCTAAGAGAGAATCCGGTCTCGGGGGCCTAAGGGTCGGTTCACTTGCTCTGCCTGGAAGGGGCTGCGGAGGGCCTGGTGGGCTCAAACGGGGAGCTTGCACACTAGCCAGCACCCTCCTTTCCACTCCCAGATCGTCTCGGCTGTGCATTACTGTCACCAGAAGAATATTGTACACAGAGACCTGAAGGTGAGGAGTTCCAATCCTGCTCCCCCCCCCCAATTCTCCTCCTTGTATGGGAGCAAAGATTCAGCCGCCCCAGGGCGGCCCCCAAAGCCCACCCCTGGGTGAGCGGCTGGGGTTTGTGAGCCTCAGTGCCTCCACCTGTGCAATGGGAAGAGCGGCTGCCTCCTCGGAGGGTCCGTGCGAGTTCACCGGAAGGGCTGGAGGGAGCAGGGAAGGGGGGCTTTGGCAGCTTCTTTACCCCCACCCCCACCCCTCTCTCCCCCAGGCGGAAAACCTGCTGCTGGATGCGGATGCCAACATTAAAATCGCCGACTTTGGCTTCAGCAACGAATTCACGCTCGGCTCCAAGCTGGACACCTTCTGCGGAAGCCCCCCCTATGCCGCCCCGGAGCTCTTCCAGGGCAAGAAGTACGACGGGCCGGAGGTGGACATCTGGAGCCTTGGGGTCATTCTGTACACCCTGGTCAGCGGCTCCCTGCCTTTCGATGGGCAGAACCTCAAGGTGAGGCTGTGGGGGAGGAGCTTCGGGGTGCAGCGGGAGGGGTCCCAGTTGCAAGGAGGGGTGCATAAGGTCAGCAAAGGCAAGGCTGGCTGGGATGCTTGGGGGGGGGGGGCTGTGCCCGATGGGCCCTTGGCTGTTGGATCCAATCAGAAAAAGGGCAGCTGGGCATTCAGCGTCTCTACCTGGGCGCAGGGCCTTCCCTTCCTCTCTCCCTTTTATGGAGTGACGCATCTCCCGCCTGCCCCACTCTGCTCGCTTGCCCAAGGCCAGGGGTTGCTACGGGCGGTTCCCGCCAGAGGAACGAGTGGCTGGCATCTTCTGGGCACGAGCCCTCTGGCGCCCTTGGCCAGGCAGCGCTGCCCCTCAGGGTCTGACGGGGGGAGCCAGGCTGCGCTCTGACCGACAGGCCTCTCCCCCCCCCAACCAGGAGCTGCGGGAGCGTGTGCTGCGTGGCAAGTACCGTGTCCCCTTCTACATGTCCACGGACTGCGAAAACATCCTGAGGCGCTTCCTGGTGCTGAATCCGGCCAAGCGCTGCACCCTGGAGGTGAGGGGCCCCTGGCTCCATGGCAAGCCCCACCTGGCAATTTGCCATCCCCGGGCGGCTCCCGAGGCTCCTTCCCCCCTTGTGGCCCCTCGGGGGCTGAAGGAGCACAGCTGGCACTGCCCGCCCCCCACGCCAGTTTCCCAGGCACCCACCAGAAGCCGGGCCTTTAATTAGCAACCGTCTCCGCGGGATCTGGCCCTCCCCCCCGCTGAGCCTTCCTCCCCTGACTCCCCCCTCCCACCAATGACTGTAATTAGCCTAATTGACTCAAGGATAATTGCACGGTGTGTCGGGGAGGCACTGCGCACCCACGCCCTCCCCTCCTGGCACAGCTCAGCCCGTGTTCCGGTTGGGCCTCCGCAGACGCCCTGGAGATTATCGGGGGGGGGGGGGGGGGCTGATTCGGCCTCCCCTGAAATGGAGAACCATGCTGGGAAAAAGTGGGGGGAGTCCCTCGGGTGGAGAATTGCCTCTGAGCATGTGCTGAGGGCTGCAGGGACCGGCCTTTGCTCACCTGGGCGGTCCAGGAAACTCAGGTGGGAATGACGAGGGCTTGAAGCTCAGGGTGCCAGGGGGCTGCATTGGGGGGGCTGGGAGGGGCCCCAGCAGTTTGGCCCCCCATTAACACTTCTCCCCCCCCCCCTCCAGCAAATAATGAAGGACAAGTGGATCAATATCGGCTACGAAGGGGACGAGCTGAAGCCTTATCGAGAACCCGAGGAGGATTTTGCGGATGCCAAGCGCATAGGTAGCCCCCCCCCAGACCCTCCCCTTGATGAGTGCGGCTGCTGCCTCCGCCTGAGGTCCCCACCTGCACAGGGGTCCCAGACTGAAGGCCCCGCTGCTCTCCTGGGCACCGAGGGGCGTGGCAGTGGGGCCCCTGGCAGCCTCGGAGCCCCTGGTGACCCACGGCCTCTGCTCCTCCCTCTCCAGAGGTCATGGTGGGCATGGGCTACACCCGCGAGGAGATCAAGGAAGCCTTGACCAGCCAGAAGTACAACGAGGTCACAGCCACCTACCTGCTGCTGGGCAGGAAGAACGAGGTACACACCTGTCAAAGCCCCTCTTCAGTTCTGCTCTGTTTCTCAGGAGGTTACAGGGGGCAGATTTTGGATTCACCCAGGACCCTGGGTGTGTGGGGGAGGGTCCCTGGCCCCTGAGGACTCCGGCTGGCCTAAGGAAGGAGCCATCCCCCCCCCCCCGAGAGGGATGCTGCTCCCCCCCCCCCAAGCTGCAGACCGGCGCAGGCGTGGGGGGAAAAAAAGTCTTTATTAATATAAATATAAATAAAGCTGCAGCTTTGGGGGGGCTGGCGATCTGCTCTGTCCAGCAGGTGGAAGGGGGGGAGTCGCGCACCGGCAGCAGCCTCTCGCTGGCCCGAGCACGGCCGCCCAGCGAGGCCCCCAACGGCAGCAGCAAGTCCTCCTCGCACACCAAGGGCCAGAGGAGCTCCTCCACATACCACCGGCAACGGCGGCACAGCGATTTCTG
The DNA here is from genome assembly GCA_039707465.1 of Rhabdophis nuchalis. Lineage (NCBI taxonomy): Eukaryota > Metazoa > Chordata > Lepidosauria > Squamata > Natricidae > Rhabdophis > Rhabdophis nuchalis. The sequence goes on from CM077654.1 coordinate 535,464, forward strand.
TAAGTGGCGGGGGAGGGTGGGGGGCTGCCGTCTCTGGAGCCCTGGGGGCCGCTTTTGGGGTCTGGCGTGACCCCCTCCCCCCAGCACACGGCCTGGAGGGCCCTGGGGACCCCGCCCTTCCCTTCGCTTGGTCCCCCGAATCATAAAACCCTCCGAGAGTCGATGGGAAGCCGGCAGTGGTGTGTGAAGCTGAGGCGGCTTGGAGTCCTCTTGAAGGCAGGGGTTGGCCTGATGGCCTCAAGGAGTCCCCTGATCCCTCTAAACGCCCGCAGCTGTGCGGCTCTCTTTCCAGCGGTTTGAGGGGCTTCCAGGAGGGTCAGAAGGTTGAGGTGGGGAACACAATATGGGAAGTCCTTGACTTACGACCACAACTGAGCCCAAAGTTTCTGTTGCCAAACGAGACAGTTATTGAGTTTTGTCCCACTTTATGACCTTTCTTGCCACAGTTGTTAACTGAATCACTGCAGTTTTTAAGTTAGCAACGCAGTTGTTAAGTGAACCTGGCTTCCCCAATGACTTTGCTCATCAGATGGTCACAAAAGGGGATCATGTGACCCCGAACACGACCACTGTCATAAATGTGAGCCAGTTGCCAAACATCCAAATTTTGATCACCTCACCACGAATGGATGCTTTCATGGTCATAAGTGTGAAACACCAGTCATAACTCCCTATTCTCCAGCGTGCTGTAACTTCAAACGGTCACTAAGCAAACTGTTGTAAAGGGGGAGCTCCCTGTGAGCCGTTTCCCCTCCGAGGGAAGGAAGTGGACCCCTAGATGCCGCCCTCTGAAAGAGCCCCCTTCCCCCCCCAGGTGGCCCTTCCCCCGCCCCCCTGCACCCCAAGCGGAGCCCCACCAGCACCGGGGACGGGGAGCTGAAGGAGGAGCGGATGCCCTCGCGCAAGGCCAGCTGCAGTGTGGTGAGCAGTGGCCGGGGGGGCCTCCCGCCCTCCAGCCCCCTGGTGAGCAGCGCAAACAACCCCAACAAATCGGAGATCCCCGACCGGCGCAAGGACAGCGCGGTCAACACGGTGAGGGGGGGGAGGGGGGCTGGCGGGCTCCTCCCTCCGTGGGGCAGGCAGGGAGGGCAGCTGGGCGGCTGAGCATCTGTGCCGGGGCCTCGCCAGGGGAGCGGGCCTCTCCTGCCAACACCAAGGAGCTCTCCGTAGCCGTCGGGGGACGCAGGATGGAGTTTGAGGGCCACTGCCCGGGTCCTTCTGTGCCCAGGAGTCACGGAGCCAGGCAAAAAAGTGGCCCTCAGCCGGGTCCCCTAAATCCCGGAGCCCTTCTGGGTCCAAGCTCGGATGAGGAGGTGCCCCTGGGGGCCACAGTCTTCTAGTCCAGCCCCCTCTGCCATCCCAGACCGACGGCTGTGGGCCTTCAAAGCCTCCAGGGGTGGAAAGGCCAAAGGTTCTCACGGCCAGGAAATTCCTGCTGCCTTCCAGGTTGCTTCTCTCCCTCGAGAGTTTCCCTCCGTTGCTTCTTGTCCTGGGCTTTGGAGGATAGGTGGACACCCCCCCCCCACCTCTTCTTCATGGCAGCCCCTCGAATATTGGAGCCCTGCCATCCTGTCGCCCCCGGTCCTTCTTTTCTGTAGACAGGCCACACCCGGTTCAGCACGAAGGAGGGATTTCCTGGCAATTAGCCAGTGGAACTGCTTGGCTCCAGAGGTGGTGGGTTTCCCTGGAGGCTTCCGAGAAGAGTCTGGAGTGGCCCAGGGTCTCCTGCTTGAGCCGGGGGTTGGGCTAGAAGGCCTCCGAGGCCCCTCCCTGCTCTGCCCTTCCGCCCATTGGGTGGAGGCCTCCCTTGCCAAAGACCCCATCCCGTCCCCCTCGTTCTGAGCTGGCTGCCTCCCTGCCTCTTTCAGAATCACCTCCCGTCCAGTATGATGACCCGGCGGAACACCTACGTGTGCACGGAGAGGCCTGGGGGCGACCGCCACTCTCTGCTCCAGAACGGGAAGGAGAACAGGTGGGCTTTGGGGGGGGGCAGCACTGGGGTCGCTCTGGGGCACGATCACTTTGGGGTCTGGCGCAGGGCGTCTCCATCTTGGCCCTTTGAAGGTGGGGGGGGGCTTCAATTCCTAGAGTTCCTCAACCGGCCCTTCTGGGAGTTGAGCCCCCCCCTTCACGAGAAGGAGAAGCAGCCGGTCAGCAGAGGCCCCCTCCCAGAGAGAGAAACAGGACCGAGAGGGGGAATGCGCCCCTCCCCTTCTCCCCAGAGAGGGAGGCAGTGGGGGCGCCTGTCCCAGGGCTCCCGGGGAGTCCTGGGCATCCCCCCGAGGGAGCAGGGCCTTTGGTCGCCTGGGGTCAGCATCCGAGGGGCTGCAGGAGACCAAAGGCCAAACCTCTGGCCTCTCTCACACCTTTTGCCCCAACGTTCTTCCGGGCCCCACATTGTCCTTGTTGGGGGTGAAGGGTCTTGGCTTGCCCTGAGCGGTGCCCTCTCCGTCCTCCCCCCTCCCCGCAGCTCAGGCGCCAGCCGGGTGCCCCCGGCCTCCCCCTCCAGCCACAGCATTGCCACCTCCTCCTCCTCCTCCTCGGACCGCACCCGGCTCTCCCGCGGCACCAACATCCGCAGCACCTTCCACGGGGGCCAAGTGCGGGACCGGCGTGGCACCGGCGTGCAGAATGGGCCGCCCCCCTCGCCCACCCTCTCCCACGAAGCCCCCACACTGCCTCAGAGCCGCAGCCGGGCCACCTCCAACCTCTTCAGCAAACTGACCTCGAAGCTCACCCGGAGGTAAGCGGAGGCCTTGGGGAGGGGGGGGCTGCAGCATCCAATCCTCCCCCCCTCGTTACATGGCAGAATTCCGCCCCTGAGCCCCCTTCCTGCCCCCTCCGCAGATGAGACCCAGGTAGACCTCGACCTACGACCACAATTGAGCTCGCGGTTTCTGTTGCTATGCAGGGCAGTTATTAAGTGAGCTTTGCCCCATTTTACAACTTTTCTTGCCATGGTTGTTCATCGAATCACTGCAGAGGTGAAGTTCCTGACGTGGGTCGCTAAGCGAGTGTGCCTTCCCCTCGACCTGGCTGGTCAGGAGGCGGCAAAGGGGGCCAGGTGAGCCCCGGACCCTGCGGCCGTCATAAAGGACGGGATTCTGACCACATGGCCACGAGGATTGCGCATTGGCCAGAAGTGTGGAAAACGGTCATGCCCATTTTTTTCTGTGCCATTGTAACCTTGAACGGTCACTAAACGAACGGCGGAAGCAAATGGGGGAGGGTGAAGGGAGTTTAGCACATCCGCAGCCCCTTCCCCTGGCACTGCCCCACGGGTGCCAAGCCTCGCCTGCAGCTCCCGGAGGCGGCATGGCACCTTCGGGACAGCTGTGCCCGGCCCAGTGAGGGAAGGTGCCTGCCTGCAGTCAGTGCCTCTGCCCCACGGAGGGCCCCCCATGCAGCCCCTCCCCCTTGGGGACTCCCTCTGAAGCCTCCCCAGTTCTTCCCAGCCTGCTTGGCCCCGGGTTTGCCATCCAGGGGAAACCAAGTCCTCGCACAGCTGTGTCCAAATAGGGAGGAATCTGCCTCTTTTAAAAGTGTGGCCGGTGGCACACCTGGCAGAGTCCCTGGGAGTTGGGCGGGGGGGGGGGGCAAAGGGGGGTAGGTATAGGTTTTATAAATGGCATCCAGACGATCCAGTGGCTTTCTTCTTCCATGGGCCCAGCCAGAGGGCAGGAGGGACCCCGGATGGCTGGCCAAAGACCAGGCGCCTTCTGCAGCCCCCACGGTGGGAGCTTTGCCCCAGAGAGCCTGGCAGAGCCTTTGGAGCCCCCCGGGAGGGCGAGCAGATGAGCATGACGTCTGTGTGGGGCACGCATGGCTTCCTCCCTGGCGAGCGCTGGGTGCAGGAGGGGCTTCGTCCCAGCACTGCTTAGCTGAAGGCGGCTGTGTCCCCAGGAGACCCTCCCGGGAGAGGCGAGAGAGGAGGTGGGGGGCAGGAGACAACAGCTGGCTGAGAAAGGGTCAGGGCAGACGCCCCTTCCCCCAACCAGGGCCCTGGAAGCGAAGGGCCAGAGTCCCAGGCAGCCCCATCCTCCGCATGTGGGGCAGAAAGGGGGAGGGGCGGGGCCCTTGCAGGATCTCTGGGGACTGAGGGAGGAGCCGGAGCCCCAAGGGGTGGGGTGGGGGGGCCCTCTAATCTGGCAGAATGAAGGGCAGGCAGGCAGGGCCTTCAGGTGCAGATGGGCCGGGCAGGATTCGCACTCCTGGCTGCGGGCTGCCTGAGAGAAGAAAAGGAGGGAGATTCGCTTTTGGGGGGCTCAGCCGGAGGAGCCTCTGGGGGGGCCCGCCTGATGCAGTCCAAGGCGAAAGGGAGCCCCGCCCCCCAAAAGCAGCTGGAAGGAGCTTCTCCCTGCACAACCTGGACTCTGCCTCCCCCCCCCCCACCCAGAGCGTTTGCAGCCACTGAGGCAGGACTGAGGCCCCCTCCCCACTAACCTCTCCTGCTCTCCGCCCTCCCCCCCCACCCTCTGCGCCCCTTTCACTCTGGCTTCTCTCTGTTTTCAGGGTCACTCTTGACCCCTCTAAGCGGCAGAATTCTAACAGGTGCGTCTCGGGTGCTTCTGTGCCTCAAGGATCTAAAATCAGTAAGTGGCTGCTCCCCCCCCACCTCCCCCACCCCCCCCAGCTCTGCTGCTGCTGCCTTTCTCGCTACCTTCCCCCCCCCCCCCGCTCCCCTGCCCCCTCTTGCTTGGTTAGAGCCCTTAGGGACCCCCAACAGGGATGCCCCTCAGCTGTGCCTGGCTGCTCCGGAGCGCTCCCCCCCCCCAGCAGCCCAGCCTCCTGCCCGTCCTCTGCCATGCAGTCAGCTGGGGCCCCCGCTGTGCTGCCCGGGCTGCCGGCCCCCCAGGCAGAGCAATGAGCCCTCCCCATAGAAAGGCTGCGGGTAAGGGAGGGGGCTGAGCCCTGCCCCCCTTTCTCTGGCCCCAGGGAGCCACATTTTGCAGTTCGAAATGGCCCATTGCCCAGGGCCTCCCCCTCCCTCCTCTCCCTGAGGAGCTGGAGGCGGAGAGTGGGGGGGGGGCTCCCCCAGACGAATCTCTCGGCCACCCCCCCCCTCCTCCTCTCCTTCACCGGTCTTCCTGCCTTGCCTTCCAGGGTCGCAGACGAACCTGAGAGAATCAGGGGACCTGCGCTCACAAGGTGAGTCCCTGGGGGGGGGGGAGGCATCTGTGGGGCAGGCTATGGGGAGCGCTCGAAAGGCCAAGAGGGGGCTGATGGAGAGGCTGTGGGGGGGGAGCACTTGACCACCTCAGCCACAGCAGGAAACCTGGCCTTTGTGGGGGGTGCATTCATTGTGAACAGTCCAGATGCAGAATTCAGCTGGGGGGGGGGGCATGTGTGGGTCTGAGGAACTCTTGGCAGCAAACAGACATCATCCTCTTTTCTTCACAACAGCCCTGTGAGGTGGGATGGGCTGAGGGAGAGGCTAGAATAATCACGGCCCGTGTAGGTTCACACGATGCCTTAAGCAGTGGCCAGAAACCGTGACCAAGCTCAGCCTGCCCCCTTGGCATCTTGGCTGGGCCGGGCGCCCTCATCTGCCGCTGGTGCCCGCTGAGCAGCCTCTTGGTCCTCCTCGCCCGCAGTTGCCATCTACCTTGGCATCAAAAGGAAGCAGAACCCCGGCTGCTCCGATTTACCTGGAATGTGAAGCTGACCAGCACCCGCTCTGCCGAGACCATCCTGGCCGCCCTCTGCCAGGCCACGGACTCTGCCAACTGCTGCCGCCGCCAGACGGAGCCCTTCGTCCTCTCCTGCACCCACGGGAAGAGCGCCAGCGAGCACTTCTGCTGCTTCGAGGTGGAGGTCTGCCGGCTGCAGCGGCTGGGGGGGCTGCACGGGGTGCTCTTCCGGCGCCAGGCTGGCACCTCCCTGGCCTTCCGCGGCCTGGTGGCCAAAATCACAGACCAGCTGCAACTCTAGGGTGGCCCGGCCTGCTCCGGCATTGACTGACCCCCAGGCTGGGGGGGATGCGGCCCCGGGGCCCTCCCAGCTTCCCTCCGGGGCCCAGGCGGTCCTCAGGCCCACCTCTGCTGCTCCGCCCTGGAAGGAGCCTGCCAGCCTGTCCACGGTGCTAGGAGGGGCACAGGGGGAGGGCAGGAGGGAGGGAGAGTAAGGGGGACTGGCCCCTCCTCTGGCCCCTCATCAGGTGGGGGGAAAGCTAGCCGGCCTTCCCTTTCCTGAGTCACGTGGGGGGAAGTGCAGGTGAGGCTCTGGCCCCTGCTTCACCCGGCAGTGCTGTGGCCACAGCCATGCCCCTTTCCCTCACCACCTCATTGCCACCCAAACTCCAGGAGCCAAAGCGCTTTCATTTCCCCAAATGGAGGGGAGGCGGTTTGGGGGCTTGCCCATAGTGTCCCGCCTCCCTTTCCTGGCACCCACAAAGGCTGGCACTGCCCCCCCCAACCCTCCTCTGGCTAGAGAGCTGGCGAGAAGAGCTGCTGCCTCCAGGGACTCAAACTTCCTCCGGGACAAAGGGGGGCCAAGGCGGTCTGGGGGGGGCTGGGGGTAGGGGTGAGGGGGAGAATAGAGCAGAGCAGTTCAATTGAGCTGGGGGGGGGCTTTGCAGCGCCACCTCCAGCCTTGCCTTCAGTGGTAGCGCCATGACTGGGCGGGCAGCTGTGCACTCAGGCAGTTTGGGCACTGGAGGAGGCCAGAAGGTCCCAGGCAGCATCCTCATGTCTCCATGCAGACCTCGTGACCGGGACCAAGTCTGCCGCTCGGAAGGGGCTGGTCCTCCCGAGTGGGTGGAAGGGCCAGGATTCGGTCACCCCTACGGCTGTTGGCCATCTCACGGGGGTGGGCACGAGTTGGCGATGCCGGCTGTCCAAGCAGCTGTGCTGGGTGGTGGGTTGGCACCGCTCAACCCTGAGAATTCGGGGTCCAGCTGTGGGAAGGAGCCTTGGAGGGGGGCTGGCATAGCGGGTGGCAGAGCTGCCAGGCGCCCTGGGCAAGGGCTGAGGGTGGGGCTGTTTGGCCAGGAGAAGCGTGGGGCCTTGGTGGACGGGCCCAGAGTCACGGCTGCTGCTGCTGCTGGGAGAGTTGGCCACTTCCATGGGGAAAGCTGCAGTGCCCCCCCCCCCGGCTTTCCTTTGTTTACTGGGTGCCCCTACTGTGACTTCCCCACTCCCCTCCAATCTGGCCTCTTGGGTGCCCCCCACTCTGTACAGACCCCCTGTAAATACTGCTCCCTTAGCCCCCGTATCACTGGGTAGAAATATGAAGTGCCACTGTTCACCTCTGGACGACGTAAGTTATTCCGGCCCCAATTGATGGTCATGTCCAACCCTCAATAAACGTAGAAACTCTCCTGGCTCCGTTTGCTTCCTGCATTGCTCCCCCCCCCCCCGCCGTGCAGCTGAAGAGGGTGGGGGGCTGACAAGGCTGTGGGTGAGGGTCCTGCCAGCCTTGGAGGCTCCTGGGGCGAGAGACATGGCTGCCAAAGCCTCTCGGTGGGCATTGGGAAGGGGACCCCCTCCAAGGGCAGCCCTGCATTAAGAGCCAGAGCAGCCTCTGCTCTTGGGAGACCCCCAAAGGGAGGTAAAAGTTCCCCTCTGCTGATAAAGGTAGACTGTCACTTTGGGTGGAGGCTCAATCATCATGGTAGAGCTGCTCTAGGCGCCTGGGCTCAGATCCTTCCCCACTTAGGAGCCAGCATTCCCCTCTGCCCACTCAGAGGCTGTGCCCGGCCTTCCCTTGGAGACGAGAAAGGCGGGCAGGGCAGCCGCCCGGGTCTGGCCAGCAGGTGCGGGGTGCAAAGGGGGCCACTCCTGGAAAAATCAAGAGACTTGGGGGACCCTACAGTAACTCGCCAGCTGCTTTCCCTGGGCAGCCTTGGGTTCAAGGGCTGAAAGGCAAGACGGGAGACACCCCCCCCCCCCTGCCCCAAGCATGCCGGAAGAGAAGAAAGAAAGGCTCCTGGGGAGAGACAAGGCTCTGGGGCCGATCGCTGGCTTTATTAACTCCGTCCACGGGGGCTCCCAGGAGGAGAGCTCCCCAGCTGGCAAAGGGCAGCTGCCCCCGGCCCTTGGAGCCCCTCGTGGGAGAGAGCCGAGTGCCAAGAGCTGCTGCTCCGAGTGGCAGGGGTGGGGTCACCCTGGAGTCCAGGCCCCAGGCCGCCCGGGGTCAGTGGGGCCCCTCACTTCTGGGCAGGGATCATGTCGTCGATGGCCTGGCCCTTCTCCAGCTTCTTCTCCATCTCCACCATCAGCTTCACGCCGTCCACCACCAGCTGCACCTGCTGCACCTCGGAGGAGCCCAGCCGGTCCGCGTTGGAGATGTCGAACACGGCACCCACGGCCTCGGTGTCCACACCACCTGGGGGGAGGGGAGCACGGCGCCTGCTCAGTCTGCTGACCCCCAGCAGAGCGGCAGACCCCCAGGGCCCCTAAGCATGCTGCCCGACAACTCCAGCGGCTGGAGGCTGACTGGGCCCACCCGGCCGGACTCCTGCCCAGGGCAAGGGGTGGGCAAATGCCAGCGGCTCTCATCCTTGACTGGGGCAAAGAGCTGCTTTGAAGCACCACCTGGAAGACAGAACCCAGAGCCCTGGACAGAAGGGAGGGAATCCCCTAGTGCCGCCACCTCCCCTCCCCCAGGGTGAAACGCAGGAGGGGCTGCCAAATGCCCCCACCTTCCCTGCCTGTTTGAAGAGAGTTGCAGGGGCAGGACTGGTCAGACGACCCTTTGCCCAAGCCGAACTCCGGGTCCCCTCCCTCCCTCCCTCCCCATTCCCTGGCCTGCCCCCCCCCCCACCTGTGCCGCGTTTCTGCAGGCGGAGGCGCTTCAGGATCTCCTCGAACTTGGGGTGCTTGCTGAGATGGGCCAGCTTGACGTGGACGCCGCCACGTAGGCCGGTGCCCAGGTTGGAAGGGCAGGTCAGGATGTAGCCCAAGTGCTCGTTCCAGCTGAAGGGGTGGCCGTCCTGCTTGAAGATCTCCTCGATCTTGGGGGGGGGGGGGCAGAGCAGAAGTTGGCAGGGGTTTGTGGCAAAGCAGAAGATGCCCAGTCTCTTTTTGTGACCCCCCCCCCAAGGGCTGCTTCTCCCAGGGAGGGTCTTGATGCCATTGACGTGGGCGGGAAGCTCCGTCCCCTCCCCAGCCCTTTGGGGTCACTGCAGAGAGCGCAGGACCAGCCATTGTGGCCCGTCCAGGACCCCCCCCCTCACCTTCTGCAGCCCCACGCAGAAGCGCCGGAAGACTTCCTTCATGTTGCCCCCCTTCTGCATGGAGATGACCCGCAGGTGGTCCTCCTCGTTCACCCACACCAGGAAGCTCTTGTTGTCGTTGTGCCTGCGGGTGGGGGGAGCGGAGGCCTCGGGCTGAGTGGGCGTTGGGCGGGGATCCCCAAAGGGCATCGAGGCGGTCCCCTCGGCTGCCCACCACCCCACTGGGCAAGCCGGCTTTCAGCAGCTCGTCTTCGGGGGCCGCCGGAGCAGCCTTTGGGCCGCGGGGGGCTCCGAGGGGGCCGGGCGGGAGCCGCTCACCAGATACCGCGGGCGTCGGGCCAGTCGCGGCCCATGCCGGCGGCCAGCAGGAGCGGGGAGACGGGCTTGTCGAAGAGGAAGTGGTCGTCGATCAGCTGCTGCTGCTCCGCCTCGGTCATGTTCTTCAGCGGGTAGTACTTGCCCTTGAACTCCCCGGCCAGGCTGTTGAGGGCTGTGGGGAGAGCGGGAGCCCCTCAGCAAAGGCTGCGCCCTGGAGCCGCGTCGGGGGGGAGAGGAGGGGTCTCCCCTTCGCCCCTCCTCAGCTGCCGCCCCCAAACCTTGGGGCCCTTTGGCCCCCAGAGCAAAAGGCGGGCTCTCTTATGGGACCGCCCCCCCCCCTCGGTGGGCACCGGGAACATTGGGGGCAGGAGCCGTAGCCCCCCCCCCCTTGAGGAGCGCTCGGCGGGGGACCCTCCTGGGGGCGCTCCGGGCGCTGCCTTCAGCCGGCCAATGGGGGCGGGGCTTGCGGGCTGTGCTCCCACCCCCCCACCCCCATTCTTCCCCTCTTACCTTTGATGGACAGCTTCTCAATGGCCCGGCGCTCGCCCCGGCTGCAGTGGGGGGGCAGGGTGTAGCCCTTGATGCTACGGCCGGTCCTCACGCGGCTGCTGAGCACGTAGTTGGGGTCCAGATCATCACCGCCCTGCAGGGAAGGAGAGCCAGGGGTCCTCTCTCTGCCCAGGCTGACCACCCCCCCCCTCAGCCCCTTGAGGGAACTCTGCAACTGTCAGACACCCCCCCCCACACACACACACGTGCTCCTGGGGGGCACCTGCCTGGGCTACACAGGGAGCCTCTCTCTCTCTCTCTCTCTCTCACACACACACACACACACTTTGATCTTTGCACACTCAATGGCAAGGGCTTCCCTTAAGTCCCCCCCCAGCAAAGCAACCCCCCCTACTGCCTCCACCTTCAGGTTTTCGTGGTTCAGGTCGGTCTTGTGCTTGTCGGTGGGTTTGTAGCCTCCGTGGCGGTCATGGATGACGACGTCGAAAAGGTCTTTGAAGATGTGATAAGACTCTTCGTCACCAGCCACGCAGCCCACTGTCATGATGAAGGGGTGACCTGCAAGGACAGGGGGCTTCAGTGGGGAGGACACCCAAGCCTGCCTCTGAAAGACCAGGGGCTGGCACACCGGGAGGTCTCCGCTCACCCCTGCTTGGCACCTCTCAGCTGCCCCAAACACATTTGGGACCAGGCTGGGACGGGGAGGGGGCTTGCCCACTAACCCCCAGCAGAATGCCTGGCAGGGGTCAGTGGGAAGGCCAGCTAGATTTCACCCCTAGAGGCTATCCAGGTCGATTGGCCCCCTTGGACCCTGGTGACATCTACCAGGCTCAACATCGGTCCTAAAACTTTTTAACCTAGTTTAGCAATGCTTCTTTCCAGGCAGGGGACCAGCCGATGGCCCCCAAGGCCTTCGCCTTCACCTCCCCATTTGTTCTACGCCAAAATGTTTACAAATTTCAAAGAGTAAATTAAAACAAAAACAAAATCTCCCAGAATTCCCCTGCCAGCAGAGCAATTCATAGTTAACATCTAGACGTAGCTGACTTTTTAAAGTCCATGTGAATATTAAGACTTAAAGGAGGGGTTTGATTTTTTCACATGCTTTAGCTCAGTGCCCCCCCCCCCCGGGGCTTCTGCCAATCAAAGGGCGACCTCCGGCTGCTGCAGCTGGGCTGAGAGGAAACGGGCAAGGGAGGGGCAGGGCCCACCTGGGTTGTCCACGCCGGTCTGGATGATGTCGTCGAGGGTGAAGCCGCTGGCCGTCTCCTTGTCCCGCAGCTTCTTGTACATGTCGGGGGTGAGGGCCTTGGCCATGTGGTTGTTGTGCACGGAGAGGTCGGGGTACTCTTCCTCCGAGGGGAAGTTCAACTTGTACTTGTTGTGGGTGTTTCCGAAAGGCATGGTGGCGGCTGACGGGGAGTCCTGCCGGGGCAGACGGGCAGAGGCTGAAGGGCCTGGTGGGGCAGCAGGTCCAGAGCCAGGCGGGGATTTCTGGGCAGCGAGACTTGAAAGGGGCTGGAGAAAATGTACCCAGAGACGGGGGCTGCTGGGAACCCCTCCCCCTCCAGAAGAGGCTGCTGGGCTTAGAAGGACGGGGAGGGGTCTCAGGGACACTGGAAGCCTGGAGGGCTTTCCTCCCCCAGAGGCAGAAGGGGGGGTCTGACATGGGGGGAGCCACAGGGGAAGAGGCCGGTCGGGAAGGGGAGATTTCGAAAAGAAAATGAACCAGGACTCCACCCTTTCACTGCAGGGCGCGGCTGCTGGGGGGCTACTTCCTTGCCTTTGGGGAGTCAGATATTGAGTAACAGAAACATTGGGGGGCAGTCAGACCCCTGTCTAAGATTTTAAAGCCAGAACTGGCCGTCTCCCCAATGAGGGGCAGCAAATGGGACCCCTTCAATCACTGGAGGTCTGAAGAGTTCTCCTCCTTGGCCTTCTTCAAAGCAAACCTGTGCCCCCCTCCCCCTGTTTTAGGAAGGGGTCTGGCTCGACCACCATCCGAGGAGCCACTTGCTCTGCTTGCTTGGGGGCCCTCAATAGCCCCTCCAGGATGCACCGGCTGGGGGCCCAGCTCTGCAGGAGGAAGCCCTCGGCAAGGCAGGCTTTGGAGACCCTCCTCAAGTCAAGCCGCCCACTTTCTCCCTCGCTCGCACCCCAAAAGGTTTCCCAGGTGGGAGAGTCTTAATCCCAGTGGCCCTCAAACCAAAGTGGGGTCCCCTTCTTGAGGGTCACCGTCAAGGTCAGCCACTGGAGATGTCGGCTGACCCAGGAGGCCGCAGCTGCGCAGACCAACTTGGGCGTGGGGGCCAAGTGCGTGGGACAGTGGGGAGGGCACAGGCTCTGCCCCTCCCCTTCAGTCCCACCCCAGAAGGCCAGGATAATTTTAGCCTCTCAGGAGCCAGTTTATTTATAGAGGGTTCTTTTTGTCCACAAAAGGGCCCCGGTCAGCGCCTCTCGCGGCTTCTGCGCAGGGCGGCACCTTCCAGGGGCGACTTTTGACTACTGCCAGCACTCTCTGCAGCCACGAGAGAAGCCAGACACCCCGTCTTTGGGGGGGGGGGAGCCCGGGAAAGGGAGGCAGCTGCAGGGGGGGTGGAGATGTTGAGCGGAGCCTCTGCAGAAGATGGGGCTCTGCCAGGCACTCCCTGTCTCCAACCTCCCTTTGCCCACCCTGGACCCCGCGGGGAGAGCACAAGGTCACGGCCGGATTGGTGGTTGCCCTCCCCATTCACCCCCCACCCCCCCAAAGGCCCACGTAGAAGAGCTGCCCCTGCAAGCAAATCCCAGCCCTGATTTTATGGCTCCTGCTTTGCACGAAGAGGAGCGTTTTCAAAAAAGGGCCATTTAGATTTGCCTCTAAACTGTGAGCAAAAGAACCCCGCCTGTTCCTGTCAATTCTCCCCCCAGCCCAGCTGCAAGTCCAGACCAGAGGGAGGAGGGGGGGTGTTACCTGATCAGGAGAAGCGAAGGTTGCAGAGTCCCAGGGGCTGCCTTGTCTCACTCCAGCACAAGAGGTGACCCAAGAGTCCGGGCTGGGGGCTTCAGCATATAAACCCTGGCCCTCGTCCCCATTGGCCGAGCCTGGGCCAGCTGCCCAGCTGTGATTGGACGTAGCACCCTCAGCTCAACTTGAAATTGGGTGGGAGTCTTCGCTCTGGGCAGGGGAGAGGGCATCGCCCATCCTATCTGGATTGGGCAGCTGTGGGCTCCTGCCCCAGAGACTCCCTTCCCCCCTGCTAGGGCCTGGCTCTGAGTGGGTGAAGAGAGCTCTGCCCTCACCTGAGCTGGTGCCATGCCGTTCCTCAGTGGGCATCCAAGCAGAAAGAGGCGAAACGTTGCAAAATCTGTTTGCTCGGTTTTTAGAGGCTGCCTTGAAAGGAGACCAATGGGCTGTCGAGAGCAAGGCGGGGGGCTGCCTTGAGGGCCCTGAACCCTGCTAGAAGCACCCTAGAGAAAGAGGAGGGGGCATCACCTGCGGGAGAGGAAGGAGGACCAGTCAAGAGTCCCTCAGCTGCTCCAGATACCTCTTGCTCCATGCCCCCCCCCATGATGCCCAGCGCCCAGCCCAGCAGGTGCAGGGCCTTCAGCAGCTGCCCAAACCGGGCCCCCTCCTCCTCTCAGTGCGGTAACTGGAACCCTGGCACTGCTGGGAGGGAATGTGCCCCCCCCACCAGGCATTCAGGTTAGGTAAGAAGTGCAAGGGCCGGAGTTCATGCAGCTCCTCACTCTGGTAATGGGGCTTGTAGGCTGCCACAGGCAGAGACCCAGACTTTTCGCAGCCTTCTGCACAAGCTCAGAGGATGCTTTTCCTCTGCACCTCCTGGAAAAGTGGGATTCATCTTCGTGGGGAAATTCTCTGAGGCTGCACTTAGAAACAAGCTGCCTCCAAGAGGGTCTCCTGCAAACTGGGCCTGCCTCACCACCACCACCACCATCCCCAGCCAGAGAGGGATCGGGTTCCTCATTCCCAGCCCCCTTTCTCCAGGGAGAAGCCTCTGTCCTGCAGCAGCTGCCTCTTGGGAAGGATTTATGGGAATTTGATCTCCGGCCTGGCCGGGTGCAAAGAGCAGCCCCTTTGTCCAGACTGGGGGGCCTTGGGGGAGGCAGGACCAGCAGCACATTTGGGGCAGGTTTTACCAGTCCTGAAATGGGGGGGGGGCTGGCTGAGAAAGGCTGCAGGGACCTTCCCTGGGGGATTCCCAGGCACAGGAGACCCTCCTGCCTCCATACAGGCGCCTTCTTCTCAGCATGGGTCCCATCCCCCCCCCCGGGTCTGGCTGTGACCCCCCCATCCCTCCCCCATCCCTCCCCCAGCCAGGAAGGCCCCACAACGCTTTCTCCTCTCCCATACATTTAATCCTATTTAGCTCCATTTATGGAGAGTGGGGATTGAGCCAAGGAGCCCGAGCACCCTCCGTGTGCCTCCAGGGCTCCTTCCCCCCACCCGCCTGACCGTTTCTGCCCTTAACCGATCCCAGGCATTTCTTCTTCCCACAAGACCTGGAGGCCCGGAGGCATCATTGGACCTGTCCAAGGCCGAGTCTCGGCCAGTTGCACCTGGACAAAGGTCTGCTGGTCTTCCGGTTCTGAGGCCTGAAGGAGGCATCCACCCAGTTCAGAGGGCCGAGAGCTGCACAATTCCACCCTTGGAGCCCAACAAAGCCCATCATCCCCAGCTCATGCGGATGCCACCAATGAGGCCCTCCCCCTCCCCCAGAGCCTCCTTTGCTGTGCTCGGCCTGGCAGAGAGATGCCCGTTTTTTAGACACTCGGCTCATGCTCAGAGAAACCCTTGTGTTGACGCCTTCCTTCCTGAGTTCAGGCTTTGGACTGGCTCACTCTGGATTCCAACCCCGGGGGGGCCTTCCTGGCACAGGAGGCGCCTCGTCTGCACAAACAAATTGGACTGCTGAGAAGGTGGAAATCTAGCCCTGGGGGGGGGGGGGGGGCAGAGAGACACCTTAGAAGGAAACTTGTCAGCCTGTTGAGCAATTGACCTGCAGGGAAAGAGGGACGCCCCCCCCCCCCACAAGACCATGTGATGCAATTCCTCTCTGGAACAACACCCCCCCCCCCCTTGTGTCTCCAACTTGACCACTTTAAGCGATGTGGACTTCAACTCCCAGAATTCCCCAGGCAGCGTTCTGGGCGTTGAAGTCCCCATCGCTTAAAGTGGCTACGCCTGAGAAAAACGGCCCAGGCTTTGAAAGAGGGATGGGAAGCAGCCCCAGATGGCACATGCCGACTCCCATCCTGATCAGATCCAATGGGGCTCCTCATCCCGTAGCTTGGGGGGCCACATTCCACCCGCTCTCCATCCAGGGTCTTGGCTGGCACTTCCTCACTGGGAACCGGGCACCCTGGCAGACGTCAGCAACCGCTGGGTCAGGTCACCCAGGAGAATTCTATCACAGGCGACCGGGGAGGGGGGGAGGAGAGCGTATTTTTAGAGCCCTCCTCTCCAACTGGAGCGGCCACTGTCTCTGGTTTCACACCAAAGAGAGGAAGGAAAAAGCAGGGCTGCCCACCACCCTCTCTGCCCGAAAGCTCTTGGAGAGCCCCGGTTTCTGTAGCCAGCTCCCCACGGCTATCTGCTGCCTGGGAGTGAAGGAAGGGCAGAGGGTAGAAGTGGGGGGGCGGCAGCTGGGGCTGATTTGGAGCTCAAGGCTGGGCATTGCAAACCCTCCGCAGGTGAAAGGCCTTGAGACCCCCAGGAAGGGAAAAGGTGGTGCCAGGCCAGCCCCTCCCTCAGGGTTACCCCTTGGCTGAGCACGGCAGACCCGGACTGGCTTTGGAGCAGGGCAGTGCCAGGGATGGTCCTGACCCCATGAATTGGGAGGAAAGTCAGCTCTTCCAGACCAGACCAGGATTCACTGTGGCCCCCTCTTCTCTTGGGGGGAGGGGGGGAAGCAGCAAGCTGGACATGGAAGCCATGGTCAAGAGTCACCAACCGCCCTGCCCGGATGCCAGCAGCCACGAGGCCTCTGGCGATGACGCAATTCTTTCCACCGAGTTAAGAGTCTTTCTTTCTTTCAATTGAGGGGCTGCCCGTCTCCAGCTGGGTTGCTTGCTCGTTGCTCTGGGTGGGGCCAGTTTAGGAGCCCAAAGGCAGAAGGGGCTGGGTCACAAGGGGCCAGCTTGGGTCCCAGGCAGAGGTTTTTGGGAGTGGGCAGGTGCCCGACGGGGGTGTGGGTAGGAGTGAAGCCCTCTCGTTATGGGAGAGGATGCTTATAAGAGCCCCCCACTCCCCTTCCTTCCGTTCTTTTCCTGCAAGGGGGCAGGAGAGCCTTGGGCCAAGGGGCCCTGTTGCCCCTGTGAAAAGCCGGCCCTTTCGAACACCAGAGGGAGGAGCTCCAACAGGCCTGGGATTGCCCACCTGAGGGGGCAGGGGCTGTGGGGGAGAATGGCCTGGCAGGCAGATGTCCTCCATGCTAGCAAAGGGCACCCGAAGGAGAGCAATGCCTCCCAGGGCTCCTGTGGGTCAGATGGAGAGTCTCTCGTGGGGCTGCAGCAGCTGCCTTGCCTCTCCCCCCCCCCCCGCCATTTCTCAGGCCACCACTCCGCTCCTGCCAGGGCCTCCCCTCCCCCTGGCAACACTTGGCAGGTCCACCTGTTGAAGGATCCTGGGGGGACAGATTACAGTGTACAGAGCTGGCCAAGGGGGCCGTGTGGGAGGCCTGAGACCCTCTGCCAGCAGCTGCTGGAGCTGAGCAACAGCTGGGCAGTGAAGTGCTTTTCCAAGGGTGATTTTCCCCAAAGCTCAGACTTGGTTGTGGAAGATAGGCAGAGATTACGCAAGAGACATTGTAAAGGCACTTTGTCCATGCTCAGAGGCCTGGCCTCAAAGCTTTATGTGCCGAGTCCAGATGTGGAAAACGGACTCTAGAGCAGACCTGTGTGGCATCTGTAGAGGATCCTATGCTCTTGGTGTCATCCCTGCGATGAAATTCCCAGCTTCTGAAAAGCACTCATCACATGCTCCGAGCACTCTTGACAGACTCTCCCCTGCCAAATTATAGCAACACCAAAACTCGCTTTTGTAGAAAGGACAAGCGGACACACCGAAAGCACCAGCACCATGCTGCACTTCCGACTCATCCCTTGAAGTCTGGAGATGCCCTCCTTGTGCCAGGCAGGAGAAGAGGGAAAGAGGACGGAGGTGACCAGGCCTCTGAGGGATGGATCAGCAATTAATGCCATCCTCTGGTTTAACTACAGCCCAGTCCCCAGGAGAGTCGTCCGTGCCAGCAGGGCTCTGCCCCCCTTTCAGGAGGCTTTCTGAAAAGAGGGGCAGGGTCCTCCCGAACCCCCACTTCGCTCCTTTGGCTGGAGAATCTCTCGGCTCCCCCAAATTCAGTGATGCCTCATTTAAACACACAAACTCTGTCACCAGATCCTGTTTCAAAAGGCAACTTCTGGGCTTTGTGGCTGTTGAATCAGCCCTCCGCCCCACACACTCCCTTCCCAGGGAAGGACAGGCGGAGGGCGGCTCTCTCTGCTCCTTATTTACAACTCCTGGGCAGGTTTCAGAGATAGGTGCTATTGAGGGCAAAGCCCTCCTTGGCACAAGAGGCAGAACCAACGGCCATGGATGGAAACTTACCAAGGAGAAAAAAGCCTCCTAGAACTAAGGAGAAATTTCACAACAGTGAGAAGAATTAGTCCGTGGAACAACTTCAAAAACTGCAGAATAGGCTAAGGGTGTCCAACCTTGGCAATAAAACTTGTGGACTAAAACTCTCAGAATTCTGGGAGTTGAAGTACACAAGTCTTAAAGTTCCAAAATCGGAGACCCCTGATATTGAGCAGGGGGTTAGACTCCAAGGTCCCTTCCAACTCTGTTTGTCAACATCCCGATGTTTCCATGGATCTTATCTGTTTGCCTTAACGAACTGAAAATTCTTGACATTCCTGTGGCAGGAAAGGAATCGCAGGAAAGCCTGTGACTGCGCATGCATGCAATTATTTGGTTATTCTGGAGTTCAAAAGGAAGGCAGCCCCTGGACAGTTCCCCCAGATGCTTTTCCCAGTTCCCCCAGATGCTTTTCCCAGTGATCTCTGCCTGCAGGGTGCAGGTCCCGTGTCAAGAAGGCAGAGCAGCAGAGAGAAACGGCATTGCCCCCCCCCCCACACCATCTTTCTCCACCTCACGGCTCCTCTCTGCATCCCAGAAAGGGTCTCTCTACCTGCTCCAGTTGCTTCAAGGTCTAAAAATATAGAAGGTTATCAAGAGGTCAAAATATCTCTGAGCAGCTGGAGGCTCTGAAACAGCCTCTGGGCAAGCCTGGCTCCCTGAGTGCTGGTGAAGGAAGCCCTCCCCCACCTATGCCCATAGCCTGTGCCATCTCCCGTGCCCCAAAGATATGAAGTCCTCAAGTCTCCGGCTGTGTAGGGGAAGAGTTTGCCTTGCTTCGGCCTGGCCTCGCCAGATCCTGGGAAGGGTCTTGCTTGTTCATTCTTCCCACAAT
Organism: Rhabdophis nuchalis; assembly: GCA_039707465.1. Lineage (NCBI taxonomy): Eukaryota > Metazoa > Chordata > Lepidosauria > Squamata > Natricidae > Rhabdophis > Rhabdophis nuchalis. Next base: position 553,938 of record CM077654.1, read on the forward strand.
CAGATGGATTCAGGAATCGTGGCCTTGGTGGGATCCACAGATCACCTCCAGAACTGGGCTTGATGCAGGCAGCCAACCCAGGAACCGATCTGGTCAACATATGGCCATCTGAGTCATTAAGGGAACCTCATTATTTGGGATGGTGAATAGCCCCTTCCTGGCCCTGGGCACAGCAGGCTCCGTGCGATCTGCTGAGCCCACACAAAGGGCGCCTGCTTGTCCTGGCAGAAAGAAACACCGAGGCCCACTGTGCCAGACTCCAACTCCCATCATCCACTACATCAAAATGTCTCAACTCCAGCATCGTGGTCTGAAGCGTTTATTTCCATTATTCCCAAGGAAGGGACTGACTTGTCACTTATTAGAAATTATAGGCCAATTTCGCTGCTAAACTCTGGTTATAGCAGTGGGCAGTGTTAGCAGCAAGACTTACCTGTTTTCTTAATACCTTCATACACTCAGATCAGAATGGCTTCCTCCCCAACAGACACCTACGGGATAATTTGAGGAAGATTATGAATACCCTGGAATATTTTGAGGCCTGCCCGGATAAACAGATGGCCATAGTTTTTGTTGACGCCCAAAAGGCATTTGATCAGGTCTCCTGGGACTTTATGGTATCCCAGATGGATTATATGGATTTTGGCACAAAATTTATTGGGGCAATTCAGGCCATATATCAAAAACAAACAGCAAGGGTATTGATTGAGGGAGATCAAACAGGGAAGATCGAGATACATAGAGGTACAAGACAGGGTTGCCCCTTATCCCCGCTATTATTTGTCTTGACTTTGGAACCTCTATTGAGAGAAGTAAGACGGAAAAACGGAATAAAGGGACTGAGGATTAGACGGGAGGAGGTTAAGGTGCAAGCCTATGCTGATGATCTGGCCTTCATTCTAGAGGAACCAAGGGAATCTGGACCGCATTTGTTAGAACTAATTAGGGAATTTGGGAGCGTTGCAGGTCTACTTCTTAACGAAGATAAGACCAAAATGTTGGTCAAAAACATGACCACAAGACAGAAGCACCAACTTGAAGACCTAGTGGGACTGACGATCGTAAATAAAATCAAATTTCATTATTTTTCATTATTTTAAATTTTAAATTTTAAATATTTAGGAATATGGCTGACAGGGAGATGTAGCTCCATAAAGGAAGACAACTATGTTCACCTTTACAAACAGATGGTCCAAGATTTCGGCAGATGGAAGAACCTGCAACTCTCCCTCATGGGGAGAATAGCAGTTATTAAAATGTGTATTCTCCCCAAATGACTATTTCTATTTCAATCGGCCCCTGTAAGATTGGAAAAGAAATTCTTTAATGAAATGAATAGAGCCGTCTCAAAATTTATTTGGCAAGGTAAAAAACCTAGAATTAAACTGAAAATGATGCAGGAACCTAGAATTAGAGGGGGATTTGGTCTCCCCAATTGGCGGCTTTATTATCAGGCGGCTTTATTAATTTGGATTAAAGAATGGATGACCCTGAGAAGAACACGACTCCTGACTATTGAAGGCTGGGGCCTACAATATGGTTGGCACTATTATATTTGGCCCGGTTCAGAGCGACCCAAACACTTCAATGACCACCTGGTGCGTAGGACCTTGAGTTATTCTTGGGAGAAGTTGAGGAGGAAGTTATATTTGAAGGTGCCATGCTGGATCTCTACTCAGGAAGGCCTTGTTTATCCAACACGATATAGAGGGGAGAAGATCTTGACATATGAAGAGATCTTAGATTCACAGGGGAATTTGAAGACCAGGGAATCATTAGCTTTGCAAGGATACCATATCGACTGATGGCCATATTCCCAGATATTCTCAAGATACAAAAAAGATTCCTCTACCCTGGGGGATGATCCAGGAGGGGCAGAGGGGGCCACGGCCCCGCCCACTGGGGGCCAGGGAGGAGAACAAGAAGACACAATTGCCAAGAGACTTAGATCTAAAAAATGACTTTTTTCTTTTATTAATACAGTATAACTTTTATCTGGATGTACACGACTGCCAGCATAGAATTTAGAATTTATGATGTATGCATTTATTTTCACCTTGTAGTATTATTGAAAAATGTATTACCAATGTCTTATTAAGTAGCCCTGGAGGGGCCAACAATCTCGACGTGAAAGTTCTCAAAATATTTTTGTACTTCACCTTACCCTACCCTACCTTAAAATTTTTTGTAAAAACCAATAAAACTTTTGCAATTAAAAAAAACAAAAACAAGAAATGGACAAGGTTCTTTTTGGAACAGAGAAAGGGATGCTCTCCAAGTGTTACGGACATCTATTGTTATTAGACGTAGGGGAAGAAGTGGTCAAAGACTGCATGATTGCTTGGGGACGGAATATAGGACGCACATTGGACTTTCAAAGTTGGGAAGAAATTTGGTTCAAAAATATGAAATTGACTATGGCAGCCTCGTATAAGGAAAATACATATAAAATGATATATCGGTGGCATCTACCCCCGGCAAGACTTGCCAGAATGTTCCCTGGGACCATGCCTAATTGCTGGAAATGGGGTCACAGAGAGGGGACCTATTTCCATCAGTGGTGGACCTGCCCAATGGCGATTAAATACTGGAAAAAGATCAGGTAGTGGTTAATAGAAATCACCCAACATCGATTAGATTTGAAACCTGAAACCTTCCTGTTAGGACTCAAACCCCCAGATATCAACATGGAGATATGGTTTTTGGTGTTGCACATAATTATTGCGGCAAGATTGGCATTTGCCCAGGAATGGAAGAGTGATCAAATACCGATGGATAGGGCAGTAATAAAAAAAATTAATGAGTGCGCAGAATCGGATAGATTAACAAAATTAATTAAAGGAAAAAAGGACTCAGAATTCTATAACTCGTGGAAGAGGTGGTATAACTGGGTACGGGAACGACCGAATAATAACAACTGAAGCAATAATATATGTTTAAATCAGATATTGGTAAATAATATCAATCAGAAATTAAAGGACGAATAAGAATTGATGAAGTAGGTAGGTTAACTAGATGGGCTGTATATAGTGTAAATGTTGGTGTTAAATATTAGGCCTATTATTAGGACAGCAATGTTAAGTTTGGTTATTTAAATATTATGCTTTCTCGCGCTGTGACGGCAATATGTTTAAAATTATGTTTGTATGATTTTATTTTTATAAGAATAAATAAAAAAAATATTTTAAAAAAAATGTCTCAACCTTGATAACAGGAAGAGACTTTCAACTCCCAGGACTCCAGAGCAGAGAAGGCTGGGGAATCCTAGGAGCGGAGTCCATCCCTTCCGGGCTCCAGATAGGGAGGGGCTGGAGGGGAAACGCCGCTTAGAAGAACCGCCGGGCCCATTTCGGCCGCTGGTGGGTCCGGTGTGGAAGCGCAGCGCCCTCTGGTGGCTGCTTGCAGAGCCGTAGGGCTTGGGCGCAGAGGATCCAGGTGCCAGCCTTCACCACGGGATGAAAGGCCACCAGGACGGGGGAGGGGGAGCGTCAGAGCCCCTGGGCGGGGGCCGAGAAGCTCTGCTCCAGACAGCAGACGCCCGGCTGTTTCGGGAATGTTGCGCATCGGGCCGATTTCTGAAGCCGTCCAAGGGTTCCTGAGCGAGGCCGGAGGCGATGCGGAGTCGCCCAGAGCAGGGGTCCCCAACCTTTGTTGCACCAGGGACCGGTTTCATTTTAAAGAAAATTCCGCGGATCGGCCGGCGTAGAGGGGGAGCGGGGGGGGGAGAGGGAACAGGCAGCGCATGCGCACGCAGGGGGGAGAGTTGGCTCACTCGCCCCTCTAGGGCCCCCAACGGTGCGAGCGGCCACGCCTGTGCTTTCCCGTCCCCGGTGTGCCCTCTTCCCAGGGGGCTGCTCCCTCCTCCTCCTCTCCGGCCCTGCGGCCCAGTTCCTATCAAGCCACGGACCGGCACCGGTCCACGGACCGGGGGTTGGGGACCCCTGGCCCAGAGGATTTGCTCAGAAATTGCAGCTGGAAGCACGGCGGAGGGGGCAGGGGAGCTTGGCAGCGCCTCTGCAGCTTTCAGTGCTTGGCAAAGGGGCCTCCTCGCCTTGCCATCTCTTCATCTGTGCCTCCCCCCTGGAATAAATGCATTTATTGAAAGCGCTGACTGGGCGGCCCAGAGCCATCCAGGGAACCCGCGAGCGGCAGGAGCGATGGGAAGGCAGCGGGGGAGGCCCTTGGCGAGTCGCCCGTCCGGCCCGGTCCTCCTGCCCTGCTTCGAAGGGCGTAGGCCGCACCAGGCCCCACTTTCCCGGGCTGAGGTTGAACCGGGATGGGGGACCACCAGGGAGGCCCCGGCTTTAATCAGAGGCCAGAAGACGCTGGCAAGAGATTTTCCGCCCCCCACTCCCCCTCGTGGCTCTGCGGGCCTTGGTTGGGTGCTGGGGCTTTGGTTTGTGCCTCCCCAGAGACACGCCTGGCGACCCCGTGCTGGAAGGGCTACCCGACGGGACTCGGCTGTGTGCGTGGCCGAGAGGACGCACTGGCTTCCCTGCACAGGGCCCAGCTCCCCCTTTGCCTTCCCTCCGCCACCGCCTCTACTGCCGGCCAGTCTCGAGCCTGGCGTGGCCGCCCCCCTCCCTCCCCCTCTCCCCCAGGAAGAGAGCAAGAGGGCTGGCTCTGGCCCAGCGCAGCTTTTCCTGAGCTAAGCAGGGGAGCGAAGCGCATCCCAAGCGCTCTTCTTATGCAATATTAAAGGAACTGGAAGAGGCTCCCCCCCCCCCCGCCTTCCTTCCCTGCCTCTCCCGACCACAAGCAGCCTGGCAGCACCTGCCTCCCCTCCCCCCTGCCTCTGCTGCACAGCCCCCCCCCCCCCAGGCCCAACCGGGAGGGAAAGAAAGTTGACCGGTGCTCAGAGGGGCTCCTGTTTCACTCCGCGGTCAAAGAGAGTTCCCGGGATTTAATTTCTGCCATTCGAACTTGAAGGAATAGAAGCAGCCGAAGACACGGGACTGCATTCACACAATCGCCTGACTGAACCAAGCCGGTTCCTGGACCCGTAAGGCGACCCAAGGCTGCTTCAGAGGTCAGGCCGAGCCACCCACAACCAACAGAAGTTGATTAAATGCGTGCAGACCCGCAACCTTTGCCGTTAGACACGTGATTCCTTCCCGCGTTCACCGGAGCGGAGCGGAGCCTTCTCAGGCCCGGCCATTCTTGGCTTGCTTGCTCCCGTCTCTGGAGGACGCAGAGGTCCCATCTCGGACGGAGGCTGCGAAGGCTACAGAGCGCAACTCCGGGGGCGGGATGGAGAGGGGGGGCGCCAGAGGGCAGGCCGAGGTGCGCCCGGCTTCTCCATCCCTTCCAATCTCGCCCCCTCCCCCAGCCGAGGACGGGCGGCGGAGGGGAGGGGGCTCGTGGGGAGGCTCTGCATGGGACCGCTTCTGCAGTGCCGTCAGGCATGGGGTGGGGGCCCCTTCCCGGCCAAAGAGCCCCGGGGCTGAGCGGGCGAGGGAGCCGGAGCCCCCTCCCTGGAGGTCGGGCGCAGGTGAGGGGGAGGCGGCGCAGGGACGGGGGGCTGAGAGAAACGGGGGCCAGCTGCTTTGGGGGGTCCAGAGGGGGCCGCGGGGGGAGGGGCGCCTCTGGGCACGTGCAGAGCGCCTTCCAGTCGCGGCCCAGGTAAGCCGCGCTCTGCTGGGCGGGGCAGGCGCGCCCCTCCCTCCCTCCCTCCCTCCCTCCCAGCCAGGCGCTGAGCGGAGGCTGCCGGGGCGCGGCTGGCGGATTGGGGCGCGCGCCGCGGATTCCCTCCTCCGGGACAGGCCGGCAGGTAAGGCAGCGGCGGGCCAGGCGGGCCCGGAAGAATCGGGCCGCGTCTTCCGAGCTGCTGCGGCTAGCAGGGCCCCCGGTTCCGAAGCTTTCGGCGCCGCCTTCGCTCTCCGCTCCCCCCAGGCGAAGGTGATGCGCGGGGGGCGGCTGCCTTGGAGAAGGGGGAGGGCTTCGGGGGGCCCTCGGGAGCCACCCACACCTCCGTCCCGTCTCTTGGCCGGGCTGGTGCTCCGGCGCAGCGGGATCGGGCCGGCCTGCTTCTCCCCGAGTTGCTGGATTCAGCTGCGGAGGGGCGCGAGGAGAACCGGGCCGAGCTCCAGTCGGCACTCAACCGGCTGCCTGATCGGGGTATCCCACGGAGGATCGTGGCGGGTCCCTCCGAGGAGAAGCCAGCTGCAGGGAAGAGCCAGGAAGGCGCCTGTGTGTGATGGACTTACAATGGGGGGGGGGGGAGACAGGGGGGGGGCTTTACCCAGAATATCTAGTTTTGTGCAAAATATTTCCTCCCCACCGAAGAGGATTGCAATGAAGTTGCCGTTTGACTGGCTAAACAGCCCCTGGTAGGAGATGCTTGCAGGCTTGTGAAGGGAAATCCAAGGCTTGTGGCAGCAGCTAAAGGAGAGAATATTTGCAGTTCCGTCTTGAACTGGAGGGGGGGGGTGTCCTGGGGGCTCTCTGAGCTTGGCTGCTTCCTTCAACAAGTTTCATTATCACCCTAGCACTGAAGATGTTCCCTAGTTGGGTCATAAAATGTCTACAAGGAAACAGCCAAGCTCAGAGAGCCCCAAAAGTTGAAGGAGTTTTTATACCAGGCCTTCTTCTCAGACAGAGGCTGGGGGGGAGGGGGGGCTCCCCTGGGCCAGCGCTGCAGCTATTTCCAGAGGGGGGGGGAGCCCTTCTGGAGAGCATCCACAAACCAACATCCTCGCCCTGATGGCTGCAGACATGGGAATAGCACCTCCGTTTGATGTAACAGATGTGCTGCTCGGCAGATGTGGCAGGAGAGAAAGGGTTCTCAGGGAGGACTGACTGGGTGCAACTCTGGTTGCCAGGCCTCCAAAAGATGCGTGCATTTTTATTTCTAAAACTGTTGCAAGAAAGCAAATGGAGGGCAAGCTGGAAAGAGCCCAGAGGGTAGATTCTGCTTTCTTCTTGCTGTGCCATTGGTTCCGTAAAGCGCCTCGAGAGGGCTGGGAAGCAGGAGGTACATCTCAGGGCTACTAGAAGTTGGCCTTTCTAGGGAGCATGAAATGAGAGCAAAGCAGGGGCTTCTTGCCCAGGAAATCCTGGCACAGGTTGGATGAAGAATATGGGCCCCAAGGGAGGAAAACTCTGAAAGAGAAGGAGGAAGCAGCCCCCAGGACCAGAGGGGGCACCAGCCACACCCACTTTCGGCAGAGGGAAGGGAGCAGCACGGAGGGCTCTTCCATGGGGGTCTCTGGGCCCAGGGCAGCCTCAGAAAGCCCTGCTGCCTGGCGGCCTGCTGGCACCCTTCCCGTGGGAAGGGCGGGGGAGCCTGAGTCCCAGCTGAAGGAGACCCAGCCCGGCTTCAAAGGAGGCAAAGTCCCACGGAGTCTCCCTTGGGAGGCATGTGTGGCTGCAGACAGGCTGAGCCCAGGAGCGTGTTGCTGCCTGCTTTCTGGTGCTGGCATCCAGCTGGAGAGACTGGTTTGGGATTCAGCCGTGGATCCAGCAGGCAGCCTTCCCAAAGACTCCCGGCCCCACCTGGCTGCATTCCCAACATGGAGGGCACCCTTTTAACTGTCAGGCCAGAAAGGTCAGGTTTTTCCCCATCGACTTCTCTGGCTGCTCTTCCTTCTGATTAATAGATGCTGAGTGGGAAAAGGTCAAGGTTTGGAGACCTGAAATGCCTCTGAGAGTGTGCAGAGGGCTTGGATAACCTCCGTGTCTAGGATTAAAGCGAAGAACTCCAACCTTGACAAGTTTAAGATGTTCTGGACATCAACCCCCAGAATTCCCTAGTCAGCACTGTCCACAGGTCTTAAAGAGGCCAAGGTTGGAGAGCTTGGATTGGAGGAGACGCTCCCATCCTTGAGATGCCACTGCCAGAGGGGCCCCTCCTTTGCCTTCTAGGGGACCCCCAGGAGACACCAGGAGCTTGGAGCCCTCCTTCCTTGGGGCCGATGTGGCCCGCCATGTCCATCATGGTGGGCCTGGATGACGGCCGAATGGAGAGAATGACGGGCGATGACATCATCCTCCAGACGCGGCAGGTGATGCAGGGCCTGGGAGCCCTGCGCAGCGAGAACTGGAGCATCCACCGCCAGCTGCAGGAGGCTCTGCTGACAGAGCGGCAGCTGATGGACGAGCGGGAGGACCCCCTGGCAGCCGCCGATGCCCAGGCCCTGGAGCTCCTGGAGGAGAAGCAGGACCTCGTCTGCCGGAGCCTGGAAGGCATAGAGCTGGGCATTGCTGAAGGCCAGGTACATCGGGAGCGCAAAGGGAGGCAGCCAGCGGGTGCTTGGCTGGCTACGATGTCACGGAGCACAAGGAAGCTCAAGGAGCGCTTGGGAATTCTGGGAAATTCTGATGGGGGGGGGTGCTTTACACGAGCCTGGGAGGTGGTGCTAGCAGGGGCTCCAACGGGAAAGGTCCCGGGTGTCCATTTGTGTTGCATCAACGGCCTTCAAGTTGATTTGGTTTTAAATATTTTATTTGTTAAGGATGGGACTTTGGAGGTCTTCTAGTCCAGCCCCCTGCTCAAGCAGGAGAACCTCTACCGTTCCAGACAGGTCCAGCCTCTTCTTGAAAGCCTCCAGTGATGGGGCGCCCATAACTTCTGGAGGGAAGCCGTTCCACTGGTTAATTGTCCTCATTGTTAGGAAATTCCTCCTTAGTCCCAGGTTGCTCCTCTCCTTGATTAGTTTCCATCTGTTGCTTCTTGCTTTGCCTTCAGTGGCTTTGGAAAATAGGTTGATTCAATCCCATTGTTGGCATTGAATATAATGCAGATACAAGCAATAAAACATCTAAATTCTATCAAAAAACTATACAAAAATTAGTTTACCAAAATATGAAAATAATGTTACCTTCTTCGAAGTCAGGGCCCTTTTTTCCTCTTCCCTTTCCCACCTCCTGCCTTTCTTCCTCCTATTTCCGTGAGCCGTTTGCTGAGGCTCTGCGCAGCCCATCCAGGGTCTCCTCGGGGTCTCCTCAGGTGCCCCTTCCTCTCCACAGATGCTGATCGCCCTCTCCTCGCACATTGGGGCGCTGGAGGCCGAGAAGCAGAAGCTGCGGGCTCAGGTGAGGCGCCTGGGCCAGGAGAACCTCTGGCTGCGGGACGAGCTGGCCGGCACCCAGCTGCGGCTGCAGCACAGCGCAGAGGCCGTGGCTCAGCTGGAAGAGGAGAACAAGCACCTGCGCTTCCTGAACCAGCTCAAGCAGTACGAGCCCCGGGAGGAGGAGGTGGGGCCGGAGCCGGGGGAGGGGCTTTTCTCAGGTTGGAGGCTGGGGGGGGGGAGGGGGGGCTGCTTTGAAGGTCCCTATGAGCCACCGACCCCGAGTCCAATCTTCGGTCCGAGTTATTTGGAGGCTCAGAAATGGCACGCTGGCTCAGGATGATTGGCAGGGTAGGAGGAGGCGGGGAGGGCAACATGGAGTCTGCATCCCTCCCTCCAAAGCCCGCAATTAGCGGAGAGCTTTCTAAAGGAAACGGGAGAGAGGGGAGGGGGGGGTCCTCCCTGCCCCTCCCTGACTTTCCCAGGTTCTCCTTGCAGGTGGAGACGGAGGAAGCCTTTCTCAGCACGGAGGACGGAGCAAGGACAGGTGTGTTTCACAGGTGCTCCTGGGCTTTCTCAGCCAGCTCCCAAGCGGAGCTCGGCCTGGCGAACTGCTGCCTGTCTGAGGTTCAGCCGCCGTCTCCAGAAGCAGGAGAAGCCCCTGGACGGGGACGAGGGTGGGCTCAGGAGGACCCCCTGCTTTTACCCAGCCTGGCCGGCCAGGCTCCCTTTTCACCAGCCGGCCGGTGTCGTGTCCTGCAGAGGGGCAGAGTCCGGGTGCAGCCGCCTTGGCAGCCCAGCAGGGTGGGTACGAGATCCCAGCACGCCTGCGGACGCTGCACAATCTGGTGATCCAGTACGCCTCTCAAGGGCGCTACGAGGTGGCCGTGCCGCTTTGCAAGCAGGCCCTGGAGGACCTGGAGAAGAGCTCTGGGCACAACCACCCCGATGTGGCCACCATGCTCAATATCCTGGCCCTGGTCTACAGGTAAGGTGCCCGAGGTGCCTGTGCCTCCTCTCTGCAGGCGCTGCTTCTGGGGAACACGCGGAAAGACCGGGGAGGGGGTGGGACTCCAGGGGACCCTTTTGTTCCGCTCCCCACCCTCCCCCGGAGTTCTTGGAGCTGCAGCTGCATGGCCTGCAGGCCCCCCCCTGCCCCCCCCCCTCTAAGCTCCCGGCTTCTCCTCCCGCAGGGACCAGAACAAATACAAGGAGGCCTCGGAGCTGCTCAATGACGCCCTGGACATTCGTGAGCAGGCGCTGGGCATGGAACACCCTTCCGTGAGTGCCCGGGCTGTGCGTGGAGAGGGGAGCGAAGATGGTGCTGGCAGGGGCTGCGTGGAGGCTCCGAGGGAGGGAGGGGCATCCGGCTTGGTCCCGTTTTGTCCTGCCTCCACTCTCCTTAAGCCCCCCTTTGTTCCTGCCAGGTGGCTGCCACCCTGAACAACCTGTCGGTGCTGTACGGCAAGCGAGGGAAGTACCAAGATGCCGAGCCTCTGTGCAAGAGAGCCCTGGAGATCCGAGAGAAGGTAGACACAAACACACAGGCACCACCATTCCCACAGGCTGGGCCCTTCTTCACCTCCTGAAGTGGGCTCTTTATTTATTTGCTTATTCGTTCATTCATTCATTTATAAAGAAAGAAAATGTATTGGCTGCCCATCTTAAGAGTAACTCTGGGCATCTTTCAATAAGAGATAAACAATATCTATACTAAAAGCATAAGTAATGTAATACAGACCAAAGGCCACTGGCCAGTTAAAGATGGGGAGGGATGGTGCTGCCACTTGCCCCCAGCCGAGCCAGGAGGGCACTGAAGCTCCCCCACCCCGCAGGAAACTCTGGCTAATCCCCTTTCAGATCCCTGGGGAGAGCTGCTGGGTCCCTTTCCAGCTTCTCCTGCCTTGGGGCCTTTGGGTGGTGCTGGGAAGGTTTAGGGCTGGAGTGGGAGGAAGAACCAGCAACCAAAGTCCTCTCTTACCCCCCCCCCCCCCAAAAGCATCCTTGGCCCAGGCAGGAGCAGTGGGGGGGTGGGGGGGAGGCCAGAAAGGGGGGTGGGGGGAGGCTCTGAGCCAAAGGCCGGCCTGGAGATGGGGACCGTTGCTGTCAACCAGGGCTCTTGGCGACTTGCTATGCTGGGGGATTCTGGGAGTTGAAGTCCACAAGCCATCCAGGGGCCAAGGCTGGAGGCCTCTGCATTAAACCAGCCGGTGCCGCCTGGGGAGATGCCCAGTTTTCAGGCCTGCAATCGGAGAGGGGCACCGAGCGCGTGTGGCCCAAGCAGCCCCTCAGCCGAGCACCGCTGCCCTTCTCCCCACAGGTGCTGGGCGCCAACCACCCAGACGTGGCCAAGCAGCTCAACAACCTGGCCCTCCTGTGCCAAAACCAGGGCAAGTTTGAAGAGGTGGAGCAGTATTACCAGCGGGCGCTTGGCATCTACCAGGCCCAGCTGGGCCCCAGCGACTGCAACGTGGCCAAGACCAAGAACAACCTGGTAGCCTTGGTGGAGGGGGGGCTGGGAGCTCCTCCCAGGGGCTTTGAGGGCGGCTGCTGGCTCCGAGGTTCAGCCGGGGCGAATCTCCTTGGCTAATGCCTGTTTCAGGGAGGAGGCCCTCGTGGGCCCATCAGCTTTCCAACTAAGCCGAGATCCGTTTCAACCCTGGTGTCCCTGTGGCCGGATCTCTCCTTCCCCCCTTCCCCCCCCCCCCAACTGAATTACCAGCATCCTCCCCAAAGCAGAGGCTCTTCTCCTGGGGTGGATTCCAAGTTTCCCTTTGGGGGGAGGGGGTGTTTGGTCCTTGGTGGGACTGGTTCCTTCCCCCTGGGGGGGTCCACGGGTTGCGTATTGGAGGTGGGGAGGGGCTCACTGCCCCCCCCCCCCCGGTGGCTTGCTCCCTCTCTCCGGCCAGGCCTCGTGTTTCGTGAAACAGGGCAAGTTTCAGCAGGCCGAGAAGCTCTACAAGGAGATCCTCTCCCTGCAGGACCAGGAGCTGAGTACCCCCAGGGGTGGTAAGAGCAGCCCTCTCCCGGGGGGCAGGGGGGGGGGGCAGGGTCCTCAGCATCTGGATTCCCCCCTGGGAACCTCCAGGCCTCCTTCCTCTCCCTGCCTCTCCTTCAGAGTATAGCTGGACAGGAGCTGGCCACACCTGGGAAGGGCAGGTGAGTCCTCGGGGCAATTCTCCTGCAAGCAGCTTTGCAGATCGACCATCTGGGGAGGGAGGATGGGGGGGGGCACAGAGGAGCAAATCTTTTAAGCCGCTTCTCCCTGGCACTGCTGCCCTCCCCCCCCCCCCCAAGCCTGGTCAGCTGAGACTACAGAGAGGGAGGGGAAGAGGGCAGCTCCCATCTTGGACCGCAGGTGGGGGGGAGGGGAAGGCCCCCCCCCCGTTTTGAGTGTGTCCACCCCCCCCCCTTCCTCTCCAGGGTGGGATGAGCCGCAGCAGCTCCTTCTCCCGCTTCCGGGAGTCCCTCAAACGCAGCAGTGAGAAGCTGGTCTCCAAGCTCCGGGGCCAAGCGGTGGGGCAGCCCAAGGACACGGCAGCCCCCAGGTCAGTCGGGGCTCCCCAGAAGCCTCCGGGGCAACTCTGGGCTTGGGGAGGCTCAGCCAGGCCGAGCTTCAGCGGGCCTCTCTCCCTCAGGATGACCAGGGCCACGTCCCTCAACACGCTGCATGTGAACGAGGCGGCAGCCGCCACAGCCCCACAAGTGAGTCGGGGGCCCAGAAGGACCCCCATGCGCGGCAGCAACGGACGAAGGTGGTCCCGGCCAGCTAACAGGTGGCTTGGCCTGGCCGGACCAGAGAGGGCCTGCGGAGGCTCCAGCCCCAAACACCGCAGGGGAGGGGAAGGAGCCCGTCCGGTCGAGGGGTCAGAAGCAGACGGACTAGCCCCATTTTAGGCTGGGAGACCTTGGGCCAGTCGCTTCCTTAGCCCCGGGGAGCAGCCAATGGCCGACCGCTTGTGGGAAGCCTTCATGGAGGCCAGGGCAGCTGGAGAGGAGGCGGCTGAGGGCAGCGCCTGCTTCGGCCTGTGGCTCAGACCCAGCAGAGCCCAAGAGGGGGGAAAGGGGCCAGGGGTGGCCTAAACCAGGAAAGGGGAAAGGGGAAAGGGGCCAGGGGTGCCTTAAACTCCTTTCTCCAAGCACAGCCTGAGAGACCCTCCCCCTCCTCCCCCCTTCCCCTCCCGCAGCCCACCCGGAGCCTGAGCACCAGCATCCAGGACCTCACGCACCGCACCGCCCACTAGGCCCACCGGCCTTCCCTCTCCCTGGGTCTCCTGCTGGCTCCCGCCCTTTGCCTGGCACTCCCTGGACTGGCTGCCACATGCATGGAAAGTCCTCCTGGGGGGGAAGGGGGGGGGGGCGGCAAGGGCCCCTCCCAGTCCAAAAAGGACTTTCTCAGGAATGAAGCAGCTGCTGCTGTCCCAAAGCATCACGAGGGGGGGGGGGGGGGCTTTCTCCCGCCCTCCCCAGCTATTGCCTTAAACTCCTTGGGGCAGTGTGCCCCCCCCCCATCTTCTGAAGCCAATCCTTAAGTCTATTTATGCACCTTATTTTTCCTTAAATAAAGCCTGCTGGAAATGGAGGTTGACTCTTTCTTTTGGGGCGGGGGAGGGGTCTCTGCAAGCTTCATCCCCCCCTCCCCCCAAAGTGGCTTTGGATGAAAAGGATTACATGCTCCCCCCAGTTCGCTCTCTCTCACACACACACACACACAGAAAATCATTTGAGTAGCAACCCAGTAATCCCCTTTATTAAAAACCCAGCCCAGAAATCTCGGATTAGAGGCGGGGAGGCTGTCCGAGGGGCTCGGGGAGGGGAGGCCCCTGGGCACTGCCTCTTCTCGGCCCCCGCTGAGCTCTGCGGTGAGGATGGACGGATGGACGGCCGGCCAGCGGGGTCTCTGCCCTGCAGAGTGCGCTGGCTGGCTGGCTTCTTGGCCGCCACTCACACCTGGTGGGCGATCTCCCGCACTCTGCGCAGGGTCTCCTCCGACTGCAGCTGCTGCAAGGTGAGCAGGGAGAGGCCCAGCTGGTCTTCCTGGAGAGAGAGAGCAGGCGGGGTCAAGAGAGCCAAGCCCACTCCTGCCCATTGCAGAGTCGCTGGCCAGAGCCCTTTGGCGCGGGTGGCAAATAAATTTAACAATGAAATAATAAAAAATTGGGCATGGCTGCCTGGGGGACTCTGGGAGTCTGTAAGTCTTAAAGCTGCCAACTTGGCAGCCTTCTGGGCACAAGATGCCCACAGCTGGAGCCCACCTCTTCCCCCCCCCCCAGCGCCTCCCCCCCCGCCCCACCTTGCGGAAGGGCTGGGCCATCTGGCGCAGGAAGTGCTTGGCCACCTGCACGGCCTCGTCCAGCGTCAGGTTCAGGTTGGCGTCGGTGATGTGTTCCTGGATCCAGCGAGGAAGCTTCCCCCGCTTGTCCGCCCGGGCGAAACGCTGCAGGGGAGACGCGGGATCAGCCGCTGCTGCCCAGAGGGGCCCCTCCCCCCACGGGACGCACCTTGTCGGCAAAGATCAAGAGCCCGTAGTCCGTCTTGCCACGAATGGCCCTGCCGACGCATTGGGCCGCGTGCCGCATGGCGTCAAAGGTCAGGAAGTCGTTTTCACGGATCTGGAACTGGTTCCTCAGGTACTCCAGCCGGGCCTGGGAGGGGGGAAGGGACGGTGAGGGTCTGCCCCCCTCCCCCACCCCCAAGGAACCAGCACAGGTGTGGCCCCAAAAGCCTTTTCCCTCCATCCGCAGCTTGTGAGGAAGATCCAGGCCAAGGGGGGGGGGCTATTTCTGTCCCTCAGGAACCCCCCACCCAACTGAGGCAAGGGGAGGGTCCCACATCCCCCCTCCCCCGAGGAAAGGAAGCCTCTGTTGCCTGAGTGAATCAGACAGGAAGAGGCTGGGGGGGGGGGGGCTCACCTTCAGGATTCGGCTTTGGGTGTAGACGTAGGGGACGCCAAACATGATGACAGCCCTCCCGTAGTGGTGGACTGGGGAAGGGGGGAAGCAGATGGGGGGGGGGGGTCATCACTGCATCTAAACGGGTCTTTTCTCGGCCATTTCAAAACTCTGCTTCTGCCCAGAAGAGATTCCGTGGGCCCAGATCCCCTTCCAAGCTTCTGGAGGGAGGGAGGGGGAGGGCACTCACCAAAGTCGATCCCTTCGGAGACCTTCCCCCTGGCCACCGACAGCAGGATGGCTCCTCGGCCATTCTCGCAGGCCTGCGGAGCAAACCAACCCATCCTCCCATCATCTGCAACGGCTTTTTACCCCAAATTCAGAAAACAGAAGTCCACCCCCTTATCTCCCACCTCAGGACTCTGCTTGGAGGGAGGGAGGGACATTGCCCCCCCCCCGCCCTGCCCCGCCCTGACCTCCTGGTACTTCTCCAGGGCCACGCTGGTCTCGGCTCCGTCCTGCGTCTCGATGAAGATGAGCTTGTTCCGCTGGATGTTCTCCAGGATCCCCTGGAGGAGCCCGAGAGGGGAGAGGTGGAGGCCCGGCTGTGGAAAGCCCACCTGGCAAGGCTCTGCTCCCCCAGGTCCCCCCCCCAGAGCATGGAGGGTCTCTGCGAGGCCTGCAGAAGGCCCGGCCTGCTTGGTGTAAGGGGGGCTCTATTTCCACTCCCCCAAAGTCTTCGAAGTGCACCCCGCCTAATGTCCCCAGAGACCCTAGAGATCAGCTATTGAACGGAGGTCGGAGGTGAAGGTGGGGTCAAATGCATCATCACTCTGGAATCCTTATGCAGCCACAAGCAACCAAAGTCCAATCCCCCCCCCCCTTCCACTCCCCAATTGACTTTCATCTAGGGCCAAATTGCCTTGTGAGCAGAGGGGGCTCTTGGCTGCTTTCAACTCTGCTCCTGCATCTGGAGAAGCTCATCAGGGCAGGGGGGGGAGGGAACCCCCCTCCCCAAATTACAGAGCGGTCAGGTGGGACTGAGCGTTTGACCGAGAGTGAGTGGGGCAGTCTGGCCTTGGACACGATGCAGCCCCCATTCAGGAGAGTTTTTCCCCCCTGGGGGAATTCTGGGGGCTTTCAGGCACACCAGGAACCCCCTCCCTGTTTGCCACTTGGTCGGAAGCCCCCCAAAAGGCCCCGTCAAAATCCGGCCTGGCGTACCTGCTCGTACCAGGAGGCCACGATGTTCTCCATATACTGGTAGCTGGTGAAGAAGGCCACCAGGCCATCAGGGACCACGGCCGACATCTCCAGCAGCAGGTTGCCATAGTTGCGGATCACGGCTGCCGGAAAAGCACGCTCCCTTCAGGCTTCTCTGCCCCCCACAAAACCCCACCCCTCCCTAGCACTGCCCTCCCCTCCGCTAGGCAGCCTGAATGGGCCGGGGGAGGGATGCCCCCTGCCCATCCCTGGCCCTCACCCATGTCCTCGCGGGTTTCAAACTTGGAGCTGATGGTCACTTGGTCATTCCCTCGGCCCACAATCTGGAAGGGAGAGGGAGGAGCGGAAGGGCCAGGGAGCCGGTTGAGGAGAGGGGCCCACAGCCCAGGCCGGAGGGGAAGAGAAGGGGAGGGGGGGGAGGAGTCTCTGGCACTCACCATCGGGCAGAGGCAGGTCCTGGCGAGGGTCATGGTGAAAGTGGCCATGGTCACCGGCCGGAAGTCCAGGATTTGGGGGTACATGTCAAGGGGGGAAAGGGTCTGAATGCAAGGGAGGAGAACAGCAGGTCAGGGCGGCAGCTTCCCACACCTCCACCCCCCCCACCCCCCAAGAGACGGGGGTCCTGCCGATGGCCGAGGACTCCCCCCCCCCATCACTCACTCCGGAGGTGATGATGACCGTCTGGAAGCGCTCAAAGACGGGCTTGATGGCGATGGAGGCGTCCATGCAGCTGCAAGAGGAAGCCCTGGAGAATCTGCAGGAGGCAGCTAGAAGAGGAGCCTCCTCCCAGCTCAGGAAACCCCCCCCCCCGCCCCCCTGTTTTAGGAGGAGGGCCGAGACAGCCAGCGATCCCCCATCCTCTGGAGAGCGGAGGCAGAGCCCGGAGCCTCACCTGAAGTGCAGGATGGGGTTGAGGATGGTGGGGGTCCTGTCGTCAAAGGGCTCAATGAGGATGGTGAACCCTGAGGCACAGAGACGAGAAGAGGCGCTGACGGGGGGACGGGGGGAGGGGCACAGGGCACCTCCGAGAAGGGCCAAAGCAGCTGCCCGGTGGGATCGGGGAAGGCCGCCCTCAGCCAGCAGTGGGGTACCAACCCTCTCCCCACTTTTGAGCTGCCTCTGGAGGGTCTCGGTCCTCCGGCTCAGGGCTGCCCCAGAAGTGCTCTTGCAAAAGGCAACTGGGCTTCCTCGTTTTCTTCCTTTGAAGCTTCCTCCATTCAGATTTCTTCACTCTGAAGCTTCTTGAATGAGGAGCGAAACCTTTGGAAGAGAATCAGGAAAGC
The DNA here is from genome assembly GCA_039707465.1 of Rhabdophis nuchalis. NCBI lineage: Eukaryota > Metazoa > Chordata > Lepidosauria > Squamata > Natricidae > Rhabdophis > Rhabdophis nuchalis. The sequence goes on from CM077654.1 coordinate 571,344, forward strand.
CAATTGCCTTTTGCAAAAGCTCCTTTGGGACAGGTTTGCCTTGACACCAAAAGACGAGAGGGCTCACCCAAGCCGGGCCGGCCGGCACAGAAGCCACGATGGTTTTCCTTTGGCGGAGATGACTGTGCCTGCTTATTTACGTCGTCCTCAGCTGGCCTCCCCACCGATTCCCGAAAGCAGGCCTGCCATTCCCCAGGGCGCCTTCCAGGCCCCTCCCAGGTGCCGCCCTGCCAATTCCCAGGAGGGAGGGGAGGCCGGTGCGAAGAAATGACGACAGCCGGAGGCCCCGAGAGGCCGGCCGGCTGGAGAGCGGAGGCCTCCTTACCCTTGGAGTAAGTGCTGACCAAGGTGGCGAAGTTGGAGAGGAGGGTGATGGGCGAGAAGTCGGAGATGTCCGCGATCTCCAGCGTGTGAAGGAGGCAGCGCAGCCGCTCGGCACAGAACCTGCCGGAACCCAGGAAGCGAGGCTGGCCTGAGGACTCCCTGGATGCCCACTGGGCCCGGCTAGGCTCTGCCTCTGGCGTCCACCCCCCACCCACCCCCCGTGCTCCTGTCCTTTCCAAGCAACGGGTCCAGGCCCAGCAACATGGGCCGGGCGGAGGGGCAGGCGGAAGGGATGAGGAGGGGGAGGGTCCTCACCGCAGGGGCTTCCGCTCGATGCAGACCTTCTCAAAGATGTCCTTCAGGAAGGACGGGGGGCTCTCCTGGACCACATGGTGGACGCGCAGCCGGGACTTCAGGTACTCCAAGAGGCGCTTTAGGAAAGCCACGAAGTGCTCAGCCGTACGGATGTTGCCCGGCACGGCCTCTGCGCGAGGGGAAGGCCAGTCAGGGCAGGGCAGGCATCGGCCTTCCCTTCTCCTCCTCCCCCCCCCCCCCAGCCTCCAAGCATCGGTTCCCCCTCTCCTGCCCACAAAGGGCCGACGTACCCTGCAGGATCTCATCCGGCAGCACCGGGTTGGCCAAATAGACGTCGGTTTCCCGGGCAACATTGGCCTCCCGCAAGCCCTGCAGCAGCTGCTGATATTCCCCTTTCAGCTTCTGGGCATCCGTTTCCTTGATCCTGGGAAGGGGGCAGGAGGGGAGGGGGCTGCAGGCTCCAGGACCGGAACTCGGAGCCTGTCAGCCGCCTAGCCAAGGGAGATTCCCGGCCACTTGTTCTGCACCGAAGCAGCAAAGCAGAACCTAAAGAACCCAAAGGAAATTCCCCTCTTCCTCCCCGTCCATCTTGTCTGTAATGGTCCAATGCTGGGCTTGAACATTGTGAGGAAAGGGTGGCTGGGCTCCAATGGCTGACCTTGGCCAACTGAAGCCTCTCACCATTTGGCCGGCTCGGCTGGGCTTCCGTCCTCCCCTTCTCCCTCCCTACATTCTCACCCCTTCCCTCCGGCCCGTTGCTAATGTCAGGCTGTCAGCTCATGAAGCTTCATTCGCAGAGAGGCAGCCATGACAGAGCCTGAGCCCACCGACGGCCCCTTGGATGCGCCTATCCCATAATATAAGGCAGCCTGCTGCAATTCGGGGGTCCAGGCAGTTCCTTAGAGGAGGAATAACAGAGTGGGAAGGGACCGTGGAGGTCCTCTAGTCCAACTTCCTGCTCAGGGCCCCACATTCAGTTCCCTGAACCTCTCCGCTTTCAGAACTCAAAGCAAGTTTCTAGCCCACATGAAGTTATGCGTGCAATGAGAGACAATGCCTGCTAACTGCTGCAGTGATTCACTTAATGATTATGGCAAAAAACATCAAGACTGCAGAAAGGAGGCTGTGCCAAGAAAGAGGATGGATGGAAACTAATCAAGGAGAGAAGCGACTTAGAACTAAGGAGGCATTTCCTGACAGTGAGAACAACGGAGCAGTGGGACAGCTTCCCTCCAGGATTTGTGGGGGCTCCATCATCGGAGGCGTTTAAGAAGAGATGGGGCAGCCCCTTGTTCGAAATGGTAGAATGAGAATTTCCAGCTTGAGCAGGGGGCTGGACTAGAAGACCTCCAAGGGCCCTTCCCATTCTGTGTCTTTACGCACTCAGATGCCGTTTGTGTAAGTCGCACAGAGTGTCGTCCTTTGGGGACAGCCAAGGGCCAGGAAGGGGGGGAGGAGGAGGGAGGAGCGAAGCCTTGCTCACTTTTGAATGGCCGCCTGGAGCGTGGCCACGTTCCCTTGGCAGCGATCCAGGACCTTCCTTGTGATGTTGACCCCCATGGAGTCAATGCAGACGTTGTCTGTGGGTCAAGGAAAAGGAGAGAGGCCCAGGACAGGGGAGGTCAACCACTTGCCTGGACGAGACACGCTGGTCATTTCATTTTTTTCATCCAAGAAACTCTCAGCACTGACACTTCCAATAGTCCTTGGCTTACAACAGTTCATTTAGTGACTGTTTAAAGTTACATCATCACTGGAAAATGTGACATGACCATTTTCACACTTACGACTGTTTTAGCATCCTCAGTCACAAGATCCAAATTCAGACTTTGGCAACTGACTCATATGGCGGTTGCCATGACGCGGGGTCACATGATCCCCTTTTGCAACCTCCTGACAAGCAAAGTCAATGGGGAAGCTGGATTCACTTAACAACCAGGTTACTAACTTAACTGCTGCAGTGATTCACTTAACGATTATGGCAAAAAACATCAAAAATGGGGCAAAATTCACTTAACAACGCTCTCACTTAGCAACAGAAATGTGGGTCATAGTCGAGGACTATCTTTTAATGAAGGGGCGAAAAAAAGAAAATTATGATAAACTAAGGATAAAATTAAAAAGAACCTGGTTTCCTTACAGGCAGTTTGGCCGAGTTCTCGTCCACCCAAATTAAACCGAGGGAGAGCCGAGTTAACCTCTAAAGCCGTGTTTCTGGTTGGGGCATTCCGGGATTTGAAGTCCACACATTTTAAAGTTGGAAAAGTTGAGAAACTCTCCTCTAAGGGAAGAAACTGGACCCCAACGTATTTTTCAGACCTCCTGGACCAGGCTCCCCACCGGCCCTTCTCACACCTACCGATATTATGAGCCTCATCGAAAACCACCACCGATTTCTTGGCCAGCTCCTTGGAGACCACATCCGCAATTTTGGGATCGAGGAGATAGTGGTAACTGTAGACCACGATATTGGCATGGAGGATCTGTTGCACGTGGGGAGAGAAAGCAGAACAGAGCTTGTCCACTCCCCTTGGCAAGGAGGAACCTCGAAATCCCCCCACGGGAAACGGGGGCTGCTGGGCTTCTCAGCCATGCAGGAAACCCCCCAAGACTTCTGGGCTGCGATCTACTTCTCCTCTCCAGGAAAGGACAAAAGGACTAACCCCAGTTCCACCCATGGGCTGACATGCAAGGAGTCCCTGACCGGCAACCACAATTCAGCCCAAAATTTCTGTTGCTAAGCGACACAGTCATGAGTTTTGCCCCGTTTTTACAACCTTTCTTGAGTCAGAGCAGTTGTTAAGTGAATCTGGCTTCCCCATTCACCTTTCAAGTGAGAAGGTCACAAAAGTGGATCACGTGACCCTGGGACACCGCAACCGTCATAAATATGAGTCAGTTACCAATTCTGATCTCGTGGCCATGGGGATGCTGCTACGGTCGTTAAGTGTGAAAATGGGTCATCGGTGACTTTTCAGCAACTTTAGGGGCCACTAAAGGAACTGCTGCAAGTCAAGGACCCCCTGTATGCTCATGCACAAAATGGCTCAAGAGGTCCTTGTTTCTGTCTCTCAACTGCAGCCTCTCTGGGGACGGAGGGAAACTCCAGAATGGAACAGCCCCATTGGGAGATTCAATGTGGATTCTGCGCTCAAAAGCACAGCGAGAAACGTTATGAGAAGCATGGATTTAGCTCACTGAGGGAGGCACAAAGCCCCCCCAAAAGACCAACCTCTCTCAGCCACGGGGCAGCTTCTGAGACTCCGCATGCACCAGCTACTTCAACCCCTACAGCTACCTTTGCCCCTCCCTCTTTTGGCTCAGGGCCTTTCCCCGACAACAGCTACTCTAACCAAAGAGATCCTGCAAAGGAGGAGAAGTGGAGAGCCAACCCATCTCCTTACTAGCATGGATGATGCTACCTAGTTTGGGGAAGGAAAAGTCTGCCAGAAAACAACCAAGCTCAGAGAGCACCAAGGATCCTTCAAGGAGACCCCTTCTGCCCTACAAAGAGGGGAGGGGGCTTGTGCCTGCAAACAGGCCAGCCTCCTGTCTTACCGAGTAGCGGGCAAGGAAGTAGGGGCACCAGCCCTTCTGCTGACCGTAGGCCTTCAGATCATCCAGGTTATAGACGCCATAAGGAAGAGGCACCTGGCGACCGTGGGCATCGAATTCCTGCAGGGAAGCACAGCCAGGCTGAATGGATCTCCTTGCCTCAGGCTTATGAACAAGCCAGAATGGGTTTGGGGCTGCCCGCCCCCTTGCGCACCTCACCCTTACCTCAAAGAAGCGGCAAGAGGGAAGGCTGTCATCCTGCTGGTGTTGAGCCCGGATGTATGAGGCGGTCAGGCTGAAGCACTTGCTGTCCACCTCCTTCCCGAAACGGAGGCTGCTCACCTACGACAAGGAAGGGGGGGGGAGGGGTGCAAGATCTGAGCAGAAGGGGCAGGGTGCCCACCTCGCCCTGCTTTCCCTGCGGCCAGGGGACTCCGTGGCCCAAGGCGGCCAGTGAACTCTTAGCAGAGAGAGTGGGAAGAGACCGCCCGGCCATTCTTGCGCCTGCCCTCCAGGGCTATTGGGAGAGGAATCAGGCGAAGGGAGCCCCCCTCCCCCAGCAGTGCATTTGCCTGAAGGACGGAAAGACCCAAGAGGGGCTCCCCGAGGCTCCTCCACCCGCCCCAGAGGCCGAACGCCCCATCTTGCCCTCCGGCCGGCAGAGGCACCTCGGGGTGGATGCAGAGATTCTTCCTGGAGCTGAGGGCCAAGCCCAGGAAGGGCAGCTTCTGCCCCGTCTGCTTCTCGTGGAAGTCCACCAGCCTCCGCAGCTCCTCAACCACCTGGGGAGGGGAGAAGGCCAGGGGCTGGCACGGGAGAGGCCCCCAGACGCCCCCTCGGCCAGCCCCTCCCTCCCCCCTTCTGCTTCCTGGCCCTCCCCCTCTCCAAGGGCGCCTCTCCTGGTGCCAGGTGCCCCCCCTCTTCCCCCCCCCCCCCAGGTACCTTCTCGATCTCCGGGACGGTCCTGGAGCAGTAGATGAGCTTGGTGACCTCCAGCGGGTGAGCCTGGGGGAGAGGGCCGGCTTAGAGGGCTGGGCGTGGGGGGGGGGGAGGGGGGGCTCCTGGAAGAAAAGCAGGCAGAGTCGGAGGGGGTCGCCCAGCCCCCCCCTCGCCCGCCTGCGGGGCCCCTGCAGCCCCCCCCCGATACTCACGCGCTGGTAGGCCAGGATGAGCGCCAGGAGGGAGACGGTCTTCCCGGTGCCCGAGGGCATCTCCAGCACCCCGTGGCCCTGGGGGGAGGCAGAGGGGAAGGGCGGAGCGGCGTCAGGGCTCCGAGTTCCAGTCCTGCTGCTCCTTCCCCGCCCCGACCCCCCCCCGAGAGCCTCCCCCCCCGCCCGGCCCACCTTGGCGTCCAGCGTCCGCTTGAGCTCCAGCATGTAGGAGAACTGCTCGGGGTAGATGAAGTCGTGGGGGAAGAGCACCAGCAGCCCGTCGATGTTCAGCCTGCGCGGAGGGACGGAGGGAGGGAGCGAGTGGCAGAGCGTTCCCCGGGCACGCCGCCCCCCGCGGCCCCCAAGTGGTATGTCCCGGAGGGCCCCAACCCCCCCGCCCCCCCGCCGCTCACTTCATGGTCTCGCCCACGGCCTCAGCCGCTCTCCCCGCGGTTCTCACTCCGGTCCTCCGAAAGGAAAGCCGCTCCTTCGGCCGCCTCCCCGCTTCTTCTGTGGCTCTCGATCCCATTGGCTCCCCACGCTCCCCGGCGAAGGCCTCAGTGGCCGATGGGAAAAGAGCCCGCCTCCGCCCGCCACCAGGCTTCTTTCTGCCCAGCGTTCGGCTGCACGGCGCGCAGGCATCACGAGCCGCTCCAAAGATGATCGAACGGCGCGTCTCTGCGACTTAGGCCGAAGAAGTGGAATGCAGAGAGCACGGATTCGGCTTTTCCCTCCCAGACGGTTTCATGCCGCCTTTTCCCCCTGTTGGGTGGCCTCCCTTCACCGGACGCCATTTAGATGCGCTCCCCCCTCCCCAGGCAGCCACCCGACCGCAGATCTCCTCTGGAAAGGATCCGAGGAGGCCACGAGGCTCCGGTTGCTTTGGCCAACGGAAGCAACGCGCAATGGAGCCACGTCTCTGCATTGAGCTGGAATCCCCAACGGCCCCGCCAGCTCCAGGCCCCGCTCACCCCCCCCCCTCCGATGGGGGCATTTTGCTCTTTGCAGGGGAAGGCAGGGAGCTGCAAGGGGCGGGGCTGCTGTAATGGGGGGGCTTTTGGCGTCCTCTTCCCTCAAACAGAGGAGCCCCCCGTGGCTGGTGCAGGGCCTTTTTGAAGCAAAAGCGTGTCAGTCTGGCCTTTTCAGCCCTTCCCCATCAGAGGGGGAGTTGCATCTTTTGCGTAAGTTCCTGTGCTGGATGTGCATGCACTAAATCCAAGTGAGATTTTGTTTTGTGACCGAGAGCCACACGTCAACTTCTCCAAAGTGCTTTTTACTCAAACAAGAGTTTCGTGGGAACCCAGGCACAAACTGTTGCCTTCTGACTGTTGCCAGCTTTGACAGTGTCCAGCCACTGTGGCTGCCTGGCTTCCTTTTATTGCCAGCTCTTTCCGACATAAATGTTTTCTCCATTCAATTCCTCTGCAAGAGGCGGTCAAAGCAAATGGGACACAATTGTATCTTCTAGTGACGTGCCTGGTGTTATGTGCTCCGGTGCTTGCTCATTGGGCACCTTTGTTGTCCTCTGAAGTCTTTACTCGGATCCTCCCGTGGATGGATGGCATCCCACCCCACAGTAGAGATGTTTCCTCCTTGTGCAGGGGCGTTAATACCCCCCCCCCCTCTGCATTGAACACAGCCACCACATTTGTCCAGTTAGACCATTTTATTATGGAATGCTACATTTTCCAACCAGGACTACCAACAATACCAGGAAGGCCCCACCTGCATCCCCAGCGATCCCCCCCCTCCCTGGATCTGAAGCCCCAACTGAAGCAGCCTTCAGATGCGGGACCTGCAGGCCACGGACTCCCAACCTGCATGGAGCTACTCCTGAAAGGCCCCACCCACTTAAAAGGCACAAAATTGCCTCCCCAGCGCCAACTAAAGGGCACCCCACGAGCATTGAGGCATCCCAGCCCAAATTAAGGCACAGCGTGAAAGGAAAGGGCCCCTCGGCCAGGCAAAGCTTCCACAGAGGCCCCACACTGGCTAGGCAGGAGCAGGCACAGAAACCAAGCTTCTGCCCAGGTGGGTAAAAAGAAGGCACTGGGCAGGGGGCAGCATCCTCCCTCCCTCCCTCCCCCCAGATTAAGCAGCTGAGGGCTTCCCTTCTACCTTGGCAGAACATCAACGGCAACCTCAGAGAATCAAGTCCACAACACTTTAGACAGGATTTGTAAAAAAAGGGGGAGGAGGGGGGCTCTGCTTCTCTGAGAGGGACGAGTTGGCTGCTCTGGATTCAGGGGAATGTTGAATCAAGACGCCACGGGGAGTAGATCCCAGCCTTGGCATCACTTGAGAGTTATGCAGAGCGGTGACAATTTGGGATCCCTTAACTCCTTTCAACACGCTGGGGTGCTTGTCAGCCCTACGTGCCTTGAGTGGGGTGAGAATCTTTGAGCAAGAACTTCTGGAGTAGAGAATAGTCCATCTAAAACTTAGCGTAGACTACGGAGCCCATGACTTTGAGGTCAGCTCCTGGGGGCTGTGGCCTGCCCCCACCAGAGAGCCCCTCCCTTCTGCACAGAGGCAGCTCACTCTTTCTCCGGATGCCCAAAAAGAAGGCGCAGAAAGAGCCAGGGGACCTCCACCTTTCTTCTTCCGGCACCGTGTCGGTCAGGGTAAAAAGAAAAGATGTTTAAAGTCCCACCCACTGAGTTGGGGGCAGCAGCACCGCTGCGACCCCAAGGATGAAGTCCGGGAGGCAGCAGTTCCCAGTGAAGGCAAACTCCGCTGGGGGCTCCAGAGGAAAGTCAGCAAAACTGGGGCAGAGAACTGGAGGCTCCTCCCCGATGCAGCCGAGCCCCAGATGCACTGTGCCAATTTCTCTGGTCAGCCTTTGGGGAAGGGGTGCATCACTGCATCCTCTGTAGTGAAGGCACCAAAGCTCTCCTCCAGGTTGGGGGGGGGGGATTCACATAGAGAAGCAAGAAAGGCGGCGGGAGGAGGGGAAGAGGATGGAAGGGTTGGGTGCCACCCCTCCCCTCTGTTGAAAGCAGAGGGTGGCCAGCAGAAGCAGGGAAAGGGAGGCTCCCCTGGGTCTCTCCGTGGGCACCGACTCCTGCGCTCCCCCTCCGACAGCCTCACTGGATCGTTACGTCTTCTGTTGCTGGGGCCTCACTCTGGGGAACAGCTGAGAAAGGAAGGGGGCCGTGAGGGGCCAGAAAGGCTGAGCAGCTCCCAAGACAGAGCCAGCAGCCCCCCATAACTAGAAAGCAGGACACTCCCCCCCCCCCCCCCCCGGCTGCTCTGCCCTCGGGCCCCGAGACTCACCCCAAAGTAATTCTTGGGCACGTAGCCCTCCTGGCCGTAGAGAGAGGCCCACCACCAGTCCAGCTCCTCCTGGCCATCTCGGCGCAGCACAGTGACCATCTCGCCCTCGCGGAAGGAGAGCTCGTCGCTGAGTTCAGCACTGTAGTCCCACAGGGCATAGACTACCCCGTTGTTCATCAGCCCCATGTTCTGCTCCACCTCTGTGGCAAGAGAGACCCCCACCCCCCGTGGCAAACAGTGAGAAAGCAGCCGGCCCCCGGGCTTCAGTGGCCCAGAAACGTACGTGATGCCAGTGGGGGCCACCTGAGAAATGAGGGGGCTGGCCAAGCGGGATCTGCTGGGTGCCACTGAGTGGACTCGCAGGGCTGCCGGGGCTTTCCTGCCTTCCTGGGTGACCGGCCGGCCGGCCTCCCTGCCCCTCACCTGCCAAGTAGCTGAAGCACTCGTTGTAGCCTTCTCGATACGGGTCGCACTTCTCGATGGCCAGGCTCCCGTCGCTGAAGGTGGTGGCAAAGATGGCGGCCCCGTGCTTCACCAGAGCCACGCAGATGGCCGTGTCGTTGCAGGAAGCTGCGCAGTGCAGGGGGGTCCTGGGAGGAAGGAGGCGGCCGGCTCAGGGGAGGCCCGCATAGTGTCTGGGCAACGGGCACAGGGGCGCCCCCCTCCCCTCAGGCAGGGAGCATCGCAGAGGCTGCCGTCCTTCCTGTCCCGTCCCCGAGACTCACCAGCCATGGCTGTCTGGAGAATTGACGTTGGCCCCGATGTTGATCAGGAAGTCCACAATGCTGTAGTTGGCCCCACAGATGGCATTGTGCAGGGCGGTGATGCCCTCGTCGTTCGGCTGGCTCGGGTCGTTCAGCTGTGGCAGGACAAAGCAGAGGCTGAACATACTGGGGGCAGAATGGCCAGACTTACCCAGAAACCGGCTGTACCTCCCACCCCCCCAGGCCCCACCCCCCTTTCTATTGCAGCGTTCTTGGCGCTCTGAGCTTGGCGGATTGCTTGCAGTGCAGATGTGGCCCATCTGGCGATGAAGCGTCTACAAGGCGACCGCCAAGCTCAGAGAGCCCCAGGGACCCCCCAGGTCAGTCCAGCTGTGGTGCTGCCCTTCTAGGCATCCCCTTTTCTTCCAGCTCATTGCTCGGATTCTCACCCGGCCGTTTCTGAGCCCGACCTGCCTGGCACAGCGGCTGTTCGCTTGAAGAGAAAGCCACGAACGCCACGGCATAAGCGCCACCGCAGCCGTGCAGGTTCAGTCAGGTGCCCCATCCAAGGGCTGCCAGGCTCACCTCTTTCACCGCCTCCTTGACCACCTCCAGCTCTCCCGTCAGGGCCGTGTCCAGCAGCAGCACCAAGGGGTTCAGCCGCGCTTTCTTGGTCGTCCGTTTCCGAGGGGAAGAGACCTTGCGCAGCACCGACCGCTTCTCCTGCACAGCAGCCCAAGGAGCGATTAGGCCGACCCTCCTGCGCCCCACGGCCCCCTTTCTCGCTATCGTCCCCTGGGAGCCCCTCCCAAAGCCCGGAGGAGGAAGGCGCGATCAGGATCAGAGGCCTCAAGTGGACACCAGATATTCCCCCCTCCCCTCAACCACATGAGCTGCCCTCCTTCCTGGGTCCTTCTAGATGGGGGGGGGGGGGGCTGCAGAGCTGCACAGAACCGCCAAAGGGCAACCCAAGAGGGAGAATCCTGCTAAGCCTCTGAGGAGCCCCAGAAGAGCCCGGCCAGGGCAGGTCGAGGCCCCCCAGTCCAGCCAGATGGTTGGGGGGGGGGAGCCATTCCCTTCTCAGCCTCCTCTCTGTGCAGCCCCAGAGTCCCAAGCAAGCAGGAGGGGCCTCCAGGGGGGCCAAGGGCCCGTCTGCTGGGGCTGCCAGCTGGCCATTCCTCCGGAGGGGGGAGGGGTGCAAAATGGCCACCAAACGCTCCACTTACCGGGCTGGGCATGGGCGAGAGAGTGGCCGGGCTCTCTGGTGCCGGCGGAGGGGTCCTGGCAGGGCTGGCGGTTGGGGTGGCCGGGCCCCCCTTCTGCTCCGTGGCCTCAGTGATGGGCGAGAGGTCCGGCTGAGAGGGGGGGTCCCCCGCGGGCACAGCCGCCGCCTCCTTGCGGGGCTGGTGGTGGAAGAGGCGGCTGATGATCTGCTGGTACTGCTTCTTGTGTGGCGGCAGCAGGGCCGGGCTGGGGTTCTGCTCCATGGAGCCCCGGCGCTTCAGGGGCCGAGGCATCTCCGCCAGCACCCGGGCCACTTCCTCGAACTCGGGCACCTTCTGGGCCTCGGGCGGCAGGACCGGCTGCAGGCGGGTGGGGCTGAGGGGCCGGGCCAGGCTGTCCATCTCGGCCGGCTCACTGCCTGGCAAGAGGCTCTCCAGCTCGGGCTCCGCTTCGCTCGGCGTCAGGACGATGGGCACGATGCGCTCGGCTGGCATCGCTGGGGCTCTGGGGCTGGCACTGCCTAGAGGGGGGAAATAGCCGGAAGTGGGAAGCATTTGGGCCTGCGCAGTCCTCGACTTATGACCAGAAAACTTCTGTTGTTAACCAAGACAGTTGTCAAGTGAGTCACACCTCATGTTACAACCTTTCTTGCCACAGTTGTTAAGCAAATCACTGCAGTAATACAGTTGTTAAGTGAATCTGGCTTTGCTCAACGGAAGGTTGCAAAAGGGGATCACGTAACCCCGAGACACGGCAACTGGCGCAAGTACATGCCAGGTGCCAAGCATTTGAATTTTGATCATGTGACCACGGATTATGCAATCGTCATAAGTGTGAAAAATTGTGCCATTGTAACTCTGAATGGTCATTCAATGAACTGTTGTAAGTGGAGGAAAGCTTGTATTTGCCGAGGAGCCCTTCCCGCTGCCCCCTCCCTCCAGCGCCACTCACCTTCACTGCTGGGCTGCACCGTCCGCAGGGGGGGCTGTGCTGGAGCGACCGGCTGTTGCAGCAGCAGCTTCTGCAGGGAGCGCAGGGCCAACGGAGAGCCCACCGGCCCCGGGGGCAGCCCGAGTCTGCCGCCCGCCGCCCCGGACTCCCAGAAGGCGTTCTGCAGCCGGAAGATCATGGAGAGGGGCAGCGGCTTGTGGCGCCTGGGGAGGCTGCCGCCCTGGGGGGCAGGTGGGGGAATGGGGATGCGGGAGATGGGCTGCCAGTTGCGGGGCAGGGTGCCGGCCTGGTTGGCAGCCAGGGAGCGGCGGAAGGAGCTGTCCGGGCGCCTCTCGCCAGCAAGGGCCGAGACCTTGTAGTTCCTGGGCAAGGTGGCGCTGTTCATGCCGTAATGCTCCTCCTGAGGGGGAGGGAAGAGAGGGGGTCACTTGCCACGCTCCGTCCCTCCTCCTCCTCCTCCTCCTCCTCCCTGAAGCCGCAAGGGCTTCGGCAGCCCAAGGGCCTCTGGGCAGGGGCACTGACCTTGTCTGCCCAGCCCCCGTCCAGGCTGGACTCCTTCCAGGGAGCCAGGGACAGCCCAGCTGTGTTCTGGCGAAGGCTTGCGTGCGCATCCACACCTGGGGGGGAGGGGAGACGGAGACCATCATCAGTGGGACCGAGTCCTGCCTGGGCCCTCCCTCTGTCAGGGGGCTCCCCTGTGCCCAGGGGTTCACAGGCACGGGCATCTGAGGGACCCCCCCTCAGCAGACGCTCACAGCCATTGGCTGCCAGCGGGATCCCTCTGGCACACAAAGCCCCAACCCTTGCGGGATCTACCAGGGGATCTACCAGGGCAGACTCACGTTCATAGCCGACAGGATGCGGCGCCTTCTTCTCATACGCCATGTCCAGATCCGATTCGTTCCAGCTTTTCGGGGCTCTCCTGCGCATCACCAGGTCGTCTGCAGAAAAGAAAGAGCCAGGATGGGAGCCATCCAGGGAGCTTCTCCAGGGGCCTCCGTCCCAGACGAGGGGAACGCCCGTGGGGGGGGGGGGGCAGACCACAGCGGAGCCCGGATTTCGGGGCCAGCTCTGCTCGCCTCCTTTTCTTGTAGGGCAGCTCCAGCACCCTCCAGGCGTGGCGGGACTACCACTCCCAGCACCTGCCAAGAGGCCCCTGCTGCTCCGAAGGCAGCCATGCACCCAGTCCAGCTAGAGATCCCCAGGTGGGAAGGGCCGTTTTGCCCAAGCTCTCCACCTAAAAGCCAAGACTTTTATCTTTGGAAACCCCCCAATTCAGAAGAGAAATGTGGCGGGGGGGAGGGGGGAGCGGTTAAACCGACACTAAGGGGGACAGAAGAGAACGGGACGTACAAGCAACCCTGGCTCCCCCCCTCCCCCCAGAAGCCTGGCTGAGCCCCCAGCCTCCCTCCAGTCCTGCCCAAACACGCCTCAGCAGCCTCCTGAGAGCTGGGAACCTGATATCCAGGGCTCGGGTTCCTTCCTTGGGCGAGGACATTCCACAGCCCACGCTCTGCGCCCTGAAGGAGCCTCCCCTGGGAGAGACGGAAGCCGGGTTGCCATACAGGTGCGAGCAGGAGGGGCCTGGCAGGCACTTACCTTGGGCCCAGAAGGAGCCTGGCGCCGAAGGATACAGGCTGTGGCTCTCGTAGGGGGGCGGGAGAGGGGGGCGTGGAGAGGCTCCTCGCTCGGGGAAGAAGGCCTGGGACAGGGCGCTTTCTCCGGGCAGCCGCGGAGAGCCGGCCCGGCCCCCCCACCCGCCAGTGGCAGCCAACGGCCGGTAATCAAAGTGGCGCTCAGGAAGGCCGGCCGGGCGGAGGGAGCCGCGAGGGGAGCCAGGCAGGCCCTCGTGAGGGACGGCCAGGACTTTGGGCCTGGAGGGGGCTGTGGGGCTCCAGTCCGCCTCCGACTGCAGGAAGAAGGAGGGCCGGGGGGAGGAGGGGCGCCCCAGGGTGGGCTTGGGGGCCAGGAGCTGGCTGGGCGAGGAGCTGTAGGGGGACAAGCTGGGGGGGCCACTGGGCTCCGTGAGGTCCCAGGTGGGGCTCTTCCGCAGGTGCAGGGGGGAGGCAGCCCGGGCGTCCATCCTCAGCAGGTCCGGGGAGGAGAGGGAGCTGTACCTGTCGGCCACCTGCCAAGCGAAGTGGGGGGAGAATCAGCCCTCCGCCCTTCCTGCCAGGCAGCGGAAAGGCAGCCTCCGCCTGCAGGGACCGGCAGGGAGGGCCCCATCCACCCATCCCCCTCTTCCGACATGAAAAGGAGGAGAGGGGGGCATTGGGAGACCCCCGGGGGGCTTGGCTTCCGACTTCTCTGCCCCAGGAGCTGCAGAGACCTGGCCACCCTCCAGGGGAAGGCTCAGCCCCTCCCCCAAAATGGCTTGGCAACGGAGGATGCCGAGGGGAAGAGCCGCAGTTCCCCACGAATAACACCCCCAGTTCGCCTCCCAGGACCTCCGAGCAGCTCTCGGCTAACCTGGAGCCCCCTTGAACAGCCCGGCAGCCCCCCCCCCGCCCCACACCAGCCCAGGGAGGCCCCTCCGCTCCCCCTCTGCCTCACCAGGGATGGCAGGACAGGCGGCCCGGGATGGTCCGTCCAGAGCGACTCCAGCTGCTTGGAGAGCTCGTCCACTTTGGCCGCGGCCGTGTCCAGCTCCAGCTGCTTGAGGTCCATGTGTTTGCAAGCCAGGGCTGTGGGGGAGAAGAGCAGGTGAAGAGGGGCAGGGCTCCCCCCTCCCACCCAGAGACCTTTGGGAACAACCTCTGAGCGAGGTGGACCTCAACGCCCATTATCCTTGGCCAGCACAGGATGATGGGAATCAGAGTCCAAGGCGAGAAACAGGGCCCTTTTCTGCCTCTGGGCATTCAAGCAGACAGCCCCAGCTTCCTCCGGCTCCTTCCTGCCTTGCAGCCAAAACTGGCCCCCGAAAGGATTCCTCCAGCTCGGGGCTCTCCAACCGAAAGATCCTTGAGGCCTTGTGGACTTCGACTCCCAGAATTCCCCAGCTGGCCAAATGGCAGGAGCCAAGGAAATGAGAGGGCAGAGGATGGGGGCGGAGGGGGAAAGGGCTCCCCTTGGTCTTTCTCCTTGACCACTGAGAGCAACGGGAGAGGGGCCGGCCAGTGTCCTGGTGCCACACCTGGGCCCTTCGGAGGCCTTGCTTCTGAGGAAGACTCCCCAGCTTCCTATCTGCACTTCAAAGAAGGAAGCTAACCGGGAGTAAGTATCCTGCCTCTCTGCTCCTCTTTGTCCTCTCCTGGACTAGATTTGCATTTCAATTCCTGGGCATGAGCCGGTTGGCTACTTCCTGGCCCCGTCACGCCCCCCACCCTGAATGCAGGGACCCCTGCGCTCTGCCCACTCCAGCTTCCATCCCTCTTTTGCCCAGAGGCCACCCATGGGAAGCTACCCAGCTTGGGGTGAGGGTTTCCAGCCACGAGGCCGTACTCCAGTTCCACTCATCCCCAGTAGGCACAGCCAAACTAGGGGGGGGGGGGGGGTCTCTGCAAAGGAATGATCAGGGCCCCTCTGGAAGGGGGCAGGGGAACCCTTTGGGGATGCGACCATCTGCCCCAGAGACGCTCCGAGCAACGAGGGACCGTTCAGCCAACAATTGCAACCACCACCCACCTACGGCACGCACACAATCCGTGCCGACACACAAGCTGTTTTTCTTGCCCCTTTCAGGCTGCAGCTGCAAACGGCTGTTCGAGGCTGCTGGAAAAACTTTGCTTTTACCAAGCAGTTCAGCTGTTGGGACACACCTTGGCAGCTCCTGCCGTCCCTCTTCCATCTGCTGTGACGAAGCCAGGATCCCAGCCAGGGCCCCAATGGCTGCTCCTGCCTACCTGGCCCTCCAAGGCCTTTTCTGCCCCTCAAGTGGAATCCCAGGACGAGGGTCCTGAGGCCGAGACACTGCTCCTGGCACCCCACAAAGCCTGTCCCCCATCCCCAGGACTTCGGCCGAGGACTCCAATGCTCCAGGCCAGAAAATCCCACAGGTGCTTTTGCAAAAGGCAACCGGACTTTCTTGGTTTTTTTAACAGTCGGAAGGGACCTTGGAAGTCTTCTAGCCCAACCTTACACTCAGGCAGGAAACCCTGTACCACTTCTGACAAATGGTTTCTCATCTCTTCTTAAAAACCTCCAGTGATGGAGCCCCCACAATTTCTGGAGGCAAGTAGTTCCACCGGTTAATTGTTCTCACTGTCAGGAAACGTCTCCTTAGTTCCAGGTTGCTTCTCTCCTTGATACGTTTCCACCTGTTGCTTCTTGTCCTGCCTTGGGGGGCTTTGGAGAATAGATGGACTCCCTCTTCTTTAGGGCAGCCCCTCAAATATCGGAAGATGCCATCATGTCACCTGTGGTCCTTTTCTTCGTTAGACTAGCCATGCCCAGTTCCTGTTTTAACCTCCAGTTCCCTAATCATCTTTGTTGTTCTTCTCTGCACTCTTTCTAGAGTCTCAGCATTGTTTTTATCCTATGCCGACCGAAACTGGATGCAGGATTCCAAGTGTGGTTCTATCAAGGTAAGAACTGAAGAAGCTTCTTGGATGAGAAGCAAAACATTTTCAAGGGAAAAAAATAAGGAAGTCCAGTTGCCTTTTGGAGAAGCACCTTTGGGAGGAGCATCTGCATAGACAGGCAGAAGTAAGCCAGCCTGAGGTGCAACCCTCCCTCTGGCCCAGGGGCAGACCACTCAGGCGAGGGGCGCCCCTATTTTACCTGCCAGTCAATCTAATCAAAGCTCCTTCGGCTGGAGAGCAGCGCTAAGCTGCCACTTAGTCGTAGCTACTTTGGCCCAGCCGGCGGAAGAGCAAAGGAAGCTGAGCCGTTTCGTCTCTTCTTCTTCCGGATTCCGCTTGCCCATCATTCCACAGCCCCCCTCCCCAATCAGAGGGGAATCCCAAGAAATCTGGGTTCAACTATTGCATTCTGACCCCTGGTGGCACCATGGTTAAAGTGCGGCATTGCAGGCTGACTCTGCCCACTGCTAGGTGTTCGATCCTGGCCGGCTCAAGGTTGACTCAGCCTTCCATCTTCCGAGGTTGGGAAAATGAGGCGGCCGACGGTTGGGGGCAAGAGGCTGGCTCAGAAAACCGCTTTGAGAGGGCTGCCAAGGACTGTGAAGCGGCATATAAGGGCCACTGCTATTCAGGGTGCCAGGCTCCTAGTGGCCACCCGGACAGCCTTCCGGGTGGGCCTGGCAGGAAGCAAAAGGGCAGCCCTCTGCAGCTGCAGCCCACCGTCTTAGTGTGGGGACCGAGGGACTTCTGCTCTAGAATAGAGGAACCAGTGGCTCTCAACCCAGCCGGCTGAGGAATTCTGGGAGCTAAAGCAGAGCTGCCCAATGTGGCCCCTCCCTCCCCCTCTCAGCCCCTGCCTCCCCTCGACTCACATTGGAAGGTGAGATCCAGGAGCTCCTGGGCGCTCGTGAGGTCTTGGCTGGCCATGGCAAGCGACGTGGGCTTCCTCACTGGCAGCTAGCAGTGCTCCGAGGGTCACAGCGACCTGGGAAGAGGAAGCATCTCCATAAATGGCATCCAGCGAGTCCCTCTGCCGCCCTGCCCCAGGGTGGCACCTCCATGCCCACTCCTGGCACCCCTGCCCTGCCCAGGACAGTTCTGCAGCTGCCAAGGAACCAGCCTTCCCCGTCTCCTTCTAGCAAGTTGGCACCGGAGCAGCTTTTCCAGGGAGGGGCCGAGAACCAAGCAGAGCTCTTGATCCAAGCTCTCGGGCAAGGCTGGCAGGACCCGAAAGGGCTGCGCCAGAGGGAGGGTGGGCAGGGGCGAAAGCGGAGGAGCCCCAGGATTCCCCCACCCGTGTGGCCTCTTCCCGGGCCAGGGGCCACACCAGCTGGGAAGTAAGCAGCTCCCCAGCCCTGCTCATCCCAGCCCTGAGCCTGCACGGACGTCCTGTTCCCTCCTCCAGGCCTCTGCCTTCCCACGAAGACGGCTTCCCTCTTGCAAGGGAGTTGACCTCCCGCCTCTCTCTTTCCCAACTCCAGTTTCTTTCCAGCGCAGGGCAAGAGCGCAGCAGGAGGGCCTCCTCACGAGGGTCTCGGGCCTCCTTAACTCTGCCCCAAAGAGCCCTGCAAACCTCCCTAGACGGAGCCGCTTCTCAGGAAATGGCTGAAGGGAGGAAGCCGCTTCCTTCTAAGCACCAATATCCTGGGCTGGGCTGCCATAAACCCCGTTCAAGGGCCCTGGAAAGTGCCCCTTCGAGCCGCTTTGGGTTGCCTGGGCTGGGAGAAACGGTTCAGGCATCGGATGGGAGGCCACGCAGGATCCCAAGTCTCCCGGCAAGGCTGGGAAGCGAAACCAGACGCAGGGAAGCAAACCAACCCCACATTGTTAAGGAAATAAGACAGGTGGATTGTAAGTCACCAGGCATCCAGCTCGGCTCCCCAGTGACTTCACCCCAGGGAATTCTTGCCCATTTCACAACCGGCCCATTTCACAAGCGAAATGACCAGCTAAGTGCATTCAAGGCCGGGTCACTCGCTGGTCAAGCTGCCAATTACCCCCTTGGGAACAAGAGCAAAGACGAAAAATATTTACCCTGATTTACATGCAGGATATGCAATCCGCCCTTGCAAGGCTCAGAGGGCGACCTGCTGTCACTCTGCCAACCCAGACATGCCAGCCTCAACCCAGCCCTGCGGGGCAGGCGCCAACCCTTTGCCCTCGCCAGAAAGACTCTCTCCTGGATCCCCAGCAAGGATGCGGCACACGAGTCTGTGGGGCTGGGTGGAGCCCCCCTCGTGCGCCCTCTGCCTCGTCCGCTAGCTGCTCCCCAAAGAGTCCTCCTTGGTGGGCCTGGAAAGTGTCACCCTGGTCAATGATGGCGCTTTCCCCAAGATTTGAAGCCCGGGATCACCAAGCAAGAAGGCAAAAGCTCTCTGCTCATGCTCAGAGGCACCCCTCTCTCATTTTGAAAGGGGGGTGGGCTGCGGCTGGGACCCCCAAAGCTTTGAGTTCAGATCCCTTTAAGGTGCCACATTCAGCTGGAAGCCAGAAGACTCTTTCCCACTTTTTACTCTCAACAACCGAAGACAAAGCGAGGAATTTCTCAGCCAGGAGTGCCTGGGTCAACCCTTAAGACTTATGGACTTCCTCCCCCAGAATCCCTTAGCCAGCTTTCCTGCTTGGGAATTCTGGGAGCTGGAAGTCCACAGGTCTTAAAGTTGCCAAAGTTGGCCAGCCCTGCTCGAAGCTTTTAATAAAGGAAAGCTGCCATGTAAGACAGACACCCAGACACCCCCCAAAATGCATTTTGAACAGCCAGTGGCTCAGCAGGCATTTCCCCAGTCCCGTCATGGGCTGTGAGAATGAAGTTGGGGAGGAGACGGCCAAGGAAAGATAGAGAGAAACCGGAATCCAAAGGAGGAAGAGGACTCAGAAGGCCCCCCCCCCTCCCCTTATTCTCTGGGAAGCAGAGGCGGGGGAGGAGGGGAGGCTCCCAGGCTTGCAAGGGCTGATGTCAGAGGTTTGAGCTAGTCCAGGCAGGAAACCAAAACCATGACGATTAACTCTGCCTTCATTGTAAGAATCTTGCAAGTCTGGAGTCCTTGCCCTGCGGAACAGAACCCGCAGAAAGAGTAAACAAGAAGGAATTTCTGAGCATGAGCAGAGTTCATCCAGTTCGTGGAACCAATGAGGAGCACCTCTCTCAGCATCTGCAGCCACTTCAGTCTAGCAGTTAGGGCACTAAGCCAGGAAGCGGAAGGCCATGAGTTCAAGTCCTGCCTTAGACATGAAAGCCGGACGGGTCGACTTTGAGCCAGTTACTCTCTCTCAGCCTAGCCCACCTTGCAGGGTTGTTGTTGTTGTGGGGGAGAGAGGAGGAGGAGGAGGAGGAGGAAGGTGTCCTGGCTATGTTTGCTGCCTTGAGTTATTTTTAAAACTCACAAAAGGAAGGATGCAGATTAAAACCTCTGCCTTCCATTCAAACGCTGTGGAGCCCTGCAGCAGGGTGGGGCCACGGGACCCTCCTCCAAGTCCACATCCATTGGGCTGATGATGGGAGTTGGAGTCCAGCACAGCTGGATGGCACTAGGCTGGGGAAGGCCATTCTACGCACTTCTGCCTCGTCTTCCTCAGGAGGGGTGCATAAAAGGCTGTGAGCAGGAAGCTCCATGCAGGAAGTCCTCAACTTACGGCCCAGAATTTCTGCTGCTAAGCAAGACAGTTGTTAAATGGGTTTTGCCCCACTTTATAACCTAAAATGAGTCCCTTTTAATCCAAACCGAGCAAGGAAAAAAGCGACTTTTTCTCCTATGCCACATGTTGTCTCTGCATCTGTACGGGATGGTTGCAGGGCCCATCCCAGTTTTTCCCAGCCAGGCCCAGTACAACTGGTTAGACTGGTGTTTCTCAACATCAGCCACTTTAAGGCAGATGGACGTCAGCTCCCAGAATTCCCAGGCCTGCTGACTGAGGAATTCTGGGAGTTGAAGTCCCCCCATCTTAAAGTGGCTGAGGTGGAGTTAGATTAAAATCCCCCACCAGCCCAAACAGGCTGCAGTTGTGAGGAAAGGAACCGGCAGCACAGCTCATCGGGAAGGCAACAGCTTCACAAAACAGCCGAGCCACCGAGACCTCCAACCCAGGTTACTCCGAGTGGGAAGCATTGTGTAACATTGCCCCAGCAATTTCTCATTTATCCTATTTTGCAGGGAAGACGAAAGCCACCTACTAAGCTACCCAACCACATTTTTCCCTAATCCATTATTGACTTTATACATTAATACAATATCTCCCTTTCTTTTTGCTCCCAGACCAAGAAACAGCCCAAGAACGTCAGTTCAGACTCCCCTGCATTTATGAGCAGTACACTTGGTCTCAGGAGGTTCTGGCCGAAAGAGCAAAAGACGAGCACCGGAGCTTGAGAGATTTCGGGAGACCAAGAAGCGACTGGCCCAGGGCAGCAGCAGGGACACTCAGGGCCTGGGGCAGGGACTTTTCCCCAACGGCAGTCTGACTGCTCCAGAGGCCAGCTAGCAGCTTGCCCAGAATGGGCCCGGAATGCCAATTGTCTCGGCCCGTGCAGCAGGCACCTTGTGTGGCCATGATCCCGAGGGGAGGAACCTGCTCCACCCCAAAGCCTTCCCACCCAGGGACAGGCAGACAGGCAGACAGGCAGACGTGTCTGGAAGCAGGCCATGCAAAGAGCCTGGAATAGCTGCAGGCTGACGTGTTGATGGTTGGACTGAAAAGGTCGCCCGATAAAACAAGACAAAAGAGCAGGGCACCCCCACCCCAAAGGCTCCTGGAGAGCTGGAAAGGCTGAGCCAGCTGTGGAAGGGCCCCCCAGCAGCAGCCCCTGGCCAGGAGAGCAGTGGAACCTCCCTGAACAGGAGCAGCCTATCTCTAAATACTGGGGATCAGGAAGAAGGGGGGGGGGGCTTTTAGTCGGTGCCGTTTTAGAATCAGCCCCCCAGCCCCCATCAGAAGCAGCTGCTCCAGGCAAGGGCTTGGGAGGGATCCACTCCCTAGAGACTTAGGGGGGGGAGGGCCCCCTACCCTCCCGCCTAGCTCCTTCCAGGAGGAGGTCCACGTGGGGTCCGGAGCCCCTTGCAGGGGCCACCCTCAGCACAAGGCCCGCCTGCAGAGGGGGAGCCTCTTTTGGCGGAGAAGGACCCCGGGCGACCCCTTTCCCTGCTCTGCTCTCCCGCACAACTCCCCGAACGCTCCCTCGGGCCCATCTGGAGGGCGGGGAGGGCGCTCCGGGCTTCCCCGGAAAGGCCACGGCCCCCCTCCGACCCCGCTCCCCGGGAAGACCCCGCTGCGCGAGGGGAAGGGGCCGCTCAGGCGGAGCTGCGCAGGGGCTTCCCTCGCCGCTTCTGGCGCCGGGAAGGGAGCGGAGCCCAAGTCTTCGCTCGCAGCCGAGCGCGGGCGCCGATCCCGAACGCCGCCCTCCAACCGGGCTCCCCTCGCCGGAGTCCCGCCGCGTCCGGAGTGGCTGCTCCTCGGCCGCGAAGCCCCCCGCGCCCCCAGGCGGGACCCAGGACCCCCCGCCCCCGGTGCGCACGCTCCGCCCGCCCGCCCGGCACCCACCTCCGGTGGGGAGCTGAGCTGCGGCCGCGCCTGCCGGGACCCTCCGCTCCGCCGCTCCTCTGCTTCCCGCGGGGCTCTCGGGCTCCGCTAGACTTGCCGCCGCCGAGCCCCGCCCCGCCCGCAGGTAGCCGCGCTGCCCCCTGGGAGCTGCAGTCCGCGCGCCTCCCGCGCCAGAGCCCGCCCCCCGGCCAGGTGAGCCGACGGCTGGCGAGGGCGGCGCTGGGAAGGCGCTCCGCGGGGGCCGTCGCGGCTTCCGCCTGGGTGAGGGATCGGACACCGCCGCGGCCTCGGAAGGGACGCGAAGCGGAGGCGGCGCGGGGGGGGGGCGCTGGGGGGGGGGCGCGCACCTGGAGCGGGGATGGCGCCGCACTACAACTCCCGGCGGCCCCCGCGCTCCCCGCGTGACGCACATCTCTGGAATGCCCGCCCCGCCCCTCCTTTGCCCGCCGCCCCGCCTCGCCTTGCCCCAGAGCGGAGGGGGCGGCCTCTGCGCCAGTGCAGTGGTTGAGCGACTCCGCCCCCGCCGCCCCTCCCCGGTGCCCCCCCCCCGCCCCTTTTCCGATGCGGCCCCGAGGGCTGTAAGGGGGACGGGACTGAAGGCGGCGCTAGGGGGCAGCACTGCAGGATCCGCCGGGGGAGGGGGGGCGCGCTGGATTGAGGGGGGGTTTCAAATTGGTCTGTTAGCTGAATGGGTTTCGCCCCATCCGCGCCGTCGCCTTTGTCGCTGGGATGCCAAGTAAACCGAGTTACGTCCGATCCGCTAATTCCCGCCCTTCAAGTCCGAGGATTTTGGGCGTCTCTGCTTGCAACCCGGGCGGACATCCAGCCGTTTCTCTGAAGGGCGGCAGCCGCGCTGCAAGAGTACAGGGAGTCCTCGATTTACAACAGTTCATTTAGAGACCATTCAAAGTTACAGCGGCATTGAAGAAAGTGGCTTATGGCCGTTTTTCAGAGTTACGGCCTTTGCAGCAGCCCCTTGATCACAGGATCAAAATTCAGAGCCTCGGCAACTGGCTCATACTTATGACGGTTGCTGGGTGTCAGGGACACGTGGTGCCCTTTTGCGACCTTCTGATGAGCAAAGTCAATGGGGAATCCGGATTCATTTAACAACCATGTTACTAACTTCAACTGCAGTGATTCACTGAACGACTGCAGCAAGAAAGGCCATAACTTGGGACAAACCCATTTAACAACTGTCTCACTTAACAGAAATTTGGGCTCCATTGCAGTCGGAAGTCGAGGACTACCTGTACAATGTTCAAACATGCACCCGCCTTCTCATGTGAAAGCTTCAAAGCACATCAGTCAGGCCCCTCGGTGGAGCCATTTGAAACCCCCCGCTCAACCAGTGGTCTGTGTCACCCTCTGGAACAGAGTTCCCCAGCCAGAGCAGGGCTCCCCAAACGAATTCTGGGCAGTGGAAGCCCCATGTTTGGGCGGCTTCCAAGGACCCTGGAACTTCCAGAGCAGCCTTGGGGGGGGGGGGTTTCCCTCGGGAGGGAAGTCAAGGGAGGCCACCCACAAGATGCCTTCTCTTCACGGAGCAAGCTGCCCCTTTGCCAGGGGGGGAGCACGCCCTCCAATCGACTTGACAGGCAGGAAGGGGGGGGGGGCTTCCCCTCACATCTATTGCTTCTTGCCCTAAGCTCTTCCCCCAGGCAGGTCTTCCCTGGTGGGAGTCAGGGTGGCTCCGCCCTCCCCAGGGAAACTGAGTGGGGGTTTTGCGGTCAGAGCCACAAGGTGGGATCGCAAACTCCCTCCCAAGTACGTGAACTGGGGTCTGGGTTCGAGCCTCGCAGAGGGGAAGCATCAGGAGACCGATGTTGCTTAATAACTGGCAATCCTTACAGAACAGCGCCACCTGTTGTACACTGAGAGTAAAGCAAGGAAGCCGCATGCCTTTTACTCCGTTTATTCCAAGGCTCTAAAAATCGCGCAGATCCAGACGGGCTAAAAGACAGAATTCTGCATCCTTTCAAAGAAACTGAACGTTTTCCCCCCAGGTCCCCTGATGGGGAGAGATCAAATCTTAATTTTAAAAATTGTGTATTACAAGGAGAGTTTTACTAAAATCCATTAAAGCTGAGAGGATGGTGGGCTGCTCAAACTCGGCTTCCAGGTGGAAGAAAAAGGTGCAAGAAATTCAGGCTCCTGTGTTGAGTTGTTTGAAAAGGAAGCTGCACTCGGTCCTCAGTTCTGGCCTGGCTGGCTGGGAGTGATGTGTTTTGTAATTCAACAAATGTGGGGGAGGCCCATGGACACACAGCAACTTCTCCTCCCCTCTGCAGACCGGGGCCTTCCCTCCTCGAAGAGCCGATGGAGTCAAAGGCTGGTCAGATCAAGGGGAGTCTGTCTCTGGGCTCCCCTTGCGCTGGGGTCCTGCAAGTGGTGGGGAGAAGCGTTCAGCCCAAGCAGCCATCTGGGAGAAGCAGCTCTGAGACAGCCCCTGCCCTCCTGCCCCCAACGCCCTGAGCCAGGGGTTGCGCTAGAAGATCTCCAAGGTCCCTTACAACTCTGTTCAGCCCCACCCAAGTACCTTCTCCTCGGGGTGTGTGTGTGTGTGTGTGTGTCTGCTCAGTGGTCACAATGCAATGGCTAACTTTGGAAATCAAGAAGCTTCTATACCACTGATGATCACTAGAGGGAGACGCAGCTGGGCACCTGTCTTGGTCTCCTGCAGGGGGCAGAGAGCCAGTCGTTCTTTGCCCCCCTTCTCCCCCCCCCCAAAGCTGCTCTGTGCATCGTCATGCCAGTCAAGCCAGGTGGCGACATATGTTTGTGGAGAGGCTACCACCACAGCCAACCTGGACCTTCCCCAGCAGGCTTGGCCATTCGCAGGGGGCCATGCCATCAGAAGAGGAGCTTGGGGTCTGGGCCTATAAGGACCGGGCATCGTTCCTTGGGAAAGCTGCAGGGGCTGTGGGTCAGCCCCCGGAAGAGCCCAGCCCAGTCCTCTGCTCCAAAGGCCAGGAGTGCCATTCCTCTGCAGCCCAACACATCCAGCCACCCAAAGCCTTTTCCGTGCCCGTGGCAGATTGACCTCCATCTGTGCCAGGAGTGCCTGTTTCGCCCTGCCGGCGGTGCCCTTTTTCTCCTTGACCATCTCCCGTTTGCAGCCCCAGGGAAGGGCCCTGCTCTCGGCCTCTCCCTTCACAGGGACAGCAGGAAACCGAGTCCCCCTTTTCAAGGCCTTCCCCATGCAGAACCTGCCATCACCTGCAGCTGCAGCAGAGCAACCCCCCCCCCCCAAACCCTGCTCTGCCCTCCGGAAAGCTGGTGCAGAACCCAGGAAAACTTTTGAAGAAAGTTCCTGGCTGAATTTGGCCCAGCCGCCTCTCCTTCCACAGAGCAAAGCCGCCGAGGGACCCTGGCCCAGCTGTGAAGGGCGGAAGTAACTTCTGTCTCCTGCCACCCCTCCCCCACCCCTTTGTTCCCCAGGGTGCATAAAAAACTCTGGAGGGTCCTGCAGAGGTGACTTAACTCTCACCCATAGAAGAGGGTTGTGGATTCTCCAGCCATAGAAGTCACTTTCATTGGTTCCCCTGACTAGATAACAGATTTAGTCTATGGGTTTTCCCCCTTCTTTGGCTGAAAACTGCCTGGGAGGAGTCGATCCCAGGAAGACCCCCACAAAGGAGTCCCACGGTTTCTCACCTGGATGCAGAGGAGGATGGCAGCGGCTAGCAGGTACCCAACCATGGCCCGTCTCCTCCTGGCTTCACAGCTGCTCAGAAGAAGTGAGTGGGGGGTGAGATCAGAACTGGACAAATTTCAGATGGGGGGGGGTCAGATTTAATAGGACACGTGAGAGGCAGAAGCTGGCAGACAGCAGCAGGCATAGACCGGGCACGGCCTAGAAGCCTGGCAGAGCCTGGCAGTCGGTACCCATGGAGTCTGTTTTCTTGGAACATCAAGAGCAGCTCTGAGAGGCAAGAGAGGGGCCAGGCCAAAGACGGAGGAGAGGGAGCCGAGGGGAGAAGCAATGGGGCACAGCCTATAGGGAAGAAACACAGAGTGGAGCCTCTTGCACCACCCTCTGGCCAACCCTGGCACTTCAGGCTGCTGCCTGGGCCAGTAGGGGAAGAGGCAGGAGCCCTCGTAGCACAAGGGTGGCAATGGGGCGGCACCCATCTCCTGTTTGGTCCTGTGCGGCAAGGCCACATCATTACGCTTAGGCCAGATTCCTCTGCATTTGTATGGCTGCACATAAAACCTGGGCTGTGAACATAGGATGGGAACCACAAGGGGGGGGGGTGTCCCCCATGCACACATCACCACCAAGGAAGAAGGAACCCTGCAGAGGGGCAGCCCCCCTCCTCTGCCCCACCCACTGGAACAAGCCCTGGTGAGGGTCAGGGGGACAAGCAGACGTCGGTCTTGGGGGGTGGGGGTGGGGGCTATTGACCTCAGGAGGACCAGGCAAAAGGGCTGCAGGTCTGCCATTCTGCTCCTTTCCAGGAAACTTTGCTGACCTTGCCTAGTAAGAAGGATTAAACGTAGATTTTTATCCACTGCAGCACGGCTGTTTTTAATCTATTGTGGGAAGCAGGTTTAAGAGATACCATACAAATGATTCCAACAAATATAGGCATACCGCATATTTCAGTAGAAACTGTTAAAACAACTTTTAACAACGGCCCAGACTTAGCCAGGACTTTAGGATCTATGTAGTCGCAGCGCAGGCTCAGCGCGCAGCCACACACACACACACACACACACACACACACACACACCCGACAACAGGGCCAAATTCCCGAGGGCCTCGGATGGGGAGCTCCAAGCCCTGGCAGCCCTCGAGGGCAGCCGGAAGGGTCCAAACAGGCCAGGCAGGGCTTCGGGGGTGGAAACGCCGTCGCCTCGGGCGGGAGTCGGAGCAGGCGGAGGACAGAGTTGCAGGTTGCTTTGATCTACGAAGGGGGGGGAGACCCATCTTTGTGATGGACAAGAAAGTATCCCCCCCCCCGGAAAAGCTGCCTCGCGGGGTGTGGGTGTCTGTTTGCGGGTGCCGGGAAGTTGCTACTTGCCTTCAGTCGGGGCCGAGTTCAGCTGCCGCTCTGCCCCCTCGGTTCAGCCGGCCGCATTTAGGCTCCTGGGTGGGGTGGGGCGCCCCCGGGGCCTTTGACGCCACCTGAGCTCGCTTAAGCCCACGCGGGGCTTTAAAGCAAACGCCGCGTGATGGAAGTGGCACGTGTTGTCCGCTCGCTCCTTCTCTTCGCGCACTGGAGCCGACCTCCCAACTGCGCCCGGGCCCCCTCACCTCACGGACCCCTTAAGGTGGGAAGCAGCCGGTGAGGTCCTACGGCAGGGGTGTCCAACCTTGGAACTCTAGGACTTCTGGACTTCCACTCCCAGAAGCTGCCTGGGGAATTCTGGGAGTCAAAGACCACAAGTCTTAAAGTTTCCAAGTTGGACACCCATAGTCTACAGATCATCCCTACAGATGAGGGAGGACACACGCTGGATCTCATTTTTGTCTCTGGCCAGTTGAGTAGTGATCTCGGAACCGGGGATTTAGTCATCTCACCCTTGTCATGGACAGATCACTCTCTCCTCCGTCTGGACTTTCCAATCGCCTCACCCCACCGCGGGGAGGCGGAACCGGAGATACCTAGATGGTTCCGCCCCAGGCATCTGATGGATCCCGAAAGGTTCCAGATGGAGCTTGGGCCAGTACACGACTGAGGACTTAGTGGCCGCATAGCATAATGCGGCCATGGGGGCCTTGGATCGTGTCGCGCCTTTGCGGCCTCTCACGCGGCATCAACTCACCCAGGCTCCTTGGTTTTCCGAGGAGCTGAGGGAGATGAAACGCCGCAAGAGATGCCTAGAGAGTAGATGGAGATCCTCTCGGTCCGAATCTGATCGAGCACTGGTAAGAGCCCATTTGAGGACTTACCTAGTGGCGATAAGGGTGGCCAAACGTGAGTATTGTGCCACCCTTATCGCGTCCGCAGATAACCGCCCTGAGGCCCTGTTTGGGGTAACCCGCTCCCTCCTTCATCAGAGGCCGCGGGAAGCCCCGTTACAGGGCTGAGCAGAGGAATTTGGAGAATATCTGCTGGATAAAATCCCTCAGATTCGGAGCGAGTTGCCCCCCACTGATAGTAGTCTAGAGGAATCATCCGATGCAGGAGACTATTTTATGGGAGGATTTTGACTTTGTTACTGCCGACGATATGGACAGGTTGTTGAGGAGACTAAAGGCCACCACATGTTTATTGGACCCGTGTCCCTCCTGGCTTGTACTGGCATCCTGGGAGGTTACACGAGGCTGGCTCCAGAATATAGTGAACGCTTCTTTGAGTGAGGGGTTCTTGCCTACCGCCCTGAAAGAGGCGGTGGTGAGACCCCTCCTCAAGAAGCCTTCCCTGGACCCAGCATTATTGATAAGTTACCGTCCGGTCTCCAACCTTCACTTCTTAGCAAAGGTTGTAGAGAGTGTGGTGGCACAGCAGTTTCCTTGCCACCTGGAGGAAATTGACTATCTAGACCCGCGCCAGTCCGGCTTCCGACCCGGTCACAGCACCGAGACAGCATTGGTCGCGTTGGTGGATGATCTCTGGAGGGCTCGGGATAGAGGTTGTTCCTCTATCCTGGTCCTGTTAGATCTCTCAGCGGCTTTCGATACCATCGACCATGGTATCCTATTGCGCCGACTGGGGAGGTTGGGGGTGGGAGGCACCGTTCTACGGTGGTTCTCCTCCTATCTCTCTGGTCGATCGCAATTCGTGTTGACAGAAGGGCAGAGGTCGACTTCTAGACCCCTTATATGCGGGGTGCCGCAGGGGTCGGTCCTCTCGCCACTCCTGTTCAACACGTATATGAAGCCACTGGGCGAGATCATCCGTGGTTTTGGGGTAGAGTACCATCTGTACGCTGACAACACTCAGCTGTACATCTCTACCCCAAACCACCCCAACGATGCCGTTGAGATGATGTCCCGGTGTTTGGAGGCCGTACGGATCTGGATGGGCAGTAACAAACTCAAACTCAACCCGTCCAAGACCGAGTGGCTGTGGTTCCCGGCATCCCGGTTTAGCCAGATGACACCATCACTGGCCATGGGGGGCGAAATATGGGCCCCCATGGAGGGGGTGTGCAATTTAGGAGTCCTCCTGGATTCCCGGCTGTCCCTGGAGGACCATGTGACAGCCGTGGCCAGGGGGGCGTTTTACCAGGTTCGCCTGGTCTGCCAATTGTGCCCCTTATTTGACCGGGATGCCCTCCGCACAGTCACTCAAGCACTTGTGACATCCCGTCTGGACTACTGCAACGCTCTCTACATGGGGCTCCCCTTGAGATGCACTCGGAGATTGCAGTTGGTTCAGAATGCGGCCGCGCGGGTGGTTATGGGAGCCTCAAGGCAATCCCATGTAACACCTCTCCTGCGTGAGCTGCACTGGCTACCTGTGACCTTTCGGGTGCGTTACAAGGTTTTGATGACCATCTCCAAGG
Organism: Rhabdophis nuchalis; assembly: GCA_039707465.1. NCBI lineage: Eukaryota > Metazoa > Chordata > Lepidosauria > Squamata > Natricidae > Rhabdophis > Rhabdophis nuchalis. The sequence continues at coordinate 600,354 of CM077654.1, forward strand.
TGCTCCATGGCTCGGGGCCTAGCTACTTACGAGACCGTCTGCTGCCCCATACGTCCCTACGACCGATCCACTCCCACGGAGAGGGTCTTCTCCAGGTACCATCGGCCGGGCAATGCCGGTTGGCGACACCCAGGGGAAGGGACTTCTCTGTGGTGGGCCCAACCCTCTGGAACAACCTACCTCCCGAACTCCGTGTCATTTCGGACATCCGCCTGTTCCGCCAGCATTTGAAAATGCACTTTTTTCACCTAGCCGGTCTGGCATGAGCTGCTCGACACCGTTGTGACTTTTAGTGAACCAAAGTTTTAATTAGGGGTTTTAAATTCTGATTTTAGCGCAGGGTTTGATTTAATATAGTTTTAGAGTTTGGTATGTTTGTATATTTGTATATTGGTATTTTAATTTCCCTGTGCGCCGCCCTGGGTCCCTTTGTGGGAGATGGGTGAGGGTTATAAATCTGAAATAAATAAAAAATAAATAAATAAATAAAATAAAAACTGCAGAAGTCGAAGCGGGGGAGGGGAGGACGCCATGGGCAGAGAGGGCAAAGGCAGGACAGCTGACCATCTGACATTGCCTGGAAAGATGGAAGACCAGAACTCAGCCAGCTGCTTCTCCATCTGACCTTTGCACCAGCCCTGGGAAGCCCATCAGCTGTTGGGGTTTGGGGGGGGGGGAGACGTGTGTGTCTCCCCCATATGTTGGTCTTGATTTCCCAGCCCTGGTCATTCTGCCTTCCTTTCTAAACAATCAAAAAAGTGACCAATGGCCATTTTGCACCCCGAGGACAGTTGCAGAATCTCCATGACCACGTGATTTGCATTCGGATGCTTAACAACTGACTCCCATTTGTGACGGGTCAGGTTGCAACTTTCTGCCAAGCAAAGTCAATGGGGAAGCCAGATTCACTTAACAACCATGCTAGTAATTTAAGAACTGCAGTGATTTACTTCCCAAATTTTGGGCTAATTGTGGTCGTAAGTTGAGGACTATACTATAAGGATGTTCACACACACACACACACACACACACACGGAAGAGTCCTTGTCCTGGGCATTCTGCTTGGTGGGAATCGAGATTTCCCCAGCGCTGCCCCTTCTCTACAGACCCCTGCCCGTCTTGGAAGCGACCCATACCCTCCGCTCGCTCCCCTTCATTGCTTGCTGCACGCTGGAGCACTTGGGGGAGGGGGGGCTGGGCTGCCCATTCCGGCTTCCAAAGGGCCGCTTTGCAAAGCGCCTTCCCTCCGCCGGTTTCTCCAAAAGGCTCGGACTGCATCACCCACAGCCAGCCGTGCACTCCCATGCTCGGAAGGCCAGGCCTCCGGGGAGGCGGGCGGACGGTAGTTCACACGACACTGACTGGAGGGAGGAGACCCGAGTTTGCCTCGCTCTCCGGCCGCCTGACAAGTAAAGAGCGCCGTAGCCGCGAAACGTGGGCGCCTGACGGGAAAGGGTGCGAAGCGAGGCCGGGCCCTGTCCGTCGGCCGGCCTCCGGGTAGACTGCCTCTACCCAAGGAGGCTCTGTGCGGCATGACGCGGCTGACGTTCCTGGCGCTGCTTTTTTTAGCTTCCCGGACCAGCTGGGCGACGGGCACCGACGCCACCAGCCCCTCCTCGGCCGAGGCCGGCTTTTACCTCACCGGTGACTCATCCGAGACCGGGAGGCGTGTTCTCCGCGTCACTTGTGAGTGTACCCGACGGGGCGGGGGGGGGCGGAGAGACGTGCGCGCCTCCACGCTGAGATGCGCGTGAAGCCGGTACGCGGCCGGGCGGCGCAAGGCAGGAGGGGCGGCTCAATGCCGTCAGCCGCGGTGGCGGCGGCGGGCTCGGTCCGGCGGGCTTCCCGGGCGAGCGCGCGCGCCAGGCGCAGGGCTATGAATAGCGCGGTTGACGCGCGACGCGCAAGAGGGAGCAGCGCCCTATTTTTAGAGCCGCCGCGCCAGAAATAGCATCCTCGGGAGCCGCAGCGCGGCCGGGATGACGCGGGCGCCGGCGCAGCGGCTGAATCAGAGGCCGGCGGGGCTCAGGCGGCCCGGAACGGCCCGGCAGCCTCTGCCCCCCGCGGGTCGGGGCTAGCGAGCGCCCCACAACCGGAGCGGAACCCCGGGACCCTCGACCCGAAGATCCGCCGCCTTCCGCGAGGAGGACTCGCTCCTTCCCCGGCGAGCCCTCGGCAACCGCGCGGCCGGAGGGAAGAGGGGCTTGCGCGCTTTGTCCGAGGGCTCAGCCGCCCTTCTGCAGCCGCTCCGACCGGAGCCGACGTCTCCGCCAGAGGACGCCCCAGGCCCGCGCTCCTCCGACCCAGCTGAACGCCCGAAGGAATGCACAGCGCCTTCCGGAGAGTGGCCGAGGTCAGCCCATATGTGGCTGCTGACTGGTCGGTGGGAGAAGGCTCCTGCGGGAATTCCGAGCCCCTCAGCCCCAGGACACGGGAAGTGTTGCAAAAGTGGGCTGATGGGCCTCTGGCAGGGAAGAGCACAACTCTTAGGAATGGCAGCTTTTGAAGCACCCACACAACCCACAGTGTCCTCCAAACCTCACTGCCTGCCCTGAAGCAGCCTCCTGCTACCAAACACCTCCCTCGACCAGTCTGCTCCCACAGAGAGGGCCTCCTCAGGGTGCCTTTGGCTAAACAATGTCAGCTGGCGACCCCCAGGGGGAGAGCCTTCTCTGTGGCAGCCCCCACCCTCTGGAATGACCTCCCCCCTGACCTAGGGACGATCACCGACCTGCGCCTCTTCCGTCGGCCTTGAAGACCTATCTATTTCGTGCGGCCGGCCTGGCGTAGTTTTTAATTTGTTTTAGCAGGGGTTTTAATAGGGGTTTTATGACAGGCCAATTATTTAATGTATTTTTAATGTATTTTATGTTTTATATTGTCGATTTTACCTGCCTGTACGCCGCCCTGAGTCCCAGTAGGGAGAAGGTGCGGTATATAAATTTAATAAATACAAATACAAAATACAAATACAAACAGGAAGCCTCAAGGAACATCGAGCCTTCCCTTCCCCACCATCCGGTCAGAGCTGAAGAAGCTTCTTGGATCAGAAGCAAAACATTTTCAAAGAAAAAACAAAGTCCAGTTGCCTCCCGAAAAAGCCTCTTTGGGATCTGAATAGAAAGGGTTTTGGGGGGAAGTTCTGATACCCAGAGAGACAGAACCAGGTGGCCCCTTTGCAGGCAGCATACCCCCTGCCCCAAATGTCAGTTGGCTGCCAGCTAATTCCTCCAGCCGAGCCTCTTCCATCTTCTCTATCCTGGGTGACCTGGGTCTCCAACTGGCCCCATCGATGCCGTTGCAGGTCTGGCTGAGGACAAAGCTGCACACACACACACACACACACACTGGCTGCTTCCCTGAGCCTGCCAGCACCTCTGAGCAGCACACGCAACCCTCAGGGCCCAGCGCCCCCTCCTGGGAGTAGAAGACCCACCCTGCATGAAGATGAATTCACTCTTTTGCCCCCTCTTTCGTAGCAGATCTGCTTCCTTTGGGGACTCAGGAAGAAATCCAGCCACAGCTCTGGAAAATGGAACCTTCCTGGTTGGGGAGGGACGAAAGAGCCCTTCTTGCAGGACCCGGAAGGGAAAGGGGGAGAGAGAGCAGGAGGGTGGGTGCTCTTCTGAATGTCCGGAAGGCACAGCTCTTGCTAATTGGGGTGTCTGGAGGGGCCTCCTTGGAAGGACTAGGCTACAATCCGGGGGGGGGGGCAGTGCCAGCCTCCTGTCAGCTCTGAAATCTTCTTTTCAAAACCATACCTGGGTATGTGGTGTGGCTGGAATTTTGCTGTTCTATTGCTCCCTTTTCCCTGTTTTTTGCCTTTTTTTCTGAAAAGGGACTTTAGTTGCCTATTTGCTCTTTTTCTGCAACTTTTTGGCTGCACAGTATCTTCCTCCTTCCTTAAAGAGACACTGCAGGACGGCTGGAAACTTTGAGATAACGCACAAGGAGACCAAGGGATGCCGATTTGCAATTGCTTGTAAACTTCCCCATTCCTGCAGCCCATCCAGAGACACTCCCAGGCAGTGCCAGGCTGAGGCCAGGTGGCTCTCCACGGAGTCTCCTTCCCTGCGCTGCAGCTTTGCGATCATGACAGGCAGGTAAAGGTTTCCCCTTTCCAGCCATGCCCAACCCTGGGGGAAGGTTGCTTATCTCTGGTTCCTGACTGAGGGAGCCAGCATTGTCTGAAGACACTTTCCATGGTCATGTCGCCAGCATGCCTGTACTCTGAGGCACGTGGCACCCATTTATCCACTTGAACTGCTAGGTGGGCAGGAGCTGGAGCAAGGCACAGGAGCTCGTCTCATAGCGTGGCACTCAGGTCTCGAACCTGGGCTGTCAGCTCTCCAGCTGACAGTTCTTTAACCACTGAGGCATGGCGCCCCCCAAAGATGCAGGCTTGGCATTATGTAAATGGCCTTGGCACCATGCAGGAATCCCAGAGAGCATAGGAGGCAGAAAGGCAGAAAGAGGAAGCTGTAGGACAGGCATGGAAATGGGCAGGGTTGCCCCAAGGGGAAGGGTGTGTACTAAGCAGCATTTTGACCCTGGGCAGGAAAAGAACCAGGGTCAAGGAGGAAAAACAGCTGTAAGGCCCACTGAGGCAGGAAAGGCAGAACAGGGTGCTATGTTGTGGAGATTGTGTCTGCCGTGCAACAATTTATTATTCTATTTTTTTTATTTAACACAATTTTTAAATTGCCCAATAGCAGAAGGTATCTGAGTTGCTTATTCTAAACACACCAAGAAAACAACAAGACATCAGCTGAAATATACTAACATCATCAAAATAAAGTACAACCTCGGAAAAGACCACCATCTCCCACATGAAAGCTCTAAAATGTTTCTATCGTACCCTATATACCCTTACCCTTAAAAAATTGTAAAACCAATAAAACTTTAAAAAAAATAAAGTACAACTTTGACCATAGTGAGACAGATGTCAAACTCTAAAGTAGACCTGCCCAGCCCGCAGTCCAACAACTGGCACGTGGCCCTGGACAATTAGTAATGTGGCCCGACAAGATAATAAAAAGTATTAAAAAATAAAAGAAGTTTGTTAGTTATATACACTCTATATCTTTTATCTGCAGCCCAAGACAATTCTTCTTCACTCGATGCGGCTTAGGTAAGCCAAAAGGTTGGACAACCACAATCTAAAGCAATACCACTAGAATAAATGGAAAAAAACTTGGGTTATATATGTTGATGGCAGCAAAATCACTTTATGCACAAAAATGGAAGATCACTTCCCACAATGGAGGAACGGCTGCAAAAGTTGATAGAGTTAGCAGAGATGGTGAATCCGATGGCTTTGATTAAAAAAAAAAAACATAACTACTTTTGTTTCTACTTGGTAGCCACTTCTTGGACTTTGTGCTTGAGGTGGGGGGAAAAATGAAAGTTTGATTTTGGGTTTGACCAAATAGCTACATTTGTTATTATTATGCAAAAGTAAAAAGTTGAGATTTGATGTTTATTATCTTATTCGACTACACCAAAGGGAGTTGGAAGCCAACAGCTTTTCTTTATTTTGTCCCTTCTCCCTCCCGTTTTTCCTATCATTTTTTTTTGTATTTTATATTATAAACTAATAAAAATAAATAAGGCAATACCACTAAGTTTTCCCTGGTGCCGAAATGATGCAATTTGGACACTAGAGGAGCCTCTTTGGGGAGGGGATTCCAGGAGCCCCCCCCCCATTTTACTGAATAAAATCTGACTAAACTCCTCCTGAGATCTACTTGCCCCTTTGCTTTCTCCCTCTGCCCCCCCACCCATTCTCAGCCCGGAGGCCCCATTTTCTCAGGAGCAAAACATGCGTCTCTTAGCAACACATTTTGGCTTCCAATTCTGGCTGTTGTTGTTTACCGAGGCCAGAGGCCAAATTCTTCTGGACGGGGGCCAGAGCCCAGTGGGGGAAAGCTGGGATGCCGCTGCCAGCAGTTCCTGGCACGCAAGGCAGGCGGGGAATGTTGGAGTGTGCAGTGCCTGCAGTCCCCTTTCACACACAGAAAGCTGGGCTGCGTTGCTTCCCTGACACACTTACCCAGAGAAGGAGTCCTGTTCCTGCCCCCCCTTCTCTCTCACACACACAGGTGAGCCAGCTTGCTCCCCTGGACTGAGCGTCGTGTGCTGCGATCGGAAGGTTGTGTGAAGAGCCAATTCAATCCAATTCATGGGGCAATTTTGGTCTTGCTGAAAAAAGGGCCACTTTTCAGTTTAGAGATCCCCACTGCCAGATCAAACTCCAAACCCTAAACAGGGGAGGCACAATCTGGGCTGGCAGCATCTCCTTGGTCTTAGTCCAGCACGGCTGCCCTGAATCTACTGGCTGGAAGGTCTGCTTAACCTCTCGGGCAGTGTTTCTCTCCACCTTGGCAGTTTCAAGAGGAGTGGACTTCAACTCTCAGAATTCCCTGGCCAGCAAAGCAAAGCTGGCTGGGGAAATTCTGGGAGTTATAAGTCCACACCTCCTCAAGCTGCCAAGGTTGAGAAACAGGGTTCTGGGTTCAAAACACGGAACAGTCATCCTCAGCCATGGAAGCTCAGAGGTAGCCTTGGGTCAGAGCAACCCACCCACGCAGATGTGAACAAAAATCAGAGAACGGAGTCTACAATACAAGGGTTTGAGCTCCAGAAGGAAAAGCAAGCCAGGTAGCTAACAAGGGATTGTATATTTGGGGCAAATTTTCATTTTTAATGTAACAAGACTGGAAAGCCATGAAAATCATGAGGTGCAAGCACATTATTAAATGCAATCAGAGCACCTTTTTGTCCTGACCCCCATGCTGCCCCACACCCAAGAACGGTGGGCTCTTAAGACACGCAGCCCCTTTGCCATGTGTCCTGCTGCTTGCTCCCTCCTCCTTTTGGCCAGGGGGTTCTGGAAAAGATGGGGGGGGGCACAACTCACTGCTGAAGGTCTTCCATCCAGCTAGAGTCACCCCTCCCCCCACTTTTCTTGTGCATTTTTTGGGGGCTGGGGGAATTTTTTCTTTGCATTGGGTTGGCCTTCCCTGTGGACAGATCGTTCTGCTTCAAAATGACTTTAAAAATTCTCCATTTTTTTCACCTTCAGGAAAAGTGCAGGTAGTCCTCCACTTACGACCACAATTGAGCCCAAAATGTATGTGGCTAAGAGAGACATTTGCCAAGTTGAGTTTTGCCCATTTTATGACCTTTCTTGGCGCAGTTGTTAAGTGAATCACTACAGTTCTTAAGTTAGTAACACTGTTGTTAAGTGAACCTGGCTTCCCCATTGACTTTGCTCGTTAAAAGGTCGCAAAGGGGGATCATGGGACCCCGGGAGGCTGCAACCGTCATAAATATGAACGCGTGGTCACGCATCTGAATTTGACCCTGTGGCTGTGGAGAGAGCGCAAAGGTCACTTTTTGCAATGCCCTGTATCCTTATCACCTGTTGCCACGGCAGAGCCATGGGAAGGCTAAGCCTTGGGCATACAACGTTTCCTAAGCACTTATTTTCTCCCCTATTGCCCTGCTCTCTGTCCCCTGGGGCTGCGGGGTCTTCCAGCTGGGGAGACTCCACTCCTCAGGATGCTCAGCCCCAGCCCCGATTCCACGGGAGGCGCCCAGAGCAGCTGGCAGAGGCCACGGAGCCCCCAGAGCAGCGGTGGGGAGGGGGGGATCTGGGGCTGGAGCCTTCCGCTCACAGCCTCCTCGGCAGCCGCAGTCCACGGGCCGAGTCAGCGCAAGGCACAACCGTGGAAGAAGACGCGCAGCGATGCCGCCTCCGCAGGCAGACACTTCGGCCGCTGCTTGCCGTCTGGGCGGGGGGGGGGGGCGCTTCCGCAGAAGGCTGCCCTTCGGGGCGGTCCCAGGGCCGAAAAGGGGGGGGGTAGAAACGCCGTTCCCCCACGGAGGGCACCATGGGCCATGTAGTCATCACGGCAGAAGGAGCCCGGACGGGGCCGCGAGTCCGGCCAGCCGATGCCGGACCTTCGCCTCAAAGCAACGGGAGGCCCAGAGGCCTTCGGCGGGGCAGAGCCGGAGCGGCAGCGCTGCCTGGAAAGCTCCCCGCGTCTCAGCGGAAAACAGGCCGAGGGGGCCGGCGGGGCCCTTCCCACGCGGGTGCCCCCCCCCCCCGCCTCGGTTCTCACGCCCGGGAAGGGGCCGAAAGGGAGCAGCCGCCACAAGCCCCGCCTGCCTCTGGCTCCGCCCCTCAGGAGGCTGGCCCGCCCCCTTCAGGCGGTTGTCGGAGCAGCGGCGCCGTTGCCTGGAAACGTCAACAAACGAAGAGTGACGTTAGAGGAGAATGGAACGTTGTTGCCGCGCAACGGCGGGTTGTTTGTTCTCTTCGGCCGGCCGCGTGGTCGTCGGAGACGCGCCGGAGACCCTTCCGCGGACCACGAGGCCCCTCGCGCGCCCCACGCCTTGGACTACAAAGCCCATGGCACGCTCTCTGCCCCTCCCGGGATTTCTGCCCCCGCCCCCCCGGCGGAGGCTCGATCCGGCTAGCCGGCCATCCAGACTCCGTGGCCGTTTTCCCCTGCTCCTTCCCGGAGGGCTGGGCTGCCTTCGTTGCGCTGCCGAACGACGGAGAAGCAAGAAAGACGAACCTCGTTTAAGGGACGGAAGGAGGATCCCGGGAGAGCATCCAGACTGGAGCCCAGGCACGACTCCCCCCTCCCCCACTGCGCCGCCCCCGGTCCGCCCCCAGACGCCCCCTAACCTGCCCCACCCGGCCCCCAAAGGACGCCCCCCAGCACCACTGGAAATCTCTGGGTGGGCTGGGGGCCTCCCTCCCTCCTTCTCCCTCTCTCTCTGTCGCTCCATCTCTCTGGTTTTTAAAGCTGCCCATGGCAGAATCTGAGGCTGGTGTACAAATAAAATTTATTATTTGGAAATCTTACCTCTACCCCTACCCCCACCCAGAGTGGGTTTCTCTGAGGCCCCTTCCTTCCTACTCTAAAGGCCATCCTATTGCATCCAGCCTTCCCAGAGCCCCCTCCCCTCCCTCCACAGGCAGGTTAAACTGGTATGGGGGGGAGGCAGTTGTTGCTGATGTGAGGGTTGTTTCCAAGGGCCCAGCCAATTCCGTCCTGTCCCACTATCACAGCCCACACACACACACACGTACACACATGTTACTGCCTGCTGCCAAAGTTTTCCTTCCAGCTCATGTGACAGGCAGAAGCCGGAGAAACATGTGTGTTTTTATTTCAGCTGGAAAGGAAGGAGGGGGATTCTGAGACACAATGTGCAGCCAAAAACGGAGTGGTTGAATGCTTGCACATCTCTCACAGCACGGGAAGGTCCTGGGCAGCCCAAGCACAGGCCACAAGAGGGGAGGGGCAGAGAGGAGGCATCAGGCTGACCAGTGAACGGATTGGGGTGGGTGGGTGATGGGGGCTCCTGTTTAGATTCCCAAAAGGACTTTAACACTTTCCAAAGGTCGGCAGGCTAAGATAAGTTAAAAGTGCTCACAAGGCATCGCTAATACTTAGAATAGAGCAATAGGGCTGGAAGGGACTTTGGAGGTCCTCTAGTCCAGCCCCCTGGTCAAGCAGGAGACGCAATACCATTTCAGACAAGTGGCTGTCCAGTCACTTCTGGAAAGCTTCCAGTGGTGGAGCCCCTGCAACTTCTGGTGGGAAGCCGTTCCACTGGTTAATTGTTCTCCTTGTTTCTCCTCAGTTCCAGGTTGCGTCTCGCCTTGATTAGTTTCCACCTGTTGCTTTTTGTCCTCCCTTCAGGGGGTTTGGAGAATAGACTTCTTTGGGGCAGCCCCTCAGATATTGGAAGATGCTCTCCTGTCTCCTCTGATCCTTCTTTTCTCTAGACTACCCAGTTCCTGCCTCCAGCCCCCCCCCCCCTCATTTACTACCAGCCCTCCCGTTTGAGAGGACAGGACAGGACAACTCACACTGAACTCAATGGAATGTTTTCCTTGGAAATCCTGCAAAACATTTTTTTATCATTTTTGCTTTGCAAGACTGTGCAGCTTTTAAATTGGAAGCATGCAGGCAGGAACCTGCCTTTCTGAAAAACAACAGGACTTTCAAAAGGCTTTATTAAAAATTAAGGATGAAAGCAAGGTTCATCTGGCATTGCCTCTTGGTTTAACCTCAGGGCCAGGTGGAGCTTGGCACAGCCAAAGGTAGGCAGGCTCACGGCAGTGGAAGGAGCTCGGCACCCACGTGTGAGATGGATGGGTCTGTTTCCCCCACAGCACCCTGCGTGGGGAAAGGAATTGCTTTCGTATCTGCTCCTTCAGGAACCTGAGGGCCTCTCTAAGAGGGAGACGCTGACTTCAGCCACTGGCCCCCAAAGCTGGCTGGGTGAACTCGGGTCAGTCCCTCCCTCTCGGCCCCACCCACCTCACAGGGTTGTTGTGGTGGGGAAAATAAGAGCAGGAAGGTGTGTTGGACTTGGGGGTGCTCTTGGAGGTTTTAAGAAGAAGACAGCCACTTGTCCGGAATGGTAGAGGGTCTCCTGCTCCAAGATGGACTATAGGACCTCCAAGGTCCCTTCCAACTCTGGTACTCCGTTCTGCTCTGTGAGTCTTAGCTCACCTGTTTGGAACCCGCCATTAAACCTTGCGAAATAAGGGCACTAGCACACACTTTCCTCCTCTCTCTCTCCCCTCAGTGTGGAGGAGGGCAGGCGAGGGGGGGCACTCTAGTCAACTCTGCCCACTCCTCCGCAGAGCTAGGCTCAGCCCAAAGCATGACTCAGCCCCCTGACATGCCTGCCACGTTCCTGGCCAGTGACATCAAAGTGCTGTGTCAGACCCTGGGTTGGGGTTCCACCTCCTCCCCAGCCAGCCAGACCAGCCAAAACGCCTCTTGCTCGCTCGCTCGCGGCTGACTTTCTCAGAAAACAGCCGGTCTCTGAACTTGAGGCTCTTGGAGACCTCAAAGCCCCCCCCCCCTTGGCATGGGGTGTCTGTCACCGGCACAGTCAGCCCTGAGAAAGCTCCACCCCCCTCTGCCTTCTGGCCCATGGTCAGCTGGTCTGTAGCAGGGAACCTGTGACCAAGCGGAGGCACCCCAAAGAAAGGGGCAGAAGGGTTAGAGACGGCTGTAGGAGGATAGTTTGCTTTGAATCACATTGGGGGTGGGGCAGTTGTAGAATATGTGCAAAGCTAGAGATTTGTGCACCTGTGTCGGTTTGGCTTTGCAAAGCACGCTGGAAGGTTCCGTGCCCCGTGTCTTTGTTGCAAGAACCCTGCAGGTTAAGGAACCAAACTTCACTTCCTGCTAGTGGTGAACACCGCAGACAAGGCTGTTTCTGTCCTCTGAGTCTGCAGTGGGGTCTCCTCAGCCGCCTCCTCAACGGCCATTACTCATCAGGGGACATGCTGAGGTGGTTGGGCATCCTTGCCAGAGGATGAATCAAGATGTCCAGACCAGCATCGGACCCACTTCTGGCTTCTGACCTTCTGCTCTGGAGCCTCTGACTGTACAGGTGGAATTGGGGTTGTGGTACCCACCTGGTGTGTGTGCGGGGGAGGGGAATACACACACTTCACAGCACAACGAAGTGACAAGGAGAGGCGATAAAGTAGCTGGCTGACCAGGGGGGTCTGCATCAGCAGCTGGTGAAGCCTGGAGGACAGCCGGTAAAGTCACTGGCAGCATGACATTAATGGGGTGGGTGGGCTTTGTTCACATGGCCATGGCTGCCATTTTCAACTAGTTTACATGTATACACACCCCAGCACGCCCCTGTGGCTGGCCTTGATTGATCGAGATCTAAAGGGTCAGATCTGGTTAGTAGTGGGATGGTTGCAAAGAATACTGCAGGGGTGTCCAGCCAGGGCAACTCTCAGACCCGTGGACTTCAATTTCAGCAGAGCTGGCTGGGGAATTCTGGGAGTTGAAGTCCACGGGTCTTAAAGTTGCCCTGGCCGGACACCCCTGCTGTGGATAGTAGGCTTGAAAACACATTAGGAAGACATCCCGACATCCCGGGGATTTTTAGTCAATGGTTTTAGTCAATGGTTTTTAGCACAGGAATTAATTTAATCTGTTTTTACATTGGTATGTATTTTGTATATTTATTGTTTTTATTTCCCCTGTGCACCGCCCCGAGTCCCTGTGGGGAGAGGGAGCGGTTAATAAATTTAACTATTATTATTATTATTATTATTATTATCCCTTTTATAATGGGACATCCAGCAATGCCGTTTCTATGACTAAAAGTTTTGATATTTTAAAGTGGCCCCACAGCAGTCTGTTCTAAGAAGTTCACGCTGCACACTACACAACAGATACGCTCACTTGTGGCTTAGCCACAGCTCAAAAGAGGATGCTGAGAACCTGGAAAACATGCAAGGAAGAGCAGCAAGGACGCGGCAGGGCCTGGAGGCGAGATGTGCAGAGTGGAGCGCGTTTCTTTAAGGAAGGCTAAACAGCGTCTCTCTCAGAGGAAGACGGAGGGATATGTCCTCATCCTGATATGGCACCTGGAGGCAGGCCAGGTGGAAGCTTTGCAGACTTGAATGGAGGAGCAATTCCCTGACTGGGAGGGGCGCTTCTGAAGTTGAGGCAGCTCTATCACTGGAGTTTTTAAAAGGAAAGTTGCCAGCCGTTTGTCCCTGGTGGGCTAAGGATTCCTACATGAGGCTGGATCGGATTCCCCCCAAATATCCTCCAAACCAGTGGTGAAATTCAAATTTATTTTACTACCGGTTCTGTGGGCGTGGCTTGGTGGGCGTGGCAGGGGAAGGATACTGCAAAATCCCCATTCCCTCCCCACTCGGGGGCTATTTGCCAGTTCTCCGAACTACTCAAAATTTCCGCTACCGGATCTCCAGAAGCTCTCAGAACATGATGAATTTTAGCCTGTTCCAAACCCAGGATTCTATGAGCCACTGCATATAGGCCAGTTCTCCCCAGCGTGGAACCCACGTGGACTACAACTCCCAGATGCCCAGCTGCAGTGGCTAAATTTGTACCCAGGTAGGAAAAACTGACCATCCTGATGTGAGGCCCTGAACCCCTTTCAAGGCACCAGGTGCCGTGTCCCGCCAGACTTAGGTGTGAGTGCCCAAGAGCACTTTCTGCAAACCTGATGCTCCACTCGAAAGACTTTGCAAAGCAGGGGCACCTAGGTTTTCCCTCCAGTGGGGGCCTTTGGTCAGACAGCAGACGGGGGGTGGCAGGACAGGGCAAGAACCAGAATAGCCCAGCCTGGCCCGTCTGGTTGCTGGTGGGGCAGGGGCTATATTTGGTCACCGGGCAAAATGTCCAGGTCTCACTTTGTCATTATTTGTGTCTGGCCCGCAGCTGGCTGGGCCTTGTGTGAACTGCCAGAGGCCCTTGTGCTTTATTCCTTCTGTGGTTATGAGCCAGGCTGGGTGGAATGTAAACAAGCGGCCGAGTTAGAAAGTTTCTTGTCGCTGGGAACAAACGCCGCTCACACCCAGCCCCAGCCGAAACCGGAAGAAGCTGTACACCAGAGTCTAAGGATGCCTTATTTTTAAAATGCCAGCTGCCCTGAAAAATAAACTCTGTACATGTTTGATAATAGCTGTGTCCTAAATGAGCCGTTCCCTCTGGCCTACTTTTCTACCCACCTCAGATGTCAGAGGGAAGAGCACAAATTTTGGGCACATTCCTCCCCAGATCCCCAAAGCCCACGCTCAAAGGTGCCAGGATGGGGGAAGTGGCAAAGGAAAGCACTCTGTGTATGCCTAGGAGAACCTGCTATTCTTTAATATTTCCTCCAGGACCCCGGCAGATGCCTTGTGGAAGGAAGACTGTCAGAAGTCTGGACTCAGCCAGTCTGAACCCCGAGGGGAGACCCGAAGAGCAACTTTCCAGATTCACCCAGGAGTAATTCCCCACCCCCACTCCACCCCGCGTCTCCCTCTTAACCTCTGGGATTACACATTAATCAGCTGCTCAGAGGAAACAGTTCTTGATCTAAACAGCCAACAACCTGCCCCCTGACCTCCGCACAGCTACAGACCTGCACCTGTTCCGCCGAGCCCTGAAGAACCATCTTTTTCGTACGGCCGGCCTGGTATAGCTTTTAATCTGGTTTTATTGGGGTTTTTATTGTGCATTTTAGAGCAGGCTTAGTATTTAATTTATTTGTAGCATAGGTATTTATATTGATGTTTTTATTATTGTTTTTTTGTCATTCCCTGAGTCCCGTAAGGGAGAAAGGGCGGTATACAAATTCGAATACAATTACAATTACAATTACAAAAAAAAAAACAGCCAACAGATTACAAGGGCAAAGGTGAAGAGTTTACATTTAAACCCATTTGATTCCTGCTATTCCCCCCTTCCTGCCCACAGGAACTCAGCCCAGACCCCCTCCCCTCCTGCCACACGCTCTGTGGGCTGCGTGGGACTCTGGCAAATCCACCCAGCTCTTCCATAGCACGACGGTGTCCTCGGGGCACATTTGCAAGGCTCGTTCCAAGAAGGATGGATTATTGGCTTGCTGCTAAATTTATACACGGCTGCTCTACTTACAGAAATGCCTCCATTCATGGTTGGCGTTTGGCTTCCAGTGTCTTACCCCCCCCCCCCCAAAGCACTTCCCAGCCAATGCAGCAGGAATTTTATCTCAGATCATGAGCCACATTTCTGGAGGCCTGTAGTGTTTTCACTTGCTCTGCCCAGCGCATTGAACATGTTCTCTGCGAGAGGATCCTGGATTTCCTGTTTCCTGCTGAATTGGGGACAAACACCTTGCTGGAACAGAGCGGCACGGACCGTTGCTCCCTGCTCACATTCCTGGACCTCACTTGCATTCAGTTAGACCTGCAGAAACGAGACTCAAAGTGGTTGTCCCCGGAGTAGGGCACTGGAGTGCTATTATTACAGTCAGCGCAAGGCAGTGAATTCGCACATCCAGCTGTCAGAGGTCCAGAAATGGGTCAATCCCACACGCATGCACATCCAGCAGCCTCAGAGGATCTGAGCCCGGAGCCCCAGTGCCATTCTGCACGGATAAGAGCATCCATCAGACCGGATGGGGGTGGGGGGATTGCAGAGAAGCAGAAGGCAGGTTCTCCTCTTCACCCAAAGACCCAAAGGCTTCAGTCCTGGTTTCTCCAAAGGCCCCAAAGCAGAAACTGCCCCTTCCAGGAAAGTTTTGGGGGTGCCAAGGAGGCGCCCTCTCACCAGGTCAGGTCTTGCTATTCTGTCTCCCTGATTTAAACATGGATGTAAGCTTCAGAATGGGGAGGGGGGTGTCTCCAGCCTTGGCAACTTTAAGACTTGGGGACTCAGCAAAGCTGGCTGAGGAACTCTGGGAGTTGAAGTCCACAAGTCTTAAAGTTGCCAAGATTGGAGAGTCTAGCTTCAGACTTCTAAGAAGTTCAAAACATTTTTTGGAGTTTCTACTGCTGAGCTTGCTGATTGGCGGTAGAATTCAAATACTATTTCAAAGCCAAAGGAAACCAGATGATCCCGGCTCAGCAAATCTTCTGCAGGCAGGCCAGTAACCAGATGTTCTCCAAAGCACATCTGGAATAGATCAGAAGACTGCAGTTGAAGGGGAAAGCTGGCTTAGCTGGCCCACTCCACAGATTACAGAGGGAAAGAGGCAGCCAGGCTCACAGAGACCCACATCATAAATCATCTTGCCTATCAGCGTGCGATATATTGCTGTGGGGGGAACCTTTAGGCCTTTCACCCGGGAGGAAGGATGGCTGAGCCTTTCCCAAGCGGAGGGTTGGGGCCTTCCTCAGGCGATCCCTCCCTCCATGCGGGAACTCCCTGCCTGGGCAAGGTGGTTTCCCTTTTATTGAGCTCTGCAGTCAGAGTCTGCCTTTCTGTAGCTGAGTTTGTAGGACCCTCTGAACCGCACTCTGGGCAAAAGAAGTGCCATAGGTTAGGGGTCAGTGAGTTCTGCAAATCCAAGGGTTGGAGTGAGCTGTGATAAGGCGGTTGCATGTGTCTCTTTCAAGATAGCTTTTCCCTTCGTATTTTGCTGTAATGACATGTTTTCTGAGCAGCCCAGAGTTGCCCAGAGTAGTAAGAAGGGCAGCAAATAAATGTAACAAACAAGCTAACAAACATGTCCTGTTCAGCAGGGAGAAAATGAATCCCAGCCCCTGAGAGTCAAAGGTCTCTCCATTGCTCCATTCTGCCTGACTCCAGACTGGGCAATGCACATACCCCGAGACCAAGCTGGTTCTCTTGGAAGCGGGGGAGGGTGTGAATGTCTTATCTAAGTTCCGGAAAGGACAGGTAAGGGAGGGTTGGCGAAAAGACACAAAGCAAAATGAAGTTCCTGCCTTTGAGTCTAAAGGCTGCCTCCTCCACAGGCTCCACCACACTGGAATATCTGCAAGGCAGAGGGAGGGTTTCCAGCCCTCAAAAAAACCCTCCTTGAACCATTAACTCTTCTTGGCTTAGCAGGCTAGGAAGCTGCTGGGGGTGGGTGGCTGGGGGTTGAGTTCCAGGAGGGGAGGGCAAGACTTTGGAATACATTCTTCTTCTTGGTGGAGTTAATCATGACTTGTTCAGTTAACCCAGTTTATATGAGCTTGGACAACACAGACCCAGAAACTAATCCTCACAGGCAGGATTCAAACAGTCCCAGCTACAGGGTCATTGATTAGCCTGGTCGACCCAGCCAAGTAGCCGTTCCAGATGGTAGCTCCTTTTTTTTTTTTTAGAATTTTATTTATTTATTTATTTATTTTTATTGAAAAAGTTTTATACAAATTTTCCCCCTTTTTACCCCCCCGACATATAATATAAATCACATACAAATACTGTACCCCCTCCCCTCCCCCCGTCTTAAAATAAATTTCTCATCCAGATATTGTACCCCCTCACCTCCCAACAATCATAATATAAATTTCTCTTAAAGTAACAATATCCCATTGACCCCATCTTCTAAATTAATTGAACATATATAAATCATAATATAAATTTCTCTTAAAGTAACCGTATCCCATTAATCCCATTTTCTAAAGTAGTTATACATATATATTTCCCCACCCTCCACCCTAACCCTCCCCCACCTCCCATTCAAACCCACCCCCCTGACTTCCGCTATACACCACTCTAATAATTCCAAACATCCCATATATTATTTACTCTGTTCATCTGTCAATCTAAACATTCTTACCTAAAGGCTACATAGTACTTCCTAGTCTGGTATTTATTCTGTATATAATCAATCCATTTTGCCCATTCCTGTGTATAATTCTCCTGCTTCTGATCTTTTAAGAAAGCTGAAATTTTTGCCATTTCCGCAAACCCCGCCACTTTCTGAATCCATTGATCAATGGTAGCTCCTTTAGACTCATCTCTGTAAAGGGTTGCCTGGTTAGAAATGGTAATAAATCTGATGACGGATGAAATCACATCTGGAGGTTAGGAGAACTGGGTGTTTGCTGGTCTCCTGAGGGGCTTTGGGACCCACAGCAAAGCTGAAGGCAGACCGCCCCTCGGGTTAAACAACACAGAATCAAATACCGCACATTTTCCTACGGTTGGCCAATCAATCACTTGCAGCACCAAGGTGCCAGTCCTCCTTGCTGTGGCTGTGGAAACGTGGGTCATAAACCTGAAAACGTCACCGCTTCACGACGATGAGGATGAAAACTTTGACTCCCGCAACTGTGGGATGGGCGGGGAAGCCGCTGCCCCAGGCGTACAAAGGACCCGTCAAAATCCTTTCAGGCTGTCTTTGGCGGACAGGCCGCGCTCCTTCCATCCCGGGGCAGGGAGTTCCCCACATTAATGGCCCTGCGGGGGAACAGTAAATACTCCTGCCCCTGGCTGGAGAAGTGGGGGGGGGGGGGCGCCCGCTCGGTGCCCACCCGAGAGATTCGCCTCGGGCGCCGTGCAGCGCTTGGCCCCGGCGGCCAGAGAAAGCTTTTCCCCTGCACCCCATCCCTGCCCGACGCGGAGCTTTCATGCCGTTTCTAGAATATAGTAAAAGTTTCTATTAATACTCAACAAAAGCCCCGCGCGCGCTCAGGGGGCGGATCAGCGCGGCTGGTGAGGCCGCCGCAGCGCGGCTTAGCAGAAAGGGATTCCCTCTGACGTATTGCTAAGGATACCAAACAAACACAGCACAAGACCAAATATGGTTAATTGCGTCACACAGGAACACCCGGGGGCGGAGCGAGGGATCCCCTGTTTTAGAGCTTGAAAAAGACCCCCTTGTCGGGGCCGCCGAGAGACCCTCCTGGAGGAGCCGCAGGGACCGGAGGGCGCAACCGCTCGAGTTTGGGGCGCGGAGACGGCCCCGGAGCCCGGTTTCGGCGACTCCAAAGGGTCTTTTTTCCTGGTGACGTGAGAGGGACCCGCCCCCTTCCTTGTATAAATAAGCCAGACTGTCGACCGCGCTTCATTCATAAGATTTTGATCCGCGACGGAGACAGAGCTGCGAGGGACCCCGGCGGTGGATTCCCCTTTTCGCCCGCATCCCCGTGGCCGCCGCGATCGGGGCCGAGACGCCGGGCTTTGCAGGCGCTACAGAATCGGAGGCAGGAGCGCTCCTCCCGGGAAGCAGCGGACTTGAACGGACGCCTCCACCGGCGGTGCCCAGCCGCTGCAACACGTGGATCTAGGACCGGGCGAGCCTCCCGCAGCTCAGGCCGCCGTCTCCCCCCCAGGCACTGACAGCCGGAGGGGGAGGAAGAAGGAGGCCCCTCTCGGAGGCAACTTCGCACAGCCGGACCTCGCGGCGGCGGCGGCGGCGGCGGCGGCGGCACTCTTGGCCGCCTGCTCGCCCGCTGGCTGGCCTCGCTCGCCCCTCATCTTGGCTTCCAGGCGACCCCCGCGCGGCCGCGGCCACCTGCCTGCGCCCCCGAGGGAGATGTATCAGGGCTTTCCCGGAGACTACGACTCCACCTCCCGGTGCAGCTCGTCCCCCTCGGCCGAGTCCCAGTACCTCTCCTCGGTGGACTCCTTCGGGAGCCCCACCGCCGCCGCTGCCGCCTCCTCACAGGTAAGGGACCAGGGCGCCTGGCTGCGGGTCTTGGGGAGGGGGCTCCCTGGAGGGTGGGAGCAGCGCGGATGGTCCGATTTCGGGGGGTGGGCTTTGCGACCCCCGCCTTTCCTTCGCTCCCCGCCCCCCGCTCTTCCCCCGGACAGATATGGGGGGCTCCGCTCGTTCCACCACCCTCTCCCCCCCCACCCACCAGTCCCCCGCATCGTCCGCTTTCAACTCTTTTCCCCATCCCTCCACGCACGCGCGCTGGAGGAGAGGCCAGAACGCGAGCGAGAAAGGGGGGCGGGGTTGTGCGTAACGCATGACGTACTGGAACGCTCCGTGCTGACGTGAGGCACGTACGGCGCGTTTTCCTCCCCCTCCTCCTCCCCGAAACGCGCGGGTTATTTTGGAAAGCTGGCCCGCCCTCGTTGCTAAGGGGAGGGGCAAGGCCGAGAGCCGCGCGGATTGGTCGAGCGGCTTTCCAGCCGCGCCCCCTCCGAACTGCCCCTCTTCCAGTTGATTTCGCAGCGCTGCCCGGGATGGTCCGCACGCGGGCGGGAGGCTCTTGCTGGACTACCCGGACGGGTGTCTGCCATGCCGGCCTTGCCCGGGGGGACGCCCGAGGGGCGGCTGTTTGGCTCGCCTCCCCCCCTGGCGCCGGACCACCGGCCCGCTGGGGACGAAGGATCTCGCGCTGCAGCCCTGCCCAAGAGGTCTCTGCCCGGCTCGGGGGACCTTGGGGATCCCCCGGGTCAGGAGAACGGAGCCAGCCGGGGTGGCCGCCTTCCTTGGCCAGCTCCGGGCACGGGAGCTCTTGCCTCTCCGCGGGCTGATCTTGGCTGGCCAAAGCGAAGCCCCAGCCCAGGAGCGCTCGGAGTCCGAGTGAGCCTCCGTTCTCGACCACGGCTGGATAGAGCCGCCTTTTGGCTTCGCGAGCCAGCGCTGAGCTCTGGTCTGCGGGGCTCCCTGGCTGAGGGTGCGGCTGTAGAGAGGGTGTCTCTGGGCACCATTCTCCCCAGCCGGTGCCTAGGACGGCATACCAGTCCCTTCTGCCTGGTTTCCCCGCCGCCCCCCATCCCCGGGTTTGGAGTCCTGCATGCTGGACACAGGAGCAGTGCAAATGGGAGCTGCTTTGGCCGTGGGAAGCCTGTGGAACCGCCTTTTGGGGGGGGGGAGCAGTGCAGCCAGGGAAGTGCTCCCTGTTCTCCAAAGCAGACCCCCATAATGAGCACCTGACCCCTTCGCTTCCCTCCAGGAGTGCAGCGGCCTTGGGGAAATGCCCGGATCTTTTGTGCCAACAGTGACTGCTATATCCACAAGCCAAGACCTCCAGTGGCTGGTGCAGCCTACCCTGATTTCCTCAATGGCTCAGTCGCAGCAGCAGCAGCAGCAGCAGCAGCAGCAGCAGCAGCAGCCGCCTTCCGGGCTGCCCCCACCCACAGTGGACCCCTATGACCTGCCCGGTCCCAGTTACGCTGCCCCGGGAATGGGTGCCTATGGGGCTGGCCCTTCGACTGCCCCTGTGCCTGAGGCCACCCAGCCTCGGTCCAGCAGGGCTCGGCCCCGAAGGACACGGGAAGAAACGGTGAGATGCTTTTCCTTCCTTGGCCAGATCAGGAACTCGGTTCCCTTTGCTTGCTAAAATTTGAGATCTGGCATGTTGGAATCTCCCAGAAGAGATTCCCCGTTTCCAAATTGTCTCCTTGGAAGTTGGGATGCCTTGGGGGGGGGGGGGTTGATATAGGTGGAAGTGGTACTTCCTGAGGACTTCCCCACATCAACAGTCCATTTACCATTGAAAATCCATTGTGCATGTTCTTACAAAATGGGAATTGTGCAGAGTGCCCCTGGTCACAAAAACACATGTTCACCTCAAGAAAAATAGAGCAGCTGGCAGGCAGCCCCCTTCCCCAATTCTGTTCTCTAAAAAGGTTAGGACAGTGCTAATATTGCTAATATTATTTTGATTTGAAATGCCTTGAGGAGGAGAGCTGTGTCATAAGGCAGGCGCCTCCAACCTGGGCAACTTTAAGACTTGTTGACTTCAATTTCCAGCATGTACTGGCTGGGGAACTCTGGGAGTTGAAGTCCACAAGTCTTAAAGTTGCCCAGGTTGGAGATCCCTGTTGTGAGTCACACAGAGGCTCTTGACTTTCATGAAAAACATTTGCATTCAGGTGATGAAAAGCAAGCCCAGGAATAAGCCAACATAATAATAAAGCCCAGCCTCAGTCCTAAAACAACCCACGAAGACTGAAAGGGGTGAAAATAAATTTGCTTGAAAGATCTTCCAAAGCCAAAGTGTTCCAGGAGGCAGACTGGCTGGCTGTTTGGTTGGTTCCTTGCTTGGATGTTTCTGTCCCCCCTCCTTGCCTCAACGTCCCCATCTATCTGTCATAAAGGGTGATGACATAGTTCCATCTTCCAGTACACATTGGGGGGGGGGGGGGCTTTAAGGTTCTCCCAGTTGCAAGAAAGTGCCAGGAGCTCCAGGAAGCCTCTAGCCTTTCAGTGGCAGCCGATGCCTGAACTGCCTCTCCTCTCTGCTCGCACAGCTAACCCCCGAGGAGGAAGAGAAGCGCCGGGTCCGCAGAGAGAGGAACAAGCTGGCAGCCGCCAAGTGCCGGAATCGACGTCGAGAACTGACCGACCGGCTTCAAGCGGTGAGTTTTGATGCACGCAGGGGGCGTGAGTTAGTGTTCTCTTTATTCTGGCCTTATAAAGCCCCCAGGAGGGGATCTGGTCCTGTCCCTGCAGTGGCTGCATAGAGCTTGCCCCATGAGGGGGCCTGCTGTGAACCCTCCTATTTCATTGAGGCTCTGTGGGAGCCCCGCCCAGGCTGATCGTGTCCCAACTCTTAAGTCAAAGGCTTTGGCCATTTGGACTTTCCTTAAGCAAGGAGCCCGTTTTCAGGATAGAACCCTGCCTTTGATCTATTGGGAGCCTTGTCCTTAGTGGGGGGAGGTTTTACTTTGAATTAGAATAGTTTATTCTTTTATTTCAAGGGGGCAGGGATTTCTGTCTGCAGAGTGTGGTCAAAAAGTCAAGGCTGCAGCCTCACAGCTGCCATTCAAGCTCTTAGAAAGCTGGCAGAGCTTCCACTGTGATGATGCCGATGCCACCTTGACTTTTCTGACCACACTTTGCAGTGTTTCCTGAAAGTTTGGGGGTGATGCTGCTCCACAAGTCCTCTGAGGTGGAATGCTCCAGGGGGGAGATGCTGCTGGGGCATCGTTCTGGCCGAGGAAGGGGTCCCCTTGGATCTTTTCCTTCTTTTGCGCTCATGGGCCAAGATTCAGTGGGGTCTGCTGCAGAAAGCCATGCCCCACTCCAAATCCACAAATAATGACCCCCAGGAGAGCAAAGACCTTCCCCTTGGAGAGACCCCAGTCCCTGGACCTTAAAGCAGAGGGGAACCTGGAAGGTGGGGGGCGGGAGGGGGGAGGTGAGGGAGGATCCCAACAATTAACGCTTCCCTTGAGCTGCGTCTCCGATGGGCCTGGAAGACGGCCAAGAAGGAGGCGCTGCTCTGGGCCAACTTGCTTGCCCCCCTTGCTTCCCGCCTGCTCCAGTCCTGGCCTGACCTGGTGCTGCCTCTTCCCCAGGAGACGGACCAGCTGGAGGAAGAGAAAGCTGAGCTGGAGTCTGAGATTGCGGAGCTGCAGAAGGAACGGGAGCGGCTGGAATTTGTCCTCGTGGCTCACAAGGGCAGCTGCAAAATCCCCTACCAGGACATGACAGAACTGAGTGGGCAGCCCGGCCCCTCGGCAGAGGTCAGCGCCCTGGCCATGCCAGTCAAGGAGGACCCGTTTGGGCCCTCGGCCCCCTACTCCTCGGTGCCCCTGCATTACCAGCAGGCCCTGGGCGGACTCCCGGCCGCAGCCCTGGCCCCGGCGGAGGTAGCGTTTTCTAGTTCTTACTTTAGCCATGGTGAAGAGCTGACCGACCTGTACCCGGTTAACCCTTCCTATACGTCTTCGTTTGTGTTCACCTACCCAGAGGGAGCCACCTGTGGAGCCAGCCACCAGCGGAACGGCAGCAGCGACCATTCCCCGGACTCTCTGAACTCTCCCTCGCTCCTTGCTTTGTGACACTCAAACCCACAACTTGCGCCTTTGGGTCTAGCCTGCCAGCCCACCCGCCCCCGCCAACACCGGGCTGGGTGAAGGGGGCTGGAGCCCCAATGCGCCTGGGCACACCGCTACCGCCTGGGAGCCTCTAACCCGCTCTGCTGCAGCTGTGGCCACCGCCTCTAGCCCTTGCGATGCGTCCTCAGTCCCTCCTTGGGGGTGCAGCACACGGCGAAGCCTATGGGTGGCCCTCTCCTCGGCCGATTCCCACATCGAGAGGAGAAAGGAGGACGTTTCTGGGATGTGAGTTGGATCCCCCTCCTCACAGGGCGCCCAGCCCACCTTTTCTCCTGGAAACAGGATTTGCCTTCTACTGAATTGGGACGCTTGGTGGATCTGGACGATGCCATTTCCCTCCACGCATCTCCACTGTATCTGTCAATGTGGGCTGCCCTGCAGAGAGGAAAACTTAAGGGGGAAGACCCTTCCTGTGCTGCCCACACCCCGCTTGTGTCTCGTGGTGGCTTTGTGAATGTGTTAGCTGCATGGTTTTTAAACAGGCACTTTATCCCTTTTGCTAGTCAGCTTTGCATCCTGAGTGTTGGATCTCTCAGGCTAAGTTTCTACAGGATTTGCTTCCTCTAGGATAAAAAAACCACATTGTGCCCAATCAGGGCAGACTTTTTGTGGATTATTTGGGCACATTCCTGCTGAAAGCGTTTGCCATATTAAAGTGGGCCAAACTGTTGCAGCCTTACTTTTTAATTGCCCATGAATTGCAGGGCTGCTCTTGGGCATTGGATTCGTTGAGGTGGGGTGGTATTTCTTCAGTGGGCATTCAATTCTCCCTGAAACCTTCAGCCAAGCCAATTAATTGTGCCATCAAGTCAGTGTTGACTTTTAAAGATCTATTCCGGTTTCCAGTTTTGGAAATGGGAACGATGGGTGATATAAAAAACACTTTATCTGGGAGGCAACTTTTGAGAAGCCAAAGGAAAGGGGGACCTGCAAAAAAAAAACCCCAAAGCAGCTGAGGCTTTTCTTGCAGTGCTGTTTTAGGTGGGCTGGCCACTCTCTGCCAGGTCCATCCGGTGCTTCAAGTGAGCTTGACCAGTGGACTTTCTGCATTCTCTGAAAGGGATCCACTTCCCTTTGGCCGCCTCCCTCACTCGGTTTCTTTGATGGGCAAAAGCAAGAAGGGTCCTAGCTTCCAGGAGGGATGAGGGGGTGGGGGGGGTCTGGGTGACAAAATACTGTGAAAGGACTTCTGCAAGTGACCGCTTTCCCTGCAGTTGGGAACTAGGTTTCTGCTTCCTGACTTTGGCCAGTTGGACCTCAAACTCATTGCATTCTCCCACTTAGGGCGGTCAGCTGCTGCCCCTCGGCTCTCAGGCCAGGCTTCTGGGCTGCCCTACAGTCCGAGGGGGGTCAATCTCTGCTGCTTTAGACTGGTAGTGTGGAACCAGCTCAATTGCCCACTGCCGCCCCTGCCTTGGTCTAATCACACTGCTGATTTTCGAGGCCTGTGGCATGTAGGCTGGTTCTCCTGGCCAGGAGGCTTTCTTGCCCCACCCCAAGGCCTCTTGGGCCACCCAGACCCAAGCCGTGCCAAGTAGTGCATCTTCTTTGATGCATCAGCCCTTCTGAGCCTTCTGAGCCAGGGCCACTTTCCATTTTCTGCTGGCGGTCCTCAGCTGCTCTGCATTCGTGGGGTGTTTTCTGCAGCTTGCTCTGTCCTGTGCCTCTGGTTAACTTCCCCTCAAGTGTGTTTCTGGACTGAGAAAGCTGCTGTGCTGCTTCTTGGCTTCCCAGAGCTCCCCATGATGCTATACAGAATGTTTCCAAAACTTTTTCTTGTGACCAAGCTTTGGATGTTGTGTTTTTTTTAATTATTTTATTTTTTTAACCTATGGACTTTTATTTAACCAGCTTTTTTAAAAAAACAAAACAAAACAAAACAGATCTTTGCTGGGGTTGGGGGAATATTTTTATTTTTAATTATTGTTATTTACCCCTTCGTGCTGTAATATTTTTTTGTGATGTATTTGATGAAGCAATCTGAGGGCCAGTAGAGGGAAGGCGAAGTTTGGCCCCTGCTTTGGCCCTCCTGTCCTGCACTTAACTGGTCAGCAAAACAGCAAATAAAGACAGCTTTGAAAAAAATGCACTTTTTATGATGAATATATGATCTATTTTTTCAAATTCATGTAAAGAAAAAAATGAGGTGCAATAAAAGATCTCAAGCCGTAGAGCTGCCTGGCTTTCTCCACACTGAGACCTGATCGCCTGTTGCCGTCACCCTCGGGGTCCCGGGTAGTGGGCTTGGGTGAAGTTGATGAGAGGCTCTTGCAGGGGACTCTCTGGTGTCACCCCAGGAGAGTCTTCGTCACTCCTGTTAGAAACAAGCATTTTTATTATCTGTGGCGTCTTCTGCTAAAATTTGATCTCCTGGGATTGTTGAGGTAGAGTCTCGTTGCTCATGGAGGCTCAACTTAGCAGTGAAAACCTATGGTGAATAAGCCATCCTTGCATAGAGAAGGAAAGAGAGCACCAGCTTCTCATGACTTAGCAGCGCTTGAGAAGTGGCTGGCTGTTGCTCCCCTCCTGCCTCCTGCCCAGTCTGGCCTACAGCTCTTGGTGTCCCTGCAGATCTCCCACCCCAGAGCCACACAGTGTTGCCCCCGGCTCACTTTAACTCCCGAGTATGGATGACGGTGGCCACCAGCCCTGCCTTGTCCAGCAGGAGCAGCAGACAGTCGAGTCAATCTGGATTCACGTATTCCCTTGCAGCCTTTGGCAAGTTCTAATACAGGTAGTCCTCAACTTACAACAATTAATTTAGTAATTGCTTGAAGTTACAGCATTGAAATAAGCAAATTAACAATTGGGTTTTACGCCTAGATCTGGGTAGTGAAGAATTTTTAAAACCTAGGTTGTATCATAAACAAAGCCTTGATGAAACAATGATCGCAGATTCTTCACGAAGTTTATGTTCTGTAACGGTGGCACCATCATTATCTCTTGGGAATATATAGGGGCAACTGCAAGAATTGAAATGAAGAAGCGGAGAGCACCACCCCTACCAGTTATTCCATCCTTTTCTATTGGGAAAGCTGAGAGAGAAGAAAAAATGCCAAGTGCGATTCCTCAAAGTTCATTGCAACAAGAAAGAAAAAAGAAAAAAGAGGCGTGCTCCTCTTCCACCAACTCCTAAAATGCCAAACAGATTTGAAGAAATGGATAATGAAAGACAAAGTACATACAATTGATCCTTTTCAACTGTCATTTGTCGGCCATTTTATTTCAACTGTCATTTGTCGGCCTTTTCATTTGCCTGGAGAGAGATTCCTATTGTGGCTATCACTGCTTTCTGTATTCCACCTGGCGCTCAAACCAATTTCATTGTAATTTTATTATTACAATGACAATAAAGATTATTATTATTATTATTATTATTATTATTATTATGATCATTGCAGCATCCCGATGGTCACGTGATCAAAATCCAGACACTTGGCAACCGGCATGTACTTGGGAGAGTTGCAGTGTCCTGAGATCATGTGATCCCCTTTTGCCACCTTTTGACAAGCAAAGTCAATGGAGGAGCCACTTAGCCATATTAGTAACTTAATTGCAGTGATTAACCTAACAACTGTGGCAAGAAGAAAGGTCATTAAATGGAGCGAAAACTCATAACAACCCTCTCTCTTAGCAACAGAAATTGTGGGTTCAATTGTGGCCATAAGTGGAGGACTGCCTGCAGTTTCCAGTTGCGGTTGAGGTGTTGTGGCCCTTGGGCTCCCTCTGCTGGCAACACTTCCAGCCAAGCGGGATGGCCTGGACTGCTAGTGATCACACGTGCAAAGCAGCTCTCCCCAACCTTCCCCCTTCAGGTCTTCCAAGCGGGTCCCTCCACTTGGCCGCCGGTCGTTGCCGTCTCTTTTTGCCCCCTTCCCCAGCATCAGAGTTTGGTCCTCATGAGCAGGTCTCCAACCTTGGCGGACTTCCAACGCCTAGAATCCCCCCGCCAGCTTTGCTGAATTGTGAATTTTCTGAATTCTGGGATTCATTGCATCACGATGCAATTTGGAAAAGATGGATGGTTGTGGGCTTGTTCCTTTCATCTTGTTTTCCCTCCAGGTGATCCAAGTGGCACCTATTCTATTTCTCCCTCCTGTATTTTCCCAACCACCACACGGAGAAGTAGGCACACTCAGTCAGGAGCTGTCCCAGAATCCCCCCAGGATCGAGGGGTCTTTGCATCAGGCTTTTCCCAATCTTCATTGGATCCACGCCTCAAAGTCCTGGGGTAAATCAAGGAAGGCTGGTGGGCACAGGTGGCACACGGTTTCCATCACCATTGGCAGTTGTCGCAGGCCAGGTCTCCAAATCAGGCAACTTTTCAGACGTGGACAATTCCCAGAATTCCTCAGCCGGCATATATATATATATATATATATATATATATATATATATATATATATTTTCTGGGAGTTGAGGTCCACAAATCGTAAGGGGGCCATCCATGCCCACCCCTGAGGTAAACAACATTGCAGGAACATCGTGAGGTAAACTCTACATGGCACAGAGGAAAAAGGCGGGAAAGAAGGAAACGCCCCCTTTACACTCGCAGCAACCAATCACAACTCAGATTCCCTCACACGTTGGGCAATCAATCAATCAATCAATCAGCTACCAACGGAGTGTCCGTACTCCTTGTCCAGCCCTTCATTGCTCCAGCTATTCCGTTGAATGTCTCAATAGGTGCCGTCTTCTTTATGGCCCCCTCAGGCATTGGAAGACAAGTCTTCAGAGTAGCCAAGTTTGGAGACCCCCGTTTTAGGCAAACCCCCACCCACCCATCGCCTGTGTGGAAACTCAACCACTTGCCAAAAGAAAACCAGGACAAGATTTACTTGCACAATTTTGGCAGCTTGGACAGTTCTGGCCGCAGCCTTTGTGCTTGGACACGAAGCCCCTGCAGCCTCCAACTAGACTTTACGACTTGCTGTGGAGGAGGAGCAAAGAAAAGGAATGTCGGCAGGGAGACCCATTCACACACCCACACAGTGCACCACAACCACCAGTGAAGACTCGGGAGACCGAGCGGTCATGCGTACCCATTTTTTTCTCACAACTGTTTTTATTAAAGTGTAAATATCCAGGCAAAAAGAACGGGCTGCACCCAACCCGCCAGCTGATCAGCCAAGCCTCAGCCCGGCCAGTGACGGGAGGCAGGGGGGTGACAGCTACAACATCCCACGGAAAGGGGGCAGAGGTGGTCCTGCCCAACCTCGAGCGGCTTCCCTTCCTCAAGAGGGAAGGATGCTCCAGGTTGGCCGGCCTCAACTCAGGACCCGGGACAAATACTGCAGGCAGGAGGAGGAGGAGGAGGAGGAGGAAGTCGCCAGGACATGGAGGGAGAAAGGAGCGTGGGATACTAGCCCTTCAGCTCTTGGTTGACAAATCCTTGGCTGTGGGCCAGGGGGGGGGGTTCTCTCCGCCCCCCCCCTTTCAGGAGGGAAAGAGGCAGCCCTTAGCAGCTTCTCTGAGCCTCTGCAACTGCAGGGCTGAGATGCAAAGGGATGATGGTCCTCCCCCCAGCCCCTTGCAAGGGTTCCCCGATTTCTTGGGGGGAGCTGAAGGAAAACCAGCCACTGCCCAGCCCCTCCAGGCCAAGGAGAGTGGGAGAGGAAGGGTCACTACGCAATGGCTGGGGAGGGGAAGTGAGGAAGAAGAAGAGGAAGAAGAAGAAGCAGGGTATGCGGTGTCGTTTGCATCTGTGTGCGCAGGGAAGAGAACCACCACCGAGACCCCTCATTCTGCCTTTGCTTTTGCTGTCGGCAATTTGGCCAGTATCCTGGGGAGAAAAAGAGAAACTGAGCCAGCCAGAGGAGGAATCTGCTTTCCAAAGCTTTTTACCAACTCTACCGTCAGTCAACAGAGTTGGAAGGGACCTTGGAAGTCTTCTATCCAGCCCCCTGCTCAAGCAGGGGACCCTATGCCTGCAGTGTCCAACTTTGGCAACTTTAAGACCTGTGGACTTCAACTCCCAGAATTCCCCACATAGCATAGCTATGCCATTCCAGGCAAATGGCTGTCCAATCCCTTCTTAAAAGCCTGTTAAAAGCCTTAAAAGTTTCAGTTCAAATCTTAGGTTGAAGAACTGACCATATTGAGCACCCCATCAGTATGTCTTAGACCCCTTGACGCTATGTTTATAATGTTTTCTTTTTAAATTACATTCCACTTTCTTTCTCCCAAGAAATAAGGCAGAAATAACTATCTTTTGAGAAGTATTTTGTGGGCTCACATATTGGATCCAAGGAAAAAAATAAATTAAGAAAATTAAGCCCAGAGATGGGCAGCATATATATGAAATAACTAAATAGTATGTCACCACTATATGAAGACAGGCGCCCAAGAAGGCCTTCCAATGGCTTATTCTCCTCCCACCCCCTGCCCCATTCTGTTCTGCAGAAAGTTCTAGAACTTACTTTGCTCTGAAGTTACTCAACTGGTTCCTCACCAGCTCTACATACTGGTCGATCTGTGCCTGAATAGAGGGTGTGGGGGAGAAACAGGGATCAGCACCTCCGAAAATAACCAAGATGGAACTAGTTGTTGCTTTGCTCCCTCCTCGTACTTCTGAAAATCTGCTACTCAAAGTCAGGCCACTGCAGCATTTTACAGTCACGTGATCAAAATTAGAACACTTAGCAACTGACCCATGTTTATGACCATTGCAATGTCCCTGGGTCATGTGGTCCCTTTTTGCAACCTCGTGATATGGAAAATTAATGGGAAAACCGGAGTCTCTTAACAACCATGTGATTCACTTAACAGCTGTGGCAAGAAAAGTTGTAAAATGGGACAAAGCTCACTTAACATGTATCTCACATAGCAACATACATTTTCGGCTCACTTGTGGTTGTAACTCAAGGACTATCTACTCCACTTTTATATAGGATTCTATTGTCATGTTTTGTATATGGCCTATGGCTTACTCAACAATGAATGTTTAGCCAAGAAAACATGGCAGCAAAAATGAATTCTGCTCTGCTCCTTTTTTAATCTCAGTTGAGAGTTTTAGCACCTTTCTCCTCTCCCAGAGCTAGATACTCACCTGATGCTGCCTGTAGAGCAGAGGGAAGGTAAATGCACTTATCACACCTGTGGAAGAAAAGGAGCGGGTGAGTCTCTTATACCTGCAGGACCCCGACCCCACCCTGAAAGGCACTGTCCTCCCAGATCCTCCCCATACCGAGTATAAGCAACGTCAGACCATTGAAAACGGCTCCCACGTAGGTGAGGACGTAGAACAAGAAAGCAAACTGGAAAAAGATAAAAGGCAGAGCTGCTGAGACCCCAGGAAAGAAAGACAGAGGGTCCCATCCTGCCAGGTCTCTGGAAAGTGAGGTGCCCAACCTGTACCCACCCCGATAGGAGGAAGCAAGCTGGAGCAAGAGTAAGACACATGGGACAGTTGGCTTTTGGACACATCCTTGCTGACTCCGGGCCTCCATGTTGCCTGCATCTCTGACTGTTTATTGCATCTTTAAGATGTGTGGACTTCAACTCCCAGAATTCCCCAGCCAGGCTCACCTTGAGGGACTCCACCATGTCATCCACCAAGAAAAGGCGCTGCAGAGTCTTTGTGCCCCAGGTGACATGATGCACCACCCGCTCTGTCAGCCGCTCCAGCTGTTCTTTGGACAGGCCAAAGTCTGCATCCAGCTGGGCCCTGGCAGGCAGGCAGGAGGGGAAGGGAAGGGAGAGGAGAAAGAAGGAAGGAAGGAAGGAAGGAAGGAAGGAAGGAAGGAAGGAAGGAAGGAAGGACACTCAGCCAAACCCATACCTGGCTGTCTTGCCTTCTCCTTCAGGACTGGGATCCCTGGCAGCCCCAGAGCCAAGGAGACCAGGCTTTCCCCCTTGGCTGGATCTTCTGGCGCTACAACAGCAGCCCCCTTGCAGGTCAAGGCAAAGGGGCTCCATTCATCCACCTCAAACTGGGGGAGGGTAACATCCCTGATGTCAGGGGGGCTGTCCTGCTCGTGCCCCTCCAGCGGGAACCCCAGAGGTCAGCCAAGCTACAGGAGCTGAGCATAAAGGCATCCCACTGGCAGGCTCTTCTCTCAGGCCATTCCCCACATCCTGCAAGCATCCAGGGCAGCCCGGCTTACTCACTGGAAGGGGTGGTGCCCGTCTCCCCGGCGGACCAGCTGCAGCACCTTGCTGTATCCCCTGAGCGAGATGGTGATGCCGAGGGCGGCCAGGGAGAGGTAGGAGGCCACGCTGATGATGCTGAAGTGCATCAGGCAGAGCAGGGCCACCATCAGCGCCGTGAACGCCACGGCCGATTTGCGGGTGTCCCGCCAGTACACCAAGTCGGCCACTGCAGGCAAAGCAGAATGACAATACCAGAGTTGGAAGGGGCCTTGAGGTCTTCTAGTCCAACCCCTGCTCAAGCACAAGACCCTAGTCCAGCCTGGGAACTTTAAGACTTGTGGACTTCAACTCCCAGAAGTTTGGTTTCAGACAAGAAAAGAAGAAAACTTCAGTCTGGAACCCAAACTGTGTTTATCCCGGAAATGGGGGAGGGGGGGGGGCTGAATAAGAAGCCTATGAAGGTTTCCCCCCCCCCCTCACTCCTCCACCCATGTTTAATGTTAAGCAAAGTATGCTCCAGCTCAGCCCAAGAGCAGAGGGGCCCTGATTCAATAGGATGCAGCTGCTGCTTCTGCTTAGATTTCCTGTCCTTTAAAGATTTGCTCACTTGTGCTCCCAGGCTTCCCCCGACAGATGCCAGTTTAACCATCGGCCTGGTCTGCTTACCCGCTTCCCATTCCAGGATGCAGGAGGGGGCAATCTCAACCCCCAGCAGCATCTCCCCGGCCCACCTTGGCGCAGCTGCCATGTCCCCCCCCAAGCTCTAAGCCCCTCTGCCAGGTTCCTAAAAAGGAGATGCCAACCACCCATCACCCCACAGCCTCCTGCCATGTGTGGCTGCCCTTGGCAAGCACCCCGCACGAGTTCCCGGCTGGGGCTTCCACACTGGACGCAACTACTTGCAGATGCAGTCTGGGGGGAGGGTGGGGTGGCTAAGTAGTGGAAGACAGGCGCTTGGCTGGCATTTCCACTTTCTCTTCCCCGAGAGAGAAGCCGCCATAACTCCAAAGGATTTCCTGCTCTGCAAAGATGGCACGAAGGGGGAGAGGAGGCAGGGAGGGCCAGACACCCAGGGCCCTGGCAGCTGTTGCAGACTCTCCCCCCCCCCCCCCACTTAACTGACAGGCCCAGATGCAGTCCAGTCACTGAAGGAATCTGAGGAGGCACGGGCAGTCCTGGGGGAGGGCTGGAGGGCTGCACAGGCCCAGCGTGGCAGTTTGGGGGCTCTGGGCATCTGCACCCTATAAGGCTTATGTCCTGGCTCCCTGTTGGCTCCCCAATTTACGGGATGCCCCTCACACGTCTCTTCCCCCAAAGGCTCCCTCCCTTCAGACCAGATCCCCACTCAGTTAAAATCCCCCTATCAAAAAACAAGCTCAACCAGGACCTTCCCCGCATCCCGATTCCCCTGCCTGGCAAAGCTCGCAGGGCACAATCCTAACCGGGGATGGGGGGGTGGGAGAGGGGGGGTGACGACCCACCTGTGCTCGCCATGGCGATCCCCTTTTCTCACAGCTCTGAGGCTCCTCGCCGTTCTGTGGAAACCTCCCCGGGCACCAGTTCTGGGCTGGGAGGGGGGGCTGCTCAGGGGACGGGGCTGAGGAAGCCCAGGTGGGGGGGGGTTGCTATTTTTAGCTGACGAATCCCAGCTGCCTCGTCCCCTTTGGAGCCCCCGCCTGCCTCGCTTGGTCCTGCTTGACGGAGTTAGCTTTGCAGGCTCCAGCCTTAAAGGGAGGGGCTGCCCACCCTCAGCGGGCTGGGGAGGCAGCAGCTGCGAAATGGGACGCTGGATCCCCAGCAGAAAAACAGGAAGGTGAGCAACAAAGGGCCAGGCACGCTGGGGGCTGGAGGCTGGTTGAGGGGCTCAAAGTGACCGATTCTGGCTGACCCTGCACAGGTAGAGTCAGCAAGGAGAGGAAGTGGAGCCTCCCTCTTTAAGCTATTGGTCCTGGCCGCTAACTCAGGGCCAGGGACGCCATCTGTGTCCACATACTGGCTGGCAATGCTGCTCCGGGGGCCGTCTTCTAGAGCGGCTATTTCCATATGCGCTGGGGTGGGCGAGCATGTCTTTCATTTCAATAACATCTAGAATTTTAATGCCCTGTCTAACAACTCCTCTGACCTTATATTTTATATATATTTATACATATTTATATATATCATATTTATGACATTCACCATGAAGTACTCTAAGGCAGACCTTTTCTACTGCGGGAGTCCCCCACTCGCAGGTATGGCCCTCCGCGTCAACGAGGGCCCCACCTTGATGAGGGATTCTGTATCAAGAGAGGTGGGCGGGTCGCAGTTCTAGGGGTGTTTGAACAAAATTCTTAATTTGGCTTTTAGGGGGTTCCAGGGAGGAGGGAGGGATAGTTTACAATTTAAATGGGGGATTTAATCTGGTTTTAGCGCAGGCTTTGTCATTTAATAAGTTTTTAAATTATAATTGGTACTATTTTGTATATTGTTTTAAATTCCTGTGCGCCGCCCTGGGTCCTCACGGAGAAGGGCGGGATATAAATTGAATAAATTGAATTGAATTGAATTGTCTCGGGAGTTCTGAGTTCGGGTGCTGTTATGCATGAAGCATGGAAAGCAAAAAGCCGCTCTCTTCCAGATGCTAGTGAGGTGGGGGTCTCTGTGGACTCACAATCTCAAGAGCGAGCCAGCAGGGCCTTCATTCCCATCCCTCCCCTTATTAGGGGAAAGGATAATACTGAGCGTGGGGCTGCATCCTTTAACTCCGGGGTCTTGGCAACTTTATGAGATGTGGACCTCAACTCATATTCTGGCTGAGGAATTCTGGGAGTTGAAGTCTACAAGCCAAGTTTGGAGAGCCCTGAGTTAAATGAAACAGAACTGCCTGCCTGCAGTCTGTCAGCAGGCCCCGTGTAAGGCCACCTGTTCTCCGGCTGGGGAAATGTTAGTTCCTTTAATGGGTTTGAAACGAAGCCAATAGGAAAGCTTGGACTACAACTACAATCATGCCCAGTGTGGCCCCTGTTGCACTTCAGAGTAGTAGCTAAGTCCTTATTAAAACAGGAGCGCTAGCAAGGGAGATGTGGCTTTCTGAGAGAAGGTCCTTGTGTTGGGAGGGGGGCTCTTTAGCCTGGGCCAGGCCCAGACTCCTTGAAGGAGAAGGCCAGGCCCCTTGTCCTTGCTCAGGGAGGCAGGGCAGGGCGGCGGAAGGCTCCATGGCTCCAATTCTGCTTGGTTCAGCACTGGGGTTATTTATACCCGTTGACTTGATGTGGCTGCAATCCCGATCCGGGCTCCATGCCAGGGGCCGTGAATAAGGACCTATCCTGGGAGAAACAGCCCTACCAGGGCCAGCAAAGACAGGAGGGCGTCCCAAGCCACCCCCACCCACCCCCTGCCATGGCTTCAGGGGGATAACTACAGCCAGGAATCCTCAAGAACAGGGAAACACAGGCAGTCCTCGGCTTATGATCACAATTGAGCCCAAAATCTCTGTTGCTAAGTGAAAGAGTAGTTTTGTCCCATTTTGCAACTTTTTTGCCAAGTTATTAAGTGAATCACTGCAGTTGTTAAGTTTGTAACATGGACGTTAAGTGAATCTGGCTTCCCCATGGACTTTGCTTGTCAGAAGGTCGCAAAAGGGATCACATGATCCCGGGACTCTGCAACCGTCACAGACCAGTTGCCAAGCACCTAAATCTTGATCACATGACCACAGGGATGTTGCAACGGTCATAAGTGGGGAAAAAGGTCCCTTTTTCCACTGCCATTGTAACTGTAAACAGTCACTAAACGAAAGGTTGTATGTCGAGAACTACCTGCAAATGGCAGACCTCTACATAGCTCTGCCTCTGGGCCCCATCCTTGGAGAAGGTGCCCCAGCTGTGCTCTGTGCTCCACCCTGTGCAAAAGACCCCAGACTCGATCTCTGGCATCTCCCAGTGTTGGTGTGGGGGGAGCAGGAAGACACGCACAACCCCTCTTCCTCAGTGTTGGGGACGGACGGACGCTAGTCAAGGGAGCTGCCTTCCTCATCCTGGCCCTGCCAGAGCAGCTCAGCCACTTCTCCCATCACCCGGGCATTGCAATCGGACATGCTTGCTGGGGAAGGGGCAGCTGGGCAGGCCCCAGAGCAAGGCCTGGAGGCCTATGGGGCTGCTCCCTTTGCTCCTGCTGGTGCCTACATGGCTCCTGAACCTCTGGAGGAGCAGAGTGATTGGTAGGCCAGGGGAGGGGAGGGAGCAGCACGGCAGGCCTCTCCTTGATCCCTTGTAGCTACCACGGAGAGTCTTTGGGGGCCAACCTGCTAGCCTGGCAAATTCTAAATGCCCTTTTTCTCATGCCAGCTGGCTCACCTAGGATGTCCAGGATGTTCTTGGACTGCTCTGATTCAACGTGGAGCTGCTCAGGATGGGGTTGCTGGCCGGGCCCCTCTTCCTCTTCCTCAGGTGGGGCTGGTAGGCAGAACTCTGCTGAGGTCAGTGCTCGGTCTTGGGGGGTGTCAGCACCACAGGAGGCACCTGCTTCGGAGTGGGAGACTAAGGCAGCAGGCAGAGAGAGGGTCTCCCTGGGGTCATCTGGAGCAGAGTTTAAAACCAGGAAAACACGAAGTCAGGGCCTTTTTCTTTGCTCTGGGCACTGAGATCTGTAATTGTGCCCAGCTCCCCATTTGCCCTTCCCAGTCTGGCTGCCTTTCCTGGTTCCCTCCTGGCTGGCACTTTGACCTCACTCTTAGGACAGCTGCTCTGAGCACCTGAACACAACTTCCGTTTTTCAAATTGAGACATTTCTTAGCCTTTCTGTGGCTCACAGGTTAGGCTCCACTGCTCTGGCTTTCCAACATCTGCAGTTTGAAGGTGGATCTCTCACTTCACCCAGCCTACAGATGTGGACTGGCTCCCTAAAGCAGCTGGTGCCCCTGTGGAGCCCTCCGATGGGGCAGGTGGAGGGACCTGTGCCAGCCCTTCTCCTTAATTTCATCAGAATAAATAGCGGGAAAGATTCTTTGTGTCTCTTACAGGGGCTCTCTTCACAGCAGAAAAGTCAAAAAGCAAATTTTGCTTTTCAGATTGAAAAAATAAACACAAACAGATGCTGAACAATTTTTGACTGGTTTTCCCTTAAAAAACAAAGCAGGGCATCACAAATGACCAAATATCGCCATGGATGGATATGACTGAATCCCACCATCGTATTTTGACTGGAGAAATCCCACCAGGTTCCACCCTTGAGAAAATCCCTCTCCCCTTGGGCAAACTGGAAGAGGCCAGCCCCACTTTCTGTAGCTCAGCGTTGAATTGTGGGTCCTTGGTGCTCTCTGAACTTGGCTGCCAAGTCCGCCATCACCTTCGTGAAGACTTGAGGCGCAGATGACAACCCAAAGGGCAAGGCGGTCCTGGAAGTGGTGCCCAAGGCAGCAAAGGTAGCAAAACCCGAGAAACTGTCGGTATTCAGGGGCTATAGGCATGTGCAGCTAGGCCTCAGTAAGGTTGATGGACGTGAGGACATCTCCCTGCCTAATACCCTCTAATATTGAGTGCAGTGAATGCATCTTAAACTATCCCACAGGTCCTGGACTTGTCCTGGACGTTTCATGACCCAACTGGGAATTATTTTCAGTGCTAGAGGCAACCCCTCCTCTCTTCTAGCATTGATGAAATTACCTAGTTGGATCATGAAACGTCTGCAAGAAAACTATCAAGTGCAGAGAGCATCAAGGATCCCACGCACCTCCTCCTCCTCCTCCTCCATTCCACAACCCCCCCCTTCCTTCTAGCACTGATGTTGTTACTTAGTTGGGCCCTGAAGGGCCTGTCAGGAGACAACCACCCTCAGAAGGACTCACAATTCAGCCCTGAGCTACATGTCTTCTTCAGGGCCCTCCAAACATGGCCCTCTTCCTGCCAAACCAGGGACGGCTGGTGAGGGCAGAATTCAGCCTCCACTGCCCTTCAGGGGCACCCCTTCCCTACCTGTTCCTGAGCAAGCCATGCTGCTATCTCCTTCCGCCTCCACCGCTGGCCATGGGGGCGTGGGACACGGAGACGCCTGTTCCTCCCCTTCGGCCGCATCCAGGTCGCTGCCGCAGCCCACCCGGGAAGCCCAGTCCAGTGGAAAGTCATCCAGTCCTCGGCCACTGCCCGAGAGGAGGGCCCCCTCTGCCTCCGGAGATGGGCAGAGGCTGGGAATGTTCTCCAAACTGTCCCCCAGGGTGGGCACAAAAGTTTCACAAGTCTCTGTGCGGGGCAGTGGAGGCCTCGTCCGGCGGGTCTGGGAGTCACGTCTGCCCCGATGCTCTGCCGCACTGGGGCTGCTGCCGGAGGGTGTGGCAATGGTGATGTAGGAAAAAGTCAGCTCCCGGGGGGTCCCCCACTCCACAGAGCCCTCCTCCTCTTCCTCCTCCTCCGAAAACTCCCGCGCTGTATGCAGTTCAGGGAAGTCAGACTCCTCGTTGGCTCCTGCAGAAGGAAAGGACACCTTTGGCATCCGGGAGACACCTGGGAAGACGGCCAGGCCCCTTCCCTGGATCAGAAGGAGCAGGTATGCTGGGCCTGCAAATCCGGCCCCCGGCCCCAGAGCATCCCTCTCCGCTGGCTCTTCCGGACCTGTCACCTGGTGCCACCTGCTCCTCACACTGGGTGACATGGCTGCAAAGGCCAGGACCAGATTTGGGCAGCCACAGGCTGGCACCTTTGTTGGGTTCTTCACACCCACTTTGCACACTCACCATCTGTAGAATCAGGTGTGGTAGAAGCAGTCGAAGGAGACTCTTCTGCAAGAAAGGAAGAGGAGAAACAGGGACGTTTCTGGATGCAGCCAAGTCTTTATTTATTTTATATCCCGCCTTCATTATTCTTTATAAACAAGGCGGCAAACGTATCTAATGCTCCTTCCTTCTCCTGCTTTCCCCACAACAACAACAAGAAGACGTGTCTGGCCTAAGGTCACCCAGCTGCTTTCATGCCTAAGGCGGGACTAGAACTCCCAACCTTCTAGCTTGGGGCCTTCCCAGTAGGCCAAACTGGGTCTTCTGCCAGATCAAGGCATAGCCTGGCACTCGGCCAGAAACAGGGTCGATAAGTCTTGCAAATCCGTTTCACAATTCAGTGCTTGATTGCTGCATGTCAGGTTGGGTCGGTTGCATCTCCTGGCTGTGCTAGCATACAACAACGACAACAACATGCCTCATCAACAGCTACGGCCTGGATGGTCACATGTCCCCACCGCCCTTGTTCCTTCTGCTTCCCTCAAGGCTGACAGAACGA
Source organism: Rhabdophis nuchalis (assembly GCA_039707465.1). Lineage (NCBI taxonomy): Eukaryota > Metazoa > Chordata > Lepidosauria > Squamata > Natricidae > Rhabdophis > Rhabdophis nuchalis. Next base: position 638,728 of record CM077654.1, read on the forward strand.
AGGCCAGGGAATGGCCGGCCAACCATCAAATGCTTGGAAGCTGGCAGAGTAAAGGGTCAAGGGGGGGGGGGAGAACAGGTTTACTTAGCTCTCACCAGGGATCCTTTGGAAAGCGGGATTCTCTCTGAGATCCAATCTTCCAAAGGATCTGGGATGAAACCCCCATTTCAACCTTCACTGGGTCACCTGTCCAACCTGAGGCCCAACACCGTCCTTGGCACCTAATCTGGCCGGCAGGTTTGAGCATTGCAGTGCAACATTTCTGGGACACATGTGGGGCAAGGCCACCTACGGACTGGGCCGGCCACTGGGGTTTGTGGGCGTTCCCTGCTCCACCCTGGTTTTGTGCCTTGTGAAAAGGGCTGCCGCTATGCAAAAGAGGGGCTGACCTCAGGGGTCCCCATGGGTCTCTCTTCAAGGGGGAAGAGGCTCAAGTACATCAATGGCTCAAAAGAGGAGCAACCTTTCCGGGGGCCCACACCGCCCACAGGGCACAACGCCAGGCAGAAGCCATCCAAAGGAGGGGGGGGGCAGGGGGCTCCATACCACAACAGCCTCCCCACAAAACAGGCAACGTTGTCCCAGGTGCAAGTCCACTGCAGCCTTCCTAAAGGTTTGGACCCCCACCGTACCATCTTCCCTGGCAGAAACCTCCCTCTGGTGCCAGCCTTCCTGCCAGCCTTGGCCCTGCCTGCTCCTCCAGCCCTCAGTCAGCCTTTTTCTCCCAGCCACTCAAGGGGGCCGGGACATGTGGGGCAGCCCAGGGAGGCTCCCTCCCCCATTAGGCCTATGGGAAAACACAGGCCGGACTCTGCGCCCCCCCCCAAAGGGCCCAGTAAGCAACACCCCCCTCCCCCGCGCAGATTGCAGCCTGCCCAGAACTCCGCAGCGCTCCAGCCGCCTCGCTCTGCAGGCCGGGCGGAAAACAAGCGCCGGTCCCCGCCCAGAGCCTGCAGCTGCGCCTGACGGCATCCCAGCATCCAGAGCCCTCGGGAGGGGACGGAGGGGCTGCAGGGCGATGCACGGGGCTGCCGGGTTGCAAAGGGAAGGGCCCGGCCCGGAAGCTTGCGGCTGCTCGGCCCGTGGGCGAAGGGCGGGCGGGCGGGCGGGGGGCGCTCGTCGAGGCCTACCCGGTGGGCTCCGGGTTTTGTCCCACCGGAGGAGGGGCGCTTCCGCCATGGGCGGCGGGGAGAGGGGACCCAGCCTTTTGCCCCCGCTCGGCCCGGCGACACCTACTGCAGTGGGCGAATCCCAGGACCTGCCCCATCGCCCCGGCAAGCGGCCGCCCCGAGGTCCATGCGGAACGCTGCGGCGGTGAGCTCCGACCGCGCCGCCGCCCCCCGCCGCCGCCCCGCGCTCATCTCCCCGGCAACCCCATCCCGCCCGGGGCGCCAGCGGGACGATCCCCGCGTGCCGGGCGGCGAGGGTCCCGCGAGGCCAGCCGCACGGAGGGCGAGGAGGCGGCGGCGGCGGCGGGGACAAAGGAGAGGCGGCGCGGCGGGGATGCGGGGATGGAGGGCGAAGGCGGCGCGGGAGAGGGCCTGCGTTCTCGCCAGCCGCCCGTGCCGTGAAGGGTCGGCGCGCCTCGGAGTCGCCGGGCAGCACCTCGGACGGGTCTCGCCTCTGCCTCCTCCCTCCCTCCCTCCCCGGGAAGAGCAGCGCCCCGCCCGCCTGCCACTCAACGCGAGGCCCGCCCCCTTCGCTGCGTCTCCCGCGCCCCCCCCCCCCCGCGGGCCCTTCGCAGCCCCTCCCTCCTCTGCACCTGCTCGGGGCGCTCGCAGCCGGAGTCGCCCTGTGCGGCCTCCCTGCGCTCTCCACGGGCTCCTAGGATTGCACGCAGGCGGCCCTGCCCCCGAGTGGGCGCCCAACGGCCGAGAGCCTCGCCTTTGCCGACCGCCAGAGAGAGAAAAGCGGGGCAGGACCTGCGGCCGCTCCTGCCTTTCCCCGCCGTACGGGAGGCCGGAATGCGGGGCGGCGCGCGTGGAAGCTCGGCCTCCGCCTGAATGGCTCCGTTTTCCTGGGCGACATCGGGCGAGAAAGTCCATCGGGGAGGCGCAGTTGGCCGGACAAAAAGTGCAGGACGCCGAAGGCTTTGTGCCCACCGCTGGACCCCCCAGGCTTCAGCAAAGCGGCCCGAGGGGAGGCCGAGTTGGTTGGGGAGCAGGAATGCGGCTCCCTCTCCCTGCTGCCTCCTTACCCCCCCGAGAAATGCCCCGAACTCAGGACTAGCAGCCAGAGGGGGCTTTGCTGCTGGCCAGACCAAGGGTTTTCAACGGGGGGCGGGGGCGAGGACCCTCCAAAGGGCGGGAACAGAAACTTCCGGGAACAAGGTTAACAGGAGCCCATTCAGACAATGTGGGCTAAGCTGTCCTGACCTGCTATTTAAACAGCTGGGCCTCTGTCTGGGCCACAGCAACCCGCAGAGGGCTGTGTTTGTGTGTGTGTGTCGGTGTGACTAAACCCTTGTGGAATGTCTGCACCTGGTTTTGCCTAAAAGTGGGGGGAACCCCCTGCACACCATGTTTGTTTATCCAGTGTGAGTTGTGTGATGTCTGCCCCTCATCTGTCCTGTTTGTGGGAAGGGAGAAGCCATGATGTCACTTTTGCGGAGTCATCCTGGATTACCTGCAATTTCCCTTTGTTTGATTTTTGTTTAGTATTTGTATAATTTCAGGGCCAAAAAACAGCAAGCTGTCCCATTCCTGCATTGATTTAGTGGTAGGAAAAATCTAGAGAAAAATCTGGATGGAATGAAGTTTAACTAACAAAAAAAAGGCAAAAGAAAGTTTTTTAAAAGCTGGTATCTCTTACTTAAACCACCATTGCAGCATTCATCCAATCATGATTTACTTCTTACACGGAGGGAAACTGAAGGATTCGCCTTCAAGACACAACAGTAAATAAAAAGGCCTCAGCAGATCCAGAATGAACAACCTTTGGAGGACCCAAGGTGTGCACTTCTTCACATAAACTGCAAAGTGCAGCTTCCGCAAATGAGGCCTGGGAGGCTTTGAAGAGGGAAGTCCCTGCTCAGAGGGAGGAACTCAGCTGTCCAACATGTGACCCACAAACAACAGGTCAGGAAGGACGCAAAGAGGCAACTTGTGTTGACTTCACTGCCAGGAAGGGTCAAAGGCTGAATCGCAGCAGATTGAGCAATGAGGGCTGAATTGTTGTCATGAAGGCAAAGGTGTGTTTGGATGGGAGGAATTACAAGGCACAAAAATTAGGCTGTTGGTTTGAGCTCCGAGCTTGGCAATTTGGTTGCAAATGTTTTGTCACCATCCAAGGAGACCTCGTCTGTGGGCTTTGAAGTGTGTTTGTCTGTCTGTCTGAATTGTGGCTCCTCTGTCAACAGACAAGCACACTTCAAAGACGGGGGGGGGGGAAGAAGTCGACTTCTAGATCCCTCTTATGTGGGGTCCCTCAGGGGTCGGTCCTCTCGCCCCTGCTGTTCAACATATATATGAAGCCGCTGGGTGAGATCATCCGTGGTTTCGGGGTGGGATATCATCTGTACGCTGATGATACCCAGCTGTACATATCCACCCCGGACCACCCCAATGATGCCGTCGAGGTTATGTCCCGGTGCTTGGAGGCTGTACGGATCTGGATGGGTAGTAACAAACTCAGGCTCAACCCGTCCAAGACTGAGTGGCTGTGGCTTCCGGCACCCCGTTTCAGCCAGATTATTCCAACTCTGGCCATTGGGGGCGAAACACCAGCCCCTGTGGAGAAGGCACGCAATCTAGGTGTCCTCCTGGACTCCCGGCTGACTATGGAAGACCAGGTGGCGGCCGTGGCCAGGGGGGCATTCCATCAGGTACGCCTGATGCGCCAATTGCGTTCCTTACTGGATCGGGGAGCCTTACGCACAGTCACTCAAGCACTCGTCACATCTCGACTTGACTATTGCAATGCTCTCTACATGGGGCTTCCCTTGAAGTGCACCCGAAGACTACAGTTAGTCCAGAACGCGGCCGCGCGGATAATTACGGGAGCGCCTAAACACTCCCATATAACACCTGTCCTACGCGAGCTCCACTGGCTTCCTGTGGTCTTTCGGGTGCGCTTCAAGGTCCTAACGACCATCTTCAAAACGCTCCATGCTCGGGACCTAGCTATCTGCAAGACCGTCTCCTGCTCCATACATCCCTGGGACCGACACGCTCCCACAGAGAGGGCCTCCTCAGGGTGCCGTCGGTCGGGCAATGTCGACTGTCGGCGCCCAGGGGGAGGGCCTTCTCTGTGGCAGGGCCGGCCCTTTGGAACGACCTGCCCCCTGAAATCCGCACCATTCCTGACCTCCGCCTCTTCCGCAAATGTCTTAAGACTCACTTCTTTCAACTAGCCGGCCTTGCGTAACCCCAGCACCGCCAATTATAAACGAGGGTTTTAAAAACGGTTACAACACAGGCATCTAATATCTATGTATTTGTATTTTGTATTTATTGATTTAATTCTATGTTCGCCGCCCCGAGTCCCTTGTGAGATGGGAGCGGGTTATAAATATGAAAAATAAATAAATAAATAAAGCCCACAGACAAGGTCTCCTCGAATGGTGACAAAATGTTTGCAACCAAATTGCCAAGCTCGGAGCTCAAACCAACAGCCTACCTACCAATCTGAGCTACTGATATTCAAACACATTTCAACCACGCAAAAATGGCTCTGGGTGCGAACTACGTACAGGGAGTCCTCTTCTTACACCCATTCATTTCACAACCAAAGTTACAGTGGCAGTGAAAAAAAGCAACTCACATTTACGACCATTGTGTCCCCATGGTCACGTGATCAGATGTTCGGCACTTGACAACCAGCAGGTAGACATGAGGGTTGCAGGGCCCCAAAGTTATATGGTTCCCATTTGCAACTTTCCCAGCTGCTGACAAGCAACGTTCCTGGGGAAAGCAGATTCACTTAACAACTGCGTTATGTCTAAGGGGCTGCCAGAAAAGGGAAGGGGGTTCAGCTTATTCTACAAAGCAGTTGAAGGCAAGACGCGAGACAATGGATAGAAACTAGTTAAGCAGACAATTAACAGCTTCCCTCCAGAAGTTGCGGGTGCTTCATTACTAGAGACTTTCAAGAAGAGTCTGGAATGATAGAGGGTCTCCTGCTTGAGCAAGGGGGTTGGACTAGAAGATCTCCAAGGTCCCTTCCAACTCTGTTGTTCTGTTATTAACTGCACTGATTCACTTAACAACCATAGCATAAAAGGCCTTCTAATGTTCCCACCCTCCTGGCCAATGGGATTATCATGCTGGAGGTAGATCAATCAGAATAGATCTGGAAGGGACCTTGGAGGTCTTCTAGTCCATCCCTCCCCACATTGCAGACAAATGGCTGTCCAATCCCTTCTTGAAAACCTCCCGTGATGGAGCCCCCACAGCCTCTGCCACACGGACGGATGGGTGGTTCTCCTTCCTTCTAAGTTGGTTCTCCTCTTCCGTTGTTTCCTTTCCTGCCTTCAGGTGCTTTGGAGGAGAGGTTGCCCAATAGAAGATCCCCCCCTCCCCCTGCACATCCTGTCCCCTCCGCTGTCATTAGAATCCTATTGTTATGGTTCATCTTTCCCATGGCTTCGCTGCTTTGAATGTTGCAGGCCACCCAGACGCACCTGGGGTGAGGTGGGAGGGCCAAAGAAATGAAATACACAACTGGGTGCTTCTTGCTTAACAGCTGCTTTGCTTGGCACTGGAAATTTGTGGTCCCAAATACGGTCGTAAGTCAAGGACTGCCTGGAGCCTGCCTGTTTTCAGGGGCCTCCTATAGCCTGGGGAGTTGGCTGGTTTTCGCCTGCCCTTGGGGCCTTGCTCCAGAGAGCGGAAGGCCAGAAAGTGGACAGAAGCGGCTGCCGGATCTGAGGCTTCTTTGCTCTACAAATATTGTCAAAGGGCTGCTAACTGCGCCTCAAGGCCTGGCCACCCCCCCCCCCAATGCAAGAGGTTGTGGTGGGAAGAGGCTTCAGCTGCTCCTTCCTATCAGGAGGCTCCGGAAACAGCCCCTGCCCTGCAGCCCCTCTTCCCGCCCTCTTCAGACTTTTGCAGGTGGAGGAGATCCAGGTGGAAGGCCAGGTAAGGAAGGGCAGGGGCTGCAGGGGGGGACGACAGTGCAATTTAGGCAGAAATACTGGCCATTTTCTTCTGCATTATTTCTACCACGGGAAGGAGAGGGGGACGGGGGCTGAGAGGGAGGGAAAGAGCTTGGAAATCTTTCAGTGACCCCTCGTGGCCTGGCCATTCTCACAATCGATGTGGCTGTTGTGGCTGGCATTGCTTGTCGTGGCACAAGCGTTCTTCCCTGGTGAGGTGATTATCACCTTTTCCAGCGCTCAAAACTTTATCCAAGGGGCTTTTGCTGCTCTCCTGATGTATGAGCTGCTTAGATGGGGCATGGGGATCCATTCGGATATTCAAGAACTAATTAACGGAGTTGGAAGCGACGTCGTAGGTCCTCTAGTCCAACCCCCTGTTCAAGCAAGAGGCCTTGTAATATTGCAGACAAATGGCTGTCCAGTCTCTCCTTAAAAACCTCCAGAGTTCGAGCACCCACAAGTTCTGGAGTGAAGCCGTTCCACTGATTGACTCTTCTCTCCGTCAGGACTTTCCTCCTTAGTTCCAGGCTGGTTTGCTCCTTCCCAAGTTTCCACCTTCTTGTTTTTGCTTCTTGTCCTGCCTTCCGATGCTCTGGGAAACAGACGGACCACTTTTCTTTCTGACAGCCCCCTAAATACTGGAAGACTGCACCCCTGCTCTTCTAAACCATCCCTTTGTATGGGAAACAGCTTCTCTGTGGTTGACTTCAGCAACAAGCGACTAGTCCACAAGTACTTTTTCCCATTGGCCCACAGACTGGCCTAGGATTTCTTTGCTCAAAAGAGGGAGAAGACCAGTGAGTGGGCAAAGGCCCCTCGCCCAACAAGGGGGCAGAAAGCATTTGACAGTCAACGCCTTCTCTGGTTCAGTAGCTGGAGGAGAGACGAAAGGTGGGGGTTTTATTTCCTTCCAAAAAGTGTGTCTTAAAATCAGGAGGCTGCCCAGCCCCATTTATACATGTATTTGTACATCAAGTGGCTGTGGCTGCTGGGCTGTGCCTCCCTGCAGCCTTTGCAAGTGGCCCTTTAGGCTGGCCCCGTCACAGTCGCACACAAACAAGTCTACACCAGAATGTGGGGCTTCCTGCAGGGATGAACTCTGAACCCTCCTTATCTGCAAGCCGCCACTCTTGTGCAAGGTTGCCCGGCTCTCCTGCTGCCTTCAGAAATACCTGAGCAATGTGTCACTTTCCTGCAGTCTTGGCCTGGCAGCTGAAGGAGGGGGTGGTCTCCCCAAAACAGCTGATGATGGGGGGGGGGGCTGACTCCCTGCTTGCACAACCAGGCAGCACACAGGCATCGCTGCTGGCTGGAAACAGGTCCAGAGCCAGCCTCGGGAAGCCCATTCTGACAGCCAGGCTGTCTCTGGTCTCTGCCTAAACGCCCCTCCCCACACAGACAGCAATGAACCAGCCATGTGTGGCAGCAGCCCAAATAGCTAATTCAATCCTGGGTTGTATAAACAGAGGCACAGAATCAAAACCATGAGATTATTAATTAGTATTAATGCTGCTTTATAAAGCCTGAGTAAGGCCACAGCTGGAATCCTGCATCCAATTTTGGTCACCACATCACAAAGAAGACGGGGAGACTTTGGAAGAAGAGCAGAGAAGAGGAGCAACTAAGACGATCAAAGGCCTGGAGACAAAAACATAGGAAGAGCCATTGCAGGATTTGGGTTTGGCCCCTCGAGAGAAGAGAAGGGCCAGGGGGGACACGAGAGCAGGACTCCTGTCTTTGAGGGGCTGCCAGAAAGGAGGGGGGGTCAACCTATTCTCCGAAGCCCCCAAAGGCAGCGCAAGAAGCAGCGGATGGAAACTCAGCCAGGGGGGAAGCAACCTGGAAATGAAGAGGGGCTGTCTGAGAGGGAGCACAATTAACCAGCGCAAGAGTTGTCTCAGAGCTTCACCCTCCTGCGGCTTCTTCCTTCTCTCTCCCACCCTCAACAGCTTCGTGCCCCAAGGAGTGAAGAAGGATGGGCAAACTGGAAGACAGCGCCACCCTCCCGCAGAGTGAGCACCTGCCCTTGCTGGCCAAAGCGGCTCCCAGCGCCACCTACCTGAGCCAGCAGGAAGTGGCCGAGCAGGGCAGCGCTGCCCCCTGGCCAGGACTCCGCAAGGCCCTGATCAGCCTGCTGGGCGGCCTCTTCGCCTGCATGCTGCTTCTGGCCGTGGCCCTGCTCCTCTCCCTGCCCCGGCCTCGCCCGCCCCTGGGCTGGTGGCAAAAGGCCGCCTTCTACCACCTGCCCTCATCCTCCTTCCTGGACTCTGATGGCGATGGGTGGGGAGACCTGGCAGGTAAGGACAGGACAACGTGGGTGCTGGGCAAGTTGGTTCCAGGCCATTGGTGCCCCCTCAATGCCCCCTTCCCTCCATGCAGGCGTCAGGCAGCAGCTGGACCAGCTGGCAACCCTGCCCATCCAGGCCTTGGTGTTGGGCCCTGTCCTTGAAGGTGGAGGGGCCAACCTGACCCACATCATCCCTGCTCATGGATCGCTGGCACAGCTGCAAGCTCTGGTGACTGACGGGCACAAGAGAGGTACTGAACTGCTGGGTGGGGCCGGACCCCCCCCCCCTCCTTGCTCCCAGTCTCCCCACAACCAAGGCGCTTTGATGGGCCGGTCAATGGCTGTGGTGGGCCCGGTGTCCTGAAAAAGGTGCAGGGCTGGTCAAGAGCCAGAAGGGGTCTGTTGTGACCCCTGCTTGGTGTCTGGCCTGGCCAGCTCGGGTGGTTAAAAAATGGACAGTCCCAGAGAAATGGCATCTCTGGACAAATCAGACCCAGGCCAAACACCGGATAATATCTGGGGGTGAAGACCCCCCCCCCGGGAGTTTTTCTTCTCTAGAGATTCCCACAGCCGGATCAAGCCAAAGTCCATTGAACTGTTGTTGCCTGGGGGATTCTGGGAGTTGAAGTCTACAGGAAGTTATCCAGGTTGAAAGAAGCTGACTCGGGGGTTGCTCTGTTTCCCCAAAGGGCTAGAAAGGTTCCTCAGGGAAACCCCCCCATCCCCCCCAGCAGTGACAAGAAAAGGTCCTTTCCACTCTCCTGTCCTTATCTCTTGAGGTAGACTGCCTCTGACCCTGGAGGCTCCATTCAGTTATTTTCTATATCCATGGATTTCCATTTATATGGCTAACCAACTCAACATGCTGACTTTGGGCCGTGAACAGAGCTTAAAAACAAAAGAAGAATGACACTCCAACTTTTGGCTAAAAAGCTGTGAATAAACCTACCCTTTACTTTGCCCAATACAGTTTTACAACAGGTGATACAAGTATTAACAGAATTGGAAGGGACCTTGGAGGTCTCCTACTCCAACCCCCTGCTCAGGCAGGAGACCCTCCAGTATGTGTAGTCTGTTCTTGAAAGCCTCCAGTGATGGAGCCCCCGCACTGGCTAATCTTTCTCACTGTCAGGAATTTTGTCCTTAATTCCAGGTTGCTTCTCTCCTTGATTGGTTTCCACCCATTGCTTCTTTATATTGAAAAAGTTTTATTGGTTTTACATTTTTTAACAGGATAGGGTAATGGTTACAAAGAAATTTTGAGAGCATTCACGTCAGAGTCGTCGGACCTTCCGAGACCTCAAAATACACATTAAAATAGTTAACATAGAAAACATTTTCCATACCACTACAAGATGAAAGCAAGTACATTTACCTAAATTCTCCCTTCCATGCTGTCAGACATTTACAAAAAGTCCGGATAGAAATATTATACAAAATTGTTCAAGAAAAATCAAGGCAAAGTTATTTTTTTGATCTAAGTCTTTTGGCTATTGTATCTTCTTTCTCTCCTCCCTGGCCCCCCGTGGGCGGGGCCGTGACCCCCTCCGTCCCCCCTGGATCTTCCCCCAGGGCAGAGGAATGTTTTTTAAGAAAGGCTTCCGCCTCAGCAACTGTTTTAATCCTCACTCTTCCTCCTTCCCAGAACACCAGCATCCCTTCAGGTGTCATCCACTTGAACCAAATCCCGTGATCAAACAAGGTTTTAGACAAGAAGGAGAATTTCCTTCTTGAATCTCTAATTTTTCTAGGGATCTGCTTCAAGATAGTGACCGTTTCTCGTTGATAAGTTAAAGGTTTCTCTCTCTGCGCTTTCAGGATTTCCTCTCTGGTTGACCTTCTAACAAATTTCACATGTATCTCTCTAGGCACTTCATTCATCCTGGCATATGCAGAATTAATTCTATAGGCTAGGTCAATGTCCCGCCTGATCTCATCCTTAGGTTTTTGTAAATAGTCTGCTAAAATTGTACTCATAAGATCAGGTAGGCATTCACCAGATTCCTCAAGAACATTCTGAAATCTCAAAAAATATGTCATTCTTTCCATATCTATCCTAGACACATGCCCATTTATTTCCCCCACCTCATTAGAAACATTTTTAATCTCTCCCTTAGCCCCCTCCAACCCTCCTTCCAATTCTTCATTCTTCTGTGTATTCTCCAACACTTGCTTCCGGGTATCCAATAGTTCCTTTTTAAAAGTACTATTTTCAGCCCTCTGGGCCTTTATTTCTGATATCAAAGTTTGCATAGAGGTTTCAAGAGAAGCCATCCTTTGTTCCAAATTTACAAGTGCTGCTTCTTGTGCCATGGTTAAAAGTTAGAGTCACTGCCACCAAGATGGCGTTTTCCGGGTGGGGCTGGTGGGGCAGATCAGGAGCTCAGTTCAGTTCAGGGCTGTGAAGTTGCAAACAATTCAGAAACCAAAAGAGACACAATTTCCCAAATCAACAAATAGTAATAACGAAGGTATTCCAGAGAAGAAGTCACAAATCCATCAAAAAAAATTTTTTTTTCAAAAATCCAGAGAGTCCTGCTTTCAAAGAGACGCTGGAAATTTTCCTTAGTTGAAATAGTCAGGCAGGGACAAAGAGAAGCCACTTCCACCGCTCATCTCAGAGCCAGAGGGAGAGAGTAGCAAAAAAAAGAATTTTTTAAACTTAGCCAGACCTAGAAACAATGTTGCAGAAAATCACAATCCACTTTCCCTTGTTAAAGACCGTCCGGAGTGAAAGTTTCCGCTTTCTCTTTGCAGAGAAGCCATTTTGACGTGCCGCTTAAATCCGAGGGGTTTTTTTCTAAAAATAAACACCCCCCTCCCAGTCCGTTCAGCCTGGCTGGCAGCAGAAAAAAAGTTTTTTTAAAAACTCACTCTCTCCTCGCAGCTGAAGCCTCGGGAGCCCTTCCGACTGAGCCGATCAGCCCTCCTCATTGTTATGAATGGCGCCGTCTTCCTTAGGCGAAGGGAGAACCCCCCGCTAGCATGTTCTCCCTCACCTGAGCCGCGCCGGGAGCCACTTCCTCCACCGCCGTGGGGGGGGGGCGCCCCCCGACGAGCCGGCCCTACGGGAGACCCTCAAAAAAGAGGAGTCTCGCCCCCATTGGGGGGCAGAAGAAGAAACAAAGCGGCGAGCGAGCGCTAGGCTCGCCCGTCACCGCAGGAGCCGGAACCGGAAGCCCACCCATTGCTTATTGTTCTGCCTTCTTCAGGGGCTTTGGAGAATAATAATAATAATAATAATAATAATAATAATAATAATAATAATAATAATAATAATAATAATAATAATAATAATAATAATAATAATAAATTTAATTTGTTGACCGCTCCCTCTCCCCGAAGGGACTCGGAGCAGTGCACAGGGCAAATAAAACAATAAATATACACACATAATAAAAACAGATTAAATGATATCCCTGCGCTAAAAATTCCCAGTTAAAAATTACTAAAATCCCCATCTAAAATTATTAACAACCCCATAGAAGGGAGACTATAGTTTGACTCCCTCTTCTTTGGGGCAGCCCCTCAAATATTGGAATCATATTCTATCTCCCCTGGTCCTTCTCTTCACTAGACTGGCCATGCCCAGTTCTTGCAATCATCCTTCATGTTTCAGCCTCCAGTCCCCTCACCATCTTGGACTGCGTTGGCTTTTTTGGCTGCTGCCACACACTGCTGGCTCATATTAGCACACCTTGAAGCAGCGATGGCCTCCAAAAATTAACCTTGGGTCTAGGGCTGGTGTTTTTTTTGGGCCACCTGTATTTCTCCCTTCCTGACCTCCCAGGAATCCGAATCCTGCTCGAACTTCCACCGTGGGGAGAAGAGGGTGACGCATCAGCTGAGCACAATCAAACAGTGCAGCTCCTCCAGGTATCACCAGCATTTCCAGCTTATGATTTGGAACGCTCCCTGAGGTTCAGAGGTGGGCCAGGGGTTGTGGTGGGGTGGGGGGCAGGGGCACCTTCCATTCTCCATGCCAGTCAAACCTGGCTTGGAATCAGACTGAAGGGCAGGACCTGCTGACTGCAGAGGGGCAAAGCCATCATGCTGGCTGGCTCCGTTCTGCTTTGCCCCAAGCGTCAAGTTGTTCCGTTCTTTGCGGAAGAACCCAATTCCCGCCCAGAAGTCAGTCCCGCTCTGTCCAGGGGCTTCCAGGCTGGGCTTCTGCCTCCACCCCCTTCTTTTTTTGGCTGTCTCCTGCAGGAGGCCCTACAGTTTTGGCAGTCCAAAGGTGTGCATGGTTTTTTGGTGGCCAAAGACCCTGCCCGGTGCCTCCTCACGGTGAGTTTCCCTCCTGGAAATCAACCAGTTATTTGCAGCAACCACCCGAGTGGGATGGGAATGGGAGAGCACCCTGTGATCACCCTAAATCATGCTGCGGCTTCCTTTGCTTGGCATAATGTCCTCTAGGAAGTGGCTTGTAACCCCTGATTTAGGGTTAATGTAATGCCAACCTACTGTGGCTTATTCAATGAAGGCCGAACAAAAACAGGCGTAGCACGGTGTATAAGCTTAACTTGCTGTATATATGTATTTGTATTGTATATGTATGTGTTTGTGTTTATATCGCATATGTATGTTTGTGGGCCTGCATAATCCTTGCTGGAATACCAATGTCCTCTATGTGGCAATCCCATTTCTGCACAGCACAGGCACGATGGCTTCGCTTTGATGCCTCCTTTTCTCTCTCTGCTGCATTTGGGGCGCTCCTGAACATGCTTTCATACCACGTAACATTTTATAGGATCCAAGGAACATCAACTGGCTTGTTTCTATGCTACTCCCGGCTGTTTTTTCTTCCTTCCTGCAGTTTATCAGTAAAGGAGAGAAAACATGGAATTAGCTGCACGGGTGTCTCTTAGGAATTCCTGCCTAGAAGTATTTGTTCCTTCTTTCAATGGCGGCAAACAAAACATAAACTTTTGTTTTTCAAAGTGTTTACATTTAATTTTATTGTTGAAACGATTGGAAAAAGAGAAGCTGCTTCCAGGCAGGCAGTGTGTGATGTGAGGGCCTCTGGCTGACTTTCTGTACTGCAGGGAGATCGCATTGCCCTCACTGCATGTGTGGACAGACAGACACGCATGGCTTCCCTCCAGATCTGGCCCCTTTGATGTGGGGCTAGGGAGAGTGGGGGGGGGGGGAAACCTTCCCAAGAAAACTCTTTTGAATGAATGCAAACCTGAATTCTCTCAGGCTTCCTTACCCACAACTGATCCTGACCAGGGCTTCAGTCTGGCCTCCATCAAAGCCATGGATCGGAAAGACTTAAGAAGCTGTACGACTAAAATGGCAGCCTGGAAGCTTTCCTTATTTTTTAATTACTGTACTGTATCATTAAAGTACTCTGCAGGACCTTCAGGTCAGCAGTTTTTTAAAAAAATATTTTAATGCTTAGCTGAGAGCGCACTTTAAGTAGAATGATGTATCGTCGTTTAATGGAGTTATAAAATGCGAATTGCTGCATATGTTAAGGGTGGAAATGGGACCACTATTTTGCTGCTGCGATTAAAATCTGGAAGACTCGAACTGTGGCCCCAAAGACAAAAGAACCCTCAAGCCAAAGCCCTGCTGATACCCAGGGGGCCTGTTAAGAGGGGAGGCCCGGAGTCCCCAGCCCAGGACTCCTTTGTTATTCTACCTTAAGCAGCTGGGGATTCAGGAATGATGGATGTGTGTGAACTGTGCTTGCAGGTATTGAAGGCCTGGGGCGCCCTTGGTGAGCGGAGGCAGAGCGATCCACGGGACGAACGGTGAGCTGGCGGCATTGCCACTATTTTGCCATTCCCCCTTCATCCCAGCAGGGCGGGCACCCCTAGTGGCGGCACTGGGGAGGGCAGGCGTGGGGTTGCCAGGACAGATTGGAGATTCTGCTCCCCCCCTTGCAGGGCCCTCATCGTATGGGACCGGAGCGAGACCTGCGGAGCTTCTGAGGGGATGCCCAGCAGGGTCATCCTCACCTGCCACCTGCCGGGAACCCAGAGAAATCTCTCTGCTCAGGCACTGCTGCAGCTGGCACGGGGATCCCCGCAGCCCCCTGGCACGCCGTGGCCCAGCTGGGCAGTAAGGAAGGGGTTTCTGGGCACACCTTGACCTTCTGGCCGGTTGTATCCCCAAGCACACCAAAACACAGGAAGCCAAAGCTGTTTAGAGGACCGTGGGTGGAATGCAGTTTTCATCACCCACGCGGTGCCCTGACTGGGAAGCCAAATCGATCCCCGTGGGATCTGCTATGCCAGCAAGAGCTTGAGACAGGCCTGGGCAGCTGGGAAACAGGCGGGGGGGGGGAAGGGCACCCGGCAGCTGGTGGGTCAGAGCAGGGGGCTCCAAAGGAGAAAGAAAGGCTCCTCTCGTGCTTTCTTCCAGGTGCCCGGGGGACTCTCGCCCGTCGGTGGCTGGGGGGGAATCCTTGGGGTGCTGCTCTTCACCCTCCCAGGAGTGCCACTGGTGCAAGGGGGCCCAAGGTCACCGCTCCCTCTGGAGTTCGAGCTGATGGTGAGAAAATCCCCCCCCCCAAGGCCTTGCCCCCGTCAGCCTTTGCAAATCTGCCCCATAAGAATCTCTGCTTAGTGGGAGGAGGTGAGGTCGGCCTTCACCCCTCCAGAAACAGAGTTGGACGTCTTCTAGTCCAGGGGTCTCCAATTTTGGCCACTTTGCTCTTCTAGTTTCACCTTAATCCAACTTCCTAAAAAGGCCCAGAGTCACTGGGCAAAACCTTCCCTCGGGGTCAATTATCTTGAATTGGGAGCAGCTTCAGCAATTAAAAGTGGACCAAACCCCACTTCACACAAGATGAAAACTATCCTGTCCTTCACTCGTGCATTCGCATGAAGCAGGCCACGTTTTAAACCCTACTTCAGCCAATTGCCTATGGGAGATCTTTATTCCCGAAAGAGTCATTGTATCCCTGAACTCTGCTTCAGGAGAACTTGCCACTTTATTACTGATTTTAAAATTTGAAGTCTTTTACGTCAGGAATATTTCTCTACTTGGCTCAGAGTTTTGATTAACCAGAGTGGAATCCAAAGTGTCACATGTGGCCATGCGCTGGACACCCACACAGGTAGGGAGACGAGACAGGCCAGGATAGCACTTGGCAGAGCATGGCATCACCAGGCGTCTGACGTCACCCGATCACCCCACGGCCGTTGCACCCGGGGAAGCCCACCGGCACGGATCCAGGATCCAGAGGGCGCAGATCAGCCATTTCAGGCTGGGGGCCAAGGACAGGCCTACTCGGGGGCACCCCGGAGGAAGAATGGGCCTCTATTGCCCTCAAAGGGCACGTGGCTGGCGGGCGTTGGGGACGTTCTCAGCGCCAATGGCCTCAACCATTTCTAGGGAGGGGAAGCCCCGGCTGGAGAGCCTACGAGAGCCGAGTTTTGCTTGGTGTGAAGGGGCCACCCAGCCGCCCTGCGCAAAGCAGGAGCACGTAGCCCTCCTGTAGGGACTGCCTCAAGAGGGCCCCCAACCTCTGGGCCACAGGACTGTTGGGAACCAGGCCGCACAAGCAGCAGACAAGCAAGGCTTTAGATCTAGGTTGCCTGCGTTTCCCCTCCCTGGTGGCGTCTTCCGCAACTCTGGCCTGTGGTGCCACACGGATTGGGGACGGCTGCTTTGATTTACAGAGTCAGCATATTCCCCCCCAACAATCGGGCTCCTCATTTGACCAACTGATCGGGATCGAACTCTTGGCTATGGGCAGAGTTAACCTGCAATATTGCACACGAAG
Source organism: Rhabdophis nuchalis (assembly GCA_039707465.1). Classification (NCBI taxonomy): domain Eukaryota; kingdom Metazoa; phylum Chordata; class Lepidosauria; order Squamata; family Natricidae; genus Rhabdophis; species Rhabdophis nuchalis. The sequence goes on from CM077654.1 coordinate 654,850, forward strand.
CACCCTGTTACCAGAAGAGCCATCTCAGCTGCTGTGGTCTCTCTCCCCCCCCCCCAACAGGAAGGACAGCGCAGCAGACCCCCACTGGCAGCCCTGTACCAGTCCCTCCTGGAACTGCACGCCAAGTCCTTCTCCTTACAGGACACCGACTTCACCCCGCTGCCCCTCCCCAGCCATGCCAAGGACCTGGTGGCTTTCCTGCGGCCGGGCGCCTGCTCCAGCCTCCTGGTCATCCTCAACCTGGGGCTGCAGCCCACCCAGCTCAGCCTGAAGGAGCTCAGCTTCTCCGGGCAGGCCAAGGTGGTGCTCGGCACCCACGCCAAGCCCCAGAAAGAAGCCAGCGTGGAGATGGTGAGGCTGGTGCCCCAGCAGGCCCTCCTGCTCCAGGTGCCCCGAGGATACCAGCCGTGATGGGCAGCCAGGGAATTCAGCCAACCGGCAGACCAAGAATGAGAAAGGAACTGTTGCTGACCCAAAACACAGCCTGTGTGATGCTCCTGCCCAACTGGCCGCTGTAATTATCTTCTGCAAATCAGTAAAGTTGCTTGACCTCATGGATTTTGAGGCTCTGTTGGTTCCAGGGAGGATGAAACAGTGTTCTGGTGCCACAAATGTGGGTACAGATGGGTGCTCTGTAAGTACGTGGGAATCAACGGTCAAAGGACGACTGGGGGTCTGGCCTGGGGCGGAAAGGCCAAAGAGCGGTTGCTGCTCTGGGATGCCAACGCCCTGGGCAGGCCTGGCTCCCCTCCCACAGTCCAAACAGAGGAGAGAGGAGGAGGTGGGTGCCGGCCCTGCCCTCGGCCACAGCTGCCTTCCCCTGCATGGGGCTGCTGGCCTCCTGGGGAGACGCAGGAGAAAAGGGCCTCTGAGGCTGCAGATGGAAACCATTCCGGCCCCCTGCCCCCTCCCCATCATTTAAGGGGGGGCTCCTCCTGCCTCCCCCCCCCCCAGGAAATGGGCTGCCCTTGCACAGGCAGAAAACCTGAGTGGGGAGAGCAGGGCAGGGTTCGGGGGTGGGACGGGGATCAACTGCGGAAGCAGGGGGGATGGGAAGGTGAGGGGCTACCTGCCCCCCCCAGGACCAAGCAGCTGCTGTCTGACCAGCCCCCAAAGCTGGGGGGGGGGGACGGGACTCCAAGAGGGCTCCCGGGTGCTGGCCCTCTTCCAGGCCCCCTTCAGGCCCCGCAGTCATCCCGGCTCGCCCCGCTCAGCTCCGCCCGGAAAGCCGGCAGGAGGGCGAAAGTCGCGGCGCAGTTTCGGGCGGGGAGGCCGGGCTGCCTTTGCTCTCGGCCGCGACGGCTCCAGCCGCGTCTCCCCCCAAGAAGCGCCGGCCTGCCTCGCAAGGGCGCTTGGCGGGTTCAGAGGCGGCTGGGCGCAAAGCCCGGGGAGGGGAGGGGCGACCCCCGCGACTCGGAGCCGGCGGCCGCCTGACGCCCCCCGGGAGACCCATCGCCTCCCCCCCCGCCGCGGCCCTCGCGGTGCCCTTTTAAGCGCGCCGGCCTCGCCCCCTTTAAGAGGCGCCGCAGCGGAGCCTGCTGGAAAGCGGCGGGCGGGCAGGCGAGCGCGGGCAGGCGGGGGCAGCGCACGGGCTCCGCCGCCGGATCAAAGCGGGCAGAGGCCGAGCGGGCGCGCGCCTGCCTGCCCGGCCTGGCTGTGCGCGGCGCGGGATCGGGGCCATGAGCCCCCGGGGGCGTTGGGCCCGGGGAGCAGCCATAGCCGCCGCCGCCGCGGGCGAAGGGGCGGAAGGAAGCAGCCGGCGGGCGCGGTCGGAGGGCTTCCCGGCGGGGGCTGCTGCTGCCGCCGCCTGAGCGCAGCCCGCGGCGACGGAGCGCGGAGGCCGCCCGGCCGAGGTGGGGGAGCAGCCCGGGCCGGCCCCACCCACGTCCCCACCCAGCCAGGTCTGGGAAGCGGAAGCGGCGGCGGCGGCGGGAGAGGAGCAGCAGCAGCAGCAGCGCCGAGGCTGCAGCGCCGCGCACAAAGCAGCAGACATGAGGTCAGTACCTGCCGGGCGGCCGCCTTTGTTGTCTGGGCCCGGCCCGGCCCGCCACCCGCCCTGCCTGCCTGCCTGCCTGCCTGCCTGCGGGGCGGCACGGCGGAGCTCCCAGCTCGTCTCCGCCCCGAAGGAGCCGCGAGTTTGGGAGCGCGGCGGGGCCGTCCGGCCGTGCCTGGCTGGGGGGTGGGGGTGGGGGGTCGGCGGGGCAAGCGAAGGGCGCCTCTCCCGCCTGGCGGGCAGCTCCGACGTGGCTTCGGCGGCTGAAGTTGCCGAAGGGCTGCCGGGGGGGACCCTCCTCGTCCCGGAAACGGGGCGACTTCCCCGCGTGGGGAAGGGGCTTCGGCGGGCGGAGAGGGGCGCCAACCCCCGAAAAAGATCCCGCCCGCTTTCCGGAGTGGAGTGTGGGCTCTGCACGCCCCTTCCTCCGGAAGCGCGAAGTTGGGTAGCCCCTTCCCGCAGAGGCGAGGGGGAGGCAGGGCGGCCCGCGTGCACTCCCGCCCCCTCCGCCCCCCCGCCAGAGGCCCCTGAATGGAGCCCCCCCTCGGCCGATGGGGCCTTGGCCGCCCTTCCCTTTGGCCTCGCTTGGCCTGGCTTCTGCTCTCCCGCCGACGGGGGGGGGGCTCACCTGAGACTGTATTGGGCTTGGGGGGCAGCGACCCTCGGGAGGCAGATGGGGAGGGCCCAGCGGGGGGAGGGGCTGCGGGGTCTGGAGTGGGGGCCCGTGGGGGGGGGCTCGGGGGGGGGCATCCCCATCCCAACTGGAGAGAGACCCCTCCCCCGCCCGAAGCTGCCGCGGCTGGGTCCTCGGAGGGCGCGCGCCCCCTGCCCCCCCCCCGGGGCTGCTCCTCTGCCAACGGGGCGGGCGCCGCGCAGCTGTGCCTGAGCTGAGGGAGCTGAGCGCGCGCAGGGGGCTTCTGGGGCAAGCGCCCCCGGGCAGCCCCTGGCCGAAGCGGGAAGGCCCTGCCAGCCCTTTGCCAGCGGAGAGCCAGGCAGGAGGCCCTCCGCCCCCGGCGCTGCTTCCTGCCTGCCGCCTTAGTCATCGCGGGCCCTCCCCTCTGCCCTTCGGCGGGGCGCTCCGAGGCTGCGGGCCCCGGGGAGAGAGGGGCCTTTGGCCGGCTCTCCGGAAGGCGGCTCAGTCGCAGCCGTCGGAAGTTCCGCCGGAATGGCCGGCCAGGTGGGCCTCGGAGGCAGGGATGGCGCCGGGACTCACCTGGCCGGAAGAGCCGCGACCAGGAGCCCGGCGGGGCGGCCGGGGGTTTCTGCGGTTCGGCGGAGCCTCCCCGATCCGGGTCGCCAGGTTTGGCTTGTCCGCTGCACGGAGCTCCCTTCAAGGTAGAGCGGGGTCTGGTGAGCGGCAGGGAAGGTTTGTGGGGGATGGTTGGTGGGGTTGGGGGGATGCACCAAGGCTCTTGGTCGTTAGGGGAAGGGGCTTGGCTGCTCGCCCACGCACCTTTTCTTTTAAATGCAGCTCTTGGGTCTCCGGCCGCTGCCCATTATCCCCAGTGGGAAAGCCCCCCCCCCTCTTCTTGCAGCCCGGGAGTCATGAAGTTCAAGGGCCACTTGGAGAGTCCAGATTTGGGGAGGCTTTTAGGCAGCCCCTAAATCAAGCATGAGAGATAAATCGGCTCTTGCTCTACTTTTGCTGTTGGTTTGATAGGTATACAATACCTGTATACGGAGGCTCTTATCAGCAATTGCTAGAACTGGACAGTAAACTTTGGTGAATTTGTCTGCTCCCTTTCTTATTTGAGCTTGTAGCAAAATCTTGATTTTGTTCTGTTTGTGTGTGTGAGAGAAAATGCAGGCCTTGGTAGCCCTTGTAGTTAGTCCACAGGGTTTACGTTTGCTGGGTAGTTTAGTAGGCTTGGGTCAAAGTTATGGGGAAGCCATCTGGACCTTTTCTCCTTCCAGGCCACAACGATGCCCTTGGTAGGAGTGGAATCAAACTTGCTATGACTTTTTTTTTCTGGTTGCTATATTATTTTTAATCATGCTTTCATACAGGGTTTCCTTCATATGAAGGAAGCTGACTTCAGTGAAAAAAATGTTTTTATTTAAAGGTGTGCAGCATCTCATTTTGTGTTCATTTTCTAAACCAGGGATGTCCATCCTAGGCAACTTTAAGACCTGTGAACTCCAAGTCCCAGAATTCCCCAGCCAGCGCTGTCCAGGGAATATGGGAGTTGAAGTCCACAAGTGCCTAGATGGACATCCCTGCTCTAAGTTTTGTTTCCTAAATTGTTCCTGCCTGTGGATAGACTCCCCCTTTTTTTCATTCTCATGAGGGAGGGGATTAGGTGGGAGGGAAGAAATGAGGGGATTGAAAAGAGCCAAGATGCAGGGACTTGGAATTAAGGCTAGAATTTCAGGAAAAGCAAACAATGGTTATGCACTGGAGCAGCCAGCTCAGGGTATAAATAAAATAATTAAAATACTTTTCTGCAAACTTCTGTCAGGTTAGGAGCGCAGGCCAGCTGGGCGGCCTCTAGAAGCAAATAGAGGGTTTTGAAGCAGGCTCAGCATTCTGACAGATACTACTATCCCGTGCCTTGCAGCCAGATGAGAGAGGAAAAGTTTTATGCCTTTCTCCAGCTGCGGCCTCAGAGGCAATCAGCCGCCAGCCTTTAGAACCAGCCTTTTTGAACTTGGCAACTAGGGAGGATGGGTGGACTCCAACTCCCAGGATTCCCCAGGCAGCATGGAGGCTGGAAAACAGGAGGGAGGGAGGGGGGTTATGGTCACCTGCTTTGTTTCCACTGACCGTCTGACCGTCTTTCCAGAAAAGAAAAGTTCACTCAACATTTGTTTTTTCAAGTAGAAAACATGACCATTAACAAATCCACTTCCCCTGTCCTCCCCCCTCCCATCTGCCCCCCAGCCCAGCTGGCTGCTCAATCAAACACACCTTGGAACTTGGATGGGCAACTATGGGAATGATGGGAGTTGGAGTCCACAGGCCGTAAAGGGGCCATAGTTGTAACAGAGAATCCTGGGGGGGTCTGGGGAGGGGGGGCAGGGACAGCACAGCTCTTGTGAGTAGTGTGCCCACCTCTGCTCTGTGCTCTGCATCTGAAAGAGAAGTTGTGGCTGTGAGCAATTCTCCCCAGTGGCCTCCTGGGGTCTCACAGCAGCCCCTTCTAGTCAGACCTTTGGGGAAGGAGCCTTTAGTGTTTCTCAACAGCTGCCCCAGCTGCCCCGGTCTGCACTGGAGGGCTCTCAGGCAGTCTGCCTTTAATCTCTTCTATTTATTTGTGTCCCGCCTTTATTATTTTTGCAAATAACTCAAGGGAAGAAACCTAGATGGGATTCTTTCCTCCGGTTGTTTCCCTCACAACAACCCTGTGAGGAAGGTTGGGCTGAGGAAGAATGAGTGGCCCAAAGTCACCCAGCCGGCTTTCGTGCTTGGCAGGACTACAACTCCCAGCCACCTGGTGATTGGCCCCAAATCACCCAGCCGGCTTTTGTGCCTAAGGTGGGACTAGAACTCACCATCCCTCAGTTTCAGACGTGACGCCATAACCACTTCAGGCACTTTCCTGTTTGTTCCTCCTCCCCTCTGCCCCCCCCCCCCAGCTCTCTAGGGGGTTGGAAACTGGAGAGATTTTCCTGGCGCATTTGGTGAGGGAAGAGGGGGTGGCATTAGTGGGGGAGAAAAGCAAGCCCAGTTTGAGGGGCCTTTGCGGGTTCAGAAACTGATCCAAACTGAATTTTATTTGAGGGGTCCTTTATGCTCTCTGAGTTTGGCTGGTTTCTTGTAGACGTTCCATGACCCAACTAGGTAACATCATCAGTGCTTGTGAGTTTTATTTACTTCAAACCCTCTGCCAGGCCACACCCAGCCTGGTTGCCAGTTTGGATTTTCTCTTCTGCCCTCCCTACTTTTCCATCTGCATAACCTCTGGAAGTGGAGGACCGGCCTGCGGGGCACTTCTGGCCAGCCGGGTGTTGGGCCGGCTGCTTCTAGAGCCACCAAGTCTGCTGCTTCCCAAAGAGCAGGAAGCTCCCCCCCCCACTTCCCCTTTCCCCCCTGACGCCTGTGCCTGTCTTGGGGGGAGGGGTCATCTTAGCCTTTGGGGCTCCAGGGAGCCACACTTGGAGGGTCGGCCCAGAACTAAGCAGCCCATGTTGCTCTCCTATAGAGCAAAGTTTAGTTTAGTTTAGTTTATTTCCAGTTTATATACCGCCCTACTCTTCCAGATGGGACTCAGGGCAGTGCAGGTCCTTACATTAAAAGATTGAATACTTCCATGCTTCTGAGTTGCTGAATTTGCTAAAACGGCAGGGCCTCAAACCCAAAGAAAGCTCTGATTTTAGAGCCTCCAACCTGGGCCCCTTTGAGACCTGTGGACTTCAACTCCCAGAATCCCCCAGCCCGCCCCCTCCCCAATATAGTCTTGTCCTTGTCATGCCCCTGTGGGTGAGTGGGAAGGAGACCCAGGAAGCAAAGGGGTCTATCAGCAACAGCAGACTTGGGGTTCCTCAGGGGAGCCTTCCTGTTTGGAGGTCCCAGCCCCAAGGCCCAGAGAGCTCTTTCCCCCCGTTTCCCAAGACCCCCCCTCCAAGCAGAAGCAGGCAATGGTAGGCCGGGGGCTTCTTGGCCCTGCAGTGGAGGGAGCCCGCCTGTCTGCAGAACGGAGCCCCCTCCCCTCCCCTTCCGGAAGGCTCATTGTGACTTCGCTCCGGCTTCTGTTTCTAAGGCCTCCGAGTGGGTGGGGGGCCAGCAGCGAGGAGGTGGCTGCAGGGCCTGCCCAACCATGGTTGCCCCCAAAATGGGTCCCTCTATAAGGTTGTAAGGGGGGGGGGGCTCCCTCCCTCCAGAATTAAGGGGGAGGGTCTTCTCCAACTCCTTCCTGCTCCCCCTGCCAGGCTTGGTGACCCTCCCCCCCCAGGGGTTCCTCTCCTCTCTTCCCCTCTGGGCGCCCGAACCAAGGACAGCCCTCTCCCCTTCCTTGCCCCCCCCCCGCTCCCTCCCCCAAAGCCCAGGATTTCCCTCCCTCCACTGGGGGTGGGTGGGTTCCTGGTGCGAGGAAGTGAGGAGTCCCCCCTCCTCCCTTTCCAGCCCTTTCCCCAACTTGATTCAGAGGCAAAAGGTTTTCTCAGCCGCCTTGTAATAAAAGCCCCAAAGGCCCCTGGAGACCCCTCCTCAGTTCTCCCCCGGCTCTTTCTGGCCCCTCCCCTCCTTTTCCTAAAAAGCCCCAAGTTGAAGAAGCCGGAAAATGTCTCCGTCCCTCAGCAGGAAGTGACTCAGCTGCGGCGTCTCAGCGGGCTCGGCTGGCTCCGATGCCTGGAGGGGCCCTCTTCTCGTGGGGCGCTCCTGGCTGCCCCCCACCGCCTCCCACTGGCCCCTTGCCTGCCCCCCTTGTCCCCAGTGGGGCCCCCAGGTGCTGCATGCCCATGGGAGGAGCCTTTGGGTGGGGCTCTGGCTGTGCTCCTTCCCTCTCTGCCCCACCCTGGGGCCTTTGGGGCCTGCTCTGAGGAAGGGGCGGGGGTCCTGGAGGTCTTGGGCCCCTGGGGGCCTCCACACCAGAACTGCCTCTTTCCACAGATCAGCCCCAGCGCCTCCCAAGGAGAAGGAGACCCGCTCCACCCAGTTCAGGTCTGCTTGGGGGGGAGAGGAAGGGGGGGCCCGCTCTGCACCCACCTGCACCCCTCTGGTGACGCTGGTCAGAGAATGGCTTGCTTCCAATGGCAAGGAAGGGAGTGGGCAGCCCTGCCTCTATCCCCCGATCCCTCCTGCCCACTGAGCCCCTGCAGGCACCTCTGCTTCCCTTGGCAGGATCACGCTGGGCAAGCCAAAGGCCCCTTTGCCTGACCCCTCGAAGAAGACCCAGGCCCAGCAGCCAGAGAAGCCCCCGGGCAGGTGAATGGGCATTGGGGGAGGAGAGGGGAGGAGATGGAGTACCTCCAGTGGTTAGAGCGCTCAGTGGTTAGAGGGCAGTACTGCAGGCTACTACTTCCGCTGCCTGCAGTTTGGCAGTTCGAATCTCACCAGGCTCCAGGTTGGCTCAGTCCGAGGGGGGTCAAATGAGGACCCCGATTGGAGGGGCCCAGAGGCTGACTCCGTAAACCGCTTAGAGAGGGCTGGAAAGCGCCATGAAGCGGTATATGAGTCTAAGGGCCATGGCTATTGCCAGACAGCAGGCATGCCGGTGCCCAGCTGTGGCAAGGGCCTTGCTGGGGGCGGTTGGTGCCCGTCTGGTGGGCTCCTGCAGGGGCCCTTTTCTGCAACCTTCCTTGTGCCCCCTCCCCCCACCTGCAACTCAGGGCCCCACTTAAAGCTGATTTGTGGGGCAGAGAGCAGAGGCTGCCTGGTGCCAGGCCAGACGGCTCTATGGCTGCCATTGGGGGCAGGCAGGAGGTCTACAGGCCCTTCCCAGCCCCCCCTTCACATTCCCACATTCTCCACGGATGCGGCCTGGCCCTGCAACATCCCCTTATAAGGCAGGGCTGCTGTGTGGCTGCTGTTTTCCTTGCCTCCGCCTGCTTCCCTTCCCTCTTCCTGTGCCTGGGGCTGCCTCTGCTCCCTTCCACCCTCCCCAGGTGCCCCGCTCTTGTGCTGCCTTGGCTCCCCCCCTAATATGGCAACCCCCCCCCCCAAATCTCTGGGGAGAGAGACCCATCATGGTCACTGGCTGCTTCCCTTCGGGCTGTGTTGGGTGGGGCTCCTCCGCAGCAAATTCCCAGGCAGACCACCCGTCTGAGGGGGGGCTGGAAGCATGTGCATGTCGTCCCCCCCCCTGGGGTCTGTGCCTAAGGGGGATGGGAAGGATTCTGCAGAGGCCTGGCATTCTGTGGGTCACTTCCCCTGCTTTTAGAAGGGAAGCCGAGGGCGCCCCCCAAGCGGCCAGGATCCGGGTGTGACCCCACTTGTCCTCCCCTCCCTCCCTCCCTCTGCAGGAGTCATGGCCAGAGGGCAGCTTTTGCGTGGTCATCTCTGGGCAGTGGCTCTTGGTTAAACATTTCCAGGTGGACACATCCTCCCTCCCCCCCTCCCCCGCTTGGGGGTGATTGTGCCTGCAGGAGAGCGAGCCCCTCCCCCTCCCTGACCTTTGATCCCCTCTGCCCCCTGCTCCTCCCTGGCCCAAAGGAAGCTGTTGCACAGGGGTGGGGAGCCCGAAGACGGTCCCAGGGATTCAAACAAAAGCAGCAACTCTGGTGCTCCCCCCAGTGGGGCTTGGGGAGGGGTCCAGCGGGGAGGGGGAGGAGTTCTCCAGGCCGGAGGCTCCCTTCAAGTTCCTGCTGGGTGCAATCGGGAGGTGGTCTCGATATTGAGAGGGGGGGCAGCCTGTCCTCGACCTGATCAAGAGACCCACCCAGCCAGGCTGCAGCAGGGGGTGGAGGCCACTTGGGTCCTGCTGCGTGGGTAGATCATCTTCATGCCATGACTTTTCCCCTTGTGCAACACCGTCCTGGAAGGAAGGATGCTTGTCTGACACAACCTCTGGGTTTCCTCCTTTGCATCACTGCCCTTGTGGTTAGATTGCGTTTGGACCAGGCAGCGCAAGAACCGAGATGGCAAGGCAGCTGAGAGCGGCCGGTGCGGCTGAACTGCCACCAAGTGTCAAATCCTGGGCCTTTTCCTGCCTGTGATGCGTTCGCACCTCCTCTGAGCTGGGCTTAGCCGAATGTGCGGCAGCCGCCCCAAAGGCTAATGCGACCCTTGGTTGTGTAAAGAGAGGCATTGGCTTTAGTATGAGGGCCGCTTTGTAAAGCCTTAGTAAGGCCACCCCTGGCATCCCACATCCCGTGTTGATCCCCACAACTGAGATGATTCAAGGCCTGGAGACAAAAACCCATGAAGAACGGTTGCAGGATTTGGGCTCAGCTGCTCCAGGGAGAAGAAGGCCCAGGGGGACACGAGAGCCACCTTCCAGGGTTTGAGGGGCTGCCACAAAGAGGGGGGCTACGGTCAACCTATTCTCCAAACGCCCCCCTCCCCCCGAAGGCAGGAAAAGAAGCAATGGGTGGAAACTGATCAAGGAGAGAAGCAACCTGGAACTAAGGAGGAATTTCCTGACAGAACAATTCGCCAGTGGAACAGCTTGCTAGCAGACGTTGGGGGTGCTCCATCTCCGGAGGATTTTAAGAAGAGACTGGACAGTCATTGGTCTGAAGGGTCCTCAAACTTTGAATGACCTTTAATGGATCTCATGGCTGTGAAAAACATCCGAAAGGCTGTTTTTAAAGACTTGTGAAGCACTTTTTGAAAAGGTGCTATTCATCCCACCACTCCACGGCCGGATACTTTGCCTTTGCGGCCGTAGTCTGAGTAGAACTGCCTGTCGGGATTAAGCACCGCTTCTGGGGCTTCTGGACCGCATGGTTCATGCAAAGCAGACAAGGCGCGTGCCGTGGGGGATGGTGCACGATGCGCTGGCTTTGGGAGTGGAGAAGCAAGCAGTTGTGTGGGAGGCGCAGCCAGAAACCTCCTCTCTCACCTGCCCTGCTCCCCCTTCAGGTGTGCCAGGCCGGGCTTCTTTCCCCGAGCGCAGAAACTTGCTCAACTCTCCCTTGTAAGGAGAAGCGGCTGCTGTTTTCAGGAAGCTGATTTTTCTCAGTACCTCATTTTGCACGGCTGCTTCTTCCATTTCCTTGCAACCTTTGTGAAGCCCTGCGGGAGTTTTGGGCAAGGGGGTCTCAGTCGCTTGAAGGCTGGGGGATTCTGGGAGTTGAAGTCCATCAGCCGGCCAAGGTGGGAGGGGCCTGCTTGGGAGGAATCCCCATTAGCTGGGCTGCTGCCCTCTTGCCAGAGCAGGGAGCAGAGTCAGAGCCCCCCCTGGGCCCTTCCGGCTGCCCCCCTCCCTCCCCCTCCTCCTCCAGTGAGCAGCTGTTGGCAGCTGGGCTGGGCTCTGCCCCAACCTGCCTGGAGGCCTGGCTCTCCCAGTTGGAGGGAGGGTGGGAGGGGCTGGGCCTGCAGAGCAACTGCCTGGCAGGGCAGGAGCTCACTGGGAAGAAAGGGGGGAGGGGGCTAGGAATGTGTCTGGCCGAGGGAGGGGGGCCTGCTTTGGTTTGGCCTAGGGCTGCTTCCCCTGGAGTCGTGGGGCCAGGCAGCTGGGACCCTCTTCCTCCTCGGGCAGGAGTGGCCCTAATTGGCAGCTCATCTGTGGGCATTTCTTTCGGTGCCACCCCCAGCAAGGTTCCTTCCGTCCTCCCTGCCCTTCGTGCCTTCCGTTTTTCCTGTTTTGCAAGTTCCTACAATTCCTCCAGCTCCTTTGAGGAGGAATTAAGAGCTCGCTGGGCTTCCTCCCTTTTCCTCCCCTTCCCCATAACGTCCCAGGAAGGAAGAAGCTGGCAAAAGGAGCCGCCACCTTTATCCAAATTTCAGATTGGGGGGGACGGAGGGAGGGAGGGCTGCGAACAATACAAATGGTTTGGCAACAAGCAAATACTTTTGCATACTTCACCCTGAATCCTTTTTGCATAGGCCACAAAGCCCCCCCCCCCCCCCCCTTTTGACAATGGAAATGCGGCCCAGGTAATTTTGTGGGCACTTTTCCTACCCATGAATGGCTGCATCTTCCTGGCCTGAAGGGTTTGGGACGGTTAGGAATATGAAATGCAAATAAATAAATTTAACTATCTGGAACCGAGGAGAATGGGGAGGGCGGGGGGTACACAGCCCCCTAGAGCCAGCTGTTCAGCTTCTGATGGCTGCGTTGGGCAGCATTGCTCCGTGGCAGAGAGAGGGCGTGGGGGGGGTGGGTGGAGGTGGCTCCCCAGACAAAGTCAAGTGGGTGGCCGGGGCTGTTGGGCAGTGGGCCCCCGGGTCTTGCAGCTGGAGAGTGCCAGTGCTTTGGCCCCTCAAGAAGCCAGAGCCTCCCGTTCGTGTCTCCTGTGCCTTCACCCAAATGCCTTCTCCCGGCTTCCTCTGGGACATTCATCCTGGCTCCTCAATGGGGAGGAAGCCCCTTTGCACCTGGCCGCTTCCTCCCCCCTCAAAGATCCTTTCTGCACTTTTGCATTGAAGCTGCAACTCAAGGCCTTGCAAAGCCAGCTGGCCAACCTCAAGGGGATCTGGGCTGGTGTGTGTGTGTGTGTGTGTGTGTGTGTGTGTGTGTGTGTGTGTGTGTGTGTTCTCAAACGTGGCCACTTTAAGAGTTGTGGACTTCAATTCCCAGAAGTCCCAGGCCCCCAGAATTCAACCCCACCTTGAATTCTGGGGGTTGAGGTCCACAAGTCTTAAAGCTGCAAGGTTGGAGATCCCTGCTCCAAGGGGAAAGTGTGAATTCGTATGAACATACCTAACACAAGGGAAGCCTCCTACCTGGCACAGGTGTTCTGAGAGGCCCTGCGGATGGCAGCGGAGGGGCTGAGTTCGGTGGGGGTGAAAGACTGCTGGGAGGGGTGGGCGGGGCTTGTCTTATAAAGCCCCGCCCCATTCATGCTGCATCTCACCTTCCTCTCCTCCTGCTTCTCCCTCCAGTGAGTCGGTGGTCTGCAGCACCCGGGCCACCGTGATGCTTTACGACGATGCCAATAAGAAATGGGTCCCGGCAGGAACTGGTGCCCAGGCCTTCAGCCGCATCCAGATCTACCACAGCCCTGGCAACAACAGCTTCCGGGTGGTGGGCCGCAAGATGCAGCCGGACCAGCAGGTGACTCCCCAGGCCCCCTGCTTTTAACCCCCCACGAGTAATCAGGAGGCCCAAACATCCAAGGGGGGCCGGTCGGGAAAGCTTCCTTGCTCCCCTGCCTGGGCTTGTGTCCCCACTGGGGGGGGGGGGGGGCTCCATTTTTGCCTCCATCCACCCACACAAGTTGAAGAATTCCAAGCTTCCTTTCTCATCCCCTGATTTAACATCTATGGAGAAGGAGCGTTTTTAATGGGCGGTCCTCTACATGCGACCGCAATTGAGCCCAAAATTTATGTTGCAAAGCAAGACAGTTACTAAGTGAGTTTTGCCCCCTTTTATGACCTTTCTTTACACAGCTTGTTGTTAAGTGAATCGCTGCAGTTAAGTTAGTATCGCGGTTCTTAAGTGAATCTGGCTTCCCCATGGGGGGGGGGGGGCTGGCAGCCACCACTGCCACTTCGCCCCTTCCAATTTTTATTTATTTATTTATTGAAAAAGTTTTATACAGACAGAATTTCCCCCCCTTCCCCCCCCTAACATATAGTATAAATCACATACAAATACTGTACCCCCACCCCTTCCCCCCAACCTAAAATAAGTTTCTCATTCAAATACTGTACCCCCTTTCCTCCCAACAATCATAATATAAATTTCTCTTAAAATAACATCTAATATCCCATTAGCCCCATCTTCTAAATTAATTATGCATATGTATTCCCCCCACCCTCCACCCTAACCCTCCCCCACCTCCCGTTCAAACCCACCCCCCTGACTTCCGCTATACACCACTCTAATAGTTCCAAACAACCCATATATTATTTACTCTGTTCACATCATATCCCTTACTTATCACCCTATCAATCTAAACATTCCTACCTAAAAGCTACATAATACTTCCTAGTCTGGTATTTATTCTGTATATAATCAATCCATTTTGCCCATTCCTGTGTATAATTCTCCTGCTTCTGATCTTTTAAGAAAGCTGAAATTTTTGCCATTTCCGCAAACCCCACCACTTTCTGAATTCATTGATCAATTGTCGGTAAAAAATCTTTTTTCCAATGCTGAGCTATCAGCAACCTAGCTGCTGTAACCATATACAAAAACAACTTTGTTTTCCCTTTTGTAAAGTCCTTAGTTATACCCAATAAAAACATTTGCGGAGTAAATTGTAATCTTTTCTTAAATACATTTTGCATAACCCACCATATTTTTATCCAAAAAGCTTTGACCTTATTGCAAGTCCACCATACATGAAAAAAAGTAGCATCTAAACACCCGCACCTCCAACATTTTGGTTGAACATTTGGGTACATACATGATAATTTCTTAGGATCCAAGTACCATCTATAAAACATTTTATAAAAATTCTCCCTTAAATTTTGTGACTGCGTGAATTTAACATTCTGGACCCATATTTTTTCCCACGTATCCAACATAACCGGTTCATCAAAGTTCTGAGCCCATTTAATCATGCAATCCTTCACCAACTCACTTTCTGAGTCTCTAACAGTACATTATATATTCTTTTAACATATTCTTTTAACCCCTTCCAATTTAAATGGTTCTGTGCAGAACTGAAAAACAAGATGGCGGGGGGGGGGGGGGGGAGCCTGTCTTGCTGCTACCAAACCACGACCGGTTTGGCTGAGCCAGTCCGGAGCGGTAGGAGCCCACCTCTATTTCCCCTGGGCTTTGCTTGTGAAGGGGGTCACGAGACCCCGGACACTGCGACCGTCGTAAATACAGGTCAGTTGCCAAGGGGCTGAGTTTTGATCCGGTGATCCTGGGGATGCGGCCCTGTCATCAAGGTGGAAAATGGTTCGAAGTCACTTTTTACAAGGCTGCTGTGAGCTTGAACAGTCCCTGAACTAACTTTCGTAACTTGAGCTCTACCTGCATTGCAATCCTTCGTTAACAAAATGAGGAATTCCCCAAATGGAGAGAAATGGAGTGGGAAGGCAGCCCTGCCTGTGGGGGAGCAGAGTCACTCGCACCCGGAGCTTTTTCTCCAGCTCTGGAGCCCCCCAACCCCTGCTGGGCCCCCTGAGCTCAGCCCGCTCTGCCCGTCTCTCGGCAGGTGGTCATCAACAGTCCGATCGTCAAGGGGCTGAAGTACAACCAGGCCACGCCCAACTTCCACCAGTGGCGGGATGCCCGTCAGGTCTGGGGGCTCAACTTCAGCAGCAAAGAGGATGCCAGCCAGTTTGCCAATGGCATGATGAATGCCCTGGAGGCCCTGGACACGGGTGAGGCCAGAGGGGCGGAGTGGGGTGGGCGGCTGAGGCAGGGGGAGGGGCTGGGGGCTGCAGGCCTCCCAAGGGACACCGTCCAGGCTCCGCAAGAGAAAGCAGCCTCCCAAGCCCTCCCTGCGCCTCGCCCCAAAATGGGGTGGGGGGTGTTTACTAGTGGGTTCCATTTGGGGGGGGGTGTCTCAGGGGGCAGAATCAGGGGGTCTCCAAACTGGCAGATGGGTCGTGTGTGCGTGTTTAGGGTCTGGAGAAGAGCTGAAATGCCAGTGGGACAGTTGGGGTGCCAACCTGTTTTTTGGGTGGGTTGCGTCTCCCCAGGAAACTCTGCACCCTCCCTGCGCCCCACCCAGAACGGACCCTCCGCAGATGAACTGGCAGAGCAGCAGAAAAGGTACAGGAAGCCCTGCGAGGCTTCAACGTGGCCGGGTGGGGGAGAGAAGTTCCTTACAACAAGGAGGAAGTTTCTCTTACTTCACCCAGTCGTCTCACAGAGGAGCAAAGCAGGAGAAAAGGAGCATTGTTCTCACTCAGCCTTTTGTTTGAACAAGCCACACACTTAAAAAAAACACCCTTTCCTTTCCCAGAGTGGGAGGGGCTGGGCTTCCCCTTTGGGGGGGTAGGGGGTGCAGGAGACCCCCTTCCCCAAGGGCTCTCCCTTTGGTGCCCGCTGTGCCTTCTTAGAGGCCAGAGGAATTGCCCAGAGCAGAAAGCAAGGGGTGGGTGGGTGTGTAAGTGCGTAAAGGCCCTCCATGATCAGATTAGCAGCTAATCGGCTTGCCCGGCTGCCTGCTGGGGCAAATGCCCGCTGGGTCGGATGTGCTCCACCTCGTCCCCCCTGGCGATGTGTGGCGTTCCCCTTTCCAGCCTCTTGCCCGAGCCGCCTGCCCCACTGCCCAAGTGAGTGTGGGGCTGCGGTGGCCCACGGGGGCCCTGGGGGCTTGGGAGCAGGAGGCCTGCAGGGGGCGGGGGGGGCTGCCGGCGGGCACTGAGGCCTCTTCTGCCCTCTTCATCCCAGGCACCAACAGCAGCTGGAGAAGGAGCCGGCGGAGCAGACAGAGCGGGAGCGACGGGGGCCCATCGGAGGTGGGTGCCAGAGTGGGTGGGGGCCTCGGCCCCTGGCCTGCCCCTCCCCCCACAAGGCTCCCAGGGTGGCAACGGGGGAAGCCCCCCAACCGTGGCCACTTGGAGGCTTCCGGACTTTGACTCCCAGAATTCCTCAGCCGCTTTGCAAAGGAAAGAGGGATTCTGGAATTGAAGTCCACAAGTCTTAAAGTGGCCACAGTTGCAGATCCCTCCCGGAGGGGACCTCCCCCTGGGTGGCTAAGGGCCCCCATTCTACAGAGGGGGGGAGGAATCCAGCATCCAGACTCAGGGGCAGCTGCTCGGGGGCCCCAAAGAATGGACCGCTTGTGCCTCTCCCCCACTGGGCCCTTGGCAGAGGCAGGCGCTGGTTGGGGAAGAAGGTCCTTGGTGCAGGGGAGGGGGGGCGGGTGGGGGATTTCCTGTTCGCTTCCAGCTTTTCCGAAGGGGGGCAGTAGTGGCACAGCTGGGGGCTCCCATCTTTCTCTCTCTGCTTCTCTTGCTGCAGCCCCTCAGGTCGCCCCTCAGGCAGGAGGCCCTCCGCCACCCCCGGGACCACCTCCAGCTCCCCCTGGGCCGCCCCCTGGACCTCCGGGGCCACCACCTGGAGCCCACAGTGGCCCTCCCCCTCCTCCTGGGCCACCCCCTCCGCCGGGACCTCCGCCTGGCCCTCCGCCCTCAGGAGGGGGGCCACCCCCACCCCCTCCCCTCCCCACTTCCATGGGCCCTGGTGGAGGGGCCGGACCACCCTCTGGCCTGGCCGCAGCACTGGCTGGAGCAAAGCTGAAGAAGACGGGCAAGGTGAGTCGGGGTGCAGGAAGGTCTCTTGGGGGGCCCTCACAAGGGCCCCTGCCGGCCATGTGACATGGGCAGCCCCTTGGGGCAGCTTCCCTGTTGGGGGGCCCTGGCACTAGAGATTGTGGGAGGGGGCTGCGTGTTGGAGGTGGCCACTCACTCCCCCCTCCCCTTTCCTCTTTTGCAGGAGGAAGCAGCCAAGCCCCCATCAGGTGGAGGAGCCCCCCCCAGCGCTTCTGGGGGAGGGGGGCTAATGGAAGAAATGAGTGCCAAGTTAGCCAGGCGGTGAGTGGGCACAGCTGCAGGAGGGTAACCCATTGGGAGGACAGCCCCCCCCCCCCTGCCCAGCCTCCAAAGGGTCTGTAAGAGATTGGGGGTGGGGGTGGGGGAAGGGGCTGTAACGGAGAAAAAAGTCGTGTCCCTGAAAGTCAGAATTTCTGCTGCAGAGCCTGGGCGGCCTAGAGAGGGGTCTGGGGTCTCCCATGCAGCCCACGGCCTGCGGGATCTGCGTTGACTTTGCCATGGGCTTTGGGCACGAGGCCCTCCTTGGCCCTCCCCCTCCCCGCCTTGGGAGGAATTTCGGTCCCCCCTCCCCCACGTCCAGGTGGTCTTGTCTGCCCTGCAAGGAGGAATCTTGCTGAGAAATGGGCTTTAGCCCCCCTCTGTTTCTCCCCCCGTCTCCCCCCCCCCCCCAGAAGGAGAGTGGCAGAGCAAAGCGAGAAGGTTGTTCCAAAGAAGGAGGAAGCCCCTTTGCACGTGAGTCTGGGTGGGGCCCCCAAGTGGACTTCCCCCCCCCCCCCATCCGTTGCAGGGCAAGGCCTGCCAGCTGCACGTTAGCGGGGGTGGCAGAATGCAGCCCCTGCCTCCCCCCTCCAACACCGCCCAGCTCTGTTGCTCCTGTGGCCGGGCTGGCCATGCCCGCCTCCCTTGGCTGCGTGGCCGTGGGATGCCAGGTGCCAATCAGTCCCACGTCAGAGCAGCAAAAGGACGTCCCCTGCCCTCTCCTGCCCTTGGCCCTCCTGGCTGTGCTGCTCCTGCCCAAGGGGCTCCCGTGGGAAGGAGGCAGGGGAGAGGGGCCCCCAGGGCGAGTCAGGAGCCCAATGACCTTCGTCCCTCTCTTTTGCCCCCAGCAAGAAGATGCTGATGCCACTGGTGCCAAGCCCACAGG
Organism: Rhabdophis nuchalis; assembly: GCA_039707465.1. NCBI lineage: Eukaryota > Metazoa > Chordata > Lepidosauria > Squamata > Natricidae > Rhabdophis > Rhabdophis nuchalis. The sequence continues at coordinate 672,715 of CM077654.1, forward strand.
TGGGTGAAAGAGGGCCCCAGGACACCCTCTGCTGCCTGGACTGCCCCCCACCCCACCCCCAGGATCAGCACAGGCAGCGGGAGGAGACAAGCCAGCTGTATTCGCACAGCCGGCTGAACCTGGTTAACTGAACTGGCCCATTTCCTGGGGTTGCCCACCCGGTTGAAAGTGGAAAGAGAGGCAGGGTGAAAACTGGCCCCCTTTGGCAGGGGCTGTGAATGTGGCCCCCATCTTTGCAACTAGTGAAGGACACCCAAATGGCCAGGGCTCCCCAGAGCATCCCCCCCCCCCCCAGTGAAATGTTTTCCATCCATTCCTTCCTCAAACAGCAGAGAGTTATGGAGAATCTCTGCCGTCTTTCCTTTAAAAAAAACATTCTAGTCCTCATGATTGAGGGAGAATCTTTTAAGTAACAGATTGTGAAAGGATCCCCCCCCCCTCCAAAATTACCCCATCCCGCTTTGATCTGTGCCACGTAGGAGAAGACGAGAGCAGGCCCCTAGGAAGAAATAGCTGAAGGCAGCTCAGCGAGTGAGCCCAGCTGCATTGCAGATTGAAGGCTGGAATTCTACAAGGGGAGGGGAGCAAGGGCTAAAAAGGACGGGGTGGGTGGGGGAGGGGCTGGGCTGCTTCCCTTCCTGTTAGCACAATGGAAGAATGGCTCCCGAGTGAAGGATCCGGAGGGAAGACCTCGCACCCAGAACACCCTCCCCACAACCCTCCTCCTCTCGGTCGTTACAGATGCCTTCCGGAGACCTTGGGAGAAGTCCAGTACGACCTTACCCAGGTGAGGGACAACCTCCCCCCCCCCCCGCTTGCTCCTGACCCCCCTGCAGTGGGAGGGGCTCTTGGCCCCCCCTCCCAAGCGGAGCTCCTTGCAAGCTGCCCCAGAGAGAGCAGGGACAAGCGAAGGACCCCGCCCCGCCCCTTCCCCCTCCCCACCTGCAACTGAGTCTCTCTCTTCCCCCCATCAGGACAGGCGTGAGCCAGAAGACCCCTGCGCCCCCCGTCACAGGTCGGCCACAGGTCGGCCACTTTAGGTATCAGGCAGGAGGGGCTGGGAAGCCAGATACGTGCAGCAGCGGAGGGCAACTTGACCAGGGGACTCCAACTCCCAGAATTCCTCAGCCAGCATGGCTGGCACAGGAATGCTGGGAGCTGAAGTCGACAGGGGCCACCCTGTGGAGTTTCTGCAGAAGTTGGGGGCAGCCGTTTCTCCACTTGACCCACAGCCCCGTTAAGAGCCCCAGTGGTTAGAGGGCAGCACTGCAGGCTCCTTCTGCTGGTTTGGCAGTTCGAATCTCACCAGGCTCCAGGTTGACTCAGCCTTCCCTCCTCCCGAGGGGGGTCAGATGAGGACCCTGATTGTTGGGGAAAACAGGCTGACTCTGCAAACCGCCTAGAGAGCGCAGTAGAGCCCTGTGAAGCGGCATAGGAGTCTAAAGGTTATGGCTGTTGCTATCCAGGCTGCTTGGGTGCCAGGGGATTGTTGAGTGGAGGGGCTCCAGCTGAGAAGGTTGGGGGGTGGGCTCTCCCTTTGCCATGCCCAGCCTCAGGGCGAGAACAGGAGCCCTTCCTACCAGGCTGAGCCACCCCCAGCCAGGGGACAAGGAAGGGGGCTTAAATGCCCAGCCAGGCAGAAAAAAGGAACCTGACCTACCACCAGGGTGAAGATGGTGTCCGGAAGAGGGTCCTGGCCCCTTCAGCCCCCCCCCCCCCCCCAATCCCCTTTTTCCCAGAGCCTGCTAGTGTGAGAGCTGCTGGTGCCACATCTGGCTGCTTTTTGCTTCTGGTTCCCCAAAGCTTTGCTCCTCTCCAGCTGTTCCCAAAGCCCCTCCCCCTCCTACATCTGGGTGGAAGAGAGGCCTCCTCCTAACCCCCCCCATGAGGCCCCTCCCTCTCTGCTTCAAGGCCCTCAGCTTGAAGATGCTTGCTGGAAGGGTGGGCATCTGTGCCCCTCTGCTTTGGCACCCCTCTCCCTCCCCAAAGGGCCCGTCTCCTGCAAGGGTGAAGGCTGGCTGCCCCCTCCATCCTCTGCCAATAAAGGGGAATGAAATGGGGGGGGGGCTCTTGGTGGCTTTCTTGCAGATGTTTTATGGTCCACCTAGGTAACAACATCAGTGCTAGTTGGGGTAATGAAATGCCTGCAAGAAAACACCCAGAATCAGAGGGCCCCAAGGACCCCCGGCTCATCTCTGGGCCAACGACCCGTTCATTGCCCCCGGCCAACCCTGAACCCCCTGCCTGGCCTGGATGGCGTTGGAACGGCCCTGCTGGGGGATTCTCTGGAAGGGGGGGGCGTGCCTGAAAAGATGGCCGTGGTCCTGACCCCCCCGCCCCCTTTCCCTCACCGTCCCAGGATGAAATCTGCTGGAGCCATGACGGCCGGGGAGCCCGCAGGGGCCGCAGGGGATGAATCCGAGCTGGAGCGGGTGAAACAGGTGAGCCGCTGGGGAGCAGGGCCAGCAGGGCCTGGTGGGGGTCCGGAGAAGGGGGCCTCAGGCCAGCTCAATGCGTCTCCTTCCCCCAGGAACTCCTGCAGGAGGTTCGGCGTGAGCTACAGAAGGTCAAAGAGGAGATCATCCAAGGTGGGTTTGGGGGCAGCCAGAAGGCCCTGCAGGGTCCTCCCCTTCCCGGCCCACTCCTGTGCCCCCGCCCCCACCAGTGGGGCAGCTGCTGTGCCACCGTGGCCGAGCTGGGCAAGCGCTCTTCCCACGGGGTCAGGGGAGGAGCATGGAGGGCTAACACCCCCCTCCTCTGCCTGGGGATGGGCTGGGGACTCTCAGGGCAGAGTAGGCTGTGCTCAACGGTCTGAGACTGAGTGTTTCCCTCCCTACCTACAGCATTCATCGCGGAGCTTCGGAAGAGGGGGTCCCCTTAGCCCCCAGACTCAGCAGGAGCCACCCGGAGTCAGCCGCCTAATTCTCCCTCATGCGCAGAAGAGAATAAAATGGAAAATCACAAAGGCCCCCTCCTCACCTTCCTGGCCCCCTCACGCACCAGACAAGCCCTCACCCCTTCCCTGTCGGCTCCCACCGTGCAATTTTGGGGTGGGGGCAGAGGGACAATCTGTGCTGGTCCCTACCCCAGAAAGGGCAGGACCCCCACCTGTGCCTTACCCAGAGCAATAGCAGGACCCTCCTCCTGAAGGAAGCGGGCTCTTTCCCTGGCGGAAGGGGCTCCCCTCTCCCCAGCCCAGGAAGGGCCAGTCCCTCTGTTCCCCTTCCTCACTTTTGGCGCTCGGACAAGACCTGTGTTTGGTTTCCTGCCCACCAGAGGGGCCTGTGCGAAGGGCCCAGGGAGATGCCCTCACTGTGGGAGGCGCTCCCTTCTTGCAGCTTGCAAGGGCCTGGCAGGGCAGTTCTGCCGGGTGGGGTCCCATCTCCTCCCCCCCTCCTGGGAGCATTTCAGAGCCCCTCCATCTTCCTCCTGCAGAAGAGGCGGCATGAGTGACGGGCAGAGCGATGGAGAGCCAGTTCCCGGGGCTGTACCCTGCTGCAGCTGGCAGGGGAGCCTCGGCTGGGATGCCCCTGCCAGCCCCTCAGGTTAGGAGTGCTGCTGCTCCTGGGGGGCATGGCCCACCTCCAAAGATGGCGCTCCTCTGGGCAAGGGAAGGGCCCTGCCAGTCCCCCCTCCCCCCCATGCTTCCCAAGACCCTTTTCGGCATTCCACGTCTCCTGCTGGTTTCACTCGGTTTTGTAACTTTGATTTTATGCAAGGGGAGGGGGCCCTTTTTTGGATATTTGTTCTCAAAGGCCCCCACCCCTCTGGGTCTTTTTTAAAAAATAAATGTTTTTTCTTCTCCCTTCGCCCTCCTTCAGGCCATGGAGGGGAAACAGGGCAGGTTCTTGGCTTTTCTACTGAGCTGTAATTTTTTGACTTTGTTTTTGTCAAGCTGGATAGAATATTATATTTTGATTTTATTATTATTGTTGTTATTACTGATCTGCTGGGTATCTCTGCCCGACCTCTTTCCACCCTTCCGCCTCACCGCACGCATCGCCTGCAGACGGGCACTCGGACCTCGGACACGTCCACCAGGCTTCTCTTACAATAAACCTTTTCCTTTTTTGTAAAGTTACCAAGCGCTTCGGCCTCTGCACGGTTCCTTCCGTTGAGCTTTGGGCAACAGGTGGCGAGAGGCGGGGGCAGAATTCCTCCGGGTTTAAACGCTGGGCAAGGACTTGGAAAGCCTCCACCCAACAGGGGCAGGACTGAAGGCCACGGGGTGTGTGTGTGGGGGGGGGTGTCACCATTAGAGGCCTGTGGCTTTGTTCACAGTGTACAGGCAGGCCTTGATTGGGACCGGTCCACAGTTGGTTATACGATGGAAGGCTATTTGAATGTTTTCAATAAATAAATCCAGCCACAAACTCTATAAAGCAGGGATGCTCAACCTTGGCAACTTCAAAACTTGTGGACTGCTTGGGGGAATTCTGTGGTGCTCCCAGCAGCCCCAGCCAGCACGGCTAATGGTGAGGGATGCTGAAGCTGTAGACTTCCAAATGCTGTATGGCCACACCATCAAAATCCAAGCATTTGGCCACTGGAAGGTCTTGCGTTATCTGGGATTACATGATTAAAATACCTACACACCAGAGTGACCAGAGGGGGAGATTCAGCAGGTTCTGACCAGTTCAAATATCGCCTCTGCCTCCCAACTGCTGATCGGGAGGAAATGGGGATTTTGCAGTATCATTCCTCTCCCACGCCCAAGAACCATAGTAAAAGAATTTGAATCCCACCACTGTGAGTGACCCCCAAAGGACATCTATGCAAGAAGCCGATCTATAGCGGCCTTTCTCAGGCTGACTGGGGAATTCTGGGAGTTGAAGTCCACGTTGCTTCTTCAAAATTGTCCCGGTTGAGAAAAACCTGATCTACGGGGTTGCTAATGTCGATGCTACATCATCGAGCCCCTCGTTTGCTTTCCAAACCTCCGGCCTGCTTCCTGATAAATCCGCTCCCCTGCCCAGCCGCAGCATCAGGAGAGCTGGGGTGCTGCCTTCCCTCCAAGAAGAGCAGCAGCTGCCGCACCCTGGCCACAGCCGAAGTCGCCTCTTCCAGGGAAAGCGAGGCGGGGGCCGGAGCCGTTGCAGAAGGAAGGGAACCTGGTCTTTCTCTGGCTTTTTTAATTGATCCAATATTTACATTCTAGGAAAACGCCAAGCCACTCGGTTGGGACGCGCATCTCGGCACCCCAAATCCCGACCTTCCTGCGTGCGAAGGCCTGCCGACCGCTCCCCGGGCGGCCTGGATCCAGATCCCGCAAGTGGCCCAGGGAGGGCTCCACCCTGGCTGTCCCCAGGGGCTGCTACTTCTTGGGGGCGGAGGAGACCTCCACCAGCACCCGGTTCATCTCCCGCAGCCGGGCGTCCAAGGTCTCCAGAGTCAAGCTGAGCTCGGTCACCTGCTCCTGCAGGCCCAGCAAGGTGGAGTTCAGCTCCTCCTCCTTCTTCTTGGTGTTGCTGCTCTGGCGGGAGTACTCCAGGAAGATGCACAGGCCCCCCACCCCGAAGACGATGGCCTCGCCCAGCAGTTCGGCCCCCAGCTCCGCAGCCACCTCCTCGTTCAGCGGCTTGATGGCAGCGCCCCGGAAGCCCATGATGCGCATCTTGGCCCGCATCTCCACCCAGTGGTAGACTGCAAGGCAGGGAGGGAGGGGGAGAGAAGGAGAAGGGCCGCTGGGCGATGGTCCGCAGGGCTCGCCCGCTCAGCCTGCACTCCGCGAGGCCGCCCCCACCGGCCAGGCAACTGGGAGGGGACCCGGCAGGCCCCAGGCCCGTAGGCGGCTGCGCTGGAGGGGGCTCCGGTCCTAAAGAGGGAGAAGCGCCGGGGAACCCGGGCCCGCTTCCTTCCGCCACGAGCGGGACCGGGAGCCCCCAACCCGGCCCAGGGACTTTAGAGCTTCGGGCGGCCTCAACACCCCTGAAGCCAAAAGGCCGGGGCCCATTTGGAGCGCGCTCCGCCCCCTGCCCGCTAGACTGCTCCTGGGGCTGGAGGCTCGACGGCCGTCCCACGTGCCGCCGCAAAGTCACCTTCCTCGCTCGGCGCCTGCGCGTCCCCCGCCCCGCGCGCTTCCCCATTGGCCGTCCCCGCCGCGGGGTCCGCCCCCTCCCGCTCCCCATTGGCTGCCCGGGCGCGGCGGGCTGCTGAGGGGCGCTTACTCACTCTGCGCGGGGGGCCCGCAGATGTACTGGCGGAAGAAGGGGCTGGCGCGCGCCCCGTCCTTGATGCGCGCCGCCAGGGGCTTCGAGAGCTGCCGGACGCCCAGGTAGAGCAACTTGGCGATGGGGAAGGCGCCGGCCACCATCCTCGCGCTCCCAGCGGCCCCCGCGCGGAGCGGCCCGCCAACGTTGCGCGCGCTGACTCCGGCACGCCCGGCGCGCCACGCCCTTTGCGTAGGCCTCTGGCGTCACGCCGCGTATGCAAATATGAATATGCAAATGTACCCCGCCCACACCCTCCGGACGCGGCATCAGCGTGGTGGGCGAGGCCTGCGCTCCGGTGGCTTCGTTTCCTCATCATGAATACATAAATCACGGCCTCCTTTCACGCGTCGTGGTCGCGTTTTCCTTCTTTGCCTCCCCCTCCACTCCCGTAGGTGAGGGGAAAGTATGCCGGCCCGCTTCCGGTGTAAGCCGGAAAACCCTGGTCATAGAGACGTCGGGGCGGGTGGCCCTTGGCTGGTGGACCATAGAGATGCGAAGCACAGCGACCCGGGCCGCGGCTGCCCTCTTGGCGTCGCCCTCCTGTTGTTTCTCCCTCCGGGAGGACCCCGAACAGCCGCCGCCCCCACAGGTGAAGCTTCGGCTTTGCGGTGGAGGGCCGGGCAAGAGCGGGGCTCGAGCGGCCAGGCGGCTGCAGAAGGCGGGGCCCCAAGTGAACCCTGGCGGCCTCCAGAAGGGCTGCTGGGGGCTCCTTGGTGCCCTCTGAGCTTGGCGGGCTTTTCTAGCAGACGTTTCGTGACCCAGCTTGGCAACAACGTCAGTGCCCCGGCGACCAACCTCGGAGTGCGCCCAGGGAGTGTGAGGGGCCGGCGCCACTTGCAAGGAGCCCGCCTGGTCGTTTGCCAGGGGGATCCAGTGGGGACTCTTCTGTTTGTCTTCCACTGTGGGAGTCGGGGGGGGTGTTGGGGGAGGGCAGGAAGAGGGGCTCAGCCCGTGTCACTTTGCGCACATTGTGCTCTGATCATAAAGGTCTGAATCTGAAGCGTCTGCAAATAAACCCCCCAAGCCCAGCCCTGAGCTGCAGAGGCTCCTGGAAGCGGGCCTGTCTGGGGAGTCACAAAAGGAGGATATCCCGCGTTACCTGGCAGGAAGTTTAACTTCCGGCTGACTAACTCAACATGCTCAGGAAAGCAGTGAAGCGAGGATGAAGGCCAGGCAGAGTTAATGAGGAGATGGGTGGTGCCTGGACTTTGCAGCTTTGGATCCTAGGAGGAGCCCTGTCCCCTCCCTGGGAAGCCTCTGGCCAGGAGACTGACCACACGCTCGTCCCTCCCCACGGGACCACCCCAGACTCCGTGAAGGCAGACGCCAGGTGGTTAGGGGAGAAAGGAGAGTCCGGTGCTGAATCCCTTTTGTCTCTGCCCTTCTTAGGTGCTGCCACCTTTTTCCCCACCTTTGGAGGGAGGAGCTGCCAAGCGAAACCACCAAGCAGAGAAAGAAACCCTCCGGCAGGTTAGTTCCAGGACTGCCAAACACCCAGACTCCGTTGGTTGAAAGGGCCTGTGGAATGGATTGCATCCCATGTGCCCCACAGTCCACCTGCAGTAAAATGGCTCTGGGGACTCAGTCATCCAGGTCATGGTTGCCCCAAAAGTGTTTTTCCAAAAGGCATCTGGACTTTCTGGGTTTTCCCCCCTTGAAAATGTTTCGCTTCTAAAGAACTGAAGAAACTTCTTGGATGAGAAGCAAAATGTTTCCAAGATAAAACCCCCAAGGAAGTCCAGTTGCCTTTTGGAAAAGCACCTTTGGGACATGCCAGAGTTGAAGTTGAAGTGAGGCGTTTCAGGTCCCAACCCTGAGAAAGTCAAAAGGACCGACCTTCCTTTGCTCTGCCCCTCACGCAGCCGACTGCCTCCTCTTATCCACATTCCAGCAGCCGGGAGGATCCAGCCAAGAGGGAGAAAGCTAAATAAACAGCCCCAGAAAAAGTCTCCCATTCTGACATTCGCCCTCAGAACATCTGGGCAGTTGCAAGGTTGGAGGTTTCAGGGAGGAGGCTAAACCCTCCTCCGCCAGTAGCGATGGCGCTCCCTTCTTGTCCCTGTGGGGAGTAGGCATGTTTTAGGCTACCGGACCCCAAGGCAAGGCGTGGCCGAGGTGGAGGGATGCCTCCTCCTCCACTGGTCTCACCTTTGGCCTCTCGGGTTTATTCCCAGGAAGCCTCTCCCTCCAGTGGCCCTCAGTGAGGCTAAGATTAGGCTGTGCTCATCTTGGAATGTTACTGATGCTAATCATTCTTTGTCATGCATTCCTGGAACTGAGACTCATCCGTGGGGTAACTTGCCAGAAGCCCACATTGATTTTGGATCAAGAGACTTTTGGGAAGCAGCTGACATGCCTTATATCTTGTCCCATACAAAGGGCCGATTCGCAGATCGTAGCACTACATCTATGCGGCAAATTTAGCTGTTCTGGAGGAAGAAATACTCTTCTTACATCATCTCTGCTGACATAGACTAATATCCGTCCCACGCTCATTCATAAACATGCGTTGAAGGGGTAATTAAAGTCCACCCTTTCATGAATTCTTAAATAATCCAGCTGTGAATGTGACAGGGAGCCACGAAAGCAGCTGACTTCTCAGTCCTTCTGGAATCGAGGGTCCCACCCAGACCGAGAAGCCTACAGATGCGAATCTGCATTGGCCTCTCCCTGCACAATGGGAAGCAACCCCAAATTCTCCTGGTTCAGAAAGGAGCCCCCACCGAGAGCTGAGAAAGATGGGTTCCTCCCCCTTTCCTTTGGGTGGCGGATCAGGCCAGGCTGAGAATTATGTGACAGCCAATCATGGCCTCTGAAAATGTTAATTACCCTTCCAGAAACTCCCCGTGTTCGGCTTCCTGCCCTAACTAGGAGATGGGAAACTAACAGGCTAAGGAGAAACAGTGATTGCTTTCGTTTGAAGGGGCCCTGGGGAAGCATCTGCCCTGAGAACGGCTAGCCCTGGTTTGATCCATGGACTCCTTTCAGCTCATCGGCTTGTTTAAGGAAGGGAGCATAAATTGGACACGAGAGAAATCAAGGAGTTCCCAGCTTTGTTGCCCAGGAATCAGCGTGGATTGCAACTCGTGGCTCAAACCTTATTGCTGCTCTTCCCTAGATAAGGGAATTTTTCTGTCATCTTTAGAAACCTTGAGCTGCTGCTGTCCAGATGCCACAGGAGGGCAGCTTCCAAAGTCATAAGCAACCCTTTGACCCGAGAGCCTGGAAATGGACTGAAGGAAGGCTGCCCTAATGGAAGTGGCTGGTTTGGAGCCGTGCAAAAACGATGAAGGGGAAGATCCCAGGGAGAGCCCAGGGCCAGGGCCCCGTTGCTGCTTTCTCACAGAAGGGGAACTTGGAGAACAGATTGAGAATAGGGTCAGGGTGGTTTTTACACCCTTAAATGGTAACATGTGGGATGTCGTGTCACACGGTGTCACACAGCCCACGTGGAGGGCAGATGGGAATCAGCGTAGTTTTATTGTTTGTGTCCATTATGGGATGCGATCTGGCTGCCCTCAGAGGGAGCTTTGGCCCTATGCCTGGCTCCTCTCCTCGTGTGATGCAACATGGCCTCAGGGATGAGGGGCTGCTGGGCCATCTGACATTACGAGGGGACAATTGCTCTCCTTGCTGTAGCGTGGATGATAAAGACATGCGTGTGGCGTGTTAGACGAATGGAACGTGTGACAGAAATGTGCTCAAGACACAGGGCGGTTTCTAAATCGTCGTAATATTATTACTGGCTCTTAAAGAATCCCGGGGAAGACCGGCTGCTTCCCCAGGAACAGTCACTGGTTAAAAGTCAGGATCTTCATGTGGAGATCCTCCTCTCCCATCCCCAGCCCTCCGGCCTGCGAGGAGGGGGGCAGCGGGAAGGCTGGGGGCTGCCGGCAGAAGATGCTCCTCTTGGTGGACAGAGGGGTGTCGAGGGTGAGCGAGGCGCTGGCCATCTCCTGGGGCTTGGAGCTGGTGAGGAAGCGCACCAAGGTGGAGAGGGCCTTGGCCACATCGCTCCGGGCACCTTCGTTGGCGAAGCAGTAGAGGATGGGGTCGGCCACGCAGTTCAGGCTGGTGAAGGCCAGGGAGGTGTGATAAGCCACAAAGACCTTCTCCTCAAAGCTGCAGTCGCCCGGCTTGCTCAGGTAGACGGTGCTGCGGGAGAGCAGGATGAGGTGGTAGGGGGCGAAGCAGAAGAGCAGGATGGCGATCAGGCTGAGCGAGAGGCGCTTGATCTTCACCTTCTCCTGCTTCTCGGTGGAGACGTTGCCGCGCACGGCCCGCAGGATGCCCTGGTAGGAGAAGAGCATCAGCACCCAGGGGAAGAGGAAGCCCAGGAAGACCCGGTAGAGGTTCATCCAGGCCACCCACTCCTCCATGGGGTACTTCTCGAAGCAGAAGGTGTGGTTGTAGCGGTCGTGGAAGAGCTCGTCGTGGAACAGCGGGGCGGAGTTGGCCCCGATCTCGATGGTCCACACCACCGCGCTGACGGCCACCGCCGTCTTGACCCTCCGGAACTTGGCGAAGCGCAGCGGGTGGGCCACGGCCAGGTAGCGGTCGACCGAGATGCAGCAGAGGAAGGCGATGCTGATGTAGATGTTGGTGTAGAAGATGAAGCCGAAGACCTTGCAGGATTCCTGCCCGTGGATCCAGTTGTCGTAGTGCAGGAAGTAGTCGATCCAGAGGGGCAGCGTGGCGATGTAGAGCAGGTCCGCGATGGACAGGTTCATCAGGTAGACGCCCAGCTCGTTCCTCTGCCGGACCTGCAGGTAGGCCGCCCAGAGCGCCAGGCAGTTGGTGGGCAGCCCCACGGCCATGACGATGATGTACAAGGTGGGCGGGAAGAGGTGGTCCACCCGGGAGTCCACAGGGCAGCTCCAGCTGGCTTGGCTGCTGTTGCACATCCTGCGGGTGGGAGGGAGGGGGGCCGCCTTCCTGGATCCTGGCTCACAGCAGGGCTCTGCGTGAACGGCGGTGGGGTCTCCACAGGACCACGCAGGCTGCCCAAAGGAGGTGGCTGTAGCTGCCATGAGGAGAGGTCTCCATCATCTAAGGGGCCTTGCGCAGGCTGCCCTCCCTCGGAGCTCCAAGGCTGGCCTGTCGCCCCGGGGCCTTGGCTGGCTTCTCAGACCTGGGGGAGAGAAAGAGAGACGGGTGGGCACCGGCTGCCTTTGGTGGCAAAGCCACACGGCGTGGCTCCGTTCAGAGCCTCAGCCACCGAGAGGCTCCACGGCCAGAGAGCAGAGAGGGCGGGAAGGGTGCCAGGGGAGGGGCTTCTCCGAGAAAAACACAGGGCGCTTTCCTGGACGTCGGGCCTTAAAATAATCATCATTTTATTGCGAGGAGCCATCAAGTCCGGCCCTCGCTTGTTCAGTGCGGGAACAAAAACTGAAACCTTTCTGACAAATTGCTGCTCACAGACTGCACCCCCCCCAGGAGACCCCCCCCCCCTCCACGGTCGCTTGGATCCCCCCATCAAATGGGTCTCCCTCTGAGGGAAGCTGGGGGGTCTCCTCTCCCTTCTCTTTCCTCAAGGCTGAGCGTCTGGGGTCCTCGGTGCTCTCGGAGCTTGGGGGCTTTCCTCGCAAACGTTTCATTACCCAACTAGGTAACATCATCCATGCTAGTAACTATGGAGTTTGTTCCCTGTTGGTATACCACGGCTTGCCCTGTCTGTCTTGGTTGGGACCTGGTGGTCATGAAACATCTGCAAGCAAAGCCCCAAGCTCAGAGAGCACCAAGGACCCCCCCTACCCCTACCCTTTTAGCACTGATGATGTTCCCCAGTTAGGTAATGAAACGTCTACAAGCCGGCCGAGGATAAACACCCGATCTGGACTTTTTAGTTATAAATTTTAATTAGAGAATTTTAAAATGTTTTAGCACGGGGAAATTTAATTTAATAGGATTTTAATAATTAATCTATTGATGTACGTTGTGTTTTAATTATGCCTGTGTGCCGCCCTGGGTCCTTTTGGGTATAAATTTAATAAAATAAAAATAAATAAAATAAATACATGAAACCACCACCAAGGACCCCACAGTTCAACCTGGGGCTGCCTGTGTTCTCTTCTGAAGGCTGGACTCCCCCTCAGGGTCACCTGGCAGAACATGGATTCCCCGTGCTCCCTCCATGCACACGTGCCTTTGTCAATGGCTGAGCAGCTTCTGACGAGAGGTGGGAAGCCGAGAAGCCCCCCCCCCCCCTCAGGGCAGGGAAAGAGCCGGTGGGTCGTCCGGAGCCTCTGAGAACAGGGGGGTCATTGTCCGAGACTGGAGTCTCTCAAGGCTCTTCTCTATTTTTACCGCAACACACAAACATGCCCTCGCCCTGTTGCTGCCCCAGAAAGCCCCTCCCTCCCTCCCTCCCGATTGCTGGCCTGAAAACGAATGAAAGCAGCCCTGGTGGGTCACAAGGACCAGCGGCCTCAAGGCTCCCGGTGCACGACGGGACCTGGCCCATTGGGAAGGGGGCAGCATGCGTGGAAGAGGCCCGTGGGCTGGTGGAGCAAATTGGGAAGAAGCAGCACTTAGGGAACGGAGGCTGAAAGGCCCTGAGAGGACCTTCCAAATCTCAACAGCTTTTTTTGCAAAGGCCTCATGACGAAAAGGATGTTGGGACTTTGGAAGAAGCGGCCCAAAGGCCATTCTGAGCCTGGAGGCCAAAGTGGAGGCAGGACAGCCGCAGGGACTGGCTGTGGGCAGGCCAGGCAAAAGAAGCACTGGGGCTGGCAGGAGAAGCCTCCCCATATCTAAGGGGGGCGGGAAGGTCAACCTATTCTCCAAAGCCCCCGAAGGGAGCTTAAGGAGGAACTTCCAGACGGTGTCTGCCATCCCTGGAGGCTTTTAAGAAGAGACTGGGCATGGGAGAGGGTTGGACTAGGAGACCTCCAGGGTCCCTTCCAGATGTATTCTCTGTTCTGAAGATCAGCCCCCAGGGAGCCCCTGGATGAAAGTGGAACAGCCCACAGGTGTGTTGGGAGTTGGTCCACTCCTCCTTAGGGCAGCCTTCCCACCCCATTGCCCTGCAGGGGCACAAAAGGGAGGGCCGGAGGCAGAACTGGGGCAAGCCTGTAAAGTCACTCGGGCTCCTTTCTCTCCCCTTCCCTGCCCCCCCCCAATCGCTCACCCTGCCTGGGGATTCTCTGCTGTCCTCACCCAGACCAGGTAGTTTTCTCCCTTGCCTTTTCAATAGGCACGCCCCCATTGCCTAGACGGCAGATCACAACCAAGACTGAAGTTTCCACGCAGACTTAAGAGGACTTTCTTCACAGAAAGGCTGCCCAGGGGCTTTCCTGCTTTCCAGAGAGGGTCGCTGAGTCGGACGGGGCTCAAAGGGGGTCTCGGAAGACCCCCGAGCTTTCCCCGAGGGGTTCAGCCTGTGGGCGGGAGGATGCTGGAAGTCCTCTGCTTAGAGCTTTAAGAGTGGGGAAGGGCAGAGGGGGAATCTGTCAGGGGGTTGGTCTGGTGGAACTGCGCACTGATCCAGGCAGAAGCCAGCGGGTTCCCCCAAAGTCGGCCGTCTCCCTGCTCCCTGCAGCTGGAATCCCCTCCGTCCTAGGAGGCTTTGTGCCCACGGAGCTCTCAGCGTCGAGCTTCCCAAGGAAGGGCAGGTGGACTCTATGCAGAAAAGACTCCTGAAAAATTCATGTTGACCTTTTGGGGAAGCGTAATCCTTCTGGCTGGAACCGAAGGTCACGAGGACCCCCTTCCCTGCTCCCAGAAGCCCCCCTGCCGGGCTCCAAAGGGCAGAGAAGAAAGCAGAGGCAGGCTGGTGTGGCAACGGCAAGGCTCCTGCCAGCCCAGCCAGGATGTGGGAAGGAGAACCATGCTCTGCCTCTTCCCAAATGAAGAGATAGGCCGATTCCAAGCCGCACCTGCCTCGGTCCCTGGGCTCCAGCCCACTCTTGCCCTTCAGCCGTGTGTCTCTCCCCAGGGAGGCTGTGGGACGGGGGTAAACATCGCTTCATCCTGTTGACAGCAAACAAGGAACAAGATGGAAGTCGCTTGGATGGACTTGGACGAGACTCCGGCAGAGAAGTGAATGGGCGGCCTGGAATCTCTACCAAAGAGAAATGGGGGGAAAAAGACAGATCCCACAAGAAGCAACGGATGGAAACTAATCAAGGACAGAAGCAACCCAGAACTAAGGAGAAATTTTCTGACAGTTAAAACAATTAACCAGTGGAACAATTTTCCTTCAGAAGTTGTGGGTGCTCCAACACGGGAGGCTTTTGAGAAGAGGTTGGACGGCCGTTTGTGTGGAAGGGTGGAGGGTCTCCTGCTTGAGCAGAGGGTTGGACTAGAAGACCTCCAAGGTCCCTTCCGGCTCTGTTACTTTGTTGACGTGCTCTCCATCAGCTTCCTCCAACTTCCATGACCCACAGCCAGCCGAGGGTGTTGTCATACGAATTCTTTTCTGTCCCGTAAAGCCCCATGGGCCTTGAGAAGAGAGCAGGATGTGGCTCAGAGTCCCAGTGGGCATACTGGGAAGGGACGGGCCCTCGTGCAAGGAAGAAGAGCCATTAGGGGAGAGAGCGATGGATTCTGGGTGGAGATACGACGCCAGAGGAAGGAAGAGATGAAGGATTTTCCTCCCCTTTTCCAAATCCGGGGGATGCAAGCGGTCTCGCCTCCCCTGGAGGAACAGCCGTCTCCGGAGGTCAGATCGATGGGGGCCCCAAACGGGCAAAGTCTTGTTATGGGCGCATCCAGGCGAGAACCGGCATTAATCCAGGATCCCACAGGAGGATTTGGGTGCCGCTAACAGGGCGGGCTGAGTAAATGTGTGCGTGTGTTGGTGCACATTTGGCGGAAAAGTCCAGCGGCTCAAATCCCGCTGCCAGAGGGACCTTCTGTTTGGGCAAGCAGTAAAAGGAGGTCAGGGGAGATAAGATAAGTTTTCTTTGACATCTGTAATCGCCCAGCCCCCACCCGAAGGGCTCCGGCTCAGTATTTCCCCCAGGTTGGTCGCCGTGGAGAGACCAGAGGGAGATCAAAGGCCTTGGGTGGGAATCGTACTTTTGGTAGGAACCCTTTGGCTTTTTTGAACAATTAACCAGTGGAACAACTTGCTACCAGAAGTTGTGGGTGCTGCAACACTGGAGGTTTTCAAGAAGAGACTGGACGGCCGTATCGTGTAGGATAAGGGTATCCAACCTGGGAACTTTAAAACTTGTGGACTTCAACTCTCAGAATTCCCCAGCCAGCATAGCTTAAAGTTCCCAGGTTGGACACCCTTGATCTAGGATCTTGTGCTTGAGCAAGAGGTTGGACTAGAAGACCTCCAAGGCCCCTTGCAATTCTGCGAATTAATCAGTGTAACAACTCGCCTTCAGAAGTGGGTGCTCCGTCACTGGACAGCCCTTTGTCTGGAACGGTCATAGATTTTCCTGCTTGAGCAGGGGGCTGGTCTAGAAGACCTCCAAGGTCCCCTTCCAACTACATTATGCTGCTAAACAGCAGGACCTTTGGAGACTCCTCCAAGCAACCGGAGGCTGAAACCCAGGAATCCATCCCTAGCAAGCAGCCACCCTGGCCCTGTTAGCACTGAGGCTCCACGAAGCGGAGGAGAAGCTGAGCCGAGAGAGTTAATCATTGTCCTGGGGTGCTTGTGGAGGGAGGGGGCAGAGTGCAGGAAGGGGCAGGTCCCAGCCCTAAGGAAGACGCTGTTATTGTGCAACCAGGTGGCTTGGCTGAAGGCGTCCACCACAGTCCAGACTGACCACAGTTGGTTGACACAGGACGCCTACGTGGTGAAGGTCGAGATCTCCCAAAACTGGGAGAAGGCAAGTGTGCCAAGGGAGAGTCCTGCTTGCCCCTTAAAGCTGCCCACAGGAGCTGGCATCAGGCAGGCCCCGCCTGGCATGGCCACCAGAGCCTCTGGGTGCACAGCTGCTCCTTGCAAGGCTTCCTTGGTGGCTACTTGAAGTTACGACGGCACAGGAGAAAGGGAAGAGTCCCTCTTGGGGGCCACTGCAGCCGCCGCCTCCTCCTGGCCACACGGACGACATCATCATCATCATCATCATCATCATATTTATTTATAAACCGCCTCCTCTCCCCAAAGGGTCTCGGAGCGGTGCACAGGGAAATTAAAAAACCAATATTGAATACATGAATAGATAAATAGATAAAATACAAATTAAACAAAATTATCCCTGCGCTAAAATCCCCTGTATTAAAATTACGCTAAAAACCGCTAAAACCCTATTAAAAGACGGAAGACTAACCTAGGCCGGCCAAGCAGAAGAAGGACAACCTTGGGATGCTTGCCAACTGACTCATACTATGACGATTGCAACATCCCAGGGTCACGTGATCCCCTTTTGCAACCTTTTGACAAGGAAAGTCAATGGGAAAGCCAGATTTGCTTAACAACCGTATGACTAACTTAACAGCTGCACTGATTTGCTTAACAACTCTGGCAAGAAAGGTCATAAGATAGGACAAAACAAGTGTCTTGTTTAGCAGCAAACATTTTGGACTCCGCTGTGGTCTTAAGTCGAGAACAAGCTGCATACGGCGCTTCTTCCGGCAGGCCAGTCCTTATTTGGAGGGTTGAGCCAGGGGGTCAACATGGGGGGTTCATACCACCCGCCCAATTTAAAGGAAGAAGCGGCAGCAGCTTCTTAACCCTGAGTAAAATTCCAGCTCAGCACGTATGCCAGGAACCCCACCCGGCTGCAGCAGGGGGGCTGCCCTAGAGGCAGAGCAAGGGGAGGAAGGGAAGGGGGCAGAGGGGAGCCCGCTCCCTCCTCAAGGACATGGTCTCCTTCCATTATTGGCCCAAATGAGATTAGGAGTCCAATTCCGGACCACGCTGCCCACCTGCCACGGAACAGGCAAAGCAGCTGGCAGGCGGCCTCTGATGCCCGGAAGGAACGGTGGGCAGCCTTGGCCCAGACCTGCCGTCCTTACAAATGTTCAGTGTCCTGAATAAATTCTTCGGTCGCCGCTCCTCGGATGCAGGCAGAGCAGAAATTCAAGCTAGGAAATGAGGGCACCAAAGATGACCCCTCGCTCGCTGGAGAAAAGGCAGCCGGCTGAGAACGATGGGAGGCTCCCAGGGCAGACGCTGGCTAGAAGGCAGAGGTGCCCAAGGGAGACCTCGTCATGGCCGTACGAGAGGAGGAACAGGAGGGACGGAGAATGTCCTCAATTCTGCAGAATAGTGCAATCAGGGTTTTCCAACCTCGGCAACTTGAAAGCTTGTGCACTTCAACCGCCAGAATCTGTGCTGGCTGGGGGATTCTGGGAGCTGAAGTCCACAAGTTGCCAAGGTTTGGAGCCCCATGGATGCCCAGAAAGCAGCAGCCTGGTGCTTTTCTCGACTGCCCGGTGGCTTCCTTGGAGGGACACCGAGGCTGCTGTGGTTGCGTAACACCCTTCAGCTGATAACCAGCCGCTTCCTTAATTGCTCAGCTTCTCTGAGGAGGCTCGACACCCGCGAACCCTCTGTTGACTCTGTGGTTCTACAAGAAATAATAACAAAAAAACAACAAACCTTCCAGCTAAGTGTCCTGTAAAAATGCCACTTGGATGTTATGAATCCTTGGAGGTTGTCCTCTCTTTCCCTCTCCACGTCTGAGACCGGTGGGTCTGCAGGGGAAGCAGGAAGGGGAGCTGGACTGAGGAAGCCACCTCAGTTCCTGGAGAGTCAGGAGTAAAACGGGGCTTCCTCTGTTCCCAGGCGCCCACCCGGCAATCCTGAGCCTTTTCTGCCCTGTTAACCATGCTGGGCTCGGGCGGAGGAGAAAGGAGAATCGGAGGGTGTAGAGAGGTTGAGACGGTGGGAAGGACAGAGAAGAGCAGCAAAGATGACTAGGAGGCTGGAGGCCAAAACAGATGAAGAACGGTCGCAGGAGCCGTCTAGTGAAAAGAAGCCCCAGGGGGGACATGATAGCATCTTCCAACATCTGAGGGGCTGCCCCAGAGAAGAGGGGCTCCACCTATTCTCCAAGGCCCCCGAAGGCAGGACAAGAAGCAGCGGATGGGAACTTTTCAAGGAGGGAAGCAACCTGGAGCGAAGGAGGAATTGCCTCATAGCCAGGGCAATTCACCAGCAGAAGAGCTTCTCCTCAGAGGTTGTGGGGCGTTCAAGAAGAGACCGGAGGGGCCGAGATGAGCAGGGGGCCGCACTAATTTGGTCCCTTCCAACGCTGGCTCTGTTACGGAGGAGAGCCCCTCTGGATGGGGGGGGGGGGGGCTCCGTGCATTGAATACCTGGACGTGGAGAGAGGGAGGGCTCTCCTTTGGGGGAGGGAGAGACACCCCCTAAGCTCATGGAGGCTACTTTGCAAGGCTGGAAGGCCCTGGGGAGGGCCCTCCTCCCCCCCAGCCCCCCCAGGCGCCTCTCGGCCCTCCTCCACCTGCCAGTCAGTGCTGCCCCCCCCCCTTCGATTGCTCTGCCCCCTTCCTATTTATAGTCCAGAACTGCAGGTGTTTCTGAGGCAGCCCGGAGAACCCAAATGTTCCCCTGGGATCTCAGCAGTGAGCCCAGGATGTGGGGGCGGGGATGTGTGTGGAGGGGGTGCGGGGGGGCTTTGCTGCTGCTTCATGAGGGAGATGGGGATGGTGGCCCCTCCTGGGTCGGAGGGCACCAACTGCAGCCGGGGAGTCTTTCCTGGGAGGCTGGGCTGCTTCCAAGCTTCCCTTTTCCCCCTCGGCCCAGGTGGGAGAAAACGTTTGGCAGAGAACTCGAGTGCCTGCAATAACTGGGTGGAAATGCAGAAATGCACGGAGAACCTTAGAGAAGGCAGAGACCCACTTCTTAGGCAGCTCTGAAGAGGCTCTTGGGGAAGGGAAGGAAACGCATCTGCAGCTTCAACATTAGGCACAGGATGAGCTCGCATTGGAGCTCATCGGTTCTGCGGGGGCCACGGGGAGAGGAGCCCTCGGCCAAGAGACGGAGGGGCAGAAGGGGGAGCCGGGAAGCAGGCAGGGAAGGCTGCTGCTCTCCCTTCCCCAGAGCCCACAATCCCCGGCAAGCCGCCAGTTCCCTGCGTCAGGGCTTTTCATCCCCGGAGGTGTTTGGGTGGGTCTGACGAGCAGCTCCCGGCTAATCTACAGTCTGGCTAAATAACTACGTCTGGGCCTTCCTGCAGGCCCGAGCTTGACCATGCGCCCGGGCCGGCTGGGGCTCCTCTTGTGGAGCCCTGGGGAGGGGGGGGGAGAGGGCTGGATGCCCTGCCTTCCTTACCCCATGGGCTAATTGTTCCTGTCTGGGAGACGGTGGGAGTTTCAGCCGTTGAGGCCACGGCAGCCTTGCTCTTCCATGAGGGAGGGAGGATTTCAGATGAACCCCTTTGAATCTCTGGCTCTGTGCAGAAAAGTTTTGCTGAACTTGGTCAACTCAGATAAAGGTTATGTTTAGAAATCCAGACCATCCGGGAGCATGAAGGTGGCCCAGTGTGGCTACGGCTCTCACTCCTCCAGGCAGGGGAACGGACGGAGGCAGGCATTCAGCCACTGGGCAGCCTTCCTCCTTCGGCTGAACCCAAGGCCTTGCAGGGGGCACGCGCCCATTGCCCCCAGGCCTGTGCTTGAGGTCTGTGGGCCACGTTTTGCCTCCGTGGCCGGCGGCACCTCAGCCTTCCCCAGACCCGGGTCCTTCAGCAAACGTTCACCCACCACGTCTGTTCATGCTGAACGCTGGGCTTCCTTAGCCTTAACCACGGTTCGATGTTTGTGTTGGTTAGATCCACTGAAGTCTCTGAGCCAGCCAGCCCACGATTCCCTTACAAGGCATGTCCAGCTAATACAGGGACCAGGTTAACCGTAAAGCAGAGCATTTGGAGCTCAGGGTTGGCATGAGGGGCCCTTGGTGCTCTCTGAGCTTGGTGGTTTTCCTGCAGGCGTTTCATCACCCAACTGGGCAACCACATCAGTGCTAGTCCTGCACTGGATCCCTCACGTTAACTGTCTGGGCATGATCTCCAGCCATGGGCGGCTTCGTGGAGTTTTCATCGATTTCTGCTTAAATACGGGCCGCCTGGAAGGCACAGGCCAGAGCCTGCTGGGGAGGCAGTGGGAGGAGAGATGGCCAGCCTGGAGCCCTGGAGCCACGCCAGGAGATCAGTCAGAGAAGCACGCAAATAGCCCTCATTGGGGCGAGGAGGGTTTTAATCCTGCACCCGGGTCACTCGGACAGCTAATCTGCCCTTTGCAGCTAAAACGATTAGGCAGCCCTTCCGGTGGCGTCTCCTGCTCGGTCCCCTAACTGCTCTCTTATTATTACTATCAAAAAGGATTATTAGCATTAAATCCTTGCCTAGCCTGTTCCTCCAGATAAAAGCCTCATCCATCAGGTTATATCATATTTTGGAAAGGTCAAGTATAAACAATGCGAAATACGTAACTAAGTTCAAATGGTAAATAAAACATCAGTAAAACCTTTCCTAGAAAGATAATAAAACCCAAACACCGCTTGGAATGAAGACTACAGAAGGCCGCCAAAGAGAGGCAAAAGGAAGGCTCACCAAACGTGCCCATTTTTAAGACTTGCGGACTTCTACTCCCAGAACCCCCTAGCCAGCATCCCCTGGCCGGAGAATTCTGGGCGTTGAAGCCCACCAGTCTCAAAGTGGCCACCCTTGAAGCCCCCTGTGGCTTAAAGGAGCTTCACAGACATGGACCCGCTCCAGAAAAGGCTCCAGCCCCACAAGGCTCCTCTGCTCGGCCCATCCCTCCCCGTCTCCCCCTTCTCCCCAAGGCCAGGTTGGGAGAGCAGGAGGAAGCGGTCCAGGTGTCTGTCCCTGGCAGGCATATGGCAGGGGAGACGGCACGGCTCGAACCAGGCGGGAACAAACGGCCGATCGTCTCCCACCCGCCAGGTGCCCTGCGATTTCAAAATTGCATTTGGGCTGATTCCATTATCGCCAGAAACTCCATTATTGGTTGAGGTTATCAGCAGAATTGTGTTATCTGCGCAGCAAGTCACTCAAGATGAAAATAGAAATCCATCCAGGAGGGTCAGAGGAAGAGGGGGGTGGGAGCTGGAGACATCCCGTTTTCCTCCCTGCGTTTTCCCTGGGAGGAAGTCTCTGTTGACCCACGGCCAGCACAGGGGGGGGGGGGGCAAGAGCCACAAGGAAAAGTCACCCCCTTGGGGGGGGCTGCTTCTCATGTGCCTCATCTCCTTGGCTGGAGCCCACCCCATTTCCCGACCTGGGAGGGAGCTTCCTGATGGGGGTTGGGGGTCCAGGCAGGTTTGGGTGGCCAAGCTGGAGCGGGTGGTTTGGCCCGCGGGAGCCCCATGGGCCGGTCAGTCTGGGTGCTGGAGGGGGACCGAGAACCAGAATGGGGGCTGGATCCAGCTTCTGCCTTTGTGGTCAGAGATTAAGGGAATCCAGAGTGAAAGGGGGACTGGACCCCCCATCCTCCAGTGGGGCATCCAGGCGGCTGTGCTGGTGGGGAATTCTGAGAGTCGAGTTAAGACTCACAAGTCTTAAAGTTGCCAAAGTTGGGGACCCTTCAGCAATATAGACAAGGGGGGGGGATCTTCCCTCTGCCCAGAGAGGTCTTGTGTGCCCCCCACCTGCCTGAAAAAGACTGCGGGTGCATCTGGAATCTGTTGCAGGCAGCCTCTGGGAATACGCAAAGTGTCTTTCCCCGTGCCAAGCAAGCAAAGGGCCAAGCTGGAGCTCTTACCTGGGCAGAGGGCAAAACGTTGCCTGGCCGGCTGGGGCTCAAAATCCCCCTCCTCATTTATTCAGGCAGGATCCAGGAAGCCCCTTGGAGGAGGGGAGGGCTCCCTCCCAACCCCCCACCAGGCAACAGCCTCCCCTGCACCTCCGGGCAGTTGCAGGAGTAGATCGAGTGGGCGGGGAAGCCCCCTCCCCAAATACCCTGCTCTCCAAACCCCTGGCAACTTCCACGCGGTGAAGGGAAAACCGTTGCTCCACGCTCAGAGCGTCTCTAGAGGCCTCTCTCTCTTTAGCCTGGAGGGGCTTCCCTTCATTCGGGGGAAGCGCCCCTTGCCCACCCCCTCTCCGCCCCCTCCGTGCCGGCCGTGTCCCGGGCAGCGGATGCTCACGCTTGAGACTTTCGCGGGAAGGTCGCCGCTGCCACCGCCGCCTCCTCCACCGGCGGCGGCGCTCCGAAGGGGACGCGGGACAGCCGCTCACGCCGCCGGCGGGGCATCTTGCCCGGCTTCCATCGGGACCTCCGCTCGCCACCAGCTCAGTCCGGAGTGAACGGCTGCTCGGAGACTTTCTCGGCGCGGCGCCTTCCCCGGAGCCAGCCCCTCGGGGCGGGGAGCCGCTTAACCCGCTCGCTGCCGGCTTCCCCGGGCGCCCCGCCGCTCCAGCTCTTCTCCCGCCCGCTGGTTCTCCCCGGAGGGGCTGCTGGGGAGGAGGAGGCACCGGGGCAGAGGAGGGCAAAAGTGGGCCCCGAGCGCCGGGGAGAGCCGGAGTGCCCTCTCCATGCTCCGGGTGAGAAGAGCCCCTCACCTGGGCGCTCCACCCCAGGGCACCGAGAGAGCCTCTGCTCCCCATGGCCTCCCTGGCCCCATCCGGTGGGAGCGATGCGCACGGGGGAGGGGGCCAGGCTTTAGGGCCCGGCCCTCGCCCCCCTTTCCAATACCCGGAAAGCAGCTGCTTCTCTGGGATGCCATTGGCCCTTCCCTCGCTTGTCCTTGGGGGGCTCCTGGCTAAGGAACAAGCCCACTGAGAGAGCAGCCGTCCCATGAGCCTGCGGGGGCTCCTTCCCAGCTCCCCCCAGAGGCTGTGGCTGCCTAGAGAGGCAGGGGGGGAAAGCCCAGGAGGGTCAGCCCTCGGACTCTTGGACAGCTCAGCCACCCCCCATCAGCAGAAGGCAGGAAGGGCCTCTTTCCTTGAGGAGCCCCGACTTCCTTCTCCTGGCTTCCCAAAATAAGACTGTCTTCCTTTCCAGTGACTGCCCCCCCTTCGCCCCTGAACCCCCAAGAGACTCACAAGGGCCCCCGTCCTGCAGGCCTGAAAAAGCCCCCGACTCACAGCAGACAGAGGAGCCGGGCCCAGAAGGCCAAGGGGCAAAGCACGAGGTGATCCTCTGCCATGTTTTAATAGCAGAAGAGCCTGGAAGACTCACCTGGGCCTCTTTAAAGATGCTCCCGTGATTCAGCCTGCTAAGCCCTGGAAGGGCAGCCAAATGAAATCCCAGGAGATCAAGGAGACAAGCACACCTTCCTCCTGCCTTATGCACAAGCGCATACCTTATGCACACACACACACACACACACACAGCCCTTCTGCATTTCTATCCGTGTCCCTCCTGGCTTGTACTGGCATCCTGGGAGGTGACACGAGGCTGGCTCCAAGAGGTTGTCAACGCTTCCTTAAGTGAGGGTGCCTTGCCTGCTTCCCTAAAAGAGGCTATGGTGAGGCCCCTCCTTAAGAAGCCCTCCTTGGATCCAGCTCTATTAAACAACTATCGTCCAGTCTCCAACCTTCCCTTTTTGGCGAAGGTTGTTGAGAGTATGGTGGCACAACAGTTTCCCCGTCACCTGGAGGAAGTTGATTATCTAGACCTGCGCCAGTCCGGCTTTCGGCCCGGGCATAGCACTGAGACGGCATTGGTCGCATTGGTAGATGATCTCTGGAGGGCCAGAGATGGGGGTTGTTCCTCCATCCTGGTCCTATTAGACCTCTCGGCGGCTTTCGATACCATCGACCATGGTATCCTATTGCATCGGCTGGGGGGGTTGGGAGTGGGAGGCATCGTTTTACGGTGATTCTCCTCCTACCTTTCTGGCCGATCGCAATTTGTGTTGGCAGGAGAGCAGAGGTCGACCTCGAGACCCCTCACATGTGGGGTGCCTCAGGGGTCGGTCCTCTCGCCTCTCCTGTTCAACACATATATGAAGCCGCTGGGTGAGATCATCCGTCGTTTTGGGGTAGAGTACCACCTCTACGCTGACGACACGCAGTTGTATATATCTACCCCAAACCACCCCAACGATGCCGTAGCGGTGATGTGCCAGTGCCTGGAAGCCGTGCGGATCTGGATGGGAAGTAACGGACTCAGGCTCAACCCAACCAAGACCGAGTGGCTGTGGTTTCCGGCTGCCCGGTTCAACCAGCTGACTCCATCGCTGGCCATAGGGGGCGAACATCTTGCCCCTGTGGATGGGGCGCGCAACTTGGGTGTCCTCCTGGATACCCGGCTGTCCATGGAAGATCAAGTGACAGCCGTGGCCAGGAGGGCGTTTTACCAGGTTCGCCTGGTACGCCAGTTGCGCCCCGTATTGGACCGGGATGCCCTTCGCACAGTCACTCATGCTCTCGTGACATCCCGACTGGACTATTGTAACTCTTTCTACATGGGGCTCCCCTTGAGGTGCACCCGGAGACTGCAGTTGGTCCAGAATGCAGCCGCGCGAGCAATAATGGGAACCGCTAGGTTCGCCCATGTAACACTGCTCTTGCGCGAGCTGCACTGGCTGCCTGTCGTCTTTCGGGTGCGCTTCAAGGTGTTAGTCATCATCTTTAAAGCGCTCCATGGCTCGGGACCTAGCTATCTGCGGGATCGGCTCCTGCCCCTTACTTCCTCACGGCCGATTCGCTCCCACAGAGAGGGTCTTCTCCGGGTGCCGTCCACTAGACTTTGTCAGTGGGCGACGCCCAGGGGAAGGGTGCTCTCTGGCGGGCCCTGCCCTCTGGAACGACCTCCCCCCCGATATTAGAACAACCACGGACCTCCGTTCCTTTCGTCTGAAATTGAAAACACACTTTTTCTGCTTGGCCAGCCTAGGGTAGCCTCTCTTCTATAGTTTTATAGGGTTATATGATTTTAGTGTATTGGGGAATTTTAGCGCAGGGTTTGATGTTTAATTTGTTTTTATTGAATTATGTGTATTTCTATGTGTATTTATTGTTTTAACTTCCCTGTGCACCGCTCCGAGTCCCCTTGGGGAGAGGGAGCGGTCTAGAAATTAACTTATCTTATCTTATCTTATCTATCCCCCCCCCCCGCAACTTTATTGATGTTCCAGAGTTTGGCTCCCCATCTGTATAAAGGGAGGCCTCCTGCCCACCCCCTCCTTTCAGAACCTCTGTAAGAACCTGTGAAGCAACCGAGAAACGTTTCAGCCCAGGTTTCCTCAGCCCGTAGGGGGGGGGGGTGCCATGTGCTTGGGGTTCCTTCAGCCACAGATTGCAAGGGAATCCCAGGTTTTTCACTTGCACAATTCACCAAATCGGGAGCAGCCACAAAGTTGGAGGCCTACAGCAGACGAGGCCCACCAGAGATGGCCTGGTGAGCTTTGTGCTTCAGGCTGTGGCAGCCGCCTTTGAGCTTCCCTTGTTCGGGGGTGGGGGGGGAGATCCTCAGTCTTTCCTGGCCCCTGACCCATCCTCCCGCCATTTGCAAAAGGAGCTGAATGAGGGGAGATTCCCAGAAGTCCGGCCAGATTCCAGGTTTCTTCAGTTGGCCAGGAAAGCCCATCTTTATCAACCAGGGTAGGGAGCCTTGCAAAGGGTCTCTCGGGTGGGGATACAGCTGAGGCCCCATTCTACTTTGGGGTGCAGTTGCAGAATTCTGCAAGAGGACTTCTGGGGGAGGCAGGCTGATTGCGCAAAGGCCCTCTGAAGCGTAGCAGCCATGACTTTGCTGCAGCTCAGCCGATCTTCTCCAGACTTTGGGATCCGGTGGCCATGGGTCAAGAAGGCCACGTACAGCTGGGGCTCTTCTTTGGAGGAGTGAGGGACTCTGAGCATACTCAGAGAGCGGCTTCCAGGCCCTCCCTCCCAGCTGGGGCCAAAGGCAAGCAACCCCACCCCAAGCCCTTCCCAGCATGGCCATGTTCCAGCCGAGGATCGTCCTGGCAGTCAAGGCTAAGCCAGGATTTGGGGTCGGCCTTTGTTTTCCTTCGGAGGCGTCTTCAGGCAAGCCTGACATGAGATCAGCCCAGCCGCAGGACTGGAGCCAGCTCAGCTCAGCGGCTGCCTTCACCAGCTGCTCATCAATAAGTCAGAGGAAGCAGAAATCAGAGAGCAGGACGGCAGCCGGCAAAGCTCCCAGAGGAACCGGAGAGCAGCTGTGGCCCCCGGCTGAAACCTCCAACCGCCCCAAAGGAAACGGGGGGGCTCTTGTGGGGCTGGAAAGGAGACGGCGGGGGCCCCTGCCCAGAAGGCGCCAAGCAGAGGCCGCAGATGGGAGGGAGGGAGGGAGGGGGCTCCTTCCAAGCAGGTCCTGGATTAATGGACAGGTAGGTCCACTTCCGGCTAGAAAGAGCTCTGCAAGATCTTGGTCAGAGGGGAAATCGTCCCTTGAAATCTTCACCCAGGAGTTGGTGGAAACATCAGGGCTGCAGTGCAGGCCTTCTCCTGCTGAGCTTGCCCATAACTCCGCCAAGGGCCACCATAAACCCCCAGGGCCCAGCGGCTCCAGGGTCAATGACCCTCCAAGCAAAGCGGCCGAGGTGAGCCCTGCAGCCCCACCTTGGCCTCAAGGAGCCAACCCACCTGCCTGCTTTTCTCTGAGAAAGCCCTGAGAAAGCCCTCCCGCCCATCTACACGGATGGGCGGGAGAGGGAGCCACGTGACCTCTGGTGCCCAGGTAAAGAGCGCTCGTTCTAGGAACGTTGACGGGTCAGCAGGGAGAAATGCCAAGCAGACAGAGGTGGGTATGTCTCACTGCGGTGGTTCTCCATCTCGGCAACTTTAAGACCTGTGGACTTCAATTCCTAGAATTCCCCAGCCAGCTTTGCCAGGGAATTCTGGGAGTTGGAAGTCCACAGGTCTTACAATGGCCAAGGTTGGAGACTCCTGCTTCAGAGCGTTGCAACCAAAGCTGAGCCTGGAATTATGCTTAAAAGCAGCTTCCAAGGAACCCGACAATCCGCCTCGTCTACAGTTTCTGAAACCAAGCGCTGGTCGACTTGCTTCAAAACAGCCGGTCCTTCCTCTGCAATTGCCTTAGCAGGAGGGGAGCGGGAAACGAATCTGCTCTACTTTCCTTATTTTGAATGGCGATAAAACCGGTCAGCTGGTCCGACGTCACTCTTGCTTGAGAAAACACAACGCCAGCGGCCACCCGGGAGGGAAGGGGCAGCCTCCTTCCCAGGACAAACTTTTCAAAACTTTCTCCCCCCCCCCCCCCCCACAAGCTGCTTAGCACCCTGCAAAGCCAGAGGGCGCTTCCGTGGTGCCAGTTATGGGCATGAGACATTCTAGGCCACAGCTGGACAGCTGCCCCTCCCCGCCAAAGAGCTGGGTCCTTCCTGCCCGCTGTGGCTCGCAGTCGGTTGGAAAGAACTGGATCCAGTGCTTGGGTGAGATCCAGTTGCCTGCAGCCGATTTGGGCAGCGACCTTTGTGTCTCCTCCAAGAGTTTCTCCTGTGAATAAGAAACGAGCAGAAAGGACACCCCTGAGTGAGCAGGACAATCGTGGCACCGGCACGGGTGGCCAAGCAGAGCGTGTGCCCCTGCCAGGCAGTTTTAGTGCGACACGTTGGCCTAGCGGACGGCAGGCCAACTCCCAGAATTCCCCAGCCAGTCTGGTAATGAACTTGAAGGTGGGCAGACTTCAGTTCCCAGAATTCCCCCACCGGCATCGTGACTGTGGAATGCCCCACCTATTGGGCCCTGGCATTTGGCCCGTGGACTTCTAAAGCCTCCCCCTTTGCCCTCTTTCCGTCCGGGCCCTCTGAAATGCCCTCTTGCCCATTCCAAATAATAAAAGAACGGCGGGGGACCTCGGAGATCATCTAGTCCACCCCACCCCCTTGAGCTGCAGCCAAGCAGTAGCATTAGTGCCGCCAAGGCAGCAACACGGAGCAGGGCACGCGTTGGCACAGGCTGCCCATCTGTTCCTCTTCAGGCCTGGCAGTGGGCGGAGAGAGCAGCCTGCCCAGATGTCTGATTGCAACCTTCGGTCAGGCGGAGCCCAGGTGAGCCTTCGTGCGCCTCTCGGTTCCCCGTGAAGTTTGCTTAAGGTTCAAAAGTTGCCCCTGACGATGGCATGAAGGCACCCGAGGCAACGTGTCGTCTTCTACCTCTTTTTATTGGATTGTAGTCTTATTACACAATTCCTAGCTGCCCCCCCCCCCCCGCCAGTACGTTTTCTTTGGAAAATACAGAAGACAGTCATGCTGTGGTCACTCTAAGCCCGCCCCCCCATGCCCCACAACAGATGTGGCCATTGGCCTGCAAGCCCCTCAACCCACACTGGGAGGATGCCCAGGGCCGAAGACCCTCTCCCTGGGCCGAACCTGTGACTCTGCTGGCCCACCACCTCCTCTCTCTTCCTCAGGCAGCTCAGGTGAGATAAAGGCAGGAGCCCCCCCCAGACTCAGGAATGGGCCAGTGGGGAAGGGGGCCTTTCATTCCTGGAGGCTTCGGAGCCCCTCCCGTGCTCTCCATCCGCCAGCATGGCAATGACGGGGGTCCTTGACTCCCACATTGGAGCCCAAAATGTCTGTTGCTGAGACAGTTATTGAGTTTTGCCCAATTTTACGACCATTCTCGTCACGGTTGCTAAGTGAACCACTGCAGTTGTTAAGTCAGTCCCATAGTTGGTCGGTGAATCTGACTCCCCCGTTGATTTTGCTGGTCAGAAGGTCACAAAAGGGGATCACGTGACCCTGGGGCACCTCGACCGTCATAAAAATGAATCAGTTGCCAAGTGCCTGAATTCTGATCAGGTGCCCATGGGGGGGGGGGGGGGCTGCAATGGTTGTGTGAGAACTGGTCAGAAGTCAGTCTTTTCAGTACCGTTGTAACTTTGAACGGTCACTGGACACATCGTTGTAAGTTGAGGACTCTCCGGGCAAGGGGGTGGGAGGGAGGCTGGAGGAAGGGAAGGGGAGGGGGATTGCCTGACCAAAGCCCTTTTCTTATGCAGGCAGTGGACCCTGCCAAGAGCACACAGGGGCGGTTGTGTGGGTGTGTGTGGGTGTTTGTGGGTATGTGTTATGTGTGTGTGTTCACAACGCTGCCTTCACAAAAAGAGGGGGTGGAGCAGCCTGAGGATGCCAGAGGAGTGGGGGGGGGGGCTGGGCCTTGCCGTCTCTGCTCCTGGATTGCTCCCCCCCCCCACCTCCCCACGGCCGATCAAGGCTGGGGCCAAAGCTGAGCCCAGGACAGGGGTCTCCAATCATGACAATGTTAAGACTGGTGGACTTCAACTCCCAGAATTCCTCAGCCATCCCTGCAGGGATTCTGGGAGTCCACACGTCTTCAAGGTCTCATGGCTGGACACAACCCCCCCCCCCGCCCCCCCAAGAAGCCACCTCAGGGCCTCCCTCTCGCCTGGGGTCAAACTGGCGGCTGCTTCCCCTGTGCCACGCAGCATCCTTTTCCCTCGGGAGGAGGGGGGGGAGAGGAGCAGAGACCCCACCTCTCTTTGGCCCAGCCAGGCAGCTTCTGCCCCCCTCCAAGGATTCTGCCCCAGCCGCTGGGAGGCAGAAAAGGGGGCTAAACGGCCCCAGGCCCCAAGGGCTGAGCAAAGGTTTTTGTGGGCAGGAGGGAGGCTGCCCAAAAACTGCCCCCCCTCGAAGGCCCTCAGGACGGCCCCCACCCCGGTGTTGTTTTTTTTTGCAGATTGCAGGGAAAACAAACCGATTTACACCAAGGAACCCAGGAGCCCAACTGGCTTACATTCATAGTGCAAACGTGCCCCAAAGCATCCGAGGAGTCGGAAGGAAGCCAGAGGGCTTCAGCTGTTCCTGCCAGGGTCTCTTGAACCCGGGGCCAAGAAACCACCAAGCTCTGCCCTGGCTGGAGGGGGGGGGGATTTGAGCCCCTCCCCCTCTGCTCTTATAATAATAATAATAATAATAATAAATTGGGATTTATTAACCGCACCCTCTCCCCACAGGGACCCGGGGCGGTGGACCCGGTCTTACTCAACTCCCTCACATTCTCGGCCTGTGCAACCTTCTGCCTTTAAATATAGATATATAGAGATCGATCTAGATATATATTATCATTATTATTCATATAGGGACTTCTGTAAATATAGCTGCCCGCAATCTCTTTAAGTGCCTCTCTCCGCCTCCGCCCACCTCCCTTCCCCTGAGTATTAAAGCCTCCCCAAAGCGTTTAACGGGCTGCAACCCCCACCCCACCCCTCTCCCGCCTTTGCATCTCCTGCCCCCCCTCCAAGGCAGCCCCGCTGGCGCCTCCCCCCTCCCTCCCTACACGAGGCGCCACTGGAGGACACTGGTGTCCACCCCACCGGTGGAAAGCAGCAGGCTGTCGTCGTGGAGGAAGGCGACGTTGGTGACGTGGCTGCTGTGGCCGCCGTAAGTGTGGCTGGGGGCCTGGGGAAAGAGAGGGGGGGTCAGAGGGGAAGGGGCTGCTCCATGGCTGGTCAGGCATCTTTGCTTTGCCAGCCTCTGTGGCAAAGAGGCAGCCGGCTGGCCTTGGGTCTCCCCCCCCCCCTCGGGCTGAGGTCCTGACGGGGCAGCCTGGTCCCCAAAGGGCCCAAACTTTGCCCTTCACTCAGGGGTGGGAGGGAGTTTGGGTCCCCCTCCCCAGTTGGCTGAGAAGGGCTTCAAATCGCAGAGCATCTCGGACGCTTCTGTCTGGCGCACCAGATGACAACCATTGGTTGATCAGTAGCTCATCCTCTTTTCCCAACAACCCTGCGAGGTAATTGGCCCCAAGCCCACCCAGACGGCTTTCATGGTTAAGGCCCCTCAACCACCACCCCGAACTGGGCCCCCCTCCCCTGAGAGGGAAACCCCTGGGAGTCTGGGTGCTTCTGCTGTGCCAGTGGGAACCATCTCCTGGTTTTATGCTTTGGGGAGAGGCCACCTTGAGGCTCCTGGGCCGCCCTCTGCCCCACACCCGGAGCCCCAGGCAGCCAGGGGACTGTCCCAAGGAGGGAGCGAGGAGGGAGGCTCACCCGCGGCTGGCAACAGGGGTAGGAGAACAAGTGCACTTTGCCAAAGTCATCGGCTGAGGCCAGGAGCTTCCCCTCGTGGGAGCGGCACACAGCATTGATGTCGGTGCCATCTGCCCCCTCCGGCCAGATCCCTAGAGGGGCGGGAGAAAGGGTCAGCAAGAGGCTGGATTTCGGATGTTCAGAGTCCGTAGAAGACCCCTCCCCTCCCAAGAGATGCTGGAGCGGAGAGGATCCCCGTCTCGTCACAGTATAGTTGGGCCTGTGCTGCCCCCTGCTGGCCCAGGCGCAGACACCCTCCCGGCACCCACATGTGCCCTGCCGCACTCACCAAACGCCCCGAAGCCCAGCACGCAGGTGGCGGTCGCCCACTCCTGGTTGCGCACAGCCTCGGCGCTGGTGATTTGCCGGCAGGTGGCGGGGTCCCCTGGGATGAGAAGGAAGGCAGCAGCAATAAGGCAGGTCTATGTTGGCTGAGGAACTCTGGGAGATGAAGTCCACCAAGGTTGCCCAGGGCAGAGACCCCTGCCCTAAGGGACCACGGCAGCTCCAAGAGGAAGAAGAGCCTGGAGCTTTCAGGCAGGGATTTCTCTCTCGGCTGCCGCTGGTGGTGAGACAGCCACGGGGAGCCCTGAGCAGGTGGTGCCCAGAGACCGGTGCCAGTTGGCTCAGGTGGGCAGGACGGGGCCACTGAGGGAGGGGGCTCCATACAAGTCGTCCCAGGCTGCCCCACCCGACACAAGAGCCCTTCCATTCTCTAAGGCCAAGAACAGCAGAAGGGAGAATCTGGCTGGGCCTGTCCTTGGGGCATCCTCCCAGTGCCAGGTCAGCATCTAGGCGAGGAGACCTCCAGGCTCCCCTCCGGGTCTGTTCTCCTGGCGGTAATAATAATAATAATAATAATAATAATAATAATAATAATAATAATAATAATAATAATAATAATAATAATAATAATAATAATAATAATAATAATAATAATAATTATTATTATTATTATTATTATTATTATTATTTTAATTTATATCCCGCTCTCTCTCCCCAAGGGGACTCGAGGCGGGGCACAGGCAATTAAAAATACAAATAAACCACAAACAAATACAAAATACAGAGTTAAAAATAGATTAAATAGATCCGGTGGGCCAGGAAAGGGATAAAGGTCCCCTCTGACTCAACTGAAGGGGGGTGGGGGGGAGTGGACATGCAGTGAAGAGAGAGGGGCCGTTTCCAAGCCTGAGGGGGAAATCAAGGGGGCGCTCAGCCCTCCGAATACTCACAATACAGGATCTCATAATCCCCCGAATTGGTGACCAGGCAGCTGCTGTCGAAGGCCCAGTCGAGGTGGGTGATGAAGCTGGAGTGTCCCTGAGGCCAGGAAGACCCCCCGAGTCAGACACCGTAGGGTCTCCCCCCCTCAGCGCCCTTCTTTTCCTTCCAGGAGGATCCCTGCTGCTCCCAGCCGCTTCCTGAGCATCCGAGCGTCCGCAGGAGAGGCTGCCAGCCCTGCGCCCTCCAGCTGAGCCCCGGGGCTCCCTGAAGGCCCCACCCGGGACGGCCTCCCTCCCCGGCAGCCTCCACTCACCGAGCATTTGCCAACCCGGCCGTATTTCCTGCCACCCTCGGAAACCAGGTAGACGTAGAGAAAGTTGTCGTGGGACCCCAAAGCCAGGTACTTCCCGTCTGGGGGGGGGGAAAAGGGAGGGGGATGTCAGCAGAGAGGGGGGGGGGCAAGAGGGCAGAGAAAAAGTGGAGCGTTTCACTCATTCGTTTTCTATTTCCCATTTCTAACCCCCCCCACCTCTCTCAACCCCCCCCCCCTGCAGCCTCTGGGGCTCAGACCCCAAGAAACCGCCTTCACACGCGTGTCTTTTGTGTCCTTTCCACCCAAGGGCACAGAGGGGCCCCAACTGCCCCCCGCTTCCCCCCCCCCCCGATGCCCCCCCTGGAGTGTGCAAGTTCTTGTAGCCTTGCCTGTGCGTAGCCCTACCTGGGGAAAAGCTGACCACGGAGATGGGCTCTCCTCCGTCCGTGTGGATGGCCACCAGATCCCGGGTCTCCGTGTCCAGCACGAGCCACCTGGTTGAAAGCAGAATGGAGGGGGGAGGGGGAGATGTTACGGGGGCCAGAAGCCCCCCCCCCAGGACCGCTGATGCACACTGGTCCCTCTGCCTCCCCTCTGCATTCTGCCCCATTCTCCAAGGCAGAGAAAGCACACAAGAGCCAGGAGATTAAAAAGCCAGCAGATTCTCTGAACGGAGGACAGAGAGGGGGGCCCTTCCCCGTGCCAGGAGCTCCACGTTTGGGGCCAAGAGATGCACAAGGTTCCCGAGACCCCTCCCCACTCCTCCTTTGGGCAGCCGTTCAAGCCATCCCCTCTCCCAGGGGGGCAGTAGATTGCCCCATCATTGCAGAAAGCCCCCCCCCGAGATCGTCTTCCACCTTCCTGCCCCCAGAGCCGCCTGCGCCCATTACCTGCCCGTCACAGTGCCCACCGCCAGTACCGAACCACTGGGGTGGAAGCCAGCCGAGCGAGCCGCATCCTGGAAGAGGGGAAAGCGTTCAGGCTCTCTGAAGCCTCGGAGGGGGCCTTCCTTGCCCCCCCCCAGGAACCCCCGTGCTCACCTCAATCCCCTTGCTCCACAGAGGCTGGTGGGAGTCCACGCTCCACAGGTGCACCTGCTTGTCCTGCCCGCAGGTCAGGAACTGTTCCAGGGTGGGGTGGGTGGCCAGGCCCCAAAGCTCTTCGGTGTGTCCCTGGTGGGAGAGGGGAGGTGGTGGGCCTTTCCACGGGGGGCAGCCCCAGTGCCCAGGGCCCCCTAGCAGAGACCGTTACCTGCACCAGCAGAGAGAAGCCGGTCGACAAGGAGCCGTGCAGCACGGAGTTGCGTGTGGTGCCCACAAAGAGCGAGTCGGCCTTCCCTTCGGCAATGGTGCGCACGGGCCCAAAGCCCTCCGGGACCTGCAGAGAACAGCAGAGCTGGAAGGTACCCTGGAGGTCTTCTAGTCCAACCCCCTGATCAGTCAGGAAGCCCTATTTCTAGGAACAACACCCAGAGGGACAGACGGACAGAGAGGCAAAGGCCCTCAGGATGCCCGGAGGGACCCGAAGCCTGCTAGCAACCCAAGACCCTCATGGCCCTCTTTGGCCTTGGAAAGGCTGTGGAGAGCGGGCACTTCCCTCCCTTACTTTAAGACTAAAGCCCAGCATCTCTCGCTCTTTTGAGCCGCCTGGTCCTTCCTCTCGGTCGTTTGGCCCCGCTTCTCACCTCGTTCTCCTGCAGCTTCTGGTAGTCCCGTCCCCAAAGCACCACCCGGCGATCTCGGCCGCCCCCCGTGAGGATGGTCCCATTGCGCAGCACACAGAGGCCGAAGATGCCCCCCTCGTGGGCGCCTGGCACCGCATGGCAGATCCGGTTCCCCCCTGCCAATGAAGGGCGGCGGTGACACACGGCAGGCATGTAGGCAGAGCCCGCCCACCCGCCCGGAGCACCAGGTGTGGGGAACCTGCCTCCTGCCCCATAAGCAGGGCATCCTGGTTTTATAGCAGGGGTCCTCAACCTTGGGAACTTTAAGACCTGTGGACGTCAACTCCCAGAATTCCCCAGCCAGCACTGAATTCTGGGAATTGAAGTCCTCATGTCTTAAAGTCCCCAAGATTGAGGACCCCTGCTAAAAACCAACATGGCTTATGACAGGGGTTCGGGCTCCATCATCTTGGCTTGGGGAGACCATGAACCCAGCAGCCTTTAATGGCTAATCTGCACATCGTGGCTTGCAGAAACCAAGCCAACGGGGATTCATCCACAAACCCTGCGTAAACAAACCCTGGTTTATGCAGTCAGTATTTGGGGAGGAAGCCTTGCCCTCCGGCCAACAGACCTTTGCCCCAGATGTAGAGGTTGCCCCCCGAGTCGCCGGTCACTGTGTCGCCGTTCTCTGTGAAGGCCACGCACAGAACGTACTTGGGCTTCTCGTGTTTCTGCGGAGAAAGGGGGGGTGGGGAAAGGGATGAGCCCCCAGAGGAAAACCTCAGAGCCCCCCACCCGAATATCCCCCCCCAGGCCTTCGTGCAGAGAATCTCAGCCACCCATCACAATCACACACTGCTGCATTGCAACTAGTCCTCGACTTACGACTCCCCTTGAGCCCAAACTTCCTGTTGCTAAGCCAGAGAGTTGTTCAATGAGTTTTGCCTCATTTTATGACCTTTCTTGCCACTATTGTTAAGTGAATCACTGCGGTTGTTGAATTAGTAGCACAGTTGTTAAGTGAATCTGGCTTCCCCCTGGATTTTGCTTGTCCGAAGGTCACAAAAGGGGATCATGTGACTCTGGGACACTGCGACTGTCATAAATGTGAATCAGTTGCCAAGCATCTAGATTTTGATCACGTTAAGTGTGAAACAATCATAAGACACTTTTTTCAGTGCCATTGTAACTTCGGACGGTCACTAAATGAACCGTTGTAAGTTGAGGACTTACGTGTAATAGGTTTGAAACAAAACGTGTCAAGCCTAAACTTCAGCTGCTTTTCCTACTTCTGACTGGAGGCAAACGGAAGGCAAGAGGGAAGCCCCCGAGGGGTTCGGGAGGGGGGGGGTGCTGATCGGGGCCCCCAGAGTTCTGAGCTCCAGCAGAACCTCCGACCTGCAGCGTATGACAGCTAAGAGGCTGCTTATTTCTGGCCCCCGGGAAGCTCTCCGGGAGAAGGACCCTGGCAGAGGGGCTGAGGGAAGCCCCCTCCCGCTGTCCCGTCCCCCTCCTGCCCCCCCTCCCCCTGCTCTCACCTCAAAGATGCCTTGTCTTTTGCTGAGGCTGCCTCCTTCCAGGCTCCAGAAGTGGATGTGGGATTTGCCGCAGGTGATGAGGAGGGAGGGCTCCGTGGGGTGGAAGGTGGCGGCCAGAACGGACTCGTTGGAACACTGGAGAAGGAGGGAGGGAGGGAAGGAAGGAAGGAAGGAAGGAAGGCGAGGGTGTCAGGTGTGAAACACGCAAGCCGGATGGAGGCACAAGGGACGGAGACGAGCAAACCGGCTACCTTCACGTCTGCCACCTTCTGCTCCTTCTGCCAGTCCCAGACGGAGAGCACGTGGTCGTTGGAGTCGTCCACGGCACACAGGAGGCCACCCCCGTTCTGGGCAGAGGAGAGAGAGAGAGGGTGGGGTGGGGTGGGGAGGCCGTCCCTTCAGCAGGAGAGCTCTGCCCTTTCGCTCAGTGGGGGGTGGGGGGAGGGGACCCCAAAGTCGGCAACAAGGTTGCTTGTGGACTCCCAGAATTCCCCAGCCAGAGATGCTGGCAGCCAACCACAGCCCAGTTTTGGGGCCACCCAAGGCCATCCGGAGGGGTCCCACGCACCGACTTGGAGAATCCCACACAGGTCACCGCTCGGTCGAAAGGCCCAGGGCCCAGGACGTGCAGGGTGTTGAGGCTCACGGAGTCCCAGATGCGCACTTGGGGCGGCAGCACCTGGGGGGGGAAAGCGGGGAGCACCTTGAGGCCAAGGCTTTTCCTCCGAGGAGGCAGCTCGTTGCCAATGGACACAACGATGCCAATGGATGCCCCGGGGGGGGGGGGGGGGAAGAGGAAGGCGTTCCCATAGAGCTCCACCGACTGCCACAACAAGCACCAGAGCTCTGGGCGCTGCTACCGGCAGGCTGTGAACACCCTCAAAATGCTGGAGGGGGAGGGGGACGGGGGAATTGCGGGCCATTGCCCCCTTTTAAATGCTCCCATGTGGGGCCCTTCACACCCAAAGCAGCGGCTGCAACTTAGCAGCCGCTGTTTCCAGGTCTCAGCGGTGGGGGGTGGGGGGGTTCCTTTTCTAGGGCCGATCTCCCCCTCTCTCTAGCCCCAGCCCCCCCCCTCCCCAAATGGACAGCCTGCCCTTTTGTCCCTCAGGGTCAGCCTTTCTTTAGGCCGCCTCCCTCACCTTGCCATCCTTTGAGGTCCCGGCCATCTGTCCAGTTGCTACAGTCACCATATCTGGATGGACGGTCAAACTAAGGGAGGCAGCAAAGGGCCCGTTACAGGGGTGCAGGACGCCCCAAAGGGCAGCTCCTCCCCCAGTGTGCTACGATCGGGGGAGGGGGGACTGCTCCCATTGCACAGGGATGGTGCCCCCCCCCACCTCGGCCCTTTCCCCAAGGCAATCCCCAATTCTGGCAAGGTGCCAGGGTCCTCCCCTAAATTGGCCCTGCTTCTTTCCCTCCCCCAGCAAATGGGGTGGGGAGGGGCAAGGCAGCCACGGTCCCAAGGGCCCTGCCTACCACTTGATGTCGTCGGTGTGGCCCAGGTAGTGGCGCTGCCGCTGCTCCTCCACGTTGTAGAGGACAGCCACGGCAGCCACGAAATAGACAATCTCTCCCGTGGGCAGCAGGAACAGGTTGGCCCGGCAGTCGCGGCCCCGATACCCGTATCTGCAGCCGGTGGTCAAGGGGAAACGCCGGGGGGCTTTGCCAGGAGGTCTGGGGCCAGCGTTTGGGCCCGGCCCCCCTCAGCCGCCCCCGGGGGACCCAGCCGCGCTCAGGATACACCCAGTCCAGCTTCAGCTTCTGGTGTGGCAGCTCCAGCTTGGCGTCCAGGCGGTAGGTGGCCACCAGAGCATCGGGCACAAACATGGGGATGGGGCGTCCCCGGAGGAACATCTTCACGTACCCATCCTCTGCGGGGCAGGAGGGGAGGGAGGGAGGGCGGCAAGGCCAGGTAAGGCAGCTGGCTAGAGCCTCGTCTGCCCCCCCCCCCCGGGCAATAGCCAGCTCTCAGGATGCCCCCCACCCCAAGGGTGGCCTGCAAGTGCCCCGTCCCCATGTGGGGGCCCAAGGGACGCCCCCCCTGCAAAAGAGGAGGGGCAATGCCAGCTTTAGGGTTGGTCTGCACCCCTCTTTGGAAAACGCCTGACCCCAGGGAAAATGTAGACACACCCTCCCTCCAGGCGCCCCCCCCTTACATAAGCTAGAGCCCCCACCCCACCCCCAGCCCAATCTATCAAGGCCACATCCACTCACCAGCATTGAAGAGGGCTTCCTTGGGTTTGCTGGGGGGAGGGAGAGACACTTGTTGGGAAGAAATTGGCAAGGGGGGGGAAGGGGGGAGGCAAAATAACCCCCACACATCCAATTACAGAGTCAGCTGACCCCCACGACCTCCCCAAAGGGAGACGGCCCCACCGCCCCCACCCACCCGCCCCCAAGACACGCAGATACTTGCCTGAGAGAAGATCCTGAGGACTGGGGGGGGGGGTGTCTTCCTTTCCCCGCCAATCCTTCACCCCCTTCTTCCTGCCCCTCTTGTTCCCAAGTCCTGGAACCCCCCCCCCCTTCCCTGGCCTGCCCCCAGCGGCCCCTCAAAAGACCCAGGGCAGGGGAAGCCAGCTGGAGTCCGAGTCGGCAGTGTGCGCGATGGGGACGCCGCCCAAGCCCAGGGGGAGGAAGCGGCTCCGGCCCGTTGGCGACCGCTGGGGCTGCAACAGACACCCCCCCCCCCTTCTGCCCCCGGGAAGAGGCCGCTGGGGCAGGGCGGAAAAGGAGCAGCGCTTCCCGGCAGCTCAAGCGCTGAGCCGTCGGGCTGCAAGGAAGAGAGAGGCCGCCCAACCTGTCGAGCCGCTTCGGGGGGGGGGGGGGGGGGTAAAAGGCCGGAACCCCCAAGAAGAAGCATCGGGGGCCCCCCAGGGGCTCGCAGCTCCGCCTCCCCCGCTAAGCCAACGGAGTGAGCATCGCGCAGCCCGAAAGTCTCGGGGAGGCAGGGCAGAGTTGCGCCCCCCCCCCCAGGCCTTTTGCAGAAGGCTTAGCGGGGGCTTCACGGGGAAACTCTTGGGGACCTCCCGCCCCCCTCCCCGGCACAGGGCGGGGGCATCTCTGTTCCTGGGGGGAGCTCTTGCACCGATCCCCCCCAGGCTCCGCGGCTGCACGGCCGCCCCGAGGAAGCCGCGCCCCCCGCCCGGTGGGTCCTTGGCAGCGACGGAGGCGCCGGCCTCGGCGGGGGTCAGCTCTCCCGGCCGGCCCTCCTGGCGCCAACCCGGAAGGCGAGCGCCCGGCCGCCTCGGGCTCTCCTGGGCCGGGAGGGCAGCGCCCAGCGGGGCCGCGAGGAGGCTCTGGGGCAGCGCGGGGGGAAGCGTGGCCGGAGGTGCCCTCTGCCCTACCTGGGGCTCTCGGTCCGGGCCGCCTTCCGCATGTTGGCCGCTCCGCTCTGGCTGCGGCGGGCCGGCGGCGCTACTTCAGGGCCAGGCGCGCGCGGGGCGGATCCTCCCGGGGGAGTGGCGCGGGGATTCGCGCGGCGCCGCTGCCGGGAAAGGAGCGTCCTGACGGGGCCCTGGAGCCCTCCCGGGAGCCCCCTGTCTCCTCACCCGGCTGGCTCGTCGGGGCGCCCGAGCTGCCCAGGCCGCGGCTCCAAGGCCGACGGTGAGTCCGCGTTGCCCGAAGGGACCCCAGGGATCCTGGCCGGTGCCCAAGCCAGGCCCGCCCGAGCCCTTGGGGTCTGCCTTGGGGCTCCACCTGAAGGCCTTGGCCAGACCCGGACAGGCGTTCCGGCCCGAGGAAGAGCCGCCTCCAGATGCAGTTGGCGGAAGGGATGGTGGGGGAGAAGGGCTGCTGGTCTTTGCCCCCAAGGCTGACCGGAGGGCTTCGAAGTCACCTGCAGGATCTCCCCAGGCTACCCTGCTCCTTTCCTGGATGGATTTCCCCTGGAGAAACGAGTGGGGGGGGGTCCCTAACAGGCCAGATTCTCCCCCTGGGTGGGGCGATGGAGCTGCTGCTTGGGGGGGCCCTGCCTCTTGCATGGAGAGAGGAAGAAGGCTTCTGCTTGGGCCAGACCAGCTTCTCTGAATGTCTGCATACTTCCCTGGCCTGCATTGTGGCCAGATGTTATGGCTGCAGAGAACTCTCCTTGACCTCAGCTGGCCGAAGGAGGGGCTCCTCCGCAAGATTTCGGCTGCCCTGCAGAGTGGTTAGGGCAGGACTGGCCAAGATTAAATGGACCCGTAAAGGAGAATATTTGTAATCCTGAGTTGAATTGAGGGCTCCTGGCTGCTCTCTGTTGTTTCTGGTTGTTTTCTGGCAGACGTTTCGTGACCCAACTAAATTGTGTCAACAGTCCTAGGAGGGAGTGGGGTTTAATTTAGCACTGACGATCTTCCCTGGTTTGGGTCATGAAACGTCTGCAAGGAAACCAGCAAGCTCAGAGAGCCCCCAGGACCCCTCAGGTGAAAGGGGCGTGGCAGCGTCCAAACTGCCCCATCCTGGCTGGCTTCAGGGCTCAGAAGCCTCTTCTCTGCATTGCACATGGGTTCCACCTTGGAGGGGCAGCAGGGGGGTGATGGTGATGGTGGCAGGCACGCAGTGGGGGTGGGAGAGGGGTGGGCGTGTGCACCAGGGGCCACTTCACACATACCCTTCGCGTTTGCCGCTGCAGGAGCTGCTGGAGGAAGTGGTGCGGCTCCTCTGGTCCTTGAAACTCTCGCGCTTGAGCGAGGCGGGGCGCTCCGGCGAGGGGCAGCCACTATGCCCACTGTAGGAGAGAGAGCCTGAGCGAGAGAGCCAGACAAGGCGCGGGGGGGGGGGGCAGCGGGGTGAGTGAGCCAGCTGGGGAATGGGCGATGGTGGAGAAGAAGAAAGCCAGGCGGAAGCAGATGCAGGCGAGAGAATGCCGGAAGGCGGAAGCGCCACGCGGGAAAGAGAGAGAGGGGATTCCCAGCCGCAGCCGGAGCAGCCAAAGGCAGGAGAGAGGAGTGGGGCCCTTCGCTTGGGGGCCTGGCCCTCTTGCACTTGGAGGGCTGGCAGAGGAAAGCTTCGCAGAGCTAGGTTTGGTTGCAAGGGCTCAAGCCACCAAGGGCCGCCCCCTTTCCTCCCCCAGGCCAGGGGGCCCCTTTGCCCCAAGCCTTTTGCAGAAGGGGACTGTTTCTCCTGGGGGGGGCTGGAAGCGGGAGTAAGGACAGTGCTCG
The DNA here is from genome assembly GCA_039707465.1 of Rhabdophis nuchalis. Taxonomy (NCBI): domain Eukaryota; kingdom Metazoa; phylum Chordata; class Lepidosauria; order Squamata; family Natricidae; genus Rhabdophis; species Rhabdophis nuchalis. The sequence goes on from CM077654.1 coordinate 713,688, forward strand.
GGGGGGGGGGCTGATCAGTCTGGTTGGCTCAAGCCAGTCAAGCAAAGACAAAGGCCTCCCTGCCCCCCAACTTAAAGAGCGCCTTCGGGGTTCACCCGCTGCCCTTTGGGGATTCAGCCTCACGAAGGCCCTGGGCGCTAACTGAGACGAGGGAAGGTTCCCTCTGTGGCCCCCTGGAGAAGTTAGCATCACGGCAGAAGCAGGTGGGGGAGGCGGCACAGGAAGCAGAGAGCGGCGGCAGGGGGGGTGGAATGGGGGTCAGGAGCCATGTCATGATCCCATAACCCCCCTGGAGGGATGATTTGCTCCCCCCCACTCTACTACGTGTAGTATGAAGAGGTAAATGTATGATTTGCTACCCCCCCATCCTGAAAAAAATGGTTCATCCCAAGATCTAAGCAGAGCCACCAGAGGTGGCCAATATAAAATGTTATTCTCTAAATCATTCATGTTATTCTGCCTCTTGGTGCAGAGTTTCCAACCCTTGAAGATGAGTGGACTTCGACTCCCAGAACTCAAAGCTGGCTGGGGGATTCTGGGAGTTGGACCATCTTCAAGGGTCCAAGGTTGGAAACTCTGCTTTGTCCTTCCAGGAAGCGCAGCCCCTCCCTCTAGAACCTCATAAGCCCCAGAAGCCATTTCAATGAAGAGAAACCGTTGGGAAGAAGGCCCCTTCCAAAGAATTCTAACTCTTGGGACAAGACTTTGGGGGCTGTCTGGCTGAGCCCCGCTTCCCACCATTAGGAAAAAGCGCAAGGCTCGGTCACAGACTAAATGCAAGCGGTTTCATCCAGAGGGACCTTGAGAACTAGCAACTTGAGGTTTTGCTCTACGGTTTGTACACTTCCCTCAGAGGGAGCCGAAGGGCAGGGACTCCGTTCACGGAGCCCAAGTCTTCATCTTCTCACCCACCGCGGGTGGAAATGCCAGAGTTTAGGGATGGCTCCTGAGCAGGAAGGCTTGTTTGTGCTCTGCGCGTCCCCAGAGCCAGAGTGGGAAGGCCTCCGGCTGTCTCTAAGATACAGCCGGGTTGGGCGAGGCACCTGCGGGACTCGTGCAAAGGTTTCTGGCATTCTTTGACTTCCCGGGGGCTTTGGGCAAGCCGGCTGCCTGTCCTGTCGGAGGAGTCTTCCCGTAAATCTCTTCAAATCGGAAAACCCCAATTCACTTGACAACCGGGTGACTAACTTAAAAACTGCAGTGATTCACGTAACAGCTGCAGTAAGAAAGTTGTAAAACAGGGCAAAACTCACTTAACCACTGTCTCGCTTTGCAATAGAAATTTTGGACTCAATTGTGGTCATAAATCGAGGGCTACCTGCACTGTCTGTGATGGGGGCTCTTGGGGAATTGCGCATATTGAGGGCAGCAATGTTGCATTTGGCAACCTGCAACTCAACAACGTTGCCTTATTTTTCATCAGCAAGGAATGCAGGCAGTCCTGATTCTGATTGTATTTCTGTGCGTGTCAGTTCTTGGGGGGAATTTAGACCCTTCCCAATGCTTTCCAAAACCGAAAAAAACATTGGAAAACTTTGATCAGTTCAACCTTAGGCAGACGGCCCTAAGAAGAGCCAGACTGTTGACACAGACCTTAAATCTCTGCCTGATATCAGAAATCCCTTTGAGATTCAGGTGCAAAAGACCAGCAGCAACCATCATCCTGACACCGGTTCCAGGCTCCCTCCCCCCTCCCTAAAAGGGGCAGCGCCCCCTGGTGGACCAGCGCATCACCTTTTTCCAGGAAGGAGTTCCCTCTTGGGGGAGGAGGGAGAGGTGGCGTATCCTCTCCTGTGTGGGACGGCCCCGTTGCTCAGGGGGGGCCTGGAGGGCAGCCCCCGCAGTAGTTGGTAAACTGCAGGAGAGACAGGACAGGGCTGAGGGTCAGGGGGGTCTGGGCTCCTGCCCCCAGTTAAGTCCATGCCCCCCAACCCTGGCTGCCCTGCACTCCATTGAGGCTGGACCTCTGGACACTCCGGGACTTGCAGGGGCCCCTCCCACAGCCCCTCCCCCACCCAGGTACCTTTGTCGGGCCTGCGCTTGGAGAGGTTGAGCCCGTTCTCCTCACAGGTGCTCAGGCGCCGCAGGACGTCCGCCAGGGCCGCCTTCAGCACCTGGATCTCGTCCTCCTGCAGCTGCAGGCGCTGCTCCAGGTAGGAGATGCGGTCGTCCACCTCCATGCCGCTGAGGCCGGACAGGTTGTCATCTGGGGAGGCAAAAGCCAGCAGGAGCATGGAGCCTCCAGGAGAGCCCCTCCCCCTCTTCCATTTCCCCACCTCCCCTTGAGAGCTCCAGGCCCCCCTCGGGGTGGGGTGGGGGGGCAATGGGTCCTCCTCCCCAGCTGTCCTCCCAAGGGCTGAAAGAAGATTGAAGCCCTCCAGGCTGAAGGATTTGGGTGACCCCCACATTTTTTGTCTCCAGCCATATGCAAGGCCTGCCCTGGTCATTCATTCACAGATCGATGGCCAGGTCACCCCCCCCCCCAGCTGACTATGGCCCTATTGGGAAAGTGAGGGGAACAGGAGCCACGGGGTGGGGAGGGGGCTCCCCTGTCCACCTGCTTTTCATGTTGGAAGCAGCCCAGGAGTGGGGCTTGGCCCATCTGCCACCTCCTTCGCTCACTAGTGCTTCCACAGCAGGGAGGATGCCCACCCGGAGCTGCCCATGACTGGCTTGTGCCCACCTGCCCACCCACAGGTGTGTTGCCAACTCCACCCCCCCCGGAGGGGAGCGCAAATCAGCAGCAGCCTCCAGCCGCAGCTCCCCTCTTCCTCCCTCTCTTCTGCAGTGGTGGGCCCAGTGCCCGTCCCGCCTGCCCGTAGCTGCCGCTTGCCTGGCACTGCCGGCCCCTCCCTCCGCCTGCTCGCAGCATCCCTTCCTTGCTGCTGCCTCCACATCCAATCAGAGGCTGGTCCTGCAGCCAGGCAGAGTACCAGCCGTGGGATGGATGGCGGAAGAGATGCTTGGGGGGAGGGAGGGGGGCTCCAAGTGATGGCAGGAGGGCAGCTCTCCTGGGCTGGGCCTGCCCCCTCCCAGGGCTGTGACGAGGGGGCTGGATTTGTCCCCAAGTGCCCCTCCATAATCCCTGGAGGCTGACGCCATCCTAAGCCTGCTTGGCCCGTGGGGTAGAGCAAACACCCTCTGAGCAGGCAGAAAAGGCAGGGGGTCGCAGGGGGAGGGGGGTCGGCCTGTGCTTCCTGCCGGCAACTGGGAATTCTGCACCGCTCGACCCCCGCCCCGCCTCGCCCTTCTGGGGCTTTCCCAAAACCTGCGAGGGGATCGGAAGAAGGGGCGGCAGAGCGAGGCTCGGGCTCTCCCTTCGGGCGCCGTGCTCGGCTAGCGGGCAGGAGGGCGCTCCTCACCTGCCTGCGGCGGGACGGGCGACCGCGCTTCTCCGGGCGCTGGGCAGCCGTTGCCCCGGATTCCCCCCGGTTCCCCCCAGCCCCCTTCCCCGGCCAGACTGCGAAGAGCCCCGGGAGCCCGATGCGCGCCCCTGGTGGTGGGGGCTCTTCTGCCCGGGCGGGGCCCCTCCGCCCCCCCCCTCCCCAGGGAACCCGGGGCGGCGGACTGCGGAATTGGGGCTGCAGCGGGAGAAGCGCTTCCACTCACCGTTGCAGAACTGCAGCAGCAAGGAGGTGTCGTAAAGGTGCCCGCAGGCGGGGATCCCCTCCGCCATACCGGCCCCCGCCCCGTCCACCCCGGGCTGCTCTCCCGGCGCCCGCCCGTCCTCCGCGGTCCCCTGCCCGCCTGCCTCCCGTTGCTATGGCAACCCACCTCTCTCCTGCATCCTGCTGGCCGGGGATGCCGAAGCTCCGGCCAAGACCCCCCGGGTGGGCTCCCCTCGCGGCGCGTCCCCGTCCAACCAGCCGAGCGCCCACCCGCCGACCCGCAGGCACAGGGCAGCCCTACCTTCGGCTCCTTCCGAGCCCCACCCACCAGCCGCGGAACTCCTCCTGCTTCCCTTCCCCATCTTCAGCCCTGGAGCCTCTCGCCGCTTCCCTGCGCTCCAGTGCCCCCCCTCCCTCGCCGAAATCTGCAGAGTCCTCGCCCCGCCAAGCCCCACCTCGACCGCGCGAGACTGACTTGCAACTTCGGCCCTTCCAGGCTGCTCGCTCTGGGTCCCAGACTTCGTCCTCTCCTCCATTCCAGCTCCTTCGCCCTCTCTTCCCCTCCTCCTTTCCCCGAAGTTTCATTCCAGCGTTTGTTGGCCCTTCCTGCCCTTCTCAACCCAGTTTGTCCCCTCCCTCCTTCCTTCCCTCCCTTCTCTTCCAATTCTCTCCCGGCTCCCCAATCTGACCCCCCCCCCCCCCACTGCTGCCTAAACTCCATGAGGCAAAATTCCGAAGCCAATCCAGGGGTGCTCAAGCCTTTCCGGGCATGTGCAGAGTGCCCACCTTTGAGAACTGTTTTGCCTTACTCAAGGCAGGTGTCTGCTTGCCCCTCCCGGTTGGGTCCCTGGATGTCCTTCTAATATCGATCTGCTGCACAAAATGCATTGAACCCTAAACCCACAAGGGTCCCTGCAGGTCTTGGGAGCAGCGACCCAGGGCAGGGCAGGGCAGGGCAGGGCAGGGCAGGGCAGGGCAGGGCAGGGCAGGGCAGGGCAGGGCAGGGCAGCCCTGGTGGTGAGTGCAGACGTTGCCAACTATGAGCTGAGTGCGGTCAGGGGATCTCTAGGAAGGACAGAAGAGGGAATCATTGCAGGCAGGACAACTAATCAATCGGGTCCAGCTGAGCCCTTTTCCAAGGGGGCGATGAAGGTGCCCTTCTGTTTTTATTTCTCTGCCCTCTTGCAACAGTTGGGCGTGGCTGGCATGAGAGGGCCGGAGTGCTTCCCTCGCGTTTCTCTCCGGCTGCCCCCGAAGCAGATGCGGAGGGCATCAATACTTCATGGCCATCAAAGACTGAGGAGGCCGCTGCTCTTCAGCAATGGCGGTTCAGCGGGCCCCTCCCTCCTCCCCTGCTGCAGCAACCCAGATTCTCCAAAGCAGGCGGCTTAAAGCCCAGCTGAGCCAGCCGCGGGATTGGCTTCTCTGTTCTCTCTTCTGCCGGCTCTCCAGGGGCCTGGTGGCGCTTTGATCCTCAAGGTTGACTGCCAGAGCCTGCCTTTGTGATCCCGCCTGCCCTTGGAATGGGGAGAGGTTCTAGGTTCCTGGCGGGTCCCTCCCCTCCCCCCCTCTGCCAAGGCTGTCCTCGCCCTCCCTGGGAAGGATGCCCCGGAGCCCCCCCCCCCCCCCGTCAGCCCTGCAGGCTCCCTTGTAGGCAGGAAAGGGGAGGGGAGGGGCCACATGGATTTTTAATGAGTTCACGTGAAAATAGCTCTTCTGGGGTGGGGGGGCGATCTTCGGCTTCTACAACTCCCCACCGGTTGAGGGTCTCCGTGGTGCCAGGTCAGGAGAAGGAGGATGGTGCTCCTTTGCACTCTCATCCAAGAGGGGCTGGGGCTCTGCGACCCCCACGGCCACCCGGCCTGCCGAGGTCTCTTGCATGAGGGCCCTCAGCTTGGGTATCGGCACCTTCAGGGTCACGCACTTCAGCACCCTGCGCACAATCATTCCTTGGCTGGTGAGGTTCTCTGGGTACTGGGTCCAGGCGGCTTCGCCCGGTTGCCAGTGGTAGATGGCGTCGTGGGTCCTGGAGGTGCAGACGCCACCAATCACGTAAATCCTCCCTTGGAAGGAAGTGGCGCCCGCAAAGGCCAGGGGTACGGGCAGGGAAGGGATGGCCACCGCTCTGCTTATGATGCCCTCTTCCTGCATGAGGAAACATTTCGAGGTGCAAGGAAGAAGTTGGCTGAACCTCCGGTTGGGGTACGGTTGGTTGGCCTTCCTGGAAAAGAAGCCCCCGATGACACAGATCCCGGCCTCCATGGTGACTGCGGCTGCCCCGTGGAGGCTAAACTCGAGCGGCACCTGCGTCCAGGTATCCAGGTGGGTGTCGTAGATAAGGAGGCCCTTGTAGACTACTTCATCGGAGTCGGCGTCACCGCCTATTAAGTAGAGCTTGTTTTTGTACGGCGCAGAGGCGGAAAAGCGCAGGATGATGGGCAGGCTGGCGATGGAGGCCCACAGCTGCTGGGCCACATCAAAGCTCTCGGCCGAGGCCAGCGGGCCAGCATCGTTCCAGCCGCTCAGGGCGAAAAGCTTCTGCTTGCAGGCTAAGAACATGTGGACGGAGCGGGGCGTTGACATGGCGGGGAGCTGGGCCCAGCGGTCGGCCAGAGAGTTGTACTCGTGCAGCGCAGAGGAATAGGAGCCGTCGGCGTGTTTCCCTCCCGAGATGTAGAGCCTCTGGTCCAGCACGGAGCAGCCGGGGAGGGCCACCAGTTCCAAGGCTGGCAACTTCGTCCTGGATCCGCTGGTCGGATTCAGGCACTCCATGTAGCAGTCCATGTCTTCGCTGACGGAGAGGATGTCCCTCAAACGGGGCACTTTGATGCAGATGATCTTCTGCCGGTACATGCCCCGGCGGAGCCCCCCGCTCGCCTGCAGCCTCCCTGCTCCGTCCAGGTCCTGCCACCGGAGCTCCAGCTGCTGACCCGGCAGCTCTGCCTCCGCCTGCACCTGGGCAACCTCCTCCTGGGACAGGAGCGGGAAGCGAACGCACCCGAGCAGCGTCTTCAGCACCGGGAGGCGCTTGCTGGGCTCAGCCCTCACCCACCGCTGGGCGGCCCGGAAGACCTCCATCTCTGAGGCCACCACCAGGTGGTCCGAGGAGAGGATGGCGGTCAGCGCCCTCAGGTCCAGCTGCAGGAAGTCTTGGTGTTCGGAGAGGAGGCCGAAGTGGAGGCCCAGGTAGCGCAGCGTCCCGTGCAGCAGGGCGGGGTGGTTGTGGTCGTGGCCCAGCATGTAGAGGCGAAGGCAGTTCTCCGGGGAAATCCTCTCCATCAGGAATCTGTTTGGGGGGGGGGGAATGGAAAGACAGATCAGTGGAGAACTTGGCAGGAGAAACACCCTCCCCCCTCCAAAAAGAGAAGCTGGGAGAAAAGGCCCGGAGGCTCTGGGCTACCTGCTGATGAGCGTCAGTGCTGGGCTGAGCTGGAGCCGGCTGGCCGCGATGAAGAGCTCCTCGGCGCTTCCGGGACTGAAAGCCAGCTCCCCCGAGTAGAGGTAGGCCAAGAGGTTCTGGAGGACCGAGGGGTCCATGTCCTCCAGGAGGACCTCCCCATCCCGGGACTCCTTGAAGCCGCCCGTGAAGACAGCCTGGAAGTAGGGGCTGATGGAGGCCAAGAGGGCCCTGCGTGGGGAACGGAGACGGTGGGGTTAGCCGTGGGCATCTTGCCCAAGCCCTGCCCAGCTGGGGGATACCAAGACGCACCTGTTGCAAGGGAACCGCTTCCCTCCGGCGATCAAAGTGGCATCGCAGAGTTCCGGCCGGTGATGCAGATGCTTCAGACCTGGGGGGGGGGGGGGAGAGAGGAGTGGAAGAGGGGTTCCCTTCTGCCCAACCTGACCCCCTTCTGTCCCTGCTGTTTGGGAAGTTCAAGGATGACCTCGGGAAGAAGGGCATCGAAATGGCAAGAAGGTTCACGGCTCCTCCTGGCTGCTCCGCTGGTCACTCCCTACCCCTAGAGCGGAAATCGGCAACCAAAGACCCACCTTGGCTGAAACAGGCTTTGAGAGACACAGCCGGCTCTGGCTGTGCATCGTTGGCCCCGTCGTCGTCTTCTTCTGATGGATCCATAATAGTTCAAGTCTGGAGCACCCAGGCTGCCCTCTCGCTGGGCCCCTGTTGGTTTTTGGTTTCCCCAGAGGGTCCTCCCAACCCATCTCCTCCTACTCCCTCAAGATCTCCTGAGAGGTCCCTGCAGAAAAGGTTGTGGGGTCTCCAAGGCAGCCCCCACATCACAATGGGGGCCAAAACATCCTGAACCCCACCCTCAGCTCCTGGACCCAATGCATTTTGGCCTCCCGGTATCCAGAGCAGGTCAGAATCCTGATGGGGGCCACGAGGGCTGGGCCCCCTCTGGCTTCTTCTTAATCCCGTTTGGGAAATCTCTCCACCAATGGAGGTGCTGGAATCCCCTCCCCAGATTGGCCTTCAGTTTTGACCTCTGGAAAAGGGCGGTTATGTGACAAGCCCTGTGATGAGTCTTTTTTCTTTCCCTCCTGTGGACCTTAAGTGCAGAGATGGTTGTAGCTTACAATCCTTTGTGCAATTCCTTGCACAACTACACTGGGGAATGTTGTGCATGTTTGTGTGTGAGCCCTCCCAACTTGGTCAGTTAGAAAAGAAAGACTCTCGACTCTGTTGTTCATGAAAGTATGGTTTACTAAAGCCAAGTGGTTAGAGAGAAGCAAAGCCGGATCTGAAGTTTTGCATCCAAAGCATACGGTCCCCACCAGCCTCCTGGGGGTCTTAAACTGATTACATCCCAACAAATTGCTTTGGCAACAGTCCCTGGGCTTGGCGGGCTGGGTGGTCTCCCTTCCCCTTCCATGACCTTGGAACGCCCAGCGGATCTCATGGGGCGGCACAAAGCGTAGTTCCAATTCCCCTCCCATCTCCCTCCCCTCATTGCTTATGGCTCACTGGCATCTGGCGAAGCACGGCTGGCATAGCAGGATGGCGGTCCTGGCAGGGTGTGCATGCACATGTGTGTGCCTGTGGGAAGTCACTGGAGCTTTCAAAGCCTTTTAAGCAGGTCAACCTTTTTCTCAACATCATTTGGTAAATGGTGCATATACCGAACATAGTTGCAGTTAAGACCAGCACATCAGCTGACCCCCAAAAATCAAAACACAGTAGAAATGCACCACCTGTGGATAAGCTGATCCTTAAAATATTCGTATTTAATTTTCACAATTGGCTTATCCATAAGTAATCCAGGGATTATCCATTTTTCATGCTATTTTGATTAAAAATTCAAGGGTCAGCTTATCCAGAAGTATATATAGGATACACAAGTATGATATGACTGTATAGACTTATGGAGAAGCCAAAGCAATTTGGGAGGTGTACTCCAGCACTTAAAATTCTCCATTTATTTGCAAGTATATATGGTACCATTTTTCAGAATAAAAGTTTTCTCAGGGATACATTAAATCCCAGATGGGGTGGAGGGAGGGGCACATTTCCCCCCTGCTTGAAATAAAATACTCACTGATGTATTATTATCTTTTGCTTTGATAAGTATGGGCAACCACCACTGAGAGGAAGTAGAACCAGGCTGTCCAACCTTGGCAACTTTAAGACTTGTGGACTTCAACCCCCAGAATTCCACACAATATAGAAAGTATATTGCATTCCTGACAGAACGATTGACAACTTTCCAAGAATGGTTTAAAGCAGGAGTGTCAAACGGGCGGCCTGCAGGCCAGATGCAGCACGCACAGGCCACGCCCACCCTGGCATGATAGGTCACGTGACACACTCAAGACTGACACCCGTGGCTTAAAGGTAGTCCTCCACCTAAGACTACAATTCAGCCAAAAAATTATGTTAAGTGAGAAACGTATGAGTTTTGCCCCATTTTATGACTTCTTGCATCACTCCAGTTTTTAAATTATTAACATTGTTGTTAAGTGAATCTGACTTGCCTATTCACTTTGTTGGTCAGAAGGCCACAAAAGATGATCACTTCATCCCGGGACACTGCAACCGTCACAACTATGAAACATTCTGAGCGTCAGAATTTTGATCAGCTGGCCAGCTGGGGAGGCTCCAATGGTCATAGTTGGGAAATTTGGTCTTAAGTCGTCTTTTTCAGTGCTGTTGTAAGTTGGGTCACTAAAGAGTTGTAAGTCAAGGACTACCTGTATTTTAAAGTTACAGACAGGAATATGGGATTCCTCCCACTCATTTTCCCCCAGTTCAGAAATACAATTTTGGAGGCAAAACGGGGCTGGGGTGCTGGGAAGGTGGGGCGGAAGAGAGCCCAGGCTCCAGGGATTCTGCAGACTCCGAGGAAAACTGGATTACGACGGAAGAGTTTGTCACCCGGGCACCGTAATGTCCTTTCCAGAACTGCGTGTCCTTCCCTCTGTGCCTAAAGAGGACGTAGCGGACTCCGGGGCCGTATCCTCTGAAGGTGTGGGTTACCTGGAGAGACGGAAATGAAGCAAGGGAGGCTGGAAAAGGGTTTTAGGGAACCGAAGCTTCTTTGTGTATTTATTTACGATTGATTTGTTGCCCTTATTTAGAAAATAATACTGTTTACAATTTTATTATCATTTAAACCAGGAGCTGTGGGGGCGCACTTGTTAGAATGCAGTACTGCAGGCAAACTCTGCCCACTGCCAGCGGTTCGGGCCTGGCAGGATGCAAGGTTGACTCGGCCCTCCATCCTTCCAAGGTTGGTAAAATGAGGACCCAGATTTTGGGGGGCAAAGTACTTGACTCTTTAGACAGCTTAGAGGGCTGTGAAGGCACTGAAGCGGCATATAAGTCAAAGCACTATTACTATTTATTATGTTTAGAAGAGTGTATTTCACATGATCTCACCCAGCTACTTGCACTTTGGCGTGCTGCCTTTCTGAAAATTGGGGTAGCCTGAGAAATTGAGATCCCCTTAAAGCACTCCTGGCCCCCATCCAAAACACGGAGTTTGAGATTCTGAGCACCTTTAGGGTGTAGCTAGTCCTCAAGGTACGACCGCAAGTTGGGCCCCAAATTTTTCTTCCCAAGTGAGGCAGTTCTTACATGACTCATGCAGTCATTAAGCAAATATGACTTCCCCCATTGACTTTGCCTGTTATTGCATAATTTTGCCTGGAACAGGGCAAAAACTGTCAAAATTACATACCAAATGCCTGAATTTGGATTACATGACTGTGACGATGCTGCAACTGTCATAAGTGTGAAACATGGCCGTAAGTCATTTTCAGCACCGTTGTAATTTCAATTATTAAACAAATGTTTGTACGTTGAGGACTGCCCATAACTTAATACATTTTAATTCATTCTACGCTAATGTTGGTACGGATTTTTTAAATAAAAATTTCCACCTATTTTTGCAACCCCTAGATACAAAATCTATGTTCTTTCTGGATATTTTACTCTTAAGGGCACTTTAATTCTCAGAATTTAGTCAAATGTGCGTAGGAGGGAGAGACAGCGAAAGAGAAAGAGGCCATCGCCCCAAGGGAAATGAAATCCAGCAACCAAGCAAGACAGGCCTGGTGTGGCAAACAGCACCTTTTGGTACGAGGCGTCATTCCACTGAGGGATGGCATCTGGTTTGGCTTCAAAAACACCAATCTTCCTTTTTTTATCAGCTGCCAAGAGGGCAACATAGAGCTCATATTCACAGCCGCAGTCCTGACGGGCACCCCACCTGCAAGGATCAAAGGGCAGAAGAGCTGAAGTCACAGCAGGAAGCTGAAAAGGCCTCCTTCCAGGAGAACCTCAAGCACCGAAACCCTCCTGTGGGTGTCCAATGTCCAGACAAGTGGATGGTCCCCCTGGCCACACCTACTGAAGGTCTCGGTCACCCAAGGAACGAGGAGGGCCTCACTCACCAGTCCAAGACCACAATGTCAGGCTGGTAAGTGTCCAGCAGTTCCCGCCAGAAACCCTCCTCCAGCAAGTCGATGACCTGCTCCTTCTGACACCACCTTTGAAGAGAAGGAAGGTAGAGAAGACAGGCAGAGGTGAAAGGGCCCTTCTGACCAGCAGCCAGAGTTCACCCAACAACGCAAAGCCCTGAAATACAGGTAGTCCTGGACTCACAGCAGATCGTTTGGTGGCTCTATGATGGTAAGTACTGAAAAAAAGATGACCATTTTTCACTCATGACCATTGCAACATCCCTGTGGTCACGTGGTCAAAATTCAGACGTTTTGTACTTATGACAGTTGCAGTGTCCTGGGGTCATGGGATCCTCCTCTGCACTCACTTAATAGCTCCAGTGGTTCACTTAACAACTGTGTCCAGGAAGGTCGTAAAATGGGAGGAAAACTCCCTCAACTGTCTGGCTTAGCAACAGCAAATTTGGGCTCAATTGTGGCCGTAAGTCGAGGACCACCTGTAGCAGAGGCCGATGTTCACAGGGATGGGAAAACCTCCCAAGGATCCCAAAGGAGAACAAGGAACTCACCGAAAGGAGGAAGCAAAGCAGGTCTGGTCCTCCACGCCTTCCAACGGGGCCCGGTTCTCTTCCACTGCCCAGCCGTCATTCCATCCGGGAGACTCGCACCGGACACTCCAGTGTCGGAACTTCTCTACGGGCAGAGAGCCAGGCTGTTAGCCCCGCTTGAGGCGCTTAGGAGCGAAGCTGACTTTCAGCCACACGCCCTGCCCGAGCACGGGGTGGGGGAGACGCTGCCGTCGAGAAGAGCCCGAAGCCGCGACCCGCAACAGCCCAGCCAGGAGAAGAAGCCAGGCGGGCGGCGCCGGAGATGCAGCGGGGGCCGCTTTCTCGTTCCTCCTCCGAGCGACGGGGCGGCCGGGCTGCCTACCTCTCCCGCAGGGGTTTCGCACGAGGTTCCTGCCCAGCGGGCGCAGGACGCCCAGGCGGCTCCACTGCAGGCGGGGACAGCGGTCGGCGGCCTGGAGGGCGGCGCGCATGGCGGGCTCCCTGCGCCACTGGAGCTTCCAGACGGCGGGGCCGTCCAGCAGGTCCCTCCAGCGCCGGCACACCAGCCGGCAGCGCGTGGCCAGCGCCTCGGGCGGCAGCCAGCTCAGGATCAGCGCCAGCACCTCGTTGGGCAGGCGCGGCCAGTCCGTCGGGGGCGCCGCGGGGAGGCTCCCACCGGCCCCGGACGCCCGCTCGACCGCCTTCGGGGCCTTGGCCGTGGCGGCGCCCATCGCCGTCCCGCCTGCGGCTCCGGGTGCGGCTCCGGGCGGGGCGCGGACGCAGAGCCTCTTCATCAAGACATCCAGGCATTGCTGTCGACGCAGGTCCACTTGCGAGTCTAGCTCTGTCCGCGGTGCGCTCATTGGCTGACGGGCTGGCAGGCGGCCTGCCCAATGGCCACTCCTTTCATGACAGCCCCGGCGGGGGGAGGGGTGTGGGCGGGGCCAGGTGCCGCTGTTTTTCGGATTCCGCCGGGTCCTTGTGCTCAACCCCACTAAGAAACCCAAAAGACTCGGCAACCCCAGAAGGGACAACCTGAGTCCCATGCAACGTAAGAAGTACAACACGCCAGCAGCCTTGCCCGCCAGCTTCACGCCTGGCTTTCAAAACAGCAAGTTCCGTCCTTCCTCCAGGTCTTCCTGAAGAGCCTGAAGCGTTTTGGATTCCTGATAGAATGATTGACAACTTTGCAAGAATGGTTTATTTTAAATTATATACAGGAATATGCCTGGGATTCCTCCCACTCATTTTTCCCCAGTTCAGAAATACAATTTTGGAGGCAAAACGGGGCTGGGGTGCTGGGAAGGTGGGGCGGAAGAGAGCCCAGGCTCCAGGGATTCTGCAGACTCCGAGGAAAACTGGATTACAACGGAAGAGTTTGTCACCCGGGCACCGTAATGTCCTTTCCAGAACCGCGTGTCCTTCCCTCTGTGCCTAAAGAGGACGTAGCGGACTCCGGGGCCGTATCCTCTGAAGGTGTGGGTTACCTGGAGAGACGGAAATGAAGCAAGGGAGGCTGGAAAAGGGTTTTAGGGAACCGAAGCTTCTTTGTGTATTTATTTATGATTGATTTGTTGCCGTTATTTAGAAAATTCTACAGTTTACAATTTTATTATGATTTGTACCAGAAGCCTGGGTGATGAAGTGGTTGGAATGCAGTACTACAGACTAGTTCTGCTGCCTGCTGGCTGCCTGCAGTTTGACAGTTTGAATCTCAACAGGCCTTCCGTCCTTCCAAGGTGGGTAAAATGAGGACCCAGATTATTGGGTGGCAGAGGCTGATTCTGTAAACCGCTTAGAGAGGGCTGGAAAGCACTGTGAAGCAATATATAAGTCTAAGGGCTGTGGCTATTTATTATAATTTTATTGCCATTGTTTAGATAAAGTGAATTTAACATGATCTTGCATTATTCCAGAACAGCACAGTTGTCATAAATATATCCTAGTTACCAACTGCCTGAATTTTGATCAGGTGACCACCAGGATGCTGCAACAGTATAAAAACTGGCCATAAGTCAGGTTTTCAGTGCCATTGTAGGTTCAATCAATCACTAAATGAATGATTGTTACGTCTAGGACAACCTGTAGTGTGATGCCTATGCACATTTTAATTCATTCTATCTAATGTTGCTATGGATCGTTTAATAAATATTTCCACCTATTTGTGCAACCCCTAGATACAAATTCTATGTTCTTCTGTCTTGGTTGTTTTATTTTTAGGGCACTTTAATTCTCAGAATTTAGTCAAATGTGCGTAGGAGGGAGAGAAAGAGGAAGTGAACAAGAGAAAGAGAGAAAGAGAATAGAAAAGCACCCCAAGGGCAGTGAAATCCAGCAACCAAGCAAGACAGGCCTGGTGTGGCAAACAGCACCTTTTGGTACGAGGGGTCCATGCTTGGAGGTCTGGCATCTGGTTTGGCTTCAAAAACACCAATCTTCCTTTTTTTATCAGCTGCCAAGAGGGCAACATAGAGCTCATATTCACAGCCGCAGTCCTGACAGCTACCCCACCTGCAAGGATCAAAGGGCAGAAGAGCTGAAGTCACAGCAGGAAGCTGAAAAGGCCTCCTCCCAGGAGAACCTCAAGCACCGAAACCCTCCTGTGGGTGTCCAATGTCCAGACAAGTGGCCGGCCTGCCCAGGCTTTGGATGGTCCCCCTGGCCACATCTACTGAAGGTCTCGGTCACCCAAGGAACGAGGAGGGCCTCACTCACCAGTCCGAGACCACAATGTCAGGCTGGTAAGTGTCCAGCAGTTCCCGCCAGAAACCCTCCTCCAGCAAGTCGATGACCTGCTCCTTCTGACACCATCTTTGAAGAGAAGGAAGGTGGAGAAGACAGGCAGAGGTGAAAGGGCCCTTCTGACCAGCAGCCAGAGTTCACCCAACAACGCAAAGCCCTGAAATACAGGTAGTCCTCGACTCATAGCAGTTCATTTAGTCAGTGTGATGGCCCTAATGGTGAAGACGCTTGCCTCCCACTTGAAAGTTAAGAGTTCAATCCTAGGTAGAGGCAGATATTTTTTTTCTTTGTATCCCAGGAGAGAAAAATCTGCTGTGAAATTATTGTAGGGGTGAGGAAGGGAATTCAGCCAGTAAATTCCCAGTTCCATGTCTTCGCCCTCACCCACCCCGATACAAGGGATTACATTACAGGGTCATAAAATGGGAGGATCATTTTAATGGCTGTCCAAAATAACAACAGCACTCAAAAGAGAAACCTATGACCAGATTTCACACAACCATAGCAGCATCCCCACAGACATGTGATCAAAATGCAGATGCTTAGCAACTGAGTCATATTTATGGCGGTCTCAACATCATGTACTCATCTGTTGCAACTATCTGACAAGTAAAGCCAATGGGGAAGCAGATTTGCTGAATGAACATGTGCTTCACTTAATAACTGCAGCAAGAAAGGTTGTAAAATAAGTCAAAACTCCCTCAACTGTCTGGCTTAGCAACAGCAAATTTGGGCTCAATTGTGGCCGTAAGTCGAGGACCACCTGTAGCAGAGGCCGATGTTCACAGGGATGGGAAAACCTCCCAAGGATCCCAAAGGAGAACAAGGAACTCACCGAAAGGAGGAAGCAAAGCAGGTCTGGTCCTCCACGCCTTCCAACGGGGCCCGGTTCTCTTCCACAGCCCAGCCGTCACCGCCATTCCACTCGCACTGGACACTCCAGTGTCGGAACTTCTCTACGGGCAGAGAGCCAGGCTGTTAGCCCCGCTTGAGGCGCTTAGGAGCGAAGCTGACTTTCAGCCACACGCCCTGCCCGAGCACGGGGTGGGGGAGACGCTGCCGTCGAGAAGAGCCCGAAGCCGCGACCCGCAACAGCCCAGCCAGGAGAAGAAGCCAGGCGGGCGGCGCCGGAGATGCAGCGGGGGCCGCTTTCTCGTTCCTCCTCCGAGCGACGGGGCGGCCGGGCTGCCTACCTCTCCCGCAGGGGTTTCGCACGAGGTTCCTGCCCAGCGGGCGCAGGACGCCCAGGCGGCTCCACTGCAGGCGGGGACAGCGGTCGGCGGCCTGGAGGGCGGCGCGCATGGCGGGCTCCCTGCGCCACTGGAGCTTCCAGACGGCGGGGCCGTCCAGCAGGTCCCTCCAGCGCCGGCACACCAGCCGGCAGCGCGTGGCCAGCGCCTCGGGCGGCAGCCAGCTCAGGATCAGCGCCAGCACCTCGTTGGGCAGGCGCGGCCAGTCCGTCGGGGGCGCCGCGGGGAGGCTCCCACCGGCCCCGGACGCCCGCTCGACCGCCTTCGGGGCCTTGGCCGTGGCGGCGCCCATCGCCGTCCCGCCTGCGGCTCCGGGTGCGGCGCGAGCGCGGAGCTCCCTTCCCCTCCTGCTCCGTCGGGGCATTGGCGGACGTCGCTGCTGGAGGCGCTGCTGGGCGACGGGCGATGCGACGGGCCAATGGCCCTCCTTTGAAGGCAGCCCCGGCGGGTGGGCGGGGCCGTTTTTCGGATCCCGCCGGGTCCCTGTGCCCGAAGATCCCAGACCTCCGGGGTGGCTCTGCGGGGCCTCTGCGCGCTCTGCGACGGCTGCGCTGCTCGGGAGCCGCCTCCTTCGCGCCCCGGTTTGCCCTATTTTGCCGACCCCGCAGGCAGATCCCGGAATGGGGCCACCTCCTCCGCCCGCCCCGACTAAGCGGTGCCCTCCCCCGGGAAGGCTGCGGCTGCTGGACGGGGAGGGCGAGCCCGGGACGGTCCGCTTCTGCCCGGAGACGCCGCGGGTCTTTTGCCGCCGGCGCTGTTTTGGCCTCCCGCTTCTCGGCGCGAGGGGGCCTGGAGGCGGATCCTGGGAGAGGCGGGGCGGGGCGGGGGCGGCCCCTGCCGGGAAAGGCCCGCTGGGCGCCTGGCCGGCCGCCGGGAGTCCTGGGAGCCGCCATTTGCGGGAACCGGAGGCGGCGGCCGGATGCAACACCGCGTCTTGTGACTTGCAGGGCGGCCTTGGGCGGCTAGTCCGTGGCTGGAGAGGAGCCCCGGCGGGAGAATGAGCCGAGGGTCGAGGCTGCTGGGCTTCTTCCTCTGCCTGTGGCTGCCCCAGCTGTGGGGCCAGGGAGCCCCCCAGCCTGAGCAGGTGCATCTCTCTTACCCAGGTGAGCTGTGGGGCACCTGCCTCGCCCTCCTCCGCCTCTGCTCCTCCGGTGGGGCGAAGGGCGGGGGGGGGGGCTGCCAGCCGGCCTGGGCTCAGCGGGGCTGAATGCCCAACGTTTCTTTTACTTTCCCTGAACTGAAACGGGGACTTGGTCGGAGCGTCTCTTTGCCCATCGGTTTGCATATTTACCCACCGCATTTGCCGGCCTTTGTTGCTTTGCAACCTTCTGTGAAGAGGGGGCCGTTTCCCCTTCCGTGAACGATCCCTTCTCTTGGGGCTTTTGCTGCAGGAGAGCCCACCTCCATGGTGGTCACCTGGACGACCTTTGAGCCAGCCGAGTCCCTTGTAGTCTTTGGCCAGGCTCCGGGAAAGACCCTCCCCCACAAGGCCAGCGGAAACGCTACACGGTTTGTGGACGGCGGCAGCCTGGGCCGGGCCCTCTTCATCCACCGAGTGACCCTCCGCGGCCTCCTTCCGGGACGGAGCTACGGTAAGGGCACTGCAGAAACCCCACTCTCCTCTCTGCCCGTGGCCGCCTCATTATGGCTGTTGCAGTGACCCTGGGATCCCGGGATCAAAATCCAGCTTGGTGAACTGACTCCCATTTAGAGCTGTTGCTGTGTTTGGGATCACGGGATCCTGTTTTGCTTCTCTTGCCTTGCAGTCTATCGCTGTGGGAGCCCCTGGGGCTGGAGCCAGCCCTATGGCTTCCGGGCGTTGCTGGGGGGCAGCAGCTGGAGCCCCCGGTTCGCCCTCTTTGGAGACCTGGGCCTGGAGAACCCCCAGTCCTTGTCCCGCTTGCAGAGGGAAGCTCAGCAGGGCTGGTACGACGCAGTGCTGCACATAGGTAGGCCCACTGGCTGCCCAGCTCTTCCCCGGGACCCTTTTCCTTTGACCCGCCCTCTGATGGTGACCCTTCTCTCTCCCCCCCGCCCCACCAGGAGATTTTGCCTACGACCTGGACTCGGTAAGACCTCTGGAGCATCTCTGGGCTGGACAGGAAGACGCATGGCCTGGAACCCCCGTGAGGCGGTTCCTAGAGGGCTGCCTGGGTGTGCCGGTGCCAGGCAGGGGTGGGGGAACCTCTGCCCCAACCTCTCTCTGTTCTGCCCCTGCAGGATAACGCCCTCGTCGGGGACGCCTTCATGCGGAAAATCGAGGCAGTCTCTGCCTTTGTGCCGTACATGACTTGCCCGGGAAACCATGAGGAGAAGTAGTGAGTGGCGCTGAGCCAGATTGAAGAGATGCCCGGCTCTGCCAGCCTGTCTGCAGGCTGGTTCTGGTGGCCTAGCTGTAACTCCCAGGGCGGCACTCCCTCTGCGGGTGGGTGGGGAATATAGCCTCGGTGTCCCGGTTTTGCTGGGTGGCATAACGAAGGGAAGGGACACTCTGTTTGGGTCTCCCCCCCCCCCTTCAGCCTTCTCCCTCCCTCCCTCCCTCCTGCAGCAATTTCTCCAACTACCGGTCCCGCTTCAGCATGCCCGGAGACACCGAGAGCCTCTGGTACAGGTGCGTCCCTGGGCTGCAAGGGGCACAAGGCCAAGACCCTCTTCCTTCCCAGGCTCTGCAGCTCCTTTCATGGGGGGGAAGAGGGGTCCAGAGGTGCTCCTACCTTGTATGGCTGCAGTACTAAAGTCAGGCCCAAAAGGCAGTTTCCTCCCTGCAGGTCCAGTTAAACTGCTTTATTGCTAAGAGCCTTTGCACAGGAATCTCCTCGCACCTGCCCGGAATTAGATACGGCTCCATGGGATTCAAGGGAGGTTGGACTTGGTTTGCTTGTGGCTATCTAGGGATGCTAGGATGGTGCCTCTTTTAACTCTGCCCTTGCTATTCCTTCTCCTACACACACCTACCCTGTGAGGGAGGCTGAGACACAATACCTGGCCCAAAGCCCCCCAGGGAGTGTCTCCAGTCGAAGCCCTCCCTGTCCTCCGTCCATCCCCTCCCCTGCTCCACCAGACTCACTCCCTGCTTCCAATGGCTTTTGGGGGCAGATCTGGGTGGGGGGGGTCTGGGCTCTGTCTCCCCATCCTCTGGGGGAAGTGGCTCCTCTCCCCCCCCCCCTATTGTCCCACCCTGCTCTTAGTGGCTGCCTCTCTTGCCCCCTTCCCAGCTGGGACGTAGGCCCTGCTCACCTCATTTCCTTCTCCACGGAGGTGTACTTCTTCCTGGACTACGGGGAGCAGCTGGTGGCCAAGCAGTTCCAGTGGCTGGAGAGGGACCTCCAGGTAGGCGGGGTCCAGATTTGGGTGGGCGGAGCCAGTTTGCCCCAGGCAAAGACCAGCCTGTGGTTCGTTCTCTTGGGGGCAGGAGGCGAATCAGCCTGCCCGGCGTGGGGAGCACCCCTGGATCATCACCATGGGGCATCGGCCCATGTACTGCTCCAACAACGACAAGGATGACTGCACCCAGCACGAGAGCATCGTAAGTAGGCCTTGGAGCAGCCGGTTTGAGCCCCTGAGGAAATAGGGAAGGGCCGAAACATTTATTTTCTTAAAATAAAGGAATACGGTTGCCCAACTGACATCTGCCAAGCCTCACCTGGGCTTTGACCCTGACCCTGTCAGGCAGATGTTTGCAGTCAGGAGGATAAGGTGGAAGTGGAATGACTCTTAATTATAAAAGAAGTCAATAAGTAAATAAGATAAGCTGGATGATAAGGTAGGATGGAAACTCACTGAAGAGAGATCCAGCCTGGATGTAAGGAGAAGCTTCCTGACAGTGAGAACAATCAAGCCGTGGAGCAACTGGCCTTCGGGGGCTTTGAAGAAGAGACTGCATGGCTTGAATAGTGTAGGCTAAGGGTCTCCAATTTGGGACCTTTAAGATTTGTGCATTTCAACTCTCTAGCCGGCTGGGGGATTCTGAGAGTTGAAATCTCAAGGTTGGACAGCCCTGATCTGGGGTCTCCTGCTTGAGCAGGGGGCTGGACTAGAAGACCTCTGAGGTCCCTCCCAACTCTGTTATTCAGTCATTCTGAAGCTGTTGGTTTCAGCTGGAGCTGGAAGTAGGAAGGAGGCTGAGTCCCTTGCCCAGCACAGCCACAAAGGGGCTCCAGATTTCAGCAGGTGGCACTCAGTGTGATTTGTGGGCCTTTCCAGGTGCGCAAAGGACTGAAGCCGAACCGTTACGGCCTGGAGGACCTTTTCTACAAATACGGTCAGTTCCCCCAGGCAGCCCCTGTGCTCTCCTGCCGAAGGCCCAGTTCTCTTGGTGGTTGCTCAGAGGGACTTACGATCTTACGGGCAACTGCTTCATACTTGCGACCATTGCAGTGTCCGAGGGTCACGTGATCCCCTTTTGCGACCTCCTGACAAGCAATGCCAACGGGCTTTCCCTTCCTCCAGGGGTCGATCTGATGCTGTGGGCTCACGAGCATTCCTACGAACGGCTCTGGCCCGTCTACGACTACAAGGTGAGTCCAGCTTTGGGGACTGGGGGGGGGGTTGAGAATGGCCCCCTGGGAGGGGCAAGGAGGCTCCCCTGATTTTAGAACCCACCGTGCCCGTCTCTCTGCCTGCCCCTTTTGCGTGCATGGAGAGTTTCAAAGTGGCCTCAGTCCGCAGGTTCCCTCAACGCAGAGAAGTGGCCCCACCGTCTCCGGGCAGAGCAGAGGGGCAGCTGGCCCCCAGCACCCCAATTTCATCCTTTCCTTCCTCCTCCTCCCTCTTCCAGGTTTACAATGGGAGCACCGCAGCCCCTTATACCAATCCCAGCGCCCCCGTCCACATTATCACTGGATCAGCCGTAAGTTTGCAGATGGGCAGCATGAAATGCGAACTAACCATGGAGCCGTCTCTGGGCACATACAGAATTATTTTCCTAGGAAGCTTCCTATTGGGATCATAAGCCAAGGACTGTGGGTACCTGGAACTACAGAGTGCCCGGGGAAGGGAGCGGGTATGGCAGCCTTTATGCTCCGCACACTTGGCCATGGGCCCTTCAGCGGCTGAGCCACATTCCCTTTGATCCCCCTCCCTTCCCCAGGGTTGCAAGGAGCGGCTGGACCCCTTCATCCCAGACCTCCGAGAATGGAGTGCTCTGCGGGTTGAGGATTATGGGTATGCCCGCATGCAGATCGTCAACATGACGCACCTCTGGTTGGAGCAGGTCTCGGATGACCAGGTAGGAGCTTGCTCTGCCAACAGCAGCCCTGAGTCTTGGATGCTCTCCATTGCTCTGCTGTTGCTTCGGCTCCCATGCATGTCGGGAAGAGCCCGTCCCCCGGTGTTTGGGAGGTGAATTTCCCGAGCCTGGCATCTGGTGGCCAAGCAGCCTTGCTCCACCTGAGCTGGTCCTGGGGGTGATGCTTCCTGCACTGCCCAGGGTGCCCCCGCCCCTCCCTCCGTGGCATTCAGACTTCGCCTGATCCTCCCCGTTGCTTTTGGCTTTCAGAATGGGAAGGTGGTGGATAAGATTTGGCTGATCAAAGACCGGCATGGCCCCAGGGCCTGGCAATGACCCTCCAGGTGGGAAGATCCTAAGAGGCGGGGCAGCCAGGATTCCACCGCCTGAGCTCCAGCAGCTTCAACTGCACTGATTTCTTTGGCCCGAACATGGAAGCGGTTTGCATGACCCCAAACGTGACCTGGCCACAAAGGGGGTCAAAGGGTCAAGATGGAGACCTTGACCCATGGAGAAAGAGGAGGAGGAGCTTCAGTGATGTGGCTGCAGCTGCCCTCCTGGTGCCCCCCTGTACTTGCCCTTCTGCCCAGCCTGAATTTAGGGCTAGCTTGAGAGAGAAATAAAGTTTTCATGTCCTTAGTGCAAACTGTCCCTACTTAACAGGGCTAGGAATGGGCTTCCTGCCTGCAGGGCTCACATCTTCGGCTGCAAAGCATTCAAATCTCTCTCGTTCTTTCATCCACTTCTTGCCATCTCTTCCTCCCAGGCAGCTATTAGAACCGTCTTAGAACAGAGGACTTGATTCAGCTCTTGTGACGTGTAACGAGGAGCTAAAAGGATCTTGTTTGCAGAACTCTGTATGGTGCAATGACTCGCCACAGTTTTCTCTGACCGCTTTCTCTAATGCGCTGCTCCCCAGAGACTCTCTTGGTAGAACCCCCATCATTATCAGACAGCTCACGGCAAGTTAGGGATTGTGGCCCAAAGTTCTGGAAGGGGCCAGACTGGCCAAGAGAAGAGTTACGGGTAGCCACAAATTTTATGGGATGTTGATCTTTACTGCAGCATTAAGTACAAGCATGATTTTTAAGCAAATAATTACTTGAAATAAAAATCAGGAATAAAGGGAGACAAGACAAAAAGTGTCTATTTTCGAAGCAGACTTCTCAGGCGGTTATTTTTATAAATTTCTGCCATTCTGTGTAGGGTGGAATTTGCAATTTGGAAAACGATTGGTTGTGCTTCTGAATGGAAACAGGGTATTGGCAGAAGGGGCCGGACTGGCTCCCACAGGGCACAACCTGAGTGAAATACACCAATGGGCTCTTCTTACAACACCTTGCAAACCTTCTTGGCTGGCCGTGGGGGAGAAGGGCAGAATTACACTGTTTCCCTGGTCAAGGATGGCTGCTCTCCGCACGGTCCCTTCTGATGGTTCTACCAAAGGGCACGGGCAGGGAGGACTCCTGGGCCTGCCCTGCCTGGCTGATGAAGCTGGGTGGTCAGTGTGTTCGGTTTTCCTACTTGGTGATCGGATGGGAGACCACGTGGAGATCCAGAGGCCAAGAAGAGCAGGAAGCAGCCCGGCCAAACCCCCTCCGTTGCTGCCGGGCAGGAGATCCCCCTTTTACCTCCAGGAAATGCCCAGTGGGGCTCTTGTGTCCTTTGAACCCGGGACTTTCTGCAGGTTCTTGCTGCATCGGGGGAAGGAGCAGCTCCAGGCAAAGTGATGGAGCCTCCCCTCCCGCAGCAGTCTACCGGGAGTCTCCAACCTTGGCTACTTTGAAGGCTTGTGGACTTGAACTCCCAGAATGCCTCAGCCTCCTAGCTGCCCACCTGCAACCTGGGCCACGGAAGGCTCCAGATGTGCCAGGAGTCTTCAGGCAGTTGGGGGGGGTCGAAGGTTTGGGGGCGCACAAGACCCCCTGGGCAGAGGGAAGCCCCTCCCAGCCTACAGCTCAGGGGTCTCCAAATTTGGCAACTTTTAAGATTCTCGGACTTCAACTCCCAGGATCCCCCGGCAAAGAGGCGGAAATGCTCCGAAGCGCCGCCTCTCCACGCCCACCCCAGTCTCCCGTCCCTCAAGGCACGCCGCCCAGCCATTCGCCCTCTCCTGCTCCGCCCCTCTCCCTTTCGGCCAATGGCAGGCGAGCGCTAGAGCGCTCAGTCCCGGCGTCGCCTAATCGGGAACGAACCCGCCTCTCTTCGGAGGGGCGGGGCCCCCTGTCGCCAGGCGACGGGGAGGCGCTTGTCCCCGGATGTTGCCCGGCCGCGGCTTGGCCGGCTCCCAAAATGGCGTCCTCCTCCTCCTCCTCCTCCTCTTGCTGGTGAACCGCACCGGGACCGGCCTGCGCGGCGGCGGCTGTTGGCGGACGAGCGGCGGCGCCAGCAGCACCGAGGGGTCGTCGGCCTAGCAGGCGGGTGAGCGAGCGAGCGGAGCGGTGGGCGGCCGGGGGTCCTCCGGTGGGGCAGCCGGTCGCCTGAGGGGCCTCCTGAGTCTGGGCCGAAGCAGGCGCCCCTGTGGGAGGACCGAAGGAGGCCTTTGGCCCGCGTTGAAGGGCGAGGGGGTGGTGGACGGGGGACCACGCGGAGATGCCCGGGCGGCGCCTGGGGGGCTTTGGAGGCGGAGCCTGAAGGAGGCCTGGAGAGTTTTTTGGGGGGGGGAGCCGCTTCGTGGGGGGTCCTCGACTTACAACCGCCCGTTTTAGTGACCGTTCTGAGTTACAATGGCTCAGACAGACTTGTGACTTGTGACCGCCTTCCACATCTTCCATTCCTAGTCCCTCCACCAGAATTCAGGCACTTGGCCACTGACTCACACTTACGACGGTCTCAGTGTCCTGCAGTTACGTGCTCCCCTTTTGCGACCTTCTGACAAGCAAAGTCAGTGGGGAAGCCGGATTCACTTAGCAACCAACCGCAAGGGTTCACTTAACCACCCTGGCGAGAAAGGCCATAAAACGGGGCGAAATTTGCTGAGCAGCCGAACTGTTGGGCTCCGTTGTGAATGGAGGCCTGCCTGCATCGCCTTTGACCAGGTGTGGCCTGTGGGGAGGAGGGCTGGGCAGGTGGCTGTGCCTTTTTTCCCAGGCGGATTCCTGCGGAGCCGGCTTTTCTTGGCCCCGAGCCTCAGGCGGGGTTCAGGGCTTTGCTCCCTGGCTCTCTGGGCCCTGAGCACAGTTTCCACTTTCCTTTGGCTTTTCCGCCATTCTCTTTTTGGCTTGCTTGTTTCCTTATGTTTTTAAAACAAATGACCTGTTGTGCCCAGAGTTCTCTGGGAGTCAGATGGCGCGGCGTATGCATTTACATTACGTGAATTTAAATAGTTAAATTAAACAGTTGCAGGACTGTCTAGTCGAAGGGAGGGAAGGACGAGGGGTGACATGATAGCAGTCTTCCAATATTTGAGGGGCTGAGAACAATTAATCAGTGGAACTGTTTCCTTCCAGAAATCGCTTTTAAGAAGAGACTGGACAGCCATTTGTCTGAAATGGTATTCGGGCTCTTGCTTGTGCAGGGGTTTGGACTAGAAGACCTCCAAGGTCCCTTCCAGTTCTGTTATTCTGTATTCAGATTTCACAAGTGGATAAGGGGTTCAGGCCAATCCCTTTTATTTGGGGGAGGGGGCTGTTCCTAGATGAGCTAAGCCTGCTCTTACAAAATGACCTCCATGGCCCCTTTGACCTGTTTAGCTTCTCTCTGTCCTAAGCAGGTTGCCATGATCATTAGTCCGTAAGCCCCTTTCAAGAATTGGCTGTGATTTATATTATATGTCAGGGGTAAAAAGGGGGGAAATTGGTTTGAATAAAACTTTTTCAATAAAAAAAAAAAAAAAGAATTGGCTCACAGGTTTGAAGTGAATCTTTCCATCATATTTATAAACTGCAAACTTTGTTTCTGATTGTAAAAATAATAATAATAATAATAATTTATTTTTATATACCGCGTCCTCTCCCCAGGGGGACTCGGAGCGGTGCACAGGGAAAACATTAAAACACATAAAATATATACATAAATAAATACAATAAGTAAAAACAGATTAAATCTAATTGTCCCTGCACTAAAATTCCCATTTTTTAAAATTAACGTTCCCCAACCCCTAAGGTAGAGACTAACCTAGGCCGGCCAAGCAGAAAAAGTGTGTTTTTAATTTCTGACGGAAGGAGCGGAGGTCCGTAGTTGTTCTAATGTCGGGGGGAAGGTCGTTCCAGAGGGCTGGGCCCGCCACAGAGAAGGCCCTTCCCCTGGGCGTCGCCCGCTGACAAAGTCTAGTGGACGGCACCCGGAGAAGTCCCTCTCTGTGGGAGCGAATCGGCCGGGAGGATGTATGGGGCAGGATCCGATCCCGCAGATAGCTAGGTCCCGAGCCATGGAGCGCTTTGAAGATGAGAACTAGCACCTTGAAGCGCACCCGAAAGACGGCAGGTAGCCAGTGCAGCTCGCGCAAGAGAGGTGTTACATGGGTATATCTTGCGGTACCCATTATTGCTCGCACGGCTGCATTCTGGACCAGCTGAAGTCTGAAAAAAACCAGCACTATTAAAGTCTGGCAGATAATCCTGCCTGCCTGTAGTTCAGAGAATTTTAAGGGCTGGAGCAGCTCAGCTTCTACATTTTACAAACCCCGGTGTCCAAAAGAACTCTACTAAAGTGGTTTATGGAATGTAGCTAGGTGATATGTTGTCTTGTATAAAAGATTGTATTCCAGAAAGAGACATATCCAAATATTTGAAAGTCTATTTTATATCATTTTGTGGAAAGCTGTACTTTATATTTAGACGCTTCTAAGTTTTGTGATGTAATATCAATGTAATTTGAGAATACTCTGGCAGGTAAAGGTCTTGGGAGAAAAAGATTGGATCTGTTTTGATCTGTTTCAGGATGAGTCCAGAGAAAGGGTTTGGCACCTGTAAGTAGGACACACCCTGCTGTTTGTGTTACATTGGTGTAGGCTCCATATATTGGTGTGGTATATTAGTGTAGCTCACTTTCATAGTTAAGGGTCATTTCTCTGCTTGAAGTTGTGAGTTGCAACTTCTGTATTTGCTAATAAGGAATTTCGGGATATCTTGGTCGCATACCGATGCTTTGAGAAATTGTTCTGAATTTTATGCTCCAAAGAGGCCAGTGCCATTTTTCTTCTTATACACAAGTTGAGTCAAACATTTGTTTATAAAGATCGGTATAAGACAAGTTTTGTCTTGCCAGAAGGTTATTGTTTCTCAGCTCCTTCAGCCTCTGGTTTATCCCTTGAACATGTCGACAAAAACAACTTGAATGCAGAGGTTTGCATCCTGGGATAATCGATCGTACTGATAGTTTAAGAAGCCCTTCAAAATGTTTCAGAAAATGAGCAGTCTCTGGTTGTTGGCCTTCTTTTGATGAGATGATTCGTGTTGAGTCCCTTTGCATACTTGGAACCACTTCAAAAGAACCCAGGATCTCTCTTCAAGGAAAGAAGGAAAAGAAAGCCCAGAGAAGCAGAAGATTAAACAGTTACTATATTTGGAAAGTTTGGAGAGGAGATAGGAGGTCCTGTTGCCAGCTTCTGCTCACTGCATTTATACACGGAAGGACACTTGTTTGGCACTTGGTTTGTTTCTCTCAGGACTGAGAGTTCTTTCCTGTTAAAAGTTAAAAACATGTTGCTTCGTTTTTTACAAAAGGGTTAGGACTCTTGGCCCAGTGGCCCAGCTTGTTTCCAAGGAGACTTTTTCCGAAATCTTCAGGTTCAGATTTAGGGAGCGTGGTGGGGAAGAGACCCCATCTTGTCAGCCTGGAAAAATGTTTCCAGGATGAAAATGTCAATACTGAAGGTCAACAAGAAGAGACTTTGCTTTTGCTAATGAAAACATTAGTTAATCCAAGCTGTGTCCTTTAAAAAAATGCTCCAGTTCTGATAAAAGAGCAAACCTGCTAGTTGCCTAAATATGTTGTTCTTGGAGTCTTGAATCTGTGGATGGGGATTTGAAAAACACTCTGTAACAGAGCTACCTACATGGGGTATGTCAAATATTACCTGAAGTTTTGTCTTGGATTACAAAACATTATTTATTTTATTTATTTAATTATATTTCTATACCGCCCTCTCTCCCCAAGGGACTCAGGGCGGTGCACAGGAATATCAAAACAGAGATAATAAATACAATCAATCCCCTGCTGAAGTATTTTCTAAACGCCTTTGTTCTGCATTTCTCTGCAAAGACTGGAAATTGTTTTTTCAAATCTTGCAGGAGCAGATGGATGCTGGCCCTTTGATCATCCTAAGCAGCTCCCTTCTCCACTTAGGGCCAGCCAGAAGATGGCAAGCAGGAGCTTTCGTGCTGCCTTCTTCCAAGTCCCGGGAAGAGTCTGATTATGTAAGGCAGCCTAAACCATTCTCTCTGAATGGCAGAGGGCGACATGGAGGCTTTTCCAATGAAGGGAAAGAGCAAGCAAGGGGGGAGGACAGCTTAGGTGCATGCAGTGATCTGGGCCCTAAATAAAGTGGAATATTAATACCAAAAACATTCTATTCCGGTAACCGATTTCTGTTCCAGGGTTCCTCAGCTACTGGCAGTGTGAAGATGGGTAGACTTCAACTCCCAGAATTCCCCAGCCAGCATAGTTGAAGTCCAGACATCTTCAAACTGCCAAGGTTGAGAAACACTGATCTATTCTGTTTCAATAAATCCACCACTCCCGTTTATTTTATAACAGTAAATTTACCTAAATCAAATTTCACATTTCTGATTATAGGCTTCAAAAATAGTATACAGGTGTGCATAAAGGCAGGGGCAAATAGCAAAAATTGTAGTATTGCCATCAGCCTTATTTTTGTCCAATTTGAGGGGCAGGGCAATTTTTGCACTTGGGTGTGTTTGGAGTGTGTGATATTTCCATGTGTATGACAGTAATAAGTTGGCTGTAGTGATTGGCATTCTGGATTGAACAAATTTGAGTGCAGGGATCTTTTTAAAAGGGTTTGTTATAAGGCTGATCCAAGAAGGAGCATTTAATGGAACAAAAATGGAGGTAGATTTAACTTCAGCTCTGCTGATCCCCAGACTGCTGGCTAAAAGATGACAGGAATGGCGATCTAATCCATCTGGAGGCGTTCCAGGTAGGGGAGTTTTTTCTGCCTGCTGCCCTTAATGCTTCCGTTGTGAAATTGCATCCAGAGCCCCTCTTGTTCTCGCAGTTGTGGTGTGGCCCATAGAAGTGGAATAAGAGAAGGGGGGGGGGGCTTAGTTTATTGAGGAAAAATCCCCACAATAGAGAGGAATGTGATGCTGCCACGTATGTGCCAATTTTCTCTCCCTCCTGTGAAGAAGAAAGCTAAAGCCTAAGTGGGAGAAAGAGAAACAGAAGGTATTTTAAACCTGAACGGAGAGTCTCCCCCCCCCCCTTCTAAATTTGCAGAGCACGGAAGAAGGAATGACATTGCCTGCTGTACCTGCTCCTTCTACACAACCGTCATGGTCTCTATTGGAACTCAGCCTCCGGCAGAAGAAAAAGGCATTTTGCTCTCAAGGCTGCTAGAGCTCTTCTGGCATTTGAAACCCCAGGCTTCCTCCTTGAAACCCCAGTTCAGAAAAAGGAAAAGGAAAAAAGAGGCTCTTGTGGTGAGGAATCCCGGCTGCCAATCCTGTTCAAATGTCAGCTGATGTGTGGCTGAAGCCTCAAGTGCCTCTGCCTCCTGGTTAGACCATTCAGCCCGTGGGTGGCATTGCCCACGTGTCACACACCAGAGCGGCCTTTAGGGTCTCTGCTTTGCCTGGAAGGAGGAGAGGAACCTCGCTGGCTTGGGAATTCTGGGAGTTGAAGTCCACGAGTCCCTTCCCAGCTCTGTTGGAACAATCCCTGAAGTGCTGAAGACGGGCAGCTGCGTCCTTGGGAGAAGTGTGGCGGAGCAGGCGGCTCTTTGCACCTGCTTTGCCAGGGAGCAACTAGCCAACCGGCACTTCCCAGGTGCAGGTGGCGGGGGGAGCTGGCCTGGGGCCACGGCTGCTGAGCGAAAAGTTCCTGAGTAGCAGCGGGAGCTTCTCCTGGGACGAAGGAAAGCCTGCTTCAAGAATTGGAAGTAATGGCTCTGCTCCCTGCTAATGAAAATTAGCAGCAAGGCGGGGAGTTCTGTCCCATTTTGCTTCTCCTCCACCCACCCCATCATTCCACATGTGTGTTTAGGGGAGAGACTACTCTGCAATTCCAGTAATGATGCAAAGAAGTAATTAAGGGTCTTGCTCAGTTAGCTTGCAGTTTAATTACCAGCAGAGTAATTATTTGGCAGAGCAGTGTTGCTGCTGCCACCAGCCCTTTGACAGGGTTGCTCTCTGCTAGGGGAGGAGGAGGAGGAGGCTGGGGGCAGCTTCTGAGGGGCAGGAAGGGTCTGCTGAGCAGCCTCGGGGGTTTCAGGACCTTCCAGGGAGACGGTTGAGCTGCATGGGAGGGTCCCTGTTGGCCTTTGAGTTTAAGGGGGCACCAGGCGATTTCTGAGGACCTCCTGTGTGGGATCTCGGCTGAAACAGCTTTGGGGGAGACTGGGGCGTCCTCCTCAGGGGCAGAGAATGAAGGTTGTCGGGATCGACCGTTGGCCGTTTTTGGGGGGCCGCTGCCTAAAGCCTCCCCTGCTGTCGGTCAGTTGAAGCTGAGCTGGACTCAATGGGCCCCTGGCCTACGTCTCTTTCTCCACCAGGGAACCTGAGGGGTTCTGAGGGGTTCATCCTTCTTCTCTCTTAGATTGTTTGCTTTGATTTCCGGAATTGGGGCCCTGAGGCTGAGGAAGAGGAGCCCTGAGCTTCCAGGCACAAGCTCTGCGCAATGGAGGGGGGGGGGGCTTGTATTGGGAGCCTTAAAGGAGCGCTATGCCCTCCAGCCGTTGTGTCTCTGCCTTTCATGCCTGCAATTGGGGGGAACGGGAGCTGCTGCGTGTCTTGGATCCCTCTGCATTCCTGGCGTGCCTGCCTTATCCCCTGCCCCTCCAGGGCCCGTCTTCTCCAGGCACTGCCTGCAGCCGCATTAACCGGGCCTGCTTGCATCTCCCAGAGCGGCTGGTTTCATGCAACTTTGCTGATGTGTGCGTGTGTGTGCGTGTGTGTGTGCGTGCACTGATGGCCCGTTTTTGGCCTCCTGGGGGAGTGAAGGGCAGGGAGGATGGAAGCCAGGAGGTCTGCCTGGCCCTGGACGTGGGAAGTGCCCGAGGGCGCACCGGGTCTCCGCTTTGTGCCGTTTGCACCTTCCCTGAAGTTACTCTTTCTGTGGCTGCTTCTTGTTTCCAAGGGGTCTGAGCTTCCTCCTCCTTCAGGACCCCCAGAAACTGTAGTGGAGCTGGCTTTCAGGGTCGGATAAGGAGTGCAGGCAATTGGTGAGGGCAGATTGAGCTGGGGGCTTGGAGGCCGCTGCTCAGTTCAATAAGAAGCCTGTCGCTCTAGTAGTGGAAGCTCTCCCCGGGCCTGACCCCCCCTCTCCCCCCCCCCCGAATATGGAAGGATGGTAGGCCAGCAGAGGTGGGAGTGAGGGCAGTGCTGAAGGGGCTGCGATGGTTGTGATCCTTCATCCAAGGAGCAGGTGTGGCTGTCCAGTGTATCTCTGGTGGTCAGGAAGCTCTGCGAAGCTTTGCTCTCTGCTCCCAGGGAGGTTTTTCTCTCTTCCTTCCTCCCTGCCAGGGGCTGCTTCCCCCCCCCCCCATCTTTCAGGGAGGGTCCCTAAAAAGAGGGATGCTAGAAGGAGGCTGCATGCAAGTCAGCCCACCTGGAGGAAAGTGGAGAGTGTGGAAACAATTCTCCTGGGGTAAATAGAATACGGATTTCGGCCAAGGTCTTCGGGAGGACCGAATCTTTTAAAAGCTGGGAAGTAAGCAGGCTTTGCAGCTCTTAGGAATTCTGGGCACCTGCCCCCCCCTCCCCCCCAGCATTTGGAGAATTATCGGCAGGGGGATTTTGCGTATGACCTGTCCTGTCACTTTCGCTGGCATTTTAAATGGATTGTTGGCAGGCTGGTTTTTCAGGAGGGATTCTGAGATTTTCCATGGGAGGGTCTGCCAATGTTTCAGAATGGTTAGAATCCCAGTCTTCTTGGACACCCACCCACTGTTTCCCCTTGCTTCATCTAATAGAGGAAGGGTCTCCAAACTCAGCAACTTCTAAGGCTTGTGGACTCCCAACTCCCAGAATTCCTCAGCCAGCATGGAGAAAGTGACTCAAGGGGGGTTGATGGAGACACAAATAGCAATACAACTTGTGAAAACCCACAACTTGTGTTCAGCTATTTCCTTGACTACGTATTATTTTTATGATAGAATCAAACGGGCTGATGGGCAGGTGTCCGTCTTGACAGCCATGGAGTTTGACTGACTGTGATCTGGTTGGCCCACTAGAAGCCATGATTGCACAGCAAAGGAGGCAGGAAAATGGCTAGAAAGTGCATGGATCATTGGGGGGAGGGAGAGAAGGACATTTTCTGAACTTTATTCCCTGCCCGTCTCTTTCTTGCCATTCCTTCACTGTCAGGTAAGATGCCTTTGCTTCTGTGATGGATTAAAGGCCGTTACAGACACACGGCTGGAGAAAAGAACGCCGCTTCCATTTCACAATCGTATTAAATGCTTGGAAAACCGTAGCGGCCTGGCTAATATCTTTTGGGAGGGGCAGAACCTTCCCTGGCAAGCGGGCAGAAGAGCTGCACCTCCATCCTGCGCATGGTCCAATGTACGGATAGACTTTTCAAAAGAGAATTAATGCTGGCGCTAAGCTCTGCTGCCAGATTGCATCACCATTGTCATTACTACAAATGCCTTCTGGAGGCCACTGGATTATCGGCAAGTGAAGAGGAATTTTCAGCGGGTTTAAGACTTCGACCTCGCTGCTGCCATTGGGGACGGCCGTGCCACTTGCAGGGGGCAGATGGAGGTGAGCTCTTCTGTCTGCCTGACCTTGGACCCTCCTTGGATGTCAAAGTTATTCCCACAATACAGAGTTTCCCAAGCTTGTCTGGACTTCAACTCCCAGGATTCCCCAGCCAGCATCAAAATAGGGAAGCTTGGCAACGGGCTCGTACTTATGACCGTTGCAGTGTCCCAGGTCATGTGATCCCCTTTTGCCCCCTCCTGACAAAGTCAGTGGGGAGCTCAGATTCACTTAACAACTGTGGCAAGGAAGGCCATAAAATGGAGCAAAATTCACTTAGCAGATGTCTCACTTAGCAACAGAAGGACTGGGGACACGAGGGCTTATTCTCTCTGGTGCATCTGCATTATTGATTTTACGTGTGCTCAGGTCCTCAGAAATGATCTGACCGATCTTGAGGTGCTTTTTCCATCACTCAGAGCATGATGGAAATAAAGTCCGAATTTTGTTGGGATGTTCCTGATGTTAAACCGCTGTGCATTGCCACTTGCAGCAACCGTCCTGTGTGGGTGGAGCAGGCTGAGTGGGGTGTGTTATTGCTGTTATTGCTGTTTTTATTGATGCTTGTTTACCGCCCTGAGTCCCGAAAGGGAAAAGGGCGGTATACAAATTTAAAGTAAAGTAAAGTAAAAAGTAAAAGCCCAGCCTTCTGCACCCCGGAATCCCCCAGAAAGCTGAGCTGCCTTTTAAAGAGGGTCCTTCCTTTCTTTGGGGGCCATTATGGGTTAGCGGACGGATCTCCTTGGCCACACAACAGAAGCCGGGAAAGTCAACAGCTTATAGTTAGTCATTTCCCAGGATTTTATTCCTCTATTTTATGACATTGATTGGCCACCCATCTGGCCACCGGGTGACTCTCTTTGCAAGGGCTTTGTAGGTGTTTGGTCACTTCTGCTGTTTTGCAGGGCAGCCAGGAACTGGGATCTTTTTTTTTGCCTTTGCAGCTGGAGACCTAATTTAGCCATTTTCACACTGCAACCAATAAGATTCCTGGAAAATCACAGCCCAATATATTTAATCTCACTTCATAATTTAAAGAGCCCAGGTTTGTACAAGAATCCTCATTTCCAGCTATCTCTGGTGTTCTGGGGTCAGGTTAGGCTGAAGGGATTGGTAACACGTGAAGGACCCTCTCCCCTCCGGGCTGAGCTTCTCCGGGCCTCTTTTAAAGGTGGGGCAGGCCCTTTGGGGCTGCCTGGGCAGATGCCAGAGGGCAGAAGGAGGGGATAGATTGGCATGGGCCTTCAAGCCACCCGGCCCCTGCCCCCTCTGGACAGGCTGCTTTGGGGCGACTGTCTCTGGGTGTCCCGAAGGGCCTTTTTCCTTGGAGGCTTCTCAGCCAAGAAGCTTCTTGAATTCTGGAATTGCTAAATTGGAATTCCTTCCTTCTGGGATGCCCACACAGCCCCCTCCCCCTCCGGGTCTTTGATGTGTAACCCTCAGAGGCTGCCCATTGGCCCTTTGGGTTTCAAACGCTGCCGCCTCATTGGCTGATGGCTGAAATCTCCCAGGGCCTTTTTAACCCTTTTCTCTTCTGTGGGATCCCAGGCTCTTCCTACCAAAACAATGGCAAAGAAGCCAGATAGACTGCACACTGAGAGGGAGGGGCATCCTGGGGAAGGGGCAGAGGTTCACAACTGCTTTGGGGCTTGACTGTCTCCTGGCCCAAGAGAACATAAGACAAAGAGGGAGACCCCCTGCCTGCCCTCCCCCAATCAGGCTTTGGCACCGTTTTCCTTCTTCCTTTTAAGTCTGGGATCCATTGAATTGTGTCTGTTCTGAAAAGGCTGCCAAAATAATATTAAATATTAAAATGAGTTTTGCTAAAGACAATTCCACGCATAATAATGCATTGTCTTCTATCTTTTCCGTGATCTAAGTACAATTTGAGTAAGATGGTTTAATTTTTAAAAATACAGATTTTGTACAGTTACCCGTTCTTATTCTATTTAGTCATATTTCAGGAATCTCCTGTCATCTTGCTCCAAAACAGAAGCTGAGATCATTCTGAAACTTCGGTTGTGTATTAGATGAGATCCATGTTTCTGGAAGTCTGTGTCAGGATGAAGGGAGGATGAGGCTCCCCCTTTCTGAACGTTGCCTGGGGAATTTCCAAACACCCCCCCCCCCCCTTATCCTTCAATCTGGGCACCACTCCCTTCCGTGCCTCCTCCGAGGTAGCTGACTGCTCTTTGTGCCTGGTGTGGAAGCCGGGCCAAGTGAAACCGAGACTCCGGGGGAAGCAGGGTCCAGAGTCCGGGTTTCATCCGAGACGACGTCACGGGCAGGAGTGTGGTTTGTGTGTTGGGGGGGGGGGGAGACTCCCTCCATCTATGCGCTTGTGGGTTTTCTTGGGATGCTGGGGAGGAAAGGAGCTTTCCCCTTGCGAATGAGAGTGGGTGGAAAAGGGAGGGCTCCAGAGGGAAGTGAGAAGAGGAAGACCCCCGTGCCCCAGGAGGGATCTGGGTTCCAGAGGTTTTCCTCCTGAACAAATTCGGTCCGAAGTGCCTGTGTGGAGCCCAAAGTCTCTCTGTTCACGGAGGTCAGAAGACCTTAAAGAGACCCGGCAACCGGTGGCTCCCCTCCCCTTGGTGTGTGCCTGCGCCCCACCGCCACGGGGGGCGCTCTTCTCCCCTTGCCAAGCAGGCAGGCTGTTGTGGGCCGGGCTTTGGGGCTGCAAGGCAGCGAAGGAAGGAAGGAAGGGAAGGAAGGAGTGTCCCTGCCTCCTGGGTTGAGGCTCGGTTGGTCGGCCGAGCCAGCTGACGCCTGGGCTGAGAAGAAGTTTCTCTTCAGGAGGGGGGAGACTTCTGTGCCCCCCTCCCCGGCCCCCAGGGAGCTGCCTTTGCAGGAAGTGCAGCAATGCAAGAGGTGAGTGAATGGGTCCCCCCCCCTCCAGCCGCTCCCCTTCCCCTTCACGCAGCCCCTTTGCCCCGGGTTCCCTCTCCCGCCTCCAGTCGTCTGCTTAAGAGTAGGAGGGTCCTGCGCTGGGCCTGGCTGAAGACACAGCGTGGCTCTCCTTGGGCACTGGGGGCACAGGCAATGGGCACGCCCTTCTCTCAGCCAAATTCACCCCCCTCGATATTCTGGGGGCAAGAGACTCTCTTGAAACAGCTCCTGCTTCTTCTCTGGGCTTTATCTGTTTCGGCCTCTTAAAGGAGCCCCTGAAAGTGGAGTTCTAACAGCAACAGGGAACAGAAGAGCAGGAGCCAACAGTTAAGACGTAACCACGGCTTCCTTGCCTCGCAGGGTGCCAGCGCAGCCCCATCGCCCTCTGCCTTGGGGGCCCCAGGGGGGGCATCGGACAGTGCCGGCTTTGAGCCAGAACCTCAGTCTTCGCTGAACCTGAACTGCCAGGAGGATGAGAGTGGGTGGGCAGCCCTGCCTGGATCTGCGGCCACCCAGACTCTCCTCGATACGTCACAGGGGCCAGGTGGTGAGGAGACAGTTTGAGGAAGGGGCTGCAGGGGTAAGGAAGAAAGAAGTTGACCAAGAGTGGGGAGACCTGGCCGAGGAGGAAGGGCCGGAACCTGCTTCTTCCTTCCTCCTCAGGTCAGGAAATCTGATCCATACCCTTTCCTAGGCCAGGGGTCTCCAGCCTTGGCAACTTGGCAACTTTAAGCCTGGCAGCTTCAACTCCCAGCAACGCTGGGAGTTGGAGTCCGCCAGGCTTAAAGTTGCCAAGGCTGGAGACCCCTGGCCTCGGCCACCGTGGGGCTCTTAGTTCCTATTTGTTACTAGCTATTAGTTGAGGGCTGAGTTGTGGTCTGGCTTGCACATTTCACTCAGCTCCCCCCTCCCCCGTTTTGTTTCCAACTTCGTCTGATATCTCAATCCATTTGTGATGCTTTGGTTTTGTGGCTTCTGGGCCGGTGGGGCTTTCACGCCGCTCTGTTGAACCCCCTGTTTATCATTCAGATCTGGAAAGATTTGTGCTGACTGAATACGGGTGACGGCTTCCTGGAGTTCTGAATTTCCTTAAAAAAAAAAAAAAAATCACACCTGATCTTCCACAGTGAAGCAGCTTATAAAGCAATTACCGATAACTCCTCGGCAGCTTAAAGATCCTGTCATAATAATCCAATTTGTTTCTGAAATTCAGCCTTTATTATTATTTTTTTGAAGCGGAGGAAATCTCT
Source organism: Rhabdophis nuchalis (assembly GCA_039707465.1). NCBI lineage: Eukaryota > Metazoa > Chordata > Lepidosauria > Squamata > Natricidae > Rhabdophis > Rhabdophis nuchalis. Next base: position 749,942 of record CM077654.1, read on the forward strand.
CTGGAAGCTAATAAGCTTTCAAAGCAGCTTCCTGCCTTCCCGGTGGAACCTCCAAGATGGAGAATCCCGGGGTCTGACCCCCGCAAGCCCTTCGGGTGCAGATCACACGAGAGAGCCCAAGGGGGGACTGCGGAGGAGAGGGTTAGGAGGGAGGGAGGCGCCTGGGCAGGTGTCGTGTTCGGTGCCGTAGACCCGAGAGAGGGGAAGAGGCAGGGCCTGGGGGAGAGAGGGCAGAGGGCAGGGCGAGGCTTACCCGGGGAAACGGCAGAGCCAAAGGAAACAAGGCCGTCCGCAGAGCCTCCCATTTCACGCTCGGACTGAAAGCAAAGCTGGGGAGGTAAAAAGCCCTTTGCAAGAGAATGATTGTTCTGGGCTATTTATAGTGAATTTGCAGGTTTCTTTCCTGCCTCGCAAGGGCTGAGTCTTCCCTGGCCTCCTCCTCCTCCTCCTCTTGCCCTTCTGGGAGGCTCCTGGCCCTGCCTCGCATGGAGAGACCCGGCCATGTCGCCTGCGGGAGCCGGCACTCTCTGGCTCTGGGCAGAATGGAGGCTCCAAAGGGCAGGTCAAGCCCGGTCAGCCCCAGCGGAGGGGAGAGCAGTGGGCTGAAGAGAGGCCGGGTCAGCCGGAGGGGCCTTTGGGTTGGAGGTGGGAGGGGGTCTCTGGAAGGCTGCAGGGCTCCTGCCGAGGGGAGCCTGGCTGGAGGGTCAGTCAAGTGAGCTTTGCTCAGCCTCCAAGCTCTTCCCTGTCTGTTGTCCCACCCAGAGCAGGGATCTCCGAACTTGGCCATTTTTAAGGTTGGTGGGCTTGAACTCCCAGAATTCCCCAGCCAGCATCCATATCCGTTGGCTGGGGGATTCTGGGAATTGAAGTCCACAAGCCCTAAAAGTTGCCAAGTTTGGAGAGCCCTGCTCCAGAGGAACGGAGGCCCTTTGCTGAACACTGCAGGGGTGGCGTTGGGATTGGTGAGGCTCCTTTTCTTTGCCTTCATGGTTTGCCCATTCTGATAGGCAGGAGTTCCCACTTCCTCTACACACACACACACAAACACACACACCCTCCCTCCCTCGGCTCTTGAAACAAACATGTTTTGTGAGTCTTCTGGCTCATTCCATTTTGGTTTCTCTCTTTCCCTTTCCTGGTAAGGTTATACTTATCTAGTTCTCCTTCCAGCCAGTGGCAAGATCTTAACTGCTGGGTGTACGCTTGGTGGCTGTGGGCGTGCTGGGCTCTCGTGTTTATCCAAGCTTGTGAAAAAGTGTCGGTTATGGCTGACTAATCAAACAAGGCAGGCAGATAGAGGGAGTTTGACCTGGGGAAAGGCTGCTGGCTGCAACCGGCCAGGGCGAGAAGGGCAGCTAGCAGACAAGGAGGCTTTGCAAGCGGTTGGCTCTGCTTCACAAAGGAGACCTTTCCTGGGTGGGATAAAAAAAATGAAAGATTTATTCCAAGAGTGCCCAACTTTTAAACTTGTGGACTTCAACTCTCAGAATTCCCAGCCAGCTCAGCTGGGGAATTCTGCGAGTTGGAAGTCCACAAGTCCTAAAATTGTCAAGGTTGGACACCCCTGATTTATGCCATAAAGGAAGACTTTCTGGCAAATAATTCAGCCAAACAAATCCATATTTTAAATGAATTGATCCCTGCCCTCTTTTGAGTTAGGAACTCCGTATTGGCGTCCTGAAGTGCGAAGGCTGCAGCCTGCTCTGCGTTGTTCCCAAATTAAGAAAGCTCTTTTTGGATCTTGAGGTCTGCTCGGGGGGCTTTGCTCTGGGGCCCCTCACTCAAAGCAGCACTGCCTTGGCTGCGCCTTCCAAGGTTGACCCTCATTGGCTCCTTTCACGTGAAACGTGGATCACAACAGCTCCCTTCGGAGGTTGGATCTGGATCCGTTTCATGGCTTCCTTGATCCCCATCCTGCTCAGAGATCCACAGATACAGCGTGGCCTCTAGATCCTTCAGTCCATAAAGGCACAGATGAGGACTGTTCATGATTGGGTCAGAGACAGGGAAAGGTGCAAAACATGAAGTAGAAAGTCTGGACGCTCGAATGTGGGACAGTTTGCTTTTGGGCCCCACAGTCGCAATGTGGTGAGAGGGTATTTTGTCCCACTTATAGAGGGCCTCAGGACATCTTCCAGGGCTGAGCTGCGCCAGTGGGATGCCAGTTCCCCGGGTGTCTCCACTCAGTCTGGATAGTGAGACGGAGGGCATATCAATTGAATAAACAAATAATTCTCCTCTGCTTCTTTCTGGCTCACTGTCTTGCACCCAGCCTTTTTCACCAAGTGTCTCAAGAAAGAAAATTATGCAATTCTGATTTGATGTGATGTGGACTTAGGGGTGTGTATGTGTGTGTGTGCGTGAATTCTCTCCCCCTTGCTATTAACTCTTAATCATTTTGCTGAAGGAGAAACTTGCAACCTTTGGCACAGAGGATGAAGAAAGGAAACGCAGACAATTGGGGGCCGCCAACTGTGTCACTGCAGGGATGAATCTGATCAGAATTGTAAGGGAGGCTTAATTGGACTGTGGAAATAATTGCAGCATCGCCCAGAGCATGGAAGGAGGAGGGGGAAATCACACACACACACACACACACACACACACACACACACACACACACAGTGACTAGAGCTGGTCCACTCAGCACTCACTTCAACCACCAGTATTTTCCCTTCCTGCTTATATGGCATGGCAGCCTTTCCCAACCTGGGCAGTTTGAAGATGCGTGGACTCCATCTCCCAGAATTCCTCTGCCAGCACACCTTAAAAATGGAATCACTGGCTGGGGAATTCTGGGAGTTGAAGTCTTCAAACTGCCCAGGTTGGGAACTGCCCAACAGTGCTTTATTGACTTGTGCTTCGCTTTACATTTTAGCAATCTTTTTCTGATTTGGAGTTGGCCACAGTTCCATTTTTGAATTCCAGTGGTTCAGACTTGAAGATCCAAAGCTCCTGTAGCTTCCTTTGCTTTGGATCTGAGTGCTCAGATTCGGCTCATGGTTTTTTTCCCCCTTAAGCCCAAATTGCACATATTGGAAATGTTCTTGGTTGGAAGCTTTGTTGGCATACCAGGGTTAACAACATTGGCCGGCAAGATGCCCATTGCTGTGCCCCTCTTAATTCTTCCTGGGTCAAAGGGCATTCATGGGTCCGCTAACCTGCAGCTCATAAAATTGATTTTTAATTGTGCAGCAGATTCACGGGCTTGTTCTAAAGAGGATAGGAGCACTTGTAATATAGCCGCCCAGAGTCACTTGATTGTCAGCATCGTTTGACAGCCATGTAAATATGATGGATGGATGAATAAATAAATTAGTAATGAAGATTCAGCCACTGCCTTCCCGAAGGAGGGGGTGCATCTTCTCTCCCTGTTGAGCAACGATGCTCAAACGCTTTGTGGGTTATCGTAAGCTTTGCCAACGAGGCTTGTACACATTTTTTACTGTTGTGCTTTTCGCAGTAAAGAGTGTTATGTTTTATGGGGTAAAGTTTAGATGCGACATTAACTCTGAATATTAATTCAGTGGGCCACGACGGCCACATCAGGAAGGCAGATCCCCTTGCACTAGTAGGTTGCAGGGATGCCTGAGAGAGAGGAGGAGATGGATGTCTACACACACGCACACACACACACACACTCCCATCTCTCCAGAAGGCCCAATTGGAAGGAGGACTCCTGTTGCATTTTGGTGGTTGAAACTCAAGTCTGGGAATGTTGGGAGCGTTTGGTCCTCTGGGCGTGGCCGGGAAGGAGCTTGTGCTTCAGAGCCAGAAGTGGGGAGAACCTCCCCAGCCAATGGACGGGGGCAGAGGGAGGGATGGGCCGAAAAGCCATAAAGGGGAGGGGAGGGGAGGGCCGAGGTGCTTCCTTTGAGATGCCACAGCCTGTGGACAAAGGCAGAGACGGGGCCAGGCACCATGAAGTCCCCCGAGGAGGAGGAGTGCGCGTGTGAGTCTCCTGCCTTCACGCCTTTTGGGAGCCTCGAGTGGGAGAAGCCCCTTGGCTGGGTTTGCCAGCATCCCGTGAAGGAGGGGGGGCACCTTCTCCCTCTCTCACTTGGCACTGACCATTCCCATGGTCATTACGGCCAGAAGAAGGGGGGGGCTGTTGGGGCAGGGGTTGCTTCCGGAGCCGTGACCTGCCTGGGGGGGATGGGTTCACAGCCGGTCTTTGGATCTCTCTGCAGAAGGAGGGGAGGGGGCCCTCCGTGCCTGAGCCGAAGGGGCTTTGTTGCCTGGAGCCCGAAAGGGGCAGGGGGGGCTCCTCTGTCCCAGCACAACTCGGGCGCTTGGGTGCCTCGTGCTCTGAATCCACTGCCGGGTCCCCTCCCCCTCTCCCTTGGGGGGCTCTGGAGAGGGTCTTGCTGCAGGGGTGTCTGTGCTGCGTCCCTCCCTCCGCCTGAGTGGGTAGGAGTCCCGGAGACGTGGCTTTTGTTCCCGTGCCTGGCGAGGGCAATGGGTGGGAAGGGGGTGGAGAAGGCGGAAGAGCACGGAAGGCAAGCGGGGCTCTCGAGAAGTCCAAGCTCAGCCTGGAGAACGGCCCCCACTTGCAAACTTTCCTTGGCTCCCGACTGGACCAGAGGAGGTTCCCCGGGAGGCTTTCTCTCGCCTTAGCGATCCAGCGTGATGGAGAGCAGCTTGTCGCTTTTCCTTTGACGAGATAAATGGCCAATTACGAGCAACAAAGGAAGGGCTTTTTATTTATTTTATTTTTTTATTTTATCCAATTTATATCCCGCCCTTCTCCAAAAGGACCCAGGGCGGCGCACAGGAATTTAAAAACAGCATACAAAGATAATACAAAACATATACATTTAAAAAGCTATTAAATGGTAACCTGTGCTAAAACCAATTAAAATCCCCCAATTAAAACTATCTAAAATTCGTCACAGTAGAGGCTATCCTAGGCCGGCTTGGTGAAATAAGTAGAGGCTATCCTAGGCCGGCTTGGTTAAACACTGGCGGAAGAGGCGGAGGTCGGTGATGGTGCGGAGTTCAGGGGGTAGGTCGTTCCACAGTGTAGGACCTGCCACCGAGAAGGCTCTCCCCCTGGGTGTCGCCAGTCGGCATTGTCCGGCCGACGGCACCCTGAGAAGGCCCTCCCTGTGGGAGCGTATCGGTCTAAGGGATGTATGGGGCAGGAGACGGTCTCGCATATAACTAGGCCCTGAGCCATGGAGCGCTTTAAAGATGGTCGTCAAGACCTTGAAGCGCAAGGAGCTCTTGATCAGGCTCCTCTGCCTCCGGACGCTCTTCATCCTAGAAGCCGCTTGGGGCAGGGAGGCCTCTCAGCTGAGGCACCTGAAGGAGGCAGGATCGGAGGCCGTTGATGGGGGTTTGTTGAGAAGCTTGGAGCAGCTCCTTCCCTCCCTGCCCAAAGAGCGCAGGTGGCGCATGGGGCGAAGGAAAGCGATTGGCCTCTTGGGCTCTTTGTGCGCGCTCTGCTCTCCAGAGGTGGCTCCCGATGACCCTGTGGGGCTGCCTTTGGCCCTGGGCTCCTGAGTTGTGAATGTGCCACAGAGCAGGAACATCGGCCAGTTCATTCCTGTACAAAACCTTTTGGCCAAAACAAGCCAGGATCTGGGACGCTCCTCTTTCCTTGCTCCTCTTCCAAAATCCCCTCCCCCTCTTGCAGTGGGAAGGTCGGTGCTTCTCGGGTGGCCTGGGGGGTTTATGGGCAGAGACTGAGCGCGGAGGTCTCTTCACACGGGTGACGTCCTCATCATCGGGTGACGTCCTCATCATCGCGCTCTGACTGCTTCCCAAAGGCAGCTGGTGGTGGAGGTCAGGCGGGGGAAGGTCACTGGAGCCACAGAGCAAGAGCAATGATGGGCCTGCTAATAAAGGGCTTCTGGCTTTGAATCCAGGGGCCCTTCAGCCGAGAAGGAAGCCGGCTTGAACGTTTGCAGATCATCTTCTGTTCCATTCTGAAGCTTTGGGCAGCTGCAGGACCCGAATCCCAGGCGGCCTGAAGAATCCGCTCAGCCAGGAACAGGTTCGGTCAATGCTGCCTCCTCTGAGAGAAACGAACACCACAGGGGCCTCCGACACAGCCGTGGTGGAGCCCCCGGTTGAGGGAGGCGGAGCTGTGCGTGGGCCACCCCAGGCAGCTCTGGGAGGCCTCCTAGGCCTGCGCCAGGCGGAGCCGTCGTCCAAGCGGTCCAGATTCCCCGTCATCCAGGTCCTGGTTGTCCCAAAGAGGCTTTTTCAAGAGGTGCTTTCCATCCCAGGAGCTTCTTCCATTCTGAAGAACGGAACTTAAAGCCCAGCTTTTGAAACTGTTTTCTTCCCTGCCCAGTTCTCGGGGACGCTGGGCTTTCCAGGGGGAAGGACACACAGGACCACCCGAAGGAAGAAGGGAAGAGGGCAGCAACTGAATAACAACGCAAAGGAATTCACGCGGCCCACAAGCAGACTTCAGCCAAGGGGCTGGGTGAGCAGGTTCTGGATCTTCTTCCTGGCACGGGGTGAGGAAAGAGGAAGGAAGGCCCTCCCTGCGGCTCTTCCCGGGTGGCCTTCTTTCCCCCGTCCACCTGCTCCGAGCACCATTCCTGCCTCTCCAGGGGAAGAAGGCTTTGGCCTGCTCAGCAAGGGATGGCAAGAGTGGATTCTCTCCCCCTGCAGAGCTCCTTCCCTTGAAATGGGAGCCGGAGTTCCAGCACTTTCCGGCCGAAGCGCTTTGATTGCAAAAGACCTTCCGGATCTTTCCGGCTGCTCCTTCCTTGGGAAACGGCCGAGGGGATTTTGGCCCAGGAGCGTCAGGCTCTGCGTTGCCTTGGAGGGCTTTTCCTCTTCTCCTCTTTTCCACACACCTGTGATCGAGTAAATGGATTTGGACCTCTGGACACCGAAGTCGGTTTTTTCGGTTGCGGTTGGAAGGGAAAAAGTCACCCGGTGGGGCTGGTTCCTGGTGGCTTCTTTTGGGGTCCATTGTGCCTCCCGGGAAGCTCCTTGTGCTGGCTGCCCTTCCGACTCTGGGCCGAGCCCAAAGGGGAGGAGACTCGCCTGGGCCCTCAAAGCCCCACTGGAGCACTCTAAGGATAAGTGGGGGAGGAACATCCGCACCCCCCTCCCCTCCCTTCTGTCTGCTTTAAGGGTGGGCAGTGCAGGGACGGGACTCCCCTTCCAGAACTGGGGAAGTTCTTAGCAGGCAGGTTTAGATAAAGTCCGTTTGATTTGCACACTCGCAATTCAGGCTAAGAAGAGGCTGGACAACCATTTGTCTGAAAAGGTAGAGGGTCTCCTGCTTGAGCAGGGGGTTGGACTAGAAGACCTTCCCAGAACTCTCTTGTTCTGTTCTGACTCCACTATACAGACCATTGAGGCCTGACCGGGGTGGTCAGCTATGGCCCCTTTACTACCTGTGGACTTCAACTCCCAGAATTCCCCAGCCAGCAGAGGGTAGGCTGTCATGGGGGGGGGGGGGGGGGCTTGCTCTTTGCAGCCAAAGGAATGGCCGAGCCCTTTAGAAGAGCCCTCTAGACTGGGCCGAGGTGCTTCTCTGGGAGTGCAGGGGTGTTTGTGTCATGTGACACACCTTTAGCCTCTGGCTAAGTCCCGGAGGTTCCCGGAGGTGCATTTGACCTGTCGGGGGAAGAGCCAGGAGAGGAAGGGAGCCCACCCAGGCAATAACGCCTGACAGCCCTTTGGATTCCTTGGGGTTCCCCTTCCACTCATAGGTGGGCCGTCTTAAGGAGATCCCGCGGGAGGGAAGAGCCGTTGCCAAAACCCTCAACCCCTCACTCCCGCTGCTTCCTTCCGTCTCATGGCCTGGTAGAAAGAGGCCTGGGGCTACTTAGCACAGGATTTTGCTGTCCAGGTTTTTGCTCTAATGCTAATTTTACGCTTGCTGAGAAACCTCATTTTCTAAATCTCCACCTGATCTTTCTCTGCCCTGACAAAAATGGCGACATGATTCACCGCTGCTCTTTTCTGAATGGCTGCCTGCTTTGCCTCGGTCAAGAGAGGCTGCTGGCCCAGTTCGGCAAGCGGAAGGGGGGGGGGGATGCTTTGCTGACGAAGGGACCGGTCCAACCGGATTGGCGAGTCTCTGCTGAGTCTCTGCAGCTGATCCCAGGAACACCTTTGGGATCCCCAGGGCTGGGATTTGGATGAGATCAACTCCAGGCTCTCCCCCCCCCCCTCCCCAAACACCCCCTCCTTTGTCCCATTGGGGGCATGGGCCACTCAGGGGGAAGCAGTCTCTCAGGGGAGCGGGGGGGGGGGAGAGGGCTGGGGGGGCAGAAGAGGAGGAACAGTCACCTGCTCGGAGAATGGATGGTGTGTGTGTGTGTTTTGTGCTGGCTTTCTCTGGCGTTGCTGAAGTGGGGAAAGGGGGTCATAAGAGTTGAGCAGCCGTAGTTCCTGCAGCCAGGAGGCCTTTCCAAGAAGCACAGCAGCCCCCCCTGCCCTGAGCTTCTCCGTTCCCAGTTCAGCCCAGCCACGCAGGGGAAGCGGCTAAGGCTGAGGGCGCCCTTGGCCCTTTCTGGAGAGCCTCGCAGCTCTGCCTCTCACAGCCCTTCCCATTGATGCAGCCCACCTCTTCCTCCTGCCCACCCAGGGGCTCTCTTGGCCGATGGCTAACCGGAGGGACTGGCACCCTCAGCCCCTGGCAGGGGGGGAGCATGGGCCTCTCCTCCTGGAAGGGGGTCTCCCACGTGGCTGACAGGCTCCCCTGTGGGAACGGGGGGGGGGGGGGAGAGGAGGGGTGTTTCCACACTAGGCTCCGGAGCTGCTGATTGACAAGACAATGCACCCCCTCAAGCTTCCCTTTCTCAAAAGGCCCCCCCTCTTCCTTCTAGGTCTGCTAGCCAACATCGCCATGTTCACCAAGAGGAAGAAGCGCATCGAGATCTCGGCCCCCTCCAACTTCGAGCACCGCGTCCACACGGGCTACGACCAGCAGGAGCAGAAGTTCACGGGGCTGCCCAGGCAATGGCAGGGCATCATCGAGGAGTCGGCCAAGCGGCCAAAGCCTCTGGTGGACCCCGTGTACATCACGGCCGTCCAGCCGGGCTCTCAGAAGGTGGGTGGCCCCTGCGCTGGGCCCTCGCGGGGAGGCCTAGAGGAGAGACTCATGCGGTGTCCCCTTCTCTCTCGGGGGCCTTTCCCTTCTCACCCAAGAGGCTTCTTCAGTTCGGGCTGGATGGCGGGGGAGCTCCTTGGATGAGGAGTGGAAGGACTTCCAGAGAAAAGGCAGAGAGAGTCCAGGGGAGCCTGGGTGGCTGAGAATCTGCAGGGACCTTCAGCGGATGCGCTGGGTTCAAGGCTTCATGGGCTATGCTGGGTCTGGTGGGAGGAGCCGGAGTCCCTGAGCTCCTGGCGTGTAACGTGAGAGGAAGCTCCCCTTGCTCCCCAACAGCCCCTTTCCTTCAGGCAGGCTCCCCGAGAGAGAGCCCCGGTCCAGCTCTCGCCAGCGGGGAGGGAGGGAGGGAGGGAGGGAGGGGGGCTCTGCCGTGCAGCAAAGGCCTCTTCTCCAAATCACACGCGGAAGCTTTGAGATTGGAAGCGCCAGGCATGCCCGGCTGCCAAGATTTGGAACTTGGCACGGCAGCCATGCTAGGGTGCCCACTCTTGGGTTGGCCCCGGAGACCCAGGCCGTGGCTCTTCAGTCGGTCGTGAGGCTCAAGCACCAGTCCCCGTCCCCCTGTCCTCCCCTAGAGGTCTCCTCTTGGCCCCATGGGTGGGCTTCCTTGGGCCTAAAGAGCCTGGCAAGGCCTGGCAGAGGACGGGTGTCATTTGCTCGAGGGTGTGGCCGAATAATTGGGGGAGGGAGGGGCATCTGTGAGCAGCAGGCTTATCGGCTTCCAGGTTCCAGCCAGCTGTGGGGCCCAAACAGGAGCAAATGTGTAATTTCAGGGAGACAGACAGACTTCAGTTGCCGGCTTGGGTGAAAAACATGCAGGCCGTATTTTGGAAACGAGCCAAACGGTTCCCACGTTCAAATCTGAAGGAGGTCATCAGGCGGCCATGCCCACCTGCCAGCCTCTGCAGAGGGGGAAGCCAGGGGCGAGGATCGGTCTTGCCAAGCCCCTGGCCTCCCTCCTGCAGGTGCCACGCGTGGAACAGGGGCAAGGCCAGCCCTGAGAGGAGGGGAAACGGCTGCTGGGTCCTTCCATGGGGCCAGAGAGAGACTCAGCGGTCGGCCACGCCCGGCCTCCCCATGGAGCGGCTCCTCCGTCGAAGGCTGCAGGCTCTGCTGGTGGAGCAGGAATCTCTCTCCAGCTACAGAAGCCCCCCCCCCCCTCCCTGCCTCTCAGCCCCACCCAGCACGGGGTCTTGCCTCCTCCCTGGGCGGGGAGCCTGGCCTGGAGCCGTGGGGTTTGGGTGGAGTTGGTCCAAAGAATGGCCTGTTGGAGAACTCAGGCCAGCCCTTCCCTCTTTCTCTGGAGCGTTTGGCAGGGTTGGGCTGTTTCTCTTGGAGGCAGGATGGACCCTGGGGGGGGGGGAGGGAAGGGGAAGGTCGGACTTAACTAGGGAGATGCTTTGGAAATTCATTCGGGGGGTTCCTGGCTGTCCGTTTCCAGGAATCCCTTGTGAAGCGGGGAACCTCTGCCAGCAGCTGTTGCTGGGCCAAGCGCCCCCCGTCCCCTGCTTGCTCTCTGGGGTCCAGTGGCCCTTGGGTCCTTCCAGGCAGGGAAGGGGCGTCCTTCAGGGTGGCTGACCCTTTTGCACAAGGTGGCCAAGAGGAGCGCTGCGTCTCCATCCAAGGACGGCTCCTTTTAGTGTCCGATGCCTCATTGCAGGGCTGGGGGTGCAAAATCTGTGACTTTCTGCTCCCCCAAGGCCTCCCAGGAGGGCTCCTCTGCCCCCGTTTGTCCACGCTCCCATTAGGAGTTCAGGCAGTCCTCAGCTTAGAGCAGGTCTCACTTAGGGACTGTTCGAAGTTACGACAGCCCTGAACAAAGGGACTTACGACCACTTTTCACTCAGCGTCCCCTCCCTCAGGGGATCAAGATTCAGACACTTAGCGACTGGTTCATACTTATGACAGTTGCTGTCTCCCGGGGTCACGTGGTCCCCTTTTGCGACCTTCTGACCAGCAAGGTCAGTGGGGGAGCCTGGTTCACTTAATGACTGTGTGACTGACTTAATAACTGTGGCAAGAAAGGTCGTAAAATGAGGCAAGCCTCCCTTAAGAGTAGAAATTTGGGGCTCAGGTGTGGTCGTAAGTCAAGGACTCCCTGTATCCCCATCCAGAATTCGACCAAGGCTGGGCAGCGGTCTCCCCCCCCCCCCCCCCCCTCCACAGCTGGCCTCCCGGAAGCTTCCTTGCCTTGCTCTTCCCAGCTGCCTTGTGGGCGTCTGAACTGGGCAGGAGATTCTGGCCCCTGGAAGGCTCCCGGGTGGAGCTCTGCATTGGGTGGGCTGTGGGTCAAGAGCTGCTCTCGACCGCTGGGGACTCACCCAGCCCACCCATGCTGAAGAAGGAGGGAGGGAGGGAGGGAGGAGGGCAGCGCTCCTTCCCTGCGTTTATTTAAGCCTTTGGGTTATTTTCCCTGGCCTCCATTTCTGGGAGGAGCAGCCCCCTGTGCCCTTCTGGAGTCGGGGGTCTCCAAACCGGGCTACTTTCAGACCCCAGGGCTTCAACTCCCAGCTGTGCCGGCTGAGGAATTCTGGGATCTGGTCCACGAGTCTTGAAGTGGCCCAGGTTGGAGACCCCCGTCCTAGAGCAAACTAACATCCTGGGGATGAGACGAGCCTTTCTCACCAGCTGGGGTCTGGGGGGGAGGGGGGTTCTGTAACGATTTGCTTAGGGAAGCATTTGTGGGACCCCTGCCCCACCTGGGACGGAGAGACAGGCGAGAGGGGCTGGTGTGGCAGATTCGTCCTTCTGAGACTGCAAAGCTCTGGTCCGTTGTAGGAGCATCTGACTTGCCTTTGAGGTCACCAGAAGACCAGAGACCCCCTCCCCACTTACAGCTGTCTGGAATTCCCAGGCTGAGTAGCTGGGTTCTTGCTGGCTGAAAATCGGGGAGTCCCTGGGTGACCTGTTGGGGGTTGGGGGGGGAGGTTGCTGCCTTCCACATCCAGCCCTGCTCTCCTTCATCATTATCAGTGGCCACATACATATGTCTGTATCTATTGCAAGTGTCTCCGTGCGGATGGCGAAAGTGAGCGAAGAGCCCCATGAGGCTCCCGTTGTCCTCCTCCTCCTCCTCCCCTGTCTCCCCTCCGCCACGCCTGCTGCCATGCGCTGCTTCTGCCAAGGCTGACATTGTCTCAGGCCGTCATCAACCATCCATCAAGCACCTTGTTTTTTTTTTATGTTGCTTACCTTATTTTCTTTTCTGTTTGTGTGTCCTCCCCCCCGCCTGCTCCATGTTCCCTTCCATGCGCGTAAGAGCATCGTGCGCGGGAACAAAGCTGCCAAGGACGCTTCCCTGGCCTGGCTGCTGGATGAGTTTGAGAACATGTCGGTGTCGCGCTCCAACTCGCTGCGCAGGGACAGCCCTCCTTTCCCGGCCCGGCACGACCACTTTTACCAGGAGAACGGCCTGGGAGAAGTGCTGGGCAGGCCCCGCCACCACCACCACCCTCCCCACACGGAGGAGGACGGCGGGGGCAGCCGGAGCAGAGACCCCAAGGAGCGGAACCGCCACGGGCCCAAGAACGACGTGGAACGGGGCTGGGACGACAGGACTGCCGCACCCCACTCCCGTGGGCACGAGCCTCACCACAAGCCGGCCCAGCAGTGCGGCCACCCCCGGCCCCCTGAGCACCCGAAGCCCTTGCCGGAACACGGAGCCCCCCGGGCGCCTGAGCGGGAGAGGAAGAGGGAGCCCCCCGCCGAGCGCGTGGTCAAGAGGGAGCGGACGGAGGGGCCGGACAAGAGACCCAAGTCCACCTACACCGGCCAGGCCAGCCCACAGTCCCCCCGGGAGAAGCGGCCCCTCTCTGGCCCCAATATCCGGACCCCGAACATCCCCGTCTCGGAGGGGGTGATGAAGACCGCGCAGCAGACGGGACGGCCCTTTAACACCTACCCACGAGCAGACACCGATCTTGTCCGGGGCGCTCAGGTAACACTTCCCAGGGCATCTCGGGGCTTGGGGCCCTGGTGGGCCTGGCCAGCCTGGATCGATCCCCTGGAGACGCCGTTCCTCTCGGGACGCCTGAGCTCCACGCTTCGCCTCTCTTAAGCCGCCGTCTCAGCGTAGCCTAGCTGGTTGACCAGGGGGTGAGCTCCGAGCGCCTCCTCTGCCTCCGGAGGAGCCCCTGGTGGCCAGAGCAGAGCCCGCTCCTCCTCCTCCTCCTCCTCCATGCTCCGTTCTGCTCCTTGCTCCTTCCGCTGCTTCCTCAGCGCTTCTCCCGGCCTCCCATCAGCCTCAGCCGGGGGCTTCCTTCCTGCAGCCTCCTGCCTTCCCTGCTTCCACTAACCCTCCGCTTGGTCTCCTCTCCTGTGTGTTCATGCCACAATAACCGCCTGCTGCCACTTTCAACTTCTCCGTCTGTCTTGGTAGAAACTCTGCCGCTGCGCAACGACCTCTCGCGCTCTTCTGGAGCCCATCAGCCTGCTTTGCCTTCTGCCTCCACCTCTTTCCTCTGCCTTCTCTGACTGCAGGACCAGGAGTTAGGCGTGAAGCTCAGTTTTCACGCAAGGGGGGTCCCGGCCCCCTCTCTCCCTCACCCGGCTGTCTTCTGCAGGAAGCCGAGAGAGAGGAGCCCTCCTTCGGCCCTTGCGGTGGCTCGTCCTTTGGAAGGGCCCGGCCCTCAGCTTAGCTAAGTGGGCTCCCCACGTCCACTGAGAAGGAGGCGGCGGGAGGGGGGGACTAAGCACCACAGAGGGGGGCTGTCCCCAAACCTCTTTATGGCCATAAGCAGGGAATGTGCAGATGTGCTCTGTAGCAGGGGCCTCCAACCGTGGTCACTTTACGACTTGTGGACTTCAACTCCCAGAATCCCTCAGCCAGCACAGCACAGCACAGCTGGCTGGGGAATTCTGGGAGTTGAAGTCCACAAGACATAAAGTGACCACGGTTGGAGGCCCCTGCTAGTCAGCCTGCCCTCCCACCTGCCCAAAGAGGGCGCAAAAGAAGCCCCTCCAAGGCCTTCCTCCCACGGGGTTTGCCCTGGGCGCCTTCTGGGTGAGGGGGAAGGGGCTGGGGGGCTCCTCCGGGGTCTTTCGCTCCGCAGTCAGGGTGGCTTTTCCTTCTCTTTCCAGGCAGAGCATCGGCCCGGGAAAGGCCCTGAGGCAGCCTCCAACGGCCCCACCAGTGGGAACAGCGGCCCCTCCAGGGTCCCTCCTTCAGGCCCCGCCAGGTCCAGAAACCTGGAGCCCTCGACGCTGGGACTCTCCCAACACGCTTCGGACCCCCACTTGACGCACCTGCCGTCTCCGCAGCCCCCTCCCCAGCCGCCCCCCACTGTCCCCGCCCCTCAGCAGCCCTGCTCCCCCCAGCGGGAGCCCCAGCGGGTCTCCCACGAACAGTTCCGGGCTGCCTTGCAGATGGTGGTGGACCCTGGAGACCCCCGGGGCTACCTGGACAACTTCATCAAGATCGGGGAGGGCTCCACGGGCATCGTCTGCATCGCCACCCTCAAGAGCTCCGGGAAGCTGGTGGCGGTCAAGAAGATGGACCTGCGCAAGCAGCAGAGGCGGGAGCTGCTCTTCAACGAGGTGGGCTGGATTGACCCCCCCCCCACACACACACACACACCCCGGCGCTTCTTCCCTTGAAGGCCTTTCGTTCCTCATCCAAGAAGCTTCTTCGGTTCTGACGGAATGGTGGGGGGAACCATTATGCCAAAAATGGTGGAAACCCCACCCTTCAGTCAGAATGGAAGAAGCTTCTTGGATGAGGAGCGAAAGGCCTCCAAAGAAAAAGCTCCTTTGAGGCAACCATGGCCCGGAGGCCTCAGAACCTCCCGAGAGGCGAAGTGGATTACATACACTTTATGTGGCCACGTGTGCTCAGACACGCAAGGCCTTCGTCTCCAGTGGGGAGGCTCTGAGTGGGCAAGCAAAGCCCCAGGGTGGTCACCATCATCATCACCATCATCATCCCAATAAGGGGGAGGGGGAGGAGAGAAGATGGGAAGGTGAGTAGATGTCCTTAGAGATAAGGCAGCGGTGGGAGGATCAGGGGGAAGGCAGGGGTTCGGCAGGTGTTCGGCAGGGGGGACGGAGACCCCCCCCGGGGGTCTTGCCCTAGAGCAGCGTCCTGAGGGAGGGGAGCAGTGGAAACCGCCCAGGAGGGGAGGGGTCTGCAGAAACCCCCACGGCCCTCTTCCTCTACCCCTGCAGGGCGCAGGGGGCCTTTGTGCAGCAGGGGAGTTTAGGCTACAACCCCCCCCCACCCCGGAGCAGCCCCCCCTCCCCTGGGAACGTGATCCCTTTGTCCTCCTTCCCTTCCAACCGGCCTCCCTCCCTCCCTCCCCCCAAAGGTGGTGATCATGAGGGACTACCAGCACGAGAACGTGGTGGAGATGTACAACAGCTACCTGGTGGGCGATGAGCTCTGGGTGGTGATGGAGTTCCTGGAGGGGGGCGCTTTGACCGACATCGTCACCCACACCAGGTAAGAGGGGCAGAAAGAGGGGGGGGCTACTCCCCTCCCTTTGGGGAGATGAGCCACACTAGGACCCTCGGGGCTGCATGTACGGCCAGACCCCGCTGGGTGGCCACTCTGAGCATCGGCCACTTCCTCCCAGGCCAAGAACCAGGGCAGATGGACAAGGGCCCACGAATAGTCTTCTAATTCAGGGAGTCCTCGGCTGAGTGACTGTCCTAAGTGGCAACAGCACTGAAGAAAGGTCTCTTTATGGCCATTTGTCAAAGGGACGACATTTGCAGCCTCCCCATGGCCACCAGATCAGAGTCCAGGCGCTTGGCATCTGACTCACATTTATGACGGTCACAGTGTCCCAAGAGCACGTGGTCCCCTTCTGAGACTTTCGGACAAGCAAAGTCCGTGGGGAAGCCAGCTTCACTTAACAGCTGTTTTACTCACTTAACAGCTGTGGCAAGGAAGAATGTGAAATGGGGCAAGACTCACTTAGCAACAGAAACCCTGGGCCCAGTTGTGGGTCATAAGCCAAGGACTGCCTGTATATAAATCGGTATCCCAAAGGGGGAGAAGGTCCCTTCTTTCAATGTCTTCTTTGGTGCTTTTTCTGGGTGTCTTTCAAAGCCACGTCTCGCCTTTTGCATGTTCACTTTTTGGGATGAGACAAAAGTAGAGGAAAGAGCGCGAAGGATCAGGGCCCTCTTGTCTTCTTGCTTGCAGGATGGACGAGGAGCAGATTGCCGCCGTCTGTCTCTCCGTGCTGAAGGCTCTTTCCGTGCTCCACGCTCAGGGCGTCATCCACCGGGACATCAAGAGCGACTCCATCCTGCTCACGCACGACGGACGGGTGAGTGGGCAGCAAGCCCTCCGGCTCCCCAAACCCCACGGCCTTTCAGCAGCCCCCACTCCCTGACAGGTGCATGCAAATCCTAGGGAGAAAGTCCCGGGGCCCCTAGCAGCCCCTGCAGCCCCACTTCAGGGGTCCTTAGAAGACCTGTGAAACCTCCCAGAATTCCCCAGCCAGCCTTGGGAGAACAGGAATGGTGTGGCCTGGGCATCTCCACACAGAGCAGCCTGGTGGCTGGAAACGGAAAGTCCAAGCCCTGTGTGTGTGTGTGTGTGTGTGTGCGTGCGTGTGTGTGTGCAGATATTTGAGGCTGAGGAATCAAAATAAAGCTGAAGAAGCAGCTGCCAAGGTGAAAAGGCTGAAGCTGCCTCTGGAGGAGGAGGACTCGCTGCTCTCCCTCCTGAAGAAAATCCCCTGCTTTCATCCAGGCCTAGAAAATAATCCTTCCGGCTTTCTCACCAGAGGGGGGGAGGGAGGGGAGGGGCTGGAGACTATCCACAGTCGGCCTGTCTGGGGTGGAATTCACTCCATTTCTGTAGAATTTGCATGCACCAAATTGCAAAAAATAAAGTGAAATTGCAATTTGTTGTCCTCGACTTCCAGCAGCTCATTCAGAGGCCATGCAGAGTTACAGGGACAAAAGGGACGTGCCCAGTTTCCAGACTTGCCCTAAGGGGAAGACTGCTTGCACGGGGGGGGGAGGGGGGGGGAGTTTCTGAAGCTTCTGGGAGGCAGCCGGTCAGTGGCTCTGCAGGGACCCCACCCTCACTGCCCCCTCGCCCGCCTTCCCTTCAGGTCAAACTCTCCGACTTCGGATTCTGTGCGCAAGTCAACAAGGAGGTGCCGAGGCGGAAGTCGCTGGTGGGGACCCCGTACTGGATGGCCCCGGAGCTCATCTCTCGGTTGCCCTACGGGCCAGAGGTGAGTAGGGTGGGAGACCCCACAGAGGCCCCCTCCTGGGAGGCTTCTGCCCCAGCTGCTCTGTCTGTCGCTCTCTCTCTCTCTCTCTCTCCTCTCTTCCTCCTAAGTAGCTAAGCTAGGCGTGGCTTAGGTGTCCATTTCTGGAGTGGAGCCCCGGAAAATCTTAAGAGCCAGAGACCAAGACATTTCTCAGATCCTAAAGATTGAGATAGAGCGAATGCTTCTGGATGGCTGCCCTCCTTCCTACCCTGCACCTCCCTGCGGCTTTGGCCCAGTCCAGTCCTTTGGTCAGTGAGGTGTGGATGAGATGGACTTTCAGATAAGAAGGTCCTTGACTGTTTCTCTGTCACCCATGCCTCCCGACGGTCC
This sequence comes from Rhabdophis nuchalis, assembly GCA_039707465.1. Lineage (NCBI taxonomy): Eukaryota > Metazoa > Chordata > Lepidosauria > Squamata > Natricidae > Rhabdophis > Rhabdophis nuchalis. Next base: position 767,591 of record CM077654.1, read on the forward strand.
TTCTGTGGTTGCAGGTGGACATCTGGTCCCTGGGCGTGATGGTGATCGAGATGGTGGACGGGGAGCCTCCCTATTTCAATGAGCCCCCCCTGAAGGCCATGAAGATGATCCGAGACAATCTGCCCCCCAAACTGAAAAACCTGCACAAGGTAAGACCCCCCCCCCTGAGCGAGAGGGCGGCTTCTGGAGGGTTCCCTGCCCCACCCCCCTTGCCCTGCCCTGCCCTTGGGGGCTCAGCCGCATCATGCGTCATGCAAGGGCTGCTTCCACTGCCAGCTGGGCTTCGGGCCAGTGGTGGCCACATCATTGCCCTCCATCATTGATGGAGCCTGATCGGACTGGCCTCTCCCCCTCTCGGCCGTGGCCCTCCTGCTTACCGAGGCCAGATCCCCCTTCCGGTTCAGGGGTGGGCTCCTATGGCGGCTTTATGACCTGTCCTGAGCCGGCCATAGTTGCCCAGCCCTGTGCCAGGCGGTTTCTACAGCAGGACCTGGCATGAGGCCGCCCAGTTCGTCGCTTCTTTGGCCCAGAGCGGGCAGAGAAAGTGGCTCAGTGCTTGTGCTGGGGAAGGGGCTTCCTGGAGGCTGCGTCCCTCTTCCAGCCGCGCTCTTTCTCCCCGCAGGTCTCGCCTTCCTTGAAGGGCTTCCTGGACCGCTTGCTGGTCAGAGACCCGGCCCAAAGAGCCACGGCCAGCGAGCTCCTGAAGCACCCCTTCGTGGGCAAAGCCGGGGCCCCCTCCTGCATCGTGCCCCTCATGCGGCAGAACCGGATGAGATGAAGCAGCCTTCACGGAGAGAGAGCCGGGTGGGGAAAGACCCATCATCCCCAGCCACCAAGTCCCACCAAGCAGTGGAGACCTGCGCACAAGGAGGGGGCTTTGGGACCCTCACCGAGCCCTGCTTCCTGGGGGGGCAGGAGGAGTTCCTCGAATGGACGCTCGGACCCCCCTCTAGCAGGGCTGCTCTGCAGGACCACATTGTACTACTGAACTGGGGAGGGGCTTTGTCTGGGGGAGGGCTGGGGGCGAAGAAAGGCAGCACCGTCTCTCTTGTTGGTCTCCTAAATCCTGTGGGGGGGGGGAGGGCAGGCAGTGGCTCTTTGGCATTGCAGGAAGGTTTTCCTCCCTCTTGGGGGAAGCCCAGAGAAAGTGGGGCCATGGCTGCCCCCACCTTCAGAGAGGAGGGAGAGCAGAGCCACCTGGCGGGGCCCCTGTGGGGTCACCAGAGCAGGAAGCCCCCTTGTGCCTGGATCCTCGCCATCAAAGAAGGCGCTGCAGTATTTTAGAGGGTCCCGAATCTCCGGGAGGGAGAGGGGGCTCCAGAGGAGCTCAGTGGTTGAAAGTCGGGGACAGCATGGGGTCCTCTGCCCAGAGGGGGCTGCCACGGGCACTGAGGGGCTGAGAGAGGGGCTGGCACTGCAAAGGGGGCATCTCTCGGGCTCAGGGAGGGGCAGGAAGAGACAGGCAGAAAGCCCCGCCCCTTCACCTCCTCAGTGGGGCCCAGAGAGCGTAAGGGGGGGGCTGGCATCACTCCTCCCCCTGTGCCTGGTTTCTCACCCCCAAAGGCCCTGGCGGCCTGCTGCTCCCTTGCAGCCTTGTGGCATCCCTTGCGAGACCCCCAGGGGCCCCCTCCTCCCTGGGCCACGTCCCCCTTGCCCTCCGCTTGGCCCTCCTGAGCTCTCCCCCCCCCCCCCCCGGCAAACCGGCGGTGGCACCGGAGGGCATGAGTGGGCAGGTGGGTGGGAGGCAATCCAACCTGGATCTGAAGGGCTGAGCCTTGGGCTTTCTGCCCCCTGCTCTGCCCTGGGGGGAGCGGAGGCCCTGCTGACGGAGAAGGGGAGGGGCAGGGCGTGGCTGTCCTTTCATGGGGGGGGGGGGAATGCAGGCCCCCTTCCTCAGCAGGTGGACCTGGGAGCCTGGCAGGGAAGGCCAGAGTGCCTGAGGGGAGGAAGGCCGTCCTCGGGGGGGGGGGGGGGGGGCCAGGAGGGGGGAGGGGCTGTGGGGGTGTTGCCTGGCCCTGTTTCGAGGGGGGGAGGGGGGCCAGGGCTCCTCCAGGCCTTCTCTGCATGCAGACTAAGGAGTTGCTTCTCCTTCTCTGCAGCTGCTGGGGGGTTTCCTGCCTGCATCCCCCCTCCCTCCCTCCCTCCCTCCCTCGGCTCAGGTGCCCCGGATTGGGTCCCACAGGGGCAGCCTTTGCCCTGCTGCCCTTCAGAACACCCCCCCCCCCCCAGCACTCCCCAGCCCCCCCTCTTGCCCTCTTTTTACAAAGTGGGTCCGGCTCACTGCATGCCTCCGCCCAAGAGACTGCCCGTTGCGTGCGCGCGTGTGCGTGTGCATGCAGAAGTGGGGCACATACTTCCCCCTCCCCTCTCCCACTCCTCCGGGCCCTCTGGGGGGGCTGCCCAGCCAGCCCCTCCCTCCCTGCTTCCTCTCTGCCCCCCATCCTCTGGCCGGCTCCCAGCCTGGCTTGTCTGGCAGGGGGGCTCCAATCAGCCCCCCCCCCCCAGTTGAAGAGCGTTAAGTGGGTCTTTGGTGCTAGCATTCCTGACTTAAAAGACAGTCCAGCTGCATTATCTCAGATTCCCCCCCCTCCATCTCGGGGGGGGGGTGTCAGCCTGAGCCAGCCTCCCCACACCTTTCCCAGTATTCTGCCCCCGCCAGGGGTCTGCAGGGGGCTCGGCTGCCCCCCTTTCACGCCCACAGCTCCCTTGGCTGCCTTTTCTTCAGGAGCCCTTTTTTTGAAGCCCCTCAAGGAGGCCTCAGTTTCCCTGCAGGGAGGGAGGGGGAAGATGCCAGGGAGGGAGGGGGAATTCCTGGGGTGACCCCCTCCACCTCCTCCTGCTTCCAGGCCCCTCAACGCTCCGTTTCCCCTTCCTTTGCGGAAGTAAAGGACGGATTTTAAACCGGAGGGGGGGGGGGGCTTCGCAGGCCCCCTCCCCGTCTCCTGTCTTGCTTGCAGAATTTTATAACTGGAGGCCTCGAGCAGAAACGTTCCCCCCTCTCTACAAGGATGACTACTGATTCATTTTGTGGGGTTTTGTTACTTTTTAAAAAAGAAATTATTTATATTGGGTTTTATTTTCTTTTCCCCCCCCCCTTTGGTATTTGTGTTGAAATGATTTTTTTTAATTGCTTTGGGGGGGGGAACCCCCCTGCTGTGTTCCATTCTAGAAAGTTCAGCCCTGAATGGTCTTGTATAAAAAGTCTGGATTTTGTGTCAAAGTGTGCTGGCTCTGAGCGTCTCCCCCCTCCCCCCCCCTCAAAATACGGCATGACCTTTGGGCGAGATGCTCAACAGGAGCCTTGGACAGTTCCAGGAGAAGACCAGGCGCTCTAATCTTTCACGCCCTCCTTTAAACAAAATCTTCCTGGCACCTTGGAGAAAAAGCTACAGAAGCAGCAAAATCCTTTCTCTCTTCTGGGAGGGATTCTAGATTTCGGCATCTGTGGAATAAGCAGACCAAGCGGAGAAGAACTGGCTGGAGGCATCGTCCAGTGGGCCTCAGCCAGCCGTCTTCCCCCACAAGCCGAGAAGACCACGGCTGGGTCCTGGCGACTCACGGTGGCTGCAGAGGAGCCCTGAAGGCAGCCTGTCTCCCTGGTTCTCCACTCGCTCCCACCTGAGGCTGCCGGAGAGAACGGAGGGGCTCCTGGACCCCCGTCCGAAGGGCCACCTGTGGGCTCAGCCACAAACTGGCCGCCCTGATCAAGCAGAGGCAGCAGCTGCTCTTACTGACCTGGCCATGGTTTTCGTCAGCTGAGCCTAAGGCTCCCTGGGAAGCTCTCGGCCAGGAGAGCGGCCTGCGTAAACCCTGGTTCAGGCGCAGCCTCTGTCCCTGCCCTGCCAGGGTCCAGCTGCACGGGCAGAATCCTGCCAGCCTGGAGGTTCCATCCCAGAAAACCAGGTTAACCATAAGCCACAGTGGGATTAACCCTCCTTTAGCAGGATCCCCGAAAGGAGCCTGGCAACAGGCAAGGTGGGCACTGGCAGCTCCTCCAGCCCCTGACAGCGTTGCTCCAGCCCCGGCCAGGAGGGTCAGGCTGGCCAAGAAACACCGCAGCCGACTGGACAGCACCCTCCACACCACCGGACAAAGCAGGGCTGCTGGGGATGGGGGTCGCATGGCGCCCAGCTCGTCTCGGCCACTCTACCTCGCTGGGCTGTTGTAGTGGGGAGGGAGGGAGGGTTGAATAGACAGGGAGAAAACCTGAATAATGAACATCTGGGCTCCTAACAACGCGGCTTAGCTCCCTTCAGGCCAAGTATTTGTGGAGGAAAGAATCCAAGGCCGCCTTAGAGGAGGGGTCTGAAGAATAGGCGGCCTGATTCACACTCCCTCACACTGGGGGGGGGGGTGCACTAGATCATGTGACTGGGTGCCGCCGCCCCCACGATGGCCAGGGTCCTCAGCCAAAATGCCGTGGGGATCAGCTGCATTGATTTGGGGAACCCGTTTCTGCCTGGGTGCCAGGACCTTCCCTGAGCATTCAGCCCAAGGCAATCTGCATTCTTCCTGGATCTGGTTCGGCCCTTTTGGGGTCCAACAAGTCCTGGTGAGAGCTCTCCTGCACGGAGGAGGCCCTTTGAGGAAGCGTCTCTGGGCCAGGCAGGAACAAAGGCACCTGCCAGCGTGGGAGATTATCTCCGCCTGCCGGGGCTGAATTCAGGCATCCCCCCCCCCCCCCCAGGGAAGAAGGGATCTGCTCCAGGCGCCTTGCCTTGCCTCCCTTGTTGGGCCTGCAGGCTCTGAGGTGGTGAAGGAGGAACACTGTAATTTTCCTAATTAATTGGCAATCATAATCCCTACCTGTTTGCAAAGTCATTCTGCGTCTCAGAGGCCTCCCCTGTCACTACCAATTAGCCTGGCGCTTCCTTGTTGATTTCCTCTGGGAGGGGGGGAAATGGCGCTGGGTCTAATCCCCCTTTTCTTTGAGAGCGAAGTCCTTGGCGGTTACCCAGGCCGGAGGAACGCCAGGTGACTCCGCTCGCTGACCCACCCACCCTCCTATTGTGTGCAGCCAGCCAGTCTAGCCAGGGGGTCATCGGGAGCTCTCCCCACATTCAAATGGGGAGGGGGAGACCCTCTGACACTTCCTTGCTGCTCCAGGCCTGAAGGCTCGGCAGACCCCAGCATGGCATCTGGGCAAGGCCACTTGGAAAGCTGCTGGAGCTTCAGTTGTGGGCATATAATATCACCAATGTTTTGGATAATGTTACCTTGTAGGGTAATGAAACACCTGCAAGTAAAGGAAGGAACTCGGAGAACACCTGAGTGGGGTCAGTCCAACAGGGGGTGCCTGATGTCTGGAGTAGCTCGCAAGGCTGATAGCGTGGTTCCAGGTGGGTGGTTGCAAGACTGGGGGAGCAGGGTTCTTTGCCTGGAGGGGAGCCTAAGGGGTGGATCACCTGAACCCCCCCTCCCCCCTAGGACCAAACTTCTTTGTGCTGTTTAAAAGTGGAGGCAAAAGATTCTTTGATTTGCCTTGTGATCCCATTTGAAGTTCCAGGCAGAAAGAGGGCTGGGCTCCATTGGGCCTATTCAGGAAGACCCCGGGAGACCCCCCTTCTCCATCCAGCTCTCCCAACTCCCCTCATCCCCATGAGCTGCTCCGTGAGATCGGACGGAGTTGGGGGGCTCAGCCGCTTATGCCATCCCTCGGCAGGCGGGGCTGCTGCAGCCTGTGGTCGGAAAACAGCAGCCGACTTGGGAGCTCGCCATAGAAGCACAGAAGCGTCCGATCCTCCTGGTTCCTAGCCAATGGGCTGAGAGTTGCCACCTGGGGTCCCTCCCCCAAACGGGCAAGAGGGAGGGGTTGGGGGGCAAGGGATACACTTGGTGGTTTCCCCCCCCCCCCTTTGGTCGCGTGGGCTGAGATTACAGGGCCGAGGGAGAGAATCCTACCTGCCCTCCGGTCTCTACTAAAGATGGGGGCTCCCAGGAAGGAGACAGAACGCCCCCCCCCCTCGACACCTGCCGACCTGGAATTGCAAAAACACCCCACACCGTTTGAAGAGCCTGGTTGCTTTGCTTTTAATGAGGTTTCGGAGGCGCCCCCATAAAGGCCGAGCCGGGGCTGGCGGCCGCCTGCTCCGAGGGGGTCTTGGGGAGGGAGGGAGGAGGAGGACCAAGGGCTGCGTGGAGGATCTTCAGAGGCCGCTGGAGCTAAAGCGAACCTTCCGCGCAAGGGGACAAACCGGCGGCGCTCCAAGGGGAGGCGGAGAAGCTCCTGGGCCGACCAAAGGCTCCTGCCGGGGCTGTTTCGCGGGCCGCGGGAGACAACGTCCCTTTCGGTCTTTCTGCCTTCTCCGGAGGCTCCGTTCACAGGGGGGGCGGGACGGCTGCGGCCTCCACGCTCTTCTGCCCAGTTGAGCCGCTGCCGCGGTGGCTGGGAGAGGCGGGCAGGAGAGAAGATGTGGGGCCTTGAGGTGCGGGGGGGGGGGACGGGGACTCTGGGGGTCCCCTGGGCGAGGATGGGCAGGGCGGGGGCGGCTCCCTCCGTGGCTCCGACTCAGTTGCACTTGCAGTAGTAGGCGGAGATGGCGTTGTCCCAGTCGCCGAAGAGGCCCCTCTTGAACTCCTGCAGGCGCGGGAAGGCTCCGGCTTTGAATTTCCGCGTGTTGCCCCCCTTGCCCTTTCTGTACCAGACGGTCAGCTCGCAGCGTTGGCCCACCACCAGCGAGGAGACCTGGTTGTTGAAAGCCGTGGGCATGTAGGGCTGGTCTTCGCCCGCCAAGACCATCAGGAGGCTCCCGCCGCAGCAGAGGTCGTAGTAGGGGCTGTCGTCCGTGTACATCTGGGCGCAGACCTTGGTGCCGTTGGGGTTCGGGTTCTTGAGCTCGGCGGGGACCGGGCACTGGGCCTGGCCGGTGGCGAAGAGCAGCGGGAGGAGGAGGAGGAGGGTGCTGAGCAAAGCTTCCATCTCGGCCAGAGTGTCCAATCCTTGGGCCGGAGGGCGGCTTTATAGAGCTGCGCCCCTCTGGGCATTGCGGGCACGAGGTCAGCCCACGGAACATGGGCCCGGCTCCAAGGTCGCGGCAGGGAAGAGGCCAGCTGCCTGCCCAGCTTCAAAGGCAGCCTGGGCGGCTCAGGGAGATGTGCCAGACTATCTCAGGCCAACTTGGCAGGCTTCCTTTGCAGCCTCTCATGGGCCCTTCTGAGAGGCCAAACAGCTCTACCGATGATGCTGGCTTCCCTGGCGGGCTGGGTGTCCGTGCCCGAGGAGGACGTTGCAGCTGGAGCCTTCCTGCTTTGGGGATCTGGATTGCATGAACGGCCATTGGCTGCCCTCTCCCTGCCAAGCTGGCGCGAGGGGAGCACCTGGATCTCTCTCAGTGGCCACCCTTATCGCCCCAGCTGGGAACGTTCCTCCCCTTCTCTCAGCTGCTGACTCTCCCAGGGCCCAGCTGCTGACCCCCCCCCCCCATCTTGAAACTGTCGCTTGCAACTCAGATTCTCTGGGCTCCTCCTGCAACTGCTCGAGCCCCCCTGCGCGTGCGGTGGGTGGACTTGCGTGGCTCAGCGCCTCAGTGGGCGCCGGTCCCTTTGCTCCGCCTCTCCCCACAGGCACCCGAGCAGAGGGTCACTTGGGGGAAGCCGCGCTTCGACTGCGCTGCCCTCCAGCCCCCGCCCCTCCCCACGCGTCTCGGAGGGGGGGGGGGCTTTCTGGCGAGTGGCTTTGTTCGCCGTCAGGCTTGGGCTCGAGCTAGATTTCCACGAGTGGGCGGCGGGGAAGGGAGCCGGGGCTGCTCGGGGGCTTTGGGCAGCACCCAATGGGGCTGTGGCCAGGGAGGATGGGCGGTGTAGTCCAGAAGGGAAGGGAGCCGCCTTCATGGGGCAAACTCCGGAAGGCGGGGCGCCAGGCGAGGCTGGGGAAGAGAAGCGGCGCTGCTTCCCCGCGAGGAGCAGGAAAAGCCGGAGCGCCCCCGCCCCCCAAGAAAGCCAATGAGCCAAATCCTTGGAACGGTGAGTGGCAGGGAGGCGGGGCCGGGCTCCCGCTTCGCCCCGCCTCTCTTCATCATGATTGGTATACGGCCCGTCACTCGTCTAACTTTCAAGGGCGCTTGCCCCGCCTTCTTTTTCGCGTCCTTTTTCATCCCGGCCTCCCTCCCGCGCCTTTCCTAATATGCATGCGGGACCCATAATCCTTTGCGGCCACCGATTCGGTTAAAATACCAGGAGAGAAGCGGGTAATTTCTCCCCAAATCGTCTCGGAAGGAGACGCGCACCTGAATCTCCGTCGAGAGGCTTCTTTTGCTTCCTCAGCCCGTTGCCTGGGCAGGCTCACTCTCACGTGGGAAAGCGTCCAGCAGGAGGGCGGCGGTGCCGGCAAGGCGGCTCTCTAGCTTTGCGCAGTGGCAGTATCGTAGCCAATGAGGTTTATCCGAGGCGCGATTATTGCTAATTGAAAACTTTTCCCAATACCCCGCCATGACGACTTGAAATATAGTCGGCAATGGCAATTTTTGACGGTCTCTACGGAGACTGAACACTCTTGGTTGCAAAGACAGGAAAGAGCGGCGCTTGAGGCTTCCGGCCTTCCGCAGACCTGAGGGTGGCAACGTGGACTCACTGGAGGTCTCCGTCTGACCGCCTGTCGCCGTCTGCTTCGTTCCCACGTCCGTTTGCTTCCTGGCCAGTAGTATCGCGCAGAAGCGAAGGGCGTGAAGGCTGCCCTGGACTGGCCGCTCTCTTGTGTCCGGCCTCGCACGTGGGAAGTGGCCTTGTGGGTCTCAGCTCCCAGAATTCCTCCGCTGCTTTCAGCCGCCCAGCTGCAGGCAAAGAGGGGAATAGGAGGAGGCCTGGGGGGCCCTTGGTGCTCTCTGGAGCTCCTTCCCTCCTTGCAGACGTTTCATTATCCAACTAGGTAGCCTCATCAAGTGCTAGAAGGGAGGGGGGTTTAGGAGGACGTTTCATTACCCAATGAAATGATGTAGTTAACATCATCAGTGTTAGGTTAACCTCCTCCCTCCGTCGTAGAATGGATGATGTTACCTACTTTGGTAAGGAAGCGTCCGCAGAAAGCAGTCGGGCTCAGAGAGCACCAAGGACCCCACAGTTCAGCTCTGAGCTGCCAATCACCTATTGGTAGCAAGGAACAGCAGGCCTGGCTTATGGGAAAGGTTATTTCATGTATACTTGTGGCCCATTGGTCAGCACAATGGAGAAGGGCCCTGGGTGAATAAAAAGTCAGGGTTGGCATTACAGGGGGGGCTTCGGCCCTCCCCCTCCCCCCTCCCTTTGGGCAGAGCCTTGTCAACGTTGGGCCTGCTTTGCAAGGGGGGGGGGAAGCTAATAGATTTTTCGTTTGTGTCTGACAAGCTTTGGTTCCTCCGTTGGAAACACCTGCTCAGTAAGGCAGAGGCACAAATCACCTTCATTGCCAGGAGCAGAAAAACACCACAGCTTTGTGGGCCTGCAAAGAAGGGAAGACCCTGCAGGAGTGCTGGAGAGAGCTTTAATGATCCCCCCCCCCCCAAATGTTTTGTTCAGGCTAACCTGGGTGGTTTGCAGGATGTCTTTCCCTCCCCCCGCCTGCCTCTCCACCCGCAGCATTGTGTCCAGCCTTCTGGCTGCTTTTGTTCCGCTTCAGTCCTGGCTGCCTGCTTCCCTTCTCTCCTAGCCTTGAGCCATCGCGAAGAGCATCGGACGGAGCGAGCCAAGCAGCAGGCAGGGGAGGGATGGTGGGACCTGCAGCCTGGGAACTGCTTGGTTGCTGTTGGGTGGAGATGTTCCTCACGCCCTGCTTCAAAGTCCGGAGGGTTTGGGAACAGCTTGCAAGAGGGAAATGCCGGCTTCCCTGTGTGAAACCCAATAGGCAGAGCAAGAGGGGAAGCAGCAGGCGATGCCCTCTGGAGAGCCCAGCGTTTCTCCGTCTTGGCAACTGTTGAGACGGCTGGGCTTCAACTCCCAGAGCTCCCCAGCCCACCTCCAAGTTCATTCGGCTGCTGGCTGGGGAATTCTGGGAGCTGGAGCCCCCTATCTTCCCGCTCCCCTGGCTGAGTCTTTCCTTTAACGGGAGTCTAAGGGGCTCTCTGGAGCTTTCACTTCTCAGCTTCTGGTGATGCGGAGAAGGAAGGGAAGCCCTTGAACCAAGAGCTCCTGCAGCAGCACCAGGACTCTCGGACCCATGTTGCCCGGCTCTCCCACCGAGTCTTCCAAAGGGCAGGTAGACCCAGGCATACTGAATTGTTTCTTCCCACAGGATGCATCCCACTATCCCCAGCCAAAAATAAACCTCGGTGCAAATCCCACAACGGGTTTTTGTCTGAGGTGAGAAAAGGGGGCCCTGTTTTTAAAAGACCGTCTACCACGTGGGAAGCCAGGTTTTTTTTTAAGTAGGTGCTGAAACAGATCCTAGGACGGCAGGAACCCCCCCTCCCCCGCTCTCTTTCTCCGGAGTAAGTCCTGTTGAATACAGGCAGTCCTGGTTCATAGTTATGACGGTCCCAGGGTCACGTGATCTGCTTCTGCTACCTTCTGGCAAACTCAACTGGGAAGCCAAATTCACTTAACAACCGTGTTACTTAATAGCTGCAGGGATTCACTTAACAACTGTGGCTATAAAAGTCATAAAACAGGACAAGTCAGGTATTTAACAAATTCCTCACTTAGCAGCATAGATTTTGGGGTCGTAAGTTGAGAGCTGCCTGTATTTTGCAATTCTCTTTGGCTGAATCTGCGGCTGTTTCCTTTGTTGCTTCCCCAACTCCCAAGTGGGGCTCAGAAGCCCCCCCCCCCCCCACCTTCCGCTTCCCCCCCCCCTAGTAGCCCCTAACCCTCAGTATTTTGACAGCAGATGGGGAAGACTTAATTTATTTAAACAGAAAAAAAGTGAAGGTGTTTAATTGAATTACAGATGGGGGGGGGGGGGAGAAATTACTAATCCCATCAATGCATCATTAGCTCCTGGGTGATTAATGCTGGTATTAAGTGAAAATAATTCTCAACAGCCTTTCCTTGAGGGCAGAATTTGCAGCTGTTGGGCAGAAAGGAAACCAGGTGATGATGCCAGATCCGGGATCTTGTAGCTTGTTGGTGGAAAGACGGCCGTTTGCCAGGAGATTCATAGAGGGATGGAGAGCAGAGAGCCACCGGTGGATCCCACGGGTGGATTAAAAGCGGGTAGTCAGGGTGCAGCAGAAGGAAAGGAAAGGGAAAGGAAAAGGAAAAGGAAAGGAAAAGGAAAGGAAAGGGCTCCAGAGGGCAGTCAAAAAAGTCAAGATGGCGGCTTTACCAGTTGAACCTGAAACCCTCCCAGAGAGTTCCCTTGCCAGTGGTGGGCAGCTGCGCCAGACCCTTGCCAGTGGTGGGCTTCAGCCTGGCATGACCCTGCCTGCCTGCCAGCCAAGCCATCTGGAGCAGGCCCCTCCAGCCAGTTTAAAATTTGTGGACTTCAACTCCCAGAATTCCCCAGCCAGTGTCCTCCCACTGCTTAGTGGTGCTGATGGGAGCTGTAGTACCAACCCAGTTAAGGAGGAGAATGAGGGAGGCTGTTTGGAGCTGGTTTTTCATAGCAGAGAGGAAAGGGGTTCTCAGATCTCGGAGGGGGCCCTGGGCTCAGCCTGGCTTTGCTGGCCAGAGTTAAGACTGGGGAGGGGGCCAGCCTGACCTTATAAGCTCCACATCTGGTGGACGCAGCTCAAAGAGAGGGTTTGGTTTGGGCTTAGCAGGTCGTGCTTTGGTATAGTTTGCAAATCCAGCTGTTGGAGGCTTGTTTAGGAAACCAGATTTTGTTCTCCTGTCTGGAGGGGCCAAGAGATCCTGCCTGGTAGTTCTAGTTGGACTTCCTGCTTTGTTGGGCTTCTGAAACATCTCCTGGCTCCCAACCATGTCCCCAAGGCAGGAGCTGAGGGTCCTTCCTTCCTTCCTTCCTTCCTTCCTTCCTTCCTTCCTTCCTTCTCTCCCTCCATCTTTCTATTTTCCTTCTTTCCCCCCCCTGGTTTTAGTACACCATAAAAAACAACAACGAGGTGCTAATTCTGTTGGCATGGTATAAAATTTAATAAATAGAATTGTATTGTCTACAAAAATAGAAAATAGCATAAATTATCATTTCAATGACAACATACAGTCATATCCTTTGGTCCATCAGCCAAATACGACTCACTTTAAATAATGGATCTCCACCCCACCGTCCATTTCAGATCCAGGAAGATTAAAATAAATTACATAAATATAGCAGCCCTTTTACACCAGGTGATCACAATTTAACAAATGTGCCATTTTCCACCAGGCCTCTCCTTGGGGGGGCGGGGGGGGGGGGGGGAAGGGCCAACATGGCGCCTGAGAATGCAGAAAAGGGTCGCCGGGAACCTTCGCAGGAGCCGCTGAGCCTGGCATGCTTGGGAAAAGGCATCTTTGGCGCAAGGAGAAGGACATAAATAAGACAAGCGACCCGTGGGACTCCAGAGCTCTGCTCTGGATCGTGCTGAAGGCTTCCACTACCGTGGTGCCCTGCAGGTGTGTGGGAGGACAGGACCCATCATCCCAGGGCATCTGCAGGTCACCGTGTGGAGGGAAGCGGAGGGAAACACACAACAGTCCCGCTTCTTCGGAAGGCCACTTGGTGGTAGAGAAAGGTCATTTATGGAGGAGTCGGAGGATTCTGGCGGCTTTTCTGATCTGGGCAGCCTTGGCCGGACACAGCGGCCTCTGCGGCTTTTAGCCCAGGCGGGTGGTGGTACGGAGGTGGTGGTGGCGGTGGTGGAAGTGGTGCCGGAGTTGGTGGATGTCCTTTTCGAGGAGACGCACAATGTTGAGGCCGACCGCTGCCTCCAGGCACTTGGGCGATTGCTGGAAGGAAGGAAAGGAGCAGAGACCTTTCAGCCCAGGGACTGAAGCTTAGCACACAGGTGGGTTCCTACCAGTTTGGACTGGTTCGGTTGAACTGGGAGTGGTTTGGTGGCCAGGGTCACTGGAACCGGCAGTGACTGAGGCCTGCCAAACCCCCCGAACTGGTTCTCTGGGCGGTGCCATAGTGCCTCTGTCTTCTTTTTTTGGTTCTGCGCATGCGCATTCAAGGGCGCAAAGCCTGTTTGGCTACGAATGAACTGGCAGGAGTGGCTGCCAGAAACCCCCCCTTCCCCCCCCCCCGGGCCCTCCCCACCTCAGAATGTAAGGTGATTGAACCCATTTGTTAGAGAGACCCATTCCACGAGACTCGGGGCTCTCCAAACCTGGTAACTTTTAAGACTTTTGGACTTCAACATCCAGAATTCCCCCAACCAGGATGCCTGGACTGCAGTTCCCACAATCTAAGCTGGGCTGGGGAATTCTGGCAGTCGGAGTCCACGACTCTTAACATTGCCCTTTGTGAGACCACCAGTTTTTAAACTTGGCCGCTTTAAGATGTGTAGAATTCAAATCCCGGAATTCCCCAGCCAGCTTGAATTGTGGGACCTGAAGTCCCACACATCCTGGCTGGGATTCTGGGCGTTGAAGTCTACAAGTCTTAAAAGTTACCAAGTGTGGAAAACCTTGGATTAGACTCTAGGAGACTTGCACAATCCCGAAAAAACAATGAAAGCAATTAAACCCAGGTAGGCAGCTGAGGGAGTAACAATAAACCATAGAAATGGCAATCTGTCTCACCTTGGACGCTGCTGGCGTTGAATTTCTGGATCTCCTCCTTGAACTGCTGGAGGAGGCTGGACTTCTGCCCCTGGGGGGCTTTGTCCCTGATCTGAAACAGAAGAGGAGGGGGTGAGCCAGGGCTGCCTCTTCCCCTGCCCCCACCCACAAGGCAGGAGGGGAGGGGAAGGGCTTACGCAGGTGGCCAGGGCCTTCTGGAGCGGCTGCAGGAATTCCAGAATCCTGGCGGCGTGTTGGGAGAAGTTGGGCTCACTGAGGTTCTGCAGAACAGGCACCACCAGGGTCAGTTCCGCCTCCACAGCCTCCATCTTGTCCCATTTCTGCCAAAAAAGAAAACACTTTATTATTCTGGAATAGTCTCAAAGGAATTTTGGGGGGCCGCAGAGCAGGCACAGGATCTCTCTTTCTCCAGACTTCCTTCCAACGCCCAACAGGGGCTGAGGCCGGGGCGGAGTGGCCGGACACCCTCCCAGGGCCAGAGCTGGGCCAGAGCTCCCAAGCGGGGCTGGACGGATTCAGACATTCGACATTCCAGCTCATGGTGTCCCTTTCAGGTGAGTCACCCGAGAAGGTCAGGGGCCTCCAGCATGCCCAAATTCTGCCGGTCAAAGTCTTGGTTCCTTTTTTTACTCTTGGGGAGCCTCCCCCTCCCCCTCCTCCCCCTCCCTGAAATCCTGGGCTGGGGGGGGGCTGCCCTGGTGCCATCCTTTGCTGGCCCCTGTGCCTGGGCTGCCCTCCCCTCTCCTGCCCCTTGGCTGCAGCCTGGGCTGGCGGGAGCCACTTACGTTTCTCAGGCGGTGCATCCTCCCTTGGGGGAAGTGGAGGTGGGGGCGCGTGCAGTTTCCCCAGGGCTCCCCTCCTTTGAACCTCTGGTCCTCCTGCAGTGGGGAAGGAAGAGGGAGGCAGCCTTGAAGGGCCAGGAAGAGAGAAGAGGCCCCAGGGCTGCCCTGGAGGCTCCCAGTTGTGGAGGTTGGCAGGCCTTCTCTCCTGGCCCCGGCTGCTATGGCTGCCCCCCCCCCCCCAGGCTCCAGGACCCTCCCGAGGCCAGGCCAGGGGCCAGGGGGCCAGATGGAGCAGTCACAACGGCTGCCTTGCAAGGCCTTTCTAAGCAGGGCAGCATCTCCGTGAAGGTGGTGGATTGACTAATCACAGCTCCCCCCTCTCCCTCCCCCCTCCCCCTCTGTAATTGCATCCTAGTGTTAATTTATCTATGAAAGATTACGTCTGTCTGTCCATCCGTCTCTCTCTCTCTCTCTCTCTCTCTCTCTCTCTCTCTTTATCTATCTATCTCTATCTATCTATCTATCTATCTATCTATCTATCTATCTATCTATCTATCTATCTATCTATCTATCTATCTCTATATCTATCTATCTCTATCTATCTATCTATCTCTATCTATCTATCTATCTATCTATCTATCTATCTATCTATCTATCTATCTATCTATCTATCTCTATCTATTTATCTATCTATCTATCTATCTATCTATCTATCTATCTATCTATCTATCTATCTATCTATCTATCTTCCTAATTCTAATCCATATCTCATCTCATCTCAATCTCCTTGTACCCAGAGTCACCCTGTGGTAAGACGGGCAGCCAAGGGCCAGGGCCAGGAGGGTCTCCCCCACTGCCTGTCCCTCAGGATCCATTCCCTCCTGGCTCCCAGGGGGATCAGTCCAGAGTCTTCCACCCACCCTTCGGTCTGCAAAAGGGCCCCTCCCAAGAGCTTCCAGGGGGCTGCCTCAACCCCGACCTCCCCCCCCCCCTTGAGGAAAGCCCCATCCTCCCCCCAGAGGGCCCTGGGCTGCAGCTGCTGTCAGGGGAGGACTTACGTATTGGTTCCTCAGTTGCCGGAAGGAATTCAAATGCTCGGGGATTTGGGGGAAATGGCAGGATCGGAGGGGCAGGCTCTGCACCTGGGCAGCTTTTAACAGGATCGCAAGGGCAAGAAGAACCAGTGGCCACTCCTGGGACCTGAAGCAAAGGAGGCGGTAGAGGAGGGGCAGCTCCCTTCTCCCCAGCAAGGCATCTCTGGACTCCTAAAGGCCCCTCTGTCTGTCTGTCTGTCTGTCTGTCACCTTCAACCAGGCAAAATGGAACCTCAGGGCAGGGCCTCAATCTTGGAGCCAGGATCTCCTCCAAGGGCTTTCAAAAGACATCCAAACTCTGGAACCCACCAATCCAGCAGTGTTGAAATTTGGCAAAATTCTGGCTGATTCGGTGCTGATGCACCCTCGTGGTCAGCTGGGGTTATCATTTCCGATGCTCCCTGCCAGATTCCCCCGTCCAAAGCCAGCAAGCAGGGGAGCAGGGCAGGGGCTGAAGGGTGTGGGAGAGGGGCACGAGAGGCAGGGCTCCGGGCTAGGGAGGTTTATGAGGGGGAGGTCAGGGGGGGCGTGCCGGCATGCAAGTCACAGCTGTGAGGTGGGTACAAGGGAGGTATGCAAGGTTTGCAGGGAATGTGCAGCGGTGGGTGAGTTATGGGTCAGGTAGTACCTCCCAAAGGACGACCCCTCATTTAGATCTTGGGAAATCTTGTCTTTTGCAGCAGGATTTGGCCCCAATGTACTAGACCAGAGGCCCGTCATCCCTGGCCGTGGGCTGCTGGATTGGGAGGCCCCCAGATGGGTCACACCTTTCAGTGCCCTGAAGGGAACTCTGTCCTCTCCCAGGCTGGATGACCATCGCATCTGGAAGGGCACCAAGTTGTGCGGGTGAAGCAACAGGTTGTGAGTGACGGGGTGGCTTGGTTTGAAACAGGGGTAGGCAACTTTGGCCCCTCAACTCCCAGAATTCCCGAGTTGAGTGGAAGTGGCTGGTTCAGGAATTCTGGGAGTTGAAGTCCACAGGTCCTAAAGGGGCCATCGTTGGTCACTCTGATGTGAGAAGGGCCGGTGGATGCTGGGAACCCTTTTTTTTAATGAACAGGAGGAGGAACTTTGGGGCAGGTTCCCCCATCAGAAGGGTGTGTGAAAAGGAGCAACGTGCAGATTCTGTGGATGGCTGTGCCAACTTTCAAATCCTGCAGTCATTCCTCAGACGGTTCAAAGATGATAATAATTCCACAGGGCAGATGGTTGGGTGCATTAAACGTTTAACGGCTACAACCTGGAAATGAATTCCAACACCTAAACGAAGCCTCCACGTTCATCAGTAGTCTACCTTCAGTACTCAACCTACAAGGAGAGGCAGCCATGGGGTTTTAAAACCCCTTGGAAGCCTCCTGTTAGGCTGGGCTTCTTGTCCACCCCACTCCTCCCGTGAATGCTTGACATTCGGACAAATCTGCCCTCAGTGGGCGCAGAGAAATAAGCCACCTTCAACATCAGTATTCAAAAGGGACATGAAGCTAAGAAGGGAACAACAAGAGCAGAACATGTCCTCCCTAGCAATTAAGACCTAGATAAGCAGGGATTAATACCGGAGAAACTATCAAGTGGAAACCAACCCAGATAAGCAGAAATTAACCCCAGACAAACCCAGCTAGCTGAAAACAAGACCTTGATCAAAACACTACCAAGAAGGAAACCACAATGCACCAACACTGGCAGAGCAAACTACTCTACATAAACCGGTAGCAAATGTCCCACTACTCCTACTGCTGATGTTACCTAGTTGGGTAATGAAGCATTGGCAAGAAAGCCACCAGTGTCAGGAAGCACCGAGGGCTCAGAGCTACGGCGATTCCTTCTTCTTGAAAGGGAATTGCCTTGACTTTCCAGTCCTCGCTCTCTCGCCCAGCCATTGGCCACCGCTTAGGGCTTCAATTACTTCTCTGTAAGTACCTTTGCATTGGGAAGTTGAGTAATTGGGCAATTAGGACGCCAGACCCCACGGGATGGGATGGGGGGGGGGCAGGGAAGGGTCCCTGGGGACCTAGCAGGAGTGGAACCTCTGTCCTTTGGGGGGGGGGTCCTAAATCTCTTTCCTCTACGGGATTCTCTGCCTAATTTGACTGATTGCCTGTGAGGCCAATTGGGAGGCGGCTGTTTCCTTAGGCAACAATCCGTTGTTGGGAGCCTCCGAAGGGTTTTCACCCCAAAGTCAAGACGAGGGTCACAATTCTGGCCTCATTTAGCGACTCTTCAAAGTTGTAAAGCGCTGAACCGAGTGACTTATAGCCACTGTGACTATGGCGCCCTCCCCTGGTCAGGTGATCCAAATTTGCCCGCTTAGTAACCGACGCTCGCCATATCCTGGGGTCACGTGATCCTTTTTTTGCACCCATCGGACGAGCAAATTCCTCCATGGGGAAGCCAGATTTGCTTCCCCATCGTGTCCCTGACACCTGCAGTGATTAACTTAACACCTATGGCCAAAAAGGTCATAAAATGGAGCAAAACGCACTTAACCAATATCGCTTAGCAACAGCAATTTTAGGCTCCATGGAGGTCTAGATTCAATTACAAAAGTACGGCCATCGTCTTCAGACTTATGGGAGTTGTAGTTGGACACATCTGGAAGAGGCCAGCTGGGGAAAGGATGTTCCATGCAAAGTAAAGGCGGTTCTTGTGGAGAGCAGATAAATCTTCCCCAATTGAAAGAAGCCCCTCCCAGCTTTCCCAGTCTCTCTGTCTCCCAGCGCTTCCTCCCTCTCGGCTGCAGAAGGAGAGGGGATCCTTTCCTGCCCCTCCTGGAGCCCTTTGGCCGAGGGCAGGACCGGCCCAATCTGGCCCATGAGGTCTGGCTCCTGCCTTTCTGACTCAGGTGCTCCAAGCCAAGGAGGGGACCTTGCAGATGACCTCCTTGGTGCCCTGCACAACCCAGAGGTCTTCTTTGGCTCCACCTCCATCTTTCCCAGACCTCCAAGAATTAGGACCCCCCCACCTGCCCCTACGGCTGCCAAGGAAACGGACTCACCTGCCCCCGTGGATGGGCCGCAGCCCCAGTGGCGAAGGGAGAAGGTTTTCGTCCTGGTGTCCATGCTTCTCTCGCCTGGTGTGCCTGCTGGCCGAAATCGCAGCTGAGAGAACCTGAGAGTGTCCTGGGCCTTCCATCCTTCCTCTTTTTATATCGGCCGTGGATTTTCAGTTTTTGGTTTGAACCTGAAAACAAGCAGGTGACGTTTGGAAAGCAGCAACAGAAAATGAAAGTGAGCCATGCAGGCAGGGATCCCCAGGTGAGGTCACTGCTGGAGGAAGCCCTTTCAGGGAGGAGCCACGGGAGGTGTGTCAGGTATGCCCGGCTGTCCTGCTGCTGCCTCTGCTCCGGCTCAGCCTCTTGGCAAGGATATGAAACTCCCAGGCCGGTTGGAGCAAGGGTGATGAAACCCCAGGCAAGCCGAAGAGGGGGAGAAGTGGACCTTGGCCAGCGGTGGAGGAGGACACCCAGCACGGAGGGCCCCTCGCCTGCCCACCCTCCAGGCCCAGCTTCAGGTCCAGCTTCCAGCCCTGGTGGAGAGAGAAGCAAGAATAAATCAGAACAGAGCTGGAAGGGACCTTTGAGGCCATCTAGTCCAACTGCTCTGGCAAGAGACCCTCTACCATTTCAGACTGTCCAATCTCTTCTTCAAAGCCTCCTGTGATGCGGCAACCACAACCTCCGGAGGGAAGCTCTTCCACGGTTTAATTGTTCTCACGCTTAGGAAATTTCTCCTGAATTCTAGATTGCTTCTCTCCTTGATTAGTTTCTTTTTTTTTATTGAAAGAATTTTATACAAACAAATTTTCCCCCCTTTTCCCCCTCCATACATATAATATATGTCAAATACAAATACTGTACCCCCCTCCTCCCACACAGCATAATATAAATTTCTCATAAAATAACATTACCCCCTTATCCCCATCTTTTAAGCTAATCTTATACAAATATATTTCCCCCCCCAACCTCCCTAACCCTCCCCCACCTCCCATTCCAGCCCACCCCCCCAGACTTCCACTATACACCACTCTAATAGTTCCAAACAACCCATATGTTATTCGTTCTCTTCACGTTGTTCCCCTTACTTATCACCTTGTCAGTCTAATCTAATCATTCTTACCTAAAAGCTACATGATATTTTCTAGTCTGGTATTTATTTTGTATATAATC
This sequence comes from Rhabdophis nuchalis, assembly GCA_039707465.1. NCBI lineage: Eukaryota > Metazoa > Chordata > Lepidosauria > Squamata > Natricidae > Rhabdophis > Rhabdophis nuchalis. Next base: position 787,219 of record CM077654.1, read on the forward strand.
AATCCATTTTTTCCACTCCTGTGTATAATTCTCCTGCTTCTGGTCTTTTAAAAAAGCTGAGATTTTTGCCATTTCCGCAAACCCCGCCACTTTCTGAGTCCATTGGTCAATCGTAGGTAAAACGTCTTTTTTCCAGTGCTGAGCAATCAGCAACCTAGCTGCTGTAACCATATAAAAAAACAATTTGATTTCCCCCTTTGTAGAGTTCTTAATTATACCCAATAAAAACATTTGCGGAGTAAATTGTAGTCTTTTCTTCAATACATTTTGCATAACCCACCAGATTTTTATCCAGAAAGCTTTAACCTTATTACAAGTCCACCATATATGAAAAAATGTAGCATCTAAACACCCACACCTCCAGCATTTTGGTTGGACATTAGGATACATACATGATAATTTCTTAGGATCTAAATACCATCTATAAAACATTTTATAAAAGTTCTCCCTTAAATTCTGTGACTGCGTGAATTTAACATTCTGAACCCATATTTTTTTCCCACGTCTCCTTGATTAGTTTCCATCCATTGTTACTGGTCTTCCCTTCTGGTGGAAGAAGTCCCCCCCCTTCTCCTGAGCATGCTGAGTCTTTAAACTGCCCCCCCCCCAACGCAAGAAGTAGAAGAGAACAGAATAACAGAGTTGGAAGGGACTTTGGAGGCCTCCCAGTCTCCTTCTATTGCTGAGGTTGGGGCGGGGGGGGGGGGGGGGGAACAGTTTAAAGACCCGGCCTCCTCAGGAGAAGAGGGTGGGCAACTTAGGAAGAAGCAGCCCAGCTGCTCCTGTGCTTCCCACTTGGGGGTTGGACTAGATGCCCTTTGGGTTCCCCACAAGTGCTGGTTGGTGCACCCCTTCTTCACTCTGGCACCATTCCTCTTCTCCAGTGATTGTTTTGAGAAAGAAAATGAATAATGGGGAGGGGGAGTATTTGCTGTAGCAGCCCCCCCCCCCCCGAGAGTTGGGATGGGCAGGAAGGACCAGCGGCATGGCTGGTCTCTGGAGGGGTGTGTGACAAATGTGCCCATCCTCCGCTGGGGAGATTCCAGCTTCCAGAGTGCCAGCCCCCTCCCCTGCAATTTGGGGAGGGGGTTGCGGAGCAAAGGCTGGAGGGTGGGGCCTTCGTGATGCAAGGCAACCTTGGGAACTGGAAGCCTTGGGGACTCCACAGATTTCACTTCCTGTTTCGGTTTCCTCCCTGGGATCCAGGAAGAAGGGCTCCAGCCCCCCCCCCCTTTCTCTGCCTGGGACCCTCCAGGCCGGGCCGGCTCCTTTGGCCTCCCTCCATCTGGAGCGGGAAGGGCGAAGCCATGGGTCTGAGGAGGGGTCACGGCTGGCTCCTCTCCACCCCAAAAGCCTCTTCGGGAGAAGCGATTTGTGGCCGAACCTGTGCGGCTGTGGGCAGGGGGGCCAGTTGTTGGATCAGCTCCCCCCCCCCCCCCCCCGGCCAATTTACACACACACACACACACACACTCTCCAGAGGCCTTCCAGCCACCGTTTTGCAGGTGGATCGATTGGCGTTCCCATTTCGGTTCCCTCTGCCTCTTAATTCCAGGGCCAACCTCTTAGAGATGCCCACCACGGATCAACTCAGCCCCTCCCCAAGATCAGCAGAGCGGATGATCCGCTGGGGGGGTCCCTCCCTAAAGAGCACCCATCCGGAAGCCCTTTGCAGGGCGAGTGGGCGGAAGGAAGCCGGCTGAAGGAGAGGAAGGGACTCTGGCCGGCAGTTTTCGGTTACCCCAAATCTGGACATTACTGGACATTTGAGCCCCGCTGGGAAAAGAGCGGTTGGGACACAGAGGGAGTCCTCAACTTACGACCACACTTGAGTCCAACCTTTCTGTTGCTAAGAGAGAGCGTTGTTGAGTGAGTTTTGCCCCATTTTACAACCTTGCTTGCTACAACTGTGAACTAAATCCCTGCGGTTGTTCTTAAACGAATCCGGCTTCCCCATTGGCTTTAACAGATTAGCAGAGTTGGAAGGGACCCTGGAGATCATCTAGTCCAACCCCCTGCCCAAGCAGGAGATCCTTCACCCTTTCTGACCGAGGGCCGCCCAGTCCCTCCAGTCCAGCCCAGGCTTTGCTTATCAGCAGGTCGCAAAAGAGGATCAGGTCACCCTGGGGCACGGCAACCGTCATAAAGATGAGTCAATTGCCAAACGTCCAAATGTTGACCCAGGGACATGCCACAATGGTCATAAGTGTGAAAAATAGTCAGAAGTCACTTGTTTCAATGCCGTTGTAACTTCGAACCGTCACTAAATGAACTGTTGTAAGTTGAGGATTACCAGTACCAGTTTTTTCCCCCCAATGGACTATTCCCCCCCCCCCCCCCGGTTTCTAGAATATTCTCTTTCTGGCTTCCAGTCTGCCCTTATCTCCCCTCCCCCCTCCCTCTGGTGCCACCTCCGTGGTCTGGAGAGGGTCCAGAATCCTGTGGGCAGCTTTTGGTCCTCAGTCCTCAGTTGAGGGTGGCATGAGTCATTGGGCAGCTGGCCAGTCATGTAAACAAAGCATCTCTGGCTGCTCTCTGCTGGACAGGCTGACCCTCCGGCTCTACGCCCCCCCCCTTCCCTCCCTCCCTCCCTCTCCCTCCAGTCGCAGGCAGCCATTGGGGCCGGTCTTGGCTTCCAATCGGCCCAGGGGCAGAATCCAGAGATGAGTAAGGATTGGGTTGGGTTGCATCACCCCCCTTGGCTGCTGCTGGGCTTCCCTTCAGGAGTGGGAGAGGCGGGCAGTCAGCACCTGGACGGCTGCTCCCTGCCTCCCCCCCTTTCCAGCCGAAATATGCTGAAAGTAAAAAGCCTGGAAAAAGAGCTGGATTTATTTTGAAAGTGTTTTTAACGCAGGAAATTCCAACCTTGGCAACTTTACGATTTGAGGACTTCAACTCCCAGAATTCCCCTTCCGGCTGTGCTGGGGAATTCTAGCTTGTTGCCCCAAGTAGGAAACATCCCAAGTGCTCTGATGGTGTTACCTAGTTTGGTAATGAAACATCTGTAAAAAACAAGCAAGCTCAGAGGGCACCCAGGACCCCTCGGGTCAATCCTGGGCTACGAATATTCTCCTTTGTTAGACGGCCCACTGGACCGCGAAGCCTTCGGCCCTCCAGCCACTGGGGCTGAAAATCACCGGCCCCTGCTTGGCATCCGGCAGGTGGTACAAAAAGGGCCGCAGGGCCCACGGGCTGCCCTGTCACAAACGCTGGAGCCTCTCTGGGGTGGCAGTGGCTGCTGACACCTTCCCTGGGGCGAGACCCTCGAGCTCTTCCAGCCTCTCCCACCAGCCTCTGCTGAGGGCAAAGCTTTTAACGCTCTTTGGATTTCCCGGTGAGTCAAATGGGAGCTGCACACTTTTCCCCTTCAAGGACTCTGATTTATGCCCGTCGCAAGGGGAGGATGTGGCACAGAGAGCCAGCGAGGGAGGCGGGTGGCGGTGGGAAGAAGGCGGAGATGGGCCCCTTTGGTCTTGGCCGATGCTCTGGGGCTCCCAGGCAGCTGGAGAAGCTGGACCCCAGAGAAAGGGGACCCCAAAGGGCGGTTCCCAAGCCGGGCTCAGCTGGCAAGTCGAGGGGTGGGATGTCCTGCCCTCTGCTCCCCCCCCCATGGTGTTGCTGAGGGCTGCCCTCCTCCAGTGCCAGCAGCCGCTTAATCAGCGACCCCAGCCTCTCGGTGGCAGCCATGGGCCACTAATGGATGACTAATGGGAGATCCGTGACCTGGTGGCATAGATGAATCCTGCCCGGGGAGGCTTGGCAGATGGACCAGGCTGAGCTTTGCAGGAGAAGGGGGGGGGGGGGAACAGGGATCCTTTATACAAGGGTGGGGGGCTCTCTTGGCAGTGTGAGGAGGGGCTGAAGCCCCGAATTAAGGGATTGAAGGGGGAAGGGTCTGAGCTGAAGGCCTCCTGGACAATCGATCGCTCAGGAGGAGCAGCAAAGCTGCCTGACAATTCTGGGCCCCCCCCTTGCCGTTTCCTCCCCCCGCTTTGTCCGAGGTTTTTTTCCTCTTCCTGGAAACCGCCGTCTGCACCCGGAGACCGTAGCCCTGAGGAACGCTGGCGAGGGTGGGCTTCGCGGGAGGAAAGGCGGAGCAGGAGGCCGCCATGCACACGTGTGTGCAAGCGTGCGTGTCTCTCTCTGCCCTGGGGGGGGGGGAGCGAGCGCTGTGAAAGAATGGAATTTGGGCATCGGAGGGGAGCCCAGCTCCAACCTCCCTGGGCCGCCTCCCTTCTCCTGCCCTGGGCTTGCAAGTCCAGGCAGGTCTTTGGAGGCTTCTGGGTCGCCCAAGGACCCCCCCCCCCCACAACCATTCCTGGCTTCTTGACTATTCAGGCCTTGCCGAGAGATCATTTTTTGCTTGCCAACAAGTCATAGCAACTTGATTTCTGGTGCAGTTGTTGAAAGTGCCCCTGAACTGAGTTAGAACATAGAAGGACAGGGCTGGAAGGGACCCTGGAGGTCTTCTAGTCCAACCCCCGCCCAGCCCATTCCGGAAAGAGGGCTTGCACGGTGCAGCTCCAAGAGGCCCAGAAGGCTCTTCCGGTTGCAACACGGCGCTGGCAGTTCGGCAAAGCCCGTCCTTGGCAGCCGTCCCTCCAGTGTGAGCCAAGGGATTCCATCACCCAGCCCGGCCCCCGGTGAGGTCATCGAAACTGCTTGGGAGGGTGAAAGGAAAGGGCACCAAGAGGTGCCACTTCTCGGCAGCAGAGCCGTTTCAGGGGAAAGCCATTCCGGAGGATCAGAGCTCTCTGGGCTTTTCCCTTCGCCTTCTTGTTCCCATTTGATGTGGATTGTATTTCCACCATGGAGGCTTAAGTGTTCTTCCCCTCCCCTCCCTCATTGGGTGGAGGGCTGAGAGCCTGATTGAAACAGGAGGCAAAGGGAATAAATAAATAAATAAATGCTGCCTGGGAGACCCCGAGACCCCCACCGGAATGCCACATCGTCCAGGGATTCATGGCAAATGGTGGACGGCTCCCACAAAGGGATTTCTGGCTCCCTGCGGGACACAAAGGCCCCGATATTGAAGTGGGCAGAGACTGGGGGGGGGTCTGTGCTCCCTCCAAGGCCTTCCCAGGGACATCCCCCCCACTGTTGCTGTGTCCCCTCCACCCCCTCAGTGGGGAGGCCATTTACAAGGCCGGTGCTGCCTTGTGAATGATGACTGGGGGGGGGGGGCTGGCTGTCGTAACTTCGGAACTGTCATAACTTTGGAAAGTTTTGGGTGGGGGGGTCCCTTTCCCAGGTGGGTCGAGGTCGCACAATCTCTGCCTGATGGGAGACCCTTGCATGCCTTTTGGCAGGTGGGGGTCTGTAGCTCCATCTGTTCCAAGAAGGGGCTGCTGGAGGATCCGGGACCCCCGGGGACTCCCACATCCCTTCTGGGGTCTGCAGAGGAGTCCCTGGGGCTGGCAGGCGGGGTTTCCATGGGGGGTGGGGAGGCCTTACGGCTCACCTGCCTGCCACCCCAAACATCCCCCATGTGGGGGTGGCTGCTGTTAACGAGGCTGCTGCCTCTTCTCTCCCCTTTGACAGGCAGGGGAGGGGGAGGGGGTCTGCCGAGAGGGGGAGTTCCTGGGAGGTGCAGAATTCAATTTATATGCAAATGCGCCTGCCAAATTTTTTTAAAAATAAAGAATTAGGAGGGTTTGGCCTGACGGGATCGGCTGGGATGTAAAGAGACAGAGCCCCTGTAGGGGGGGAGGGAGGAGGGGGGGCCTTCCTCAGCTGGTTGTCTGAAATCCCCTCCCCAACCCATGGGGGTCGCTGGAGCCCAGCAGCTCCAACAGCAGAAGAGGAGAGGCGGGGGGGGGGGGGGCTGTCTCCTAACTGGGCTTTATCGATTTTTGGCAAGTGGGAGAGAATCTGGCGGGAGACGTAGCCCTTCCTGAATGCCCCGAATGGCCAGGGGCTTTTTCCACCGACCCTGGTGGGGCTCCTCCTGCTTGCCTCCTTTAGCGGCCTCTGCCCAGTGTTGCATCTAGAGGACTGCCCTCCCCTCCTCAAATCAGGGAGATGCTTCTCCCCTCTTTTAAAATCTCAGGAGCCCCAAGGAGCGGCTGAGCCATTTTGCAGGGATCAAAGGAGGGTCTCACCTGAGCACAAGGGGGGGGAGCGGTGGGGAGGGGAGGGAGGCCCCCCCTCTCGTCCACAGCTGCTTTTCCTTTCAGTTTCCGTCTGTGAGTCAGTTTCACCTTCATTGATTTTTCTGCCTTCCCGTGTCACTTTTGCTCTAAGCGCTGTTTTTAAAACATGGAAATGGAATGAATGAATACCAATGAGTCTGTGGTCTCCTCTGAAAAGGGGGGGTGGGCGATTAAGCTGGCCTCAGCTTCTCCTTGGTAGGAAGGCAGGGGGGAGGGGCCGCCTCTGATGCACCGGCTGGGGGGGAGGGGGGGGCTGCAGGGATGAGAGATGGAAGGGCAGCCACACCTGTTGGGTGGCATCCAAGGCTGCTGGCACCAGCCTATCATGGGGTGGCGGTGGGCACACCCTCGTTCTCCCCCTCCCCATCCTACTGCCAGGGGCTGTGCCCCACAAGCGAGCCCCCTGACACACACACACACACACACACACACCGATTCTGATGTCAAAACCAGCCCCCTCCCTCCCCTACCTCCCCCGTCACTGCCAGCATCCGAAATGGTGCCCTTTGGCTGTATTTCCCAGGAATTTGGGTGCTTATTAGTTTTCATCAGCTTCGCCGAAGTCTATTAAAATCCAATTACACAGCCAGAAGCACAAGGCTGAGAACTCCTCGGCTGGGGCTGCGGGGCTGGTGCCCACCCCCCAAAGGAAAGGCAGGTGAGGAAGCAGCTTCAGCCCCACTGAGCCTCTCCTTGCCCCCAATCCCTCTAGGGGGCTGGAGAGAGACCCAGATCTGGGGGTCCCTTCTGCATAGCTCCAGGTCTAGGAATGAGAAACCCTCGGGAGAGGGAGGGGGGGTGCCAGGCAGTTGCCCCTCGCCTTGAGGAGAAGAGACCCCGAAGAGACTTGGCTGCGGTTGAGGGCGCTGCTCTTAGAGGGGAGGGGAGGCTTCCAAATGCCTCTGGCATCTTTTCAGGTCTGCCAGGGAAAGTGGCAGGCAAGGGGGCCGCCATCTGCCAGCAGCAGGGGAGCCCCTCAGGTTGACCCTCCTGCACTCCGGCTTCACCTTTAGGGCCGAAAGGGGAGTCCCAGGGTGGGTACCCAGCTGCCTCTGACCAGAGGGGGGGGGCAATACAATTTCCCCTGGCAAACTCTGAATGTTGAGGAGGGCCGAAACAACCCACCTGTGAAGGTGTGCAGGGATGCACCCACCCCCCATATGTAAATTGGGGGGAAATAGCAAGGTAGGTGGGGGGGGGGGAAACGCCCACCCCTCTATTCCTGCCCAAAATGTTTGCATCCCGAAAAGCCCAAGGCCTGAGCCAGCAGGAGGGAGGGGCTGTTTCCTCATCGCTGGACGATGGGTCTGCTTGGCTCCCTCCAATCGCAACCCCCCCCCCGCTCTCTCTCTGCCCCCTTAATCTCAAGGACCCCCTTTTAGAAAATGGGGAGCAGAGAGAGAAACTCCCGGAGGCTCTTCCTGCAAGGAATCCAGTTCTGCAAATAAAGAATAGGCAAGAGAGGCCAGGCTGAATCGGTCAGGGGGCAATGCTGTCACCGGCCCCCTCCCCTCCTCCCTCCTGGCCAGGGAAGTAATTGCTAAGTTCTGAAGGGACCCTCCTCCTCCTCCTCCCCCTCCCAATTTAATATCAGCAGCTGCATCGGGGAGAGGAGGAGGAGGAGGAGGAGGAGGCAGAAAAGGGATGAATAAGTCAGGCTGCGGAGAAAGGCAAGGGGGGGGGCAGAGATTGGAAGCTGGCCTGGGAAATGGGATTTGCAGGGCGAGGGTCCCTGTGTGTGTGTGTGTGTGTGTGTTTGCAAGCTGACTGGCTCTGAAGGACCGACCCAGATAATCCTGCCTTCCTGATGAAGCCAGGGGGAGCCAGGGGCAGAATTGCACGCTGCCTGCCATGAAGAAAATGAGCCCATTTCTTCCCGTTGCTAAGTGAGGCGGTTCTTGAGTGAGCTTTGCCCCACCTTTCTTGCCCTGGTTGTTAAAGTGAATCACCGCAGTTTTTAATAACACGGTCGTTGAATGAATCTGGCTTCCCCGACGCAAAAGGGGACCATGTGACCCTGGCATGTTGCAAGCGTCATAAATATAAAGCAGTTGCCAAGCACCTGGATTTTGGTCATGTGAGCACAGGGATGTCGGAGCAGTTGTGTGAAAAATGGTCGTGTCAATTTTTTCAGTGCCATTATAACTTTGGTCACTAAAGAAACAGTTGTAAGTGGAGGACTACCTGTATAAAGACTTATCCCCCTCCATCATCTCCCCTTCCTCTCAAGCCTCCCCAGGTGTGCACTCTGTCATCCAAAGGGAAAATGGGGGATTCTTTTCATAGGGTTAATTTCGGGCACCTGCGAAGGTGTGGAATCTTACTGGCAAGCTGGCATTTCAATATGAGGAGGGGGGAGGCTGGGCGGGATCCTTCCTGCAGGAAGAAACACGACTTGGGGGATCCCAGACCTGCCAGATTTGTGACCTGCCAATTTTTAATCCTTTGGCTTTTGTCCCTGGCCGCTCGAGGGCTAAGTGGGTAACGACACACCATTATGGATGGAGGCTGGCTGCGAAAGGGGGCATGCGCATGATTTCCAGGGATTTCGGTGCTGTCGAAAGCTAAACAAAGTGCTTGGGGGTTGTGTGTGTGTGTGTGTGTGTGTGTGTGTGTGTGTGTGTGTGTGTGTGAAAAGAGAGTGAGGCTGTAAAAAACGTCCCTCTTAAATCTGAGTCATATACAGGGTAATCCTAGTGTTAAATCTGCATTTTTTTCCTATTTATTTGTCTAATCTGCAATTCACACATTTGCATGCGAATGTTCCCTCCTCTCAGACGGCCTTAATTTACAAAGCCACGCAAGCGCTCCCGGGGAAGGGGAGACTTACACAACACGGAGCAACAAGGTGGTGTAGTAGGGACATAAGTCACATTGTAATTCCTGCCATCCCACCCGAATTAGCATCGCCTTTGCCTGCCGGCCCTGAAACCTTCAATAAGGCTGAGGATCCTTTCCCCCAATCTCAGCTGGCCGCCTCCGAACTGTCGGATCTTTTCCTCCGCAGCCCCGGGGAGCAGATCTGGGGTGGCCGAAGCCGCGATCCCTCCTGTGACCCGGTCGCTGCCTTGGATCTGAGGAGAGAAAGTTTCCCGGTCCCAGCGGTTCCCCTTTTCCCTGCCGCCGAAGTCCGAACATCGCACCTTCCTTCTCCCCAGTCAACCCGGCGGCGGCTGGGTCCCCAACCGGAGCGCAGAACGGGGGAGGGGGAGGCCGCCCCTTCCCCAACGAGGCACCGGCACCTAAGAGGAGGCTCCGCTCTGTCGTGCTTTGCACATGCTCAGAGGACGCCGCGGCTGGAGCTCCGGTCGAGCGCCGGCTGGATCATGCCACGGGCTGCATGGAAAGGTGGGGAGGGGTCCCTCTGCAGCCGCGCTGCCCCGTCCAGGATGCAGGCAGCGGAACTGCTGGCGGGGGGCGGGGGGCGGGGGGGGGGAGTGGCCCCGTCGGGGGTCTCCTCTCAGCCAGCTAGCCGCCCATCTACAGCCGGGGCGTGGGGGGGAGGGCGCGGGGCTGAGCGAGCCGAGCTGCATGGAGCAGCCGGCGGCCGCCTTGCCTGCCCCGGGAACGACACCGGCTCTCCCCGGGCAAACTTTGCCTCCGCAGCAGCCGGGGAGGCGGGGGCACGCGGCGGAGGGGCGTGGCCGGGGCGGGCCTTGCAGCGGGAGGGGCCGCAGCGGAGAGAGAGACCCCCGCCCTCCCGCCTCCCCCCCCCCCAGCGCCTGCCAGGCTCCTCGGCCAGCTGCGCCCTCGGGGCGGCTTTCCGCGCGGGGAGGGGCTGCAAGCGGCCGCCGGGCCCGGCTCCCCGCCCGCCCGCCCGCCCGCCTGCCTCCGCCCTCCCTCCGCCTCGCCTCGCCTCTCGCTCCGCCCGAGCCGCTTTCCCTGCGCTCCCCGCCGGCTCCCCTCGCAGCCCGGCCCGCTGCAGTTGCCGCGCCTCGCCTGGCTGGGCTCCATGGCCGCGCCGCCCTCCCCGCCCGGGCCGCGGGGCTGCGGGGGCCGGGCCGCGGCTGCTGCTCCCCGGTGGAACCGGCCCGAGGGGCGGCTGGGCGGCGGCCGGGCCTGAGGACCCCGAGCGGGCTGCGGAGGCAGGTAAGGGGCGGCTGGGCCGGGCTTTGGGGAGGGGGCGCCGGGGGGGCTTCTCGGGGGCAGCATCGGGGGAGGGAGAGGCTTGGGAGGGAGAGGCAGGGGCTTCCGAGCACGTGCGGAGCGCTGGTCCCGCAAGGGGAGCCTCTCTTGGGGGGGACGGTTGATCCCTCCCCTCCCGCCCGGGAGGGCTTCGGGGCGAGGGGCCTTGGAGGTGTGGGGCGTGCCTCTGAGCGTGGGCAGAGCGCCTGTCCCTGGCTGCGGAACAGCCGCGGCGCCGCGTCCTTCGGAGCGGCCTGGCTGGACAGCTCCCGGCCGGCCTCTGCCTTTGCGGCGGCCGCTCCTCCCCGGGCGGTGGGCTTCGGGCTCCTTGGGCGGCCAGGAGGGGAGGAGACCCCCCTCCCCCCAGGCTCCCCTCCCCCTCCCGCTGGTTCTGGGGTGGGGGTGGGGGAATGTCACGTGCGGTGGGCCAGACGGAGCGCTGCTAAGGCCGCCTTCAGGGGCTTCCAGCGCTGCGTGCCTGGGGGTTTCATCCGCAGAGCCGCGAGGGGCTCCCTGGCCTTTGTTCCTGGGGAAAGGGAGGCGGGGGCCGTGCCCGCAAGACCCCCTCCCCTGCTGGGCGCCGTGGCCGCCAGCTCAGGAGGAGACCCCCCCCCCCCCGCTTCCTGGCATCGTATCTCCCGGCCTGCCGGGCGAGTCAGGGCTGCCCTGGCTGGCATCGTGGCACCAGCTGGCAGCTCCGGAGCTCTTCAGCCAGGAGGACAAAGGCAACCAGCGAAACCGAGCCTGTCTCTCTCCATCTGTCAGGATCTGCCAGTCAGGCGGTGCCTGGATGAAGGTCTGCTCCAGGAGGCCTCCCGGGAGCAGCAGCCCCCCCTCTGCTGGGGGTGGAAGAGCCCTCCCCCAACCCATTAGCAGAGCTGGGATCCATTCTTCCTTAGAAGCAGGGGAGGGGGAGGGCCAGCCAGAGAGGGGGGAAGGCGATCTGGATAGAAGGGGGAGGGGGGGTTCCAAAAAATCATCTGTGCATGGAGGGAAATGTGGGGGGGGGGCGTCTCAGAAGGTCTGCTTGTTTGAACTTCTCCATTCCTGAATGTATGCCCCCCCAATGCCCCCCCCCCCCCAGTGGCCTGGCCTTGTTTTGCTTGGCTGGGCCTTTGGAATACATTCCGTAACAACAACCATGCCTGGGGCTTTGCCATCCTCATGCATCATGCAAACGATGTAAATTAGTGACAGATTGTGTGCATTAATTGGGGCAACGCAAATCTGAACTTTTTTCAATGGGGAGAAGGAGAAGAAGAGAAAAAAGGCTTCCGGAGTCAAACGAATGCTGGGACTTTCTCTGCTTGTGCTGGAATTCCGGGGCCTCCGTTTATTTTCCCCCAGGGAGATCCAAGGCTCTGGGCCCTTTGGGGCAGGGGGGAGGAAGGGGGGAGGTTTCCGAGGGGTGCTTTCATCGGGGCTTCTGAGGTGAAAGATGATCGTGGTTTGTTTTCTTTCTTTTGGCTCAGAAACCTTGGCAAGGAAGGGGAGGGGTGGCTCCGTGCCTTTAAGCCTTGCGGACTTCAACTCCCAGAATTCCATGCTGGCTGGGGAAATCTGGGAACTGAAGTCCACTTATCTTAACGTCTCCAAGGCTGAGAAACTCTGCTCTAGAGGCTAAGGAGCAGAACAAGCAAGCTTCACTTTTAAGGAGGGGTCGGAAATATTGTGCAATGCATTCAAAGCTGGTGGGGGAGCGTGTGGAATACCGCTGCCCCCAGGACCCTGCCCTTAATGCCAGTCTTCAGATCCTGAATGCTGTTATTATTCTGAATTCATGCTGCTGGTGGATGAGAGGGGGGGGGTCAAGAAAGGAGGCCCCTCCCCTGCCCTGGGGGGGGGGTCCAGTTGTATTCAGAGCAGGGAATTGGGGGGGGGGGCTGCACTTCATGTCCCTTTGACTTAGCTCTGCACCTGCATCCTCAGCTGGGCAGCCTCTGGTTCTCCAGCTGTTGAGCCGGCTTCCCTTCTTCTCCTGCTCCTAGCTGGGCTGGCCAAGGATGATGGGAGTTGGACTTCCTTCCACCTAAAGGAGTAGCACCATCCCCTGCTGAAAGCTGCCGGGGTTTTCAGCTGCTGATTTTGAAATCCTGCATCCAGGCCTCATTTAGTTTAATAGGACAGAAGTATAAACTACTCAACAAACATTCCTCTGAGGTTTGGGGGCTTTGAGTTGCCCGCTTTGGAGACCCCTGTTGTTCATCCTAGCATGGAGGTTTAAAGCAAGTCACTTGGCAAAGCTGGGGCAGGTTAGGCATGGACCCCGGATTCAGTGGCGCATGAAGGCTCCCTGGTGCCCTGAGCACTGACCAATCTTGGTGCCCCCCCCTCCTCCTCCTTTGCACACACGATACAAATCTTCATTGGGTTTGTCTTTTCCTTCTCAACGTTGTGGTGCCCCCTTTGAGCCTGGTGCCCGAAGGCCTTGCTTAGTCTGCTTCATGGTTAATACACCACCGCCTGGACTAAGTGGAGAAGCCCAAAGGAGATGGACAGCCTGCACTTAAAGCCCCCCAAACGCCCCCAAAGCAGTTTTCATAGTCTGGCTTCTCTCATAGGTTATGCAAGAGAGGTCCAACCTAGAACGAAGGAGAAATTTCCTGACAGAACAACGAATCAGTCCAATGATTTGCCTGCAGAGGTTGGGGGGGCTCGATCCCTGGAGGTTTTAAAGGAGAGACTGGATCGCCATTTGTGGGGAATGGTATAAGGGCAGGGGGCAGGGGGTTAATTAATAATAATTAATAATAATTTATTATATTTATAAACCGCCCCCTCTCCCCAAAGGGATTCAGGGCGGTGTACAGGAAAATTAAAAAACCATCTAAAAACATACAATACACAACAAAATTAAAAACGAATTAAACTACCCTGTACTAAAATTTAAAAAACCTTAAAATTACCACCCATTAAAACTCAATAAATGAGAAAACAGACTGGGGCGAGAAGCGTGAATTAGGCCAAGCCGGCCTGATGGGTTGGACTAGGAGACCTCCAGGGTCCCTTCCAACACTCTCATTCCGTACTCTGCTCTGACTGCTGCCCTTGGCCTGGAAAGTTTGCCAGTCCCAGATACTTGCAGGCGGTTGCGAACAATGTTCGTTTGGGCCTTCCCAACCCTTTGCTTTTCCTTCCCTCCCAATTCAAGGCTTCTCAGGGGCTTCTCTGCTAATCTGACGAATTACTACAAGGCTTCCGCGCTGGAGCAGAGCAACTTCGTTCCAGGATTCAGTGGTGTGTAAATTAGAACCGGAAGACGTGAATGCTGAAAGAAAGGGAGCCCTGAAGGTTGGGAAGGCAGGCTGAGAGCCGCTGGGGTGGCAAAGCCCAGGAAGCAGCCGGAGCCTCCTTCTCCCTGCAAGGCCCTCTGGCGTTCCTTGGCCTAGGGGCAGTACGGGGCAGTGGTGAGAAGCAGCCTGTTCTGAGCATCTCCTTGAAATCTTTAAGTGGCTTAGAACGGATTAGCAGTTTCTGTTTTCTACCCATAAAATGACACAGGGAGTGCTTGATTTACAACTACAACTCAGCTCAAAACTTCTGTTGCTAAGCAAGACGGTTGCTAAGTGAGCTTCCCCCCATTCTACGACCTCTCTTGCTACAGTTGTTAAGTGGATCACTGTAGTTATCGTTAACGTGGTCGAATCTGGCTTCCCCGTGTCAGAAGGCCACCCAAAGGGATCGCATGAGGCCGGGACTCTGCAACCGTCCTAAGTCCATGCCAGTTGCCAAGCGTCTCAATTTTGATCATGTGACCATGGAGATGTTGGAATGGTCATAAGTGTGAAAAACAGGCCATAAGTCTCTTATTTTAGTGACGATGTCACTTTGAATGGTCACTAAATGAACTGTTGTAAGTCAAGGACGACCTGCAGTGAGGTTTCTGCACACCTTGCAGGGCTGAGAGTTGCTCGGTGAAGGACATGCAAATCGGTTGGGACCTTTAAAGGCTTATTGATACAGCAAGCTGAGCCCAGCTTTTAATCATCAATTTGACCAGCCAAATTGTAAAATGATTAATCTGCCATTTCCAGCAACAAGAATGCTAATTGCTAATTTAATTTGTAGAGGGGCCTTTCTCTTTTTCTTCTGGAACTGCATATTTCAAAACCGGCTGCCGCAGCTCAGACTTACAAGTAGGATTTCTAATTGACACCATTCTCCCCATTAAGACTGACTCTGGGATCCATACGGAGCTTTGACAACGGGCCCAAACGCTGAAATATTTAAAAAGAGACTGAAATCTATAGACAATAAGCCACTATAAATGACCTGATTAGTTAATATCCTATTGCAGTTGTTCCCCTTTCCAGCCGTCGTCAGCTTGTTGGGGAAGGCTGAGGGACGTCGCTGCCCAACTCCTATTTAAGCCCCAAATCAGGGGTGCCCAAGCTTGGCAACTTTAAGACGGGTGGACTTCAACTCCCAGAATTCCCCAGGCAGCAAAGCTGAACAGAAGAACAGAGTGGGAGAGGACCATGCAGGCCTTTCAGCTAGCTGGGGAATTGTGGGAGCTGAAGTTCACAAATCTTAAAAGTGGCCAAATTTGGAGACCCCTGAGCTGTAGGATTCCTGAGTCGAAGCCTGGAGGGTCCCTTTCTGGTCTTCTGGAGGTTCCCGCGGACCATCAGGCCCCTCACTGCCTTCGGCGTGGATGATGGGAACCCACGGAAATCTCTCGTTGGACACGTTGCAGGCTTCCTGATTGTCTTTAGGACCCTTTTTCCTTTTCTTTTTGACCTCCTTGCCTTCCCTGCTGTCAGGGCAGAGTGCCGAGTTGTTGTGAAGGGAGGTCTTAGCTAACCCTGGGGATCCCCCCCCCCCCATGACTTCGGCCAGAGAAGGGACGAAAGGAAAGAATTTCTACAAGCTGTTTTCGCTTCTCCTTGGTGTCCTTGGAGGCTTCTGGCATTGTGGCCATCCTCAAATCTTGAGTTTGATTAGCTGGGGAGGGATGGAGGGGGCTTTTCCCAAGCCACTGCAGACCTTTCTCTCATCCCCCTCCCCACTTCTCTTTGGCAGCCTCTGTTGTGGCTTGAATGGCAGGGAAACGAAAGCGGCTGGCGCCAGGCAAGAGACTGAGAAGACCCCCAAGGGGCTCCACCTGCTCCCCCTCCCCAGAACTTCTGATATAATGTCTAGGAGTGGCAGGGGAAAAAAGGAAGGGGGGGTTTACAGGTGGAAGAATCTGCTAAGTGGCCTTCTGATGCCGTTTCTTGGTTAGGGATTTGGGGGGCTTCTCTTTTGGAAACAGAGAAATCGATATCGCTTTATTTGGAGATTTAAGATTAATTAAGTTGATAAGAGATATTTACTACATTCCTCTCCCGTGTTTGCTCACTAAGTATCTGATCATGAAATATTCATCTTCTTGCTGGGTTTTGTCTTTATGGTAATTTATTTCCCTTCTGCCTCCTGGGGTCACTTCAGGCGACCTGAGACCCTCTTCCTTGGGGATATTTGCAAGGAGAAAAGAAGCCAAGATCTGATTTACAGGGTGAAAAGATATGGCACCCCCCAAAATAATAATAATAATAATAATAATAATAATAATAATAATAATAATAATAATAATAATAATAATAATAATAATAATAATAATAATAATAAACCAATAGCTTATATCCTCAGACGTTATCTTGACAGTTCCTGGGTCCTTGGTTAGGACTCGAGCTGTTGAGCTACTAACCAGCCCCAAAGGCTGTGAGTCTCACCAAAGATTAACCACTTCATCATCATCATCATTTGAACCATGGCTTCTGCACCAAGGAAGAACGGTGGGCGACTGCAGCCTTCTTCTCTGTCCTCCAGATAGAGGACTACATCCCCCATCATTCCCAAACTTGCCTGATGAAAGGGGGGGGGGGGTGAGAGATGATTTCAAGCTCCTTGGGCTGGTCCTGGGGTGGCCTTTTGAAGGCAGAGCCCCTTTCGGTTCACCTGTGAGGGTTACGGAGGCAGGAGAGAAAGAGGGAACGGGCTGACTCTGCCCACGGATATTCCTCAAGGGAGAACTCTTCTCCCTGAATCGGAGG
The DNA here is from genome assembly GCA_039707465.1 of Rhabdophis nuchalis. Taxonomy (NCBI): domain Eukaryota; kingdom Metazoa; phylum Chordata; class Lepidosauria; order Squamata; family Natricidae; genus Rhabdophis; species Rhabdophis nuchalis. The sequence continues at coordinate 803,531 of CM077654.1, forward strand.
AACCAAAGGCAGGAAGCCCTGAACTATCACTAGTTCGCTTAGGGACTGTGTGATGTTACAACAGTGCTTAAAAAAAAAAAGACTGAGGAATCGTGTTTCACACTTCTGACCCCTGCAGCATCCCCAGGGTCACCTGATCAGAATTCAGACGCTTCATACTTATGACGGTCGCAGCCACCCGGGGTCACAGGATTCCCTTTTGTGACCGCCTGACAAGCGAAGTCTGTGGGGAAGCCAGATTCATTTAACAACCGTGTCACTGACTTAAAAACTGCCATGATTCCCTTAATGACTTTGGCAGGAAAGTATCACAAAATGGGGCAAAGCTCCCTTAACAATGGAATTTTTAGGTTCAATTGGAAGTTGAGTGTATTTCTGTGTTTTTTATTTTGATGCAAATAATAGCATTGGAAAAGCAGCAGGTGCTTCACTTCTGGGTGGGTGGGGGTCTTAGCCCACCTCAGTTGCCCCTGCCAAGAAAACCTAGGTAAGGCTGGGAGACCTCCGTGAGAGGCATGCGTGGGGCTGCTCTGGGGCTTCCTAGCGGCTTAAAATTAAATTTCTAAAAATGAAAATGCCGAAAGCCCCTCCCCCCTTGCAAATCCATTCCAGAGTCAATCCAGCATCAGACAAAACGGCCCCCGGGGAACAAGACCCACCGAGTGAGGGAGGGGCCACCCGGAGCCTCCTGGCTCTCTGCCGCTTTGCCAGAGATGGTTTTTATCCTGTGGCTGAAAAGCATCATTGAAACCTGCAGACGGAGCTTTGGGGATGGAGGGAGAGGGGAAAATCGATGAAAAACACCCTCAATAAACGTGGATCTTAATCCAATGTGAGATTCCTGCGAGGGAGAGCCCCCCCTCCCCCCGAGGCTGAGAGCTCTGCCCCCACCCCCTTGCTTTCCCCCATAACTCAGGGACAGGGCAAGGGGGGCAGCCGCCGGGTCAGGCCAACGGAAGGCAGCTGCGCTTTCCCAGTTCCTAGCCAGGCGGTTATTGGTTGTGTGAATTCGGGGAGGAAGATGGGGGGGGGGGCAATTAGAGTCAGTGGCTGAATTGGACCCCGGCGAGGAGCAGGACTCTCCAAATTTGACCACTTTAAGATGTGTGGACTTCAACTCCCAGAATCCCCCAGGCAGCTGTGCTGGCTAGGGATTTCTGGGAGTTGAAGTCCAAATCTTAAATGTCCGTGTTGGGAGACTCCTGAGCTGGAGGCTTCATTGGTGGAGACCTGGACTTCAGCCAGCAGGGGCCACTCACTTCCCCCCCCCTCCACTGGGTCTTCTGGTGGTGCCCATGGACCAGGCCCCCTCCTAACCTCTGCCCCTCCTTTGCCTTGCAGCCCCCTTCCTGACCAGCGCCATGGAGGGCCTCCTGCTGTGTCTTCTGGGGGTCCTGGCCCACCTGGCCCGAGCTCAGCTGTGTCCCAAGCGCTGCATGTGCCAGAACCTCTCCCCCTCGCTGGCCATCCTGTGCACCAAGACCGGCCTCCTCTTCGTGCCCACCATGATCGACCGGCGCACGGTGGAGCTGCGCCTGACGGACAACTTCATCACCGTCATCCGACGGAAGGACTTCTCCAACATGACCAGCCTGGTGCACCTCACCCTCTCGCGCAACACCATCAGCCAGATCCTGCCCTACGCCTTCGCCGACCTGCGCAGCCTGCGGGCACTGCACCTGGACAACAACCGCCTGCTCCTGATCGGGGCCGAGCAGCTGAAGGGCCTGCCCAACCTGCGCCATCTCATCCTCAGCAACAACCAGCTGCAGGACATCTCCCCCGTGGCCTTCGACGACTTCGCCGGCACCCTGGAGGATCTGGACCTCTCCTACAACAACCTCGTGCAGGTCCCCTGGGACACCGTCCACCGCCTGCACAACGTCAACTCCCTCAGCCTGGACCACAACCTGATCGACTTCGTGCCCGAGGGCGTCTTCAGCAACCTGCTCAAGCTGGCCCGCCTGGACATGACCTCCAACAAGCTGAAGAAGATCCCCCCGGACCCGCTCTTCCTCCGCATCCCGGTCTACGCCAAGTCCAAGGGCTCCCCCCCCTCCTCCCTGGTGCTCAGCCTGGGCGGGAACCCCCTGCACTGCAACTGCGAGCTGCTCTGGCTGCGCCGGCTGGCCAGGGAGGACGACCTGGAGACCTGCGCCTCGCCCCCCGACCTGCTGGGCAAGTACTTCTGGACTATCCCCGAGGAGGAGTTCATCTGCGAGCCACCCATCATCCTCCGGCACACGGACCACTTGGCGGTCATGGAGGGCGAGGGGGCGGTCCTCCGCTGCCGCGGGGTGGGGGACCCAGAGCCCTCCATCCACTGGGTCTCCCCCGAGGGCAAAGTGGTGGCCAACACTTCGCGGACCGTCTCCTACGACAACGGCACCCTGGAGATCCTGATCGCGGCCATCCAGGACAGCGGGGCCTTCACCTGCATCGCCTCCAATGCTGCCGGAGAAGCCACCGCCTCCGTGGAGCTGCTGGTCCACCTGCTGCCCCTGCTCTCCAACAGCACCACCCCCAAGGTGCCCGAGGCCGTGGGGCCTTCGGACATCCTCACCTCGGCCATGGCCACCCTGCCTCTGGGCGCCAACGACACAGGCGCCGCCCAGGACAAGGGCGTGGTGGCCTCGGAAATCTCCTCCTCCTCCGTCCTAATCCGCTGGTACCCCCAGTGGCCCATCCCTGGCATCCGCATGTTCCAGATCCAGTACAACAGCTCCTCCGATGACACCCTGGTCTACAGGTGAGTTGGGTCTGCCGTGGGGGCGCTTGGGGGCAATGGTTGGTGAGGTGGGGGCCGTGTCGCCAGGGAGCCCCTCCAGGGCCGGGAGTGGCTTTCACGCTCCAATGGGGGGCAGGAACAGCAAGGTCAGCTCCTGGTGACCGGGCGGAGGGCAATGGGTCTCCAGAGGTTGTGTGTCCTGCAACGCTGGAGGCTTTTGAAGAAGTGAACGGCCTGAGGAACCAGAATAAAATCGCCATAATATGTTGCCAAAGAGATGAAGTGGGGTGGATGCGACTGTCCCCTTTGTCACTGTGAGCACACTGGCACACCCTCACCATGAAACGCCCGCTTGCCCTCCCAGGACTGGGAGAGGACGATGGGCTGGGAGGGGCCGGTCTGCAGAACCAGAGGGCCCCAGAGGGGGCCGGGGGGGAGGCTGAAGAGGCTTTCTCCAGCCTCTCCGATGCCTTCCTTCCCTTCTTGAAGGTCAGCCTCTCCCGTGCCTGGTTAGGAATGCAGACTTGGCAGTGAAACGTCGGGAGAATCCCGGAGGACGTCCGTGCCAACGCTGGGCTCCTTTTCAGCGCTGCCCTCTCCCCCCCCCCCTCCAAAGGCAGGATAATGGATGCAAAAGGAAGGGAAGAGAAATCCTGCCTCTGGCTCCCTCTTCTCCTGGGGTGCCGGGGGTGTGTGGGGGGGGAGGGCTGAACAGGGTGCAAAAGGTTCTTTCCTTTCCTTTCTAAGGTGCTGAGCCAGCATTTCTGAGGGGTCTCAGGCTCCCTGCCAGGCCCCCAGCAGCCCCGTCGGATGCCCCTCCCGCCTCCCTCCTTCCCTTCCTCTTCGGAGAACTTCAACCGGCTGCCTTGAAGGGATCAGATCCCCATAGAATGAAACTCCCAGCCGGCTTAAAGCTTCTCCCATTGGGGAGGTCCCTCTCTCGAACCCAGAGCCCGTGGGGGGGAGGGGGCAGAGGGATGAGGAGCTCCCCACAGCCTCCCCATCCCAAAGCCTTCCGCATTGCTAGGGCCCCCTTTCCCTCTGCCCTGGGGACCCCCAAGGGTACCGGGCCGTGGCTCCCACCGCCTCCAGGCCAATGGGGGTTGGGGTCTTTCAGCCATGGGGAGCGACAGGACCTGGGGAGGGAGGGCGAGGGCGAGGGATGGGCCTATGGAACTGGGAGCCCATCATCCTCTGCCGCAATTGAGCCTAGAACCACCTCTGCTTGGTTGGAGACTCAGGAAGAGAAAATGCCCCCCCCCTTTGTTCGTGGGGGGGGGGAGATGGAAAACACCCCCAGTTCTTAAAAAGGAAAGCTCTTCCTTCAAACTCTGCCCCCAAATCAGTGGTGCCATTCAGCCCAGGAGCCTCAGAAACCCCCTTCTGGCATCTGTCCCTCCCCAGCTCCCCCCCCCCCATTTCAAAGCAGCCCCCCCCCCAACTCCCCCAGGAGTTGGGGGGGGCCAACTCCCCCAGGCCAAGTCTTTGCAGAGGAGGCTTTGCAGAGCTCCCTGACCAGCATCCGAGCTCTTCCGCCTGGCTTCCCCCCCCCCCACCATCAGCTCCAGAAAATGAGCCCTGCATGTTAACATGACCCCCCCCTCCTGCGTTTGTCCTTGAGGCCCCCCCTCTCCTCTCCTCCTCAAGTGGGGGGGGCGGTGCAGATGGCGTGGGCAGCCATAAGGGCCCCCAAGAGCCCCTCCCCAGGATCCTCTCCTGCTGGGAGGGGGCCCTTCCTCCCCTCCTTGGTGACATTTCAGGGAGCCCGAAGGGGGGCTGATGGGAATCCTCTTGGCTCAATGGAGGTTGAGCCCAGGCCCCTCCCTGCCCCCCTGCCCCCCCACCTCCCCAGCTATGACTCACAACAGGCAGCCCCCTCCCCCCCTCTCCCCCCCCCCCTTACTGGCTCTCACGCAGACACACACACACACACAGAGACACACGGCTGCTGAAATCCCCTTCTGCCTCCTAAGTAGGTCACCCCCATTCCTTTCCTTTCCGGCCAGCAGGCAGTGAACGCTGGGCCTGCTGCCAGAGGGGGCGGGGGGGGGAGCGCGCCCAGAAGACCCCCTTTCCCTGGCGGAGCTGCCCCGCTCTGCTTTGTGCCGCACGAAGAGGGGCTGGTCATTGGACAGGAGCCCCCTGGGGGTCTGTTGACATTTAAGCGGCTGAGCCTCAGATCCGCCTGGGAGCCTCTTAGCCCAGATTCTCTGAAGTCCCAGACGGTGGGAATTGTGTCTCAGCCACGGGAAGCCTCACAGATGGCCTCTGGGGAGCCCCTGGGCGGATGGAGCCAAGACGCAAGGAGCCTCTCGGGGGATGGGCTAAGGAGGGGGGGTGCTTGGGGGGACGCAGTCTTTGGGGGGGAGGGGGGCAGCTGCTTGGATGCCTCCATCCAGCCTTGGGGGACCAGCGGAGGGGCCCTGAGTGCCAAGGGGGCTCTGCAGCCCCCAGGAGCCCAGGCGGCTGTTCCAGAGGGCCGGGGGTCTCCCTGGCAGAAGGCCGAGCTCAGGGCCCCCTCTGTGGAACGGCTTCCCTCCATCCCTGCAGCTGTCCGAGGAGAGGCTGGGCAGCCATGGGTCCCGGAGGGCACAGGGTAGGGCCCTGATGGCTAACCTATGGCACGCAGGGCACAGGGGGCACACGGAGCCCTTGAGGAGGGCACGGAAGGCGTTGCCCTGTCAGCTGCAGCGTGTGTGTGTGCGTGTGCTGGCCGGCTGATTTTCGCCCATTTTTCACCCTCCGGAGGCTTCCTGGAAGTTCAGGAACGGACTTCCGGTTTGCAGGTTGGGCTTTCCTGACTCCTGCAGAGGGCCAAAAACGGCCCAATGGGCAAACCGGACGTCCGGAGGCTTCAGTGAGGCCTGCAGGCACGAGCGCGTGGGGAGGGCACTGCATGATGGGTGTGGGCTTTGGGCAGCCTCAACCAAATGGGGAGCCAGCCGTGGGCGAGGGTTGGGGTTAGCAATTGACGCCCGCAAGGGCCTCTTCTGGCTGGGGAATGCTGGGAGTTGAAGTCCACAAAGAGCCCAAGTGGTACAGACTCTCCGGGTACAGGACCCCGTGACCTCCGAGGGCCCTTCCCACTCTGTCATCCTCTCTCTCTCTCTCCCCCCAGAATGATCCCTCCCACCAGCAAGGGCTTCCTGATGAAGGACCTGGCCGCCGGGCGGGACTACCACCTCTGCGTCTTGGCCGTCTACAACGACGGCCTGACCTCGCTGACGGTCACCCAGAGCCTGGGCTGCCTGCACTTCAGCACCCTGCGGGACGGCCTGCAGTGCCACTCGCTCCACACCCGGTTCCTGGGGGGCACCATGATCATCATCGTGGGGGGCATCATCGTGGCCTCGGTGCTGGTCTTCATCATCATCCTCATGATCCGCTACAAGGTCTACAGCGGCCAGGAGGAGCACCAGAAGGCCAAAGTCAGCAACGTCTACTCCCAGACCAACGGCGGCCACCCGCCCCAGGCCCCCGCCGGGCTGCCCTGCTCGGCCTCCAGACACGAGGGGTGGGAGGCGGACAGCGGCCGGGCCAGGAGGGAGCGCAGCCTGGGGGCGCTAAGCAAGGACTGCGAGAAAGGCGGGCGGCCCCTTTCCTCGGAGAAGGGGGCGCTGGGGGAGGAGGAGGAGGAGGAGGTCTCATCCCCCCGGAGGAGGAGGAGGTGGTCCCGGACGACTCTCGACCGCCACCACGGTTGCCCCGCCCCCCCGGAGGCCTCCAGAGCAGAAGAGGAAGGTAAAATGAGGCAGGCTGCTCCTGAAATACGGCTAGTCCTCGACTTACGGCAGCTCATTGAGTGGCCGTTTTAACTCCCAAGGGCACTGAAAAAAAATCAACGTAGGCTCCCCTGGGTCACGTGATCTGGATTCAGACATTTGGCAACTGGTTCGTACTTATGACGGCTGCAGTGCCCCCTTTTGCGACCTTCTGCCAAGCAAAGTCAGTGGAGAAGCCATTTAACGACTGTGTGATCAACGGCAGGGATTCACTTAACAACTGTGGCCAGGAAGGTCGCAAAATGGGGCGAAACCAGCCATGGTGTCGCTGAACAACAGACATTTGGGGCCCGATTGTGGTCGTAGGTTGAGGACTGCCTGCGGAGGAAGGATGATGTGTCAGTGTGGTGCCAAAGGCTGGATGAGGAGAGAGAGAAACATGTTCGGATTTGCGCTCAGTTGCATCCAACACCTGGTGGGAGAATCCTTCCTCCCTGCAGCCTTTAGGTCAGCAACCAGAAGCCCCCGCCCAAATCTTGGCCCCAAAGAGGAGCTCGCCTCCCATCCGGAGACGCCCAGAGCAAAATATAGGTGGATTGGCTCCCGGGAAGGGAGGGAGGAGCCAGCTGGGGAATTCTGGGAGTTGAAGTCCACACGTCTTAAAGGGGCCGAGGTTGAGACTCACTGCAGGGGGGGCAGGGGAGGTCCTACCTTTGCTAGGCTGCTTAGCTCCTGTTGACCCCCACTCCCTGCCTCTTTCCCTCCCCCCATGCTTTGTGCAGGCCCCCCGATAACCCTCCCCACCGAGGAGAGGAGGAGCGCCAGCGACTGGACCGGCGTCAAGATCTGAGCCCTGCCCGTCGGCCGTTGAAGAACGAGCATCAACCAGACCTCAGCCCCCCAGGTAGGAGCTCCCTCTGCACCCTCCCCCCCCCAGCACCCCATTGCCAGGAACTAGGGGCCAAAGCAGGAGGGGGAGGGGCGTGCATCTGCTTCTCATCTGCTGTCCTGTCCGGGGAGGGGGGGCATTTCACCCCCCAAGCTCCCACTTTGGCATCCTTGGGCGGGGAGGGGGGGTTGCCTGCTTTTAGTGCATGGGTCCTTAGGACGTCTTCAAGGCAGGCACCAGGGGCCCTTCGAATAGAATAGTGCTGGCAGGGACCTTGGAGGTCTTCTAGTCCAGCCCCCTGAGGCGGTCTGTGTTCCAGGCGCTCAGAGCTCGTCTCTCTTGCAGGCGGAATCCGGAGCTGGCGCCATTCCTCGGCTGTCCCACCACACGGTGCCACGGCCCCCGCAGGAGACCCAGGCGCCCCCCCCTCAGCTCCCCTGCCTCTTCTGTGGGGGGGGGGGAAAGGGCAGAGAGGCTTTGGGGGTCTCACCTCGGCCTTACGGGCATCTTTCTCCTGGACTCTTCAGGGCCCGTTTTCTACAAAGTCCTTTTGTTTTTCTAAGCCACACCTGGAATTTTCTAATAAATGGAGGTGAAAATCAGGGAGGGCGTTGGGGCCTCCTTTCTTCCCACAGGTATCGGAGGGGGGGGTGGTGGAGGGGGGGCAGAAAATGCGAGGAAAACCTTCTTGGGAAACGGCTGAAGCCCCTCCGGTCCTTTCCCTGCTCAGCTCCAGGGCTTTTGCCCCCCAAGTGAAACCAGACCAGGCTTCCATTGCTTGACTTATGACCGGTCACTGAGTGAACCATCAGAGTTGCCACAGAGTTACTGACACCCCGGATTCAAAGATGACCCCTCCCCTCAGCTGTCACAGGATTGGGGCCCTTGGCAACCGGTCCAATTTATGGCTCTTTGTAGCATTCCTCAGTCTTGTGGCCACAATTTATGATTTCATTTTGCCAAAAATTAGTGTCTATGTCTGGCAACCCCTCCCCCCCCCCGCCCACTATGGAGAAGGCCGGATTCTGCCTCCAGGGGCTGGTGGGCCGCTGCCGTTTGCAAAGGCCGGAGTTCTTGGACAGCCTTCAAGGGCGGCCCCTGGTAGTCAAGCGGTTCCACTGGTCAATCGTCCCTCCTGCCAGGAAATTCCTCCTTACTTCCAGGCTGCTTCTCTCCTTGGTGAGTTTCCCTCCGTGGTTTCTGGCCCTGCAGTGATGGAAGCTCATCGAAGGGAGACCCAACTTGGGGGCAGGGAGGAGTTTCCTGGTGATTAAGGGGGAAGAGGGCTGGCCTGCTGGAGTTGTGGGGAAGGACTCCTGTCTTAGGCAAGGGGTTGGACTAGAAGACCTCCAGGGCCCCTTCCAGCCCTCAGACTCTATGACTCTGCTAACCTTCCAGGCCTGCCTGCTATTCAGCCACTTTCCACCCAGCGCTGGCCATTAAAATTCCTCTCACTCTGCAGCAGCTGCCACAGACGGCTGGCATCTGGCCGGGAGGGCGGCTGACCTCCTTTTGCAAATGGCATCTGGAGTTCAGCAGCCTCGGGCCCTATTTTGCTGGGGGGGGGGGAGGGGGAGGCAGGGAGGGGCCGGTTTCCGGCTCTGAGCAGAGGGGCCTCCTGTCTGTCCGGTGGTGGACGTGGCGTGACCGCTGGATGCCACCCAGCTTTGCTGAATAAGGAGCTGTGGGCAGGGCACAGCTGCGCTCGCAGGAGGCCGTCAGGGCAACATGTGGAAAATGCGACATTTCCCCCGGGGACCTTGCTGGGATCTGGTGAGCGAGCCCACCCGTCAATCCGGGTCTCCCGAGACAGGAGAGGAAGGGCTGGGGGGGAGAGCAGGGAGGAACTGCGCTTGTGCAGAAGGGTGCCAGCCACACAAAAGCCAGCCATCCGCCCCTCCTCCTCCTCCTCCGAAGACCCTCAGGGGGGTACAACATAAGTCCTCGACTTATGATGACAATTGAGCCCCATGTTTCTGCTGCCAAGCAAGACAGTTGCTAAGTGAATTTTGCCTCCTTTTACAACTCGTCTTGCCATCCTTGCTAAGTGAATCACTGCAGTTGTGAAGCTGGTCACGTGGCTAAGCGACCCCCAGACACGGCAACCCTCCCAGGGGCACAGCATCCGAATGTGGACCATGCGGGTCTTGCAACGGTCGTAAGTGGGGAACGGTCCTAGGACTCTTTTTTTCATTGTGATGTCCAATGGCCCCTTAAAAAAATGGCCATAGGTTGAGAACTGCCTGCATGGAGGGATGGTTGGTCCTTGGTCGGCCTTCGATGGTCAGAAGGGCTGGAGGCCATCAAAGGGCCCTGATGGTCACCAGGGAGGAGAAGCTGCTGTGGGCAGAGCTTCCTCCTGCGTGTGCTTCCCAACCTTGGCTACTCTGAAGATGGGTGGACTCCAACTCCCAGGATGCCCCAGCTAGCGGTGGAATTCTGGGAGTTGGAGTCCACCCATCTTAAAGTTTTGGGAGAGAAGGAAACCAGATGCCTCAAAGGGAAGGAACATCTGGGAACCAATTTCAGGGAAGGAACCCCCAAGGCACCCCAAGGCACCCCAAAGGAAGCCGCTCTTCCTCTTGCCCAGGAGGAGACACCCCGGAAGCTTTGAGGGGCTGGTGGGGGTCTGGAATTGCCAATCTCTCCAGGCTGCCAGAATTGCAGACAAGATGGAGAGGAGAAGTTACTTCCGAGCACATTGGAGGGGGGGGGGGAGGAAGTGTGTGTGTGGGGGGGACGTGCATCAGTTTAGCTGAGCTACGTGGCATTTGCTCGGTTGCATCCTCTGCAAAATTGATAACGGGCTTAAATAAATCATCAGCCCTCTCGGAGAAACGGAGGGGGGAGCGTGACAGCAGACAGCTAAGGGTGGGTGGGTGGGGGGGGGTCTTTTACGTTTTTGGCAGGGAAGCCAGCAACGTTGCAGCAAGGAGCTGTGTGTGCCCTTGGCAAAGCTGTTCGGGCGCTGGGTGGGGGGGTGGGGGGTGGGGGGGTCCCTCTCTCCACTGCGGGATGCGTTTTCCAGCAGGGAGCCTCAGCTGCAATTATTCCTGCTGTGCTGAGGTTTCCCTCTGGCTTCGAAGACTCTGCAAACACAGGAGAAGTTCAAGTAATAGAATGGGGACCCCTCCCCAAACACCCTGCAGCTGCACTAATGTGGGCCTCTTGCCCCAGAGTGGTTGATTCTCAATCCCCCCCCCCCCATCTGATAAAAAATAAAATAAATAAAATAAACCATAATAATGAAAAATAACAAATAACAGTGGCTCCAATCCCATCTCCTATCTGACAAAAATAAATATTAACAATTGAAAGTAACAAAAAGGTGGTTGCACTCAATTCCCCACACTCGACAAAAAATTAAAAATAAATAAATGAAAATAAAAAATAAAATAAGAGATAGGAATAGAAATATTTTTTAAAAATTTAAAAGAGCAAATAAAGGGGTTGCATCGCATTTCCACCAAAAATAAAAAACTGAAATAAATAATATTAATAAAATCAAAGTATTAAAAGAAATAATAATTAAAAATAACAAATCCGTTAATTAAAACAAGACGAAACGAAAGAAGCTCAAAGGGCAGCCTGGATGGAGCCCTCTGCCTTCTTCTGCTGTCCGTTGTCTGCGTTTCTCTGCCTTTGCAGCTCCTGGATGGCTGGGAATTCTGGGAGTTGAAGTCCACCTCTCTTAAAAGTGGCCAAGCTTGGGATTAGTTGCCCTTATGGAAATGCATTTGGATCCCTTCAAAACGTATCTTTGCAGATGACAGAGCCACCTTCGCCTGGTTTAGAAAGGAGGAAGATGAGAAGCCCAAAGAATGTCAGGAGTTGAACTCAGGGCAAGTGTTCCCCATGGAAAGAGATGCCCAGCATCTGCCAGGAAGCCTGGGGCTGCAAATACTCTCCCAAAGGTCTGTCCCCCCACCCAGCAAGTGCCTGGCTCCCTCCGGCTGCCCCCTCCCCTCCCCCTGCCATCAGCTTGTCTTCCCAGAGGGGAGGGAGGGAGGAGGAGCCACAGAGCTGGGTAAGATGTGGATGCGGTTACCATGGCAACCCCGATAAAAATATGGGTGGAGGCGGCTGATGGTTTTGGGCCTGGGAAGGTGAAGAAGCCCCCCCCCCCCCGGCTGTCTGTCAGGCAGTCACGAGAATCCTTTGCTGACCCCCAGCTGACTCCCCCCCCCCCGCCCAGGACAGGTGATCGTTGGCACAGCTGGTGGCTGGGCATGGGGGGGGGGTGCCAGGAGGAAAGGAGGAGAGCTGGCCTTGCAGCCTGGAGACCACAAAGCATAACTGCACTTTGCACATGCTCCAGAGCTTTTCCTTGCCTCAAAGGCTTGCCCGGGTCCCCTGTCTCCCCTCTATGGCTTCACATTTGGGGTTTTCCTCCCCCACAGCTGGGAGATCTGGTCCTCCCCCCACATCCCCCCCTACCCAACCTCTGCCAGAGGGGCCACTTTTGAAGGCCTTGTGAGGTGGACCCGGGTCCTCCCCCTCCCCTTCCTCCTCCTGCAGATGGGGGGGGAGGTCAGGGATGGGGGAGGCTGTTTCCCAGGGGGTGGGGTCATTATCGACCCCCAAGGAAGGGGGGGGCTGCAGCCCTTCCTGGAGAGGGGAGGAGAGAGAGAGAGAGTGAGAGAGCAGGTTGCTGTTGCCTAGCAACTGGAGGATCTCTAGGCAACCCCATCCGCTTCCCTTTTGCCAGGGAGATTTTGGCCAAGGCAACCGGAAGGCCTTTCGGGGTGGCGTGGGGCTAGGAAGGGCCTGGGGGGGGGGGGGAAGCAGGGCAAGAGGGCCCAGGGAGGAGATTCACACAGATCCCCTGGCTTTTGCAGCCTAGGAAAGCCACACCTGGTGAGCTGCTGTCAGTCAAAGAAAGGAGAACAGTTCCCCTCCTTCTCGTCTCTCCCGCGAACGCCCTCCGGGGCCTCTTCTGACTGGCACAACGCCTGCCAGGGCTTTCCAGGGGGAAGGGGCTTCCTGGGCCAGCTTCAGCAGTGGGAGCCCCCCTGCCCTTCGGGTGCCTGCGGGGGTCTCTTCCCTTCTGGCAAGGCCCAGCAGGGCGGGCAGGGTGCCAGGCCAGTGGGACTCGCGCGGCTCCTCCTTTGTCCCCCGGGGGAGGTTGCCATGGCGGTTCTTTGGGGAGCTGCAAGCACAGGGAGGGCTGTGGGGAGCCCAGCAGGGGCAGGATCTCCCCTTTGCTCCACCTCCCAGACCTGAGTTCCGGCTTTGGTTCTTGGTGGGAGGGAAGGTTGGAACCGGGTCTCTCCAAGGGAGGGAGGGGGGGAGGAAGAGAAAGGGAGAAGGAAGGAAGGAAGGAGGGAAAGGGTGAAAGAAGGAAGTAGAAAGGGAGGAAGGAGAGAAAGAAAGAGAAAGAAGAAAGGGGAGAAGGGAGGAAAGGAAGGAAAGAAAGAAAAACTAAGAAAAGGAAGGGAGGAAGGAAGGATCAAATCACCTGATAGCATATACTGTAAATTCAATACATAAAAACAAATTTAATAAATAAATAATGTGACACTCGTCTTAATGTCATCAAGATTAAGACGCTGGGGAGTTAGAACAAAATTTCCCAGCGTTTCCCTCCCTTCTGCCCATGCCAGTTGGGGCTGGGGAGGGGGGCTCAGCATGGCCTCTTCCAGGGTGGACTTGGGGCTGGGGGACATTTGCAACCCTGGCAGGGGTGCCAGGCTGTCCTTGGGCAAAGGGGGACAGGCAAAGGTTCGAATCAAGGCTTCAGCGGAGCCCATCCTGGCCATCACTTCCTGCAAATTGCCTGGATGGCCGGAAGCTGCCTGGGACCTCCGTTGCCATGTCAGGCGGCCGGCCGATGAAGATGGATGAGAGGGGATCTTAATTAGGAGGCCATCGATTCCAGCAGGCAGGGAGAGGCTGCACGCCAAGGATTTCCAAGCGGCTCTCTTGATTGATTGGCGGCTGTCAGAAACTCTCTGTCCCAGGGGCCTCCGCCCTGTCGCTTTCGATTTGGATCCTGCCCATCTGTCTGTTGCCTGGCAGGGCCTCCTTTCCTGCTGCCCGTCTGCCCTTGGCATCTTTAAGGTGGTGGGCAGATTCAAAGCATAACAAGCCTAACATGTTTTAAAACAGGGGTGCCCAAACCTAACCTCTTTAGGACTTATAGACTTCAACTCCCAGAATTCCCCAGTCGGCACCATTGCCAAGCAGCAAAGCTTGACCTCTAGCTGAGGTCTGGCCCCATGTGCAGACCCTCATCCCCTGCGTGAGCCCCGGCTCTCATTGGTGAGAGATCCAGGGGCCAATCTAACCAAGGCTTCCCTTCCTGGCCTGGACAGGAATAAATTTCCAGCTCAGATTTTGCAAAATAAATGTAATTTTCTCCCAGGGCCTCTATGGAAATGGATCCCAGTGTGGGGGAGCCCTCTAGTGGTTCTGTATAGGACTGCAACCGAGCACGGAGGGCTGTGTGAAGGACCTTGGTGTAGGTCAGTCCCATGAAGGGAAGGAGGGCAGGTTGGGATGCCAGTTGCTGACCCTCTTCCCATGGTTGTTTTCCAAGTGAGTGGCCCCGAGAGGTAGCGGCAGAAGCAAAGCCACCCATGGAACATAATAGAATTAGAATTCTTTCTTGGCCAAGTGGGATTGGACACACCAGGAATTTGTCTTTCATTGTACATAAAGAAAATACGTCCATCAAGAATCCTAAGATGCAACGCTTGGTGACGATAGCCATAGGACATAGTCATAAGTGGGAGGAGGTGAGAAGAGGAGTAGTAACACAGTCTTAGTAGCTAATATGACAGTGTTGAGGGAATTAGTTGTGTAGCAGAGGGATGGCATGGGGGCAAAATACCGTCCTTCTGTCTAGTTGTTCTGGTGCGCAGTGCCCTGTAGCGTCGTTTTGAGGGTAGAAGTGGAAACAATTGAGGTCCAGGATGCGAAGGGTCTGTAGATATTTTCACAGCCCTCTTTTTGACTCCTGGAGTGTCCAGGTTGGTGGCCATTGTTTCTTCTGCAGGGGAGGGCAAGTGGGAGCCATCCCTGATTCAGAGGCTTCCAAACTTCTTCCTTGCTTTGATGTTTCTCGTTCTGTGATTATGTAGGCAGGAAAAGGCAAATGCATGTTTTGATTTTAGTTTCCCTTCCCTTCCGCCCTTCTTCCCTGCTTCCCTTCCACCCTTCAGCCTTTCTCTTCCACCACTCTGCTCCCCTTCCTTCTCCGCATTGACAAGGCCGAAGAGGCAGGAGAGACACACATTTCCAAGTGACGCCTTGTTTTCCTTTAGGCACTTGCCGTGTACCAAGAAGCCCCCTTGGAATAAGTCTCCGTCCTCTAAAAAACCACACACGACAATTCTACACATGTTTACAAGGAAGAGGCCGGCTCTTTCCCGTCCTTCCCAGGTGACACCCCCCCCCCCGCCCTTCCTCCCTTGCACAAGGCGGGCAGGCCAATCGAAAGGCAGGGGGATTGTTCCCTCCTGCCAGCCAGGCAGTTGCCACTTGATCTCCACCCCATCCTGACACCTCCCCTCCCCCCTTTGAGCAAGAAGCAGCCCCCCTTCTGGAAGGACGGGCCTGGCTTCTTAGCAGGCGCATCTTGGCGGAGGCTTCCCAGCCCCGCTGCGTCCAGATGGCCCAGGAATTCGGCCGCAGTGAAGCTCCATTCCGGGCTTTTATTGGGTTGTAAATTACATTTTGGGAGGAGGGGGAAAAAAGGCAAATTCTGGAATCCGGGCGGCTGAGAAGCGTCTGCTGTTGCCAGCTGGGCGTCTCACAGAGTGGCCTCCTTCAGGCAGGCCGAGGGCACCACGAGAGCCTCCGTGGAAACACGTTCATCAGAGTTAGATGGGGGCTCCCAGGGGAGCTCGGCCTCTCCTCTCCTCCCCAGAGAAGCCTCCAGAAGGAGAGGGAAAAGGTGGGGGAGGGGGAAGCTGCCCCCAGGGGTTGCATTGATGGGAGGGGTCCTGCAGCTCCTCCTCAGGAAAGGAGCAGGGCAGGGATGGGAAGCAAGGGAAGCTTTTCCGGTTTATGAAAATGGATCTTTGAAACGCTAAACACAAAATACGCCTAGTCCTCAATGTACAACAGTTCATTTAGTGGCCGTTCAAAGTTACAACAGCAGTGAAAAGAATGACTTGTGACCACTTTTCACACATACGACCATTGCAGAATCCTCATGCTCATGTGATCAAAATTCAACTGGTTCATAGTTATGACGGTTGCAGCGTCATGGGGTCGTGCGATCCTCTTTTATGACAAGCAAAGTCAAAGCAGGAAACCAGATTCGCTTAACGACCGTGTTATTAACTTAAAACTGCAATGATTCACTTAACTGTGGAAAGGAAGGGTGTTAATATGAGGCAAACTCACTTAGCAAACTGTCCCACTTAGCAACATAAATTTTGGACTCAGTTGTGGTCATAAGTCAAGGACTGCCTGTCGTTCAAAAGAATATCTTTAAGGCTGAGTTTGCAGTTGGCAACCCTTCCTTAGCCCCTAGGGGGGGACTTGGTTTAAAACAATGTTCCTCAAAGTTTGGCCACTGTGAGGTAGGCAGACTCCAATTCAATTCAAGCAAACCTGGCTGGGGAATTCTGGGAGTTGAAGTCCATCCTTCTTCTTCTTGTTACCAAATTTGAAAAACGCTGCTTTAAAAGTTACCATAAGAGACTGAATGTTGAAGCCTCCAGATAAGCAAAAGTCTTCTAAAAAAATATGCACAATATATTTTGAGGCCCCTCTTGGCTGCATTGCCTATTTTATCATGAAAAAAGCTAAATTGCTCCCTAAAATCGCCTCTGGGAAGGACCAAGAGCCATAATTAAAAATGCCCCAGCAGCAAATTCATTTTAAAAAAGTGCCTTCCAAGCAAACATAAAAATAAATAAAACATATAGCCGCAATATGCAATTCGGCAAATCAATACAAGTTATATATATATATATATATATATTAAAAAAGGTCAAAACCAGCGGAAAGCTGGACTCCTTTTATATAGCCCACCCACCCTCAATTCAAGACAGCTTTGGCGTCCCAGACGCTTCCCAGGGCTTGCCACTAGGCGGCGCTGTTGGCCAAGGCATCTCAGCTGGCCAAACAGATGCGTGTTTAATTGCCTGGGTGTTGGCAAGTGCCGGCTGGGCAGCGAGAAAGGACTAGAATAGAATAGAAGCGACCTTGGAGGTCTTCTAGTCCAGCCCCCTGCTCAAGCAGGAGACCCTATAGTACTATTTCAGACAAGTGGCTGTCCAGCCTCTTCTGGAAAACCTCCCGTGTTGGAGCATCCACAGCTTCTGGAGGCAGGCAGTTCCACTGGTTAATTGTCCTCGCTGCCAGGAAATTCCTCCTTACTTCTAGGCTGCTTCTCTCGTGGCTTAGTTTCCATCCGCTGCTTCCTGTCCTGCCTTCAGGGGCCTCGGAGAATAGTTTGGCTTCCTCTTCTTTGTGTGGGCTAAAAACCTCTCCCCCCAACCTCATGCCAGGGAGTCCTCTGACACGCAGGTGCCGTTTCTGAAGCAAATACTGGTGGATTTTAAGCCTCTCTTTCCCTCTCGCCTGCAGCTCTTTCGCACAGAGAACAGGAGGAGGAGGAGGAGGAAGAAGAAGAGGACGGTGGGGTGCTTGGTGTTCTCTGGGCTTGGTTGTTTTCTTGCAGGCGTTTCATTACCCAGCTAGGTAACATCATCAGTGCTAGAAGGGACTGTTATATGAACAAGAGCAAATCCCACTCCTTTTTAGCATCGATGATGTTATCTAGTTGGGTCATAAAATGACTTGAAGTTGCTTTGCTGCCTGGGGAATTCTGGGAGTTGAAGTCCACAAGTCCTAAAGTGACTGAAGTTTAGACAACCCCCCCTCCCCTCGTGGGCTCAGGACTTGGGGGCCAAATCCCGCCTTGAAGATCTGGGGCCGAGAGGTGGGAGCCTGAGCCCCAGAGACCCCCGAGGGGCAAAGCCTTTTGGGGTCAGGAGAGGAAAGGAAAAGGAAGCGAAAAAGCTTTTCCACCCCATTGATCGGCCGCCTATTTTAGCCGGGACAAATCAATACCTAATTAGCCCTGAGCCAGGAGGGGGGCCCAGGTGAGCCCTGGCTGTGGGAGGGGCAGGGCGGCTCAGGATTGGGGGCTGCAGAGGACCTGGGGGCTCCGCCTTTCCTTTCCCAATGACTTCCTGGGGGGGGGGGGGTTCTTGGAAGAAAGCCAGGGGCTCATCCCCTCTTCTCTCCGGGGGGCTCTGGAGTCCAGGGAGGACGGACTCAAGAGTTGGAGACCCCCAAATCTCTGGGCATGACGCTCAGTGGCGAAAGCATGACAGTCCTTGACTTACAACCGTTTGTTTAGTGATCTTCAAAGTTGCAACAGCATGGAGAAAAGTGACATGACCATTTTTCACACTTACGACCGTTGCAGCATCCCCATGGTCACGTGATCAAATTTTGTCGTTTAGCAACTGACTCACATTTATGACCATCGCAGTGTCCCGGGGGTCATGTGACCCTCTTTTATGACAAGCGGAGTCCCTGGGGAAGATTCATTTAACGACCATGTTAACTAACTTAAAAAAATTAAAGGCAACAGCAATTTAGGTGGTCATAAGTTGAGGACTACCTGTACTTTCAGCGCCCGCAATTGGGGGTGGGGTGGGGGGCTGCCTCTTCCCAGCGACCAGCTCTTCCCCAGGAAGGGGACACCCTCTCCCCCCCCCAAAGGAGACCGTGGCTGGCAGTGGACCTGCTTGATTGGCTCTGGCAACCCCACCCCGCTCTCCCCCCTCCCCTTTTCCCTAGGACGACAAGAGAGAGGGGGGGGCAAGAGGGTATCTTGCATGCCTGGGGATATCCACCCAAGCCCAGGGGAGGGGGCGACTGACTGGGCCTCCCTGTCCTTTGGGGGGGGCTGCAGGATCTTCTCTCCTTCCTGGGGCCCTTCTCAGTCCCCCCTCCCCCCTCCAGCTCCTGGTCAAGGAGAGAAGCAGCCTGAGAGGGGAACAATTCCCCAGTGGACTGTGTGTGTGTGTGTGTGTGTGTGTGTGTGTGTGTGTGTGTGTGTGTCTCCAAAGAAGAGATTGGGCAACCATTTGGCTGGAATGGCAAAGGGCTGCGGAGTCCAACCCTGGCCACTTTAAGCCTCGTGGACTTCCCCTCCCAGAACTCCCTAGCCTGCCTGGGAGTTTAAATCTCCCAGTTCTGGGAATGGAAGTCCACAAGGCTTGAAGTGGCCCAAGGTAGAGTACCACCTCTACGCTGATGATACGCAACTGTATATATCTACCCCAAACCACCCCAACGATGCCGTAGAGGTGATGTGCCAGTGCCTGGAAGCCGTGCGGGCCTGGATGGGAAGGAACAGACTCAGACTCAACCCGTCCAAGACCGAGTGGCTGTGGTTCCCGGCATCCCGGTACAACCAGTTGATTCCATCACTGGCCATAGGGGACGAACACCTCACCCCTGTGGATGGGGCACGCAACTTGGGCGTCCTCCTGGATACCCGGCTGTCCATGGAAGATCAAGTGACAGCCGTGGCCAGGAGGGCGTTTTACCAGGTTCGCCTGGTCCGCCAGTTGCGTCCCCTACTGGACCGGGGTGCCCTTTGCACGGTCACTCATGCTCTCATGACATCCCGACTGGACTACTGCAATGCTCTCTACATGGGGCTCCCCTTGAGGTGCACCCGAAGACTTCAGCTTGTCCAGAATGCAGCCGCGCGGGCAGTTATGGGAACTTCTAGATTTTCCCATGTAACACCGCTCCTGCGCGAGCTGCATTGGCTGCCTGTCGTCTTTCGGGTGCGCTTCAAGGTGTTGGTCATCATCTTCAAAGCGCTCCATGGCACAGGACCTAGCTATCTGCGGGATCGCATCCTGCTCCATACATCCCTGCGGCCAATCCGCTCCCACAGAGAGGGACTTCTCCGGGTGCCGTCCACTAGGCAATGCCAGCGGGTGACACCCAGGGGAAGGGTCTTCTCTGTGGCGGGCCCGACCCTCTGGAACAACCTTCCCCCCGATATTAGAACAACTATGGACCTCTGCTCCTTCCGACAAAAATTAAAAACACATTTCTTCTGTTTGGTCGGCCTGGGATAACTTAACTGTTTTAGGGTTTTTTAGGGGTTTGTTTTAGTTTTAACATGGGATTTTAGCGCAGGGTTTTAGTTTAATTCTTTTTTAACACTGTATTGTTTGTGGTTTTATATAATATTTTTAATTTTCCTATGCCCCGCCTCAAGTCCCTTTGGGGAGAGAGAGCAGGTTATAAATTAAATTATAAATGATATAAAGGTTGGACTGGGCAGCCCTCGGCCATTCTGGAAAATGAGCTCTGCGATCTCTTTTTCGAAACCTTCGTTCCAGGCTGCTTTCCTCCTTGACGAAGTTTCCACCCGTTGCTTCTTCTCCTGCCCTCAGAGGCTTCGGAGGACAGCTTGACTCCCTCTTCTTTGGGGAAGCCCCTGAGAGATTGGAAGGTGGCTCTCGTGTCACCCTGAGTCCTTCTTCTCATTAGGCCAAACATACCCAGTTCCTGCAACTGTTTTCACCTCCAGTCCCCTCATCCTCTTCTCTGGACCTTTTCTAGGGTCTCAGCGTTTTCTTTGCAGCTGGCATGGTCCCTTTGGGCCACTGCTGGGGTGGGGGTGGGGGCTAGCTGGCTCCCTCTCTGCCCATCTTCTGCCCTGCCCTGCCAGGTTAGAAAAAACGCCCGGGCTCTGCCTCTCGCTGCCTGCCCAGGGTTACCATAGCAATACGGCTCCCTTTCAGACGCAAGAGGGGAGGCGGGTGGGTTGTAGGGCAGCCTGGCATTCACAGCTGCAGCCCCTGGCAGCTCCCTGCCTTTCAGGCCCTCCCAAGGAAGCCAGGAACCGGAGGCGGCCCCCTCCCCTCCCTTGGCAGAGACCGCAAGGAAGGAAGGTCTTGGGGGGGAGGGGGGAGAAGGAAAGGCGCCTTCTCATTTTCACCTGACCTGACTAATAGCTGCACTTAGAGAGAAAACCTGACACACACGAGTGCCAGGCCTCATCGAGACAAGAAAATAAGCTGTAATAATTTGTAAATTACAGGGTTTCAGAGTCTGGGCTAGAGAAAGGTCCTCGGGTTTAATTTTCATTTTCTTTCCTTTTTTGCAAAAATAGCGTGACTCGGCACACCTGTCAGGGCTGGGCTCTGGCTGCAGGGGGCCGAGGGGGCACCTGAGCTCAGGCTGGCTTCCCCCCAGAACGCCTGGATTTGGGGAAGGGGAGGGGCGGAGATGTTCTGGGCTTCTCCTGGGTTTTGCAGCCTTCCTGGGGACCCTCCCCAAGCCTGGGATGGGCCCTAAACCGGATTTCTCCTCTGCAATGACATTTCAGGAAACATTTTGAGCGGGGGGGGGGGGGAGGCTCCCCAAGGGAGTCTTTTGCTGCTTTCCACCCTCATCATCATCACACACAGAATCGGGTAGCAGCTTTGGTGCTTGCTGGGGGCCACGGATTTTGCTCTGCACTGGGCACCAGGGGCCCATTTTGCCTCCTGCGGGGTCCACACGTTTCTCCGTGACGATGGCATCCCAGACTGGGGGCTGCCAAGACCCCCCCCCTGCAAGAGGTCTTCCCCTCCCACCCCCGGCTTTCCCTTTGTAGAGAGACTTGTAGAGAGACCACCAGGCCAAGGTTGTCTGCTCTCCCCAACCGACCTTTCCACAAAATCCCCCCAATGGATGAAGCAGCCTCTCTCTGCTAACCAAAGGCAGCATTTCCAGCTGTTTTCAGGTCTCCAGGCTGGGTGGGAAATGGAGGCTGCCTCCCTGTGAGGCCCCCTTGAAGGGGACAGCAGCTTAGAGAGAGCGGACGGAGGGCCAGGGCTGCCCCCAACCTCTCCCGGCCACCCCAAGGGTCCCCAGGTGAGTTGGGAGTAACCATCCTGGCTGTGGCTGAGGGGAACTGCAATCCAGGCATTACATCTGGAAAGGAAGGGCCCCCCAGGTGGGGGAGCAGGAGAAATGGAGGGCAGGGTTGGCAGAACCAGGAAGGGCGCCTGGTTATGGAAAGGCGCCTTCTCATTTTCACCAGGAATCGGGGGGCCCAAACGTTTCTGCAGAGAAATCCTGGGGGGACCCCCCACCCAGACGGGAGGCAGGCAAAGGCAAGTGCCTGGTGGAAGACTAAATCCAGAGCTCCACTCGGCTGCAGAGCCTCCCAAACTGAGCCGGATGCAAAGGCAACGGGGTTTTTTTTAAAGGTCTTCCTGGAATCCTCTGTGACAAACGGGAAATCCTCTCTTTTCCTGCCCTGGAGGAACTGGGGGGCTCAGGGGGGGGGCTGGCTCGGGACACCCCTTTCCCAGCCTCCCCCCAACGCCTGCATGGGAGAAGCCCCCCCCCCCCCGCTGCCTGCCTGTTCCAGCTGCTGGAGAGGCACGGAGCATGTGGCGTGTTGCGCATTGCCTGCAAATTGATTGACTTTGTTCTTCTAAGTGTCACTCCTCCTCCCTCCCTCCTTCCTTCCTCCTTGTTTTTCATCCTCCTTCACGAGATCATCAGCCGAGTGGAAATGGGAAGCTGTTCAAGCAGGGGATCATTGTGATCAATCCTGAACACCCCCCCACCCCCACCCCCACCCTGGAAGGTTCCGGAGAAGAGGAGGGGCGGGGGGGGGGGGTTGAGCCTGGAAGGAGATGATCGCTCAGCCCAGGCAGGGTCTCTCGGGAGACCTTCGGCAGCCCAGAAGCAGGAGGGGATGATGGGGCAGCAGCTTCTCCTGACTCAGGATGGACTTGGAGAAGGCCTCTGTCCTGGCCAAAGAGACCCCCAAAGAGCAAGGAGCTTCCCAAGGCCTCCGGGAGGAGAGTTGGCCCAGGAGGTGGGAGGTGACGCCTGAAGTCTCCCAGACGAGGCGATCGATCTTTTGGAAAAGGCGAAGGGGCTTCCTGGGGGGTCTTCTGCCTTTGGCTCCTCAGCCAAGAAGCTTCTTCGGCTTCTCTGCAGCTGCTGCTTCTGCAGGAGACCCTTCGTGGGGGAGAAGCCAAAGGTTTTCAAAGAAAACCCCCAGGGAGAAGAGCAGAAGAGCTGAGTCGGAAGGGACCCTGGAGGTGTTCTAGTCCAACCTTACACTCAGGCAGGAAGCCCTCCACCCTTTCAGACAGACAACAATCCCAGTCCCTCCTCTGCTGAGGGAGCAACCACAAGTCCTCCTCAACCCCAGGCTGCCTCTCCTGCCTTCAGGGGCTTTGGAGAAGAGGTCGACCCCCCCCCCAAACACCGGAAGAGGGCTACCATGTGCCCCCCCCCCCAAGCGCCTTTGGGAGGACCACGACGGAGAATCTCCACAGAGAGCAAGGGACAGAATTTCTCCAGCTTCAAGACCTGCGGAGGTCAACTCTAAGGGGTCCCCTGGGTTGAGTCTCAGGGGGCAGCACGGAGGGCACTCTGCACATGCTCCGAGACCCTGGCCATTAGCGGATTCCAGGCCTCCGCCCCAAGGAACCGATGGGCCAACAACGAAGGTCCAAAAGTGGCAAAATAAAGCAACGGTAATGATAATAATAATAATAATCGTGGCAATAATTGCAATAACAAACTTGCTGGTATAAGTTAATTACCGCATGGTGTCATTAGCATAATAATGAGCCTTTTGCCATAACGAGCTAATTGCTCTAACAAGGGACTCTTTCTGCCTGCTCATCAGCATAACAATAAGCAAATTGCCACCACCAGGAGCTCATTATGGGGCCTCATTAGCATAGCAATTAGCTCATTTGAATGCCAAAGTGCAAGTGGTTCCTTGTAGGGTCCCATCCGGCCCTGCAGTTTGTCTTGAGGGGCCTCCGGTGGGGCCACTCCTGGGAAGCCCCTGGAGACTGGGGAGCCTCTCCTGGAGCCCCCCCCCCAGAGCAGAGGGAATGATTGGCCCTCCCTAAAACGGCTCTCCTGGGGGGCTGAATCACGGGGGATGGGGGGCAGACAGGGGGGGTTGCAAGCAAAGCTACAGCTGGAGGGGGGGTCAGAATCCCACCCTTGAAGGAGGAAGGTGCTTGCTCTTCTGGGCCTGCCTGCTCTCCTCCAGGCCTGCCCCGCAGGGCTCTCTGTTGGATTCCCCCCCTTCCCCCCCCCGTCTTTGACAGGCACCCGGGCGTAGAGGGTCTCCTGGTTCTCATTGCTTTGTTCGTTTATCTGGTGTCTGTTTCCATCTCTCCTTTATTGGGTCTGCAAATATCTCAAGGGAGGGCATAGAGCCAACCTCCCTTCCTCCCCCTATTTCCCCCACCACAAGAGCCCTAAGAGGAGGGGTGGGCTGAGAGGGAGGGAGGGGAGAAAACAGTCACTAAATGAACGGTTGTAAATCGAGACTCCCTGCACTGAGCTCATTGCTGGAGGGAAGCGTCCACAATGCTCCATCCTCTCTCTTTACCAAGGATGATAATTAACAGTACACACACACACACACACACACACACACACACACACACACACACAGAGAGAGCCTTTGCTGGTGTGTGCAGAAGCCAACCCAGGCTGACAGAAGGGGGTGGGGGGGCTTCAGAACCAGACCCCTTGGCGGAAGCAGACCTGCCCAAGGGAGCAAGGATCACCACCAACTGCAATGGGGGGGGGGGGAACTGAGGCAGGAACACCCCCCCTTTGTCCCCCAAGGGGTTGGGCAGACTCCGAAAGCTTTCACGGAGGGAGGGAGGGAGGGAGGGAGGGAGGGGCCGTCTCCCCATCTCCTTCTGTGCAGCACAGGTGGCCACTGTGAGCGTGCAAAGAAGCCCCCCCCTCCAGCCCCCCCTCCCAGGCTGGCCACTACTGGTGAGAAAAGCAGAAGGGAGGAATCCCCCTCCCTCTGAAGCCCCCCAAGAGGGACGCAGCAAACCCCTTTAGGGTCAGCCCTGATTCAGACCCCTTAGAAGGGTGAAGCCCCTCCGGCTGAGGCTTTGTCCTAAGGATGGAGGCCTCCTGCAGGGCCCTCCCCTCCCCTGCTCTCCGGAGGGGAGGGTAGGGGGGGTCCCTGGGATGGAGGGGAAGCTGCAGAGCCAGCAAGAAGAGCCCCTCCCGGAGAGCAATGAGCAGCTCCCAGGCACCCACCAGCAATGCGGAGGAGAGGAGCCACCGGGAGGGAGGGAGGGACCCACACCGGCCCATTCGGCCATTGCACGGGGTGGGTGGGGGTGGGGTGGCAGCTGCACAGGCTGTTTTCTGCACAGGGAGTCCTCGGCTTACAGCCGTTCATTTAGTGACAGTTCAAAGTTATAACAGCGCTGGAAAAAATGACTTAAGACGGCTTTTCACGCTTAACGACCACTGCAGCCTCCCCACGGTCACCATTTGCGACCTTCCTGGCCAGCTTCCTACGAGCAAAGTCAAGGGTGGGGTGGGCGGAGAAGCTGGATTCGCTTTACAACCACGTGATTCACTTAACGACTGCAGGGATTTGCTTAACAGCCACAGCAAAAAACGGTTGTAAAATTTGGGCAAAACTCCCCTCAACCACCGCCTCGCTTAAGGACAGAAATGTCGCGCTGCAAAGGCTCCATATCCGGATATCCGGCTCCTTTTCATGGCCTCTTTATTGCACCCGAAGCCGCCGCTCCGAACATCCTACAAGGGGAGTTTTTACATCAAGGATTCTGGGGAGAAGCCGAGAGGCTCACTCGGCTCCTCCGTTGCTTTTGGTAGTCCGGAGGCCTCGTTTTCTGCGCCTTGAAGATCCAGGGAGCCCCAGAAGCCCAGAAGGGCTCCACGAAACGCCCCCCAGGCCGATGGAAGGGGCATCGCACGGAGGCCCCCTCTGTTTCTCCCCCCTCCTCCCTGCAGACACCCAGGCAGCCTGGATTAGATGGGGGCCTCGGGGGTAATTACGGCCTGGACATGGACGGATAGCCTCCAGAGATATTCCCCCCATCTACAGGAGGGGCAAATAAGGGTTGTCTTGTACGCATCCACAATCAGTTGGCACCCTTGGTAGGTAGGTAGGTAGGTAGGTAGGTAGGTAGGTAGGTAGGTAGGTAGGTAGGTAGGTAGGTAGAGAGAGATAACAGGTGGATGATAAATAGAGAGAGATGATAGATAAAAGATGGTGTATGGATTGAGATGTATAGATAATGCAGAGATGATAAATAGATGATAGATAGATATATAACAGGTAGATGAGATGATGGATGGATGGATAGATAAGTATTTCTCAACTTTGGCAACTAAGATGGAGAGACTTCAACTCCTAGAATTCCCATCCATCCATCCATCTATCCATCCATGGGGAATTCTGGGAAGTCCACCATCGTAGAGTAGCCAAGGTTGAGAGATATCAGTTTAGACTATTCAAACCCCCACCTGTCATTTTGTGACATCCAAATTAAAACATTTATCACTTTTCTCTGCAGCCACCTTGGCACCCCTCATCTGGTGGCCCCTCCCTCCAAGCTGCCCATTCCCCTCCAGCCCTCCCCCCATCTCAGAGCCCCCCCTGGAACTCCCCCCCCCTCAAGAAGAAGCATAAGGAGCCGGCTCCAGGTCACACACAAAAGATTTAATCACCTCCAAAAAGCAGCCTCACTCTCTGATGGAGGGAGGGGGGGCTGGGGGGAGCTGGGAAGAACTGGGAGGGGCAGACAAGGGAGGGGGCAGGGAAGCAGGAGGGGGGAGGGGGGGCTTGTTGAGGGAAAACTAATGTTCAATAGTGGGAGAATTGGGCCTTGAGAAACCTCAAGCTTTGGTCTGGGGAGGCAGGGAGGATGGGGTGAAATGGGGAGGGGGCTCAAAGGGAATCAGGGGTGGGTGGGAGGCAGGAAGGGGGTCTTGTGCTGGGAAATACTTGGGGGATTCAGAGAGGGGAAGGGGTCCATTGAAAGGATGGGGGGGAGGGGGAAACCAGGATTATCCATATTTCGGGGAGGGGGAGATCAATGAAGGGACCCTTGTAGAGTTCTGGGGGGGGGCAGAGTTTGGGGAAAAGGGGAGGGGTCCACAAGAGGATACCAGGACAGGAAGGGGGGGGGGTCCAAGTGGTCAAATGACTTTTCTGATAATGAACACATCAAACACATATCGGTTTTTTTTGATCTAGACCAGCCAGATACAATAAATAGAGTAACCGGGTGGATTTCACCACCAGATCCTGGGCAGGGCATTGGGGCGGCCCCCCCTCCTTCCCCTCCGGCCTCCTTCATGCCACCTCTGCTGTGTGCTCTTTTCCCTCTGGATCCTTTGTCATTGGGACAGTGATGGATGCATAAAGAGAAACCTTGGCTCGCTTCTCCTCTCCTGTGCATATGTGCCTCTCCTCGGCTCCCCCCCCCCCAGCCCTTCCCATTGGGCACTGCAACCCCCCCGCCCCCCCTTCCTCCTCCCTTCCCCCCTTGCCTGCTCTTCCTTTGGGGAGGGGCTCGGCCAAGGCACCGCTGCCAAATGTGGTCCAGGGAAGAGATCCCTTCGCCTCCTGGCGGTTCCTCTCCCCCTCCTCTCCTTCCTCCCCCTCCTTCCTCGGTTGCTGCGCCCCAAACTTGTGCGTCTGGCAGCCCCTCTGCCGCCCCCCCTCCCCTCCCCCCCTCAGACTGTGCTCTCCAGCATCCACTCCGTGCTGCCAAAGGTGACCCTCCGGTGGCTCAAGGGCGATTCCTCCGAGTTCAACTGAGAGGTGGACATGTGTCGTTTTGTCCGTGCGCGGCGGGGGTAGCTGTGACTCTGGAAGAGCGAGAAATCCCCGTCGAAGGAGTGGCGGTGGGGCCGAGTCCTGGACAGCTCCCGAGGGAAAGACCCCGACTCGCTGCAGCTGCCCGGCTTGGCCCGGAGCTGAGGGGTCCCCCCGGGGTCTCTGAGGAGGCACAAGGAGACCGAGGAGCCCGCCCTCCTGACCTCCCTCTGTCCGTCTTCGGAAGTCAAGACCGCCACCGTCTGCAGGTCGGGGCTCATGGGAGCCGCCCTCTTCTCCGGCTCGGCCAAGGGGACGTCCGGCCCACAGGGGGCATCGCCCCTGCTGCCCCCGCCCAGCCGGGGGTCCTTGGAAGGAGCCTCTTGGAGGGTTTCGTATTTGTCCTCCCCGATTTTGGAGGCCGAGTGGGGCACCGTGCTGGCGCTGGGCTGCGGGTGGCCGCCGTTGGTCTGGGAGTAGACGTTGCTGACTTTGGCCTTCTGGTGCTCCTCCTGGCCGCTGTAGACCTTGTAGCGGATCATGAGGATGATGATGAAGACCAGCACCGAGGCCACGATGATGCCCCCCAGGATGATGATCATGGTGCCCCCCAGGAACTGGGTGTGGAGCGAATGGCACTGGGCGCTGTCCCCCTCGGTGGTGAATTGCACGCAGCCCACTACCCGCGTGGCCGTGAGGGACGTCACGCCATCGTCGTACACCGCCAAGACGCAGAGGTCGTATTCCCGGCCGGCCGCCAAGTCGTTGACCAAGAAAGTCTTGCTGGAGGACGGGATCATCCTGCGGAAGGCAGAGAAGGAAGGGCAGTCAGACCCCCTGGGGGGGAATGGGGGAGTAGCCACTCGTTCTAAGCCTCCTAAATCAGTGGAGGAGGGGGCCAGGGGTCGGAGGTCTCCCTTGGTGTCTCCTGCCAGTCTTAATCAACCTCTGCCTCCTCCAAACTGCTTTCTACCCCCTCCCCCATGCCTCTGAGAACAGTTCCCATCGTCCCCAGCCCTGTTGGGGACACCTGGATTTTGACCAGAGAAATGGGGAGGGTCTCGGCTGCTTCTGGCCATTTGGTTCTTGGAAGGTCACCTGACTTCCTTCTTGGCCTAGGACCAGAGAACAGGTGGCTCCTCCTAAGGTCTAGAGACTTGATGCCCACTTGTCTCGTCTGCCCCTCTCTCAGCTGTGCCAACAGGCCTGGGGGGTCGGAGAGGGGCACATAACTCAGGGAGGGGGGGATTTGTGGGTGCTCCTTCTGTTTGTTTGTTTTTAATCTTCCCTTTTAGCTTTGGTCTTCTTTTATTTTGCACTCTGTTTTAATTCTGATTTTAATCTCATTTCTTTTTGTCTGGTTCCTATCGTTTGCATTTGTAAACTGCCCAGAGTCACTTGGGCAGGGAGGTGGGCAGTGTCTAAATTGGGTTGAATTGATCGATGACAGATGGATGAGAGCTTGGACAGGTGGGTGGATGGGCAATAGACAGACAGACAGACGGATGATAGATGAGTTAGGTGGATGGATTGATGGACGGACAGAGGCACACAGACAGATAAATCAGATTCATCACACACACACACAGAAGGAGGAGACCCAGATGGGGTCCAGGCCCCTTTCTGGCCTCCTCCAGTTGGGACAAACTCTTCCAGCAAAACAGATCTTCCCACCTGCCTCCTAGGAAGACCCCACCCCTTTAACACCCCCCCTCAAGAGATCCCTTCCCCCCTTCGGCCCCAGAGCCCCTCCTGGCAGAGACGCCCACTTTCTGCTCTGGGGGGAGCAAGGGGGAAGGGCACGGGGGGGGGGGCGATGCCACTGCCACCCATTGTCCTGTTCCAGCTTCATCAGCCGGAGGAAGCTCCTCCTTCCTCTTCATGCCCCCCAAAGCTTCCCCCTCTTCCTTTTGGGGCTGAGCTGCCTTGAGCCCAGGGCAGCCCTTCGCTTCCACCTCAGCCATCGCTCTCGGGGGGGGGGGCAATCGTTCCCTCCCCCCAGTTGGAGACACTCCGAGTGCAGAGACCAAGCAGGTCTCCCTTGCTGCAGGCAGAAAGGAGAGAGCGAGGGAGAGAGAGAGAGAGGGAAAGAGAGAGAGGAAGAGAGAGAGAAGGAGGGAGGGGGAGAGAGGAAGAGAGAGAGAAAGAGGGAGGGAGCGAAGAGAGGGAGGGGGAGAGAGAGCGAGGGAGAGAGAGAGAGAGGGAAAGAGAGAGAGGGAGAGAGAGAAGAGAGGGAGGGAGAGAGAGAGGGAGAGAGAGGGAAAGAGAGAAAGAGAGAGAGAAGAGAGGGAGGGAGAGAGAGAGAGGGAAAGAGAGAGAGAAAGAGGGAGGGAGAGAGAGAAAGAGGGAGGATGGATGCCTCTTCTGAGGGGTTGCAGCGCTGCCGGGTTCCTCCTGAAAGAAGCTGCTTGGCCCAGCGCCGAAGCCTTTGGCAGCTGGAATTCTCTCCCCACATCTGGGGCTGAGCGAGGGACCCTCAGGGAGGATCCCCCAATCTGGAAACTGCTGTCCCTTCTCTGCTCACCTCCTTCCTCCTCTTCTTCCCTCTGCCTCTTCTCCCTTATAGGCAGGATTACCCCCCCCCTCCCCGCCTTCTCCACCTTCAGCCAGCCTTGTTCCCCCCTTCCTTCCTTCTCTCCTTCCCTTCCTCTCCCACCGGAGACCACAAAGAGACCCTCCCCCTCCCCCGCCTCCTCTTGGCCTGGCCTGGAAGACGTGCAAAACTGGGCATCCCCCTCCCCCGGTTCCCCCCACCCCCTTCCAGCTGGGGAGGGGTGAGCGAGGAAGCCGTAGGGCCTTGCGCCTGCACCCCAATCAGCCCAGAGGCCGCCCTGGACTTACAGCCATTCCTTTAGTGAGCGTTCAAAGTTCCCATGGCATCCTTGGTTTTTCACACATGCGACCACTGCAGCATCCCCAGAGTCAGGTGATCAAAACTCAGACGCCTGGGGACTGACTCGCATTTATGACGGTCACAGTGTCCTAGGGTCACATGATCCCCTTTTGCGACCGTCTGACAACCCAAGACAATGGGGAAGCCGGATTCACTTAACTACTTGCTTAGCAACAAACACTTTGGGCTCAGTTGTGGTCGTAAGTCGAGGACCACCTGGGTTTACTGCAAGGCCGCCCCTTCTTACTCACCTGTAGACCAACGAGTCGTCCAAGGAGCTGTTGTACTGGATCTGGTACATCCGGATTCCCGGGATGTGCCGTTCGGACGGCCAGTGGATGACCACGGAAGTGGAGGTCAGCTCTGCCGCGATGATCTTCCTGTCCGGGTGGTTCTTGGTCTCGTTGGAGCCCGATTTGGCGGAGGTGGTGATGTCGGAGGAGCCCGGGTCCGGCTCTTTCATGTGGCCGCTGTTGTTGACCAGCAAGGGCAGAGGGACGATGCAGACCTCCACGGGGCCCGTGGCCTCCCCGGCCGCGTTGGAGGCGATGCAGGTGAAGACCCCGTTGTCCTTCAAGGTGGTGATGAAGATGTCCAGCGTGCCGTTCTCGTAGACGCTGGCCCGGCTGGTGTTGTGGATCAGTTTGCCGTCGGGGGCGATCCAGTGGATGGAAGGTTCCGGGTCCCCCACGGCCTTGCACTTCAGGCTGACCCCCTGGCCCTCCACGATGAAGGCCTTGCTGGAGTACTGGCGGGTGATGAGGGGCGGCTCGCAGATGAACTCCTCCTCGGGGATTGACCAGAAGTACTTGTCCATCAGGTGCTCTGGGGAGGCGCAGGTCTCCAGGTCGTCCTCCCGTGTGAGCCTCCGCAGCCACAGGAGCTCGCAGTTGCAGTGCAGCGGGTTGCCTCCGAAGCTGATGGTCAAGGTGGACGGGTGAGTCCCGCGGACGTTGGCCAGCACTTCGGCCCTCAGGAAGAGGCTGTCCGGAGGCAGCTTCTGCAGCCGGTTGGAGGTCATGTCCAGCCTGACCAGCTTCTGCAGCTGGGAGAAAGTGCCCTCGGTGATGTGGTCGATGAGGTTGTGGTCCAGCGTGAGGGTGTTGAGGCTGACCATCTGGCCGATGGCCTCCCAGGGCAAGGCCTCCAGGTTGTTATAGGAGAGGTCCAGGTCCTCCACGGTGGAGAGGAACTCGTCAAAGCAGGAGGCCTCGATGTGGCTGATCTGGTTGTTCCCCAGGATGAGGTGCCGGAGGTTGGTCAGCCCCCGGAAGTGCTCGTGCCTCAGGAGGGCCAGCCGGTTGCTGTTCATGTGGAGGGCCCGTAAGGCACGCAGGTCGGCGAAGGCGTAGGGCAGGATCTGGCTGATGGTGTTGCGCGAGAGGGTGAGGTGCACCAGGTTGGTCATGTTGGAGAAGTCCTTCCGGCGGATGACGGTGATGAAGTTGTCCGTCAGGCGCAGCTCCACCGTGCGCCGGTCGATGGTGGCCGGCACAAACAGGAGGCCCGTCTTGGCACACAGCATGGTCAACGTCGGGGAGATGTTCTGGCAGATGCAGCGGCCGGGGCAGTGCTGAGCTTTCGCCATGGTGCCAAGCATCAGAAGAGGCAAGAAAAGCTTTTCCATGATACTGGCGCGCTCCGTACCTGGGGGGGCCCTGGGGACAGAAGGAAGCAGCAAAAGATTATCAACGTGGCTCGAAGGCGTCTCAGAGCTTGCCAGGGCTGCCCTGACTTCAAAGGACTTGGGAGGAAATGAGAGCCGGCTGCCCTTAGCCCTGAGGTCAGAGAATTCACGGCTACCCGCAGGAACGCAAGGAGCACCGGAAGGCTTTAAAAGGGGATTAGGCTGCAGGAGAAGGGGTGGCGGAGCCCAAAGAGGGGTCAGCCTAGAACCCCCACGTGGCCACAGGGGGACTCAGTCCAACCTCCATTCGGTGCGCTTGGCCCTTCAGAAGTGAGAAGATTCCTGCGCAGAGCCTTCTAGCGATAGAGGAGCTGAACTGAACCTTCCCTTGTGGGCCTGGCCTCTCACGCCCGATGCAGGCCCAGCGGTCTCTACCTGCGGTTGAATGAACTGCCCCTCTCTCTGAGTACAGGTAGTCCTCCACTTACAACCATTCATGACTGTTCAAAGTTACAACAGGAGTGGGGGAAAAAATGACTTATGACTGTTTTTCACAATTACATCACAGTTTGGATGCTTTGGCAACGGGTTCGTGTTTATGACGGTCGCAGTGTCCAGGGGTCACGTGATCCCCTTTTGCCACCTTCTGACCAGTGAAGTCATTGGGGAAACCAGATTCTCTTAACAAGCGTGTTACCAGCTTAACAACTGCAGCGATTCACTCAACAACTGTGGCAAGAGAGGTTGTAAAATAGGGCAAAACCCACTTCACAACTGTCTCACTTAGCAACAGAAATTTGGGGCTCAATTGCGGTCCTAAACGAAGGGCTTCCTGTAGTTTGTCAGTTGCAGGAGCGCAAAGAGGGAGGTGGCCACTTCCTTTCCTGCACACTCGGGGGGCTATCTGACCACAAGCAGAGCCCTAAGCTAGATGGGGAGGGGGGCATTATGGGATGGACAGCACCGTTCATCTGGGGGGGCCCTGAGGTCACATAGCAGCCCCCGGTGCCAGCTCCTTGACACGGGAGCCATCCAGACGCCCATCCCTGACTGACAGCTAGGAAGCAGTTGTCAAACCGACCCCAGACAGACAGGCAGCTACCTGACAGCGACAGACGGTACAAACACAGCCGTGTCAAAAGCCACCTGATTGGGATCCATATCTGGAATTAATTTTAAGAAAATCTTTATGTCCTTCTGTTGATTATCAATGACAAATCAACCAATAGTTTGTTGTTTTAAGAAAAGAAAAATCCAGCCCAATCAAGTGATATTTTCAAAAACCATTTCCTTTGCAAAGGTGATGGATGAAGGCACTAAATATCAGGTATTTCAGCAGGATTTTTATGCAGCAGGATTTTTTATTGGGCTTTAACAAGGATTTGCTTCTTCTCCATTCTGGGGAGCTGATTTTTTTTCCTTTCACATTCTCCAGGTCTGGCTAATGACGAAATTTAGAAGCAGATCCCAGGGCTATAAAGAGAGGCCTTTTCAAAGCTGAGGATGGAAGGGAGGAAGAAGCGAGGGGAACAATTATGTTTATTTAACCATGCTTAGAGAAGAGAAAAGCCCTCTCAAGACAGCCGATTGTCTTCCTAATATATCAATAATCGAGCGACAGGGCTATTAACAACTTAATAACGAATAAAAGACAAATTACGCTTAAACCAACCCAAACTTTTAAGTAAAAACAAAATGTGGTTTTCGCTAAGGGGCACCATCAAATCCAGGGGAGGGGGCTACGGAGAATAAACAGCTTCTCAAAATTATTTTGAAAGGTTGCAAAGAGAGGCAGAGCGTCATTCTTTTAAAAGGCACAAACTACGCAAATGAAACTCTGCCCCTTTTAACACACACCGCACACCAGGGGGATGAGGGCTGTGCAACTGCTGGTGCCAATTTGGTGTTTTCATGCGCCCATGCGCCCAGGGTCACAGCTGAGTCAAGCACCCATGGAAGGAGATCAACCGTTGCCAGGAGCAGGCAATTTTCCTCATTATTTCTAAAAACCTCTTGATTCTCCTAAGACTGGTGACATTTGGGCAGGGGGTCCAGCCTCCCTAAAGGATCGTGGGGTCCTTGGAGCTCTCTGAGCCGGGGGGAGGGGAGGTTCTTGCAGACGTTTCACGACCCAACTGGAAGCGAAGGCCGATGGCAGACATAAAGCCACGACTGCTCCATCCAATCCCCAGAAGGCACAGCAAGAGCAGGGATCCATCTTGACTTTTTCGCCCTGGGGTGGGTGCTTCCTTTCCTTGAAGGGGGAGGAATGGGCCACAAGGGGGAAGGTGTGAAGGGTAAATGGCAGAATGAATAAAGCAGGAGGAGGGGGCCGAATGCAAGCCCCCCCTCCCCGAGAAAGCCCCTTCAAGACCCGCCGGGCTGAGGGGCGGCTTTTCCCGGCTGCTGCAGCCCAGGGAGAGGCGGAGCGGCTCAGCCACGCGAGGCTCTCCGCCTGACGCGAGGGGAAAAGCGGAGGGCTGACAGCGCGGGTCGCCCAGTGTGGTGGGGGAGCGCGGCGCCCAGAGAAACAGGAGCCGCATTCCCAGCGCCCCGCCTTCCCGCCCCCGCAGCCCGCGGGGAAAGCCGCCGGGAAGGGCTCCGCCCAAGCGGGGCAGGGGGGGGGCAGGGGGGGCATGGCGGGGAGGGGGCTAGCCACGCCTCCAAGGACCCCCCCTCCCTTCAGCACCGGACAGCTCCTCCCGGGCAGCCCTCCGATCGCCCCGACCCGGCTCAGCGGCTGCTGAAGGAGCCTTGCGGGCTTTTCTCCCGCGTGGGCTGACGGAGTGACGGCAGAAGCCGCGGAGGAAATAGCAGCCAGAATCGCTTTTAACCCCCCCCCCGCCCCCCAACGCAGGAAGCAATGGGGAAAAGGAAGCAAGTGGGCATGGAGAGGGAGGGGGGAGGAAGCATCTTCCTGCAAGGGGGGGTCTCTCTGGGGTCTCCTGGGGAACCCTGGTGGCCGGTGGGTCACGCACCTTCCAGCCCCAGGGACTTCTTAGGGCAGGAAGGGGGATTCGAACTCAAGGCTGGGCCTTTGCCAACCTTGTGCCCGCCAGGTGAGTCTGTCCACCTGTCTGCAAAATTAAAGCATCCAATCAAAATAGAGCTCCCATTCTGGGAGCCCAAAGCCCAGGCCGTCCCTCTGCCCGAGAGGCTGATGGGCACCACAGGCCTCAAGTCTTTCAAACCGGTGCTGGCGCAGCTGCGGGTCCCCAGATGGGCCCAGACGCCCAAGGAAGGAAGGAGTCATGAGCACCAGTGGCGCGAACAATGCCAAGTGAGTGCCAGACGGGGCAGGAGGCCTGGTGCCCCCTCCGCGCCTCCCGACGGGGAATAATTAGCACTTCCAGCTTTATTTAGACTGAATAGTCCCGGAGGTTCCAGAACCTCTGCTCAGCCTTCTTGAAGGCAGCCTTAACAAGCCGGATCAAACCATGGCTTGGCGCGACAGAGTGACTCACAAGCCTCAGTTTTGCCTTGGAGAGCAATCTTCCATTTGATTTGGCCGATCCAGATGTTTGGAGAGCTTCTTTCGCTCCTGCATCATCCAGGACAGGGACTTCCAACCTTGGCGACTCTAAGGCTTGTGGACTTCAACTCCCAGAATTCCTCAGGCATGCCGGCTGAGGAACTCTGGGAGTTGAATTCCACAAGTGTTAAAGTCGCCAAGGTTGGAGGTTCCAGATCCAGAACATCTGGAAGGGAATCCATCGGAATCCATTTCCGTTGCTAAGCAAGACAGTTGTTCAGCAAGTTGCATCTCATGTCACGTAAAATGAGATGGGATTCACGTAAAAACTGCCTCGCTTAGCAATGGACATTTTGGGCTCAATTGTGGTCATAAGTCAAGGAATGAATCTTGCGGTCACTTAAACAGATTCGCTTAATGACCAGAGGATTCAATCCTCAACTTGCGACCATGATTGAACCCAGCATTTACATTGGTAAGCCAGGCAGTTGTTGAGGGAGACTTGCTTAACAACTGCCTTACTTAGCAATGGAAATACGGGGGCTCAATTCTGGTCATAAGTCGAGGACTGAATTATGCTATTGTTAAGCAAATCTTGGAAGGCTAGACATGGTGATCACATGATCCCAGGGACACAGCAGCCGTCATAAATGCGAGTCAGTAGCATTTATGCGTCTGAATTTTGATCACAGAGGGAAAGCAGCAATGGTCATAAGCATTAAAACTCCTCATAAGTCACTTTTTTCAATGCTGCTGTAACTCCATCACTAAACGAGTGGCTGTAAGTCGAGGACTACTGGAAACGTGCCTTGGAAGTCAGGATTGAAATCCTCCATGCTGGCATTTTGAACTAAAAGGAGGGTGTTGCTGTGGGAAGGGGCGGGGGTGGGGCTGACCACCGAGACAAGGAACTGAGAAGGCCCCACCCCAAAGAATCCCCTGCAGCCTTCGGCCTGCCAGATGTGTAGAGTCCCAACTCCCATCAGCCCCAGCCAGCCTGGATTGTTCTAATGAAACCTTAATTCTGTCCCAAGAGAACGTGACTCTCCACATGGGGGTCCTGGGTCATCCCACCCGTGGCCAGGGGTCCAAGGGACGGGACCGGCTGCTGGAGAGGAGAAAGGCAGCCTATCAACCGGTCCATGTATGCCCTCCCAACGGCCTTTCTTTCTTCCAGACTTTCTCAACCTTGGCAGCTTTCGGAGATATGGATGGCAACTCCCAGAATTCCCTGGCCAGCAAAGCAAAGCATTCTGGGAGTGGAAGTCCAGCCCTCCGAAAGCTGCCAAGGCTGAGCCCCCTTGGACCAGGCTTTGCTTATCCCCGAGATGGAAGTCAGTCCCGAGCCCTCCTGCCTGGATTGACCCCTCTTCTGGGCTCTTCCCGGGGGTCCCGCCTTCTCCCCCAATGTGCTTGTGCCCGGATGGGGCTCTGGAGACGCTCGGCAGATGTTGCTGAAAGAGCCGAGGGGGGAAGATCTTCCGAGCAGCAGCTGCAGCAGCCTCCCTCCTCTTTATCCAACCGCTTGCCTGCCTGAGTGTCTCTCGGCAGCATCACTTCCATGTCTTGCAATTGAGCACAATTTCTCTCTCCTTGTCTCCCAACAATCTCTACCTCCTCTTAAAGGGAAGGGGGGGACGGGGGGGGGGAGAGAAGGCGCGGGCATCGACTCTTTGCAGAATGAGATGCAAAAATGCTTTTCCAGTTTTAAGTTCTGCCCAGCAACTGGGCAAAGGAGAGGCCGCGTGGGGTGTGTGTGTGTGTGTGTGTGTGTGTGTGAGTGAGTCAGAAATTAGGGTTAGACTGGGGGGGAGGGGGGTTGCAACAGGCAAAGCAGAGGCTGGGGGCTGCCCAGATACCTGGCATCAGCAATAAGAACAGGAGAGCAGGAGCGAGAGGGAGATAACAGATTTAATTGGCTTGTGCTGGATTCCTCGAAAAGGAGCCACTGGGGGCTGGGGGGGGGGGAGGAGGAAAAATATGGCTCCTCCAACGAGGGTTCAGCTCCCAGAGGTGGGAGGAGCAAAGTTCATTGCCTCTGCAAAGGAGAGAAATCAGCTTCTCGGGAGTTCCTGTGACCTTCTGATTTAACGGACCAAGGGTGGGGGGAGGGGGTCTGCTAAATCAGAAGGGGTGGTTGTGCAGGGGTGGCTTATGCACTTCCTCCTGGGTGTAAGGAGACACGTTGCGTCTACAAAGAAACATACCAGGTACAGACAGACGTTGGGGATGGAACCAGCATTTCTCAGCTGTGGCCACGTTCAGATGTGTGGATTTCAGCTTTGCTGGCTGGGGAATTCTGGGAGTTGAAGTCCACACATCTGAACGTGGCCAAGGTGGAGAACCACGGAACGCTCCAATTACCTTCCTTCCTGATTCTTTTTGGGGTCCCTTCTCAGTTCCTGGGCCTGACCCTTCTTGGGGTACAGCCTCTTTTGGGGCTCCTTTCCTAGCCCGGTGGTCTCCCGTCCCTTTCTCTGCAGCTGTTTCCAGCTGCAGCCTCAGAGGAGATTGGCTGATGCTGCTTCCACGGGGGCCCTCTGGGGCCCCCACAGCTCTAAGGCAGGGGCCAAACATGCCCCCCATTGGGAGGGTCCGGCAACCTTCAGCCAGGCGGGATTAACCCCACCCAGAAAAAAACCAACCTCGTCCCCACCTGGACCCGTCAGCTGCCAGCCCTTCGCCACTCGTCATTTTTTATATTATATTATTTATCTAGTTGAAGTATTTTTACGCCTCCAGGTTCTCCGGGTAATTTACAGCACAAGAAGCAGAACAAGTTAAAAATATATCCATTAAAAGAGATTAAAGCAGCCCCAGAGACAGAGGCCGAGATCAAACAAACAGAAAGCACCCTTAAGAATCAGCTTCCTCTGGTGGCCAATCAGTCTGACGGAAAAGGCCAGAGGCCACACTCCGCATTCGCACAACTACAGCGGGCCCTCGACTTACGACCACAGTGGAGCACAGAATTTCCATTGGTAAGTGAAACATTGGTTACGTGTGGTTTGCTCCATTTTACAACCTTCCTTCCCATAGTCGTTAAGTGAATCCCTGCAGTTCAGTTAGTCCCATGGTTGTTAAGTGAATCCGGAGTCCCCATGGACTTGGCTTGTCAGAAGATCGCAAAGGGGGATCATGTGACCCCCGGGAAGTTGCGACCGTCATAAATATGAGTCACTTGCCAAGCATCTGAATTTCGATCACATGATGATGTAGGGATGATGCAATGGTTGTTAAGTGGGGGAAACTGACAGAAGTCACATTTTTCAGTTCCGTTGTAACTTTGAACGGTCACTAAATGAATTTTTGTAAGTGGAGGACTACCTGCCTCTCCTCCAAAGAAACTGGCAGGCCAGCTGCTCGCCTTGCCAACGCCTGGCAGAAGCTGGCACCTTTTCTGAACGTGAACAGAAGCGCCTGGCTCTGCTGGACTCAGAGGCCGCCAGAAACCCTGGATGACAGCCAGCCAGTCCCCTCCACACTACAAAACCCAAAAGCCACAGCGGGGGCCTGCTGTGTCCCTCCTCAATTTCAGCAAGGCCACCAGAAGCCCTGGTCCACCTTCTCCCTCCCTCCCTCCCAAGAGTTGGGAGACGTAGAGCCACCGGGCGCCATGCTGCACCTAGCAGAGTAACTGAGTGCTCACACCACGCTTAAGCCCTGGTCTTCCAAAGACAGTGGACTGACTCGCCACAAGTGGGAACTCTGGTTTACAAGCATCACGGCCAGATTGCTGGGTGCCCGGCTGCACTCGCCCCGCAATGAAAGGATGCCA
This sequence comes from Rhabdophis nuchalis, assembly GCA_039707465.1. NCBI lineage: Eukaryota > Metazoa > Chordata > Lepidosauria > Squamata > Natricidae > Rhabdophis > Rhabdophis nuchalis. Next base: position 842,219 of record CM077654.1, read on the forward strand.
ACTTGGAAAGGATGGGATGTTCCTGTGTGCCCCCCCCCCGAGAAATGCCAGGCAGCAGCAACAGCAGCAGCCCCTCCCCCCAAGCAAAGCAGCAGGGTTTCTCACCCCTCCCTTGAGCAAATAAATAAATAACACACCAAAAAGGGCTGTTAAAAACCTCTAAAAATAACTTTTCTCCTCGGAGATTTGCAAGGAGGAAAGGTTGCCGGTTGGCAGAGGAGCCTCAAACAAAATGAGACTGGGGGCTTCCGAGGGGCCAAGACCTGGCAGAGAAAGACAAAGAGGGGAGGGTCGCCCACCCCAGGGCCTGCAAACTCCAGGGCTGCCCCCCAGCCCACTCCCCTGCCTCCTCCCACTCCCCACCGGGGTGAATTCACTCCCGTGTAGTAAAAGTCAAGAGAAGAAAGGAAACATCGGCTTCCTGCAACATCTCCCAGCCACCTTTGGAGGGGGGGGTGTCAGGGGGGACCCTGCCTGGTAGGTCGCCTGCCCAGAAGAGGCGGGGGCTAGCAAGGTGGGTGGAGAGGGGCAGATCTTGTTGGTCTACCAGCTGACCGTCTGTTCAAGGAGGGCTTTGGACTGGCTGCATCTGTCATGGCTTCTCACAATGGCCCCCCTGCCCAGAAACCTCCCTGCCCGGCTCTTGGGGGGAGGGGGGGGGGCTGAGGTTCGGAGCAGTACCCTAGCAGACACAAAGCTACCAAGTTCCAATGCCCATCATCCCTGCTGGCCAGTTTCAAGACAAGATTGGACCACCATTTGCCCAGGATGGTGTAAGATCCCCTGCCTGCCTTGCCCAGGGCTAGAAGGATTAGAAGACCTTCAAGGTCCCATCCAGCCTTATGTTTCTATATTTCTATGATCTTGGCCAGGGGGCTGGACTAGAAGACCTCTGAGGTCCAAGCATCCTATGATTCAGAGCCAGCCCAGCCCTGGTTCCATCCTCCTTTCCAGCTGTTTACTGTTCCCACCCTAGAGAAGGGCTGTTGAGGGCAGCCATGTCCTCTTGGGGTGTCCACTGAGTCAGATCTAAAGGGCAGCCCCCCCTTTCACCCCAGTTTCTGCCCTGCTAGGCTTGAGGCTCCCCGGGGGTCTCCGAAGCAACCTGACTGAGCCTCAGAGTTCTCTGCAGACGCCCCACAGGAAAAGGGGCCTTGGGCTGCATTCATCCTTCCATTTCGCGCAAAAGGTGCTTCCCCCTGTGTGTGTGTGTCTGTGTGTGAATGCTACACTTCTTTCCCAGTTTATCCGGGTTTTCTGCAGGAAGAGCCACTGCTGTTGTCGTCCCCCCCTTTTCTAGCTGCTCCTGCGGCTGAACAAGGGGGCCAAAGGGCTTCTTGAGAAGTTCTGCCAATCTCACGGAACTGAATAATGTCCTCCATTCTCATAGATAATTACGGCTGCTTGGCTGGCTTGGTGCGGCCTCTTCAAGCATCCTTTGTGCTGCAGTCCCCATCAATTGTCAGCCGCTCTTTCTCTGACTGGCCACTGTCTGGAACGGGAGAGGCCCCTCGCTGACCTCCTCCCCAGCCGTGCCTTGGCATTTTCCAGCCTCTGCCCCTGCAGCTCGATGGTGGACGTCCGGAAAGGAGGGAGGCAGGAGGATTCTCCCTGCAGATCCCAAGGCTTTTGTGAAGCAAGGCTCAAGGCCTGGGTGGTTGGGGCGATGCTTTCCGGCCACCTGACATGCAGGGACCGTCCTCGACCGTCCCTCCTTCTCTTGGCTGCGCTTGAAGTCTTTGCCATTTGAGGCACTGCCTGCAAGATTCAGAGCCCATGGATGGAAATTGTGGTGGCAAAAGGGAAGGGAGGCGAGAAGAGAATGGATGGGACTGGCTGGGCATGGCCAACTTGGTTGGTCTCACCCTTAGGAAATTTCTCCTTAGTCCAACACACAATAAAACATATAGAATAGAACAGAAAAGAGAATAGAAAGTACAAAGGAGTGGGGTGGGGTGCAGTGGAGTGAAGTGGAATAGAGAATAAATAGAGAATAGAATAGAGAATAGAATAGAGAATAGAATAGAATAGAATAGAATAGAATAGAATGGAATGGAATGGAATGGAATGGAATAGAAAGTCTTTATTGGCCAGGTGTGATTGGTCACACAAGGAATTTGTCTTTGAGGAAGGAGAGAGGGAGGGAGGGAGGGAGGGAGGGAGAATGAAAGGAAGGGAAGAGAAAGCAGAAGAAAAAGGGAAAGGCAAGGAAGCACAGAGATGAGGAAAGGAAGGGAAGGAAAAACAAAATGCTACTTAATCCAGAAAAGTCGGCCCACATTTGGCAGAGCTAATCCCCAGACAAAAAGAGCAGGCACTTCCCTCCCTCCCTCCCTCCCCCTTTCCCAATCTTGCCCCTTCAGCCGTCCAGCCACTGATCTCCGGGGCTCTTGGTGCCTTCAAGCAAGCGGCTCTGATCCCGAGTGGCCAGGTGCTCCTTTCAGATCCTCGGCTGCCTTGTTCATTTCATCTCTTCTTTGCTTTCCGGGTGTCGATTGCAAAACTGCATTTCATCCGCACACAGCCGGCCTTTCTAAGAAGTTGTGTCAACAAAGCAGATTATGCACAGATACCCGAAAGAGCAGAAATCCTCTGTCCGACCTGGGAAAGGAGGAAGAGCGAATCGGAACGCAGCACCCCAGGGGGGGGAGGCCAGCAGGCAGCAGGCCAGATGTTGGAAGCCCAAGCAAAGGTCTCCTTGCCAACTGGCCTCCAGATGTTGGAGGCACCTCAGGCGTCGGGCTTTTCAAACCTCTGGACTCCCGGAAATGGACTCGAGTCGCCGCAGGGAATCAAGCCATTGGCTACAGCAGAGGCCTTCACGGGGCAACTGGAAGACTTGGGGACTTCAACTCCCAGAATTCTCCAGCCAGCCGAGCTTGCCACTTTTGGGGAGCCCTGGGCTACAGAGGATCCTCGCCTTACAACTGCTCAAAGTTACAACCACACTGAAAAAAGGGACTGTTGTTCACACTTACGACCGTCGAAGCATTCCATGGTCATGTGATCAAAATTCGGAAGCTTGGCAACTGACTCATAGTTATGACGGTTGCAGTGTCCCGGGTCATGTGATCCCCTTTTTTGACCCTCTGACCAGCAAAGTCAATGGGGGAAGTCAGATTCACTTAACAACCGTGCGACTAGCTTAGCAACTGCCGTGATTCCCTTAAGCACTGGGGCAAGGAAGGTCGTAAAATGGGGACAAACTCACCAAACAACTTAGCAGCAGAAATGTTGGGCTCCATTGCAGTCATAAGTTGAGGACTAAAGCCGGGGCACCCCAAAAGCACCAAAAGGCAGGCTAGGACTGGATGGGGACGCTGTGGCCCTGTGAAGCTCAGCTTCAGCTCCCATCATCCCCAGCCAAAGGAACCTTTTTCTGTCTTGGGAATCTGAGCCTTTCTAACCACTGCAAGAATTGCTATTTTAAGACCACCAGAAAGATTCCTGAATACTCACCCATTACTACAGCTAGCATACCTGTGGTAGGAGATGGTCAGAGTCCCTCCCGGGTTCCCCTCTTGTCCAGTTCACACACACACACACCCACTGTAATGGTAGTCCTTAATTTATGACCACAATTCCCCATTGACTTTGCTGGTCAGAAGGCCACAAAAGGGGATTCTATATCTCTGGGACACTACAACCGTCATAAATATGAATCAATTTCCAAGTGGTGGAATTCTGGCCCTGTGACCGCAATGGTCGTAAGTGTTTAAAATTGTCGTAAGTCATAATTATTTTAAAATTTTACTTGATTAAATAAGTGCTGTATGAACAGCGTCTTGTCTGGGTCCATTTGCTTACATAATAATATATAGTATAATAACGAACATAAGCATTTTTCCAGTTTCTAATTTCTACTTCTATGGTCCAACCGTTGATAAAGCAAATGCCTGCATCTTCTTTATCTTTTATCTCTAATGTCAACCTATCCATTTCTGCACAATCTGGTATTTTTAAAATTACATCTGTGGGCAACAAGGGAGAGGAGGGTCGAGGAGGGGGCTTTTCCCAGTGCCGTTGCAAGTGTGAACGGTCACTAAATGAAATGGGGTGCGCCTGTACCTGTGCAGGAAAAGCCCCCCCTCCCCAGTCCACTCTCCCCTTTGGCTGCCCACCCGCCCGTCTCAATGGCAGCTCGACCAGCGACCAGCCCGCTATCGATCTGCAGCTCCACTCACGGCTGCAAGACTGTGGCTGCTGCTGCGGCTGCTGCTCCTGCAGGCGTGCAGCCAGGGAACATGCCGTGATAATGCGGGTGTCTGGCAGGCCCACCCGGCACATCGCGAGCCGTCTGGCCGCAGCAGCTGCGGAGGGAGAGGCCGGGGGAAGGCCGGTCCCAGGCGGAGGAGGAGGAGGCCCTGGCACTCGGCTGCCCAGGCCCACCGAAAAGCCACCGTGCTCCGCTGTGATTCGGAGCGTGTCAAACCCGCCAATGGGGCCGAGGATGGCAGCGCAGGTGCGAAGCAGCCGAGTCCAGCCGCGGCCCCTCCGAGGCCTCCGAAGACGCAGCTGATGGCCCTGCGTGGCCACGCGAGAGGCCAACGGACGCCTGGGCCCAGTTGGAGGATCCCCCCACCTCTGGTCGTGCCAAGAGCCCCGCCAGCCTCGGAGAGGGGCAGGTGTTTGGCATCCAGTTTGGAGACTGAAAAGGGGGCCAAGGGGAGAGAATCCATGCAGCTCCGGTTGAACGGTGGAGTCTTCGGCGCTCCCTGAGTTTGGGGATTGGCTCGCAAACAGCCGGCAGGGATTCACTGCAGCCACGGCCGGCAATCTTGGCAAGAGAAGATGCTGCTCAACCTACGGCCACAGTGGAGCCCCAAATAAGTGAAACAGTTGTTAAGCGAGGCTAGCGCCATTTTACGACCTTTCTTGCCACACGTAAAAGTGAATCCTGGCAGTTGTTAAATTAGTCACACGGTCGTTAAGTGAATCTGTTTTCCCCATTGACTTTGCTTATCAGGTGGTCGCATGACTCTGGGACATCACAACCGTCATAAGTACGAGTCAGTTGCCAAGCGGCTGAATTTTGATCACGTGACCCTGGGGACGCTGCAGCCGTCATAAGTGTGAAAAACGGTCGCAGGTTTTTTCAGTGCTGTGGTAACTTTGAATGGGCACTAAGTGAACTGTTGCAAGTTGAGGACTGCTTGCTTAGCAAGGAAAACTCAGGGCTTCCTTCGGGTCGTTTCTTGAGCAGAACCTTGACTTACAACGGTTCATTTAATGACCATTCAAAATTACAACAGGACGGGAAAAATGGACTTAGGATTGTTTCTCACACTTATGACCGTTGGAGCACTCCGAGGTCAAAATTCAGACGCTTGGGATCTGACTCACATTTACGACGCTCACGTGATCCCCTTTTGCGACCTTCTGAGGAGCAAAGTCAACAGAGAAGCCAGACTCACTTAACAACTGCAGGGACTCACAGCCACCCTGGCCGGGAAGGTCGTAAAATGGGGCAAATCTCACTTTTGAAAAATGCCGCTCTCACGGATGGGAATTCGTGGCTCGACTGTGGTGGCCAGTGCCAGCCTTTCCTCTCCAGGACTCCAGCCCCCCCCCCTCCAGCCCCCCCCCCCTTTGCTCCTTCTCTGGCTGGGTGGGGTGGGGGTGGGGGGGCTTCCTCTGCTGGCCTTATCTTGACCACCGGCTGCTCAGATTTATGGCCTGCTCCAAGCCCCGCCTCCTCCTGCCCTTCAGCCGCAGGCGGGGGGGGGCAGGAAGGCTATCTCGCTGCCCGCCTGTCTGGCTGAGGACGGCCACTTCCATGCCAGTCTTGAGACGCTGGCAGAGGAGACGTCTCTGGGCCGTCTTATCATCCAGACTCAGGTCCCCTCCGGTGTCTCACACTCCAGGGGAGATGGATGCACAGCTGGAGGCCAGGAGCCACCCCATCCCTTCCAGGGAGGGGGCGAAAGGGCCCAACACGGGGGACTTATTGCCCCAATCGACCCCCCGGTGTGGCCCTTGGAGGGAGACCAGGCCATGGGGCAGTCCCACTGGAACAAGGCCCTCCGGCTCTTCCCTCCAGCCTTCGCCCAAAGCCCTCCACCAGGAGGCTGAAGCAGACCCCAAGCCAGAATTCCTGCCCCCCTCCGGCCCCCACCAAAAGACCCCAAAGGGGGAGAGACACAAGTGCTCATTGCATGCATCCAGCTGAGCATTGAGTGCAATACAAAAAATGCAAACGCAAACAATTTTCTGCAGGCCACCAAAATTTTCTTGCGGACCCCCAGTCCGTGGCCGCTGGTCTGGAGGCCGCCTGGGGGCCTTTGCTGCCCCCGGGGGGCTCTGCAGCTCCCTTCGCCCTTCGGAGACGACCGCAGCCTTTCCCAGCTCATATTGTGACACAGACGCAACCGCCAATAATTGCCAAATCAAAGGTTGCTAATCAATAGTTGAGTCAAAAGTAACAATTACCACAAGCTCATAAAACCTGCCTGGATACAGAATCCCACCCGGTAGCTACATTAATAACAGCCTTAATTCCTTAAGGAAGGAGGAGGAGGCCGGTCTGACCTAGCAGTGAAAGGCACCAGGTTAGAAGCCAGGAGGCTGGGAGTTCTAGTCCTGCCTCAGGCATGGAAACTGACCGGGTGACTTTGGGCCAGTCAATCCCTCACAGCCGGCCCCCTTGCAGGGTTGTTCTTTTGGGGGAAAGAGGAGGAGGAAGCAGCATCGTGTGTATTTCTCGGCTTGAATAATAATAATAATAATAATAATAATAATAATAATAATAATAATAATAATAATAATAATAATAATAATAATAATAATAATAATAATAATAATAATAATAATAATAATATTTAATTTGTAAAACCGCTCCCTCTCCCCACAGGGACTCGGGGCGGTGCACAGGGAAAATAATAATCATCCAGGTGAGCTAGATAAAAAAAGAGGCAGTTGAAGGGCTGAAGAGGCACCCTGTGAGGCTGATCTGGCTGAGTTTGGAAGCCTCCTGAAGACAGGATCCAGGACTGGCAACTTCTAAAGCTCTCCCGGTTGGGAATTGGAGGTGGGGGCTCCGATTGGCCTCGGGTTGGGGAGAGGAGGGGGCCACTCCACCCGATGAAGGACCCCAGACTCTCGTTCCATCAATGGGGAAGAACCTACCGGGGGGACCAGAGCTGAGCCAGAGCCGAGGAGAGACGGTGCCCCTTGGGTTTTGTCCTGCCACGAGGCCTCCTGCCCCAAAACACCCACCGAGAGGGGGGGGGACACAACAGAGAATTAAAAATGACCCCCTAGCTGACCCATGTAGTCCAAGCAGCCCCTGAAAGCTCAGAAGGGCTGAGGGCTGGCCTGAGAAGCCAGGGCTGGACGTAGCTGGGGCAGAGCTTGTCAGAGAGAGAGGGGGGCTCCTTGGGGGGGGGGGTCACTGACTGGACCAAGGGGCACGAAAGACCCAGCGCCCCTCTTGGCCCTGCGCTGCCCCTGCGGCCGATCCCTCTGCCAGAACAACTGGCAGAGAGCTGACATTAGCACCGAGACCGGCTATTTTCCTCTTAGAGGTAATTACAGCACTGCCTTCCAGCTTCTCACCTCTTCGCACAACAGACAGAAGACCCAGGGAGGCCGGGGGGGGGGGGGGGGGCAAAGAAGTGGAAATGGCCACTCTGTGTGTGTGTGTGTGTGTGTGTGTGTGTGCGTGTGTGTTCGAAATCTCAGACCTCTGCAGGGCGTCATCTTCAGCAAATCCGTTTCCGAGTCCCTGTCCCCTTGTTGTGCGCCCTAAGAAAACCAGGCCCATCCAGGCTGCACCTCAACGCCACCCACATCAGAGAGAGGGAGGGAGGGAAGGAGAGACAGGGAGAAGGAGAGGGAGAGGGAGGGAGGGAGGGAGGGAGGAGAGGGAGAGGGAGAGAGGGAGGAGAGGGAGGGGGTGAGAGGAAAGGAGAGAGGAAAAGAGGGAGAGGGAGGAGGAGGAGGAGAAAGAGGGAAGGAGAGAGGGAGAGGGAAGGAAGAATATAGGGAGAGGGAAAGGAAGGAGACAGTGGAAAAGAGAGGGAAAAGGAGGAGAGAGAGGAAGAAAAGGAGGGAGGACAGGGGGAGGGGGGGAGGACAGGGGGAGAAAAAGAGAGATGGGGAGGGAGGGGGTGAGAGGGGGAGTGAAGGAGGGAGAAGGAAAGGGGGAGAGAGAGAGAGAGAAGGAGGGAGTGGGAGAGGGAAGAAGAGAGAGGGAAAGAGGGAGAAGGGGGAGGAGAGGGAGAGAAGGAAAGGAAGGAGGGAGAGAGAGAGTAGGAAAGAGAGGGAGAAGGAGAGGGGGAGAGGGAAGAAGAGAGAGAAGCCCGAGGGCTTGGAGTAACCCTTGGCCAATTGGCAAATGCCAGCTGTGCCCCTTCTACCTCCTCCAGACCCTACAGCCTCCTTGCCCTGGCCCAGGGGTGCTGCAAAGGCCCTGGAGCCCTGCAAGAGAGCCCCCCCCCTCTGGAGACCTTTCCTTTGCCTCTTCTTTTCACCCACCCAACCGGGGCAGCCTGGGGAAGAGGCCGCGCAGGCGGAGGGCACGTTCTCCTCCGAGAGAGGTGGTGGGAAGGAGCCGGCTGGCTGCTTTGTCACGCGCCTGAGTCAAATCCGTGATGCAGCAAACAGATGCCGAGCGACCTTGGCTCCCCCCCCCCCCCACCGGGATGTTGGGCCCTGCAGGAGGGGCCTTTCCTTGGGGGCTGCCTTCAGGGTCCTCAGCACAGATGTGTGTGAAGGGGGGGACGACAGGAGAGAGAGAAACCGGAGGCCGCTGAATCCCCTCAATTAGTGCACATCCATGCTCTGCGACGGGCTGGTTGCCTTCAATAATCATTTCATGATTATTTCATGCTATTTGCAACCTGCCCCTAATACTTCTCAGTCCCCCCCACCCCAAATACGGCACTCTCCGTACTGCTGGGAGGGGGAGGGGGCTCTTCTTTTCCAGCCACTCTTTTAAAGCCACAACCTTTGACCTGCGATGAATGAATAATCAAAGGCTACGCTAATCCAATTTAAGCTGGCAGCCCCCTCCCACGGGGGCAAGTGGAGAGGTAGGAGACTGGCAGCCCCCTGACGCACGATCTCTGCTCTTCCCTTCTCTGTCCCCCCCCCCTCGGCCTGGAGAGTGGCGAAGGAGGGGGGGTGAAGGGAAGGTTATCCCCCACCCAAGTGTAAGGATTCCCTCCAGGCAGGCGTTCATGAGCCCATGTTGCTGGGCTGCAAAGCAGGGAGAACTCGGGGCTGGTGGTGGTCTTGCTGGAAAAGAGCAGTGGTCAGTGTCCTGCTGAAGTCACAGGGGTGGAGGGGGGGTCGCCCCCCCGAGGGACAGGAGATCAATACTTAGAGCTGCATTTTTCACTTTTAGCAACTGTAAGAGGTCTGGACTTCAACTCCCAGAATTCCCCAGCCAGCTTGGAATTATTGGGGTATTGGACTTGGTTGATATGATCGACCAAGTGCTGAGACAATCCACATAACTGGTTACACTTCATGGCATCCCATAATATCCTCCGGATGATGCATGAACAAGATCACATGGGCAGTTATGCACATCATGTTAAGTAACCACCCAAGTTTGAATTGAATTGAAAAGTGATTTTATACCTTCCTACATTTTTCTCCCTTTCATAAAACCTCAGCAACTCTAAGAGGCCTGGGCCTTTTTTTTAAACATTATAATTAGGGTCTCTGCAGGTAGTCCTCGACTTATAACTGTTCTGTTTAGTGACCTTTCAAAGTTACAATGAAAACAATGACTTGTTCTTACACTTACGTCCGTTGCAGCCTCCCCATCGTCACATGATTAAAATTCAGGCACTTGCCAACTGACTCACACTTACGACGGTTGCAGTGTCCCAGGGTCACATGATCCCCCTTTGCGACCTTCGGACAAGCCAAGTGCACGGGGGAATCTAGATTCACTTAACGACTTTGTCAGTAATTTAACCACTGCAGTGATTTATTTATTTATTTATTTTATTCAATTTATATCCCGCCCTTCTCCAAAAGGACCCAGGGCGGCGCACAGGAATATTAAAACAGTATACAAAAATAATACAAAATACATAAATTTAAAAAGCTATTAAATAACACAAAACCTGCGCTAAAACCAAATTAAAATCCCTCATTTAAAACTGTCTAGTATTAGTCCCAGCGGAGGCTATGTTAGGCCGGCTTGATGAAATAGGTGTGTTTTTAAACAACGGCGGAAGAGGCGGAGGTCGGTGATAGTGCGGAGTTCCGGGGGCAGGTCGTTCCACAGGGCAGGGCCCGCCACAGAGAAGGCTCTCCCCCTGGGTGTCGCCAGCCGGCATTGTCCGGCCGATGGCACCCGGAGAAGGCCCTCTCTGTGGAAGCGTATCGGTCTAAGGAATGTATGGGGCAGGAGACGGTCTCGCATGTAACTAGGCCCCGAGCCATGGAGCGCTTTGAAGATGGTCGTCAGGACCTTGAAGCGCACCCGAAAGACCACAGGAAGCCAGTGCAGCTCGCACAGGATTGGTGTTATGTGGGAGCATCTAGGAGCTCCCGTAATCACCCGTGCGGCTGCATTCTGGACTAGCTGTAGCTTTCGGGTGCACCTCAAGGGAAGCCCCATGTAGAGAGCATTACAGTAGTCGAGTCGGGATGTCACGAGAGCTTGAGTGACTGTGCGAAGGGCAGCCCGGTCCAGTAAGGGGAGCAATTGGCGCATCAGGCGCACCTGATGAAACGCCCCCCTGGCCACGGCCGCCACATGATCTTCCATGGACAGCCGGGAATCCAGGAGGACACTCAAATTGCGCGCCCTCTCCACGGGGGCCGGTGTTTCGCCCCCAATGGCCAGAGTTGGAGTAATCTGGCTGAACCGGGGTGCCGGAAACCACAGCCACTCAGTCTTGGACGGGTTGAGCCTGAGTTTGTTACCACCCATCCAGATCCGTACGGCTTCCAAGCACCGGGACATCACCTCGACGGCATCGTTGGGGTGGTCTGGGGTGGAGATGTACAGCTGAGTATCATCAGCGTACAGATGGTACTCCACCCCAAAACCACGGATGATCTCACCCAGCGGCTTCATATATGTGTTGAATAGGAGGGGCGAGAGGACCGACCCCTGAGGAACCCCACATATGAGGGGCCTCGAGGCCGACCTCTGCCCCCCTGCCAACACATATTGCGACCGACCAGAGAGGTAGGACGAGAACCACCGCAAAACGGTGCCTCCCAGCCCCAACCCCCCCAGTCTGTGCAGTAGGATACCATGGTCGATGATTCACTTAACGGTGGCCCAGAAGGGTCAGGACGTGAGGCAAAATTCCCTTGGCTCATTGAGCAATAGAAATCTGGGGCTCAACTGTGGTCGTAAGCCTGAGGACTGCCTGTGGTGAGTTTGCGAGTTACGAGTTCAAATTTTCATACTGCCCTTTTTACCTTTAGCAAGTTGGAAGCAGTTCTCCTCCTGCAGAATCTGCCCCGTTGCTCCACAGAACCAGAAGCCTTCCTCAGAGGCTCCCTAGTTACTCAAAACATTACTCAACCCCTCCTCCTCCTTCTCCTCCTCCTCCCATCATCCTTAAGGCAACCCTTCTATTCTCATCATCCGCTATTTATCCCTGCCTTTCCTTGCAGGGGGCGGAGAGTAGATTCATGCTCAGAAACAGGCAGAAATCCAGTTTTAAGAAGGATTTAAAACTAGCAGAAAGAAGACAACAGTCAGCTGGTCTTTATCCCTACAAGATGCCGGAGAAGGAATGGAAACGGCCACAGTGGAGAGGAGGAGGAGGAGGAGGCTCAAGAGGAGCAACCGAAGGGCTTTGGCTCTTCACGGAATGACAGGACTGGAAGGGACCTTGGAGGTCATCTAGTCCCGTGATGGCCAACCTATGCACACGGAGCCCTCTCGGTCATCCAGCTCAGCTCCACCGTGCATGCACGCACCCGCCTCCCACTGACCCGCTGAATTCCAGGTCTCTGTCGCCCATGCAGAGGAGGCAGGTGCAAATGCGGGGGGGGGGGTTGCAGACACATGCGGGGGGGGGGAGCGGGATAAGCACGGGGGGCAGGGCACACTGCATTATGGGTGTGGGCAAGCTGTGCTGGCTGGTGGATTCTGGGAGTTGAAGTCCACAAGACGTAAAGTTGCCAAGGTTGAGAATCACTGTTGTAGAAGACTGAATATTGAAGACTGAATGTTAAATTGTTTTACATTGGATTTTAACGGTCAAAGTTTTAGGGGATTTTAGCACAGGGTATTGTGTGTTTAATTAGTTTTTAGTACTTATTTATTACGATGCTTTATATTTTTTAACTTCCTGTGCACCGCCCCGAGTCCCTTCGGGGAGAGAGGCGCAGTTTTATAAATCTAATAAATATAAATATAATATAATATATAGTCCAACCCCCAGTTCAGGCAGGAGCAGAGGTGGGTTCCTACCCGTTCACACGAATCGGTAATGGTGTGCTGGCCCAGGTCACAGAACCGGCAGCAACCCAAGCTGGCCGTGCCCACAAACCAGTTCCCCGGTCCCTGCCATCGCCACCACCATCTTTTTTGGAAATTCTGCACAGGTGCAGAGCAGTTCCCATTGAACTTTGTATGCGGCACAGCGGCTGAAACCCACCCCTGGGCAGGAGACTCTCCCATTCCAGACAAATGGTTGTCCAATCCCTTCTTAGAAACCGTCCTTGGAGTACCCACAACTTCTGGAGGCAAGTTGTTTCCCTGGTTAATTGTTCCCACTGCCCTGCATTCCAGGTTTCTTGATTCGTTTCCATCTGCTGCTTCTTGTTGGAGAATAGATGGCCCCTATCGACCTATCTTCAGGACAACCCTGCGAGGTAGGCTGGTTTCGTCAGTCCGGACAGGAGAAAGCCTGGAACTCAGCACTCCTCGAGGTCCAGAATCCCTCTTGCAAAATGTAAAACCCGATTTTAGCAAAAGCTTCTTGTGATTTTTCACTTAGACAAATTTAGTCTCGTGGCAAGACGGACAGCAAATAAATTGGATAAATAAAAATAAATAAATATACACAACCCCTAAAAATTAGCAACTGTACGGAGCACAAACTAAGGGCAGCTGAAGAGATGTGCAATTATTGCTAAATTACAAAGCCAGAAAGGGAAACAAAAGGGTGGAAACGAAGAAAATTGTATTCTGACTGATGACAACACTAACAAAACCAATTTTTGTGCATTATAGCTAAACGATGAACGTGTGTGTGTATCTCCGTTCTTTAAGAACACAGAAACTGGTATTTACAAATATATACTAATCAACATCCTTCATCTGCTAATGCACCCCTTCCTCACCCTAAAAAAGACTTTCAAAATCTAGCTAAAACACAGCAAACCGAGCTGGGAATAAGCAGGAATGCCAAATATCAAAAGCGCCCTGAGTTCCTTTGCCAACATTCCTGTCTAAAACCTTCGGAGGAGGAAATCCAATGGAATTCTTCAGGAAGCCATTGGGAAGAGCAGAGCCGAGGCCCCCGACTCACCTTCCCCCTTTCCCGCCTTTCCTGCTTGAACAGACAGATGTTTGCCAACCTGGGGCCCTCCGGATATTTGGGGAGGGGGAAGGGTTGCAGCAGGCCGGCCAGCTGGCAAGGTGCCCATCCTGGAAAGGTTGGGCTAGACTCCCAAGCACATCTGGAAAGGGCCAGGCAAAGGAGAACAAGCTTGGTGGATTAAAAAAAACAAAACCCAAGAATTTGCATTTGGGGAGCCCTGTAGGTCAGCGGTAACCCACATCTGGGGCAGGAGAGAAAGATCGGTGGTCCAACCTTGGCGACTCTAAGATCTGTGGACTTCAACTCCCAGGATTCCCCAGCCAGCATGGCTCCTCCCCCTCCTTTGCAAACCTTGCTCCCCTCTAGCACTGATGAGGCTACCTAGTTGGGTCAGGAAACGTCTGCAAGAAAGCCACCCGGCTCAGGAGGCCCCAAGGACCCCTCCTTTCAACCCTGAGCTCCAAGCATTCTCTTCCGTTGGACCATCCTCGCTCTACGTCCCTTCGGAAAGAAGGACCTTCTGCCAAAGAGAACGTATTGTATAGGGGGTGTGCAGGGGGGGGGGGGTTTCCAGCTGCCGCTACTGCTGGTTTGCTCTGGGATGCAACGTGCACGCATGCCTAGTGCAACAAAAGGCAAACACAAGGTTGCCAAGAGAACCGGTTCGGGGGCGTGGCAGGCCTGCGTTGCTGCTCCTGGTGCAGCCGAACATGCTGGCTGGGGAATTCTGGGAGTTGAAGTCCAGCAGTCTCAAAAGAGCCAACTTTGCAGACCCCTGACCTAATGCAAGGATGCAGGATTCAGAAATGCAGATTCCCCCCTGCAGTCTGAGTGGCCCAGGTCTCCCCCCCCCCCCAAATGCCTATGGCAACATTCAGGGGACCCCCAGGGCAGAGATAAACCTCCAAGTGGCCTCAGCGACTCTCAGAGAGTCCTAACCACCAGATGACTGCAAGGAATGGAACTCCTTCCATCCTCCACCATTCGGTCAAAACCAAAGAAGCTCCTTGGATGAGGAGCGAAACGTCTTCAAGGAGAAACAAAGAAAATCTGGTTTTGAAAAGGCACCTTTGGGTTTCCCCCCGCCCCCCAAGTCTTCTCAGGCTCCTCCTTGTCCCGATCATGGTTGCATCTCCTCAGCTGCGGGGTGGGGGAGAGCAGGGGAGCAGAGACCCCTGCAAGGCAAAGGCCTGGGGTGGGGGTGGGGGGCTTGGGTTAGCTCCACTGTCTCGCAAGGCCTCCTCAGGGGAAGGGCTGCAAAGCTGGGGCAGGCGGCCTGCTCTGCGCTCCGGCCTGGTCAAGAACAAGCCTGGATCGCCGGCCATTGGCAGGACGAGCGGTTGGTCCAGGATGGCAGGCAGGGAGGGAGGGAGGGAGAGAATGGAAGGGAGACTGGAGAGAAAAGAAAGGGGGAGAGGGAGAGGAAGGGAGGAAAGGAGATAGAAAAAGGAGGGAGGGAAGGAAGGGAGGGGGAGGAAAAAGAGAAAGAAAGGAAGAGGGAGAGGGAGGGAGGGAGGGATTTCCCCTGCCCAGGAGGTCAGTCTGGCTGGACTGGGGCTCCGTCATGCCCAGGGGATATCAAATCCCATTTAAGAGCAGGGAACGGGGCCTTTTGTGTGGTGACTGATGGGATTTCGGTGGGTGAAGAAAGCGGCTGATCTTCCGCCCAGCAGGTGGGGGGGAGGGAAGTGACCTACTTTTTAACCCGGCTTCTCCCCCTTCAAGCCCAGAGAAGCCCAAGTTTAAGTCCCACCCGCAGGAAAGCCAAAGAGCGCCAAGCAGAGCCCTGCCAGCTGCAGAGTGGCCAAGCTGGACATCCGGCTGCCACCCTGGATGGTGGCCCTCCTGGAGGCCTCTGCCCTTCTCCCACCTCTGGAAGAGGGAGGGGCCAGGTGAGCTCCCCTCCAACCCTCCATCCACACCTGGAAGCCCCCACTCTCCAGGTGGGGGGGAGGGGGCAGAGTGGCCAGGAAGGGCAGGGGGAGGCCTGTGGGGAGCCCACTCCCACTTCTCCCCACTCTGGCTCTCCACACCCCGCAGGTTCTCTGCCGGACTGCCTGGACCATGCTTCCCAGCCCCACTGTCCTGGGCTGGCAGGACCCTCCGCCCCGGAGGCAGGCCCTGGGACCAGGACATGGTCCAACAAAGATGGCCGTTGTGATGGTGCCCTCGACGTCCTACCTCTCACCCGTCCAGGTAGACTTTTGACCCCTCCCTCCCTCCCTCCCTCCCCATTGGGGCCAGCTGGACTTTTGGGGTCCCAGCCTTTGCATCAACAAAGGGCTCCCCTTAATGACCACGGCAGGAGAGCTTGTGGGATTGGGCCTGGTCACAGTTCCAGGGTCTGCTTTTCGCCCACAGCAACAGTCCTTGAAGTCTAAACTCCTCAAGGAGAGAAGCAACCTGGAATTGAGGAGAAACCTCCTAACAGGGAGGACAATTAACCAGTGGAACTGCTTGCCACCAGAAGCTGCGGGTTCTCCATCCACCTTTAAGAAGAGACTGGACAGCCACAGGGTCTCCTGTTTGAGTAGGAGGCTGGACTAGAAGACCTCCAAGGCCCCTTCCAACCCTGCTATCCTCTTACGGTGAAGACGTAGACACGATTCTCATCCAAGGATCTCAGGTGGGAAAGAGCAATGGAATCTCCCACATCATCCTGATTATTAATTAAATTTGCTTGCCAGCCATTTCATCTCAGAGCAACTCTGGGCAGCAGCTGCAGAAGGTTAAAGGACCGAAGAGGGGAAGATCCTGATGAAAATCACAAAAATGCCACACGATTCGGAACAGTCTGCTCCAGAGTTTGCAGCCAAGTCGATCCGTCTTATCAGGAGACAGGAGGGAAGTGGCAGATTGCTCCCCTCGGCCACACAAGACAGCAGCCCCTCGGGTCCCTTACAGGCCCCGCAGCTCCACAGGGGAGTCCTCAACCTACGACCACAATTGAGCCCAACGTTTCTCAGAACAGGAGCTGTGGAGATGGGCCAAGATTGCAAGGGCGGGAAAACGGCCATAAGTCACTTTTGTTCAGTTCCATTGCAACCTGGAATGGTCGCTAAATGAACAGTTGTAACTCGAGGGCTGCCTGCCTTTCGTTGGCTCAGGTGAAGGCTGCAGGTTGAGGGCTGTGCAAACCCAAATCCAGGCTTCGGGGTTGCCAGAACCGGGGTCCACGCAGAGCCTTCTGCCGTTGGCTCCATGACAGGAGGCCTGTTGCATTTTGGGGAGGGGGCCCGGAGCTGCGTCTACAACTACAGCTGTGTGGCCATTCTGGAGCAGTGGGGGGGGGAGGTCGACCCCCAACGCAGGGATTTTCCTGCAGATCGGAAGACCGAAAGGAGACTGGCAGCTCCAGAGGCCGATCCGGGCGGTTGGCGATCTTAAAGGGCATCGCTGAGGTTTTGATCTCATGCCTCCGAGGGGCCGTAAGCCGAGGCGATCCCCAAAACCAGCCCCAAAGATCAAATACGGACAAACATGTCAATCAGCCCAGGAAGCAAAGCTGGAGAGTGATGTGCACAGAGGCTCTCTGGCTCTCCAATGGGGACCCTGCTCCCTTCTCTCCCCAGAGGAAGTGCCCGTCCAAGCGAGCCCTGGCTGCTCTCATGCCCAGCACAGCCCTGCCTCCCCCCACGCCCCCCCCCAAAGCATCTCCTGGCCAGGCCGACAAGAGGCTGCGAGAGGAAACCCCGCAGGGCTCCAGCCCTGGACACACCTGGCTGCCGCTGCTCCCCGGCGCTCGACAGGCCAGGGAATCGGGGGCTCAAGTGGGAAGGAAGACGGGCCGCCTGTCCAAACGCTGGCAGAGAATTCCCTAGGGAGCCTTCTGGAGCAGCTGAGAGGGGGCAGGGGGAGAGAATAACCACCGGGAGAGGAGATAATGGAGGCAGGAGCCTTCCTGCAGCTACCAGGCTGCCCCAATTCTGCCACAAACAGCTGCTCCTTGACCAGCAGATGTGGGAAGAGCTGGGTTGTAGCCCCCTCTCTCCCCCCGGCCTCCCCCTCTCTCCCCTGCCCTCCCCCTCCCTGCAGGAAGACCAGCCGGCTCTCTGTGGGGCAGCCTCCCTTCCTCCTGGGTTTGCAGAGCAGTTGCTCCTGACCAAGCAGATTGAGGACGGAGGTATTTGCTGCAGGGGATCCCTCTTCAGACAGACGGACGGTGGCACTCCCCAACAGGCATAGGAGCAGCTCAGGGGGGCCCTCCCCTCCTCCGCAGGGCTCAGAGATACACACACACACACACACACACACACACACACACATCTGGAGGTGGGAGAAAGCAAAGAACCCACCAGACACCTGTCAGGTGACCAGCAGGAGCCACATCCCTAGTTGGGTCACAGGACATCTGCAAGAAAATCAGCCACTCAGAGCGCAGTAAGGACCCCACACTCGTCTTCCTCCCGCGCCTTCTCCTCCGCTCTGCAAACCCATTCCTTCTAGCACTGATGATGTTCCCTAGTTGGGTCATGAAACCTCTGCAAGGGAACATCTCGGCTCAGAGAGCACCAAGGACTCCATGGACCATGAGGAGCTGCCTCCTTTTTATCGGAGCCCAGGAAGAAACGCAACGGGCATCCTGGCCATGCGCTTTGAGCAAACGGACGGAGGCAACGGTGTGGGCTGGCCCTCAAGTTGTAAGTCCTCAACTAATTGCCACAACTGTGCCCAGAATTTCCACTGCTATGCAAAAAAAAAAGGTCATTGTTAAGTGAGTTTTGTCCCATTTTACAACCTTTTTGCCACAGTCGTTAAGAGAATCACTACAGCTGTTAAACGGTTGATACGGTCATTAAGTGAATCTGGCTTCTCACTGACGTTGCTTGTTGGGAGCTGGCTGGGAAGGTTGCAAATGGGGGTGACTCAGGGACAGTGCGACCACCAGAAGTCCATGCCAAGCCCCCGAAGGTTGATCCCACAGCCATGGGGTCCTGGCATTGGGTGCAAATTTGCGAACCAGCCATGCCCCTTTCCTCAGTGAGGCTGTAGCTGCAAATGGCCAGGACCCAAACGGTTGTAAGTTGGGGACTGTCGGTATTTCTGTTCTTGACCTGATGCGGATGGATGACACTCCCCACCCCTTGCACCAGGCAGCACCCACAAGGGGGCACAACCACCCCTGCCTAGGCTGATCACACACGCCATTGTGTGACTCGAGTGGGCAACAACACAAGCGGCTGAGAGTGGGGAAAACCCAGGAACAGAGCCTGGAATCAAGAGGGCATCCAGGCCCTCGGTCTGTCTTAGCTGGCCAGGCAGGGGGGGGGGGGCAAGGCAGGCAAAGGCCTTGGCAGTGCCCTGCCTATGGAACTCTCTGCCTCAGGAAATCAGACTGAGGGTCTTTTGTAACCAGAAGGAAAATCCTCCTTCCTTCCTTCCTTCCATCCCTCTTCCTTTCCCTTCCTCCCTCCCCTTTTCCTTCCTCTTCCTCCCCTTTTCCTTCCTTCCTCCTTTCCTCCCTCCCTCCCTTCCCTTTTCCCTCTTCCTCCCCTCCCCTCCCTTCTCTGCTGCCCATCTCCCCTGCAGCCCTTTAGGGAGGCCCTTATGTAAATTCCGTGAATGTAATATAGCTGCTTTCTTTTATTACATCCGTGTTTGCAAAAGAGGCGACTTTCTTTTTATCTCAGGGGTATGAAAACACTTTCCTTCCAATTATTATATGAGCCTTCTAGTGGCTTCCATTGTCACTCGCCACCCTGAAGAGCATAACAAGCAAAACGAGAAGAAAATAGAAAGGGAAAAATCCTTTATGTGAAATGCATATTGCAATTTGTTTGGGTCTGGAGTTTTGCAGGGTATTGTGGGTTGCCTAAAATCCTGGTTTATTATTACCTCTGAATTATAGCTACAGTAGGCTTGGGCCCCTCCAAACGAGTGGGATTTCATTCCTCCCCACAAATCTTCCAGATGAAAAATTGATCTGAGTTTTTTTTTCTAAATCCCGACAACTTTAAGAGAGCCGGCTGGGGAATTCTGGGAGCTGAAGTCCACCCATCTTAAAGTGGCCGAGGTTGAAACCTCTGGTCTGGAGAGTTACACTTTAGAAGAGCAAACCATGGGTGCCTAGTGGGGTTTACTTGTGAGTAAACAGCTCCCAGGGGGCCCCTGTGCAGAAAAAGATTGCAGCCAGGGCCGTGGGGGGAAGCCATCATCCCTTCATTCAGGGAGGGATAAACAGGATCGGAAAGGCTCAAGGCAGCATCAGGGGGCTCGGCCAGGTAAATGGACAGGTAAGGCAGCCCAGGATGGATGGCTGTTGAGCCTCAGCTTAGAGAAGCCAGGGGTCTGCACAGAACACCCCCACCTCCAAACCAACCAGCAGTTGCCATGCCCTGCCCTTTCCCAGATGTGGTCGAATTCCTTTAACTACCCGGGGAATTCTGGGAGATGGGGGTCTGGCCAAGATGGGGGTCCGGGTGTCCCTGGCCTTTCCCCCTTCCTGTGTCTGGGCGAGGGGGGGGTTGGGGGAGACCCCTCCTTTTCCCTTCCTTCCCATTCCAGCACAGCCCCACAAGCATAAACCCGATTCCAGGTCTCCGGAACCATCCCCAACCGCCTGCGGGTCTCTTCAGAACCTGCCTATTTTGTTGTGTGGCTGAGTGTGTTGCCTCCCCTCCCCGGGCTGCGTGTGTGTGTGTGTGTGTGTGTGTGTGTGTGTTGGGGGGGGATGCAAACGCGGCGCTGCAGACGTGCCTCCTTGTGCGCTGTGCCCGCCCTGCGTTTGGCAGTGCCAATGTCAGTAGGGCGCGGGGGAGGGGGCTTTCCGGAGGGGGGATCAGGTCTTCGGCAGAGGAACGACCCCCCCCTCTCCGAAAGCCTCGGGCATCCACCCGGAGGGCAGAGAGAGGGAGAAAGAGGGAGAGAAGGAGCGAGCGCAGGCGGGGGAGGGGGAAGCAGGACCAGCATCTCCCCTCCCGCTGCAATTCTGCTCGGGAGCCGCAGGGACGAGAGAAGCTGCAGAGCCAGACATGGGGGGGGGGGGGATTGAACTGGGAGGGGGGCGGAATGGGGGGAGGCAACCCCTCCTCTGGCCAGCCGTTTCCCCTGCGGGGTCTCCTTGCCCAGGCAAACCGCGCCCTCCCGCCCAACGCCCAGCGGCCAGGCCGGGGCTGCTCCCACCGATCGGCGGGGGGGGGGGAGGGGGGGAACCGGGTGTCTTTCCGGCGGGGGTCGTGCAACATCTGGTGGGGGGGCTGCGTCCCTCGCCCCCCTCAGAAGGGGGGAGCCTCTGCCAGGCGCTTCAGCCGTGCCAGCAGCCTCTGGGTGGCGGCGGCCGAAGGGAGACGGGCGCCGGCGCCGCTTCTCCACCTGCCAGCCGCACGAAGCCGGGGCGCGGGGCGGCTGCGTCCCCGGGGCCGGCGGAGAAGCGCGAGGACGGCGCCGGGCCAATGCTGAGAGCCCGGCCGGCCCCGCCGCCTTTGCGCAGACCCCTCCCGGAACGGCCAGCCCCCCCCCCCGCGCCCCCCCAAGCCGAGGAGCCCCCCGCCCCGTTTCCGCAGAGCCCCCTCGGCCCCCCTCGGCCCCTCCCCACCCGCCGCGCATCTCCCCCCCCCCCCCCGCCGGACGGCGACCCACCTGGGAGCGGCTCCTCTCAGCCGAGGGGCGGCGGCGGCATCGTGCGGGGCCCGGGCGGGGGGGTCCGGGCGGGTCCCGGGGCGGCTCAGGGCTCCCCTCCGGCCCGGTCCCCCGCGGGCTCCATGGGGCGGGGGGGACACAAAGGCGCGGGCGGCGGCGGAGGGGCGCTCAGCTGGGCTCGGCCATCCTGCGGGCGCAACGGGGCCGCCGCCGCCTCCGGCCGCTCGGGCTCCGGGAAGGGCCGCTGCCCGCTCTGCCTCGCCTCCTCCTCGCAGCCCTGCAGAACCCGGGCTGGGCTGGGCCGGGCCGGGCCGGCGGGAGGAGAGGCGGAGCGCGGCGGAAGCGCCGCCCAGGGGTGGGCTGGAGAGCCGGGCAGGGCGCAGCGGCGAGGGCGCCTGGTTGCAGAACCGCCGCGCCCGCCTCGCCTCCAGCCCTTCCTCTTCGGAGTGGGCGGGGGGGGGGCAGGCGACGGGCCGCGGGGGGAGGGAGGGAGGGGGGAGGGCCCGGCCCCTTTTCTGCAGATGGCGGGGGGGGGGGCGATGGGTCGCTCACCCTGGAAAAGCTTGGGCGATGCAGCTGCTGCACCGGGCGGGGGAGCGAGCGGGGAAAGGGGCCGAGGGGAGGAGGGGGCGGCAGCTGCTGAAATTCTGGAGAGCTCCCTTCGGCCCAGTCCTGGGAACCATCCCGCAACCAATAGGGAGGGAAGTTGGGGGAGCAGACCCCCCCCCCCAGGAAGCATTTCCAGGCCTGGAAAAGGGGGGGAGATGAAAAGCGGAACCAGGGGGAGGCTGGAGACCCTCCACCTGGCTTGCTTCCCTCTGGCCTCCAGCAGCCCAGCTACCCTGGAGACCCCATCCCCAGCATTGGGGTCTCTTTTCCCAAAGTCTTGGGGTTCCTTTGGAGGGTCACTTCCCCAGGGAGCTTTTGATGCGCCACAGGATGGGGGTCCCTCCACCTTCAGGGGGGCCAGGAGGATGCCCAGCACCGCAGACCTGGCTCCCTTCCTTCTGGGAGCCACAGGGCCCTCCAGAGGCTCCCCCCCTGCCAGAGCCACCCACAACCCCCCCCCCCGTTTGAAAGATGTCAAACCTGCAGCCCCCCAACCCGCTTCACAGAGCAGAGCAGCCCTTTGAGTGTCCGGCTGCAGGGCTGACCGAAACCCTGCGTGCTTCTCCAGACGGATGGCGGAGGTTTCCACAGGCAGCCCCGGCCCCCTCCGTCCCCCTCCCCCAGGCTGCCCAGGAAGACCTGCCAGGACCAGGCCAGGAGCCCCCAGAAAGGCTCCAGAGTCGCCCAGAGTAGCCCAGCAGGAGGGATTGCAACATGTCTGAGGCAGAAGTATTGACAGGGCAGAAATATGGACGCAGGCTACAAAATGATGTGTCGCAGCTGACAAAGATCAATGCTTCCCTTCTGGACGGGCCATAAATCCAAGACAGACCCAGAGGGGCTCC
Source organism: Rhabdophis nuchalis (assembly GCA_039707465.1). Taxonomy (NCBI): domain Eukaryota; kingdom Metazoa; phylum Chordata; class Lepidosauria; order Squamata; family Natricidae; genus Rhabdophis; species Rhabdophis nuchalis. The sequence continues at coordinate 864,723 of CM077654.1, forward strand.
GCTGGTGGAAGTCCCTCTTGCTGACTCGACTGGGGAGGAGGACTGGGGGGGGGGAGAGAGACGGGGACTCAACATTAAGAGGAATTCCACCCAAGGAGAGTCACCCTGCAGAAGGCAACCTCTCCCCCTCTGATCTGCCCAGGGGGCTGGGGAGGGGGGCAGTAGCAGTCCCTGGGAAAGCCGCTCAGGCCTCCTGGGCCTCTGGGCTCCCTGGGCCCAGAGAGAAGGGCCAGGTGGCCCCATGGAGAAACCCACCGGAAGAGCCAAGGGGGGAGCTTCCACACGGAAGGTGGTGGACTATCTTCTAATCCCACCTTTTCTCCCCCCCCCCTTTGCCCTTTGTGTAAATGATTTTATTCGCTGGGGGGATTTATAATGGAGGATTTTCATTTTTTATGTTGTAAGCCGCCCAGAGTCGTCGGATGAGAGATGGGCGGCAAATAAATTTCATAATAAATAAAACTAAAAGGAATAATTGGGATGAATAATGGGATGGGGTGGGGAAGTGGTTGCAAGCAATTAGGCAGCAGGGTCGGCCATCAGCACTGCTCCCTGGGGGTGGCTGCCTCCCCAGGCAAGGGAGGGAGAGCTGCTTCTTCAGAGCTTGGACCTCCTCCCGCCTCCCCTTGTGGCCAGCCGCCCAGCCTCTCTTCAGGTTTCTGGCCAGAGGAGAACCGTCAAAGCTCCGAGCCATGCCAGCTTGGAGAGGGGCACAGGTGAAGGGCACAGGGTCCTCTCCTGTGTGCCGCCAGGGGGCGCCGTGCTCAGTCCTTGCGGTCCCCCAGTAGAGGCTTCTGAATAGCTGGAGACCAGCCCAGGGTCGAAGGGGGGGGGGGCGGGGCAGAGAGGGTAGCTTTACAGAGGGTGGCAAATTGGAAGCCCACCTCTGGGAACTTCCCTCCCTGTGATAATCGTTGCATAAGCCAGGAGAGGAAGCACAAAGGATGGCAACGTTTTGCATTGATTGGGTTGCATTTATTCTTGGGGCTTGCTCTTTTATTCTCCTAAACAAACATGCGCATCGCCTGGAGACCTGCAGCCGTTCAGTTCCGACTGCCAAGAGACCCTTTTCCATCCCATAATGCTCAGGGATGGCTGCAGGGTCAAGACAGTAGCCACGATGGCATCTTCAAAGCTCTGCCGCCTTTTTAGCTGCATGGTTTAAAAAAAAAAGGTGAAGGCATCTTGACGTTTCTTCAAACTATGTTTGAACATCCCAGCTGGGGAATTCTGGGAGTTGAAGTCCACAGGTCCTAAAGATGCCAAGGTTGGAGACCCCGGGTCTAAGTGATGTCAGGCTTGCAATCTCCCACAATGCCTTTCTTTACTTTATTGATTTTTATTTATCCATTTTTAAAATCCAATTCTTAACTTTAATCCAATTCTTTGCCGTTAGCATTTCAAGGTCCTGGGGGCCACTTATCAAATCAGGCCGCTTTCCAGCCAGTTTCACTCCAAAAGCTTGCAGTTAGGAACCTCATAATCAGAGCTTCACTGTAAACTGGTGAGGGTCTCAAGGTACAAAGACCCCTCTGAAAGCTGCCTGGGCCAGCCAGGAGAAAGAAACACGAGGGAGTGGCCAGGAAGGGGGCTGCCTGATGCACCTCTGGATGCTTCCTCCAGGAGGCATGCTTGCAACATCTGGAGATGTGCCAGGTGACTGAGTGGCAGGGATAGAGAAGGCCGGCATTACCAGGGGTGTCCGCAGGGGGAGCAGGGAAAATCAGGAGAGCAGCCGGGGTCAGGCGGTTGGAGTCCTCTTGTGCGAAGGGATCCCAGCGGCTCTCTTGACTTTTGCAGTGCTGGGTTGCAAGGAGGGCAGCTGGAGGCCGAAAGACCTGGAGAGAGAGAAGCGGGGGAGGGCTTGGGGGTCTCATCCACGAGGCCAAGAAGGACAGAGACGAGGAAGGCAAGAGTGAAACCAGCGTCGGGACCAGCATGGAGAGAGAGCCAGGCAGGGCTGACCTTGAGCTGTCCCTGGTGCTGAAGCAACCAGGAGCCTTGGATGCTTAGAAATCACTCTGTGCTCCGGGAGGGGGGGGGGCACTCAAAAAATGCCCATCCCAGGGGATGGGGGCAAAGGCAGAAGGCCTCACCTGCCCACCCCCAGGCCGGCCCCCATGCAAACGAGCAAGAGGTGTTTGCAGGTGTGTGAGACCCCTGCTCAAAGGAGGCAGAGGGAGAGCGTCACCACCCAAGCTGCCCGTCCCTTTCCAATGATGGGCAGTGGATGTCCGTGTGTGTGAGGACGCCTGGTGCTCCAGAAGAGAATTATAGGGAGGGAAGGGACCTTGGAGGTCTTCTAGTCCAACCCCCGTGCTCAAGGCAGGAGACCCTCTACCATTCTGGTCAAATGGCTGTCCAGTCTTTTCTTGGAGATCCCAAGTGATGAAGCACCCACAACAAAGACAAGCCATCCCACTGGTGAATTGTCCTCCCTGTCAGGAAATTCCTCCTTAATTCCAGGTTGCTTCTCTCCTGGATGGGTTTCCATCCCTTGCGGCTTCTCCTGCCTTCAGGTGCCTTGGAGAATAGGTTGGCGCCCCTCTTCTTTGGGGCAGCCCCTCAAATGCTGGAACGCTGCTCCCGTGTCACCCCCTAGTCCTTCTCTTCGCTAGGCTGGACGTCCCCAGTTGCTGCGACCGTTCTCCGTCTCTTTCAGCCTCCTCCAGTTCCCTCATCATCCTTGTTGTTCTTCTCTGCAAACCTTCCCACCTCTCAACATCCTTTTCGTATTGTGGTGGCCAGAACTGGATGCCGGGTTCCAAACGTGGCCTCGGCAGCTCCGTCCCTTCTCGTTGCCTTTGGAAGGAAACGGCTTTAGCACTGAGCACCTCCTGAGCTCCTGTGGAAATTGGATCTAAGAGGGAAGCCACAGCGGGGAGAGAGAAGCAGCTGTGCTGAATGCAAGAAGAGGAGAAGACAAGGATCAAGGCAACACCTCTCCCTCTCTCTCTCTCTCTCCCTCCCTCCCTCTCCCTCCCTCCCTCTCTCTCTCCCTCCCTCCCTCCCCCTCCCTCCCTCCCTCCCTCCCTCCCTCCCTCCCTCCCTCTCTCTCTCTCTCACATCCATTCAAGCTGCTGGCTCTCAAAATGCTGCTGAACGTGACGGTTCATAGATCTCCACTTAGAATTGCGGAATGGAGCCTCCAGGGGCAAGCACAGCCTACCTCGGAATGACAGGGGCTGGGCGAATGAAGCCAAGATGTGGGGCCGAGAGGAGATCCTCTCCAGACAAGTTTACGGTTGAGGAGATGAAGCCGTCTCAGCCACAGGCAGCAGCCCTCCTGCCTCTCCCGAAAGCCGCCAGTTTCTGGTGACGGACTCCCGAGAATGAACCGTTCCACAAACGTTTTGTCTTAAAATCTGGTAATGTGCTCAGTGGCCTGGAATAACGGCCCTCCAATCTTTCCCTGGTGCCCTTCCACGGTGGGCGACAAGCTCCCTCCTCCTTCTGCCTCTGAGCTCCTGGGAGGCCAATTCTCCTGCCGACCTGGCTTGCAAGGGCTGAGGGGAGGTCTTATGCAGTCCCCCAATAGAGGGCAGGGGTTTTGGGGTGGTGGGCACGCTCCCCTTGGCTGGAGGGGCTCGAGCAGAGGCCAGGCATCCGTTCACAGACGCCTGCCAAAGATTTCACAGCCAGCCCTTCGATCCTTCAGCGGTTTTGAATTTTTTTTAAAGGTTTTATCTTTGGTGAGTTTAAGCTGCTGAGGGTTCCCTTGAGGCAAGGTAGACGGCCCATACATTTGACAAGTAAATAAAACTACCGGATCCTGAGAAAAGCCAGAGCTTCTGCTCCTTCAGCTTTGTTGCTCCTTTTTCCAGCTGCTGGCTTTGGTCTTGCAGGCCGGCCAGGCATTTCAGCAGCTGGCATCCAGCACATCTGGAAAGCTCCGAGAGGAATTCCACCCTCCCATCTGGCCTCTCTTTGCGCAGCATCACCAGGCCAGGCCAAGTGAGGAGAGGAGAGACCCGGCTGAGATCCTGAACTTCCTTAGGATGGCATCTTGGGTGTCCCAGAGGAAGAAGGGCAAAACAAAGAGATAGTCAATAGTGAGAAGGCAGCGGGGGAGGGGGGAATTCCCTCCTGCTTTTTATTTCTAATTATTTCATTTATTTATTAAATTTATAAAGCTCTCCACCGAGTGACTCTGTTACTGCAGCAGAGTCTCCTCCCTGAGGAGGGGTTGGACTAGAAGACCTCCAAGGTCCCTTCCAACTCTGTTATTCTATGACTTAGGAATCTTTTCAGTGTGCAGAGCAGGCCCTCCGGCCCAATCCAGCTACATCCTGAGCCCAGAAAGGTGCCCGTCTCCTGCAAGGCCCCCTCCGCTCTGTCTCTCTCTGCCCACCCCCACATTCTTCCTAGTGGGATGGCACATGTCCCCCTGCCCTCAAGGATGCCTGCAATGGCCGGGCAGCCCAGCCTGCTGGCAAAGCTCTCTTGCATCAGCACCATTCCTGCCGTGACTGCAGGGCCCTTAATCTGCCCAGTGGGTGCCCCTGGGGGGAGTGTGTGTGGCTGGGTTGCCAGCCCCACATGCACCCCCCCCCCAGCCCGGATTCCTCTGGCTGCTGCTTCTGCTGAAAAAGGCTAGTGCAGCTCCAGCAGAGGACTCATTAAATACGGAGGATTTATGAATGATGCAACAGCGTTTGCAACACAGGCCAGTCGGAAGCAGGGTTTCTCTCCCCCCCTCCCCCCTCCCTCGCCCAGCCATTAGTGTCTGATTTGTGAGGCTGTGAGGCTGTGTGGCTGGCACTTTGGTTTTAAAAGCCGTTCCGGCAGCCCCTCAGGTGCCCATGAAAAGCGGTTTTACGGCTCAAGTGAGGGAACGCAGCCCCACAACTCCGCCACTGGCAGTTTTCAAGAAGAGGCTGGACGACCGTTTGTCCGGAATGACAGAGGGCACAAGCGCCCAACTTTGGCACCTCCAAGACGTGTGGACTTCAACTCCCAGAATTCCCCATCCAGCAGAGTTATGGGGTCTCCCGGTCCTCGGTGCCCTGGTCTTGCAAACGTCTCATGGCCCAAACTAGGGAACGTCATCAGAGCGAGCTAAACACAGGCAGAGCCTTGGTTTCATTCCGCCATCTTGACTTTTCTGACCCCCCTGTGGATACCCCTGCGTGGTCAAGGGCCCATATTGCTGGCTCCTTCACAAGCAGCTTGCAAGCTGTTTCGCTTCTGTAAAACATCCTACATCTCATCCATAATATTGATTTCGCAGTAACATCGATTTAAATAGATTTCTGGATGGGGCAAGACGGCTTGTCTTAAAGCTGTCTTGAGATGATGGATGCAAACATTTCTACCTTGTTCCGTAGCCCTGTAGCTGTATATCACCCCCCGGGCAGGAAGGAGACCCCCATCTCCGTCCCCCTCTTTTCCCCGGGGGTTGAAGGCGGGCCCAGACCCTGCAAGGGAGGCTCCTCACTGTGGAGAGCAGAGGTGGAGTACCGGTAGGTCAGGGATGCTGGAGCCCTTGCGGGCCAAATCTTGCCTTTCAGCCCAAAATATTAACAGAATAACAAGAGTGAACTTTCACTCGGCGGAAAGGGACCTTGGAGGTCCTCTAACCCAACCCCCTGCTCAAGAAGGAGACTCTATACCAGGAGTTTCCAAACTTGGGAACTTTAAGACTTGTGGCCTTCAACTCCCAGAATTCCCCAGCCAGCATGCTGCTTAAAAATGAGCGGACTTCAACTCCCAGGATTCTGCAGCCATTGTGCAACTTCAAGAAGAGTGGACTAATTCTGGGAGTTAAAGTCCACACCGCCAAGTGGGAGCAATTCTTGACCAGTTGGCCACCCTGAATGGAAATTAAAAAGAAGCTACCACTGATTTGTCCCCAATGTTTCCAAAAGTTACGAACAAACCATCCTTCTTAATCCCACACAGGAGACAAGCAACGGTTGTATTTCTAGATCAGGTTCCCACAACTTAGGAAACCCTCATCCTGGCTTGAAAAAAACCCCGAATCCTTGTCTCCCCATCGCTTGCTCCCTCTAAACCAGGAATCCACGGTCTAGCTAGCTTAACCCGAAAGCTGGTTCCCCCGTGATACCCAGGCAATCCCCGGGTGGATTCCCACATCCCACTGAGCGGCAAAGACCCCAAGCGCCCCTTAGCCCAGCTGTGCGAATCCAGCTGTTCCGTCCCATCAATTCTAACCTGCTTAACTCTGCAAACTCTCTACGCCACCTTGTTACTCTCCACATTAGCCCAGCAATTCCTGAGGTTCCCATTGTGCTAATAGGACACGCTCCCCCCCCTCCTCCCCCTGAGACCCGGGCTGGGGTTTTATTCCTCTGTTCTTCAACACCGTCCCTGCAATTTCTCTGATCAATCAAGTATTGATTGGCAGAAGGTTGCGCAATTAACTCCCCCAGATAAATGGCAGCCTTGCTCTGGAGGATGAAAAACTCACAGATTTATGGGCCGTCTTCAGGAATGAAAACCAGGAAAAAAGGGAAACAGACTGTTTTATTATTTATCCATCCTGTTTCCCCCTCCTCCCCTTCAAGTGCAGGCAGCCCTCGACCTATGACTACAACTTACGCTGCTCAGAAATCTGTAAGTGAGTTTTGCCCCATTTTATGACTTTTCCTGTCAGATTTGTTAAGTGAATCACTGCAGGGGTTAAGTTAATAGCCCAGTTGTTAAGTGAATCCAGCTTCCCCCTTGACTTTGCTTTTCAGAAGGTCGCAAAAGGGGATCAGGTGACCCCGGGACCCTTCAGCCGTCATAAATATGAGTCAGTTATTAAAGAAATTAAAGAAATAAAGAAATAAAGTTGTCAAGCATCCGAATATACACCTGCGATGCTGCAAGGGTGGCGGAAGGTTTACATGATGTAAGAGGGGGGGAAATTACAGATATTGGGATAAGGGAAAAATATTAGCAAGAAAAGGGTTTTGTTTAAAAAAAAGAAAAAAGTTGCAAAAACAAAGGAAAAACTTCAGCATAAGCTATGGGGGGGGGGGCAGAGGGGGCACCTCAGTAGCTTTTATCCTTGACATGTGGAAGAAACATTTTTCATGAGAAACCGTATTTCCCAAACTTGAAAGAAAGGATGAAAGAAAGAAAAAATCATTTGTTTTACACTGTATGGTCCCTGCCTATTTATGGAGGCCTAGCAACTGGTAATAATTGTTAATCAGATTTGCTATTAACTTAAAATATTAGCTCATAAAGAAACAGTTTGCAGGCACACACGCCTCGTGCTTAATAAATATCCGACGAGTGAAAATATTTTATTAAAAAATAGCAAATTGAAAGGTAACCAAACTCTCCCACGCATAAACAGATACTCATGTTCATCCTTTTTGCCAAACAACTTAAGAAGCAAAAAGGCAAAATATGTTTTCCAATCAGCATGAAAGACCATCGGAAATCTCCTTTTCATCTCGGAAGCCTCCTGTCACCAGGTTCTTTGCCTGGGTTGCCTGTGTAATGTGTGAACCTGAGAATTTAGGCCATGATTCTTGGCTTAAAAAGAAAAGCCACATCCAGTCCATTGGAGTTTATTCAGGAAGCCGTGGATAAACAAACCATGGTTTAAAAGCCCACATAAAACATTTGCAGGTGCGTGGAGAATATCTTTGCAAATAAGGCTGACCTGGGTGTTAGGGTATTGTGTGAATGCAGGACTAAGGATAAAAACAGCAACTGACCCAGCCGCTTAGATTGTAAAACTCTGGAGCAGGGAATTGGTTCCTTTCTGATCCACAACTGTCCCTTTCAAGGGTCTCTTGATAATCAGTAATGTACCTAAAATCCTAACGGCCAGTTTGGGGAAGGACTTGAACCCCAAAGATTAGATCTGGGCAGGCAGTTCTGGATGCCAACTCCTGAGAGTTAGACCCACACAATCCCCCTTAACCCCACCTGCAAAGGAAAGAGCAGATGGGGGGGGATGGACTCCTCAGAGGGGTCTGCCCTGAGTTGGGGGCCCTCATGCACAGGGAAGGCAAGAGTGATGGAGGGAGAGGGGCTTATTTTTGCCCCATCTGTAAAGCACCTTGGCGGTGTCCTTCCTTGAGCGACTGTAAGTTTCATTGTTGCTTAAATTTATGTGCCACTCATCTGACCCTGCAAAGCAATTCTTCCTGAATTTTCTCAGCAACAGCGGAATCTCCTACAGCCCAGATTGAAAAGACCTTAGCAACGTATAGACAGAGATGAACAAACATGTGTGAATGGAATGAAGGGTTGTAACTTATGGAATGTATATAATCGTATCCTATGCATGGACAAAGGGAAACTGAAATAAGGGCTGGGTGGGTGGGGGGAAGAGATGTATTTACCATAAACAAGGTGGAAATGTCGTTCAGAAGGAAATTGGGGGGAAATATTGTCTTTTATTTTAAAAAATAAAAATTCTTTTAAAAAAAAGAGGGGGTGGGGCTTTTCCCTCTGGAGGTGGGCAAAGAGACCCCGGAGTCCCTGGATCGAGAAGCAGGAGGAGGAGGAGGAGGAGGAGGAGGAGGAGGGAAAGGCCCTCGGCCCTCGGCCCCTGCCCGGTGCAGCCAGGAACTCTTCTGTCTTGGCTGCAATAAAGCTTCTGATCTAACCTTATCAAAGCCTTAAAGCTCCCACCGTTATCTCCCTCCCGGGAAGACGCCTTGCCCTGCCTGGCTGGGAATCTGACAGCATCGGTTCTGACAGGCGGCAATCACAGCTACCCAGACCGGTCACTCCGTAGATGGTGGCTCTGCAGGCGAACCGATTTGATTTGCCATTTCTTTCCCCAACTATTGGCCAGGCTTCAGCTGGGAGAAGGGGGCCCCCTTGGGTTCCTCCCCCCACAAGCCCTCCTGTGGCCTCCTTCCTCTGGGCTCCCCATCAGTGGGCAGATGCGGAGAATGGTGAGCCCCTTTCCAATCCCTGGAAAGCACAGTTTGATGCTGCCCACTGACCAAAGTGCACTAGCACTGATGGTGTTCCCTAGTTGGGTCATGGAACGTCTGCAAGAAAAGCCACCAAAGCTCAGGGAGCACCCAGGACCCCACAATCCCCCTCCCTCTTCTAGCCCTGATGACGTTACCTAGTTCTGTGATGAAACGTCTCCAAGATCACCACCAAGTTCAGACAGCACCAACAACCCCACAATTCTCTGCCTGCATACTCCACTCCCCCCTACGTAATACTGATGGTGTTCCCTAGTTGGGTTATGAAACGTCTGCAAGAAAAGCCACCAAAGCTCAGAGAGCACAAAGGTGCCCTTCATTTCAACCCTGATCTACAAATATTCTCCTTAATGGGCACCATAACCACCTTTTTCTCCTGGAGGCAGCCCGAGGGTCCACCTAGGCCCCTTCCCCAAAGCCCAGAGGAAGTTGTGGGAAAGGCAGGGGAGCGAATCCACCGATGGGACGTTGAAGGAACAGCAGAGCCTGCAAAGGGGCCTCTGAATCTGCCTGCAGCTTCCCTGACAGTGGAGCCAATTAGCATCCAATCTCCGCCTCTGGGCTGTGATTAGCAATCAAGGTCCTCCATCTCTCTCTCTCTCTCTCTCTCTCTGGTCTACTGGGGAGGGGGGCGTGAGGGGGAGAGCAGCCTGGGCAGCTCCTTCCCTTAAAGGGAAAGAACCCCAGTCCAGCCGCTGCCTCTTGCCCTCTTTTGCCTCTTCTTCCCCCCTCCCCCGCACCCAGTTCTAGACTTCCCCAGTCTTGCTTCACCTGTCCGGCTGCACCTGCTTTGCAAGGAGGGTTAATTAGGGTGAACTTGGGCAGAGCAGGGGATGGAGGGAAGCAGGACAGCGCCACCTGCTGGAGAATGGATGGATTCACCCTTCGTGTGGGAAGGGGGGGAGGGGTTGCAATCTGCAGGCAGGGTGGGGGTGGGGGGAATGCTCCAAGTTGGGCAGGTACAAATGAGTGGAGGACCCCTCCCCTTTTCCACCATGACACTTTCCAGATGGCTAGGAGGGCAAGGCTGCTGCTTAATAAAATTTAAATCCCACCTGAGCAGGGGGTTGGACTAGAAGACCTCCAAGGCCCCTTCCGGCTCTGTCATTCTGAGAGCTCCGGGGAGGCCCCACTGTGGCTCACCCAGCCTGGACTGGGGCTGCACCGGCCCTCCAAATGGCTTGGAAGGAAGGCTGAAATGAAGCCCCCTCTCCTCCTGCCCATTCTCCTCTGGAGGTCTTGCCAGATGCCCACCAGATAGCAACCCTTGGCGGGCGTTTTGTGTCTAACATCCAGCTGCATTAGATGTCAATATTTATCTTGGCTAGTTAGGCCTGTTCGAGAGCTGACATGAATTTCTGGAGGGCAAAAATCAGGATGTTTACCAAAGGAGGGGGGGGGGGAAACAGCCCACCCCAGGTCTCCAACGTCTCAAATAATATTGGAGAATTGGCGTGCAGCTCTAGTTAGCTAATAATTTCATCTGACAGTTTTGCCCACTTAGGAGATTTCATGTTTGACACCAAATCAAAATAATCCAGAGATAAACAGAAGGGGAAGCGATGATCAATCAGCTCTCTTTACTCCCATTGACCGTAGAAGGGGATGGCACGGGTGCAGATTCCCCTTCTCTTTCGCACTCGCTCCTGTGCACGCACAGCTCTTCCTGGGGCTTTAAATGCCTTGAAAATGTTTTCCTTGCTCCCTGCCTTCAATTACGCCGGTTCTCTTAACAGGAGGAAGACGGGAACTGGGTTCATTTGGTCTCTTTTGAAGAAGAAAGCAGGCTCAGAAACCACCTCTAGGCTGAACTGGCAAATCGTTTATATAGCTACTCCTTGACTTACAACCACAACGGAGCTCCCCATTTCTGTGACTTAGCGAGACAGTCGCTACCTGAATTTTCTCCCATTTTAGGGCTCTTTCCTGACACCGTTGTTAAGTGAATCACTGCGGTTGTTAAGCTAGTAACATGGTTGTTCAGTGAATCCGGATTCCCCATAGACTTTGCTGGTCAGAAGGTTGCTAAAAGGGATCACGTGACCCCCGGGACACGGCAGCCGTCGTAATTATGAATCAGTTATCAAGCATCCCAGTTTTGACCACGCGGATGCTGCCACGGTCATAAGTGTGAACAACAGTCATTCATCACGTTTTCCAGTTCCGTTGTAACTCCGGTCACTAAATGAGTCGTTGTAAGTCAAGGACTACCTGCAGTTTATGTAAAAGAACAGCCGTCAAGCCAGAGCGTCCATCCCCACCGATGCTCAAGTGGGAAACTAATCACATCCCGTCGGCATTTCTAAAGCTCCTGGTTGGAAACGGCTTTGGCAGAATTATTCCACTCAGCCTGGCTTTTGTCATTCCCCCCCCCCCCTCTCTGTCTTTCTCTCTCTCGCAGGCGTCCCCTCCCCAAGAATGGCGCTGGGGCTGGGAAGACGACAATAAAACCCATCAATAGCTGGAAATTTGAAGATCTTTGAGGAAAAGAAGAGCTCCCTCCCTCCCTCTGAGCCTTTGAGGGGCCAAAGGAATTCCAGCCCTCCTATGAGGGGGCCCCCTGCCTCCCCTGAGGAATCCCACTCATGAAAAGGCAGCCCCCCCTTCCCCCCTCCGGTGGGCCCTCTGCTTTTAGGCTGGCAGGGAGATGAGGGGGGGTCTCTTCTGCAGATTGAAAGCGTCCAAGTGGCATTTTGAGAGAGGCAAGCAAGGGCCAGAGGATCAAATGACCTTCCTCAGCGGGAGCAGCTGAATTCGCACAATGCTTTGTGCCGACAGTCGGCCATACAAAAAAAGGCAGTTGAATAGGAGAGGCTAAAGGGTCACCAAATCCGGCCGGAGAAAAGGTTTGCCTTCCCCTTGCTCTGCAACTCAATCCGCCTAGAGGGAGGGCAGCAGAAGTCAAGGCTGCCAGCCGAGGAATGGAGGGCGTGGGGAGGGGCTACCGGAGCCCCCGCCACATTCCCCCCCCCCATCTATAAAACTAATCAATCAATCTCATCTCCTCCTGTTTGACTCGCAGCTAAGAAGCCCGGAGTCCTTGGAGGTTTTCAAGAAAAGGCTGGACAGCCATTTGTCTGGAGTGATAGAGGGTCTCCTGCTCCAGCGGGGGTGGGGGTGGGGGGGCTTGGACTAGAAGACCTCCAATGCCCCTTCCAGCCCTAGGAGGGGACCAGAGCCTGCCTGGCTGAATCAGACGGGTATTGTTGAGAAAGTGCCAGCTAGGCTGGAAGGAGGCGTCAAGTGAGGGCCTACCTTAGAATCCTTGCAAAGCCGAAAGAGGCATAAAGGTAACCACTCCACAAAATCCATGGAAAATCTGGTCATTCCCAGGTGAGCAATTTGGGAATATTCTTGTAACTCAGGTCGAGAATCATGCAGTTGCTTACTTTAGCCTTTCATGAGTTGCTCTGCTTGTGCTGACAGGTAGAAACAGTAACTGGGGGGGGGGGGAGAGTCCCTCAGGTGAGCCGGTCCAAAGCCACGAGGGGCTTGAAAGGCGACTGGAACCACTGCTGATGGGCTGCACTGCAGAGCTCAACCTTGCAGGATCCCCTGGTCATCTGCACGATTAGATTTGCTCCTTCAAAGTGGCTCTTGGTCTTCGGTTGAGCCTGCTGTGCAGTCCGATTTAGAGAATCATCCTTTATCTGCTGCTGCACTGGATGAACCCAGGCAAACCATAATGCATTCCATAAACCTTAGTTAAACAAATGGTGGCTTAGTGGGATGTCTTTCCTTTCCATTGTGTAAAAGACCAAAGCTTCCACCTTAGATAAACAGCCCCAGAGGGCCAGTGAGCTGCAGAGGACGGCTCAACACAACGGTGCAAGGCGAGGGGGTCGTAGGTGTCACGAGCGAAGTTGTCACCAAGTCTTTTCAGGAAGGTGCGACCCCCAACAACCCCAAATGACCCCAGGGCCCCTGCTTCTTAAGTGCCCTTTGCCCCCAGGAGCTCTGCCAGAGGCAGAAGGGGACCGCCCTCCCCAGCTCCTTCCTGCCCTCCTGCCATAAATCACAAGGGAGGCGGAAGGGATTTGGGGAAGCAGCACGTGGGGCTGGGAATGAGAAGGCAGACAGAGGGAGGGGGGCACCTTGACAAGAACCAGAGGGATAAACCAGCCTCCAAGGACAACTGGCCTGGGAAACAGCCTGGAGAGACGCCAAGGTCCGAGCCCAAAGCATCATAAAGGCATCCTATTGGACACTGAGGGTCAAGGGGGGGGGGAGGCCAGTAGAAAGGTGGGGGGAAGGTAACCTTTGCGTGGGAACCTTCAGATCAAGCTTTACTTTTGCTGCAACCACTTAACTTTAGTAAAAGATCCCATCGCTTCAACCGAAGGGAGTCGAGGGTCTTTCTTTCCTAAATCTCTATCTTGGGGCAGGTCTCACAGTGGCATCTGCTCCTTGGCTGCCAGAGAGGCCCTCTGCTTGTGCTCAGAGGCCCCCTTTCTTCCCCTGCCCTCCACGGCTCTCCCTTTCATTCCAAGCTGAACAAGCAGAAGCGATTCCCCCCGAAGCAACGTGCGGCTTCTCCGGAGCTTCTCGGCAGAGATGGAGCCGGTCCCTGACCCAGATTCCGCGATAGACTCGCTCGGCTCTTCACAGCCTCTCCAGAGGAGGCAGGAGAATAGCTTGGGAGGGGGGGGAGGAGTATCCACGGGTTTATTTCCATCTGGATGGATGCCGCCTGCTGATAAAGAGACCAGGGTGGAAGGGAAGGCAGGCAGCAGCCCCCAGACCCTTTCTGGCTTGGCCTCCAGCTGCCAAGGGGCTGGGTGGGGCTGGGCTGACTAGCAGGAACCATGGGGGAGTCGTTCCCCCCCCCCCAGCAACTGAGCTGCCAGTCCTCTTGCTGCCAGGGAGAATGTGAGCCAGGCAGGAAGGGGTGGGGTGGCATGCAAAGCCTGGCCTTCTTTCGAAATCTGCCCCGGGCCACAAGTAGTGGAGGGTCCCGATTCCCAAGGGCCCTAGGGAGTTGGCCGTGGGGAGAGAGAGACAGGGAGGGAGGGAGGAAGAAAAGAAAGAGATGGAGGGAGGGAGGAAAGGAAGAAGGAAGGAAAGATAAAAAAGAAAGGGAGGGAGGGAGGAGGGACACAGAGATGGAGAGAGGAAAGAGAGAAAGGAAGAAAGGAGGGAGGGAGGGAGGAAATAGAGAACAACAGGGAGACTGGATTAACAGGCAATGCAGCAACACCAAAAGCATTTCATCAGTATTATTCCAATCTGTATCAAGGACATGAAAAAAATAGATGCATATTTGAAAAAAGCAAAAATTACCACAAATTACAGAGAAACAAGATTATGAATAAATCTATAATAATAATAAGGGTTTCTGAAGCTATAAAAATGATTAGATGAGGAAAAGTGCCTGGATCAAATAAATTTTCAGGTTTTTACGCTTTAAGGAGGAACTTTTACAAGTTTTGCAAAACATGAAGAATTTTATTTTACAAGTAGGAAAGATGCCCGAGACTTTGAAAGACACAAATTTTGCATTAATGCTAAAAAAAACAAAAAAAAGGACAAAACGTTATAAACCAACATCGTAACACTTATAAATTGTTCACAATGATGGTAGTTGATAGATGGAAAAGAATTTTACAAGAATTTATTTATGAAGATCATGAAAGTTTTTGACCAAAATATGATTAAAAGATAATCCGATATTCCAGAATATTAGGAACAGCCACATAAAAATAAGTTGTATTAAGTTTTTAGATGCAGACAAAGCCTTTTATAATTTGAATTGGATTGTTTTATTTAAAAATTTGGGAGATATAAACTTGGAGAGGTTATAAAAAGGATAAAATCAATATGCATTTCACAGAAGGATTAGGGTTAATGGAGATTTAACTAAACCACATGAGATACAAAAAGGAACAAGAGAAAGTTACCCATTGCCTATTCTTCTGTTTATTTTACTTCTAGAAATATTGAATAGAGATATAATAAGAACAGAGGATTAAGGCTATAAAGATCTAAAAAGAGACTTGTAAACTAAAGGCTTTGGCAGATGACTCGGTGCTGGTTTTAGAAGATTCTTTAAACGGAATTTAAATATTAATGGGAAAACTTAAAGAATTTGGTGCATTAGCGGGTTTTAAGAGGTTTTAACAAATAGAAGACAAAGATGTTGGCAAAAAATTTCAAAGATACAACATCAAACAGAATTGATGAATAAAATGGGTTTTAAGGTTGAGAAGAAGATCCAATGCTTGGGTATTAATATGCAAATATGAATTGTTCTTATTTCAAAATAATTATGTTAAGACTTGGAATGAAATTAAAAAAAGATATGTTAAGATGGGAGCAAACACAATTGTCATCGCTGGGGAGAATCTCCGTGATTAAGACAAATGTTTTGCCTAGAACGTTATTTTCTTTTGTTTCAGACAATACCCGTTTTGACATCTGAGGTACCAATTAAACAATGGCAGAAAGATATATCGAAATTGTGTGGCAGGGGGGGAAAGCGTGAGTTAAATATATGGTGTTGCAAAATGTAAAAGAGAAAAAAATGGATTGGATTTACTCAATCTGAAATTACACTTTGCAGCTTGCAGTTTAGTCCGGAAGGAAGAACGGACGTTGCTGAGAAACCAAAGACTTTGGAGGGGGGGGGGGGTTAGAAGGACGTGACTTGAGATTTGGGTGGCATGGATATTTGTGCTACCAGAAAGGAACGGTTGGTGCGGATTTTAAACATCGGTTTGTTACTTATGCCATACTGAAAATGTCAAATCTGGGTATTTGTAATACCCGTGAGACTGTCAGCATGGCAAACGTTTTATATAAGAGAATAGCAGGCTGGCTGGGGAATTCTGGGGAATGAAGTCCGCCTGTAGGAGAAGAGGAGGCAGAGCTAGAGGGGCGAAGTTAAATGACTTATCAGTTTGGAATCCTTGCATTTCCACAAAAGCCCAAATCCCTCTTGAATCCCATGAACCCTCATCTAGAGGCAATTTGTGCACAGGCTGTGGTCATAAGCCCTCCATGCTTGAACTCATCAAATGATCCCACCCATGTCCTTTCCTTACCGACACCACCAGTCTTAAAGCAGGCTGGCTGGGGAATTCCATCCGTCTTCAGGTGGCCCACTTTGAGAAACTCTGCTTTAAAAGGTGGCCCAGCCTCAGTGCTGCTGATTTAATCGGTGTTAATTCCTGCCCGTCCCCAATCACTCCTCTGGACTGAGGCCTGTGCAACCAATTAGTCTCACCACATTAAGCGGAAAGGACAGCTGTCAGTCACTTTCTTTGCAGAAAAAGTAACAGTCGGGGAGACTCCAGAAGAAGCGCACTTCACTTCTGAATACAGCCACCCTATACTAGGCATGCTTGAACTGCGGCCCGTGGGCCAGATATGCCCCCCCCCAATGCAAAGTATCTGGCCGGTGGAGGGCTGGGATGAAAAGCAGCTGCCAGCTGTTAAAGAAGTGCTTTAAAAGTCTTTAAAAGTCATTAAAAGTATTTTAAAATATTTAAAAGTCATTGTCTTTAATTTAAAGACTTTTAATGGCTTTTAAAAACTTAATGGGTCACATGGCTGTGAAAAACCTCTGAAAGGCTGTTTTAAAAGTCTTTTTCACAGCTGTGTGATCTGGGGCTGGTGGGTGAGGAGGGAAGGGGCTGCTTTTAAAGTAGCGCTTTTCACAGGGAGGGAGTGAATGAGTAGATAGGGGACACTTCTCCACATCTCCGAGCCTTTTCAAAAGACCAGGCTGCTAAATTGGCCACGCCCACTCAGTCACATGACCACCTAGCCAAGCCCACCCATCTGGTCTGCCCCCCCCCAACCATGTGAGGGACGGTGAATCAGCCCCCTGTCCCAACCGTTTGAGGACCCCTGCCCTATAGGAACATCCCCTCCAACCCCTTGCTAGGGGGTGACCCTCTTCCCTGGGATATTTCCCCAGCTGGGTCAGTGTTTGGAAGGGCAGCCGGTCAGAATCCTTGACCTTCGATCTTGCAAGGGGCAAGACTGAAACTCTGGGGGAATCCTGTTTCAGCCGCTTCAAATGGAGCCCTCAAAGCTAGACTTCCTTTCCTTCTTTTCCTCCCTCCCTCCCTCCCCTCCTCCCTCTCCCCCACCATGCACACCCACAAAGGCAAAACTTGGGGGCTGCATTCCAACAGCTGCCTTGGGGTGCCATTCAAGGCAATGCGTCTCAATAAGATGAAGAGCCTAACCCAGGGATGTCCAAACTTGGGAACTTTAAGGCTTGTGGACTTCAACTCCCAGAATTCCCCAGCCAGCTGTGCTGGCTGGGGAATTCTGGGAGTTGAAGTCCACAAGTCTTAAAGTCCCCAAGTTTGGACATCCCTGGCCTAACCCAAAGCCTTGAGATCATTTGACCGTTGTGCAGGACCTCTGCTTGGTGGAGAAGGTGAAGAAGACAATGGGCAGCAGTGCTCCCTCCCCCCAACCTGCAGCCCTTCTGGGGTTATGCTGGGATTGCAGCTCCCACTCTTCCCCCTGTGGGACCCTCCTGTTGGCTAGGAAGCCTGGGAGTTGCAGTCCAGGCATCTCCAGAGAGGCCAGGATGGGGGAAGGCCCATGAATCTTCATTAAACTGCCTATCTTCTCCATCCCTCTCTTGGCTTTGAAGGGGCTCGGCGCCGGTCCACTGAAGGGCCCCGTTTCCGTGTGGAAAAGCCCCAGAATGAAGCTCAGGGGATCCACTGGCTTTCCCCCACCAAATCCCTCTTCCTCGTCTTCTTCCCCCCAAATGCAGGGATCTTCCCCAAGAGATTCCTCCCTCTCCTCCCGCCCCTCCAGCGACCGCCTGAAGGACCCCCTTCGCTCAGTCCCGCCGCCCCGGGCCGGCCCAAGGGCCGCGGGAGACTCGCGCGCCGCAATTCCCCGCCAGCCGCTCGCCTGCGGGAGAGGCCGGGGTCGGTTGGACTATGCAAATGAGGCGGGCGGAGCGGAAGGCGATTGGACGCGGGGAGGGGCGGGGCGGGGCCAAGGTCTTGCTCCGAACAGGTGCGGTCGCTGCGCTTCTTCTGCGTTTCGCGCTGCGCTTTCAATCCGCATCGATCCTTTCCCCCGTTTCTCCCAGCGGAGAGGAGCGCGTCTCCAACGCAGATCCTCCGAACTGAAGCGCCTCTCCAGTCCTCCAGCACAATGTTGGCTCAGTTGTGGTCATAAGTCGAGGATTTCCTGCAGGAGAAGAACAATACAAAAGATGTAAAAGTCACTTTTAAAACACGGAGGTTATTTGGAGAAACCAGTTACAAACTGGGCATCAGCAGCTGGAGCCGTCGACGTCGCTTGCCTGGGGGCTCCAAGACATAATTAATTTACATGATTAAAATCCAGGTTTATTGCAACACCCAAACCACGAAGTCTGAATCGTGGCTACCTAAAAGGGGGCTCAGATTCCAGAGGCAGAAACGCCCATGAAAACTTCTGAAAATGACTCCAGATCGTTGGGGCTCTAAAGAGGAACAAGAAGGACCACAAGCAAAGGCTGATGCAAACTCCCGATTTCCCACTCCGGAGTTCTCTGCGGGATCCAGGGTCCGTGTGAAGGCGCCTCCAGCGTTATCTGAAGATGCCCAGCTGCTTTTTGCCATGGGGAACCTGCTGACAAAGTTCCTGTCAAAATCCCCCACATTCAAAAAGCCCAGAGCCCAGCAACAACCCTCGGAGAAGAGAATTGGGGGGGGGGGGGGGATTCATCTCTGACCAGAAAAAGGAGGGAGGGGAGGGGGAGGGGGGAAGGAGCACTTTGCAAGTTCTTGTCAGTTGTTCGTCCTTAAGGAATAGTGGAAGAAAACTCAGGTCTGTTGCTATGGAGATCTCCAGAAGGGGCTCCATTCATAAAACGACAGCTGCCAGGCACACCGACGACGTGGCGGGTGGCTGGCTGCCTCTTTTTCCACCAAGCCCCCCCCCCCTCCTTGGTGCACCCCCATTTCAAGGCCACCCCGTTTCAGGGGGCTGGGGGTCCCGGGGTCTTGCCGAGAAGGCTGAAATCATGGATCCAAAGTCCTCAGAAGGCAAGGAGCTCCCAAAAGCTCTGATCCCTGAGCTGCATCTGGCTCCCAACAATCAGCTGGGGTGTGTGGGGGGGGGGGATTTTTGAGAGGATGCTCCAATGTCTCTGGGCCTGCCTCTTGTTCCGAGTCCAGTCCTGGAGGAAGCAGCGACCTCAGGGAGCCCAGGTGGAAGATGGAAACTCACCTGGGCTCTTCTACCTTGGAACGGAGAAAGTCTCAGGACCAGGAGGGAAGGCAACAGGCGCGAGACTAGGAGGCTGTGAGATCTAGTCCCACTTTAGGCATGAAAAGTGGCTGGATGACTTTGGACCAACCATCAGCAGACGGTGAGTTCTAGTTCTGACTTAGGCATGAAAGCAGCTTTCTTATCTTGGGCCACCCAGTCTTTCTCAGCCCAACCCACCTCACAGGGTTGTTGTTGTGGGAGAAATAAGAGGAGGAAGGAAAACCGCCGTGCGTCATTTACAAAAAAAGATACAGGTGGGATAAACCCAGGAGGAGAATGCCAACCAAGTCAAGATGGCAGCTGCTGCCATGGGACAGAGGGGACCCATCGCAGCCGCCGGGTGTACCTGGTGAGAGCGCCCTCCTGTGGCTGCCTTGCTGAGCACAGACCCTGCTTGGCCTCTCCTTGCAAAGACAGGGAGGAGCCGCCTCCGAAATGTTCAGGAGCCGTTGCAATTTGCTGGCTTGAAGCTACTGAAACACGGTTGATTTAATCCATGATCGCTGCTTGGCTGCACCCAAACTAGCTGCCTTGTGGCTTAATGCTGGTTTGTAAGCCAGGGCTGACTGCCAGCCGTGATACGTGAGCTCCCCCCCTCCCCCGAGTGAGAGGACCGGACCCAGGCCTCCAAGGCCAGCAGGCTGGCTCTCTTTCCCTGGGATGCCCCCCTCCCCCTCTACCAGGCCTGGGGAGGGGGGCTTCAGCCTCGCTGAGACAAGGATGCGAAGCAGGTGGAGAAACTCCAGCCAGCTGCTCCTTCTCCATCTGCTGCCCTGGCCCCCTGCCGCCCCCTCTCTTCTTGCCCACAAACACACACGCACGAGGCGCACTTGGATGGGTGTGCCAAGAGCAGACGGGCACAGAGGCAAGGCACCCCGTCCGGCGCAGCGTGCGCCTGGCACTGCAGCGAGTGGCACAGATGGTCTGAGCCGGGACAAGCTCTGCCCTCGCCTGAGATGGCCCCTGGCATCCCTCCCTCCCTCAGCTGGGCCTGGCCAGGAATCCTTCACCCGTCTTCCCAGCGTCCCATAGGAGGGAAATGGGGGGTGCAGGAGCCGCCCCCCAGGCCAACCTCCCAGCAGGCACGGGGGAGTCGCCCGTGGTGCTTCCCCTCCCTTTCATAAACGCACTGCGGACGAACCTCGTGGCTTTTTTCACCCGTTTAGTGACCATTCAAAGTTACGGTGCTGAAGAAAAGGACCTTTTTCAGACTTAGGACCGTTGCAGCCTCCCTGTGGTCACATGGTCAGCCTTCGGAGGCTTGGCAAC
The DNA here is from genome assembly GCA_039707465.1 of Rhabdophis nuchalis. Taxonomy (NCBI): domain Eukaryota; kingdom Metazoa; phylum Chordata; class Lepidosauria; order Squamata; family Natricidae; genus Rhabdophis; species Rhabdophis nuchalis. Next base: position 885,137 of record CM077654.1, read on the forward strand.
TGGCATGGACTTGTGACGGTTGCATTGACCCCGAGTCACGTGACCACCCCTTGTGACTTTGCCACCCGGCTTCCCACAAGCAAAGTCAATGGGGGGAGCCAGATTTGCTTAACGACTGCTGCGATTAGTTGAACAACAGGGCAACAATGGTCATAAAATGGGGGACAACTCACTTAATGCCTGCCTTGCTTAACGATATAAATTTTGGTCTCCTTTGTGGTCGTAAGTTGAGACCCCCTCTAGCACCGCCTGCAAAGACCCTCGCTTTAAAAATATAGAAGCCGAGTCAGGAAGAATAAAGCGCCTTCATCCATCCACGAAACCCCTGAGCTCTTTCTTTCAGACGTGGGGCGAGCGCCTGACCTCAACACCCCCCCCCCACGTAAGTGCAGGGGTCACCAGTGTCTTTCTGGGCACAGGCCAAGGTGCCAGTGGGTGACTTTGGGCCCATTAACCGGGAGACGGTGAGTTCTAGTCCCGCCTGAGGCATGAAAGCTGCCTGGGTGACTTTGGGCCAGTCCCCCACATGGCTTGGGGCCGGGGTCCCTGGGAGACTTTTTCCGAGGGTCTCCACCTGTCCAATCCAATCCGGCAGAGTGGGGAGGCTGCAGGTCCCGTCAGCCAAAGGGGGTCAGCTGGGAGGGACCGGGAGACGGGCCTTTTCTGCGGCGGCCCCTGCTTTAGGGAAGCCCCCCCCCTTCAGAGGCCAGCATGGCCCCACCCCCGTTAGCTTTCACACAGCCCTGAAGACCTGGCTGTGCCCCCTCCCCCCCCCCGGCTTGGGGCAATGAAAGGGAAAAGGCCCCCGTTTTCCGGCTGCCAAGTGGATTTATTTACTTTGGATGTTCCAGTTGTTTTGAAACGATTCTGACTGCAATATGTTTTTTGAATTGTAAGCTGCCCAGACTCATTGACGGAGATGGGCGGCTTTAGAAATTGGACGGAGGAAGGAGCAGTCCAACTGCAAACCCCCCCCCGACTTGGCACCATGTCAAACTTGAGCACGAGGTTCCCCTAACTCTGCCCCCCTTCCCCGCCCCACGTGGTGGGTTGTTTTGGTTCCTAGGAGCCCTGGTTCCACAGAAGACCCCAACCCACATGAAGAAAGACACCCAGAGCCCCCATTTTGAGCCTCCTTCCCATGCTCCTCCGTTGCCAAAGGCTGCTTTTGCTCCGTCTTTGTGGCAGGTTAATGGGTCTGGGCGCACCTCCATCTCACGCGCACCTCCTGCGCTCGGCCTGCCATCCCTCTCGGAAGCCGTGCCGTGTGGCTGCCAAGTGGCCACTGTTGTCTGTTTGCAGGCAGGTTCACTCCCATCCATCACCCAGCTCTGGCTTCTGGCCACACGCAAGCCGTATCCGGAGCTCTCGTCCAAGGCTCCTCCGCAATGGCTCCCACGACTGAGTTCACACAACACATTAGGCAACAACCGGGGGCTCGGTTTATGACTCGGGACGCTGAGGGCGAAGGCTGCCAAAGTGGATTGTTAGTTTACAGTTCTGCGAAGGTTAATTCTGCTAATTCCAACTTTGAAACTGTGGCTCAAGTTAATCAGAGATCAGGACAGCTTGCAAACACACCCAGGCTGCACCTGAGCGTGTCCCTCTGTTGGGGGAACACCTTGATCCTTCTCTGTCAGTCAGTCAGAAGAGAGCTGAAAGGGGGCTTGGAGGTCTTCTAGTCCAGCCCCTCCCAAACCTTTGGGCGCCAGGGATCAGTCCCGTGGGGAGAGGTTTCTCCACAGACCGCAGGAGGCGTAGTTCCCACCGATGGGCCTTTGCTTGTTCGGCCCGCTTCTGGCATGCCGCAGACCAGTCCCAGTCCAGAAACTGGAGGATGGGGATCCGTGTTCGAGTCCAACCCCCTGCTCAAGCAGGAGAGCCTCTAAGGTTCCAGACAAGTGGCTGCCCAGCCTCTTCTTGAAAACCCCCAACCTCTGGAGAGGAGCCTTGCTTGGTTGTCCTCCCTGTTAGGAAGTCCCTCCTTAGTTCTAGGTTGCTTCTCTCCTGGATTACTTTCCACCCATTGCTGCACAGGGCTGGCTCCTGTTTAAATGACCGTCTGCTGGGACTCCAGGGTCCCCCTCACAATTCCTGTTTCTGAGCCAGGTTCCACCTCATCTGCACTCGTATCTCTGGTTTTTCTTGCCTAGGTAGGAAGCCTTGCTTTTCTCCTCATTAAATTTCATGCTGTTGGACGGGGCCCATTTTTCAAATCTGTCAAGATCTTTTTGGATCCTCAGCTCGTCTTCTGAGGGGAGGGGGGCCGTGTTGGCTGTTCTTGCCGATCTAGCGTCATAGGCGAGCTTGATGCGTTCCCCTTCTCTTCCCAGCCCAACACCCCCCACCCCCACCCCCACCCGGATTGTCTAAGTCTAAATCTAAAGTGAGATAAAATTGCAGGATCCAGTTGAGGGAAGCAAGATTTATCATTTCGAACCAGACTCTCTGCTTTTCCTGGCATCCAAAGCATTAAGCTCCCCGAGAGCTGGGGGAAATAATGTGCTTTTTAAAAAAAATAATGTTATAAAACTCCACCTTGGGTGTGAGATCTTGGCTCTCTGATCCCTTCTTCAAAAGGCAGGGAAGTTAATTGATTAATAAGCTTAAGCCTGCTTTGTTATAAGGATGCCTCTTTGGAACGAGCCTCCCCAATTTTTAAAGCAGAATACAATAGGCAGAAGCTGATTAAATTTGGCTAGATTACGCGGAGACCCAATGGGAATCGGGGAAGGGCGTGGCTTTAGACGGGGTGGGGGGGATTGCGTTATAAAATGAGCATCAGCCGTTACGCAACTCCCAGTGAAACCACACCCACTTCTACAAAAAATGCTTGTGGAAATTCCTCTGCAATTATGCAAGGTTTTTTTTTTGCCTTATATGATCTAGTTCAGCAAACCTCTTTTTCTCATTCTACAATGACCACAATTGAGCCATAATTCTTCCAGCTGTCACTTTTCCGGGGTTCCTCCTCTCTCAAGGCAAAGGTTGGGGGGGAGGGGGAGGCCAGGGACTGGCGGCATTGAGTCCTCTCTCTTTCGGCACCCCCCCAATTAGTGGCCAGCATCCCACCGCCCCGCCCCCCCTTCCTGAAGTTAGCCAATTCCTCCTTGCAAACCAAGCAGCCGTGTCGGGCAAGCTCCCAGAATGATAGTTTTGTAGGCATAAATCCCTTTTCAAGGGCTGTTCTTGGCCTTTCCTGGGAGCACAAAGTCCTGGGAGCTCATGGGAGGGGGGAGGGGGGGGAAGAAGAAATATTAACTGGGGAGGGGGGTAACCAAGGAGGGAGGGGGCTGAAGGTCAGAGGGCAGCTGGTCAGGAGGGTCAACATCGTTGGAGGCACCAAACGGGTCCTGGGGACACAGCTTGGCTTGGACTGTTGCTACCTCTCTTTGGAGAGGATTGCAGCCAGTTGGGGTCTGGGGACGTGTGGGCAGGTAGCCCGGCCTCCGAGGCGCTTTGCAGACCTTCAGCCAGGGGTGGAACCCAGCAGGAGCCAACATTTTGAGTAGTTGGGAGAACCGGCAAATGCCACCACCGGCTGAGCCCAGAGTCAAGTGGGAAGGGGGATTTTGCAGCATCCTTCCCCTGCCACGCCCACCCAGCCACGCCCACAGAACCGGTAGTAAAGAAAATGTGGGTTTCAAGCTCTGGTTTAAGAGCCTCTGGAGCTGGTGGGACCCGGGCGCAGCCTATTCACGGATCTCCATGCTCCCCAGCTTTTGCCTGGCCCAGTGCCGGCCCCTCCGTTGGCTCCTCCTTGGTCTGCTCCCGTCCCACGTTCCAGGGTGGCCCTTTGTGGCTTGGGAGGGGAGGCAGGAGCCAGGGAAGCCGATGTACAAGCAAGGCAGCCTCCCAGCCAAGCAACCTGACAAGCCGACTCATCATCTCCAGCCCATAATAGTCACCTGATGGGCCTGGGGTGGAAGGGCCATTAGCGGGGAGAGCGATGGTGCGCGCTCAGCCATCTGCCTCCGACTCGCCTGTCTCTGGAGTCCCGCGAGGGAGACGGAGGAGGAGGAGAAAATCCTTCTTCCTTCCCACCTAAGCGAGATAAATGGACCCGGGTGGGACTCAGCCCTCCGAGTGGGGAGGGGGATGCAGGCAGGCAGGGAAGGAGGGAGAGGAGGCCAAGGGCAGTGCCAGGCCTGCTGGCCCACCCCCCACCCAGGGGCTACACCTGACCCCCCTCCCACCTCAGGAGCCGGACGGGACCCCCCCCTCCCACCTCGATGTGCCCCTCGCTCTGCTTCTACAATGACGGCTTTTTTAAAGAAAAAACCATCTCTAAAACCCGAGTGCCCCCCCTTCCCCCGAGAGCTTGCTCTGTCTCTGATTGGAGCAGATTGGACAACCGTCACTAAATGAATGGCTGTAAGTCAAGGACAGCCTTCGTAAGCTGGCTGGGGAGTCCTGGGGGTTGAAGTCTTAAAGAGGCCGGTCCCTGCGTTGGATTCCTCGTAGCTCCCTCACATAAAGAGAGACCCCGACTTACAACCTTCCGTTGAGTGACCGTTCACTGAAAAAAATGACTCCGGACCATTTTTCACGCCGTTCTTTGGGTTGCTGCATCCCCATGGCCACCGGGTCCAAATTCAAATGCTTGAGAAGTGGGGACCCAGGATCCAGGGGTGGGCGGCTTCCAGGGTTGCTGCCGGTTCGCTCCGTGCCCTGGCGCAGTGGAGTGTGAACCAAAAGGCTTAAAAACCCAGCCAGCAACAGGAGTGGCCATCGGGAGTGGGCTTCAAGGGCGTGGCCAGCCTGCTGTCCCTACCGGTTCGGCAACCCAGTCCCGTTTCCCACTCCTGGTTCACTCAAACAGGTGCCAACCGGTAGCAACCCACCTCTGCCGTGACCCCCTCTTGCCACCTTCTGACCAGCAAAGTCAAAGGGGGGAAGGCAGATTCACTTAACAACCGGGCTACGAACTTCAGCAACGCCGGCAGGGAAAAGTCGCAAAGTGGGGCAAAACTCACCCCACGATCGTTTCGCTTAGCAACAGAAATGTTGGGCTTGGCTGTGGTCGTAAATCGAGGACCACCTGCATTTCAGGGACGAAGGACCGAGGCAAAGCACAGAGCGGGCGTTGAGGATGCTAAGAGACAGGCAGGGAGGCGGGGAGCCCAAACGGGACCCCAAGCCATTTGCAACCAGGCCTCCCCCCTCCCCCCCCCTTCCCTGGCAAACAATCCGGGTTCAGCGTTGGGCAGCCCCCCTGCCCCCCCCCCGAGGGGAGTCATTGTTTTAGTCGTAGCTCAGATCTATTTCTGAGGTGGGGGCGGGGAGAGAATGCCTGCGGCGAAACAAATATTGCGTTGGCTGCCTGTAATGATTAAATATCTCCAAAGCTAATTAAAGAGGTTTTCGTTTTAATAAGAAGAGGGGGAGGGGGAGGGGGAGGGGGAGGGGGAGGATGTGGAGTGGTCGTGGGCTAATGGGAAGGTGGGGCTTATGGCGGTGGGGGCCTCCCACAAGCGGTGAGTTTGTACCTTGGCCAGAGCTCACTTAGAGCTCACGGTGGAGCTAAAACATACGGAGAGACATGTTTTTAGGCAGGAAGCCGACTCACTCTTAATAGCCCCCCCCCCTCTGTCAATGGGCCATTAAAAGGCCCGGGTCAGTCTATTCTACATAACGTCGATCTCCCCCCTTCAGCTCCAGGGCGATGGGATGAAGGCATGAGAGTCTTCGCCCTTTACTCCTCTCCCCACAGGGCGCCTGGGAAGAAGCCAGGCTCAGCCCACCCTCGAGAGTTGTCCCTGCATGGCCCCCCAGGGCAGCCTGACAACCAATCAGAAGGCAAGACCAAAGGCCAGAGAGGGCATGAAACCAGGGACTGTCAGCATCTCTGCTTTTTCTTTCTCTTCGTCACCCACCATCGGGAAGAAGCATGTGGTCACCTTTTTCCCCAGGACCTCAAACCACACGGGGTCCTGTCCACCATTAAACCCTCTTTCCAAGCAGCCTCCGTGTTTCCAGTGTCTTTTTGCCCACTTGGAACTGAACCCAGAAGGACGTTTCTCCCAAAAGCACAAAACAGAGCTGTTGTGTTCACGCAATGCCTGGTGCCAACCAGGGCCATCCGATCCTGGTTTATCACCAGGGCCTGGTTCGTGCAACCGGGTGAGGCCCAACCGAGCCGTTCTCCCCACCCAGCAGCCGCCCATGACCCCATCCTGGGGCTCAGGCCAGGGAAGACGGGATGCTCGCCCTCAGCCCGGTCCAGCCTTCCTGCTTTCGGAGTTGCTAGGCAACCGTGCAGCTCGTCCTCCATCTCCCTGTTCTCCAGAGAGCTGGGATATTTGCAACAGGTTTGGGGGCTGACCTGGACGGATGCTCGGTCAGAGAACCCTCCCCTCCTCGGTCTCCATGACGGGGCTCTCTCTTGGGAGGGTGGGGGGGGAGGGGGGGTCCTTGTCTCAGTGCCAGAGAAAAAGGGGCAGGGGGCATTTGGGGGCCGGTTGGCAGGAAAACCCCCAGCCCTGGCTCAGAGCCTGCAGAGCCTGCCATGGAAAACAGGATAATCACCCCCAGAAATGGGAAAGACCCCAGACCAATTTGCTCTTCCTGCCTTAACCTGAGAGGTTCTTGATATATTGGCGCAAACCAGCTCCGATTTTCCATCTGTCTCCATTCGGGGCAGTTAGAGGAAGCTGAGCTATAATTTTGACAGCAGCAATCCGCCGGGTGAAATGGGCTGAGAGCAAAGAGGGGCTTAAAGAGCAGGGAAGAGTAGCTGCTGCTCGCACACCAAGCACGCACACACTCCTTTTTGCACAAGCCACCTGGGCGAGGCAAGCCCACAATGGCCCTCTTTGTGTCGTCTGTGCCGGAGTTCCTGGACCCTCAACCCAGTTGTGGCTGTTTCAAGGCGTTTCACTCGCCTATGGGATTGATTGGTTTTAAAGGGGGGGGGGAAAGCAGCAAACCCCTTTCCTGAATGCGCCCACCGAGACGTGGCTCTGCATACCGAACGGCAGGCAACGTCTTCACAAATGCTGGGGGGAAACAGCCCCCCAGTTTTGCCGTATTGTCTGTGCCGGTGTCAGATTTGCCATCGCTGCCCCTCCTCTCTCCACGGGTGGCATCCTGCCATGAGAGGGGGCGGGGGAACCAGGCAAGGGGACGCAGAGGTGGGGGGGGGGAGAATGATAGGAGCCAGAGGCGCCCATCGGAGATAAGGGTTGAGGGATCCAAGGACACAACCAGGAGAATGGAATGCAAAGGTTTACCAAAGAGACGGCAAACCCAGAACTGTTACCAAAACAAGGAGTCTGAATGCGATTGGACACTGACCAGATGACCAACGGGGGAGGGGGGAGGCCCTGGGAGAAGGAAAATGCACCGAATTTACACAGGAGCATCCAGACCTGGCTCTGCTTACGCTCTCACCACTGGGCCTTAGTAAAAGCAAACCTTTTCTCTGCAATTGGAGCCAAGGCTCTTTCTTTCCTAAATGCTCAAGCGGGGAGGGGGAGGGGGGGTGCAGGGCTGACATTCGGGGTCCATTCATTACTGGGGAAATGGCTGGGGGGGAGGGGAGGGCACATATTTATGCTTACAGCAGCCAAAGGTGCTCATTAAATCTATTTGCACACTAAACTGGAGTCGGCAGGCATTCCGCATAAAATCCTTCAGAATTGGGCATTCTTTTGTTTAAGGGTGGGAGGGAGGAGGAGGAGGAGGAGGAGGGCTTGGGGAGGGGTCTCTGCTCCTCAGCCAGAACAAACCTGAAGCAAAGGTTGTTTTCTTGCAGATGTTTCCTTACCCAACTAGGTAACATCATCAGTGCTAGAAGGGAGAAGGAGGAAAACTGGGGCTGAGCTTGGTAGTTTTCTTGCAGACATTTCATTATCAAACTAGGGAACGCCATCAGTGCTAGGTTAAACCCCACTCCCTTCTAGCACTGATGATGTTACCTAGTTGGGTCAGGAAACATCTGCAAGAAAACAACCAGGCTGAGAGGGAGCACCAGGTGCCCCTTCCTTTGGCCCAATCCCTGCATGGTTGTGGGAAGGCCTGGGGGCTCCTCGGTGGGCAGGAGGCCCGCCAAAGATTGGGACGCGACTCCTCAAAAGTCTTAAGCCCCCCCCCCCCGCCCCAGCCCCTGTGCCACTCACAACCACGTTCAATACTTGCAAGACTCTGAACGATTAAGCAAGCTTTGGATGATTAAATAGTAAGTGGCTTGCGAATTCCAACGCCAGTCAATTCCTTTAGGCTCCGGGTGTATAGCTATTATTAGAACGGTTGCAAATTTTAATTGGATTAATTCATAGATTAATCCGCTAAAGCTTCTGCTGATTAATTAATTGTGGCTAGTTTTTTTTAATTGAGTTCAGGTGTGTTGCCCTTCTCACAAATGAAGAACAAGCCGAACGTGGATTCTCCTCTTGCAGCCTGGAAGAGTTTAGTTTTTGTTTGCAGACTTAGCAGACAGCCGGGGGGTGGGGGGGTGTCTCCTTCCAGGACATTCCAGAGCCGCTTGGACAGAGGCCTGGGGAAGAGGATTTATATTTCATAGATAAATTAATCGGCTCAAAGGCTGGGGATTCATCCAGGGAAAAGGACAAGGAGCCCTAACGGCTGTGGCCAAGGTTTCCCCGGGTATTTCAATTTTGCCAAGGCTTCTGCCGTCTCAAGCAAGCTTGGCCCACTCCTCTGAGGCTCCTGCTTCCCACCACCCCTGCTGGAGATGACACTCTGTTTGCTACACAGTCCCAGGGGTCCCTCCATCTGGGAAGGGCACTGAGATCACCCCAAAACTCATCTCAGTAACGTATGCCTGCCCTGGTTTGTGGAACAGGCAGAACTAAGGGTGGAGTTAAGCAAGTCCTGAGTTTAGAATCCCTATGTTACCACAAACGCTTCAATTCCAACTGCTCCTGAATTCTGTTCACCCATGATGACGATGATGAAGTAATCCATTCAGTCGAGTTTGATTCCTGACAATTTTCTGGACCACGCCTCTTCCAATCCTTCTTCGAGCTTTTCTATGCTCCGGCTGATGTCAGCTGAGAGAGTGTCCAGCCATCCGGTTCTTTGGCATCCTGGTTTCCTTTTACCGCAAACTCTTCCCAACATGATTGCTTTCTCCATGGAACTCTCCCACATGACACGGCCAAAATAAGCGAGACGTAGTTTTGTGCTTTTGCTGTTGATCCTTATCTGGCGCCAGTTTAGTGTCCAATGTCAGCTGACCAGATTCTTGTGCATAGGTTTGACTAAATCTTCTATGCGGCAACCTTAGGAACGATCCCGATTCTTTGTGGCTGACATTCACTTGGTCAACTTAAGCTTAACACTCAATCGGCATCAGGCGAGGGCCAAGGGGGCTCAGGAGAAGCTGCCCTTGGAGCACTCGTGGAAACGCAAGGACTCTAAACGGATGACATGCTTAATCCTGCCTCCCACAGCTCTGCCTAAAATGCTACCAGTTCAGACGGTGCACACGAAAAGATGCTACTGATTTGCCTGAACCGGTATTTCCGACGATCAGCTGTGATGCATGATCTATATTAGCTAGAATTTTAGGATTTCCTGCTTTCTAACTAATCTAAATTGCACAGCACAGCGGATTCCCCCCATTGCTGCTCTACTTACTTTTACAGGCGGGCTCAGTAGCAGGATCCGCCCCCACCCCCACACATCGCTGTGGTGGTGGTGGGGCGGATCCTGCTACTGAACGGAAGGGAGGGGGGCTTTCCAACACAGGGGTGAGTGGTGTCGTCCCCCCCCCCCAGGTTCCGTGTCTTTGGGCCGGTGTCAGAAAGGAACCACCACCAATTTTCAGGGCATGTCAGGCTGATCGCCACAGTTCATCGGTCAGCCTTCCCAGGTCCAAAGGTAGCCGGAAGGAAATTCATGGCTGGTTTTTAATTGTCGGCCTCTAAATTCCTCGCTGGGATCTGAAGAAAGAAAAAAACCTCAGATTCCCCGGCTTTCTTCTCTTTCCCTTGTATCTTTTAATTGCCGGTTGTTTATTATTTATCGCGGCTTGCTTTGTTTGTTGGGAAGAGGCCTTGAAATCATTCATAAAATATGACAGATGCTCTCACTGAACAAAGATCTCTCTGCATCAAAGCCCGCTGAGCGCAGCAGAAGGAAAATCACGGGGCAGGCTGGTTTTCCTGCCCCCTCCAAAGGGAGAAGGAGGAGGCAGACGTTCCCCTCCCTCCCTTTGCAGGATCATCACACAACCTCCCCCCTCTCCCCACAACCCCACAGCCGGCATCTGTGGGACTTTTGCTCCGAAGAGCTCCGCTTTCTCCAGCCGAGGCAGGCTCTGCTTCCACATCCCATCGGCATCTGGCAGGAGTTTAAGGCAGGGAGGGGGGCGATGGGGAGCTGCAGTAGCTACGGAAGGAGGGGGGCTGTGTTATTGTTTTCCTTCTCCGCTGCTCTTTGATTCCACCTCCGTCCTCTGCATTTTCAAGGTAACCGCAGCAGGCTCTATTGTGCGTGTGCGAGAGGCAGAGGGAGAGGGAGGGAGAGAGGTATGTGCACCCACCATAATTGCTCCCTCGTTATCTCTGTAATTATAGGCTGGGCACCAGGGGTCTTGTCGGAGGCATTTGCCGGCAGCCTGCCCGGGAGGCACCATGTGCTCCGACAAAATGGGGCTGATTGCCACGGCTGGGAAAGCAACTCAGCCAGAGAGCCCCCTCCCTCCTCCCCATAAATCCCTCGGCCGGGAGCCGAGTCCAATCACCCTCCGACCTGGTTCAGCCCACTCAGTCCTGACTTTGACCTGATGGCCAGAAGGGCTCCTGGCTTCCCCCTGGCCTCAACAGCAGCTCCCCGGCAGTAGCTGAGGGGCTGCCCCAAAGAAGAAGGGTGTGTGTGTGTCAACCTATTCCCCAAAGCCCTGGAAGGCAGGTCAAGAAGCAACAGATGGAAACTAAGCAAGGAGAGAGGCAACCTGGAGATGAAGAGGAATTGCCTGACGATGAGAACAATTAATCAAGACTTCCCTCCAGCCGTTGTGGGCGCTCCAACACAGCAGGTTTTCAAGAAGAGGCTGGACAGCCGTTGGTCGGAAATGGCAGAGGGCCTCCTGTTTGAGTGGGGGGTGGGGGTGGACTAGAAGACCTCCAAGGCCCCTTCTCCTTAGTTCTAGGTTGCTCCTCTTGGATGAGTGCCATCCATGGTTTCTTGCCTTGCCTTCTGATGCTTTAGGAAAACAGTTCGGCCCCCTCGTCTTTGCAGCAGCCCCTCAAATATTGGAACAATGGTAATAAGGTCCTTCTTTTCATATCCAACCGCTGCCACAGTTCTTCCTATATTTTAGCCTCCAGCCCCCTAATCATTCTTGTTGCTCTTCTCTGCACTCTTTCCAGAGTCCAGCTGAACTCCAGGGGGCTTAAAGTTGCCAAGGTTGTACACTCCTGGCTTAGATGTCGTTCAGAAGATGTCCGTCCATGCGCTAAAATCTTTAGAAGCCTTAATGTGGCTTTTTGTCCCCACGTGCAACTTTCGGGGCGGAGGCTACAGTTTCCTGAGCAAGTTGCTGCTGCCGATGGCTGACCGATCTTCCTTCCCCACAACCCAATCTTCCCCCTCCTCCTCCTCCTCCTCTCCCGTATCAGTGCAGTGCGCACTCATCAATCACATTTACTGGGCCTTCTGTACGGCGCAGTCGTGTCTTTGGGACTGAGTGCATTAATCATCGGGAATGGAGTGCCGCGTCTCTGGAGTAGCTGTGCAACAGGGGATCCGAGTGGGAAAAAGATGGAGAATTAGGGAGAAGGCAGCTCGCTGGTGGGCTGGACTAGGCTGGGTCACTGGGCCCTTCTGGGCAAGGAAGGAGGGACGGTCCAGCTGGTGATCTGGGCACCTTCCTGTTTCATGGAGCGGAGATGGGATGGCTGCGATTAATATGGTGCCTGCCTTCACCATTAGATCAGTGGCCAGAAAGCAACCACAGAGATGGCTGCAAACAGTGGCTCTCTTCTGACCTCCAGGAAAAAAAGAGTAGCAGCTGGAAGGGACCTTGAAGGTCTTCTAGTCCAACCCTCTGCTCAAGCAGGAGACCCTAAACTTGGGAACTTTTAAGACTTGTGGAATTCAACTCCCAGAATTCCCAGAGCTGGCTAGGAAGTCCACAAAGTCTTAAAGTTCCCAGGTGGGAAACCCTTCTCCTGCGCCGTTTCAGTCCAACGCTTGTCCAATCTCTTCTTAAAGACCTCCAGTGACGGAGCCTCTCAAAGGCAGCTCAGTCAGCAGATCCACCAGAGGCCACGATGGGGAGGTCCCTCTCTTCCAAGTATCTCCTCCTCTTTCTTCCTGAGGACTTGAAACATGGGAAGGCTTTCCCACCCAGTCATCCCTCCATCTTCTGCTCCCCTCCCCAAGGCTACATCTGTCTCCCTGATCCCCTTTATAGCTCTTCTCAGGCTCCTTCCCCAATCCTGGAAGCCCCGGGGTGATCTCCTTTCTTTCTTTCTTTTATTAAATTTATCTCCGCGTTGATGGGCTTGTTTCCTTGGCCTCCCTCGCCTGCAGTCGCTGCGATCTTCGTCCTCAGGCAAGCATTTGGTCTGATGCTCAAGGCCACGTACAGAAGGCGTCCCAACCGCCTGCAGGAAGACCAAGACCTGGCGGGCAATTCTGCCTGTGCTCAACGGCTTGGCTATAATTGGCCACTCTCATCACCGAGGAGTCTCAGATGTGGAGCTCCCGTGGCCACGTGGCTGGCTGCCTTCCTCCGAAGCTGAGAGACTCCGTTTCTGGCGGGGAATCCTGACCAAAGGAGGCTGCCGAGAAAGGAGCTGGCAGGGTGGATTCAACCACAACCCTCCGTCAACACTGCGCAAATTGGGGGAATTAAGCCAAGGAGAAAATATTTTGGTACTGATCTGATCTCCTGCCCCAAAGCACAAACAAGCAGCTGGTTTTTCCTTTACTTTCCCTTCCCCTTCTTTTATCTTCCTTTCCTTTCCCTTCCTCCCTTTCCTTTCCTTTCCCTTCCCCTTCTTTTATCTTCCTTTCCCTTCCTTTCCCTTCCTTTCCTCCCTTTCCTTTCCTTTCCTCTCCCTTCCCCTTTTATCTTCCTTTCCTTTCCTTTCCCTTCCTCCCTTTCCTTTCCTTTCCTCTCCCTTCCCCTTCTTTTATCTTCCTTTCCCTCCCTCCCTTTCCTTTCCTTTCCCTTCCTCCCTTTCCCTCCCTTTCCTTTCCCATCCCTTCCCCTTCTCCTTCTTTTATCTTCCTTTCCTTTCCCTTCCTTTCCCCTTCCTCTTTTATTATATTTAAGCCCCCTCTACAGCAGTTCTAGACACACAGGCTGATAATATAATAAAAGACAAATCGGCAACAGAAGCCATAAATGTCCAGTCGAAACAAACAGCTGCACAGAAATGCCCCCCAGAGGGTCTTCAGAGGCCCCTCCAGGCATTTGGAGCCTACTTGAAGGGCATTCCCTCTCCGTGGTCTCCATCTTCATCATTTGGCTTCTTCTAATGCCGCATATTCTCCTTCCCGCCTGTGTTGGCTGTTGACTGTGACAGGCTGCCCGAGTGACTTTGCTTGAGCTGGGTGGCCACATCAATGTCTCCAATAAACACATCCATCACTCAGCCAAGGCCCCGGAGGACAGCCAGGTTTCGAAGGGCTCCTGGAACAACCGGAGGGTGGGGTGTGCTATCCCATAGTTCAGGGGCTGCAGAAGGACGAAGCACCCCTCCCCCCCTTTGGAGGACTGTCCCCTCTGCAGAAATAAATGAGACTTAATAGGCACCTTGGCTGGGCTCAAACTGATGTTTGAATTAATCTCTTTTCCCAAAACATGGGAAGCTCAACTAGCCCACTGGACAAAGCCTGGTGGTGGGAATGCGGCAGTGGTGGGGTTCAAAAGTTTTTATTACCAGTTCTGTGGGCGTGGCTTGGTGGGCGTGGCATGGTTTGGTGGGCGTGGCAGGGGAAGGATACTGCAAAAAACCCCTTCCCTCCCTATTAGCTGGGACTCGGGAGGCAGAGAATAGGAGGGGGTGGAGCCAGCCAGAGGTGGCATTTGCTGGTTCCCCAAACTACTCAAAATTTCCGCTACTGGTTCTCCAGAACTGGTCAGAACCTGCTGAATAGCCACCTCTGGAAAGCAGCCCCTGAGCCCCTGTCTGAAGGCAGCCATTGCACAGGTTGAGCCCAGAGGATCTTGCGCATTTGCTTTGGCCAATAAAGAATTCCGTTCCCTTCCACTCCATTCCTTTCTATCATTTTCCATCTGTTCCGTTTGTTCTGTTCTGGTCTTTCTCCTTGCAGAAAGGGGGCGTCCAGCAGCAGAGAAAGAGGGCAGGGGTCTCCACCACGTGGATTCTTGCTCTGGGGCGAGCAGTCCAAGCTGTGGGGGCTACAAATCTCCCCGTCCCCCCCACACACACACTGAGCAGGTGTAGACACCAGTTTCAGAGGCAGCGTTTGGGGAGTCCTCAATTTACAACCACAGTTGAGCAAAACATGTATGTCACTCAGTGAGGCATGTGTTAAGCGAGCTTTGTCCCACTTTATGACCTTTCGTGCCACAGTTGTTAAGTGAATCACTGTTAAAGTTAGTCACACAGCTGCAAAGTGAATCTGGCTTCCCCACTGACTCGTTTGTCAGAAGGTCGCAAAAGGGGACCACGCGACGCAGGGTACCGCAACCGTCATTAGTGTGAGTCAGTTGCCAAGCATTCAAATGTTTGATCACGTGACTACGGGGATGCTGCATTGGTTATAATGGGAAAAACAGTCATTTTCAGTGCTGTTGTAACTTTGAATGGTCGTTAAAAGGGACAGTTGTAAGTCGAGGCCCAGCTGTACCTGCACGAGGGCAGAATATCTGGGGGGGGGGGGGGATGCTGTCCTTTTTAAATCTTCCGGTTCTAATGTTCTAAAGAGAGAGAAAAAGCTAGAATGCAGAAGCTGCCAGAAGGTTCTCGCCTTCTGTTCCTTGTAGGCCGTGGTCAGATGGCCATTAAGAGGATCGGAGACCCGGAGGGAGGGGAAGGGCTGAACAAAACAGAACTCTTTCACCCATCATCCCCAGCCATGGAGTCCCCTGAAATCTTGCCCGGTATGGGAGGCTCTTTTGACTGCATGGAAGCCCAAAATTTGTGGGGAAGCAATGTGGTTGTTGAGTCATGCCTGAGATTATGACCTTCCCCTCCCCCCAGGGCCATTAAGTGAGTCCATTTTCCCCTTATTAACTTTGCTTGTCAAAGCCCCACCCCCACCCCCCTGGGAAACTGCAACCGTTGCTTTCCAATCACCTGAATGGTGGCCACGTAACCGTGATGGTCATAAACACAAGGACCGGTCACAAGTCAATTTATTTGTAATTGTAGGTGATTGCAAAGTAGGTTATTAAGGAGGTTTGTCTGCTAGCTCAGGTGGGCTGGTGTTTCTCCCTCCCTCCCTCTCCCCCCGCCCCCCCTCCCACCAAGCTGTTTTGCTAAGGTCAGCTCATGCCTCACCGAGCTCATCTATCACCGTGGGCCACAGCAGCCGGTCCTGCTGACCTTCCCCACCAGGCAAAGCACCCAGGGCTCTCCGTGACTTTTGCACCCGCTTGTCCCTCCTGGCCGAGAACAAGAACTGCAGAAGGCTGAGGGTGGGTGGGCCAGTGACAGCCTCCCGCCCTGGATGTGGTGGGGGAGGGAGCGGTCAGTGGCAAGGGGGCCCAGCCTTGATTCAGCCAGAAATGGAAGGATGTGGAAGGACAAGGTGCCACGACTCTCCTCTCTTATCCCGGACGGTCGGTGGCCGGCTCCAAGAAGGGCTCTAGAACCCAACGGACGTTCCAGTTGGGAGAAGTGCCCAGTCACGGAGGGCTCCAGGAACAGAGCCCAGCATCCCATCCTTCCTAGAAACTTTATTAGCCCCAAAACAGAATCATCGCCATGACATGCGGCAATTCCCAATTCTGGAAGCTGTGGATGAGAAGGTCTCTTCAGGAGGAACATCTGGGCAAGGGATGTCACCTGCTGGAACTGGACCAGCTAGACCAGCTTTCTCAACCTTGCCAAGTTTAAGACTTGTGGAGTTCAACTCCCCAAATTCCTCAGCCAGCAGAATATACACTGCAGATCCCAACTCTGGAAGATTGGATGAGAAGGTCTTCAAGTCTCAAAGTTGATGAGGTTGAGAAACAATGCACTAGATGGTTCTTCTGCCTTCTTCTACAGGTGTAAGCAGATGAGGGGAAGACCCTCAAGACACCGATGGAGGGGGCTGAAGGGCTGGTAGATGCTCCACAGCAGGTCCTCTCTTGGGGAAAGCTCCTGGCTTCCCTAGCGTCTCATGGGTCTCTCTCTTCCGAGAAGATCCGTTTCTACTTGGACTGGGGAAGATTCCGTTCCAGTTCCCACCCGGTGTGTGTGGGGGCTTTCTGGAGGACCCCAAGCCAGCCACCGTCTTCCACCACCGTCTCTCTTGGGGGATAAATCTGGAGACGGGGGAATCGCACAGGCTACCCACAGCCCCTGTAAGGAGGGCAGGACTTCAAGATCAGGAATCCTGGGAAGGCTCCACATTGAATAACAGAGTCTAAATTTAAAAGAAACACCACCCCAAGTGCTAAAAACGTCCAATGACCTTAATTATTATTAATGGTATGAATCAATACTTGGTTGTTCGTCGTGGACTTAATGAGTCTTTAATTAAAAATAGGACGCTGGAAGCCGGGAAGTGGGCTCCGCAGGAGTCACTTCAAAGGCCCTTTCGTTGGCATTCATGGTCAACGGTGACAATGCCAGGATGACGCCACGCAGGCACATACGCGGCACCATCATCATCTTCTAGCGCACGGCATCATCACTCATGCCTGACGTCTCCCATCAGGACGTTAGTCACATCGGGGTGGGATCATGGCGTCATCCTGCTGCTTTCAGGGGTGGGCACTTTTGTGACTGTGGATTTCTTGCTGGGGGGGGCGAAGATGGGGGTGGGGGCCACGAAAGGAACCCAGAAGGGGGGGGGGAAAGGAAAGGAGGCAGTAAGGAGAGTTTCTGCCTGGGGAAACGCTGAAGGATAAGAAGGGACCGGAAATGGTCTCGCCTGCTGGATTCCGCAGGGGGTAAGGGGAGGCAGAAGGAACCCCAGGGGGTCCCAAGGGGGCTTTTCCCCCAAGAGGCAGCTGGACTTTCTGGTTTCTCTGTGAAGACGTTTCACTTCTCACCTGAAGAAGCTGCTTCCGCTCTGCCTGGATGCGGGGGGAAGGGAAGGATTCCTACTCCTGGCAGAGAGCTGCTCATTGATCGGCATCCTTTGAGAGCCTTGCCTGCGTCCTCAGGGTCACCTGACCGATGCAACAGGGGGTGGAGCCTTCTTGGAACTGCTGAAAGGATCTGCGAGGTCGACTGGAGACGGGGGATGTCGGACCCTTTCCCCTCTGTTGAGGGAGGGCTGCTCAGTTTGGACAGAGGTGGCCTCTTGGTTCCTTTTCCAAACCAGTGGCCGTCTCTCTCCAAAACATGGACTTTGCTGTCATCCACAGGGTGGCCTGCCTTTCAAATGCCGACGGGCAGGTGAATTGAGTCCTGATGGGTTTGCTCTCGTATGCTGCGCCATGCGGTCCTCACTTAGCGACCATTCATCCAGCGACTGTTCCAACTTACCATGGCACTGAACAAAGCGGTCCTCACACTTACAAGGGTTGCACCATCCCCACAGTCGTGGGATCACCATTTGCAACCTTCCTGGACAGCTCCCTGTCAGCAAAGTCACTGGGGAAGCCAGCAGGAAGTCAGAAATGGCCGCTGCGTGAGGCCCTGCTTAACCACCCAGGGCGATGCTCTTAAACAAAGCTAGCTGGGGAACTCTGGGAGCTGAACTCCGCAAGTCCTAAAGGTTGGACACGCCTGCAGTGACGGGTCTTCCCAACCGTTGCAAAGACCCCCGAGTAGGCGTTCCTTGGAGAGTATTTGCTGGGCACTGGGGATGCCTGCCTGTGTGACCCTCCAGTTATTTGCACGTGCCCGGCTGGTGCCTCCAAACTGCCCCGATGGAGGACGCAGGGGGAAGAGGGCCTGTCACCCTTGAGGGCCTTCCCTCCCTGGGGGAGCCTGAGAAGACGCCTCTCCCTTCCCTGCTCAGTGGGGAGGGCTCAGACATCTGGGGGCCCCTCCCTTCCAGGAGGAGGAATGGGGCCTGGATCGTGCTACCGACTCCCACGTGGCAAGGCAGGCGAAGGCCTCTGGCGCTCGCGCTCCCTTCTCGTTGGAGGAGCTGGGTTTTCATCTGCACAGACCCTGACCCAGAAAGAGAGACATCGTGTTCTGCGTCTCGGAGTGAAAACAGCCCTGCCTGCTTCTCTTGCAAATAGGGCGCCTTGCGTAGAAGCCCCAGCCGCTCTCCATTCTCTCTCTTTCAGCCTCGTCCTCAGGGGATAATCAGGGCTGAGCTGGCACCAGGGACCCCCACGGGCATCCGCGCCAGGCCAAGGCCGCACAGCCAGCCATTCAGCAGGGCGTCAGGCAAGGTTTTACCTCCCGCTTAAGGCCGGCTGGGAGTTACGCAAGAGGCAGAAGCTGCGAAGTGTCTCTGCAATTTCTCACTGCTCTGATCCAGTTCCCACGGTGGTCGCAAGAGGACTTCCCTCCACAGCAGGGGTCTCCAGCCGTGGCAACTTTAAGACTTGTGGACTTCAACTCCCAGAGCTCCTCAGCCAGAGACGCTGCGTTGTGGCTGCTCTGATGCGGCAGGTTTTTAAGTGGAGAGTGGACAGCCCTCTGTCTGGAAGGGGGCCGGGCAGTGGTCAGCAACCTTTTAGCCCTGCAGACTGGCGAGGGGGGAAAGGGGACGGTTCTGGGTGAGTGCACAGCTCCGTTTGAACAAGCAGCAGGGGTGCTCACCCACCACTCGTGCAAGGGAAGCTCCCTGGGCACAACTCTGTTATCCTGTTCTCTGGAGCCCAAGAGAAGGACAGAGGTTTTCAATCAATCAATCAGACATCCACATAAACAAATGGGGATAGTTGTGATTCTAATTTGCACACTTCCTTTGGAGGAGGAAGCACCCTCACTTTTAAGTGTGCGGGATGGGCAATAGAAGCAACACAGCCTTATGGTTTCTTTTTCGCACCAGATATCCGTATGGCTTGTGCTGTCACGGGCTCTGTGCCACCGTCTCTCGCCTGGCAAACTCCGAGGGAAGGGGAGCAAAAGGCCCCGGGATTTTGCAGCTCTCCTTGGCAAGATTACCGTTGTTGCATTTGGGGAGGGAGAGGGGGGGGCTCCGGATGGGGGTGGGGCTGTGACTCTTAGGGCTGGGGGGGCAGCGCCCAGGGGAAGGGGAGCCCCACCTGGGACTTGACGGGAGAGAAGGCCAAATTTGAGGGACAGTAAGACGGCGAGGGGGGATTTAGGAAGGTGGGCAATTGAGGGAGGAGCTGCCCTGCGCCCCACTCCTGTTTGCATCCCTAGCCTGGGTCTGTGTGGGAGGGGCCCCCTGTCTGAAGGAAGGGCCCCCTCGGCCCCTCCAATGAAGGCCTGGCGATTGGAAGGATGAGCGCCATGTGCTGTGGCTTTGGCCATCCTCAAAAACCGGCCGGTTTCCATGGAGATGTGGCATCCAAGGGCTTTGAAACAGGAAGAGGGAAGTGGGGGAGGGAAGCGGATTTCACCCAGGGGCTTCTGGCGCCCGATGAGGACAGCCGATGCCCAGGCTCCCCTCCGGCCACCAGCATCCCAGGAATGGCCCCTCTTGGCCCTTGCCTGGAAAGAGGGAGGGAGGGAGGGAGGGAGGGAGGGAGGGAGGGAGGGAGGAAGGAAGGAAGGAAGGAAGGAAGGAAGGAAGGAAGGAAGGAAGGAAGGAAGGAAGGAGACAGGGAGAGGGGGAGGGAGAGGGGGAGGGAGGGAGGGGAAAGGAGGAATGGGAGGGTTGTAAGTCAAGGACTACCTCCAATTGGATGGATAATTTGGCCAGGGTTTTTTTTTAGCCGGTGATGGAGACGGAGGAGTTAAGCCGAAATGTGCCCCAGGAGGGGTGGAGTTGAATGAGGGCGGGCAGTCCCTCCGGGCCTGGGCATCCCTCTTGCCTCGTTGCCAGGCTGCCCAAAGGACCTTTGCGGCCGATGGCTCTTCTGCCTCTGGGCTTCTCCTCTGGCAGATGACCCCTTTCCAGGAGGGCCCAGAAGCAGCTGGGGCAAGGAATGCCTGGGGCCTCCGTGTAAGGGGGGGGGGCTGGGGGGCCCTCTGGCCCCAGGCCAAAGACCCCGGATGACTCAGCCTGCCCTGGGGCAGAGGGGCACAAGGGGGGGGGGGACTGGTTCTCCTGCAGTTGCCCATCGCAGATCATCCCTCCCTTCTTCCTCCACTTTAGAAAACCTTCGTCATGGCCGCTGCCAACCCCAACATACTGTACAGGCAGTCCTCGATTTACAACCATTCACTTAGTGACCATTCAAATTTACAGCAGCACTGAAAAAAGGGACAGGACCATTTTTCCTACTTACCATCCGTTCCACCATCCCCAGAGTCACGGGGTCAAAATTCAGATGCTCGGCAACTCGTGTATGACGGTTGCAGTTTATGACGGGGTGATGTGATCCCTTTTGCGACCTTTTGCCAGGCCTGCTGAACTGCGGCTTAGCAACTTAACAACTGCCGTGACACAACTCAACCACTGTGGCCAAGAAAGTTCCGTAAAGTGGGGCAAAACTCATGTAACAAATATCTCGCTTAGCCACAGAAATTTTGGGCTCAATTGCGGTCGTAAGTTGAGGACTGCCTGTACGCAGGCCCCTCCTCCCTGAAATCCAAGGACAACTGCTCTGCGCCCCCTGCTGCCTTCCACCGGCACTGCAGGCCCCCAGAGCTCCTCAGCTGGGCAGAGGGGAAGAAATGAGGAGGAAGACCCCCCCCTCCTAATCTGAGACCCTGCCCTTCAGGGAGGGAGGGGCCACCTCAGGTCCCCTCTGTCCTTCCAATCTGCCAAACCAATTTCCAGGCCCAGCCGTTGTAACAATTGCTCCTCCGATGAAAGTGGCAGGGAGATTGAAAGCGACCCACTCTGTCTCAATGAATCAAGCAACGATGAGCCCCCCCCCCCCCCGCATCTCCCCCTCCCTCAGCAAAGAGGCCCAAAGGAGGGTAGACCTATAAAAGGCAGCCTTTTCCTGCCTTTGGAGGAAGTAATGAAACCGCTGGGCTTTAATAACCCCTCCTCAAACTTTCTTTCCCTTTCCCATTTGGCCCAACTTCTCTCCACAGGACACGGATGTCGGCAAAACCTCAGAAGGAAGAACAAATGAACGTTTAAGTTCAGCCCTCAAGGTTAATTTCTATAAGCCCGTCTCCCTCAAGCTTGGCGGCTTTAACATCTGCAAGAAAGCACCCAGGACCCCCCAGTCCTCCTCCTCCTCCTCCTCCCTCCTCTTCTCTGCAAACCCATCCTCTTCCATCATTGATCCTGTGTCCTAGTTGGGCCATGAAGCGTCTGCAAGAAAACCACCCAGCTCAGAGAGCACCCAGGACCCCCCAGTCCTCCTCCTCCTCCGGCTTCCTCCTCCACTCCCTTCTAGCACTGATGAGGTTCCCTAGTTGGGCCATGAAGCGTCTGCAAGAAAACCACCCAGCTCAGAGAGCACCCAGGACAGTTTACCCCGGAGCCACCACAGTCTCTTCTGCTCAAGTGCAACACAGCCACAGCCTCTCCCTGTCAGAGGAGCTCCTCCTAGGGCATTCTGAGAGAGTTGAGCAAGTGCCTCACAACCCTGGAAGGCTTTGAAAACAACGGCCCTCTTATCCCTCCCACCGTCAAGAGGCCTTGAACACCCCCCCCCCACTCCGGTCACCCCACTGCAGGGCTGGGTGTCCAGTCTACCTTGCCAGGAGGACCTCTCCGGTGGGCAGAAGGTGCCCTCGGGTGGCGAACGGCTGCATTGCAAGGGAGAAGCGCCCGCACGGTGGAGACCCTTCCTCTGGCAGAGCGCCAAGCCGAAGGGCACGTCTTGGAAACTTCAGGGAGGCCCAAAGGCGACAAGGTCAGAGAAGAGGTAGAATCAGCCAGTTTTATTCTCAGGCACTTCGGTTACCAGCAAAGAGCCGATGGGGCAAAGAGGGTGTTGGAGAGGCAGCTCCTGCTAGGCGCGTCCAGAGAGAGGGAGGGCAGGGGAGGGGCAGGCTCTGGGGTTAAGTGGGAACTTGGTCTTCTCTGAGTGAGCCGAGGTTAACGGAAAAAAGCCAGCCGCTCTTTGAGCCACGGCTCCGTCAGCTCCTCTGTGGACCGGATCTCAAAGACCTGGGAGGAAGAGAATTGCCGCCAACGTTAATCATTCCAGGCGGGACGGGGGGGCTCCAATGGGACCTTTGGCAAAAGGGGAATCCAAGGCAGGAGAAAAGAAGTCCAACACCGACACTCACTCACCGAGAATGCGGAGCGATCGGCAGCAGGAAAAAGCGAGACGAGTAAGAATCTTGCCAGTTATATTCCATGGATCAGCAGCCGTAAAAAGGAGATGGTTAAAAAAAACAAAATCCCCCCAAGCCAGAAGAGCCAAAAGGAATGGCAGAACGGTAAACAGGACCAAAATAATAATAATAACAATTCAGGATTAAATACCTTTGTGAGCTCAGCTGCCTGGACCAGCCTGTTTTTGCTCCCAGCGTACATCATTTGCTGCTCCGGCTTGCACCCTGGGTGGAAGGGAGAGGGAAGCCTGGTTTATTGGCAATTAGCATTCCTGCTCTGAGTCAGAAGGCCTTGCAAGGGGCGGCATAATTCATGGGCACTCAAGGAGATGGGGCTGATTGAGCTAGGGAGAGGCCTTCCCCCACCCCCCAGATTGGGCAACCTCCGGTCACTCAGAGGCTGGACCAGGGCGTTCTCTCAGTCAGGATAGAGCTGGAAGGGACCCTGGACGTCTCCCAGTCAGGAGACCATATATCAAGAGTGTCCAAACTTGGGAACTTTAAGACTTGCGGACTTCAACTCCCAGAATTCCCCAGCCAGCATAGCTGGCTGGGGAATTCTGGGAGTTGAAGTCCGCAAGTCTTAAAGTTCCCAAGTTCGGAGACCCTCTGCTATAAGGGGTCAAGCCCACCTCGTTAAAAACCATGAGTCGCCACGTGCGAGCAGGCGGCAATATACATTTCCTAAAAGGAATGAGCAAAGGAACCAGCTCCGCCTTAAGTACCCTGGTTGAGACGGGGGCTGGATCTTACCGGCTGGACTGGAGAAGATGAAGCAAAGTGGGTAAGAGATGCGCCCGTCCTCATGCGTGTATCTGTAGCTGTAGACAACGAACGTGGAGACACACGGACAGTCAAGGAAACCACGGGAATCTCCGGAGGACCCACAGGGGCTCTGGGAAGTCTACCCTTTCGTCCTGTGGCCGGGGGGTTTTCACGCTTCCATTCTGAGGGGTCCCTTCCTTTTAAGTGTGGAGCCCTTCACCCATCTCACCTGGCCCGTGCCACATTTGCAAAACAAGGCTGAGATACCCAGACTGGCTTCCTGGTGGGAAATGCATTTTATTCCCTCCCGTAGCTGAAAATCTTCTCCTTTGAACTCTTCTTCCCCTCTTTATGGCCGCTTTAATCCTCTCCTGGTTACACGGGCAGCATCACCGCCTTTGGCCAGGCTGTCCCTCCCGTGTCCTGCTGGCTGGGATGCATGGCTGAGGCACAGCGGAAGGGACTTCCCCCCTTTGTGTTGCTGCTGGTTTTGTGACCCGATGGACAACGAGCCCTGTTCCTCCAGCGGTGAGTCGCACAGGTCAGAGAGCTCTGGGCAGGGAGCTCCTGGGTGACCATTATTTATTTTATTTTATTTTATTAAATTTATACCCCGCCCTTCTCCTAAAAAAGGACCCAGGGCGGCCCAGAAATAGGGAAAACTCCAACACAGGGAGGCCTCGACTTACAACCCCAATTGAGCCCAAAATTTCTCTTGCAACAAGCCAGGCAGCTGTTAAGTCAGTTTTGCCCCATTTTACGGCCTTTCTTGCCACGGTTGTTAAGTTAGTCACACAGTTGTGAAGTGAATCTGGCTTCCCCATTGACTTTGCTTGTCAGAAGATCGCAAAAGGGGATCACGTGACCCCCTCGGGATGTTGCGACCGTCACAAGTATGAACCTGTTGCCAAGCGTCTGAATTCTGATCACATGGCCACAGGAATGGGGCAACGGTCGTAAGTGTAAAAAAAGTCCATGTCACTTTTCTCAATGCTGTCACTAAATGAACAGTCACTAAGGGAATTATTTTAAGTCGGCTACCTGTAATGCCGTTATCTCGTGGGCATCCAGATTTATACAGCCCCAAATTGTTGGCTGAAGAAGAAGAACAGCAGAAGGCTAAGTAAGAAGGATGTCAGCTCAAAGGTCTATTTGGTTATATCCCCTGTTTTCTGGGGGGGTCAGCCAGATGTTCCCAAGGAACTACAGGCGGCCGTATTCCTCCTCTGAAATGGCCCTCCCCATCACAGCCTCACAGCCATTATCCTTGGGGAAGAGCCTGCTAATTAACCCACAGATTCTGCCACCTCCTGAGAGCAAACTCCACGAATTAATGACACCTGACATGAGGGGGGACTTCCCCTTGTCTGTCCTGCAAGCAGGAGAACAACTCAGAGCCACGTCCAAGTACGGGCAGAGGACGGAATACACAGGAGATGGAACTGGGTTCAGGATATCGGGGCTGGCGCTCAGGTAGCTCGCTGCTCAGCTGCTCGGGGGAGATGTCCTGCGGAAGAGGAGAAAAGAGGCATCGCTTCAGAGTAATGCACACATAGGGGCGGTTTTTCTCAGCTGACCCCTAGGTGGAACTGTGTGAAAGATGGGGGGGGGGGGCTTGTGGGGTTAGAAGCAGGGAAAGCATTTCCAAAATGGAAGCCGTGCAGTGTTTTCATGTAACAGAATAACAGTGTTTGGAAGGGGCCTTGGAGGTCTTCTAGTCCAGCCCTCTGCTCAGCCAGGAAACCCTAGACCATTTCAGACAAATGCTGTGCTGGCTGAAGCATTCTGGGAGTTGAAGTCCGCAGGTCTGAAAGTTCTCCTGCTTGAGCAGGGGGTTGGACTAGAAGACCTCCAAGGACCCTTCCAGCCTTAGGATTCTATGTTTCCACCAGTGGTGAAATGCATTTTTTTAAACTACTGGTTCTGTGGGCGTGGCTTGGTGGGCGTGGCAGGGGAAGGACACTGCAAAATCTCCGTTCCTTCCTCACTCTGGGGCCAGCCCTCTCTGAACTACTCAAAATTTCCGCTACTGGGTCTCCGGAACCTGTCAGAACTTGCTGAATTTCACCCCCGTATTATACACTAGCACAGTGCATAAAGTTCAGAGATATCCCACCCCCCTTCCTTGCACTAAACCCCGCATGGCAGGTAGGGTCTTCAGCCAGCGCTCTTCAGCCAGCCATCATGGAGCTGCTCTGACTAAAGACGAAAAGCAGCGGAAAAGTCTGGGCAGGTGACAGTTATCATTCCGAGCCTCACATCAAAATGCCAACGTTGTTTAAAGGCTCAGCAGAGCCTCTTGACACTCCAGATAGTGGAATAAAATGGGCCATAAAATGTTGATGGTTGCTTGCAGCTCTCGAGAGCAGCGGACGGGAGGGGGGGGCGCAGGAGGAGGAGGAAGCAGCAGCAGCAGCTTCTCGCTCTGCAAACTCGACCTGCATCTAATGGGAAAGCTTCTGCCTTGGAAGGCTGCCTGCTCTGCGTCGGGAGTCGTGAAAAGGGGGCTCTAAAGTTCCCTTCTTCATTTGTTTGACTGCATTCAAGCTGCCTAAGCTCCGAAAAGACCGGAGGCTGCTTGCGTTGAGAAAAAGAGGGCTCCAAGGGTCTAGAGAAAAGCAGCACTGGGGGTGACATGATAATAGCAGCAGTCCTGTCTTTGAGGGTTTGCCACAAAGAAGAGGGGGGGGTGTCAACTTATTTTCCAAAGCCCCTGAAGGCAGCTCAAGAAGCAACCGAGGGAAGCTAATCAAGGAGGGAAACAACCCAGAACTAAGGAGAAACGTCCTGACAGGGAGAACAATCAACCAGTGGAACATCTCCATCACTGGAGGCTTCGAAGAAGAGACTGGACAGCCACTTGCCTGAAACGGTATAGGGTCTCCAGGTGGAGCAGAGGGCTGGACTAGAAGACCTCCCAGGTCCCTTCCTGCTCTGTTCTGATTAAAGACATCAGCAGCACCCTCTTTTGGGGTTCCTGCCCATAGCCTCTCCGAGGCCGCAGAACTGACGCACCCTGAAACCGATCAGAGCAGCTCAAGGGAAGAGATTGCTTGCAGCCAAGGGAGCGAGGGTGTCCCCACTGGTCCTTCTCCACCCAGACTGAGCCGCAGCCGTCATAAACTCTGTGCCGGGGGGCCTTGGGGGTGTGTGTGGAAGTGGAAGTGGAGGAGTGCAGCAACAGAGAGCAGCCCAAGGCCTTCCCAGAGTCTGACAACTTGAGAATAGGGGTCCGAGTACAGGAGCCCAAGTAAGTGATTCACTTAACATCTGTGGCAACAAAGGTCGTAAAATGGAGCAAAACTCACTTAACAACTCCCTTGCTTAGCCATGAAACTTTTGGGCTCCATTGTGATCGTAAGTCGAGGACTCCTTGTATTACAGGAGCTGATCTCAAGATAGAAGATCAATTAATATTTGGATCCCACAAGATGGGAGTAATTGTTCTTGACTCCTTGCTTTCTCTGAATAATCTAAGTGGTTAATTCTATTTAGAAGCATCTATTTTCTGCCTCATCCTACCTCTAATATTATTAAGCGCGGCTTTTTGCTTTCAGGATTCCCTCAGGACCATTAAAATGAT
Organism: Rhabdophis nuchalis; assembly: GCA_039707465.1. Classification (NCBI taxonomy): domain Eukaryota; kingdom Metazoa; phylum Chordata; class Lepidosauria; order Squamata; family Natricidae; genus Rhabdophis; species Rhabdophis nuchalis. The sequence continues at coordinate 911,870 of CM077654.1, forward strand.
TTTGCATTCTGAGAAAATGAAGCTTCCCGTAGAATCCCACCGACTCCTTGCGCGTTGCGAAAAAGCAGTGGACCAGAGACCAAATCATGAACATCTCGCTGACATGCGTGAAGATTGTAAAACATACTGAATTAAATAGGAAGGCAAACAATGCCATCAGCACATTGTTCCCCCGAGATAATAAATTTGATTTGAAATTCAATTTGCTTTTTGTCCGGCCCAGTAATTTCTAGCAAAATTTACATCCAGGAAGCCGGACTGTGTAATGGAAGAGTTGCTTTTGGAGGAAAAAATGATGTTGCCTTCAGTCAGATTCAAGCAGTGACAGAACAGGGTGGGAAGTTAGTCTGTGGATGAACTTAAATCATCCAAAGGAATGGAAATGGAATGTGTATTCATGCACATATATAAATGTACTTGCACACACATGAAAGAATGAGTACAAATGAAAGAATAACGAAAAGAATGGTTGATTGCAGGGCCCTGGGTGGAAAGGCATTCCATCCGGGATATGATTTAGGACTTCACAGCCTTGCTCCCTTTCCAGTTTCCACTGTGTGGAAGGAACAGAGCCGGCTCGTAATTTATCTTAATCCATATGGAGCTAATTCATTTTTATGCCCCAAGGCAAAGTGCCTTTATAACCTCCTCTGGTTATAACCAAATACACATTTCTATGTTTTTCTAGCTTTAAAAAATTGAGTTTTTATTTTTAGCATATGAAATTACATTTAAGCAGCTAGAGAACTATTCATCAGACGCAGCCTCTCTCATGCTACAAATTTGCACCTTATCTATATAAATAAAAATGTAAAATAGTTTGTACGAAGCAGCTAATCTCAAAAACTACTGCACCGATTTACCTCAAATTTTGACACAATGTTCCCAAGGACTTCCGATAATAGTATACGTACTCATTTTGTGCCTAGCACACGTGTGTCATGTGCAAGGTACACAAATGTAAAATGTACCCACTGATCAGGTTTTCACCTTCCTGTAACTCCTCCCACCAACAGTCATTTCCTCATCAACATATGGAGGCCTCTTAGAGCCAAAAAGGGACTGGGGGGGGGGGGAGAGAGAGAGAGAGAGAGAGAGAGAGAGAGAGAGAGAGAGAGAGAGAGAGAGAGAGAGAGAGAGATTGATTGATTAATAAAAGAGGGACTAGGGGAGACAGGATAGCAGCCTTCCAATATCTCAGGGGTTGCCACAAAGAAGAGGAAGTCAAGCTATTCTCCAAAGCACCTGAGGGCAGAACAAGAGGTGGAAATTAATCAAGGAGAGAAGCAACTTAGAACTGAGGAGAAATTTCCTGACAGTGATAACAATTAATCAGTGGAACAGAAGTTGCCTCCAGAAGTTGTGAATGCCCCAACACTGCAAGTCTTCAAGAAGATGTTGGATAGCCATTTGTCTGATATGGTATAGGGTTTCCTGCCTAGGCAGGGAGTTGGACTAGATGACCTCCAAGGTCCCTTCCAACTCTGCTATTGTATTATTGTATTACAGTAGGTAGGTAGATAGGGGAATAGATAGAGAGGGAGAAATACAATAGGTAGGTAGGTAGATAGAGGGATAGATAGGGAGAAATATGGTAGGTAGGTAGGTAGGTAGATAGGGAGAAACACAGTAGGTAGGTAGGTAGGTAGGTAGGTAGGGTGATAGATAGAGAGGGAGAAATACGGTAGGTAGGTAGGTAGGAAGGTAGAGGGAGAAAGGAAGAAATACAGTAGGTAGGTAGGTAGGTAGGTAGGTAGGTAGGTAGGTAGGTGGATAGATAGAGAGGGAGAAATACAGTAGGTAGTAGGTAGGGGGATAGATAGGGAGAAATACAGTAGGTAGGTAGGTAGGTAGAGGAATAGAGAGAGAGGGAGAAATACAGTAGGTAGGTAGGTAGAGGGATAGAGAGGGAGAAATACAATAGGTAGGTAGGTAGAGGAATAGAGAGAGAGGGAGAAATACAGTAGGTAGGTAGGTAGAGGGATAGAGAGGGAGAAATACAATAGGTAGGTAGGTAGGTAGAGGGAGAAAGGAAGAAATACAGTAGGTAGGTAGAGGGATAGATAGAGAGGGAGAAATATGGTAGGTAGGTAGGTTGGGGATTATACGGTGGTTGTGTGTATGTGTGCAGGTGTAGATCTACACACAGATTGGTTGGCCATTTAACCAAACTGGGCCACAGCAACGCGTGGCTGGGTATAGCTAGTTCGATATAAAGAACATTCTGGAGTTCTGGTTGATTGGGAAAGCTGTAGCTTCGTCTTCCCTCTGTGGCTTGCTTTAATGCAGGGATGTCCAATCTTGGCAACTTTAAAACTTGTGGACTTCAACTCCCAGAATTCCCCAGCCAGTGCACCAAGGTGGAGATTCTTGGTTTAATATGTATCATGAGCCATCTCTGCGGTTTAATTGATCTTTCTAATGTGTTTAAGCAGCAATCCTCTGATCCTTCAACCAACATATGTTTGAAGGCTAAATCATTTGATTAATAATTGTAACCATGATTATGACCTATGACCTATGACTTCCTTGTTTATATGTACACTGTGAGTTTATGCACCTGAGACAAATTCCTTGTGTGTCCAATTGCACTTGGCCACTAAAGAATTCTATTTCTATTCCATTCCATTCTATTTCTAACTGCTGCCTTAATTTACAGATTGGAATTATGAAGAAGCATTTAAATACATTCAAAATATGGGTGGGCTTCTTTAATGGGAAAACTAAACTCGTTTTAGTTTTAAAAATGAGATAAATGTTGTGCCTACCTGAAATTCCTCCTCCAGAATCACGAGTTGTCTGTCTTTGTCAACTTTCACTGATGACAGAGAGAGGAGAAACCAATTAACAAGTTTTTCACTTCCACCGGTACCTAGAAAACTCGCTGTCTCCGTTATCACCCGTTCCTTGCCCTTCTCAAATCTTCCAGCATGGCTGCTAGACAAGAGTGGGCACAGAGCACTAAGCTGGAAATCCTGAATTTTTTAATAGCGCTGAAGCAATCTACAGTAAGCAGGACTACAGCCAAGAGCTGTTTTCATATCTCCTTCACTTCATTCAAAGTGATGACAAATTCACGGATGTTAGATTGCCTATACAGCTGTCAGCAGAGGTTCAATGAACATCAAAGCCACTTTCATAGAAGGGGCACGAAATGCTGACAACGTTTCAAAGCAGGGGGCTGCTGTCCTCTTTGGTTAAAAAACACAATCACAAAAGTGTACAATGAGTTCATTAAAGGCATATAAACACACACACGGTCAGAGCACGCGCACACACATAATCACTGAGGAAGCACAAATTCTTAAAATGCATTAGGGCAGGGGCCTCCAACCTTGGCATTCGCTGGCTGAGGAATTCTGGGAGTTGAAGTCCACAAGTCTTAAAGTTGCCAAGGTTGGAGAGCCCTGCATTAGGGTACGAGGGCCACTTAGTGTTGAGTCCAATCGGGAGATAGGTGCGGGATATAAATTTGATAAATAAATAAATAAATAAATAAAAATAGTGTTAAATTTGTGCAAAGTTCGGGCCAGGCATACTCTTTTGCCCTAATGCAGGTAGTCCTCGACTTATGACAGTTGAGCCCAACATTTATGTGGTTAAGTGAAACATTTCTTAAGTGAGTTTTCTCCCATTTTACGACTTTTCTTGCCGCTGTTGTTAATTGAATCACTGCCGTTGTTAAGGTAGTCACAAGGTTGTTAAGTGAATCCCACTTCCCCATGGACTTTGCTTAACGAGAAGGTCACAAAAGGGGATCACGTGACCCTGGGACACTGCAACCGTCATAAGTACACACCAGTTGCCAAGCGCCTGAATTTGGGTCATGTGACTACGGGGAGGCTGCAATGGTCGTTAAGTGTGAAAAATGGTCCCTTTTTTCAGTGCCCTTGTAACTTTGGTCATTAAATGAATGGTTGTAAGTCGAGGACTTGCTGTGAGTGACCAAAAACTAACTTGCAACACATAGGAAGTCACTCACTAATTAAAGCTGTGTTGTTGGTCTCCTTCTGGAAACGAAATTCCTTTAGTTTCTCGATGAGCGACGGATCCACCTCACACACAACCAGGGAGTCTGACTAAAGAAGGGAAAAAGGAAGAGCAACGTGGATTTCTTTCTCTCACTTAATTTTCCTTATTAAATCAAAGGAGGCCATCTGGGTCTCCTTTCCTCTTTGATTACATACTGCAAAGGGCTGACTAGATTTTCAAAAATTTCAGGCTCACATGCAGGAAAAAACCAACCATGGCCAAAGGGGAGTGGGTGACCTATGCCAAGCAGACCTGCGTTCTTAAAACCATAGTCTGTTTTGCTACTGCTGAAGGTTATAGAAGTAACTATAAACTTTAATGGAAACTGATATTAAAATTCCTCATTTCCATTTGGGTACATGGGGTGGGGGGGTGGGGGTAGCTGGTTGCGCAAGATTGGAGGATTATACGCAACTAGGCGATATTTTTCTAACGCCTTTCTGCTTTTGCAGTTCCTTATTTTTTTTAAATCACAATGTTAACGCCAATCCTTCACAAAATCTTTTTCACCTGGGTCTTGGTGCCTGCCTCCTCATTCTGAACACGTTTGCTCCGTGTAATGGCATTTGCCTACCGTCAATCCATCCAGTCTTAATTAATGGCCATAGACCAGCATATGGCTACTTGTTACAGCTTTTCTCCCAACCTCTCCTCTGTCACTTCGCTGTTGTAATGTTGGCCTGTTAGATCTTTGGCAGCAGAAACCGTGTTGCCTGTGTGCATCGTTGGTGCAACATTCACAAACACAGACATGTTTTGAACTGATTACAAATCACGAGGTTACCAGGGGTCAAGTTAATCTTATCTGCCACCCTCGTTTCTAGGACATTTTATGCCTAAATTAAATTTCTCCAGCCGAAAACCTGAGGAAAGGGGGTTCCGGCTCTTCATTTCAGGACCAAACAGGCTTAAATCTTCACAAGGCGCTCTGCATCTCGGTTATAACTTACACTCCGTTATTCCAAAACGCCCTTGTTTTGAAATGCTGATCTTTCAATCCAGCGCACCGCAGCAGAGGAAGTGAGTTTCTACCAACCGTCAACATGAGCTTCCACTGGGGCCATAACTGTTTCCCTTGAACCTTCATTTAGAGAGATGGCCCAGAAACGGTTCTTCCAAACCCTCCCCCAGCTCTGAAAAAATAACTGACTGAATGGCAAAGTGACCCATAGAATAAATGTTTAAAAAGACCACTTTTCCAAGCTTGCCAAGCCAATAATTGGAAGCAAGGGCCCCACCCAGAATTAGGAATTGTTTAAGCTAACCATTCTGCCCTGCGGGATCTCCAGTCGTATCTCCTTGACTGTTGAAATCTTGCAGCTCCGAGTTCGTTGCGTTCTGCCCTGGGCTGGATGTGTTGCTCTTCAGCTCGGGACACCCTCCGACAGATGCAAAGGAAAGACAGAGACAGATGCAAAGGAAAGACAGATTGGGAGGAAGTGATTGCTGATGATGGGGAGGAGCATAGAGCAACGCCAAAGGTTTGCATTTTTACTTGCAAAAGAGGAAGGGCGACCCAGACCACAAGGTGGGAGCCCACGCTGTTGTATTTGGGAATATTTTTCAAAGGAGGATAGGTGCAAGGAGACATTAAGGCTGGGAATGAGGCTACAGTCCTGAGCTAGCAAACGAGCCAGGACGCCAGAGGGACAGCAAATTGGCTTTGACCTAGTAGACCCAGGTTGGCGAAGTGGCAATTTTTTGACTGGTAGAATTCAACTCCCAGAATTCCTAAGCCAGCCATGCATTCACACACCTTAAAGTTGCCAAGGTTGTACAGCTATTTTGTAGGTTTAAAAAAAAATACTTATTTTTTAATATTTCTGAGCAAGAGCGCTCAGAAATAAGTGTGAGGTTTTAAAGAGGGATCCAAGAGACCTTGGTCAGATCAAATAGCTCCCTTTAATTCAAGGTTAGATTTAACAGATTAACAGAGTTGGAAGGGACCTTGTAGGTCATCTAGTCCAACCTCCACCACCCCCAAGCAGGAGACCATTTAGTTCCCAGAATCCTTAATCAGTTGAATCCACCCATCACAGAAGGCCAGCAGCTGAAAAATAACAAGGAACATCACCTACTGATCCGATTTGCTATATCTGGTGCTAAAATATCGTCATCTTCAAACTTAAGTTATCCAAATAAACCAGTTGGCTGTCCCAAAGGGGCTTTTTTTCAAGAGGCAACTGGACTTTTTCTTTGAAGACATTTCGCTTCTCATCTTCTCAGAGCTGAAGAAGCTTCTTGGATGAGAAGTAAAACGCCTTCAAAGAAAAACCAGGAAGTCCAGTTGCCTCTTGAAAAAAAGCCCCTTTGGGATAACCAGGACCTTGGATGACCAAGAATCTCCATAGACACACGTTGGCTGGTTTCCCACAACATAGGAGCCCCCTGATAGGTGAGATGGGAAGCATGTGTGTGTGTGTGTGTGTACATAGTAAGTAAATAAATAAGCATGCTGAATGAAAAGCAAGCCAAGTGATCCCTAATTCCTTGGGGCAAACCTACATCCGGCCGGTTGAGGAACCACAGATAAGCCGAAGTGCTGCAAACCCCACACGCAGGGCCATCTTGAGGGAGAAGAAAGCAACATCACAACACACACACACACACACACAGCCCAGGATTGCAGCACGAGGCTTAGCTAGCAAACCCAGTTGGCTGGAATGCTCTGTCCCTGCCTTGCACGGCTGGGTTCCCACAATAGATTGACCCCGTGGAGTGAACCTTATAAGCTCAAGGTGGTGGTGGTGGGGGGAACATGACTTCAACTCCCAGAATCCCCTGCTGCCTGGGGAATTCTGGGACTTGGGAGTCTGCTCGTCTTAAAGGTCCCAGAGCTTGAGCAATATAGGGCAGGGCCGCAAGAGGATTTAATGGCTGGCGAGACCGACGAGCTACAAACACGGCAGCAGAGGCCTGGTTAACTCGGGTCTGGGGTGTCCCAGGTTGTGCGAACGCGGCCAAGGGGAAGAGGCGTCGCCCGGAGGCCTGGACACGAAGGCCGTGAACTGAGCGGAGGGTGAGGGCAGCGGAAGGCCGGGGGCAGACCCATTTCTCGGGGGTCCCTCGGGAGCCTCCCACCGGCCAGGCCCGCCGCTGAGGGAGAACCGAGATTTGGGCGGTTAGCGGGGTGCGTGATAGGCTGGCAGGCCACGCCCCTCCCCCCCTCCATTTCCCGCCAGTTCATTGGCCGCCCGGGAGCCCCCTCCGCACAAACCCCACCCCGCGCCGCCCGATTTCAGCGATTGGCGGAGGAGCGTCCGAAGGACGAGAAAGATTGGCGGGTGGTGGTGGTGGGGACAAGGAGGAGGGCTTAAAGGGAAGCCTCGCGCCGCGCCAGCCAATCGGCGCGGCAAGGTGAGCGACGTAACTAGGCGACCGTCGTGAGTGGGTGGATTGGTTGGTTGGTCGGGCCGGGGCAGGCCGCGCGCTCTTGTGCGTGCGTGCGTGCGTGCGTGCCGTCGCCGTCCCGGGTGCGTCCCCACGTCGCCGTGCGTTGTGACGTCGCCCCCCCCTCTGGAGTGTGTGTGTGTGGTGGCTGGAGCTTGCCCTTCGTGTGCGCGCGTGTGTGTGTGTGAGTGTGCGCCAGTGTGGGAGCGCGCGCGCGCGTGTATGTATGTCTGTACGTGGGTCTCCGGGCGTGCGCGCGCGCGCGTGTGTGGAACTCGGCCTCCCCGGTGGGGCCGGAGCGGGCCGCGGCGACGGTGAGTGGGGCGACGGGGGGGGGGCGGCGGCGGGAAAGCGGCGTGCCTGAGGAGACCCGGCCGAGCCCCCTCCCCTCCCCAGGGGCCCTCAGGGAGCGGCGGCCCCGCCCCTTCCCCCCTCCCCGCTCGGTCGGAGGGCGACCCCGGGCCCCATCATCCCCAGCCACGCCATGGGGGAGGCTCCTGCCCCCGCCCGAAAGGAGTGCCTCGTCTGGACATGAGACCCTCCCCAAACGCCGAAACCCCCCCCTTCCTCCTCCATTGGACGGTTGTGGGGGGGTGTTATAAAGACCCCCCTCCCCAATGGAAGCAGACTTTCCCTTCTGGGGGGGCTGGAGGGGGTGGACTCCCTCGCCTGCCCCCCTTTCCTTGCCAGGACGCCCCTTCCTCAGCTGTTTTATGGGGGGGTCCTCAGGCTCTGCCTGCCCCGAAAACCCCTTCCGCCCCAGGGCTGCCTCTACCCCTCCCTGCCCCCCCCCAAAAAAATTTAATTTGCTCCATGTATTTGCCGGCCATCTCACCAGCCAGTGACTCTGGGCAGCCTGTAATGCCACCAGCCTGGTATGAAACCATTGCAGGATTCAAAGCGTGAAAGGCGTGAAAACTTCAAACATGGAAGTTACTAGGAAAGTGGATACATTTGCTGCTCTCTGGGCTGCTCCTCCGCCCCCCCCCCCCGCCCCCCAGGAGGAGAGGAAGCTGCTTTCCTGGGTCTGCAGCTTTGCCCCCCCCCCTTCCATAAAGTTTCCCTCTGGAAGGAAGGACCCCCCCCCCCCTTTCTCCCAGGTCTCCACGGTTTCCACTGAAGGCTTCCCTCCGCAGGTGGTTTGGAGATTATTTCCGCCCAAGATCCTCCTTGGACCAAGGATGGGGAAACTCTTAAGGGTACAAATATATCTGGGGACATTGGCGGTTTCCGAAAGTTTAAAATTTAGATTTATGACAGCAGAGAAAGAGCCGGGGGTGGATGGGGTCTGACGGGGGCCTTACGGCCACTTTTCCCCATGGGGTCATAAACAACTTATAAACTAACTCGGATGTTCCCTTTGGCTTCTTTTACAGGCAATTATGGGCTGCCTCATTTTTGTCCTTACGTTGATTGTTGCCTCATGTTGTTGCCCTGTGATGCTTTTCTTTTTTTGTTCTATCACTTAGCTCACGCTGTGTGATTGTTGCTCGCAGGATACTTCTCTGGGAGCTGAAATACGGTTCAGTAGTTAAATGCCTATGGAGGTTCTCAACCATCCAGGTCACAATTGTCCCAAAGGCGCCTTTTCAAAAACAACTGGACTTCCTTGGGTTTTTTCCCCCTTGAAAATGTTTCACTTCTCACAGAAGAAGCTTCTTCAGTTCTGTAGTTACTTCCGCTCACATTGGGAAGGTTCACAGGTTCGCTTTCAAGAGCACCCCTTGGCTGAGGGTTAGGAGTGACATGATAGCTGTCTTCCAATATCTGAGGGGCTGTCACAGAGAAGACCAGGTTAACCTCCAAAGCAACTGAAGGCAGGACAAGAAGCAACAGTTGGAAACTAATCAAGGAGAGAAACAACCTGGAAGTAGGGAGGAATTTCATGACAGTAAGGACAATTAATCAGTGGGACTGCTTGCCTCCAGAAGTTGTGGGTGCTCCATCGCTGGAGTTCTTCAAGAAAAGATTGGACAATCATTTGTCTGGAATGGCATAGAGTCTCCTGCTTGAGCAGGGGGGTTGGACTAGAAGGTCCAAGGTCCCTTCCATCCCTAGAATTCTATGTTTCTCTGTTTTTGCCTCTGTCTTCTCCATCTGAGGAAAGCATTCCTGCATTTCGCCAGCTTCTGACGATGCTTGGTAGGGGTGCGTTGTTTCCATATGGCCCATGCACTCTGCTGCCGGGCGTTCCATATCTTCTTTGCCCAGATCCTCTTTGGGATGGTGGAGAACAAATGCAAAATGAATTCACAATACGTAGCTCTAGGTGATTTGTTAGAGGCACCTCCTCTTTGAGGCAAGACCGCTCCAGCTTAATAGACTTACTGCATCCTTCATTTTAGCCACCTACATCTTCCTCACTATCGGGTACAGGTTTCCTTCCATGAGGAGTGTTACTCCTCATAACACTCTGATTTTTCTTCCTTGTTTATAGAGAAATCTTTGATGGGTGGTTTTTTTTTAATCACTAGCCAGGTTTAATGGTGGTCTTCAGAAAAGAAAGCCCCAACTTCTGGACATGCTGCCTCCAAACATGATAAAGCAGTGATAACTCCAAGGTGTAAAGTTTGTTAATCTGTCTCGGGATCGGAACAGAGATTCTCTCTAATCCTGAGTCCTGAAATCGATGAAAAAGGGATCCAGCTGTGTCAGTTCTTTCCAAAATTTGGATAACTGGGACCATCCCACATTGTAAAATTGGAGGCACACTTCAGTTTTGCTCTTTTTAAAAAAAAACACCAAACTCATTTTATGAGTAAACCTTTAATGCAGGGGTCCCCAAACTTAGCAACTTTAAGACTTGTGGACTTCAACCACAAGCTATGCTGGCTGGAGAATTCTGGGGAGTTGAAGTCCACAAATTTTAAAAGTTGCCAAGTTTGAAGACTTCTGCTTTAATGTGAAAGAGCTCCTATCCTGTGTTCTGCAGTTAAGTTCATAAGTTAATGGTCCACCCATTATAGAGTAACCTGTTCTCACCTAAGCTCCATGGTGGTTGTGCAGCATTCAGTTGTGAATGCCCCAACCCTGGAAGTCTTTAAAAAGATGTTAGACAGCCATTTGTCTGAAATGGTATAAGGTTCCTGCCCATGCAGGGGGTTGGACTAGAAGACCTACAAGGTCCCTTCCAACTCTGCTATTGTATTGTATTGTATTGTATAGCCTATTGGGGAAGGTCCACGTTTTAGATTGAACCTCATAATAATCTCCAGGGGTCTTCTGGGGTCTTAACTCACATTAAGCACTTTGTAACCAGGCCTGCCAAGCCAAAGATAGTAGCCTTATGAGATTCTGTTCTTCTTTTGTGGGTTTTAAAACTGGAACTAGAAAGTTGCACTAGATTAGAAATTTCGCACAGGTCCTAATGATCTCTGTCGATAAGAACAACATTTCATGTTGCATGTGATGGCTGAGGCTACGTGAGGCACACTGGACGCCTATATTTAGCTGAAAGGCTTGTCCTACTTAATATCTATATTGTTTTATTGCCAATGACAGATGCCCTTCTACTGAGAGGCAGAATTGCGCCACAAGCGCTCAATCAGATGCCGGGTGTCCACCCTGCCCCTTGATTTGAACATGTTGGTTTGTTTTCAGGCCTTTGGATGAGAAGGACTCTGAATCTCCTTTTGTGGCTTGCTTTTCTGGGTCCTGAGAACGGCCTGGTTAATGCAAGGAAGTAAGTTATAGAATAACAGAGTTGGGAGGGACCTTGGAGGTTTTCTAGTCCAACCCCTTGCTCAAAACAGGAGACCCTAGACCATTCCAATCTCTTTTTAAAGACTTCCAGTGTTGGAGCACTTGTAATGTCTGAAGGCAAGCCCTTCCACTGGTTAATTGTCCTCACTGTGAGGAGGTTTCTTCTTCTCCTGCCTTCTGGTGCTTTGGAGAACAGGCTGGACTCTCCTTTTGGTGGCAGCCCCTCAAATATTATCCTCCTTTTCTCTAGACTGGCCATGCCCAAATCCTGCAACCATTTTTTGTATGTTTTAGCTACCAGTCCCCTTTGGAGTGGAGTCCCCAAGCGATCTTTGTTGCTTTTTTCTGCACTCTTTCCAGAGTCTCCACATCTTTTCTACATCCTGCATTTTACAACATACTGGATGCAGCATTCCAAGTGTGGCCTTACCAAGGCATTATAAGGTGGTATTAAGACTTCACATGATCTTGATTCTCTCCCTCTGTTGATGCAGCCTAGGATTGCACTGGTCTTTTTGGCCACAGCTGGCTCATGCCTAAGTGATTGTCCACTCCAAAAGTCCTCTCCCAGCTACTGCTATAGAGCCAGGTGTCGCCTCATCTGTTCCTGTACATCTGATTTTTCTTGCATCTTTGCGATGTGCTGCTTTTGCCCTGATGGGGGAAACTTGACCAAGTCCAAGAGCAAATTTGAAAGCCAAACCTCAGTGTGGGTCATTCCACAACGGGCTCTGTGTGTCCTAGACCATGAGAGCATGGAAGCCAAGATTGACAAGTTGTTGCACTTCCCCTGCATAGCTCGTTTGCAGAGTTGTTGGCTGGCAGGCGCTGCCATAGAGAAAGAATGGGTGTGTGTATGTGTGCTTTGGACGCGGTTTGAGACAAGGCCGGCCAGCTAAAACTCCGTCTGTTTTTGCAAGAGAAGCCAGGGAAGGATGGTTGTATGTAACAAGCTGTGTTTCTTGGCTGTAATATCTGCATACGGGTAATCCTGGCTTAACAACTGTTCGTTTAGGGACTGTTCATAGTTACAACAGTTCTGAAAAAAGCAACGTATGACCATTTTTCACACTTATGACAGTTACAACATCCCCATGGTCACATGATCAAAATCCAGATGCTTGGCAACTGACTGGCATTTATGACGGTTGCAGTGTTTCTGGGTTATGTGATCCTTTTTGTGATCTTCTGACAAGCAAAGTCAATGCGGAAGCCAGATCACTGGCTAGTTGCTGATTTAACATTTGCAGTGGTTCCCTTAACAACTGTGGCAAGAAAGGTTGTAAAACGGGGCAAAACCTAGTTAGAAAACATCTCACTTAGCAAAGGAAACCTTGGGCTCAACTGTGGTCATACGTTGAGGACTACCTGCATAGGAACAGGGGCCATTCTTTTGCCCCTGCATGTCTTTTAAGAGGTCTACTCTTAAGGTCAGGGGTCTCCAACCTTGGAAACTTTAAGGCCTGTGGACTTCAACTCACAGCTGGCTGAGGAATTCTGGGAGTTAATCAATCCACAGGTGTGAAAGTTTGGACACTCCTGGCCAAAGTTATTCTCAACTCTGTTTGGTGCCATGCAAGTAGACAGCCTGTCTAGTAAGAATAACATTAAACCTTGCTTTTTTCTTAGAACAGTATTTCTCAACCTTGGCGACTTTAAGTCCTGTGGACTTCAACTCCCAGAATTCCCCAGCCAGCTGTGCTGGTTGGGGGATTCTGGGAGTTGAAGTCCACAGGGCTTAAAGTCGCCAAGGTTGAGAAACACTGTCTTAGAAGCCTCATCGGCATGAACACATTAGGGAAAAATCTGACTTCTTTCAATTGGAGTTTTTTTTCCTTCTCTCCCACCTAGATATCATTTTTGCATCAGCCACACAGCGAATATATGTGCAGGGCTTCACAGAATCCTCCCTCAAAGAAGGCGGTGTTACGTTTCCACGTTAATCCAAAATAAGGACTCGTGCATTGCTCTCCGCAACTAACCATATTATGATGGCTTGTTCCGTACAAAACTAACTGCATTGCCTTCCATCCTTGTATCCTCCTCCATATTGTCCGAAAGCAACGCAAGCTGCAAGTATTACAATAGACAACGCTTTTTTATTAAGCTCTCTGGCCTCCTTCGATCTGGAAACAGGGCAGCTCCGGAAGTTGAAAACCGTGTTGTTTCTCTGGAGTCCACTTTCTGAATTAGAAAGCCGGGAGTGAAGTTGGAGGCTCCTGTTGTTTCCTGATTTACACGTCCTATTTTGGGACCTGTGGCAGTGAGGTTTCCTGGGTGCTTGATTTGCAGGGTGAGAACCAGAGGCCTGCCCTAGGGTGCCCGGAGGGAAGGGGAAGGAGAACCACAGCTCATGGGCCTTGAGTTCTTTTGCTCCAATTCAACGTCCTGCAGGGTGTTTTGGAGTGGCAAAATGGGCTTAGCCTTGCATTTTTGGAGTCGGTGGGGGAAGTGGCCAGAAGTGTTTGGTAAAGGACATTTCAGCTTAGCTGAGTCACTGGAACCTGACTCTAATTCTAGGTTTCTCGTCCTGGCTTGTCTGCGTAACTGACATACATTTCCCTCCTTTGGGCAAAATCTAGATAGCAGATATGAAAACTTTACCTGCAAAAGAGTTCCAAGTGAAGTACCGGTGGTTCCTGACTTCATTCATTTAGGGACCGTTCAAAGTTACAGTGGCATTGAAGGCAAAGTGACTTATGGCCATTTTTCATGCTTACGACCGTTGCAGCCTCCCTATGATCACATGATCAAAAATCAGGCGCTTGGCAACTGACTCATATTTACGACGGTTGCGGCGCCCTGGCGTCACGCGATCCCCTTTGGCGACCTTCTGACAAGCAAAACCAATGGGGAAGCCAGATTCACTTAACAACCATCTTACTGACTGCAGTGAGTCCATAACTATGGCAAGAACGCTCATAAAATGCTCAGCAACAAATGTTGGGCTCGGATGCGGTCGTAATTCGAGGACTCCCTCTTTTATCTGTCCACCAAGTTCAACTGACCTGGAGTCCTGCTTTTCTTTAGAGTAGACAACTCAGGTCCCGTTTTGGCCTGCCTTGGCCCTTTGGTGCTGCGTTGCTGGTCTGCTCTTCCCTCTTCGGTGCTCCTGGTCCCTCCTACCTGTGTGGCGAAGGGCCTCTCTTGGGTGTGCATGTGGCTGCGTCTTGCCTTGTCCTTGTGAAGGTATAATTAGGGCCAGCTGCCTCCCTGCTCCTCCAGGCTCCTCCTGGTGGTTTTCTTTGGGGAGGAGGCTGGCTTCAGTTAACTCTAATTATAGCGTCCAGAGAATGGAAGGACCCAGACGGACGTTTCCTCGCTCTTTTCTTTCCCTTTCGTTACAAAAAATGATAACACAGTGGCTTTAATAGGTGACGTATGGTTTTGGGACCCGCTTTTGCTTCTTCCTCTGCCCAAAACGGGATATGGGAACAGTGGCAGGGGTCCAGAGGCAGCGGTGGCCACACCTGGCCTATGAATGTGTTGTTTGTAATTGATTCTTTCCCCTCCCCAAAGGTGTTTTTTCAAGAGGCACCTGGGCTTCCTCTGTTTTTCTTTGAAGACGTTTCGCTTCTCACCTAAGAAGCTTCTGAAGAAGAACTGAAGAAGCTTGTTGGATGAGAAGCGAAAGGTCTTCAAGGGAAAACAGAGGAAGCCCAGGTGCCTCTTGAAAAAGCACCTTTGGGACAACCATGACCTGGTGGATGAGCATCTCCCTAGACACTCCTCTGGATTGCTCTTGTCTTGTCTTGAATTCCTCCTCCACCTTAACCCACCCTGTGAAATTTCAGGGATTTTCTGTTAGCAGGCTGGCTGGCTGGCTTTGATTGGCAGTTAATTAGATTCATCCATCTCAACCCGGTGTCTGTCTCCTTTGGGGGTCTTGGGGAAGTCATTTAAAGCTTTTACGATATTGCTTCTTGGGGCTGCAGGATTTGCATAACTCTCTCCGTTGAGCCTCTCAAAATGCAATTCGTTGGAGGTGATTGTCCTCACGCTCTCGTCTTCCTTTTGACGCTCATCCAAGCTCATCCAAACACCCTCTCCCTAATTCCATGCTAGCTTTTTCTCCGACTAGCTGACTCTAATACGAAGAATGTCAGGTTCATCGTCGTGTGTGAATAAATAAGATAGCTTGCACAACAAGTAACACAATTGGTAAGCTTCTGGGCTTAACAGAACAACAAGAGTTGGAAGGGACCTTGGAGGTCTCCTAGGCCAACCCCCTGCTCAAGCAGGAGACCCAACACAATTCTAGACAAGTGGTTGTCCAGTCTGCTCTTAAAAGCCTTCAATGATGGAGCCCCCACAACTTCTGGTGGCAAGTTGTTCCACCGGTTAATTGTTCTCACTGTCAGGAAACTTCTCCTTAATTCCAGGTTGCTTCCCTCCTTGATTAGTTTCCATCTGTTGCTTCTTGTCCTGCCTTCAGGACAACTTAAGGCTTTGGAGAAGAGGTTGCACCCCCCTCTTCTCTGTGGCAGCCCCTCCAACATGGGAACATTGCTCTCATGTCACCCCGGTCCTTCTTTTCACTAGACTAGACCTACCCAATTCTAGCAACTGTTCTTTATATGTTCGTATACTGTTAAGGGTTTAAAGGAGCAGGGGTTTGTATGTCCTTTGACTTCTGTGTTCCAAAGCTGGCTGGGGAATTCTGGGAATTGAAGTCCACAAGTGTTAACGTGCCCAACCTCTGCTAGATAATAGAGAAATGGGGAGGGATTTCCAGAGTATCTTATCTGTTTTCCCTCTCTTTTGTACAGGGAGATCTGAAAGAAGAGGAATCCCAAAGGATCTACAGGGAACCAGGAGTGTCTAACTGGCTTCTGTGCCACCCTATTTCCCTACTAGTGTGAAAATTGGTGTCGTGGTGCTGCCTACCTGCTAACCCCCACCCCTCCCCTCCCCTCCTTGAAAACATGTGAGCGGTGCCCCTTTCCCTGAACTTCCCTTGACCCCTCTGTGGGGGCGTTGCTGCTAAGGCCAAGGCGCTGGCCATCATGATGTTCCGGGATCAAGTGGGCATCCTGGCCGGCTGGTTCAAAGGCTGGAACGAATGTGAGCAGACGGTCGCCCTGCTCTCCCTTCTCAAGCGCATCTCTCGCACCCAAGCCCGCTTTCTGCAGCTGTGCCTGGAGCACTCGCTGGCCGACTGCACAGAGATCCACGTTTTGGAGTCTGAAGCTAACAGCGCAGGTAAGTCAGGTGTGTGTGTGTGTGTGTGTGTGTGTGTGTGTGTGTGTGTGTGTGTATCAAATAATCCTTAATTTATAACCGTTCGATTAGGGATTGTTTGAAGTTACTTCACTGGGAAAAGTGATTTACGACCGTTTTTCACACTTAACAACCGTTGCAGCATTCCACCCCCCCATGGTCACATGACCAGAATCAGAGCTGGCATGTGTTTATGACCGTTGCGGTGTCCTGGGGTCACACGACCTCCCTAGCCGGCTTTGGACAAGTGAAGCCCATGGGGGAAGCCAGATTTGCTTAATGACGGCATGATTCCCTTAAAAACCTCAGGGATTTGCAAGGCCAGCTGGGGAATTCTGGGAGTTGAAGTCCACAAGCCTTAAGTTGCCAAGTCTGGAGACCCGTATCCTAGATCCCGCCAGCTGAAATCCCTCGGCTGATGGGCTCAGCAGTGCATACATTATGCTGTTAATAGAACAGCCATGTAAAAGTAACCCCCTACAAAAGATAGGATGGCATCTGATAGGGCCACTATGGTCGTGGTACAGCTCTAGTGGCAGCAAGCCAGCCATCATGGAGGCCAGGGTGGGGCACAATGGCCCTTTGGTGACTGGGGGGCTTCCACGGCCAGAATGAGCAGGGCTGGCTCAGGAATTCTGGGAGTTGAAGTCCAGAAGATGTAAAAGGGCCCTCCTTCCCCACACCTGGCGTCTTGGTCAGAAGGATCCTGCCTCCAGATTGACAGGGCCTCCTTCCCTTGGAGAGGCCGGAAGAGGTTCCGGGCTCTGTAGCGGCCTTGTCCGATTTGCATCCCTCTTTTTCTCTTCCTCCTCCTCCTCCTGCCCCCCTCCAGCCATCATCAACCAATGGCACCAAGAGCCCAAAGACAAGGTGGTCTCCCTGCTCCTCTCCCACCTGCCCCTCCTCCAGCCCGGCAACGCAGAGGCCAAGTCCGAGTACATGAAGCTTTTGCAGAAGGTGCTGGCCTACTCCATTGAAAGCAACCTCTTCATCGAGGAGAGCCGGCAGCTGCTGTCCTACGCCCTCATCCACCCGGCCACCACCCTGGACGACCGCAGCTCCCTGGCACTGTGGCTCAACCACCTGGAGGAGCGCCTTTCCAGCGGCTACCCCAGCCAGGGCCGGGCACGGCCAGACACGGCCTACCACTCGCGCCAAGGCTCCGACGACTGGCAAGGCCCGGGGGAGACGGGCCTCGGAGATCTGGGCCATGGCTGGCAGGAAAAGGCGCCACGGGAAAACGGGCACATGTCCTTCCACCCTGCCGGCTCGGTGTCCTCGGGCATCAATAGTATTGGGAGCAGCTCGGGCAGCACAGGTTCGGAAGGGCTTTGCTGGGGGGGCCGGGGGGAGCACTGGGTGGGGGGGGAGGGAGAGGGAGGGGCTGTTGCCATCCTGGCTGGGATCTTTGTGAGGAGCTGGAAAGACTCTTCATAGTCCCAGATCGAAAGAGGCTTTTCCGTGAGATATCTTCAAATCCCGGCTTATGAACTAGGAAATCTTCATTTGGGGGGGGGGGGGGGGAGGGGCTCTCAGGCTCGTATTTTGGGTGCCAGCTATACAACATGCTACTTTTATTCTTCGGCTATTTGAATTTGGTTGGGTGACTTTGGGCCAAAGACAAGAAGGTGTTTGAGTTCTAGCCCGGCCTTAGGCATGAAAGCTATCGGGCTGATTTTGGGGCCAACACCAGGAGACGGGGAGCTCTAGCCCCACCTTATGCAGGAAAGCCAGCGGGTGAGCCTTGGGCCAGTCAAGGAAGGAATTGGCTTATTTTGTGACCGTCTCCCCCGCGCAGCTCTTCCTTGCCAAATCCACCCCAGCCCGCTGAAGCGCTCCATGTCGCTCATCCCCACGGGACAGCAGGTGCCCAGCGAGTGGATGAACGTGGACGAGATGGGGGCCCGGCCTGCCTTCATCTCCAGCGGGGAGCACGCGCCCCTCTCGCCCCAGAGCAGCGTGGCCTCCTCAGGCAGCGAGCAGACGGAGGAGCAGCCCGGCAGTCGGAACACCTTCCAAGAGGACGGCAGCGGCATGAAAGGTACGACCAGGGCTGGAGGAGGTGGTCGCATCGCCGCCCGGGGCTGGGAAGGCCCACCGCCTGGTTGTGCCTCGCTTTAATCGCTCCAGTCCTGGGATCTGAGGGGCCAGCAGAGCCCCTGGTGTTTCTGACCTGGGTTGCCATTTCTTTTTTGTTACTGGGTTTGTGGTGCAGGAGACACAACCGAGGAAAAGCCCCGCCTGATGCACAGGTAGCCCTGGATTCTCAGCCGTTCATTTAGTGTCCGTTCAAAGTTACACGGGCACTGGGAAAAGTGACCCTTTTCCACACAACCGTTGCCACATCCTCAGGGTCACCTGATCAGAATTCAGACGCTTGGCAACTGGCATGTACTTCTGACGGTTGCAGTGTCCCCAGGTCATGCGACCTCCTGACAAGCAAAGTCAGTGGGGAAGCCAGATTCACTTCATAACCAAGTGACTAACTTAACAGCTGCAGTGATTCACTTAACAGCTGGCAAGGGAGGGCATAAAATGGGACAAAACTCCCTTAACAACTTTCTCACTTAGGAACAGAAACTTTGGGCTCAATTATGGCCGTAGGTCAAAGACTTAAGTGTGCCACTTCAGTGGGTTCTGTAGGTCACTTTACTTAGGAGGCATCCAGAAATGCATTGGAAAGAGGGCAGGGCCTTCTTAGCCTCGACTCGGCTGTCCATCAGAGACGTTGCATCAGGGCTTGTGAAGACGGGGGGGTGGGGGGCTCCGTATGGAGACGTGGTAGACCTTGAGCAGGCAAACTGGAAAACTCAATAACAATGTCTCTCTCCGCCCCCAAAATCTCTCCTTGGAGGGCTGCCGTGGGTTGGGGACCAGCCACATGCTTCCCTGGGGTCTTCTCCAGGAAGCAGGGCTTTTGGGGCAGGGGTCTTGACGCCTTGGTGCTTCCCCACAGATGTTCCCTCGTGGCTGAAGAGCCTCCGTCTCCACAAATACGCAGCCCTTTTCTCCCAAATGACTTACGAAGAGATGATGACTCTCACGGAGCAACATCTGGAATCGCAGGTATTCTTTCCCATTCCTCGGACTTTGGTCGTCACAGTGACACCCCCAAAACGCAACGCCATGCCCTGTTTTGGGGGGCGCTCTGAAGACGCAGATACGCCCCTCCTGTAAAGGCTGGAGGGCAGGTGCGCGTCTGAAGTCCCTCTCTAACTCTCTTCTTCCCCCAACAGAATGTGACCAAAGGAGCGAGGCACAAAATTGCCTTAAGTATCCAAAAGTTGCGCGAAAGGCAGAGTGTCCTGAAGTCCTTGGAGAAGGTGAGGGACCTGCTGAGCAGACCTGGGATTCCATGGGTTGTTCGAGTGGTTTAGAGGAGGGGCTCTCAACTACGGTCCGCGGACCCCTGGGGGGCTGTGAAGGCTTGAAGATATGTTATGATTTAAATCTTAAGTCTTGTGGGGTCCGTGGTGAAGAAAAGGCTGAGAACCATGTTCCTCAAACTTGGAAATTTTAAGATATGTGGACTTCAACTCCCAGAATTCCTCTGCCAGCTGGCAACTTTAAAACTTGTGGACTTCAATTCCTAGAATTCCCCAGCCAGCCAGCCAGCTGTTCCGGCTGGGAATTCTGGGAGTTGAAGTCCACAAGTCTTAAAGTGGCCAAGGTTGGTCACCCCTCATTTCGAGAGTGTTTCTCTTGGTATTCAGCATCCGGAAATGATCTCATTAAATACTTGGGTTTTCCTGCACGTGGAAACACCATAAGCAGCCGTTGCTTGCCTTGGCATAGGAGGCAGGGCTTAAAGTTACGTCTGATGAGTGTGCTTTGGGATGCTGTGTGAGTTGAGCTGCTCTTGGTTTGCTGGCGGAGAGTTGTGTCACTCAGCTGTTGGGTCAGACTGCTGGATCAGAGCCAGCAGTTGCTAAGCAGATGCAGGAGAATCCCCCCTCCCCGGCTGAAAAATGAATGTCAACAACTGTGGCATCAGGCTGCAGCATGAGGAAGGAGGAGGGGGTCGGAATGCCTGGGGGAATTCTGGGAAAGTCCCTTCTGGGAAAGGGAGCGGTATATAAATGTAATAAAAGTAAAAGGAAAGGAATGCCCTTCATTAATGCCGAAGCAGAGATGAATAGCTGGCATGAAGCAAGCAGAGTCCTTCCCCTCCCCCTCTTCTCCCTCCAGGACATTTTGGAAGGGGGGAATTTATGGAACGCACTGCAGGAACTGCAGCAGATCATCACCACCCCCATCAAGGCCTTCCACACCCTGCATGCTGCGGCCGCCTCCAAGGAGGCCCAGCCACTGGCAGCCGAGCCCAGGGGGGGCCCCACGCTGGGCCTGGAGAAAAGCAGCAACGAGGACAAGGAAGCCACCGACGACCCCTTCCCGCCCCCAACGGGCTCTCCGTGTGATGGAGAATCCGGAGCGGCTCCGATCGCCGAAGGGGACATTGCAGGCCAGTTCACTCGCGTGATGGGTAAAGGTGAGCTCTCTTTGTGGGACGGGGGGGGTGGGGTGTCAGGCCCTTTGTATCTGCCCCTGCGCTGGCTTTTTCCAGCGGGGCCTTCAAGAAAGCTAGAAAAGAGTGGGCTGTTCTGTGGGTCTCTTGGCCTCCTAAGGGATCCTCCTAAGCTGCTCTTGGCTTTCCCAGCGTTTTGAGGATTGATGAGGTTCCTCTGAGGAGTTGATGGTTGTTATTGATAGAAGAGAAGCAGTAGAGCACAGGGTTGGGGTCCTTGGTGCTGTCTGAGCTGGGTGGTTTTCTTCCAGACGTTACATGACCCAACTAGGTAACGTCATCAGTGGTGGAAGCGAGTGGGGTTTGTGGGGAGGAGGAGGAGGAAGAGGATAACTCTGGGTTGCTGTCTGAGCTGGGTGGTTTTCTTGCAGATGTTTCCTGACCCATTTAGGTAACATCATCAGAGTGCTCTGAGCCTGGTTGCCAGTGCACTGATGATGTTACCTAGTTGGGTCATGAAACGTCTTCAGGAGAACCACTAAGCTCAGAGGGCAGAGGTTTCTTATTGTTCCTTTACGTTGCTTTGTGCTTGTGGTTTTCCAGCTTTGGTGTGAGCCTCCCGGAGTTGCTTGATCTATATTCCACTATTCTCCCTCCCCCCAGGCCCCCCTCCGTAACCATCTCCCCCTCCTTTCTCGCAGTGTGCACGCAATTGCTCGTCTCCCGGCCAGACGAGGAGAACATCACCAGTTACCTCCAACTGATCGAGAAGTGCTTGATGCACGAGGTGAGCCTGGGCGTTGCGGGAGCGCCAGAGGTCAGCCGTTGTCCGAGACCGCTGGTTTTTCCCCCTTCCCCACCACGGCTGCCTTTCTCTCCCCCTCCCGTCAGGCCTTCACTGAGACCCAGAAAAAGCGCCTCTTGTCCTGGAAGCAGCAGGTCCTGAAGTTGCTCCGGACCTTCCCGAGGAAGGCCGTGCTGGACATGCAAGGCTATCGCCCCCAGAAAGGGTAAGTCCCTGGGCACCCCTGGGGTAAAATGCCAGCATGGCATCCAAGCGGGCACAAGGAGCTTCCTAGGCGCCAGGGCTTTTCTCCGTGAAGGAAAACCTGGCAAGCTTGACCAGACACTATGTAGAACTGGAGCTACTTTTATAGCCGTAGGAGTAGCTTTGCCTCTTCCGTTGTGTCCGACGCTTGGCGACGTTGTAGGCAGGGGCTCTCCATGCTGCCCCTCTCGAGCGCAGCGCATTTCACCTAGTTGGATGCTCCCCTTTGTAAAGAGCTCGGATGTTCTCAAGCCAGCGTGGGGTTTTTGGCTCCTTCATCTTGAGTCCCTGTCCATTCCAGCATCATTGACTTCTCCAGTGAATGTGCAGTTCTTTTGGCTTCTAGGGATGTTTCTGGCTTTATGCAATTCAGCTCTTTCCATTGGGCTCCTCTCGTGTCCATGGGATACGCAACAATTGATCATTAGTACTAGCGTTTAGCCCTCTCTAAGCGATTGACAGAGTCAGTCTCTGGCCCCCAACAATCTGGCTCCTCATTTGACCCACCCCAGAAGGAGGGAAGGCCGAGTCAACCTTGAGCTGGTCAAGATTGAACTGCTGGCAGTCAGCAGAGTTTGCCTGCAATGCTGCATTCTAAGCACTCCACCACCACAGATCTAATAATAATTTAATGGTTACTCTGGCTGTCTATGATAATATTCAATAATTTACGCCACAGTCCAAAGGGGTCCATTCTTTTTTTGATCAGCCATTTTTAATGTCCAGCTCTCATAAACAGACATCATCATAGGGAAGAATATTGCTCTAACTGCCCTGCTTTTTGCATTTCTATCAATGCCAGCAGTTCGGTCCTGACCAGCTCAAGGTGGACTCAGCCTTCCGTCCTTCCAAGGTCGGTAAAATGAGGACCCAGATTGTTGGGGGGCAAGAAGCTGACTACGTAAACTGGTCAGAGAGGGCTGTAAAAGCCTTGTGAAGCAGGATATGTAGGATAAATGCAAAGGCAAGAGAATATTGCAAATCTGAATCTATTCCCCTTTCTCTCTCCTTCCTTGTGAATGGATGTGTGTGTGTGTCCGATGTGTTCCTGCAAACCCCTTTCTTGGTCTGGGTTCAACCTCATTTACCTGGCCGTTGTGGATCCCCCCCCTGTCCCTCCAGGCCATTCCAGACCCTTGATCCGCAGAGGGCTGCCTGGGGAGGGCTCAGAATACGGCTTGCCCAGCGCCCCTGTCTTTAGCGTCCTCCTCCTGCAGGAAGGCAGAGCTCCTCTTCAGCATCAAAGAGACCCTTTGCACACCCAGAACTCTGTTCCCCAAAAAGCTCTGGGCGTCTTTCAGAGTTTTATGAGCGGCAGCTAATATTATGACAAGCGGAAGGCCTATCTGGGTGCCTTTGTCACTTTGCGGTGTCTGCCTGCCAGGCGAGTGACACTTTGGGGATCCTTTGCGGGAAAGATGGAGCCAGATTGGTGTCAGGACTATTTCCGAAGCCGCCAGTTTAAACTCGCAAATCCTGAGAGCCTTGTCACCCGTTGCCTGAAAAACTGAATTGACTTAAACAATAGAAATGGAATTTTCTTTTTGCTTCAAAATGACAGGGAGGGTTTTTTTTTTGTTGAAGGAATATTTTCATCCTTAACAGAAGCTGTCACTGTAGTAAAAAAAAACCCCCAACAACTTGCGATTGTGAGGTTGCGATATGCAAATGGAAGGGTTTCCTTTGGGTCCTTTGTGGAGAAACCCGGGGCTTCCCTGACATCCAGCCCTAGGCAGGGGGGGAGAACGTGGGGCGGGCTGCTTCCTTGCGGCCCCTCCTGACTGGGGTCTGCTTGGCTAACTTTGCCCTTTGCAGTTTGGACGGGGGGAGTCAGCCCTCCCCTTGGCTGGCTGATATCCAATAGAAGCAGGGAAGGAGGGGGGGGGGCACCTTGGCTCCCAATTGTTACGACCTTCCTTACCAAAGTTGTTAAGTGAGCCCCTGTAGTTGATGAGTTAGTAAGCCAAGTGTTAAGTGAATCTGCTTTCCCCATGGACTTGGCTTGTCAGAAGGTCGCAAAAGGAGATCAGGTGACCCTGGATATTGCGACCATCATAAATATGAAGCAGTTGCAATTATCTGAATTTTGACACCCTGATCCACGGGGAGACAGCAACAGCTGTATGGAAAAGGGTCATAAGTCCCTTTTTTCCGTGTTGTGACTGGGAACCGTTATTGAACAAATGGTTGTAAGTCAAGGACTATGGGTACCCTCCCTGGGAGCCCCTCTCCCATGCAGGATGCCAGGTGCCAAAGGAGGCTCCTTAGACCTGCCCTCTCCTTGGTGAAGCCCCCCGCAGTCTTGGAGGGTGGGGGGGCGAGGGGGGCTTCCTCTGGGGCTCTCATTGGTCGTCTCAGCTTCAGGGGCAGCTGGTGGCATCGCTGTGGGTGGCGAAGCGATGCCAGACCCCACGACGGCCTGGGCACCGGTAGGATTGACTTCCTCTCTTGTGTTTTTCCAGGTGGGCCTTTGGCTCCAACTCTCTCCCCATAGCTGGATCTGTGGGGGTGGGGGTGGCCCGCCGAGGACAGAGGCAGTTCCAGATGCCCCCCCGTGCCATCCCCCCAAGCCGCATGGGGATCCTGAGCCCCGTGGGGATCGGTGGGGTCTCCCCACGGCACGGACTGACCAGCCCGAATCTGGGGAGCCAAGGTCGGCAGGTGAGACCCGCTTTAATCTGGGAGAATAACATGCAGAATGCCTTGGAGGGATGGTTGCCGGTCAAGCGGTGCCAACGAGCTTCTTTCTTCCCCCGTAGAACCTCTGGTTCGCCAATCCCGGGGGCAGCAACAGCATGCCCGGCCAGAACCGCAGCTCAGTCCAGCGGACCCACTCCCTGCCCGTCCACACCTCCCCTCAGGCCATCCTCATGTTCCCACAGGGTGAGTAAGCCGGAGCCCCTGCCTGTCACCCGCGTAAGGAGGCCTCCGTCTTCGTCCTGCGGCAGGGGATCTGTGGGAAACGCTGCTCTCAGGCCGGGCTTTGGGCCCTGGGACCCCCGCCCTTCCTTAAGCGGGGAGGGGGGGGTTGGGTCTTTGGGCGAGGGTCTGCCAGGGGCTTTCCCCTCATTTTTAAGGATCCCCCTTCTCCTCTTTCCCTCTTCCTTTCCAACTTGAGCAAATTGGAGGCAGCCGTATTTCCCCCTGGGCGTTAGGCAGAAGCGGTGCCATCTTCCCCCCCTCCCCTCCCCGGGGACGCCAGGACCGCCCACGGCTGTGCCTGATGGTTCTTCTGCCCTTTCCTCCAACCTCTCAGATTGCCAGCTCCCTGGAACGGATCTGGAGATCAACCCCACCTTGGAGTCCCTGTGCCTGAGCATGACGGAGCACGCGCTGGGCGGTAAGGAGCCCTGCATCGCCCGATCGCAAGGATGGGTTTGGCTTGGCCAAGGGAGGCCAGCGATGGGCTGACCCCGAGGGGG
Organism: Rhabdophis nuchalis; assembly: GCA_039707465.1. Classification (NCBI taxonomy): domain Eukaryota; kingdom Metazoa; phylum Chordata; class Lepidosauria; order Squamata; family Natricidae; genus Rhabdophis; species Rhabdophis nuchalis. The sequence continues at coordinate 937,149 of CM077654.1, forward strand.
CCCTCGCCCTTGTGCAGGATTGGGGGACCCCAATGTCCACGGCCCCCCCGGCCACCAAGGCCAAAGGGTCAGTCGGCTCGGTCTCCTTGCAGGGTTGGGGTCAAGGATGAGAAGGGCCAAGAACGCCCCTTTGACCTTCTGAAGGAAACGTGGATATAAATCTAAGAAATGCGGCCGGTCCTCGACTTACAACAGTTCGTAGACCGACTGTTCCAAATTACGACCGCACTGAAAAAAGTGACTTGCGGGCGTTTTCCACACAACCATTTCAGCTTCCCTGCAGTGGCTGCTTGGCAACTGTCTCCCATTTATGACGGTCACAGTGTGGTCCCATGGTCACGTGATCCCCTTTTGCGACCAAATGTCAGATGAGGAAGCCAACCGTGTGGCTAACTTCACAACTGCAGTGACCCGCTTAACGACTGCAGCAGGAAAAGTCGTAAAACCAGGGCACTGAGTCACTGCCTTGCTTAGCGGCAGACATTTGGGGCTCCGTTGTAAGTCAAGGACTGCCAGCAGACCCATAAAATGAGCCTGTGTCACAGCCAGCCTGTTTTTCTTGCAAGACTCTGACCCAAAGGGTTGATCTGAACGGACTCAGAGCGGCCAAGTGGCTGCTCGGGGGCCGTATGACCTTTCCTGAAGTGGACCTTCCTGCATTCTGCGAGGCCGACTCAGGACAGGTGACCGGTCAGTTTCTGACATCTTTTGAAAGCCCGGCTTGCTCGGTCCCTCCCCGCCTTAAAAGCTGAGCTGCAGCTGCCATCCTCGCGGCAAAAGCCCCCTCCCCCCCCCCCCCCCCCCCCCCCCGGGACTTGAGCAGCAGCTGCAGAGCTACCTGCCTCCCAGGCAAGGGTTCAAAAGGGCCTTGGCCACCCCAGGGACGGCTGGGTGTCCAGGGGGGGAGGAGAGCAGCGGGCAGCCTGTGATATTCCTGAAGAAATTTCCCAACAGGGAGAACAATTAAGAGTCACAATTAACAATCCTTTACCAAAAAATACAAGACTTAAAGTCTGTGCAAAGAATGCTCTACCCCGTGGGGGCGAACGTACGGCACGGGGGCCGCAGGGGGCCGGCGAAGCCATTTCTGAGGGCAGGGGAGGCGTTGCCCTGTCAGCTCCAGCGCACACGAGCACCCCCCCCCCCCCCACGTGCTGGCCAGCTGATTTGTGGCCTTGATTTTCGGCCACTTTTTGCCCTCCTGAAACCTCCAGAGGGAGAAAAGTGGCCCAACGGGCAACCTGGGAGTCCGTTGCTGAACTTCCGGTTTGTGTGTGGGGCCGTTTCTTGCCCTCCCCAGAGCGCCCATGAGCAGGGCAGCCGGGGGTGCCACGCGTGCATGGTCAGGGGACACGGCATGGGAGGCATGAAACTATGGGCGTGGACACCCGAGGGCGCACAATAGCGCGACCTGTGTGTGCTTTTGGCACCCGAGGCGAAGAAGGTTCGCCATCCCTGCTTGAACCCCTGGCGTGGCCCACCTTGGCTGGGGAATTCTGGGAGCTGAAGTCCACAAGGCTTGAAAGTGGCCAAGGTTGGACAGACCTGCTCTCACCTCTCTCTGTGTGTGTTTACCTGTTTACACCCAACCTGGACACACTCAAAGCCCCCCCCCCTCATGTCGAGAAAACACCCGTGCACCCCATGCCCCCTCAATGCTGACCTCTGACCTCTCTCTCCTGCAGACGGCACGGACAAGACCTCGACCATCTGAAGAAGCTGGATCTGCGGGCATATTCCTGAGAAGCTTTAGGATGGCTGTTTATTTTTTCTCCTCCTCCCGTTCCTTTTTGTTTTGGTTTTAAGCCCCTCCCCCAGGGGTCTGTCACTAGGGGGGGAGGTGAATCATTTTTTTTTCTTTTCCTCTGACCTCCCTCGCCCCCCCCCCCAAATCGCCCTTCTCCAGCGTTCCTTAGCAGCCAGAGGAATAGAGGAGAAAAAACGGTCACTACAATCTTTACCATCTTGTGTTCTAATATTTTTTTCCTATTTTTTTATTATTCTTATAACTTCAGATATTGGTTTAATATTTTTGATGTACAGGGGAGGGAGAGGTCTCCCCGGTTGGACGCGCAGACGTGGGGGCCTAAATTAGGCCCAGTATAATTTCCGAATTTGGTTTCCCCCCCCTCCTTCCCAGAGCCTCCCTCCCACGGACAGGGAAGGTAACCCAAGGGGACCCCTGAGTGGAACCAGAGGTCACACTGAAAGAGCCCTCCCCTCGCACTGGGGATGGGAAGCATGGGGTGGGGGGGAAGAGAGGCTGGCTCACCTGAGCCGTTTCCCCTGGGAGTTCTGGGTCAGGAGAGCGAGGAGGGGGAGGAGGGAAAGGGTGCAGCAGGTGACTTAAACCATTTTAAAAGTGCCTCTAATACTTGCTTCTACCAAGAGTGGGGATGGGCTGGGAGGGGGACCCCAGGGAAAGGCCCACGGGGGATGGGGGGGGTATCCAGCACACAATTGCTGTTTGTTTTTCATTTTGCCCTCTTAAAGCCTCTTTTGAGGGACCGGACAGACAGACAGGCAGGCAGAGTAGCGTAGGCGTCTCCCAGAAGTAGCATGGGATTTTTTTTGAACCCCTTCAGTTCCTGCCCAGTCAGGCTTTTGTGTTTTTCCTTCCTTCCTTCCTTCCTTCCTTCCTTCCTTCCTTCCTTCCTTCCTTCCTTCCTTCCTTCCTTCCTTCCTTCCTCCCTCCCTCCCTCCCTCCCTCCCTCCCTCCCTCTTTTTTAAACGTGGCAGTATTAAGCCTAGGTCTGTTGAAGCAGTTTGGGGGGATCGGTGATCCCCCCGTTTAGGTTCCAGAAGCCGGATTCTCAGTTGAGCTGATTTGAGTTCCAGGCTCCCTCCCCTTCTCCCCCCACCCCAGGTTGTGGAGGGGGCCGGGTGGAGGTGGGCGGCTGGAACCCCTGGGCAGCATCTCCCCGAACCGGTTCTTCTCTGGTTCTTCAGTCATTTGGGTTGGATAATTGTGTGTCTTCCTTTGTTGAAAGGGGGGGTGGGGGGAGAGGGGGAGGCGGGGGCCACAGGGCTGGGGGGAGGGCTTCCCCTCCAGCCACAGAGTTTCCTGGCGCTTGGCAAAGGCCAGGGGCAGAGGGGCTGCATTGGCAAAGGTGGGCAGAAGAAGAACCTGCTCGCAGGCAGGCAGGCAAGCGATCCAGGAACCGGGACCATGGCTGCAAATTGGGGCTGGGAGGGGGCAGGAAAGGCCTTGGGGACACATCCGAGTGGGCTACAAGATTGGGGGGGGTACGCAGGAGCCCCTCTTCTGTGGGGCTGGGCACTGCCGGGCCCTCCTTCGCACGCCTCCTCTAGCCGCCTTCTCTATGGTTTCCTAGTTTTGGATAGCTTTACTGCAGGAGGGAGGGGAGGGCATTGCTTCCTGCCCCTCCCTGCCCCCTTTTCCCAAGGAGGCAGTGCCAGGAGGGACAGGGCAGAGCTGGGCTTGCCAATGAAGGCCGGCCTTACCTGTCGATAGCAGGTCCAGGTAAGCAGGGTGACAGGTCGAGCGAGGGTGGGGGCTTCACAGCCAGGGGGCTGGGAGAGTTTACCCAAGCAAGGGGGGGGATGGAGGGGGCCTGCCCGTGGGTTCTGCCCCCTCCACCTGGGCACAGTGCCCTTGCTGGGGGTGGCAGCGTCTCTCGGCAGCCCCTTCCCCGCCCAGCAGCCGGTTCTTAGGTACCAAACCCCCCCTCCCCCCCCTCGAGGTCTGTCCGGAGCCCGAAAAGCCTTTTCCCAAAGCCACCGAAGAGACTCGTGCAGAAACAGAACAGAAGAGACGAGAAAAGCAGACAGAGCTACTGTATTTCTAAAAGAAAAAAAAAATAGTAGAGAAAAAGGTTCCTGTTTGAAATAGAAATGTTATTTTAGATACATTTTATTATGAATAACTTTTGTTATGACTATGGCTGGTAACCATGAATACGTTATTTAAAAAAAAACACACACAAAATGTTTTACAAAAAAAAAAGAAAAAAAAGATCACATTCTGACTTTAGACGGCTTTGTTTGGCCTCCTTTCGCTGCTTCCCTCCTTTCTGGTTTTTGGCTTTGTAAAAGGCATATTCAGAATTTAAGCATTAGTCCCTTTTTTATTAACCTCTATGATAAAGCTGTGCTTATTTTGTATTATTTTTTTAAACGCTTGGTTTATTGGGGCTGGGAGGGGCAGGGGGGGTTGGGGGGGGCTTGGCCCAGCTCGGCATTTCCTCCTCAATTGGAGGAGGCGTTTGGAGAAATTTAGCAAGGGGGGGGGGGTCTGCTAAAAGGCTGCCTTGCTCTACCATGGGGTCCCCAGGGCAGCGGGCTCCACGAGGTTCATCCAATCGCCTGGGTCTTCTCCTTTCCCTTCTCTGGGGTGGGAGGTGCCGACTTAAAGAGGGAAATTCTGACCCCTGAGTCACTTCGGGTTGGGGAACATCGGGGGGCTCTGCCTTGGTGGGTTGAAGGAAGAGCGCCTTCTTCGGACCAACTGATGCACCTGCATTGGGGAGGGTCAGGTGGGGAAGGTCCCACCTGATTGACTGCAAAGGGCCTCGGAGATAAGGGCCAGCAAAGTTCAGTGGGGGGGTTGGACTTAGTTCACTTGTGGCCATGCTAGGCTGGTGCCTCTTTTAACTCCACCCCCCAAGTTGCTGTTTACAGAGTCCGCCTGTTGCCCCCAACAATCTGGATCCTCATTTTACCCACCTCGGAAGGATGGGTCAACCTGGAGCCGGTCAGAATCGAACTCCTGGCAGTTGGCAGAATTAGCCTTCAATGCCGCACTAACCACGGCACCCGCACAACTCTTCAGGGCCCCTCCTAGCACAGCATTTCCCAAGTGGATGGACTCCGACTCCCAGGAGACTTGGTGGTGGTGGTAGAATTCTGGGCATTGAAGTCCACAAGCCTTAAAGCGGCCACGGCTGGATGCACCCTGCAACCCCCCACCCCCCTAGTCTAGGGATTTGCCTTCCGTATTTGACCCGGAGGTGTCTCGGGATCCGCCCTCATGCCCAGGTCCATGGGGTGGGGACTTGCGGGTTGCCTGCGGGGTAGTGCCCTCCTTGTTTCAGGGTGGGGCGATCGCTCAGGCCAATGCTTGCCCCCAAAGCCTCAGACAGCCTCCCTGAATGAGGGGCCCTGGGTGCTCCCTGAGCTGGGTGGTTCTCCTGGAGACGTTTCATGACCTGCGTGGGTAACACCATCAGTCTCATAAGTGTTAGTGAGGTTCACTAGTTTGGTCGTGAAACATGGGCAAGAGCTCCAAGGACCCTGAGCTACACATACCCTCCTCCTCTGTTGGAGTCTCCAGGACCCCGTTTGCAAGCCCCTCCCTTCAGCACCCTCCTGACTTTGAACACTCCTTGAGCGAGCGGTCGTAACTGGAGGATGCCCTGTGTTAGGAAAGGTCTTCCTTCCTCCGAACAGGAATGCTTAAATGCGTTCTGGCACCCGTGGCCATCAGTCTAAAGGCCCCACTTGGGATGGGTGGGGGGGCCGTGCATGTGACTCCAGCCAACTGGGGGGGGGGGATTTATCCCAAATTTGGAAATCCCTGCGATGGGGGGGGGGGCAGTTTCCATCCAAGGGGCTGGCTTAGCAGCTGCAGAAAGTCAACATGGGTTCGATGGTCCCCTCCCTCACACACACACACACACACACACAGTCTCCCTGCTCCATCAGGCCAGCCCTTCCTGGCCAATAGAGGCCGGTCTCCATTTGGGGGGTGGGGTTTCCCCTTTCAAAAATCAAAGCCAAGCTCTTTACACCCCCACCCCCCCAGGCTGCTCAGACACCCCGTTCCCATCAACCCTGGTTTTTCACAGTGGAGGAAGGTTTGGGGGCTGCGAAGGCTGGGCCCCAGGAACCAGCTCTTGAGGGGCAGCTGGGCTTTGGAGTCGCTCCGCTCGTTCAGCCCCCCTGCCCAACGGCCAGAGGAAAGTGCAGCCCGAGGCGCAGTGGACCAAGGCGGCTTTAATGTGAACGCAACAGTAGAGAGGAAGAGGTGGTGAAGGGAGCCCGCCCGCAGGGTCACAGCCACACCCCCAGCGGGCCTCCAGGGGTTTCGGGATCTGCAGCTCCTCGTATCGCGTCCCTCGAAGGGAGACGGTTTCCCTCTGCTGCCACCAGGACTTGGGGTGCTCTCCAGGCCTCCCCAGAGCAGCAACTACAGGTAACCCTCAACTTATGACCACAAGCCAGCCCAGATTTTCTTTCACCAAGCCGGACAAGTGAATTTTGCCTCATTTTATGAGCTTTCTGGCCACGGTTATTAAGTGAATCACTGCCGTTGTTAATAACACGGCTGTGAAGTGGATCTGGCTTCCCCTTTGACCCTCTGTCTGTCAGACAGTCGCAAAAGGGGATCGCGTGACCCGGGGGCATGGTGACCGTCATAAATGCGATCCAGCTGCCAAGCACCCAAATTTTGATCGCTGTAACGATTGTGTTAAAAAACGGCCATGTCACTTTTTTCAGCGCTTCAATCGGTCACTAAACGAACCGCTGTAAATCGAGGACTACCTGTACAACTTGGAGGAATGGAAGAAAGGCAAAGAAGGCGCTGCCCAGGATGAGCCTCGGCCCAAACGCCGGCCTTGGAAACAGCCCTCAGCCCCCTCCCCAAATGTTGTGCTTTTTCTCGGGAAGGAAGGGGGGGGGAAGAGCGCAGAGCTGACCCCCCCCGGGGGAGAATCTCCTGTCTCACGCTGGGGAGGGGGGGGGCGCTCAGTCCTTTGATGCTACGAATTCCCGTGGTGAAGCGGAAGTCCTCATTTTTTTGCCCTGACATGCAAAGACCCTCCGCAGCCCACAGTCTCTCCCACCCGAGATTCTGCACCCAGGCTGGGGAAAAGGCACCCACAAACACCCTTGTGCTCACAGGCCGAGAAAGGCGTGGAGGGAGACGGGCCCGCTGCTCTCTCCGCCCAGAGCCTTCCCAGGTGTGCCAGGCTCCCGTGCGCAGCGTTGCCAGCCAGCAGGCTAGCTAGGAGTACCGGAAACTGGCACCCACCCCTTCCGGAGGATGCCAGGCGAGGGAAGACGGGTTCCGAAGCAGCAGCTCTCCTCCAAGGAAAGGCAGGGAGACCCGGGAGGCCGATGGGGGGTTGGGGGCCGGCTTCAGGTGCCCCAGGTGTCCAGGCGCCGCACCCTCACCCTCTGCTTGTAGTGGTACTCCTTCAGGTACTCCTTCAGCGCCCGGGGCAGCGGCAGGTGCCCGATGCCGTCGTAGGTGGTGCAGCAGCTGACCACGGCCCGGCAGAGGTGCTGCAGGCCGAAGGGGAAGGTGCGGTGGACGGGGATGGAGAGCAGCGGCTCGAAGAACATGCAGACGCTGGGGTCCTTGTAGTGCTCCAAGAGGCCGCTGACGGTGGGCGCGTGGAAGACGCTGGGGTCGTGGACGTCGAAGCTGAAGTTGTGGTTCCACTGCTCGATGCGGGCGTGGAGGGAGCGGCCGTAGCGCCGGAAGCTCACGGAGAAGAGGTAGTCTTCCTGGGCCGAGTCCCGCAGGAGGAAGGTGCCCTCTGGCTTGCCCTCCAGCAGCGACTCGGCTTCGTAGCGGTCCATCACGCCCCAGTAGCAGGGGAGCTGCGTCAGCTGCAGCAGGTCGGGCACCAGGCAGTGGATGTAGTCGATCTGGGTGTGCGCCCGCAGGCCGTCCCGGACCTCCGGCAGCCCGGCCGAGGCCGACTCCAGCTCTTCCTCCTCCTCCTCCTCCTCTTCCTCCTCTTCCTCCTCCTCCTCCTCCTGCTCATCCGTGGCGGTCAGCACGGCCCGGCCTGGCCCAGTTAGCTCGGTCATGCCGTGAGCGAGTTTCGGCCCCAGTTTGTACAGGGGGTTGATCTGCGCCGTCACCTCGAAGGTGTGGATCAAGGCGTCCGGCGGGGGCTCCACGCCCTGCTCGATGCTGATGCGGCGGCGTTCCCTCAGACGGTCGTCTTCGTCCTCGGGGGGCAGGGCTGCCAGGCCCTCGTGCTCAGAGACGGGCACCGTGTGCTGCTTGATCAGCTCCCAGGTGCGGGCCAGCTCCGAGCCCGGTGGGAAGGGGCAGGTGTCCAGCATCAGCTCCCGGAGGTGAATTTTGCGCTGGGAAGAGAGGTCCGGTGAGCGCGGCAGGCTCTTGATGGGGAAGCACTGCCCCACGGCGGCCTGCAGCTTCTGCCGCAAGGAATGGGCCAGCCCCTTGGAGGGCTCGGGGTCTGCCTGCCGTGGCCCCACTTTGGGCGAGGGAAGGTCCGGTCTCTCTGAGGTGTGGCTCGGTCGGGTCTTCCCGCGGCCACCCCTACGGCTGCTCGGGCCGCCATCCGGCTTCACTTTGGGCCGAGCCCCCGATATCCTGTGACATGGCCCCCCGGGCAGGGGACGCACTGGAGGGCTGGCGCTCCTCCCAGGCGCTGGATGAGCTGCCGCCTGCTCTTCAGGGGCAGACCGACAGGGCCGCGACGATGCCGACCTGGGGAAGAAAATGGACCCGTGTCATTAGCTGCCCGTCTGCCCCCCAGGCCCACAAGAGCCAATCACCACAGAGAGGCCTCCTGGCCAGCTGGGTGCCCATCGCAAACCAGGCCTGGTGGGGTGGCACAAAGGGGAGACCGTGCACCACACAGCTGCTCCGACTCTCCAAGGGTGCCCAGGGGGGGCAAAGGGGAAGAGTGAGGAACTCCCACCCAGGATCATGGTTCTCCTCTCCCCACCATCCTCCTCCTCCTCCCCCGCAAATCCGAAGGAGAGCCAGGTGAGTTTCCGGTGCCAAGAGCTGCCAGGGAGGCCAGGCCTTCGTGGGAAGGGATGGGCTTTGGTGTGCCAGAGCTTGCTCGGTCCCAGGCGCAGAGTGGCTGGACTGGTTTGCCGGAGAAGGTGCCACCTGGGAGGTTTTGGCACCCCAGCACCACCCAACCCCCCCCCCCAACTCCTGCCACAAGCGGCTCTTGGTGCCAAGGGCTTCTAAGCGGCTCAGGCCTGGGCACCCACCTGCTGCGGGGGTCCCCCTGGGGCCCCTGCCTGCCTTGCCCCCAGGACAGGCCGGGTGGCCCCCAGAGGGAGGGTTCGAGCAGGGCCACCTTAACAACATCATGGGCCCCCGGGCAAAGCAGTTTACTGGGGCCCCTATGACATTACTCACAGGAATACAAATGTAAATGGTTGATAAAATTAAACATATATTTGCATGTTAGTATTAATTTAAAAATGCAGTAAAATGTAATACATATGTTGCTTATTTGTATGATACAAGGTGCATTGAAGGGTTAACAGACACAGATTACTAGGGGGGGGGGGGAACTCTGTTCGTGGGTGGACCATGGGCAAGTGCCCACCAGGCCCATGCATTAAGACAGCCCTGGGATCGAGCCAGAGAGGGGCCAGTCCTGGGGGAGGAGGGGTTGGGGGTCCCGGGGACGGCTGCCCACCGCCGGACGCAGGTGGGGGTTTCATGGGTGGGGGGGCAGACCCGGGTTCCCTTTGCAAAGCAGCCCCCCTTTCCAACCCCGGTGGCGGGGGGATCCCCTGGCCAACTCCGGGCGGCCTCCGAAGCCCCGCTTGGCAGGCTAAAAGGGGAGGGGGCGCCTAGGGGGCCTCCCCCCCTCCCTCCCTGGCCAAGCCCCCCCCGCCCCCCGCGACCCTCCTGGGGCTGCGCAGCTTCGCCCCGAAGGCGCCCCCCCCCGCCCGCTTCCCACGGGGGAGCCCCCGCCCCTCCCCGGGACCCCCGCTCCCCCCACGCACCCGCCGTCCATGCGCCCCGCCGCCCGCGCGATCCGGAGGGGCTTCGGCCCAGGCAGGCAGGCCCTTCCTGGGTGGCGGCGCCGAGAGGAAGCGCAGCCGGAGCGCCGCCCCTCCGCCTCGCCTCGCCCCGCGCAGCGCTGGAGCTGGGCGGGGATCGCTGGCTGGAGGAGGGGAAGAAGGGAAGGAAAAGAGAAGGAAGGAAGGAAAAAAGGAGGGATGGAAGGTGATTCGGAGGATGGCAGGACTTCCATTGAGAAGCCCATAATGCTGGGCAGGGAGGGAGGGAGGAGGAGGTTGGAAGGGCTAAGGGACCCCATAGTGCTGGGCAAGGGGGAAGGAGGAAGACCGGCACGAAGGGGCAGCCGCTGAGGGACCGCTCCACGGGGGCTCCAGCAACCCCTCCCTCAATGGGCGCTGCAGAGCCCTCCTGGGAACCCAGCAGAGGCCCCTCCTCCTCCCACCCACTCAGAATCCCACCACCTCGCTTCATCGCCCTCCATCGGTTTTCAGGGCAGGGTGGCCTTGCCAGGTTCCCTGCCCTCCTGGGGGACCTTTGGCCTCTCAAACCAGGCCAGGGGCTCCGGACCCCTCCCGGACCCCTCCCATTGCTGAGCAAGGGACCCTCAACGAACCCCTTGGCGAAGGGGGCTGCAGGGCCCCCAGGTGGGACACCTCACCCTCTCCTCCGCACACCTGGGCTCCAAGCCTCCTCTAGGGCAGGGGTCCCCAACCTTTTTTGCACCAGGGACCGGTTTCATTTTCAAGAAAGTTTTGCGGACCGGCTGAGTGGCTCAGCAGTCATGTGACTGGGTGGGCGTGGCCATCTTGGAAAATGTGAAACTCACTTAACAATGGTCTTGGTTAACAACCAAACTTTTGGCCTCAACTGTGGTCATAAGTTCGTTCGTTCTTTCTTTCTTTTTCTTTCTTTCTATTTTTGTTTCTTTCTCTTTATTTATTTCTTTCTCTCTCTTTCTTTCCCTCTTTCTCTTTATTTCTCTTTCTTTCTCTCTTTCTCTTTCTCTCTTTCTGTCCCTTTTTTCTTTCTCTCTTTCTCTTTCCTTTCTGTCTCTCTTTCTTTCTCTCTTTGTCTGTCTTTCTTTCTCTTTCTCTCTCCCTTTCTTTCTCTCTCTCTCCCACTTTTTTCTTTCTTTCTTTCTTTTCCTCTCTCTATCTCTGTCTCTCTCCTTCGTCCGCCCATCTGTCACTCTATGTGTGTGTGTCTGTCTCGCATTCACGCACTTAATCACTCATTCTGTGTCTCTTTCTCTCCCTCCTTCCCTCTCTCTCTCTCTGTGTGTGTCTGTCACTCTCTGATTCCCCCCTCTCTCCCTGTCTCTCTGTGTCTGTGCCTCTCTCTGTCTGTCTATCTTCGTCCCTGCCCCGCCCCCCGCGGAGCCTCCTCAGGCCGGCCCGCCGCGCTCACTCGCCTTAGCCTGCCCCGGCAGCCGCGCTTGGTCGCTCGTTCGCTCGCTCCGTGTCGGGGGGGGGGGGGAGAATCGGCGACCGGGAGTCCCACCGTCGACGAGGGTGGAGGAAGAGCCGCAGTCCAACGGCGCGAACAGCCGCGCCTGCGCTCTCCTGCACACTCTGCCCAGGCGGCTGCCCCCTCCTCCTCCTCTCCGGCCCTGCGGCCCGGTTCCTACCAAGCCATGGACCGGCACCGGTTCACGGCCCGGGGGTTGGGGACCCCTGCTCTAGGGCATCCCTGTAGCCCAAGGGCTGATGGGAGTTGTAGTCCAGCACGCCTGCATAGAGAAACCGGCCCTCCCCTCACCCGGGTGCCCGAACCCTGCCCTGAAAACCAAGCCCCCCTCCCTCCCTAATGCGGAGATGGGACAGAGTGGCCTTTCGAGAGAAAAACGAACTGTTTTATTTACTCCAAACTTAGCCACTTTTCAGACATGGGGACTTCAGCTCCCAGAACCCCCCAGCCAGCCACATGGCAGCTGAAGTCCCCACGGCTGACAAGTGCCTCAGTTTGGACACTCCCGATTGACACACAACATTGGGGGGGGGGAGGGGGGGGGTTGCTGTCGAAAATGAAGAGAGAGAAAGGAAAGAGAAAAAACACGGATTTTATTGCAACAGAAAAGGCTTCTATATACAGCGGGGGATTCCCAGGGCCGAAGCTCCCGGTTCCCCCAGCAGGGCCAACTGTCCGGCCAACTGCCCCTTGCGGCCAGTGAGGGCAGAGCGGGCAAAAGGACCCTCTGGACACCCGGAGGGCCCTGCCCAGTCGAGCCCCCCGTGCCTCTTCCGACAGGCCCAGTCCCTCCGCACGGCCTCGGCGGCTGTTCAGTCACTGTCGCTGCTCTCGCTGCTCGACTCCGAAGGGGCGTCGCTGGGGCTGGCCTCGCCCTCCTCCTCCTCCTCCTCCTCGTGGTTGGAGCGGTCGCTGCCGCTGAAGAAGGGGCTGCGGCTGCCTCGGTGCTGCTGCTGCTGCCGCCGGCCACCCCCGTCTTCGTCCTCTTCCTCGCTGCCACTCTCCTCGTCCGCCTCTGGCCGGCCGCCCTCCGGCTCGGAGTCTTCCTCATCGTCATCGCTGCCGAAGATCTCCTCTTTGTCTCGGGCAGCCCGCTCGTCCTCCTCGCTCTCCTCGGCCGGGATGCCCTCGCCCTCGCTGGGGGAACGGGCTTCCTCCTCCTCCTCCTCCTCCTCCTCCTCTTCCTCCTCCTCCTCCTCCTCAGCTTCGCTGGCCTCCTTCTCGCTCTCACTGCCTTTCTCCGGCTCTTCGTCTGAAGTGGGGGAGACAGCAGAGGGGAAGGGAGGGCGACGGGTTGAGCCTTTAATCAGCCTCCCTCTAGGGTGGGGGGGGGCAGCTAATTTCCTCAAGGGGGGACAAGAGAAACCCTTGGAGCCAGGGCCGAAAACTGATGCCAGGTAGAGATTCTAACAGGTCCTCGAAGGGAAGCGAAGGTGTCGGCTTTTTATTTAGACTTGTTTGTGGACCCCAGTAAAATGCCCAAGGACCCCCCCCACACACACACACCCCTATGCTAAGGAGAGGCTTGGGGCTGGGAAGGTGCACCCGTAGGTACATTTAACAGAGAGAACCTTCAAAACGGAAGCCATGCAACGGAATTGCTTGCATGGACTTATTTGTGTTCCGGCTGCCCTGCAGGGGCCCAGAGAGAAAGGGGCAAAGGGCCGGAGGTGGCCCAGCTGGGCTCTCTGGCAGACAGTCCACCCACCTGAGCCTCGGGCCACTTTGCCCAGGCCCATCTCCTCCTCTTCCTCCTCCTCTGGCTCGTGGTTCTCCAGCTGGGCTTTGCGGGCTTCCTGGGAAGGGAAGCAGAGGTTCTCAGCTCAAGGCTCCCTCCCTCCTTCCCCCTGTGGCCCAGCCCCTCTGCCCACCAGCACCGCCAGGCCTACCTGGGCCTCCAGCTCCTTCTCGTTCATGTCCCTGTGTTTCACCACCAGCACAGCGTTGGTGCCCGACTGGACGCCCGCCTTGGCTCGCCGTTTGCTGAGCCGGACTCTGCCAGGGAAGGAGACGGTCAAGGGGGGGGGGGGGAGCAGCCTGGGCCCTCCCTTGCCAGCATCCCAGCAGCTCCACCTTTTGTCCCGTCCCCCCTGCCCCAAACTCCCCCCCCCTCACCTGGTTTCCAGTTCGTTGTAATAGACCCCATCCCCCTCCCGGAAGATGAAGAAGTAATTCTCCTCGTAACCCTTGCTGGCTTTGTTCTTAACGTTCCAGTTGTATTCCCGGGCAATCTTATACTCGTACCTGATTGAGAAGGGAGGGGGCAGTTTCACATCTGCTTGGGGAAACCCCCCCCCTCCTAATCCACTTTCCTAAAATCCCCGCTCTTGCTCACCCAAACCCCATTGGGGGGGGGGGGGGCGCTACTTTGCAACAACAAACCAAGGGAAGAAAGGCAGGTAGAAGATTCCGGGGCAGAATCAAAGGCGTCCCTCCCACTTAACTTTTCCATCCCCTGTTTTGAAGGAGTCAAAAGAAGAAGGAAAAACCCTCTGCCAACCCAGGCAGCCCCATTTCATTTCAATCCCTGGCTCTGAAAAGCCAAATCCCAAAGGGAAGCGGCTGGATGCGCCTGGCTGAGCCGTGTTTTCCAGACCAAACCCCTTTATTGGAGCCGCGATGCCCTCCGGGGCTTCCTTCCGGGCGGACGTTTAGCCTGGCTGGTCCCCCTGCTTCCCCCGCCAGAGAACGCCCGGCCTCTGCGCTCACGTACACGTCCTCGGGGGTGTAATCCATCTCCTCCTCTTCGTCCCGTTTGCGCTTCCGCATCGTGTCGTCCACGGGAAGGAAGTAGGCCACAAACTGGTTGCCCTCTTCATCCATCATGCCCCTGGAGGCGGAGGGAAAGAGGCGTTAGCAGCTCCCTGCTTTGGGCAGAACGGTCTTTGAATGGCCCTGCAAATCCCTCAGGTTGGGGCCACTGGATGGAGCTGAGGGCTTACTGGCCGGATGCCCTTCCTGTCGCCACCACAGAGGTCGCAGCTGATGTTGACTCATTCTGCCCAGAGAGAGAAATATCTGCTGCTACCTAGGATCGAACTCACAGCCTCCTGATTGTGAGGCGGGAGCTCCACCTCTAGGCCACTGCGCCACTCTTGGACAGAAGAGCCACTGTGCCAAGCAAGATGCCCGCTGGCCCCACCAGATGAAAGGAGAAGGCGGAAGATTATGCAAGGGAACGGGGCCTCTTTCTGCGCTGGGGGGAAGGCTAGAAAGTGGGAGACGGAGACTTCTAGATCCGCCTTAGCCATGAAAGCCGACTGGGCAACTTTGGGCCATTTGCTCTCACTCTCTCAGCCCAGCCCACCTCACAGGGTTGTTGTGGGGGAAATAGATCTGTTGGATAGGTTCACTGCCTTCAGTTATTTGTAAAAATAAAGGTGAGATAATAAAAAATAAAATAAAAGATAAAACACCCTCGGCAAGGAAACCAAGGCTGGCTTTCCCCTCCCTACTTTAGAAACAAACCGTGGTCTCACCTAATCATGGCTTGTGACATCATGTCCAGAGCGGCTGCCCCACTGGTGTCCTTGGGTGCTGGATCAGAGTCAAAAATGACCTGAGCACAAGGGTTGATCCACATCTGGCAGGGAGGAGACAGAGAGAGAGAATGAGAACAGCAGCTCAGAGCCCAGCAAGTCCACTTGGGGAGGGGCAGTCGGGAGGGGGGGGGGGGCTGTTGACCTCCTATCCACCCAGCAACCCCTCGGCTGGCTCTTCCCTGGGGGCCCTGGCTTTCCCCTTACCTTGAAGTCTGGAAAGACGGGCATGACTTCCATTGGAGTAACACGAGGCTTGCTGTAGTGCTGAGAAATCTGGAAGGGGAGTGGGGGGGGGGCAGAGTTTCCCATTAGGACATCCCCGAGAAAGAGGGGAGGCAACCACCCTTGTTAGGCCTGCAAGTTGTAGCTGAATGTGGGCTCTGCAAAGCTCTCTTCACCCCCACCACCCCCACCCCAAAATCAGAGAGTGCACTTGAACCACCAATGCAAGGAGAATAAAAACAGCTCCAGCCAGCTTCTATAACAGGGATATCCAACCTTGGCAACTTTAAAACCTCTGGGTTTCAACTCCCAGAATTCCCCGAATTTAAGACTGGTGGACATCATCTCCCAGAACTCTCCCAGCCACCTGTGCTGGGAAATTCTGGGAACTGAAATCCACAAGTCTTAAATTTGCCAAGTTGAACCCATCCCTGTTCTACTTCTCTGCAGGACTAGAAGGCCTCCAAGGTCCCTTCCGACTCTGTTGTTCTTATTCTGTTACTTTCTCTCTCATTGCACGGGTTCCACCTCTAAAACTGAAAAGGTACAACAATGAGGGAGGGAGGGAGGGAGGGAGGAAGAGGAAGGGCACTCACTGACTTCTGAGCATCCTCAAAGGTCTTCTCAATGGCTGAAATCTGGCTGTCCCGGTCCTTGTAGATTTCCTCCTCGGTGAACTGCTGTTTGACAGACACACCAATTCTAAGAGAAATGAGGATGGAGGGGAGAGTTGAGAAAGGGGGTCTCAGCCAGCAGTCTAAGACAGAATAATAATAATAATAATAATAATAATAATAATAATAATAATAATAATAATAATAATAATAATAATAATAATAATAATTTAATATTTCTAAACCGCACCCTCTCCCCTCGGGGACTCGGGGCGGTGCACAGGCACAGTAAAACAATAAATATATACAAACATTTCATTAAAAATGAATTAAATCTAAACCTGCGCTAAAATTCCCATTAAAACTAAGCTATACTATAAAACGCCAATAAAACCCCAAAGACAGAGAGACTATCCTAGGCCGGCCAGACAGAAGAAATGCGTTTTTAATTTGAGACGGAAGGAGCTGAGGTCCGTGGTCGTCCTAATGTCGGGGGGAAGGTCGTTCCAGAGGGCCGGGCCCGCCACAGAGAGAGCCCTTCCCCTGGGCGTCGCCCGCTGACAGAGTCTAGTGGACGGCACCCGGAGAAGTCCCTCTCTGTGGGAGCGAATCGGCCGTGAGGATGTATGAGGCAGGATCCGATCCCGCAGATAGCTAGGTCCCGAGCCATGGCGCGCTTTAAAGATGATAATCAACACCTTGAAGCGCACCCGGAAGACGACAGGTAGCCAGTGCAGCTCGCGCAAGAGTGGTGTTACATGGGTAAACCTAGCGGTTCCCATAATTGCTCGCGCGGCTGCATTCTGGACTAGCTGAAGTCTCCGGGTGCACCTCAAGGGGAGCCCCATGTAGAGAGAGTTGCAATAGTCCAGTCGGGATGTCACGAGCGCATGAGTGAGAGGTCCCCAAACTTGACAACTTGAAGTCCACAAGTCTTTAAGTTGCCAAGTTTGAAGACCACTCGCCTAAGTGTTTGGCTTCCTTGTGCTGAACTCTGTGCGAAGAGTCAAGAGACAGAGCCCCCCTCCAGAAACACGTTCTCAGTACAAGCAGATCCACAACAGAGTACTTCTTTGCCAGTGCAAAGCTGGATGGGAATAAATAAGAAGAATAACCCAAAGGACGTTTCTACTCACTTGACCTCTGGCTTCTCATTGGAGACACCGTAGCGGTTGAACTCGGTGGAGATGTATTCGGTCTTCCGCATCCATGGCACCACTTTGGCGTGCTGCTGTGACCTGAAGAGAAAAATGACAATAACAAAATAGCCACCCGGATTTCTGTTCTTCTCCAGAGCTGCCTTCCCCAAAGCCCCTCTGGCTAAAATCCAATTATTCCCAGCCAGCGCAGGAATGACAACTCCTACATATGCACACACACACAGACTAGCATTGCAAAAAGGATAGGTCATTTGTGTCCTTGACCCTCGTCTAACTACTGTTTCCTACATAGTCAGTCCAACATTATTCCAAACCAGTGTATCAGTCTCAATCTTGTGTGCACTTATTATATTTCTATGCCCCCCTCCCCCCAATTCACTCCTGGTGAACTACAAAAACAAAACCCCAATGTAGCAAACGCTGAGAGAGAACATTTATTCCCTCAAAAGCAGTTATAATACTCAGTGTAGGAGAAAAAGAGGCGGAACCTGGAGCTGGAGTCAAGAGAGGAATCAGCCTGGAATTCTCACGTTGCCACAAACGGGGTGTCCCACTGCTCTTGAATTCCATTCAATCTTACCTAGCACCAATTTAGTGCTGATCCTTAATTGACTAGATTCTTGCATCGAGGCATGAGCAATAACTCAGCTTAACTGGAACTTAATGTGTGGTCTTCATTCTCCACACTTGACAGTTGAATGTATGTGTGTGTATGCATAGCCAGGGTTGCTTTGAATAGTGAGATGGGTGGCATATTAACCAACAAATGTGTGTGAGAAAACGGAGCGGAGCAGCTGCCGGCAGGGTGGGGCTGAGGAGAGTGGTAGAGATTAGAGGCAGAGGGCTTAGGGACCCTCTCCCGAAGGAGGAGAGCTCTTAAACGAACCACGCCATGAAGGACAACTGTAAGGAACTTTGAACAATCTGGTGCTGGGGTGGGAGACCGAGAGGCCCCTGGAGCAAGAACAGGGGCCGCAGAAGAGGGCTGGGGGTGTCTGAGGAATCTCAGTACCTCTTGGAACTGGTGGGTGCCTGGATCTCCTCCTCCAGCAGCTTCTCATCCGCAGGATCTAAGAGAACTAAAACAAAACAAAGTGGTCACAGGTTGGTCCCCTCCACTGAGCATGCTCAGAGAGCTCTGCAAAGGGTGGAGATGCAGTCCGGCCTCTTTGCACTCTGTAGCTAAACTCCTGCAATCCTGCTATGTTAGGCCACTGGGGAGGTAGGGGTTCAGTATGGGCAGTCTTCGTGAAACGCCAGTAATTGGGACCAGAACTTCCCACGCTAAACAATGCGAAAGCGCAACGTCGTGTAACCGCATCGCTCAGCAACAGAAATCCCAGCAATAGACAATGCTATTGTTAAGCGACAATTGTGAATTATTAAGCAGCCTCACAGCTTCCCATCAGCTCCCCACAATCAGTATGCAAGGACTACCTATAAGAGATTTGAATTCACATCAAGGTTGCATTATCTCCCTAGTAGCTGTTTATTTAGTGGGTACCAGAAATCCAGGGTGCAGGTATTCCCCACACCCAAAACAGGCACACCTCCCAACCAGCATCGATTTGCACACACATTATTAACCCCCCATTGTGAAGGGCATAGAGAGAGTCCGTCTCACCATTGGGATCAATGCGGTAAGTATCCGGGTTTATTAGATCTATGGTGACTCCCAAGTCAGGTTCCGTCAGCAAGTCGTGCTTGTGCTGCTTTTCCAGAGAGGTGGCCTTATACTGGACAAACCTGGAAAGGGGAAGGAAGCAAGAAAAACCTTAATCGGCAGAAAAGGCCCAAGCAGCTGCCCAAAGCTGAGCTCACTCAGAAATGTACACTGGCAGCACGCTGAGTGCAGGATCAAATCTCCCAAGAGGGAGACTAACCAAACCTCAGGCTGGACATAAAAGGATCCCCCTCCCCATAATAGGAAGAGCGGGAGTTTAAGGGCTTCAGCTTCCTGGAGACTCCAACCCTGCAGCAGTTCAAAAGAGGCAAAGCGGCTTCCCAAATTGTAGTATATATCCATTATTTGTGCAGGAAGGGCCTTCTGGGTGGCCTTCACTAACCCACGAGGCTCTCGGTCCCTGAAGGGAGGGAGGCAAACTCATTCTCAAGGCTTTTGGCCAAAGGTCAAACAGAGGACAGGGAGTCCTCAACTTATGACCACAACTGTGCCGCACGCTTTTCAAAGTTGGCCACTTGAAGTGGACTTCAGCTCCCAGAATCCCCCAAAGTTGCTCCTTTAGGGTCCCTTCCCCTCCCCAAGCATCTTTATTCCACGGTCCTTCCTTCGATACCCCTGGCAGCCTTCTACTTCTTTGCCCACGGCTCTCAGTTCCCCGGGGGGAGTGGGCGGGGAAGGCCCAGGCCGAGAGCCCTCAGGACCTCCGCCCTGAAGAGGAACAGGGGCCTCCCTGTTGGAGGGGACCCCGCGAGGGCATCCAGCCCATCCCAGGGCAGGGTTCCCCGCGAGTCTTCCGGCGCCCAAGGCCCCAGGGAGAGGGACGGGGAGAGGCCCCTGAGGAGGAGGGAGGAGGGGGGCTCACCTGTTCTGGTCGAAGGGGTAGGTGATGAACTTGGGGTCGAAGGGGATGTCGGGGAGGCTGTTGCAGTACTTGACGCGGCAAACCACCCCGGACCTGCGGGCCGAAGCAGAAGGAAGGGCGCCAGTGAGGGGGAGGCCGCCGCCATCGCCGCCTCTGGAGGGGCCGGAGCCCCCGGAGAGCCTCAGGGACGGGGGTCGCCTTACCTCTCGGGGAGCGTCCGGTGCGAGTTGGGCCTGCGGGGAGGAAGAGGAGGAGGAAGAGAGTCAGTGATCGCGGGGGAGGGGGGAGAGTGGGGGGGCTGGGATAAAAAGGTCGCCCCCTCCCTCCCTCCCTCTCCCCCCCCCCCCCCACCTGTGGCCCGGCTCCTCCCGCTGCGCCTGAGTCTGGATCGTGGGCGCCATGGCAGCGGCTCCCCCATCAGCAACCGAGAGCGCAGGCGCCAGGCCTTTCCTGCCGCGGGGAGCGCCGGGAAGCGTAGTCCGGCAGCCCACCGATGTCCTCCGCGCTAAGCACGGAGAGACTGCAGCTCCCAGGGGGCCGCGCTGCGCGAAAGGCCCGTCGGGAAGCGTCGCTCTCAGGATTGCGTCGGGAAGGGGGCGGGGCAGCGCATCCTCGGCGCGCACGGCGTCGCGCGTGGCAGGCCGGGAAGGGTAGTCCCGCGCGAACGGCGGAAGATGGCGGCGCCGCCTCAGCCTCAGGGGCCGCCTCAGCCGCCGCCGCTGATGGGCCAGGTGGGGCCCTCGGGGCAGCAGGCCGCGGCGGGGGCGCCTCCTCTCGCCGGCGGGCCGGGGTCCTCGGGGATGCAGGTGGCCGCCCAGGCGCAGGACTTCGACCCGGTGCAGCGCTTCCGCCTCCTCCTGCCGCAGCTGAAGGAGAGCCTGCAGGCAAGAGGGACTCCGGGGCCCATGGGGCGCAGCGGGCGGGGCCTTTCCCCGGGGACCCTCGGTCGCAGAGCCTCCCTCCCTCTCTTCCTCTGTGTGTGTGTGGGGGGGGGGGGTTGTATGTACGTATGTTAGGTTTTGAGCTGATAAATAAATAAACAAGGGAGACTAGGATATATATATATATATATGTTACGATTTTGAGCTGATCAATATATATATATGTAGGTATGCTGGCATAGCTGGCTTCGGGGATTTTCCCGTGTATAAGGCATAGAAAAGTTGTTGCAACGTTTCGACAAGATCTCACTTGTCATCATCAGGCAGGCTTGTGTAGGTATGTGTATATATGTAGGAGGTATATGTATATTTGCATACATATATATGTACACATGTGTGTGTATATACATCATACATACATCATACATGCACACACATATATATAAATACAGTGTATACATATTATTTGTATTCTTTAACTTGCATAAAGGCTTAGTAAACCGTGTGTTGTCAACTTACTTATCCATAATAATAGCAATAATAATAATAATAATAATGATGATGATGATGATGATGTTATTTACTTGTACCTGGTGGTCGTCTTCCAGCTTCCAATTTCTACCTCTGCTATCTAACCCGTGGTGGAAGAAATCCCAGGTTAAAAATATCCTGTCCTTTATCTTGGATGTCAGCCTCTCGCGCCTCTTCTTCAGGGGTCCCTGCTTGGAAGGCCATTGTTAACCCTCTCCTTCCTCCTTCCAGAACCTGATGAAGGTGGCTGCACAGAACTTCGTCCAGAACACCAGCATCGACAGCGGGCAGTGAGTTCCCCCCCTTCCCTCTCCACGGCCTGTCCTGCTCCCTTCCTCTCTGTCTAAATGGCAGACTTTTCTTTCTTTCTTTCTCTCTCTCCCTTTTCTTCAGGAAAATCAGCGAAGTTCCAGTGCAGAGAGTGGACAAAAGCCTGGAGGAATTTTACGCCTTGTGTGACCAGCTCGAACTCTGTCTGGTAAGTCCAGCCGGGGGGGGGGGGGGGAGGGAGGAGGGAGGAGGGGAAGCATCCATTCTCATTCAGCCACGGACTCCCACTTGTGCACCTTGCTGGGATTTGAGGTTTTGTTCCCCTCTTCTCTTTCGTACTCCACATCTCTGGCGGTTAAGAGGTCACGGATGTGGTTGTGACAAGGAATTGTGCCTCTGCAGAATGACAGGATTGGAAGGGACCTTGGAGGTCATCTAGTCCAACCCCCTGCTCAAACAAGTAGCCCTCGACTTAGTACAGTTCATTTAGTGGCAAAGTTACAACAGCACTGAAAATAAGTGACTTATGGCCGTTTTTCACACTTATGACCCTTGTAGCATCCCCATGGTCGCAACTGGCCTGTATTTATGACGGTTACAGTGTCCCGCAGTCACGGGATCCCCTTTTGCGACCTTCGGACAAGCAAAGTCTTTGGGGAAGCCAGATTACTTACTTCGCAACTGCAGTGATTCACTTCACAACAAGAAAGGTCATAAAATGGAGCAACATTCACTTAACATGTGTCCTGCTTAGCCACAGAAATTTTGGGCTCCGCTGTGGTCGTAAGCCGAGGATTACCTGTAGCATTCCAGACAGGTGGCTGTCTGATCCCTTCTTAAAAACCTCCAGTGTTGGAGCACCCACAATTTCTGGAGGCCAGCAGTTCCGCTGGTTAATTGTTCTGCCCATCAGGGAATTTCCTCTGGAAGGAAGAGGCTGATGTCCACAGACCCTCCCCCGGGTAAGACCCCACCAGCTCTGTTCTCACCCCCACCCCCTCTCTCCCTCGTCCCAGCGCCTGGCCTACGAGTGCCTTTCCCAGAGCTTCGACAGCGCCAAGCACTCGCCCACCCTGGTGCCCACCGCCACCAAGCCCGACGCGGTCCAGGCAGAGAGCCTGCCCTACACCCAGTACCTCAGCATGATCAAGTCCCAGATCTCCTGTGCCAAGGACATCCACAACGCCCTCCTGGAGTGCTCCAACAAGATCACGGGCAAGATGCCCTCTCAGGGGACCTTGTGACCTGCAGGCTTCGTCTGGATTATGACATCCCCCCCCCCCCCCCCCCCGGACAGAAGAGCCGAGCGGGCTGCCAGAGGCAGAGGCCGTTCATCTCTGCTCGTTCTTTCGGCCCTACCCTGTGCGGGGTTCGAGTTTCAGACATTGTTTGCGACAATTGCAAAAAGTCTTCCACCCACAGGTCGTAAATCTCTCGCAGGGGGTGGCTAGCCAATTTTTCCTTCTTTTATTTTCCATCAAGAGAACGCCCCGGGGAGGTCTGCCCCCCCCCCCACAGTGCTCCCCACAACTGCGGGAAATTTCAGAACTGACTATTTAAAAGATGACTTATCCCAAAGGCAGATAAATGTCTTTCTCCAACTTAGCCCCCAGAAGATGGAGCTGGGCACGAAATGCCATTTTTTTTACGGACCTCGTTGTTGTCAAATGTGTATCTATAAGAAGATGACTTCTGGGCTGAGGAGGAAGCTTCTAGAATCGTATCTTTTTGTTTTTGTTCACTTTTCTGTTATGCTTGATTGGAGACATTACAACCCAATAAAATCTGCCTAATCAGTTTAGTTCAAAAAAGCGCTGATAATGTTATCTAGTTGGGTGATAAAATGTCTGCAGGAAAACCACCAAGTTCAGAGAGTCCAAAGGACACCACAATCCTTTCCTCCTCCTCCTCCTCACTCTACACACCCCACTTCCTTTTAGCACTGGTGATGTTACCTAGTTTGGTAATGAAATGTCTGCAAGAAAAGAGCCAGGTTCAAACAGCACCAAGGACCTCCCAGTCCTCCTCCTTCCCCTCCTTCCTCTTCCTCCCCCCCCCCCCCCCCGCTCCTTTCTAGCACGGGTGATGTTCCTACTTGTGTTCATGAAACATCTGCATAAAAACTCCCAAGCTCAGAGAGCAGCCCCCGAGTGACAGATCCGCTTCTCTATCGGAGGTTCATGCAAGCTGAGCTCGCTCTCTCCTCTCTGCCCCATTTGCAGCCTGGTCAGCTTTTTCTCCTGACCAGTTAAGGAGCCACACCAGCTGGGCTCTTCAGCTGCAGAGGGCCTTGTCTGTTGCATCCCACGAAGCAGGGAAACCCCGGGAGCCAGTGGAAGAAAGGGCTCTGGAGAGGCGGTGGGCCAGCAACGGGCCAGCGTGGGGATCAGTCCGTGGAACCAAGAGCCCCCCGCCCTTTCTCGTGGCCTGCCCTTTGGGCGTGCGAGGTTTCCATCGTTGCCAGCTTTGTCTTGCTCTCTGTGGGTCCCAATTGCTCATGATTCTCAGTCCGTCTCTCTGGCAGCAGAAGTGGGTCCCTCCAAAGGATCTGCACACCCCATGGCTTCAGCCTGTGAGGTGGTGCCTGTGTCTGCCTCCTGCTCGCCCTAAGCCCACCCAGAGGGGCCCAAGGACAAAATCGGAGGCCTTCTGCACACGCCACCTTGGGCTAGGCAAATCTCCCCCAGCAGCCCCCTCCCCTGGGGACCCCCCTCATCTAGCCAAGCCTCCTGCAGAAGGAGGCTGCTCCCCCCACCCCCAATCTGAAAGAGGTCCTCAGTCGTGGGATCCCCCACGACAAGGCAAACCTCGGCAGAAGAACCTGGGCATTTAAGCCGCCCCAGAGCCCCTGGAGGTGGGAAGGTTTGGGGGGTGCTTTAATGTTGCTCCTGGCGGGTGGGGGGTGGAGGAAGAGAAGGGGCCTGGCCGGCTGCCCCCCTTAATTCCTCCTGCAATTCCGCAGGGCCGCTCTTGCACTCTTTGGAGTCCAGGCGTGGGAGCAGAAGGAGGGAGGTGGGACGCCCAGTTGCATCAGCGAAGGCCAAGGAGCCTCTTTCCTTCCTTTCTGCTTCTCCAAAGTCTTTTGCATGCAGAGCAGCCCTTCCCCCTTCCTCTCTCCCCCCCCTCCCCAGCCCCCTCCTTCTGTTGCAAGGGCAGGGGGAGGGACAGGAAGCTCCGGCAGAACACCCTGTTCTCGCCTGCTTCGGCTGGGCCTCCTCCTCCCCTCTTCGGAAGCCAAGGGAGGCGCTGAGCTATTGGAAAAATCCAGCCGGTGCCAAGCCACAAGCCGGCAGCTGGGTCAGCAAGCGCAAAGTTCCCTCTTTGGGGTTTCTAAGGCGGCTTGTCCCCACCCCCACCCCGAATAGTGCAGCCCTCTTTTAATCCAAAGGGGATAGGGCTGGAAAGGACCTTGGAGGTCTTCTAGTCCAGCCCCCTGCTCAAGCAGGAGAGTCCAAACTTGGGAACTTTTAAGACTTGTGGACTTCAACTCCCAGAATTTGGCTGGGGAATTCTGGGAGTTGAAGTCCACAAGTCTTAAAGTTACCAAGCTTGGACTCTCCTGCCCTAGACCATTCCAGATAAGTGGCTGTCCAGTGACGGAAGAGCCCCTACATCTGGAGGGAAGCTGTTCCACTGGTGAATTGTCCTCCCTGCTAGGAAATTCCTCCTTATTTCTAGGTTGCTTCTCTCCTTGTTTCCGTCCATTGTTTTTTAATCCTGCCTTCGGGTGCTTAGGAGAGTAGGGTGACCCCCTCTTTTTTAGGGCAGCCCCTCAAATATGGGAAGAGGCTATTCTTCAGCCCCAGCCTTAGACTGGACATCCACAGGCCCCTCATCCATGCATCCTGCGATTTAACCCCCAAGCCACTGGCCAACCTCCTCTCTCCCCTCTGCAGGCTTTCTAGGGTCCCAACACCTTTTGCATTGTAGTGACCAAAACGGGGGCTCCATGGCCCCAAAAGATCTCTGAAGGGGTCGATGGGGGAGAAAAGGTGGAGAACCCCTGGAGTAGGGCTTCATCCAAGCTGCCTCCACCCGCCCAGGCAAGCAGTTCAGTGGGGAAAACTGGATTCACTTAACGACTGTGATTCATGTAACAATGCAGCGTTTTCATTTAACAACTGTGGCAAAAAAAAAGCTCATAAAATCATGTGTGCCTCCCTTACATCTCCTTGCTTAGCAAGGGAAATTCTGGTCCCAATTGTCGAGCGCCAAGGCCCCCCTGGGCTCAGTTTGCAGCCCCCCCCCCCCCCGTCTTCTCCAAGGGATCCTCATGTCCTCCGCCCACTGCAGCTTCTTGTTGCTGCAAATTCCCAAGGGGGCACTGAGGCACGTGCACCTTCCCCGGCTGTTAAGAGGTCCTGGCCAGGCAGGAGGAGCCCTCCCTGGCCTGGGGGCTGAGCAGGAAAGCCACGATTCAGGCCTTGTGGAGCCCTCCCCTCCAGGCCCCCTTTGTCCTACAGCCCAGGAACCTTGCAGGCTGAGCGAAGGGGAAGCCACACAATTCACACTCCTGCCTCCCTCGTGCGGCCGCAGGTGGGGCTTCCCCCCTGACTGCAGGTGGCAGAGCAAAAGACGGTGCCACGTGGGGCTCCTCCCTCCCCCCTTTTAAACGTCTCCTCTTCTTCTGAGTCCCTTGTGGGCCGTCTGGTCTGGGAGCGTTCGCCCCGCTTTGCTTTCCCCGCTTTGCCAACGTTCCCACGTAAAGGGAGGAGAGCCCTGGAAGAAGCGACTGAAGGACTGGTGGGTTTTCTTTTGGGGGGCGGGGTGGGATATGCTGGCAGGCAGCTTCCCGTTCTTTTTCTAGCACTTTCCTCAAGCATCTTCTCAGTATGCAGCGCCAACCTCTGGCCTCCTGCAGTGTGCCTTCTGGCCTCTAGGTGGGGCCCAGGAGCAGATTTTGGGAGGGCCAATTTTCACATGAATGCCAAATGACAGCCTTGGAAGGGGCCTGGGAGGTCTTCTAGTCCAACCCCCTGCTTGGGCAGGAGATCCTACACCATTTCAGCCAAAGGCTTGTGCAGTCTCACCCACTCCAGGAGGCACTGGCGGATTGTTCAGTTCCCACCCACTGCTGCTTGTCCTGCCCCTCAGGGGCTTTGGAGAACAGGCTGACCCTCTCTTCTCTCTGTGGCCGCCCCTCCAATCCTGGAAGACTGCTCTCACATCTCCCCTGCTCCTTCTTTTCATTGAACTAGACATGTCCAGTTCCTGCAATTGTCCTCCCTGTGCTTTGGCCTAATCCAGCCCCCTCGTCCTCTCGGTGGCTCTTCTCTGCACCCTTTCCAGGGTCTCCACGTCTTTTTTACATCACGGCGACCAAAACTGGATGCCGCCTTGTGGCCTTTACCAAAGCGTCATAAGTGGGGGTTCCACATCACGTGATCTCGATTCGATCCCTCTGGTGAGGCAGCCTAGAACTGGCTTGGCTTTTGGACGAGAAAGCACTGAGGGAGGTTGCTCCCTGAATCTGGCTTCCGCATGGACTTTGCATGTCGGAAGGCCGCAAAAGGGGATCCCCACAACCGTCATAAATAGGAACCACCAGTTGAATGTCAATCACGTGACCATAGGAAAGTTGCTTTTTTTTCAGTGCCGTTGTAACTTTGAACGGTCACTAAACGAACTTGTAAATCGAGGACAAGTTTGTTCTGGTCCTAAGTGCACAAATGGCTAAATCTCTGCACGCTCGCTAAGGACTAAGTGGGGTGCAGGTGTGAGTGTGTAGGATGTAATCACAGGGGGCACACCTGTCTTGCGACCTGGGCCAGGGGTGTGCCCTCCAGGGGGGTCACCAGATGGGCGGGGGCTTGGAAGAGAGCGCCTATCTTCCCAGAGCCCGTCCACTGTGGCCTGTGTTCAGACCGGACCCTCCCCCTCCACAGCCCAAACCTGCCCCCTCCCCCTCTGCCTCCTGTTCTGTCCAAAGAGCCCCCTCCCCAGGGGTCGAGTAGGCAGAAGGTTTCCCAGGGGGGTCCTCTAACCCCCTTGGCTCCCCAAATGACCGGCAGGAGTGCTTGGACGGCGGGGGCTTTTCTGCAGAACTCTGCGCATGGCTAGGAGCTAGCTTGGCTAAGGAAAGGAGGCGGCACCCCCAAGGGGTCATCGGGTTCTCCCCCATTTCCTGCTAAGCCGAAGGAAGGAAAGGCGACTGACCTCAGATTGCATTGCGCGTCTCAGGAGTCGCCCACATAAACCCGGTGCCCCCCACAACCCCCCCCCCCGTAGATAAAGGCACTTAATCAGGGTTTACTAAGCAGCCTTGGTGACTCCCAAGACAATGGGGCTGGGCAGGGAGGCAGCCGGCTTTCAAGGAGACTCTTCCCTTGGTTAGGCAAGACTGCCCCAAAGGATGCTGCACTCGCCCTGCGGCCAAAGGAGGGGATGAGCTCACTCTCTCTCCTCCCGGCCTTTGGTGGAATTGCTAGAGCTCGCCCCCCTCGCCCCCCCCCCCCGGAGAGTTTGGGAAGCCTTCGGCTCAAAGGGCAGGGGAGGAAGAGGGAGGAGCCTTCTGTCTGTCTTCTGTCTGCATCCATCAGCCACCCGTCTATCCACCTATATGGCTGGCTGTCCACCCATCCATCACCCACCCATCTATCCAGCCAGCCGGCCACCTGTCCGTCTCTCCACCCACCCACCCTCTAAGCCCGGGGTCTCCAACCTTGGCAATTTTAAGGCTTGTGGTCTTCAACTCCTCCGATTCCCTAGGCAGCTGGGTTGGCCGGGGGATTCTGGGCGTGGAAGTCCCCGAGTCTTAAAATAGCCAAGGTTGGAGAACCGTGCTCTGGGTAATAATAATAATAATAATTTTAATTTATAAAACCGCACCCTCTCCCCACAGGGACTCAGGGCGGTGCACAGGTAGAATAAAAACCAAATACATACAACAATTCTAAAAACAAATTAAATATAACCTGCGCTAAAATTCCCATTAAAACTAAATAATACTAATTCCCCATAAAACCCCAGAGGCAGAGAGACTCATCCTAGGCCGGCCAGACAGAAAAAGTGAGTCTTTAATTTAAAGGGTAAGGAGGGGGGGGAGGGGGCAACCTTGCTTTAAAAACCTTAAGACCCCTGGACTTCAACTCCCAGAACTCCCCAGGTGGCCCCTCCCCTCCTTGTTTTTCCCAAGCTCCCCCCCCCCCCCCACCTGTTCCTCTCGCTTCGCCCTTCAGGGTCAACGGGTGGCAGTCAGGGGCCAGTTCTTTTTTCAAAAAATGGTTTATGGTAAACCATCGTCTGGGCTCCTGCCCCCCTCCTCCCCCTGCCCACCCACCCCATCCAAACAATGTGCTTCCCCTTCAGCCCTTCAGCCCCTGTGACACTGCAGCCGGCGGGCTGGGATGAGTCACGGGTGTCTCCAGGAGGCCAGGCGCTGCCATTTGCCCAGGGTTTCCCGGCACTTGGGCTGCGAGTGCGAGAAGCGGCAAGTGGCAGATGGAGGAGGGGGATGAAGCTGGGGAGAGAAGGAAGCGCCCAGGGCCCCCCCTCCTGCGCTGCACCAAAGGGGCCATTCGCGCTCCCTTGGATGCCGGCCAACCTCTTAACCGGTCAGGGTCAGTTTGGATGGTGGGGGTTCACCTGGACAGTCAGCCCGACCTTTAGACTGGATCTGGCCTCTTGGTCCCCCTCCCCCCAAGGGTCCTTCCCACTCAGGGCCTGAAATAGGCAGATGTCGGCCTTAACTGGGCTCTAGTCACAGGGAGCTGTCCCAAGCCGCCTTCGGCCATTGACCCACATTGGGTTTGCCAATGACAAAGCTGCTGAAGCATTAATAAGTCATGATGATGGTTTGTCGCCCAGTCAGCCAGATGTTTAGATCCCACTCACGTCTTTGCCAAGGACCTGGCCGAGGCAGATGTGGCTGTTTGCTGGTCGCAGGATGGAAGCTGCTCTGGGTCAATCTGCCTTCTGCAATTGACTTGGCTTTGTCAATGCCGCTGACGGTGCTCAATTATTATTGAGAATATTTTGGTTTTCTTTGGCCAGATCATTATTGAATAAATTTAGGGGGGGGGGGGCAAGTCACACATGTGCATCTCCAGGCAGCTTACAGCATGACCAAAGGCACAGGCAGTCCTCGAGTTGAAACTGCTCCCGAGTCCCTGCGGGGAGAGGGAGCGGTCTTTAAATCAAATAAATAAATAAATAAATAAATAAACAAACAAACAAACAAATAAATAATAATAATAATAATAATAATAATTAATAATAATAAAAATAAATAAAAATAAAAATAAAAATAAATAAAACAATTCATTTAGTGACCAGTCAAAGTTACAACGGCACTGAAAAAGGTGACTTATGACCATTTCCCACACTTAAGACCATTGCAGCATCCCCGTGACCTGGTAAATTCAGATTTTGGCAACTGGATCGTATTTGTGACGGTCGCAGTGTCCTGGGGTCATGTGATCCCCATTTGCGACCTCCTGACTAGCGGAGTAACAACCATCTTGTTTAACAACTGCAGTGATTCCCTTAACAGCTAAGGCAAGAACGGTCGTACAGTGGGACAAAACTCGCTCAACAAATGTCTCTCTTAGCAACATAAATTCTGAGCTCAGTTGCAGTCGTAAGTCGAGGACTGCCTGGAATGCCAAATGTCAGCATGGCAACCACAACAGTGTGATGGAAACCCCGTCCGGCTTTCATGCGCTTCCCTCCTTAGACCCCCAGCTGGGGCAGACGGGAGCCCTCCCTCCGCACATGCTCAGGGGCAAGGCGTGCGTGCGGTTGACCCCACCCTTGGGCAGCTCTCGCACCACACGCCAGTTGTGCAAGGCAGCCTGTGGGTGGGCCTGCCCTGCCAAAGGATCTCTTCTCTTTGGGGCCCCAGTGAAAGAGGTGGGGGCCGTGCTGGGGCCTCTGACGGGCGTCTCTCTTTGTCTCTGGCTTGTTGTGTGTCGAAGGGTGTGGGATTACGCAAGCGAAAGCCGCGTGGGCCCGTCATGCTCCCGTGTGCTGCCTTGGCCAGCGCAATTTCCTGTGCGCATCAGCTGCTTCGCCACCAGGCAGGGGAGGAAGTCAGCAGCCGCTTGTGCGCTCTTCCCTCCTGCGCCGTCATCGGCCGGGCCTTGCGCAAGGCACCCAAAAGGAGAAGCGGCCGGGAGGAAGAGGGGAAGCGAAAGGCGCCTTCCCAGCATTCGGAGGGAAGTGATGGTTTTTCTTCCCAGAATCCTCCAGGTGCTCAGACGGGCAGCCCCCTGCTGTCGGTGGCCATTGTCCAGAGGGCTGCTTTGGGGTCCCTGCGTTCGGCCCGTAAGCCCTTCACAAAGACGCTGAGCCCTTTGAAGTGACGCAAGACCTACGGCCATTTTTCTCAGCCGATGACGCATCATCCCCGCCAGGCCAGCCTGGGCCAGGATGCCCCAGTTGAGGCTCATGCCAGCCTCCTCCATCCAGGGGCTCTGAACGTATCTCGGGTGAGAACAGAAAACCCCCCAAAACGGAAAGGCCGGCCCAAGCGTTTGGCAGCTGGAAACATCCGTTGCGCTTCGAAGGAAGCCAGAGGTTCCATGGAAGGCATCCGGGTGGGAAAGGCCTGGATCAGCCCCTTCCTGCAGGAAGTTTCTGTCATCTTCAGCTGGGCTTTTCTTCTTCTTGCCTCCTTTAGCGTCTCACGTCCAGCGTTTTGACACCAGCATCTCCCTGTTGCGTCCTGTTTTCATATTTGGACGTTGGAGGGCTCCCTGCCCAGAATTCCCACTTTGGGGGAGAAGGGCGATTCCGAAAAAGCGAATAAGAAACGGGCAAACAAATAAAAACTTGTACAGATAGTCCTCGGCTTACGACCACAATTGAGCCCCAAGGTTACTGTGGTTAAGTGAGACATTTGTTAATTTTCCCCGCCTTACGACCTTCCTTGCCACAGTTGTTAAGTGAATCAGCAGTTGATAAGCTGATAACACGGTTGTTAAGTGAATCTGATTTCTCTGTTGACTTTGCTTATCAGAAGATCACAAAAGGGGACACAGCGATGGTCGTAAGTATGAACCAGTTGCCAGGCGTCTGGATTGTAATCACTTGATTACAAGGATGTTGCAAAGGTGGTATAACTCTGAAAATAATGGCCATAACTCCCTTTTCTTCAGTGCTGTTGGAACTTTAAAACAGTCACTAAATGATCTGTTGTAAGTCGAGGACTGTGTGTGTTTGAGAATCCCTCCAAACCAGATCTAAAAAGGACTTCCAAACTCTTTCTGGATCAACCCAACACATTCTCTCTGTCTCTCTTTCTCTCTTTCTTCTTTCTCTCTTTTACTCGGTCTTTCGGTCTCTCTTTTTCTTCTTTCTCCCTCCGTCTCTATTTCTCTTTCTCTCTCTCTCTTTCTTTTTCTTCTTTGTCTCTCTTACTCTTTCTTTCTCTCTCTCTCCCTCTCTCTGTATTTATGGATTTGCTTTCTCGTGTTTATGCAGTGTATATGGGAGGCAGTGAGCCTTTTGAGAGCCGAATGCAAGGACATGTCATTTTGACGTGTGCCGGTCGGTGTGCATTTCAAAGTGAGAATAGAGCTATTATTCCAGATCAACCCGGCTGAGTGAAGCAAGCCAGGATTCCTTCCCGGGCTCACCTTTTCCAGGAAAGGCTCCCTTTCCCCCCGTTTGGCTCAGCCCGAAGCACGGGAGGCTGGCGTGGGAACTTGCCGTTCCAGCTGCTGGGGTTTTTTTTCTCCCTGCTGGACAGGCGCGTGCCAAGCCCTCCTTGCAACAGGCGGCCCAGGCAATCCCCTCCAAATATCCCCCACTCCCTCTCCCCTCCGGCAGCAAAAGGGTTTTTCCATCAGCAGCAGAGCAGCCTGTCAGGGAATTCCCCAGCTCCAAGCTGCTCCTCCTCCGAAGCCCTGCCCTGCCTGGGACGCAATTCCTGGCAGAGGCTCAGCTCAGCGCCCGGGAAAAAGGCCCCCGCCTCCTCTTAAATGGGGGGGGGGGGGATCCAGCACCGAATGTAATTACATTGCTTGTTAGCAAGCCAGGAGGCCCCCCCCTCCCACCCCTCTTTTTGCCCAAAGCTGCAACGGGAGGAGTCCCGCTAGAGGCCTTGGCTGCCAGGCTGCCTGTGCCAATCCTCCCAGGCCTCGGGGCTTCCTGGAGAAATGGGTTTCTTTAGAAAATGCCCTCGGCTGCCAGCGTGAAATAGTTCTGGGTGGGTAACAACCAACAACACACAAGGAAAGCACAGCACAACACGAACCCCCCCCTAAACTGAACACAAAGGGGTCCCTGGTGTGGAACACCCCCCTCCCCCCCCGGCCTCTCCCCTTCTCCCCTTCCCAGGAATCTCGCGGCTTCTTGGCCCTGCTCCCCCTCCCCCCCCCCCCCCCCCCGAGAGAGAGAGAGCTAATCCTGCTCTTTGTTCTCTCTTGGACCCCAAAGCCTTTTCAACTCCCCTCTTGGGCTCTGGCAGGCCTCAAAGCAATGCGGGTAGCTTACAATGGCTCGCTTAGTGACCGTCCAAGAGTTACAACGCCATATATGTTAAAAAAAACCCATTAAAATTAACAACCATTAAATAGCCATCTCAGGGAAATCAATCAGGGCGGCACCCAACAATCAACCCCGGCCCATGGCTCTCCCGCTGAGCTGAATCTCTCGTGGACTCCTGGGTGCTCCCTTGTTTCATGGCCCAACTAGGCAACATCATCAGCACAAGAAGGGAGTGAGGGTTTAACCTAGCACTGATGATGCTACTTAGTCGGGTCATGAAAGGCCTGCAAGAAAACTCCTGAGCTCAGAGAGCAGCCAGGGTTTCCACAATAATTCTCCTCCTCCTCCTCCTCTTCTCTACAAATTCTCTCCCTTCTAGACTTGATGATGTTACCTAGTTGGGTCATGAAAGGCCTGCAAGAAAACTCCTGAGCCCAGAGAGCATCCAGGGTTTCCACATCTTAGCCCAGAGCCCCCCATCCTCTCTTCCATCTGTGAGTATTATGTCTCCAGCGTTCCTCCGACTCCCCTTTGAAGATACGTGGGTTGGTGTGCACCCCAAACCTTTCACGAGGAGCTACGTCCCCAAGGAGACCTTCCTTTACGACCCCCAACCGTCCCCCTTCCTCCATTCCAGATTTCATTTCCACAAGGGAAGCCCAGGACAGCTGGCCAGCCGAAAGATCTGCTCAGGCTTCATTCAGATAAGGTTTGCTCAGACTTGAACCTGTGGTTTTCCCGGAGGTCAGGGGGGATTTGGGAAGTTAGGGATTTTTTTGGGGGGGGGAGTAAAGACGCAGTTTCTCCTGCGTAGTCAGGCTGGTTGGGGCGATGCGGGGGAAGCCCTAGCTCATCGGGTGGGTGACACATCAGACACGTCTGCCTCTACATGACCAAAGAGACACGTCTGTTGGCGAATGAATCAGTTGAAAGAAAGCTTCAAAACAAAAGGGCTGGAAAGGAGAATAAAACCAGGAGTGCCATAAATAAAGGGCTCTCGGCCATTGGACTCACAGCCACAACGGAGCCTCAGAACGTAGGATGTTCAACGAGGGATTTGTTAAGCGAGCTTTGCCCCATTTTATGACTTTCTTGCCATATTTGTTAACGGAATTGCTGCCGTTGTTAAGTGAATCTGGCTTCCCCCTTGATTTTGCTTGTCAGAAGGTCGCAAAAGGGGATCACGTGACCCTGGGGATCCTGCGACCGTCGTAAATACGGGTCGGTTGCCAACGTCTGAGTTTTGATCAGGGGAGGCTGCAATGGTCGTAAATGTGGAAACCATAAGTCCGATGTTTCAGCACCGTCGTAACTTTGGACGGTCCCTAAACGAACCTTCGTAGGTTGACGGCTGTCTGTCCCAATCCATGTGCCGTGTGGCTCCCTGGAGCCCGAACGCTGCGTCCGATTCCCTCTTGAGGGCAGGCCAAAGGCCCCAAAGGAAAGTTGGCTGCGGGCCTGACAGGCAGCCCCTCCTCAGAAGAGAAGCGTACCCTGAAAAGAGAAGAAGGTGGGGCTCAAGATGAGCACAACTGACCACCCGGACACTTGAGAGGACAGGCAGGCAGGCAGACACACGCACACACGCACACACACCGGATTTAGTGGGGGGGTGTCTCTGGACTCCCACCCGCCCCTCAAGGAGGCCCAGAAACAGAAACGTTTTCATTTCAAAATCTGGGAAGTTTCAGGAGCCTCCTTTGCCGTGTGGAGTTCCACAGCCGTCTTACGCGTCGGTGGCTTGTGGTGTCAGTGAGTTCACATCCCTTTGCTCCTGGGAGTGTCCCGGAGTAAATTCCCTTGATTGGGAAAACCTGTCTGGGTCCTCGGGGGGGGGGGGTTGTGCTCTGGGGTGCTTGCGGGGGGCCCTCCCAGTTCCAGGTCCACCGTCTGCTACCTAAGCGGCTTCTCACAGCATCTCCACTGACTCTCTCGGGAATTCCTCACAGGGCGCCTGACAACCCAGTCGCACCCGGGGCTGCTCCCTTCTTGGATGGCAGCGCCAGCTCCAAATGCAGCCAGTCCCCGACTTACGACCAGGCAATGGAGCCCAGGCACAAGCCTGAAAGGACACACACACACACACGGCCACAGGTCCAAAGTTCAACGACTCCATCAGGCGAATCCCGGATTTCCATGGCCAAGTGAGACAGAAGTGAATTTTGCCTATTTTGCGAACCTCTCTTCTCACGGTTGTTAAGTGAATCCGGCTGCCCTGCAGGTCTTGCTTACCAGAAGGATGCAGTAGATCAGGGGTCTCCAACCTTGGCCGCTTGAAGACGGGTGGACTTCAACTCCCAGAATTCCTCAGCCAGCTTTGCTGAATTCTGGGAGTTGAAGTCCGCCAGGGTGAAAGTGGCCACAGTTGCAGACCCCTCCTCTAAAGAATCCTTCCCTGGGCTCACGAGAGAGAAGATTCAGTAAAATAACTGAATAACTGAAGGGGCCTTGGAGGTCTTCTAGCCCAACCCTCTGCTCCAGCAAGGGAGGCCGACATCAGGGGCAGCCTTGGAAGCAGAGCTGGCTGGCGAATTCTAGTCTTAGCATTCCCAAGTTGGACCCCCTTTTTCCTGCAACACGTCAGAGGAATAGCTCTCCAATTGAATGCTTCTCTGAACGAAGGAGGAATTTCCTGGCAGGTAGAACAATTATCCCGTGGAACAGCTTGCCTCCAGATGTTGGGAAGGTTTTCAAGAAGAGATTGGGCAACCATTGGTCTGACATGACACAGGGATGATATAACCCCGAGCTGGGGGTTGGACTAGAAGAGGGGTCTGCAAAGTTGGCTCTTTTAAGACGGGTGGACTTCAACTCCCAGAATTCCCCAGCCAGCTCTGCTTCCAAGGTTGAAAGCTGGGGAATTCTGGGAGTTGAAGTCCACCCGTCTTAAAAGAGCCAACTTTGCAGAGCTGGACCAGAAGACCTCCGAGGCCCCTTCCCACTCTTGTTATTCTTGTTTCTAATCTCTTTTTCAAGACCTCCAGTGTTGGAGCGTTCCCCGAGGGAGGGGCTTAGCCACGTGACCCCCACCCCCCCACCCCCGTGCACCATCCCAAAACATTCGGCAAGGAACCAGGTCCCCTCCCTGCCTTGGGATCTCTTCCCTCCCCTTCCCTGCAGCCAGCAGGTAAACACCCCACCTGGGCCTCCCTACACCATGACCTCACTCTTTGTTCTCCCAGCAAAATCCCCAGGCAGGCAGGCAGGCCATTAACCCTTTGCCCGCATTCCTCCTGGGCTCCAATTCTCTGCTGGAATCGGCTTGAGAAATCGGTTTGAGTCCCGTCAGTCAGCGGAGGAAACAGGCGGAGGAGGGATGAGTCAGCCCCGGGCTCCAGCCCAGCTCAGCCCCCTGCCCTGCAGCCCTTGCAAAGCTTGTGAAAGCCACCCTGGACTGGACGTCCTGTGCAAAGACACACACACACACACACACCCCTCGGAGGCCTTGCGGAAAGATTCCCCAAGGGATACAGGCAGTCCGATTCAACCCCACATTTTTGTTAAGCGGGATGTGTGAAACATCGATGGGGGAAGCCAGATCCGCTTAACGACTGGGCGGGTAGCTGAAGAACTGCAGGGATTCACTTCAGATGAAGTGGCAAGGAAGGTCGTAAAACAGGGCTTAGCTCTCTCAACAACCGTCTAGCAATGGAAATTTGGGGGCCAACCGTGACCTGTTCCTGTTGTCGTAAAATGGGCCTCCCCAGGCCCCCTCCTGACTTCGAGTGAGGATCGGCAGCCCTTCCCTTCCTTTTTTTGGGGAGGGGGCCTAGGACCAGCCCCACTTCTCTGCCTTTGATGGGTTTCCCCCCTGCTCCATGGTACGGAATGCGGGGCGGGGTGGGGGGTGGGTGAAGGTTCCTCTGAGCA
This sequence comes from Rhabdophis nuchalis, assembly GCA_039707465.1. NCBI lineage: Eukaryota > Metazoa > Chordata > Lepidosauria > Squamata > Natricidae > Rhabdophis > Rhabdophis nuchalis. The sequence continues at coordinate 973,403 of CM077654.1, forward strand.
TGTACAGAGCGCCAGTTCGGAAGTTGGGGGGCTGAGTAAATGAGCCCCCGTGGGAGAGGGGGAGGTCTCAGCCCCCTCGTGCTCCGTCCAACAGACCCACGGCTGGGGGGGGGGGGAGGCCAGCCGGGCCTTTGGAGCAGACCGTGTCGGAATGGCAGCCGTGCCCAGAGGCTGGGGCGATCCCGCTGGCTCCCCTGCAGCGCCAGGAAAGCAACGCGACGCTAAGCCGGGCTCTTCCTGGAACTCTTTGGGCAGCCCCGCGTTACATAAAGGCTGAAGGCGGAGGAGCTTCACATGACCGCTGACCTCAGACTCACATGCTCACGGCTGCCCCGAAAGGCAAACACACACAGTTGCACAAACACACGCGCCACACACTCGGAGGAAGCCGGTGCCAGGCAACGCGGCTTCTGCCAAGTCATCACCAGGGAGCCAGCCTGGCAGGGCCGCCTGTGGCTCCAGGAGGAACGGTGCCCTCCCTGCTGCAGGAGACTCGCTGCTCTCTTGGGGCTGGGGACCCCCACCCTAGGCGTCCTCTCCGGCTCAAGCCTCGCACCTTGGGCCATAGAACGGTGGCACTCTGCGCGTGCTCAGAGGTATCCCAGTCATGGCAGAATGTGGGCGATATCTGGTCCTCGGCTAGGAAAGGGAGCCTCCTGCACTGACCGCTGCAAACTGAATCCCGAATTTCCATGGCTAAGTGAGACAGAAGCGAATTGTGCCTATTTTGCGACCTTTCTTGTCGCGGTTGTTAAGTGAATTGTCAAATTGTAACCCCGGTTGTTAAGTGAGTCCGGCTGCCCTGCTGGTCTTGTTTATCAGAAGGATGCAGTAGGGGTCTCCAACCTTGGCCGCTTGAAGACGGGTGGACTTTGCTAGCTGAGGAATTCTGGGAGTTGAAGTCCACCCATCTTCAAGCGGCCAAGGTTGGAGACCCCTGCAAAATAGATCACACAACCCCGGGACGCTATGGCCGTCTTAAATATGAGTCAGTTGCCCAGCATCTGAATTTCGATCACATGACTGCAGGGACACTGCAACGGTCGTAAGTGCGAAAAACGGTCATAAGTCACGTTTTTCAGTGCCACCGTAACTTTGAACTTTGGTCGCTAAACAAACCCTTTGTGAGTCGCTCAAAGAAAGCAGAGAGACTTCACCTTGCAGGCCCAGCCTGGGAGGAGCCCATGGCACCCCAGGTCCCAACAGTGGGGGGGGGGGTGTCATCCCTGGACGCTCCCAGGCTGGACGTGGCCCCTTCTGACCGCCCGGCAAGGACCCTGCAGGGCCAGCATGACTCATTGTTGCCGGGAATCCCTTTTCCATGAAAGCAGCCGCAGCCTTGCCCTCTGATCCAGAGGTTGTTCCACACACCGTCACACCTGCCAAAGTCCAGCCTTGCGTGTGGTGGCCGTTTTCCTTCCCTCCTGGCTTGCCATGAAATGCCTGCCAGAAAACCTCCACCTTCCTTAGTTTCGCATCTTAAGAGAAAGTGCCCCTCCACACCAGTGGGGAAACCGGATTGCCACTGGTTCTGTGGGGGGGGAGGCTTGGGGGGGGGGGGGGTCATGTGGCCGGGTGGGCATGGTCAACTTTTCTCCACTTTTTAAAGTTCTTTTTCCCTGCCGGTTCGGGCGAATAGGGAAAAAATGCTTCCAAAAGTGAACTCAAGAGGGTCACAGCTGATCCACGCAATTGTTGGAACCATTTCCCCCCCACTTTTCAACATATGTTTTTTCCCTGCCGGTTCGGGTGAATAGGGAGTGAAAAAATGCTTCCAAAAGTGCGGGGGGAATTGTGGTTTCCCCCCCCCTCCACTTTTTAAAGCCCCCCCCCCCCCCCCCCCCCGGTTGCATGTCGTCTTTGAGACTGGTTCCCATCTGGGCTTCAGCCGTCTCTGTCCTTTTGCATCCCCAAAGGAAGGGGGAGAGCCCAGGAGCCCAGAAAGGGGCCACTCACCCTCAGGGCAGACCCCTCTTCTATTTTGCAGCCTCGTTTGAGTAGCTTCCCTCTAACCTCTGACACGAAGGTAGACTGCCTCTCCGCCTGGAGGTTCTGCTCTTCACTAAGACAGAGGAGACCCTGCCTGTGCCCTGAGCATTTGGGGGGCCACGGAGGCACGAGGCCAGGTGAGTCTTCTCTCCCAGAAAGGCTGGGCAGGCAGGTGTTTGATGTGGGAGAAATCTCCTCCAAGGAGAACTGGCAGGGGGGGGGGCGTTTTGTGTGTGCGTGTGATCCCTGGATCCCTTCCAGGCCCGGCTGATCCGCCCATTGGGTAACGTGGCCGTTGTGTGAAGCCACCCGTGGATTTCCCCAAGGGAGGCCCCCACCTCGTCTGGACGGGTCCTGCCTTGTCTGGCCAGGGAAGTGCCGCAGCGAAAGCCTGGCTGGCTGCCGACTCCCCCGGGGCATCTTGGCGGGTGGAGAAGAGGCGCCACTTCCTGGTTCTGCCACCTTGCCAGGTGTTTGCAACCAGCCCCTGGCCTGCCCTGACGCCTCTCTGGGCGAGCTCCGATCGGGATGGCGAGATAAGGCGCAGGGATCGATTGCGAGAAGGGGCGGCGGCCGCTGGTGCCCTGTCTCTGCCCCTGCTGGGTCAGGAGGGACTGGCGGTGTCTGCCACGGGGCGCAGCTCTGCATGCAAAGCGCCCCCGGTGGTTAGAGGCCAGTACTGCAGGCTCCTTGCGCTGACTGCCGGCTGCCTGCAATTTGGCAGTTTGAATCTCACCAGGCTGAAAGTCGACTCAGCCCTCCGTCCTTCCGAGGTGGGTCCAAGGAGGACCAAGGCTGTTGGGGGCCAGAAGCTGGCTCTGTAAACCGCTTAGAGAGAACCACTTAAAGCCCTCTGAAGCGGCATTTAAGTCTTCCGGGCGATTGCGATGGCAATGGGGGGGGGGGGGGTGACCAGGCAGCTCTTTGTACCCCGCAGGGGACGTCTCATGCCATACTTGGTGATCCTACATCAGGAATGTCCAACCTTGGCCACTTTTAAGACTTGTGGACTTCCAGAATGTTTCTATATTTTAGCCTGTGGATACTTTGGTCTCGTTTTTGGGACCCGGTGGATTTAAAGTGATCCTTTTTTTGGCCCCTTTGCGGATGATCTGCTAGGAGCCTCAAAAAGGCAGTGGGGCAAATGGTATCGATGGCCAGAAAGGAGGGGGGGGGGAAGGGGGGACAGGAAAACGCAGGCGAGTTAAGAATAGGAAGACGTGGCATGACGGTTGTGTGATTGGGAGGAATCGGCTGGGCATTTGAATGGTTAGCAACCAGTTACAGAAAGGGGAATTAATGGGCAGGCAATCCGACTGACTACACCTGCCTATGTCGTGGATGGGAAATGTCATCGTTGTAGAACCCAAAAGCTATATGGAAATGTTTACGCCAGAAATGGTGCACTACGTCCAATGTTTTTAATGTTTATCTAATTAAAAACCTTTTTCTGGAAAACAAAAATAACAGCAACAAAAAGGCAATAATTTAACAACCGGTTCTCTGCCCTGATGATTTCTTCCAACAACCAGTTCATCAAATTGTCAACCACCGGTTCTCCCGAAGTCGTGCGAACTGCCTGAATCCCACCACTGAAAAAGGGGGCCCTTCTCTGCCTCCTGCATCCAGGTTTCCCTAGAGAAATCTCTCCCTCTTTCCAGACCCCTGAAAGAAAACCTCCTTCTCCTTCCCTCCCTTTCTTCCATCTCCCTCTCTCTGCTTCCCACCATCCCAGCGTCAGGCCGGGCTTTTGTGGCCAGATGCTCCGGAGTTAGCACGTTCTTCGCGGTTCTTCCCGAAAGTCACTCCTCCCGCAGCTGCGGCCAAACGGCCCGTGCAGGAGAGGGTCTCTGGCCAAGTCAGGGCGTCTCGCAAGAGCTGAGCTCAGCCACATTTTGGGGGTTAGCCAAGCTGGACCAGCCCCAGAGCTTCCAGCCAGGAACCGCGGAGTAACCTGGTTGTACAATTGCCCTGAACCGAAGTGAGGGAAGATGAGGAGCTGGGCCCAAAGAATACGAAGCTTGGCCTCTTCTTCAGGATAACGGAGTGGGAAGGGGCCTTGGAGGTCTTCTAGTCCAACCCCTTGCTCAGGCAGGAAACCCTAGACCAGGGGTCCCCAAACTGGTCTGGCTGGAGAATGCTGGGAGTTGAGGTCCACAAGTCTTAAAGTGGCCAAGTTCGAAGACCTCTTGATTCTAGACCAGGGGTCTCCAACCTTTGCAACTTTAAGTCAGAAGGACTACAGCTCCCAGACTTCTCCAGCCAGCTTTGCTGGCTGGAGAAGTCTGGGAGCTGAAGTCCTTCAGACTTAAAGTTGCAAAGGTTGGAGACCCCTGTTCTAGACTATTTCAGACTAATGGTTGCCCAATTTCTTCTTTAAAAAAACCCCAACATCTAGTGTTCGAGTGTTCACAACTTCTGGAGGCAAGCCATTTCGCTCATTTTCCTCGCCGTTAGGAAATTTCTCCTTCAAGAAACTGTGGCTAGAGAAGTCGTAAAACGAGGCAAAAACTCACTTAACAGCTGTCTGGCTGAGTAGTGGTAATTTTGAGCTCAACCGTAGTCGTAGGTCCAGGATTACCTGTCATTTAAAAGCATCTTGCTCAAGCTCTCTTCATTGGGGGGGGGGTGTTTACAATGGGCAGTGGGGGAGGGGCAGCTGAGGGGCAGCTGGGCATTCAAAGGCGGCATTTCCCCCTTCCTCCCCCTTCCTCTTGTCAGGATTGGCAAACGTAGATCTGGAGGGAATTATTTCCACCAGAGAAAAATTCAGATCAAAAATTCGTCTCCCTTCTGCGTTGGGATGGACAGAGGAGCTCCTGGCCTCCAGCTTCAAGTCCACGTGGCCTGTGGGGAGATGAGGGAGGGTCTCCATCCATGCCACCAACAGCTCCCCCATCCCTTCCCCACAAGACCATCGGTTCTGCTCTGCGGGCAACCTTCCTGCCCCAGTGACCACCTCCTTCTTCTTCTTCTTCCTTCTTCCTCCTTCTTCCTCCTCCTCCTCCTCCTTCTTCTCCTTCTTTTAAAGAAAGCTCCTTCCATCCTCCCTTCTCTAGTGTGTCGAAAGCTTTATTGCCAGCAAGTCTATTTAAGGTTAAGGGCGAAGCTGCTCTGACTGGGTGATGTTGAGGAAAAAAACACAACCCAGCGAAGGCTTCAGCTCCACACCGAAGGCGCCCGAAATAGCAGAAGAGGAGGGGGGAGCGGAGGCCTGCGTGGGGTGGGGGGGCTTGGAGGGGCCAGGACAATACAGCTTCCCCTGCCCACCCACTCAGTGCAGGGCGAGAAAGGTTGAGGTTTGTGGCTGGGCTTCTGAAGCCCCCTGCAATCGCTCCGAGCCCCTTCGTTCTCTGGCGCTCAGCCGGGTGCGAGGGGGACGATGGGGGCAGACGGCGCGCGTGAAGCCTTTGGGGAAAGTCCCGTTCCAGAGACTGACCTCCTTTTCTCCAGGCTGAGATTCTGGGGGGAAGGGGGCCCCGTGCTTCACAGTTGTGTTACCCACACACCTACTCTTCCTGGCTGCTGGCAGCTGCCGTGCCAGGGGTGAAGAATCGGCACTGCAGGCTACGTTCCAGGACTTATGACCGCCACTGAGACCCAGATTTATGCTGCTAAGTGAGAAACGTGTTAAGCGAGTTTTGCAGATGCTAAATTAGTAGCACGGTCGCTAAGGGAATCTGACATTCCCCTTGAGTTCGTTTGTCAGAAGGTCATAAACGGGGGTCACGTGACCCCGGGACACTACGACCGTCATAAATGTGAGTCAGTTGTCCAGCATTTGAATTTTGCTCATGCGACCGTGGGGAGGCTGCAACGATCGTAAGTGTGAAAAACGGTCACAATTCACTATTTTCAATGCTGTTGTAACTTTGGACGGTCACTAAATGAACTGTTGTAAGTCAAGGACTACCTGCATTCCTAGACAGATAGTCCACGACTTACAACCTTTGTCCCAAGTTCCAAGGGCTCTTAAGAAAGCGATGTACGACCTTTTTCACACTTATGACCGTTCCAACAACCCCAGGGTCACGTGGTTGGCCACTGGCTCGTACTTACGACGGTTGAAACAAAACCAGACAACTCGCTGCCCAGTGTTTCCCAGAAGGATTAAAGCGGAGGTGGGGCACTAGGGCCCCTTCATGACCTGTGGACTTCATCTCCCAGAATTCCTGAGCCAGCCCTAATGGGAATTCTGGGAGTTGAAGTCCACAGGTCCTGAAGGGGCCCTAGTGCCCCCCCCCCCTCGACTAAAGCCACTGGTTCCTGGGTGTTTTGATAGGCTTTGATATTTGAAGGCCCACAAAAAGTCAGCTGAAGGGCCCCTCGGCCTCAGGCGTCTTCTGAAGACCGTCAAAAGAAGAACGGCCATAAAATGGGCCAGTCCTTAAGCGAGAATCAGGCCTTCATCGCAGAGAGAGAGAGAGAGAGAGGACGATCTTCCCATGGAGAGCAGCAATCTCTCTGGAATCCTTTGTGGAGGTTGGAATCCACCAGCAATCAGCGCCCGGATCAAGATTAACATCAGACCAACAATCCAGAAGTAAACAATTCACCCCAGTCAAAAAACTGCCCAAGAAGCCAACACCAAACAGCCTAACAGAAGAATCTCCAAGACACACACACACACACACACACACACACACAAGGCAAGACACCAAAATATAAACTTGAGAGCAAACCGCCATCCTTACAAGCACTGATGATGTTACCTAGTTGGGTAATGAAACGTCTGCATGAAAACTACCCAGCTCGGAGAACACCAAGGGCCCCCTAGCCCTCCTCCTCTCCTCTCCGCATACCCCCCTCTCCTCTAATACGGATGATGTTACCAACGTAGGTAATGAAACGCCTGCATGAAAACAAGCTCAGAGAGCCCCAAGGACCCGGGGGGGGGGGCAATCAGCTGGGAGGGGGGTCTCAAGGGGTCTTCGAGTCCCAAGCCCCCCAACGAAGAGCATCTGCCCTGAAGGGAACTGCTGAGCCCTCTTTTCCCAGTTGTTCTTTATTTACCTCCCCGGTTTTGGGGATTGCCCCATATTTCCCCACCCACCGTTGGGAAGAAAGAACGGCTGAACGGGAGTAACCTCCAGCTCCCTTCGGAGTATGGCTGGCATCTCCGTTTCCTTCTTCCAGAGCTGAGCTGTGGCGGTTTGTGGTGTTTTCCCCTCAGACAATGGGCTCTTTTAGGCTCAGGACACGGGCAAGTGTGGGCAGAGAAGCTGGCTTTACGTCGCCCCCTCCTCTCTCTCTCCCTCTTTTTGCTGGGTAAGGATTTTCCACTCTCCGCTTCCCATGAGTTTGCTCCCTTTGGCCAGATGTGTGTTCTGATTCACCCCAGAACGATGCCGAGAAGGCTCAAACGCCTGGCTTCCTCTGTATATACAATATTTGTATTTGCCTTCCTAGGAACGCAGGAGGGGAAGTGACCATCTGTGATCGTCAGTCCCCTTCTCAGCCTCCTAGCTAATGGGCAAAATTCCCCCAGGCAGCCTGGGCTGCCCCTCCCTCGGGCGGCCCTCTGGATCCGCTGTTGGCTCTAACCTGCCTTCCCCAAGGTGGGGCCCTCCACACGGGGCCCTTATCATTTCTTGCTGGTAGGAATCGTGAAATGTGGAGCTGAGGAAGGCAGGGAAACGGGAAAGAGAAAGAAGAAAAGAAAGGAAAGACACAGGAGGGCAAAAAGGAGATGACAGAAGGTATAACCAGGAAGAAAAAGGAAGAAAGAGAGAAAGAAAAAGAAAGAAGAAAAGGAAGGACACAGGAGGACAAAAAGGAGAGGGCAGAAGGAAAGGTCAGGAAGAAAAAGAGAGAGAGAGAGAGAAAGAAAGAAAAAGGGAGGGAAGGAAGGAAGAATCCTGGGCTAGGCAGGAAATTGTATCCAATCCCACAAGATCAAAGAGAAAACCTGAGTCCACATTCAATGTTCTTCCGGGAGAAACCCAGAGACAAAAGGCTCAATCCACCCGAAAAGCCTCTGGCCTCCTTCGGGTTGTCTGCAAGGCCACAGGGGAAGCCTTGGGAAGCCCAACCAAGGCTGTCCCTCCAGGGCCAAAGAAGTGACCCAGATCGGTTCCTCTGGCTTTGCAGGACCAGGCTGGGAGCTCTTCTGCAGTGAACACCCCAAAATGATGCTACGGGAGCTCCTTGACCCAACAGGGAAGACAAGGGAATATTTTGAGCCTTCTTCTTAATGGTGTTTGGCCATAACGGGGACCGGCTGCCCCAAGAGACCCCCCCCCCTCCAATGTCCTTGAACTCTGCTTCACAAGGGAAGTGGACCAGGATCCTTTCCAGCTCCCGCTTCATATACGGCCCAGCCCCCCACCCCGCAAGGCAGCAGCCATCTTCTCTTTGGCCCCGGAAAGCCGCGTTTCAGGAAGCAGAAATGGAGAAGCGTCTCCCCCACGCATCTCTTCCGGCCCAGCGCAGCTTCGGGGTCTGCCATTTGGTAGAGAAATACCTTGCGTGTTCCTCCTCTGAGTCAACTGAACTTTGTTGCTTCCTAAAAATAGCACGAGCCAGTTGGCCAAAGGGCTCGGAGGTTTTTCAACCAGGCATTTAACTCCTGACTTCAACTCCCAGAATTCCCCAGCCAGCTTTGATAAGTTTCCCTCCGTTCCTTCTTGCCCCGCCCTCTGGTGCTTTGGGGAACACCGGAAGGCTGCTACCATGTCACACCCCCCCAACCTCTGTGGGATTGGGTTTGCTAAGAGAATAATGGAGTTGGAAGGGACCTTGGAGGTCTTCTAGTCCAGCCAGGAGACCTTCTTCTCTTTCACAGAAAGGTCTATGGAGATTCTTTTTTTTTTTATATATATAATTTTTTTATTTATTCTTATAAAAAAATAAAATCATACAAACATAATTTTAAACCTATTGCCGTCACAGCGCGAGAAGGCATAACATTTAAATAACCAAACTTAACATTACCGTCATAATAATAGGCCTAATATTTAACATTTGGATGATTCTTGGTCATCCAGATCCTGGTTGTCCCAAAGGTGCTTTTTTTTTCTTTTTCTTTTTTTTAAAACAATTTTTATTTTTATTTTTAAACAAACACAAATATAACAAAAAACATAAACTCCATCTTCCATTACAAATTGTAGAAAATGTGTCGGTTGGTGCTTTTTTTTTTCAAGAGGCAACTGGGCTTTCTTCTTTTTCTTTGAAGACGTTTCACTCCTCATGCAAGAAGCTTCTTCAACTGGATTCAGAGAAACGGTTCCTTTTCAGGCACTCATTCCACCACCCGCCAGCCTTCTTCCCGCAAATACATGTGGAGAATGAGTTTCAGGGATTTTCTGCATTCCACGCCGTGCAATCAGCTGACACCCCCCCCCCCTCAAGGCCCCTTCTGGGCCATCCCTGAACCTGAATGCTGCCGTCACCCTCCTGGCCTTTTACACCAAGGAAAGCACCACAGCTCCAATGCTTGAAGGATACCTCAACTGTTGTGATTCAGGAGGGAGTTCCAGGATGGGGAAGAGTTATCAGGATGAATCATCCCTTGAGCTCAAGGTTGACTCAGACGGCGGAAGCAGAGGTGCCTGTCAGCTCTTGGGCCATCCCACCTCCTGGGTAGGACATCCAGGCCTGCTCCATCACTCAGCCCAGCCAGCAGGTCACCGGGCTGCCCAACGGCTTCTGGCCCCAACAACAGACGGAAGTTATGGAGATGCAACCTAGAATTAAGGAGAAGTTTCCCAGGAGGGAGGAGAATGAATCAGTGGAAGGACTCGTTTCCAGATGTTACAAGGGCTCCATCGGTGATTGGACAGCTATTTGTCTGGAAGGGCATAAGGAAGAGATGTCCAATCTTGGCAAATTTAAGACCTGTGGATTTCAACTCCCAGAATCAAAATCCACGAGTCTTAAAGTTGCCAAGTTGGACACACACACCCCCCTAGCATCAGGTCTCCTGCTTGAGCAGGGGGTTGGACTAGAAGACCTCCAAGATCCCTTCCAACTCTGGCACTCCGGATTTCCATGTATTTCCTGTGGTCCAGAGTGGACGTTCTCTGCTCTACCAAGCTATTCTCACCTTTTCTCTCTCTCGGTGTTATCTCAGGCCAAAGGGCCACGGCTTATCTCCCCACCCCCCCACCCCTCCCCCCACCCCATCTTCTTCTTCTTCTCCCTCCCGCTGGCCTGGAAGCCCCCCCCCCCCCGCTTCAGCCAAGCCACCTGGTGCGTCTCCTCCTGCCCACTTGGGCCGAGCCCCAGTCCGCCAGACGCCTAGCATCCTTTTGCTGTGGGGCGTCTGCAAAAGCCACGCCAGGCCCTCTGCCAGGAATTGGGGTGATGCAGGTGGAGGTTCCCATTGAGGGGCAGCCACACGGCCCCTTCAGGCCGGCTGGAAGGAAACGTCTAGGTCCCCCAATCTCCAGGCCATGGTTGCCCCAAGGGCGCTTTTCCAAAAAGGCCACTGGGCTTCCTCTCCTTTTCCCTCGAAAGCCTCTCGCGTCTCACCCAGGAAATTTCCCCAGAACTTGGATGGGAAACTCTTTGAAGGGGAGGAGGGGGATAAAGAAGAAAGCCCCCTTGTCTTTTGGGAAAAGCACTTTAAGGACAAGAAGGGAAATGAAAGAAGAACAGGGAAAGCCACCCAGGGAGTCCTCGCCCTGCAGCAGTTCCCTTTAGCAACCGTTCAAAGTTAACAATGGCACTGGGGGGGAAAAGGACTTATGTCTGTTTTCCACTTACGACCATTTCAGCCTCCCCCCCCCCCCGGGTCACGTGATTGAAATTCAGATGCTTGGCAACTGACTCGTATTTATGACGGTCGCAGCATCCTGGGATCACGTGATCCCCTTTTGTGACCTTCCGACAAGCCAAGTCAATGGGGGAGCCGGATTCACTTAACAACCATGTTACTAACTTATCAACTGCAAATTCACTTAACAACCGTGGCACGAAAAAGCATAAAATGGGGGCAAACCCCGCTTAACAAACGTCCCACTTAGCAACAGAAGTGTTGGGCTCAATCATGGCCGTAACTCCAGGACTAAGTGGATTGTTTTGTTCCTCTTTGAAAATATGGGAACTTGTTTTGCCCGTCAAGGTGGGCACCCCAGAGGGTCAGCTCAGGCTGTAAGGCAGGCTTCACTCCTCCTCCTCCTCCCCCCCACTCTTGTTTCTCCTGCCCAAGAGCAGAGAAAGGGGCTGGCATGGTTGGAGAAGGAAAAAGGAGATTTTTCCAAGCGATTCCCTGAATCCCAGAGGAGGAGGCCAGGTTGGTCTTACGTTGGCAATGGTACATTATGTTATACAATCGGGATACGTCATGACGCCTTCGCCCAGCCAGCTCCCCTGCCTCAGGCAGGACTGGGGCTCCTGGGGATTGGCTCCAACTCACGGGACGCGCTTCCCTGCGTAAATCAGGACTGGAACTCGCAGCTTCCTGGTTTCTAGTCTGGTGCCTCCTGTAATAAATAAATAAATAAACAAGCGAAGAAAGAGAGAAAGAAACCTGGCATTCGGTTTCCCAGATTCCTGCCTTCCTAGTCAGGCAGTTTTACTGCTTGAAAGTTAATTTAAAGCAGGTTTCACAGTTACACAAATATCTGACTCACTATTTCTTGATTGCAGACGGAGTGATACTCTCCCGATTATTGGTGCCCACAATAGTGTGTATTGAGGTGTGTGTGTGTGAGAGAGGTGGGGGGGAGGGAGTGAGCACAACATATATCTCCCCGAGGTTGAGTCATATTTTCTGCTTCCTGGAGCCAACACACACACTGTTGTGAGAAAACATCGCAAACGTGCTGAGAAGCGATAGAGAAAGCAGAGTCATCGGTTCCATCACAAACCGCAAACAAACACCCTCTTTTTGACCCAGAAATAGGAAACCCATCGATGGGCTGTTTTTGTTTCTATCCATCGGGTTCCACTCGCCTCGCCTTCCTTACGGGCAACGTTGTGCAAAGCCGAGCAGGGAGGCTGAGATTTCGGTGCTCTGGTTCCACGCTTCCAGGAAGCCCTCGGCCCATGAATCATCTCAAGTCACCTGAGAAAAAGGAATCCGAAGGGACTGCAGGCGTTTCAAAACTGAAAGTCCTGCCAGTAACTTTCGGGAAAGGCTGGATTTGCCTCTGGGCATTGAAACCGACTCGGAGGAGGCCGCTTGGCAAGGCTGGCACCAAAGGCTGGAGGGAGGCGAAGCCCCCCCCCCCCCCATCTTCAAGTTCATGAGGGGAAATTCTGGGAGTTGAAGTCCACCCGTCTTAAAATCCAAAACAATAACCCTGGCCCCATTGATCTGTGCTGGAGGTGGCACTGAACGCCTTTGGGGGCTACCACAGCCCCACTACCTACCTACCTACCTAACTACCTACCTATCATCTGTCTGTCTGTCTGCTTCCATTTGTCTACCTACCTACCTATCATCCAGCTCACTCTCTCTCTCCCCCCACCTGTCTACCTATCTACCAACCTGTCTATCTACCTACCCATCTAGCTATCATCCATCTCTATCATCTAGTTACCTCCATATCATCCATCTATATCTACCTCCCTAACCTCCTCACCTATCTCTGTGGCGGGCCCGGCCCTCTGGAACGACCTACCCCCCGACCTTCGCACTACCTCGGACCTCCGCCTCTTCCGCCAACGTCTTAAGACGTACTTATTCCAACAAGCCGGTCTAGGATAGCCCCCCGCGTCTGACTTTTAAATATAAATTATAATTTGGTTATGGTCTTAATAACGGGTTTTAGCACGGGTGAATTAATTTAATATATTTTTAATTGATGTATATTGTATTTATGGTTTTATATAATGCCTGTGCGCCGCCCTGGGTCCTAACAAGGAGAAGGGCGGGGTATAAATTTAATAAAATAAATAAAATAAATAAATAAATCTCAAGAGAGGCTGCAGATTCACAGGTGACCTTCCCACTTAGTTCTTCCCAGATATGGACAGGGGTTCCAGAAACTGGGGCCAGCATATCTAGAGGGAAGTCAGGATACAGGATAGCTTTGGATAGTTCACTGGGGTGGGGGGTGGGGGGGCAGGGGTGTTGGGGGTGTTGTGAACTGGTCATCCAGCATTACAGGTAGTCCTCGGTTTATTAACGTTTGTATAATGACCATTTGGAATTACAGTTGAAAAAAGTGACGTGACTGTTTTTCAAACCTACGACTCTTTCAGCGTCCCCATGGTCACGTGACTAAAATTCAGAGTGTTTGGCAACTGGCATGTACTTATGACAGTTGCCATGTCCCCAGATCACGTGATCCTCCTTTTGCGACCTCCTGACAAGTCAACAGGGAAGCTGGGTGCATTTAGCAACGGTGTTACTAACTGAACGACCGCAGTGATTCACTTAACAAGAGCTGCCAAAAAAAGGTTGTAAAATGGAGCAAAACTCACAAAAGCGGTCTTGCTTAGCAATTTGTGGTCGGAAGTCCAGGACTACCGTAAGCTGCTCGGTGGGAGGCTGACCCAAGAGGCCCTGGCAACCTCAGCCCAGGGTGACCTCCAGCCCCTCCAGAAGAGTCCCAGGCCACCTCTGCCTGCCAGGTCAGGCTGCCTTTGGGGCACTCACAAGTCTGCTTCGGACAGCACGTGAGCACACACACACACACCCCACCACCACCACTTCCTAGCCACCTGTATTACAGAGGAGCCTTGAGGTCATCTAGCCCAGCCCTCTCCCCGGGGCGGGAATCCTCGGACCATCCCAGGCAAAGGGCCGCCCTGCCCCCTCCCCCTCCCGGTGGGGAAGGCCCACGAGGGAGCAGCGGGAGGCGGCGTGGCGAGGGGCGGCCCCCCTTGCCAGGGGGAGGAGCGAGGGAGGGGCCGCCCGGAAAGGCCGCGGCTATATCTGAGCCCTCCCGGCCGCCCCGCCTCAGTTGCCGCGGCTGCTTTGACTGAGCGGAGGACGAGCAGCGGCACCATGAGCTCCATTCTGGACGTCCGGAACCTCTACCAGGTGAGCGCCCGGCGCCTTCCTCCTCCTCCTCCCGCCGCGGGCTCCCCGGGCCGCCTCGCCTCCTGCCCGCCGCGGGATGCGCTCCTCCTCGGCGCCCTCGTCGTCCTGGGCAGGGGTGGGCGCGGCTTTGGATGCCCACCGGGAGCTCCGTCGGACGCGGCACGGCTGGCGAGGGGAGAGCAGCCTCCCCGGCGCCCCCCGTGGGAAATCGGCCCCTCCCTTCGGGGCGTTGTGGGACAAAAGGACGTTTCTTGGCGAAGCTCAAACGAGGGGCGCGGGGGGGGGGGGCTAAGGAGCCCTGCCGGCTGGGAATCGCGGGCTTTGTAGTCCTCCGCATTCGGGGCAGGGAGGGGGGCTCCTGGGGGGGCCTCGGAAGGGGCGACGGAGGGAAAGTCCCGGGCTTGGAGAGCGGGGGGGGAGGAGGGCTTGGACCCCCGCGGCAGAGGCGCCGCCGCCGCTTCCTCCTTTCCTTTCCTGCCCGGCCGAGGAAGGGAGCAAAACAGGAAGCGCCGCCCGGCCCCCCCCCCTTCCTTTCTAGGTCAAGGAGTTACGTCGCTGCCGCCGCCGCCGCTTCTCCCCGACCCGACGGGGCTGGTGGGGAGGGGACGCGGCCCGACTTCGCAGCCTCTCCACGGCCCCTCCCTCCCTCCCCCCAATGCCCCCATTCCGTAGGCTGAGCGGGGGAGGGGGCAGCAAGGACCCTCCCCAGTCGGGCGTCTTTCGGGATCCAGCCATGCGGGGCTTTGCTCTTCTGGGGATCCGCTGTCACCGCTCGCTCTCCTGCTCCGAAAGGGGGGGGGTCTCACTGTTGAGCCGACGGGGGGCAGTGAAGGAGTCGCTTCAAGCGCGGAGAAACCACCCGGGGGGGGGCGGGGGGGCGTCTGTGCTGCCTTCCTCTCGTCGTAGCTTCTGCCAGCGGTTGGGGGTCTCGCCGCCCTCTTCGCCTGTCTAATCCGGGGCTTTGGGGCTGGTGGGGAGGGGGTTGCGGCGTGGGGCGAAAGGCACCCAGGCAGGTTTTTTAAACCAGCTTCAAAATAAATCCAGGCAAACTCAGGTTTGGTGGCCTTTAAACCAGGTTTAAGATTCCTCCAGGAAGTTGGTTAGCGTTAAAGGTGTTTTCGGTTTCGACACTCGCTGGGATGGCCCGGGTGTGTGTGTGTGTGTGTGTGTGTTCCCCCACCCCGTGCGCGTTGTGTAAGGTGGGAAAGCACCTTTTTGTTGCCAAACAGGATTTTTGAACAATGAGCCGCTTTTCTTACTTGCGCCGGTGCGAAGCCTTTTGGCCTTCGGATGAAGAGCGAATTGGTGGGCGGTGGGAAGCGGTTTTTAAAGGCCTCCAAGTGGGGAGGGCAGAATATACGGGGGGGGGGGGGGGTCGGCTGGGGTCTCGTGCGAGTTCTGCCAGGGAAAGCCCCTCCCCTCGCCTTCTTTCCGCAGGACCCGGGAAGGCTTTCCAGCTTTCCAGCCATCTGCCGCCCCATCCTTGGCAAGCGGTCGGCGTGGCCGTGAGAGGTGGAAGTTTTTATGCCCCCCTGACCCCCACCCGCCCCTTTCTCCCTGGCTGGGAGTCGCCAGCCAGCAGCTGTTCCCCTCCTCCGGCATCACGCCCGCCCCCCTGCGCTATATCAAGGCTGCTGACGTCACACACACACACACACACACACACACGCCGCTTGCCACCGACCGATCCCGGCTGCTTTCTGGGCTTCCTTGCCAGCCGGGGGGGGGGTTTTGGGGGGGGGGCATATCACTGGAGTAGAGCAGGTCCTCCCCGGGAGGGGCTTAGGAAGGAGGCCGGTGGGCCCCTGCTGGGGGAAGCTTCTGGATCTTGAGGCTGGGGGGGGGGGGGCTTTTCTCCAGCAGTGCTTGAGATGCACAGGTGCGAAGGTTGCGCGTTTCTTTTGCCAGTTTCTGGGCTCGTGGCTGGGGTCGGCCTGGACTTTTGCACCCGCTCCACGTCTCTAACCTCTCCGTCTGCTCCTCTCCCCCCGCAGAACCTGATCAACCTCTCGCTGAGCGAAGATCTGGACTCGCCCGTCTCCACCTTCTGCGGCCGCTCGGCCTCCTCCTCCGAGGCGGCGCTGCCGGGCGGCGGTGACTCGGCGGTGTGGTCCCCGCGGAGCCCCTGGAACCCCAAGGCCGAGCAGCTGCGGCCCCCGCTGCGCCCGGACCGCTCGGTCAGCCTGATCGAAGGAAAGGCGGCCCAGCCGCTGCCGCCCCCGCCACCAGGCTTCCCACCGCTCAAGCCGCCCGGCGCACCCATCCCGTCGTCCCGCTACAAGACGGAGCTGTGCCGCACCTTCAGCGAGAGCGGCCGCTGCAAGTACGGTGCCAAGTGCCAGTTCGCCCACGGTTCGGCCGAGCTGCGCTCCGTCAGCCGCCACCCCAAGTACAAGACGGAGCTGTGCCACAAGTTCTACCTGCAGGGCGAGTGCCCCTACGGCTCCCGCTGCCACTTCATCCACTTCCCCGAGGAGGTGCAGGCCTTGGGCAGCCCCGGCGGCGGCACCCCCCCGCACCTCCTGCGCCAGAGCGTCAGCTTCTCCGGGGTGCCCAGCGCCCGCCGCGGCTCTCCGCTGCCCGGCCTGCCCGACCCGGCCTCCTTCGCCCGGGCGTCCTCCGCCTCGCCCCCGCCCGTCTCCGCCGAGCTCCTCTCGCCCGCCTTCGACCATCTCACGCTGGACCCGCTGGCCCTGGTGGCCTCCTTCGGGGACTCGCTGGCGCCCGTCCCCACCGGGGGCTGCTGCTCCTGCCGCTGCGGGAAGGCGTCGGGCGTCGGGGGCGGCTCGCTCCACGGCCATCGGGACTACTTCTCGGCCGCCCCCGGGACGCCCCCCTCAGCCCTGCCCAGGACCCCCTCCTCCAACTCCCTCTCGGACTCCTACAGCAGCTCCAGCAGCCTCAGCGGCTCCGACTCCCCGGTTTTCGACCAGCACCCCGTCGGCGGGCCGCCGGGGACCGCTCACCGCCTGCCCATCTTCAACCGGCTCTCCGTCTCGGAATGAGTGCCCGACAGGACGTTTAGGCGCCGGCTCTCGCTTGCAACCGAGCCCCCCCCCCCCCATCGGGATGAGATTCCTTCGGAGGGGGGGGACCCACAAGGCCGACCCCCCCCAGCCTGAACTGATGCCAGCTGCTTTTGGGGATTTCTCTTGCCTGTTCTTTAGGGGAGGGGCTCCTCTTGCCTGTTCTTTGGGGGAGGAGCTTTTCCTGCCTCCCACCCGCTGGCCTTACTGCCCTCAAGAGGCCTGGGGGGGGGGGGAATGGGGGTCCAGTCCATTCAAGTTTCCCTTTCACCACTTGGTGCCTTAAGCAGAGTCTGCAAGGGGTCACCAGAGGTGGGGGGGGGCAATCCTTACCTCCCTCTCTCCCCCTGGGAGTGCCTTATGGCTGTGTGTGTGTTGGGCAGTCAGATAGCTGGGTCTTTTAACTATCTCAAAAATGCCATTCAGGGAGCCAGGAAAGAGGGGGGGCCAACTTAATTTTCTCTCTGGTTTTGCACTGGCTGGGCTAAGAGGGATAGTGGGTGGATCAGGTCCCCCCCCCCCTTCCCCTTAAGGAATTCAACTGTAAGGAGATTGTTCCCTTTTTAGGAATCCCCACCTGGAAAAGCCCAGAGAAGTGCAAACAAAGAGTTTTTTATACTCTCCATTCTAACACGGGGTGTTTGCAAGCTTTGGTCACTCAAGATGGTTGGACTTCAACTCCCAGAACCCCACCCGTCTTCAAGTGAGGTTCTAACACCCGAGCATTATGCCAAAGAGGAACTGTCCCAAGGAAGAAAAGGAAGTGTACTTCTTCTATGTAGCAGCTTTATTTCCTTTTTTTTTTACAAATTTTCCTCCAGTGGTAAGGAGGGGAAAAAATATATCTCACACCACAGAAGCCAGATCAAGCCCAAGACGTAATATGACATCCTGGTAGCTCTTAATGTATCTTTTAAAAGAAAAATATCATGCTTTAAACTGTGAATATCCTCTTCATCTAGTCCTCCAGCAAGAAAAGATTGAGAATTAAGGAGAGGTGCTGAGTTTTATCCTTTTTTAAAAACAGCTCCATGTTGTGCCCTCTGGAGCTTTGGAAATAACGGCAGTGTTTTCCCCTTGGGGTGCTCTGAACCCCAATAATTCTGCATCCCCTTGGGGCAAGAGAGAGGTTGTTTTCCTCTCTTCTCCTCCTCCCAAATTCCTCTGCCAGCTGCATAGGTGTGAAATTGTTTACCTTTGGAAAAATTGGACTCCGAGTGACGTTGGTCTCCAACCCATCTCCTTGCTCCAATGGGGGGGAATGCACATTAAGCTTAACCTTGGATTGATCAAGAACAAAATCTCACCTCAATTGCTGCCCTGTGGGAAACTCTGAACCCAACTGGATGTCCGATCCTTCTCCCCTATTCCAAATTGACAAATTCCAGAAGTTTGTAACTTTCTTCCTGGGTCACTCGAGGAAATACTTCGCCCGCTCTCCAATTCCATGAAATGAAACCTCTGGCAATTCCACGTAGGGGAGGATGTGGGACTAGCCAACCAGAGGCCAAATGTCCTCTGCCAGCATCAGGAATGAAACTGGCAGGAAGGTTTATTTATTTCAGTGACCACAAAGCCCAGGAGCCACAGCGTGGAAAAGGGTGTCCTGTTGCTTCAACGTCTGTCCAATTAGACATTTTGCACTGATGGAGACCAGTTGGGGTGGGGGGAAGGAGGGGGAGGAAGGGGGCCTTTGGTTCCTAAGCCAAGGCTCATGCTGGTCACACCTGCGTGTCATTTTTGTGGTGGGTGTTGTTGTTTTTTAATCCTCAAATGTTTACCATGTAATAAGGCAATAACCAAAACCAAACTATTTATAGAGTCTATTTATTCAAAAAGAATTTTATATTGTATTTATCTTTTTTTGTAATATTCCAGAATAATATATATATATGTATATATATATATAATATCTATATTTTTGTGTGTGAACTATGAAGCAAACGAGATTGTCCTACAAGTTTTAAATGGTTCCAAATGCTTTTTTTCTCTGCTGGAAAAAGAGACTTTGCTATTTCTTCTCTGAATCTCCAAAAGATAATGGGTGCAACCAATTAATAACTCAGTTAATAATAAATCTGAGGATCAGAAAATCTCATCTGCTCTTGTGTCTGTGCTTGTTCAGAAGGTCTTAAGAAATAGTATCCTACTTCAATTAAACAGAATAAGGGACCTTGGAGGTCTTCTAGTCCAACCTCCTGCTCAAGCAGGAGACCCTCCACCATTTCAGACAAAGGGTTGTCCAATCTCTTCTTAAAAGTCTCCAGTGGTGGAAAACCCACAACTTCTGGAGGGAAGCTGTTCCACTGCTAAATTGTCCTCCCTGTTAGGAAGTTTCTCCTTAGTTCCAGGTTGCTTCTCTTCGATTAGTTTTCATCCATTGTTTCTTGTCTTCTCATCCTTTGGAAAATAAATTGATGCCCCCCCCCCTCACTTCTTTGTGGCAACCCCTGAGATACTGAGATGCTGCTATCGTGTCCCCCCCACTCCCTCTCCAGGCTGTCCGAACCCAAATCCAGCAACCGTTCTTCCTACGTTTTTATCTCCAAGCCTTTAAGCATCTTAGTTGCTGCTCTTTGCATTCTCTCAACCGCTGTTTGGTAACCTGGCGACCAAAAGAGGGTGCAGGATCCCAGGTGTGGCCTTACCAAAGCGGCCCTGAGACTTTGCATGAATCCTTTGGAGAGAAACTTCAGTCAAGCAGAGAATGTGGGCCACACTCAGGTGGGATTTAAATCTCGGGCACCTCGGATGCCTGAGGGGGGGGGGAATGGAGGGAGGGAACCCAGGCAGGGACGCACCTCGGAGGGAGTGGAGAAATAGGTTGGGGAACTCCGGTTTTAGGGGAAGCAGGAATTGCAGAAAAGGAGCCGCTCTTTCCACGCTGGCTTGGCTGCCAAGAGAAGAGACACGTCACAATCCCTCCAGTTAAAACGAAACAGCTGCGACCTGCAGTAATAAGCAGTTGTGCTTGGCACCCGAGGCCTCCTGCGTCAGCAGCTCTCAAGGCAGAGCAGGGTGTGGCGCGAACGCATTCCTGCACCCGGTGTCGAGTCAGCTGACCAGGGCGCCTGAACAGGAACGCCTGCCTTAGGGTGGCTGGACTGGGAGAACCGGTTGGGTGGCTTTCCTGGCTGCTGGGTGGGCCTCCAAGGTGGCACCTCCCGGGCAAGAGCGCCTTGTGGCCTGCCAAGTAAACAAACCGGGCACACCCAGTTGGGTTCCAGAGTGTTCCTTTTTCGCTTTTCAAGTCCTGCAGTGCCCAGAGGGCAAAACCCCTCCAGACGAGGCCCTCGGGTGCCTTCCGGCCTTATGGACGTTTGTCTAGCTTGGGTTGTCTTGTGTGTGCTCTGTCCCTGGAGAGTTTCAAGACAAGGCCAGGCAGTCGTTTGTCCCCAGGCTGAGCAGTGGCTTCTGTCCCTCCAGCAGAAGGAAGTTATGGAGAGCCAGCCTAGAATTGAGGAGCAATTTCTGACACTGAGAACAACTAAGCGGTGGAAGGCCTTCCCTCCATCCCTGGAGCCTTTGAAGAAGAGGCTGGTGAGCTCTTTGTAGGGAAGGGGTGTCCAACCATGGCAAGACCTGTGGACTACCGGGGATTTCTGGGAGTTGGAAGTCCACAGGTCTTAAAAGTTGCCAAGGTTGGGCACTCCAGCACAGGGTCTCCTGCCTGAGCCAAGCAATCCATCATTTTACTTTCATTAACAGAATTACAGATTAACAGAATAACGGAAGGGACCTTGGAGGTCTTCTAGTCCAACCCCCTGCTCGGGTAGGAAACCCTATAAAATGTCAGACATTTCACATGCTTGTCCAGTCTCTTCTTAATAACCTCCAGTGTTGGAGCACCCACGACTTCTAGTGGCCAGCCCTTCCCCTGGTTCATTGTTCTCAGTGTCAGGAAATGTCTCCCTGAGTTCTAGGTTGCGTTTCTTCTTGAACAGTTTCCATCCGTTGCTGCTTCTTCTGCCTTCCGGAGCTTCGGACAATAGGTTGACGGCACAATTGGTTCGGTTCTCGGGAGAGGATCAGGCCAAAGCCAGAGGGACACCCTTACGTTGCGTCCGTGGTGTTAGCTGGGATTTCACAATTTATACAAATCCAGCCGAGCTGGCAATGTTGCATTGGCCAACGCCTCCTCCTCCTCCGCCCTGCTCTGAGCTCATTTCCCAGCATGCTGAAGACAGACATGAGTGTAGGAGGGATGGTGGGAAATGAGGAGAAGCCTCCATTTCCGCCTCGAAGAAGAGCACGGCAGCATCAGGGATGGGCTTCTGGCCAGAGAAGGGAAGGGAAGGGTTGGCACTGGCTGGGTTGGGCGGGATGCGGAGGGAGGGAACTGGTTAGGCATCCCAGGCCTCACCTGGCTCAGGTGGGACTCCAGCCCCTTGGGAGTTCTCTTTTGGGGGGAGGTCAGAAGCAGCCTTGGGAGTCGAAGTCCACCTACTCTCCAAAGCCCCTGAAGGCAGGACCAGAAGCAAGGATGGAAGGTGGCCAAGGAGAGAAGCCACCTGGAACTAAGGAGGGATTCCCTGGCAGGGAAGGCAACCAGCCCAATCCAGAGGTTGTGGGTGCTCCAACACTGGAGGTTTTAAGAAGAGGCTGGGCAGCCATTGGTCTGAGACGGTAGAGGGCCTCCTGCCTAAGCAGGGGGTTGGACTAGAAGACCTCCAAGGTCCCTTCCAACTCGTTCAGTCTGTGTGTGCGTGCGTGTGCGTGTGTGGCTGAGTTCACACATCACTCCGAGCCACAATGGGGTTGTGTTGGCTCTTGGCTAGGTGTGACACCCCATTGCGGCTTGCAGGCTGTCATTTGTGTGGTTGAATGCATTGAGTTAATCCGTCACATTGAGGTTTTCTGGGCGATTAGTGGCGGAGACGATGATCATGGCTTAGCATGACGTGGGGAGCGGGATCCGCAGCTAGCATTAACCCAGTTTGCCACCCTTGGAGAGAAATTAACCCACAGATGGAACTCCTGAGTTGAGATCCATTTCTTGGCCTCTTGATTCTGGATTCAGAAGATAAAAAATAGAGTTGGAAGGGACCTTGGAAATCTTCTCCTCCAGGGACTTCAACTCCCAGAATTCCCCAGCCAGCGCATGCCCTGCCTGGGGGATCCGGAGAGGTGTAGTCCGCCAGGCTTAAAGTTGCCAAGATTGGAGAGCCCTATTCTAGTCCTACCCCTTGCTCGAGCAGGAGCTCCTATACAAGTAGTCCTTGACTTACAACCATTCATTTAGTGACCAGTTTTCCCCACTTACGACCCGTTGCAGCCGCCTGACGAACATCCAGCTGGGTCGGCTTGGCAACGGCTGCAGCGTCCTGGAGTCACGTGACCCCTTCTGCAAACAGGCCAGCCCCCCCCCCCCCAAGGCCGGATACATTTAAGGAGAGATTTGCCAGCTGAACCACTGCAGTGATTCTCTGCAAGAAAGGTCGTAAAACGGGGCAAAGCTCCGCTTAACAACCGTCTCACTTAGTAGCAGCCATTTGGGGCTGAGTTGCGGTCAAACACGGCGGACTTCCTCGCTTGGGCTAAAGTCCGAGTTGGCCAGAATTGGCCTGTTCATCTGTTACGAATTCAGAGCTGGGACCGGCGTTTCCTTTGAGCCTTTCGGGGCCCTTCCGGTTGTGACGCAGGAAGTCAAAGGGGGGGTGGGGGGGTTGCAGCACAGACCCAGGACAACCATCTTTCTCTCAAGCTGGGCAGGGGGAGGGGAAAGGGGGGGGAGGGGGGAGGGGGGCTGGGAGTATCGGCTGTGACCACATTTCTGCCTCCCATGAACAGGTCCGGCCACCCTCCCCCTCCCCCCGCCCCCCATGGCACGTTTCGTTCCCAGTCCTCAAGAGGAACCTGTTTGCGCACACAGCGGAAGTGTGTGTATATGTGTGTGTGTGTGTGTGTGTGTGTGTGTGTGTGTGTTGTAACCACAAAGCCACTTGCATCACAGCTTGGAAAATAGGTGAATTGCCCAAATATGGGACCCTGCAGAGTTCTTGGGGGAGGGGGTGGGGGAGGGGGCTTCACGGCCCCAACTGGGAGCAGAGGTTCCACCGGAGCTCAAACTTTCAAGGGAACAAACCCATTTTTTTTACAATCTTTTTTGCCATGAGTCACTACGGTTGTTAAGTGAAGCACATGGTTGTTAAACGAATCCTCTGTTGGTTTTGCTTGTCAGAAGGCGCCTGGGAAGACACGAATGGCGACCACACAATCCTGGGAGGCTTCCGTTCTGGTCGTAACTGTGAGGACCGATCATACTTCACTTCGAGCGGTCACTAAATGGATGGTCACTAAATGGATGTTGAGGAAGGGGCAGCGGGGGGCTGGAAAGGACGCAGAGGGGGAGTCGGGGGGGCGAGGAAAGGCCCACAGGGACAGAGAAGGGGGCAGGGGGGGAGGTGAAAGCAATTGGCCATCGCAGGCAAAGACAGCTGAACTACAGGAAGTCTAACTCGCTTAGTGACTGTTTGAAGTTACAACGGCGCTGAAAAACGGGACTTGTGATTGTTCTTCACTTTTGACCGTTTGGGGCATCCCTGATCAAAATTTGCGCACTCAGCCTCTGGCATGTCCTGATGACGGTTGCAGCATCCCGGGGGGGGGGGGGGGGAGTGGTCAGGCGATCTCCTTTTGCGACCTTCCGACGAGCCGACAGGTGAAGCCGGATTCCCTTTCCAACTGCAGTGATTCACTTAAGAACGGCAGTGATGTGCTGGACAATTGTGGCCAAAAATGGTCGTTAAACGAGACACAACTCATTTTAACGCCTCCCTGGCTGGACTACAGAGGTTTGGGGCTCAGTGGTAGCTGTGAGGTGAGGACTTCCTGCAGACTCAGCCCCATGGCCTGAGCACCCCCGCCCCTCCCACAGGCCCAGTGTCCTCCTTGGGGCTTAGGGCTGTGGGGCTCTTCTGTTTCCGCTCCAGCCGAGGCTCCACATTCCGGCCTTGAAACGAGATCCGGCCTTCAGGCTGACCCGCTGGCTGGACAGGAATTAGCACCATCTCCCGCCAGGCTTGCAGGCTGTGCCAAGGCCGCAGGCCCTGGAGGGGGGGAGGGAGGAGAAGCCGGCCAAGGCTCTCCTGCGTCAGCACGGCTGCCTCCCTCCCTTCCTTCGAGGAATGCAGAAAGTGGGTCAGGGGAGGGGAGGGGGGGGCAAACAGCTGGAGGGCCCATGCAGCTGCTGCTGCTTGAGAGAGAAACGGCCCAGGACGGGCCTCCCGCTTGGCACCAGCCGGACCCTGGCAGACTGGCCCTTGGGAGGGGGGGGCAGGGGCAGGTGGCTGCCAGGAGGGGAGGAGGAGGAGGAGGAGAAAGAAGGAAAGAGAAGAAGAAGAGAGAGAAAGGAGGAGGGGGAGGAAGGAAAGAGAGAAAAGGGGGAGAAGATTGGAAGTCATTCTTTGTATATGTTTCTGTTTCCCTTTCTATCCTTCTCCACCTCGGTTTCTCTCTTCCTCCTCTCTAGCTTGGAGTAATACTTGGAACCCTCAAGAAGGGCTGTGGAGGGTCTCCAGCTGAGGTCCTTGAGGGGAGGGGGGTGCAAGCCACCCCTCAGGGGGGGGGGGGGAAGAGATGGTTCTTGCAGGCCTTAGAAAACCTGGGGGGGGGGGGGGCAGAGGGCCTCTGATGTTGCTAAGGCCGCTTGAGCAATCTTTGAAATTTGGCCGTCGGCCTTCTCGAAAACTTCCCCTCGGCTTTGTGCAACGGGTGTGATAAATTTAGCTTGGGTGTTTCCTGGGTTGTCGTTTTTTGGGTTGGGGTGGGGAGTCCCTGCAGCTGGGTTTCTCCTAAGGGAAGCTGGGGGGGGGGGCAGAAAGGAGGGGCTTTCATGGCGCACCCAAAAAGGGAAAGTTTCTGCTTCTCGGATCCAGGGATGGATTCACAGCAGAGGATAGAGAAGAGAAGAGAGGAAATAGCAAGAGAATAGCATAACATATGAATAGAATAGAATAGAATAGAATAGAATAGAATAGAATAGAATAGAGAACGGGAGAGAAAAGGACATTTGGCCAAGGGTGACTAGAGACACAGGGAATTGGTCTCGGCTGCAGAAGCTCTCTGGTTCTTCTGAAGGTTTCATCCCTACTTGGGGTGCCAATGGGGTGACCTCTGGGTCACAAAGCGTCTCCCAGGGTGGGTCTCTCGGGGGGGGGGGGAGTCGACAACCCTGGCTGTGGCATACATCCTCCTCTTCCTAGCCTTCCCCACCTTCCTCTGGACTTCAACTCCCAGAATTCCCTAGCCAGCGTGACTCCTCCCCCTCCTCTGCAAAGCATAGCTGGCTGGGGAATTCTGGGAGTTGAAGTCCGTCTTAAAAGAGCCAGCTTTGCAGACCCCTGTGCTGGGACAAGACAAGCGGCAAGGAGAGCTTCCTGTTGACGGCCTGGTGCTGCCCCCCCTTCTCCCCCCTCCCCGGGGCCTGTGGTCTTGCGGTCACACACACACACACACACCCGCCTGTGCCAGGCCTTCCGGCCGCCTTGTTTTTGCGAAGGATTTTGCTTTGCTGATCTTGGCTTTCGGTTTCCTCCCAGCCCTGACAACCATCAGTGTCACAGCACATCGTCACACACACACGCACACACACCACACACGCGCACCCGATGAGCCCAGCCACAGCAGAACAAATTGTTCTGACCTGAGGGGGGGGGGGGGAAAGCCCGGAAAGGAAGGGCTGACACAGGCCTCAAGCGGGAGCCCCTCCCTGCCTCCCTCCCTGCCTGCCATGCACCCAGCGCATCGATGCTGCCCCCGCCTGGCACCAACGCCAGCCTGCCTGTTCCTCCAGTGCTCCACCTCTGGCTCCCTCGCCCCCTCCCTCCCCAAGACTCCTCCCCCCCCTTACTAAGTAAATGGCAACTGGCTGGGTTTGGTGGAAGCCCCCCTCCCCTTAGAACCCTTCATTCGGTGGCTGAAGTTGCAACCGCATTGCCTTGGCTTAAGGAAAGGAGACCAACAGGAGATCCAGAGTGGAGAACTGGGGTGGGGGGGAAACCCACGTGAAACAAGGCAAATCTGACCAGGTTTTTGTGGGGATGTCACGAGGACCCCCCCCCCCGGGGGGCTTTATGGCCAGGGGCTCCCAGGTGGCTCAATCCATGGCACCCCTGAGGGCAGGATCCGCACCTGTGTCCTGGCTCAGCAAATGCCCCTCCTTGAAGCGGCCCTGTTGTTTTTGCCAAACTGGGCAACTTTGAGATATTTGGACTTCGGCTTCCGGGATTCTGGCTGGGGAATTCTGGGAGTCGGGGGGGGGGGGAAACACCTGAAGCCGAGGTGAGGCAGGCCCCGCAGGCAACGGCCGCTCGGCTGCTCCATCGGCGGCCCCAGGGGACGCCTGGCCCGCAGGGGGCGCTGCAGAGAGGCTGCAGGGACGGCCCTGAGGCACTAGGGGGCGCCCCGGACTCCCCGAGCAGAGGCGGCGCGGATTTCAGCATCTTCCTCCCTCCCTCTCCCGTTCACACGACCCCGACCCAGAATGGCCCCTCCAGCCAGCCGTGCGAGGGACCCACCCACCGCCCCCCTAAGATGCCTTCCTTGGGTTTGTGTGCCGCCCGACCCCCGGGAGGCCTGGAGGGGCTGGCAAGGGGGCTCCCCCCCTTTTGGGGCCAGGAACCCTCCCCCCCCCGGAGCAGCCCCTGAGGCCCTCCAGAGAGAGGGGGGGGGGGTCTTTGCCTTTTCCCTGTCTCTGTTCCTTGTGGCGGAGGAGGGGATTGAATTCCGCATTTCCAGGCGTTTTTTCTCTGCCTCCACTTTATTCTCCTGCTTGAGCGGGGTGGGGGTGGACTAGAAGACCTCCAAGGACCCTCCCAGCTCTGGTATTCTGCCCAGAGTTGCTCTTTTGAAGAAAACCCATCCGTGCGTCATGTGGTGTCACAAAACGGACCCCAACCACCCTCGCCATTCGTAGTCCCATCACGGGGAGCCTCTCCGCCTTCTCTCTGCAGGGAGCTCAGAGGGCATCGTCCAGCCAGCCTTCACAACCGCCTGTTGAGGTAGGTCAAAGACTTCATTTCCTGGCTCGGTGAGGTTTCGAACTCGGCTCTCCCTCCCCAGGTCCAGCGGCAGACACGTCCAGCGGCCTTGCCCAGCCTGAGAAAGGGGCGCGTTCCCTGGGGCTGGCGGGAGCAGGTGGCATAGGAGGAAGGGCAGGGCCAGGCGCTCCCTGGCTTCTCTGCCCGCTGCTGTGGCGGTCAGTCGTGGGTCAGCTCGAACTTGGGGAGGGGGCGCTGCTTGGGTTTCCAGGCGGGTGCCAGGCGGAGGCGCAGGGTGGGGGCGATGACCATCCTCTCCAGCAGGAGGGCGCCCACGAACCACAGCAAGCCGTGCTCCAGGGCGATGAGCCCACGGAAGTTGTAGCGGAAGTGGCTGTGGTCCCAGGGACAGGCGCCCAGGCAGCAGCGCAGCAGGAAGCCGGTGCCCAGCTGCCAGAGGTAGATGCAGGCGGTGTAAAGGCTGCAGCGGGTCAGCAGGCAGCAGTCCCCCCGCAGCTGCAGGTAGATGCCCTCCATGGCCATCCCGCAGGTCCCGTAGGCCAGGAGGGAGCAGGCGCTCAGCCCCCCCCGGAAGACCCAGTCCTGGCCCAGGATGAGCGCCACGAAGAGGATCTCGCAGAAGTAGCCGTGGATGGCGTAGATGTACGTCCGGCAGAGCGGGCTCAGCCCTCCCCCGGTGGGGCCCTCCATGGCTGGCCAGCTGCAGGCAGGGAGAAAGAACGGAAGGAAGGAAATGGGGCAGGGGGGATTGGCTGGCCGGAGGGAAACCCACCCCACCCCTCCGCAGCCCCACAGTCTGCCCAGCTGCCCTGGGGGATTCTGGGAGTTGTCGTCCACAGGTCTCCGAAGGGGCCCAGGCTGGAGGCCCCTGCTCTAAATCAGCGTTTCCTCAACCGTGTCAGCTTGAAGAGGTCTGGACTCCAACTCCCAGAATTCCCCAGCCTGCGAATGCTCCAAAGCACCTGGGCGAATTCTGGCTGGGGAATTCTGGGAGTTGGAGTCCAGACCTCTTCAAGCTGACACGGTTGAGGAAACGCTGCTCTAAATGCTTAGCCAGGGCAGGGACCGTGGATGGGGAGAGGGGCCACGGGTCAGTTTAACAGCCCATCCATCAGTGGCCCCACTGCTCAACATATGACAGCAGCTTCTCGGCTCTGCTGAGAGGCTCGCCCAGCCTTCACGAGGACTAGGCCCTTAGCCCGTGTTTTCCTTGTGGAAAAGAGGTCTTCCTGGCAGAGATTTGGGGGTTTGCATCTTCTTTACCTCCTTGACCAGTTTATGATTCTCAGAGGAAGGGAGAGAAGGCCAGACCTCCCCCCACCCCCACCCTGTACCCTCCCCTCCCTTCTTCCTTCCTTCTACTCCGTTCAAATTCCCATTTCTTTGCACCTTGAGGACTAGAGGCCTGGGTCTCCTTTTGTTGTTTTGTTCTGACACCCTGACGTAGTCCTTGGGAGGTGGAAGATCCAGATAAAGAGGTCAGCAGATCCCCAGGCGGTTGGCTTTGCCGGCTAAGGTTGCGGTGCAGCCCAGACTGGTTCCTCTGGCTCCCCCAGCAGCCACGCAGGGCCGGGTGCCACCTGGCCGCGCATTTGCCTTGCGCAACTTCCTCCCTCCCGAGGCTCCGTTTGTGGCCCCACAGGACTGTATTCCCCCTGCGGGGGGAGAGGCCTCGGGGGTAGAGTGCCCCTGTACGCAGAGGCTCCACCAGCTCCTTCAAAACCCCTTCCGGTGGCCGCAAAGTTATTACTCTCCCTCTACGGTTGGCGGTATCTCTGGAGTTAATCATGGAGTAGCTACTACCCCTTGCTGCGTTTCCATCCTCTCCATCACCGCTTTTCTCCAACAGCTGGAGCCCTTTAGAGCTTTCATGCTCCACCAACGACCCGGAGAGGAAGGCTGGGTTGAGCCGGAGGGACTGGAGACAAGGGTCATCACTAAGGGGACGGGGGCCTTGAGCCCAGCCTAACCCTGCGCCCCCCCCCCCCCCCCGAAGTGACTGCCTTGCCCACATTTCCAAAGGCCTTAAAACCAGGCCTTCCCCTGTCGGAGGCTTCCGTGCCTGGCAGGATGAAACCTGAAGCCTCCGGGCATCAGAAGAAGGCTGGCAGTGCCAACAGGGCAGCATGACCGTTCCATCATCCTCAGCCGGGATGGCTGCAGGAAACGGAGAGCCTGAGGGGCGGCAGCTGAACCCTCCCCTTGGGCATCGCTGCCCTCCGTTCTCTCTCCCTCTTTTGTTCTATTTCTCTCTCTCTCTCTCTCTCCTTCTCTGTTTCCTTCCTTCCTTCCTTTTCTTTTCCTTCTCCCTCCCTCCCTCTCTCCCCTAGGCCTCCAGGTGCCTAAGCGCCCGTCAGCCTGGCACTCCAGCTGCTTCCCAAAGGAGAAGCCAGAGGGCTGGGTGGGGTGCCAGGCTCGCTCTCCCCCTGCCAGCAGCCGTGTGGGGCGACTTACCCTCCGAACGGTGCCAGTTGGGAGCCCGGGCTTCCCTCCGTGGCTTTGGAAGGATCGGAGCAGCCAGCCGGGAAACACCTCCAATGGCCTCTTCCCCGTCAGGAGGGGAATGGTGCCTAGTGATTGGAGCCACAGGAAGGGAACTCCTATTTCCACCCCCAGCTTAGGGGGTGACTCACTTCCTCCCGGGGAGGCCTCAGTTTCCCCATTGTTGTGGCAGGCTCATTAGAGCCAACGGCTGGCCTTTGGAGTCAGCAGGAGGAGGAGGAGGAAGGAGCTGCCTACCTGCAGCATCCTCCAGAAATACAGGTAGTCCTTGACTTACGACCACAATTGACCCTCAACGCTAAATTCTCTGCACTGGACAAAAGTGGCCAGAGGATCACGATCTTCCCCAATAGATCTCTCCCGATCCTTTTTGGAATACACATCCCATCTGTCCCAGCCTAGCTGCTGCTGGCCCTGCCCACCTCAGTCCCCCCTTCCCAGCCAGGGCAGGGATCCTTCCTGGGGATCTCGTTCCCAGCTGTGGCTCTCCTGCCCTCTGCCGGCCAGCACAGGCGATGCACTGGAGGGCCCAGGAATAAACAGACATGTGCAGAGTGGATTCCTCTCCCTTCCAGGCACAGCCGCTCACTCCTTGGGCTCTGCAAAGCAAGACTGAGCAAGAAAGTTTGGGGGGACGTTAGGGTGGAAGCAGAGCCCCCTCAGGAGGACCTGAGCTGAGCCTCCCGCAGGAAACGGCCAGTAGCCAAACTGGCCGCAGGGCGAGAAGGAAAACGCCCTCAAACTAAGCTGTGGATCCCTTCTCTGGATGCAAAGGGATCACGCGATCCTCGTTGGCAAACCGCCCACACATCTGGGTCAGGCTTAATGGAGCCAATTGAAGGCTTTACGATTATCCGGTCCCGTGACTGGTATCCACTGGAATGCCAGGCTCATCCGATCCAGTCAAGGCTTCCCCTGGGCAGCCGTCCGGTTCTCTGCCTCCATGCCCAGGAGAGGGAAACACGGAAAGGGAACAAGGACACACTTTCAGACCCAAAGGGCAGAGTTTGTCCAGGAAGACCTAAGCCCTCGATTTGCAACTATTCGCTTAGCGTCAGTGTGACGTTAAAAAGGGACTGGATTGTGTTTCACACTTACGACCGTTGCAGCATCTCTACGCCCCCATGATCAGAATTCAGATGCTTGCCAACTGACTCATATTTATGACCATGGCCGTGTCCTGGGATCGGGCGGTCCCCTTTTGCAACCTTCTGTCGAGCCAAGTCCATGGGGAAGCCAGATTCACTTAACGACCGGGCTACTAACTTAACCACTACAGCGATTCACTTAACAACTGTGGCCTAAGAAAGGTTGTAAAATGAGCCGAAAATTCACCTAACCAATGTCTTGCCGAGCAGCAAAAAGTTCGGGCTCAGTTGTGGTCGTAAGTCAAGGACTGCCTATAAAAAGCAATTAAATTAAATGAGAACCCGCAGAGACAAAATTTGGCTCAAAGATGCCATTTGGATGCCTTTGGGTGGAGGGCCTCTTTCTGTCCGGCCACAAAGGGACAGCAGACGGCAACAGAGGCCGGACCTTCTGCCTGGCCCAGAAAATTGAGAACCTTGAAGTGGTTTGTGTGCTACAGATTCTCACCTCTGTGGTGCGTGTAGGTGTAAGTGTTGATCAAGTCTTTTCAGGGCCGGTTGTTTTATCCAAGGCTTAGCTTCGTTGGGAGCGATGCGTGAGGCCTCTAATCCTTCCTCTGGCTGCTCCAGTTTTGTTAATCCCCCGTGTCCACCTGACCAGGTGACGCCAGGGATTAGGGAGGAAGGAGAGAGCCTGACCTGGATATTGCACGGTGTGGTTTCTAGGTTTATGGCTTGTTTGTATGAATCCTAGTTTGAAAAGCAGGCTCTGTTCCTAGCAGTCTGGAGCAAAGCCCAGGACTTTTGCAGCTCAGCTAAACCAACATGCCTAGAAGCACAGGTCTTCAAACTTGGCAAGCGGAAGCCTTGTGGGCCTCGACCCCCAGAATTCAGCTGTGCTGGCTGGGGAGTTCTGGGAGTTGAAGTCCACAACTCTTGAAGCTGCCCCGGTTTAAACAGCCCTGCCTTAAAAGGAAGCAATTCCAGAGTTGGGTCCACCATCCTGCTAAGCCAAGCTGTGATTCCTTTGGGGTTACCTCAGGTTCTCCCTCAGACCACCAGCTCCACTGACTTGCAAAGCCGGGGCTCTAAGGGGCCGGAGGAAAATACTGAAGGGAATTGCAAACCTTTTGGCCAAAAATTGTAGGCAAACCTCATGTGGCCCCAAATGGGATCAGAACAAAATCTCTCATCAAAATCTCTCCCTTTAATGAAAAGTCATCACATGCCGTAGAGTCTCTGCGCTTCGCAGCGTTTTGGGCTCTTTCTTTTGGAAGACTTCAGTCCCTTCACAAAAGTTTTGAATTGTTGAAGGGGACAGAAACAAGAGGGGTCTCCAAGGCAGAAACGGGGGGGTTTCCTGGGCAGAAATGGGGAGGGGGTCTCGTGGCCAGGAACAGGTTGTGGATCCCCCAGACAGACATGGGGAGGGGTCCCCAGGGCAGGAACAGGGGAGGGGGGGTCTCCTGGCAAAAGCTGCGGGGGGTGTGTGTCCCCCTCCCTCCCCCCTTCCCCAACTCAGTCCCCTTTGGCGGCAAAAGTGGCGTGGGGCCGGAGGGTCTTCCCAGCGCCGTCCACCCGGAGCCGCAAGACGTTGCGGATGACCAGGGTCTCGAGCAGGATGGAGCCCACGAACCAGAAGCCACAGTACTCCAGCGTGACCAGCCCCATGAAGTTGTAGGTGAAGTGGCTGTAGTCCCAGGGGCAGGCCCCGAAGTGGCGCAGCAGGGCGCCCGTCCCGAACTCCCACAGGTAGATGCAGGCGGTGTAGAGCCCGGCGCGCGCAGGCAGGCGGCAGCGGCCCCGCAGGCGCAGGTAGAGGAGCTCCAGGATCAGCCCGCAGGTGCCGTAGATGAAGGGCGCCCAGGCGCTGCTGCCCCCACGGAAGCGCCAGTCTCGCGCTGCGGCAAAGTCCCAGGTGGCTGTGAAGAGCACCTCCGCCAGGTAGCCGTGCAGGGCATAGAGGTACCAGCGGCCCAGCGCACTCAGCGGCTCCGCGAGGCTCCCCATGGCTTGGCACCTGCAGGGGGGGCAAAGAGACGGGGGGGGGGGAGGAACAATTTCACAGCCTTCCACCGTACAGGGAACCCCCGACTTTCAAGGGAGCCCCAAATTTCTATTGTTAAGGGAAACATTGGTTAGGTTTTGCCCTGTTTTACAACCTTTCTTGCCTCAGCCATTAAGCGAAGCGCTACAGTTGATAAGTTAGTCACCTGGTTGTTAAGCGAATCTGGCTCCCCCCCCCCCCCACAGTTGGCTTCGTTCATCAGACGGTCGCATGAGGGGAATCACACAACGGTCATAACTCTGAGTCTGTTGCCAAGCGCCTGGATTTCTGATCAGGTGACCTGGGATGCTGCGGAAGGTCGTAACCGTGAGAAATGGTCGTCGTAACTTTGAGCATCCCCTAAACGAACTTCAAGCACTTGGCAAAGGACTCATACTTACGACGGTTGCAGCGTCCCAAGGTCACGTGATCACCCTTGGTGACCTTCCCAGCTGGCTTCTGACGAGCCGAGTCAACGGAGGGGGAAGCTGGATTCATTTACCAGCCGTGAGATTCACTGAACAACGGTGGCAAAAAATGGAGCAAAACTCATTTAGCAACCGCCTCCCTTAGCAACAGAACTTTGGGGTTCAATTGTGGTCTTAGTTGAGGACTTCCTGTGGTCACCCTGCACAACAACACAGCAAGGTAGTCTCAGCTGCCCTGTTGGTGAGCTGGGCTTCATTTGGGGGGGGGGGATGGGGCTTCTAAATCACCCCAAATCTTTGTCTAGAGCAGGGTTTCTCAACCTTGGCCGCTTGAAGATGTCTGGACTTCAACTCCCAGAATTCCCCAGCCAGCTTGAGAAATCCTGCTCTGGAGGTTGGGGGTCTGCAGGGGCTGTCCGTCAGCTGCGCTTTTTAAAAAACTTTATTTATTGCATTTATAGGCTGCCCATCTAAGCACCAGGGACCCTGGGCAGTTCACAACATACCACAAAGAAGGCTATAAAAAGGGGTGTCCAACCTTGGGCACTTTAAGACTGAGCTGGCTGGGGGATTCTGGGAAACGAAGTCCACAGCTCTTAAAGCGGTCAAGGTTGGGCCCCACGTTAAAAAACATGAAAACAAGAAATGCAACCTTAGAATTCACAGAAAATTAGCTCAGTTGGGACCAGCATCCAACAAGGTAGAGTTGGGATCTTCTATTTCATCCAGAGTGGCCCCTTTCTCACTCTCCATCTGGGTCTCAGGGGTTCTGAATTTCCTGGAACAATCGGAGGGTCTCCAGCATCCTGGGCCCCCCTCCCTCTTGCCCCCCCCCCCCTCAGGGGCATCCTCCTTCCCAAACCTCCTGAGCTGGGCCTGTCTGGGCATCTTGTGGCAGGGAGTTCCACTTGCCTGCCACGAGGGGAGCGTCCGAAGAGCCAAACAGCCTCCACCTCCACAACCTGCACAAGCTGCATCCATCCGAACAAAGTCCTTACCTCCCGGAGATGCTACAGGCTTTGGTTGTGCTAACAGACCCGCAAACGTCCGAAAAGGAAGGCCGGCCGCACTGCCACAAC
Organism: Rhabdophis nuchalis; assembly: GCA_039707465.1. NCBI lineage: Eukaryota > Metazoa > Chordata > Lepidosauria > Squamata > Natricidae > Rhabdophis > Rhabdophis nuchalis. Next base: position 1,007,501 of record CM077654.1, read on the forward strand.
CCTGGAAGGAGAGGTCTCCCTGTGAGTAGAGCAGCACCAAGTTTTGTTTGGGGGCGGGGAGGTCTCCCACAGAGCCGGCCCTACGCCCTGCTTGGTGGCTGAGTCACCTCCTGGTTTCTCCGTCCCTGGAAGTCACAGCCATCACCTGGAGCTCACCTGGAGCTCACCTGGGGAGGGCGGATGCAGGATGCAGCGTTTCCTTCTTAGCTTTCATCTCAGCCTCGTCACCTCCAGGGATGGAGCGCCCGCAAACAGTGTTTAAAAGGAGGGTAATTAATTGGGCAAAGCCACTCAGTGTCCGGCTTAAAGCCCAGGGCACGGGGCCACAGAAACCCCGGTGCTTTTGGGCACGTCCTGGCAGGGGTGAGCACCCGCCTCCTCCCCCCCCCCCCCCCCCATGCCCAGCATTTTGCCTCCAGGCTCCTCTGGGGCAGCTGGCTGGGCCCCTGCGTGGTGTTTTCCACCTCCGCAGCCAGGCTGGTAGACAGGAAGCCTAACCCCAATTCTAGCCTTAGCCCTGAGCCGCCCCCCCCCCCCCCCGTGGGCTTCCTCCTTACAGGTAGTCCTCGACTTACGACCACAGACTCTCTGTTGCTAAGTGAGACGCTTGTTAAGCGGGTTTCGCCCCATTTTGCCCCGAGTTGTTAAGGGAATCGCTGAAGTTGGGATCACGGTCGTTAAGTGAACCTGGCTCCCCCACTGACTTTGCTGGTCGGAGGGTCGCAAAAGGGGAACCACGTGACTCCTGGACATGGCGACCGTCATGAATACGGGCCGGTGCCCACGGGGAGCTCAATGTCTGAATTGCGAGGTCTAAATCCAGAAGGGGGGGGGGCAGCTGAGGGCAGAAGCCGCAGTGGGCAGGGGCCACTCAGGGTCCAAGTGGGCTGGGGAGCAAATGAGGACGAGAGGCGCATCCTTACCTGGCGCTATGGTAATGTTGGTAAGTGCAGGTGTTGAATTTTGTTTTTAAAAAGGCTGGGGGGGGGCAGGGAAGGGGGGCGGGGGGGGCGGACTGCATTGGCCTGAAAATTCAGACTTTGCTCTGAAATCCAGGTGAGGAAAGGGGATTCCCCATAAGGACTGTGTGTGTGTGGGGGTCTTTTAGGGCCCCGTTGCCAGAGGGGGCAAAGGGGTTTTTGGGGGCCCCTGTCAGCCCTTGGAGGTAGGTCAGGACATGATGCTGCCTGGGCCAGAAATACAGGCTCCGATCCAAATGAATCACGGAATCCAGAGTTCCCTCTCCAGGCAGCCTCAGATTATTCACACGTGATATGAATGCCTGACGGGAAAGGTGGGAGGAGGGGAAAGGGGGGGAGGAGGAGGGTGGAAGGGCTCAAGGGCCCCATTCCCTTGGGAAGGGAGGGAGGGAGAAACGAAGCTACCTGTCTAGGACTATGGAGCTTCTCCATCATCTGGGCACGGTTGACCCAAAGGTGCCTTTTCAACTAGACTTCCTGGTTTTTCTTTGAAGACGTTTCTCTTCTCATCCAAGAAGCCTCTTCAGCTCTGACTAGGAGGATTGATGCTCCTCGCAGACAGACAAAAAGCCAAGGACGGCTGTCCGCAAGGAGCATCCATCCTTCCCTTCCCCACCCTCCTAGGCAGAGCTGAAGAGGCTTCTTGGATGGGAAGAGAAAAGAAAAACCAGGAAGTCCAGCTGCCTCCTGAAAAAGCCCCTTTGGGACAACCTGGGTATGGCTTTTTTTTCCTGCTTACCTCACCTGCCCCCAAAGGCTTCCCACTTCCCCTGCCCTCCTTTTAGATTCCATCGCCCATTCCTCACCCTCAACGCTCAAATAGTTTTCGGGTTATTAAACAGGCCTTATTTAGAACTGTGTCTTTCACTGTCAAAACGTCCCAAGAAGCTGCACGGATCCCTTTTCACCCTGGGCAGCCTGTTTTTGCGGTGTGTATCTCTTTCTCTCTCTCTCTCTGTATGCTATTTATTCTTTTCTTGCGGTGACTTCGGGCAGTTTAGAAGAAGCAGGAGCTCAAAGATACGGAATTCGTGGGGTTTTGAATGACATCCTGATCTCGTCACCTTTGCAGTCTTGTTTGTGTAGATCTGCCTCAGGAGCTGCTTCAGTTTGTAATTATGCCGTATTGCATTATAGTCATATAAATGGGATTATTGGGTAAGATTTCCCTACCGGCTCTATTAATCACCTTGAGACGGAAACACTCAAAATTATAGGTCTGCAAGCTTGGGAGCCTTATGGACTTCCACTCCCAGAATTCCCTAAGACGAATGCGTTCTTTTGTGAAGATCCCGGAAGAAAACCTAACAAATTTACGAGCCTCGAGACAAAGCTCAAAAGAAATCCAATCATTTATTAGGATTAACATCCTGGCGTTTCTTCGTTGCAGCTAAAACTGCAAATCATTTAATGGTGTCTGCACTTTACCCCCCCCCCCCATGCCCCCTCCCCTCTGTCTGGTAATAAATCACGTTAGCCAATTAGCAGCGTAATTGAATCTATCCATGCGCATTACAGGCCAGCTTGGAATTCCCCTCCGACCACAGGAATGTTTGGAATTCACACTTCTCTATGTCAGCTTGATAATGGTTACGGTGATGGTTTGCAAGCTGACATCTTTTTGAGGCGAATCCCCCTTTGGGATTCCTGCTTATTCTCTCGCAATCCCTTCCTCTACAATCTCTCCGCTCGAGGGGAGCAGGAGGGAAGAAACCGGAATGGCTGGCTGGAGAATCCTGGGAGTTAAAGTCCCCAAGGCTTCACGTCGCCAAGCTTGGAGACCCCTGTTGTAGGGTAACATCTAAAAGAGATTCCATGATTTTAAGCACTCACCAGGTCCCCCCCACCTAACCTGTGGCACCCCCGCTCCCCCAACCTTTAAGGGCAGCCCACCCCAGCCCCTCGCCCTTAACCGGCTGTCTTTTTCGGTTCCAGAGGGGGCACGTACAGAGTGGGCTAATTAGGGGGGGCTGATCGGTGGGCTCAGTGGTAATTGTAACAGGTGGTGGAAAGCTGGTGGGGGTGGGGTGGGGGGGTCCATGGGGTTTAGCGGTCACATAAGCGGATGTGTTTTCAACCTATTGGGAAAACAACTTTTCCACAAATGCATCGGAACCAGGATGGGGAATTTTGCAGGGTTCACTTTTGGCTATTGAGACCCCTGCCCATCTATTGGGGAGGCGGGGGGCTGTTTCAGCCTCTCCTTAAAGATCTTCCAGGCAAGAAATCCCCAGCCATTGTTCACACACACACACACACACACACACACACACACACACACACACACACACACACAGTCCTGAGTCCCGTTGTGGAGTGAGATGGGCGATTTCTAACTTTGACACAGACATCAATAAAGCTAAGGAAGATCTCCACCCTATAAAGCTTCGTGTTTTTCAGATGGGTGGACTTCGACTCCCAGGATTCCTCGTGCTGGCTGGGGAATTCTGGGAGTTGTAGTCCACGCATTTTAAAGTTCCAATGACACCTGGTGAGTTCTGGGCTTTGTAGTCCAAGCTTGAAGACCAGATCTAAAGCTCTCCAGGGCCTGCTTCTCCTGACCCTCTGCAGCTGACGGTCCCAACACCCCCCCACCCCACCCCAGTGCCCGGAGTCACCCTGAGGCTGAGGGAGGAGGAGGAGGAAGAATAATCTCTCAGGCCCCAAACCTTCCATTCTGCCCGGGCAGAGGGCCAGCCCCTTTGCCCCAAAGCCATTCGGACCCTCGAGGGGGAGCGTTGAAGGAGGAGAGCTGGAGAGCCCTCAGCCCGTCCTCCAGGCTCTCCACTCCACTTCCTGGCCTTTGAAACCCTCTCCACAAACTCCAGGGGTTTCCTAGACCACCATCGATCGTCCGGCAGTTCACAGGTTGGGGTGGGGTGGGGGATCCTTTGGCACCCAAACCAAGGAACCACATTTGGGCTTCCCGTGCGATGCTGACTCGCACGGTGCATTGGGCCAGGATCCCCCAGTTGCTCCTCCTGGGAGGCATCCTGGCTGGGTGCCCGGAACTGCCGAGAGGGCCCCCTTTGGCCTCTGAGTGGTGGTGGGGGGACCACTCCCCAAAGATGGGAACAAGGGTGGGAAGGACCCATCAACGTCATGGGGTTCAGTTGACCTTCCTCCCACCCCATTTGCATCGCCTTGCAGTGGGTTGGGTTGGGTTGCCTTGGTGGTGCTGGGCTTCCTGTCCTTTATTCCTTTATATTGGGGGTTTTTCCCCCCTTTCATTGCCTGTAAGCTGCCTGGAGTCCGTGAGAGTGGGGAGGGGAATAAATCTTCTAAATAAAATAAATAGAATAAAAAGGGCTCTACGTTGCATTGCATGCAGATTAGAAAAAAGAACATTTTGAGGAGCTTCTGGGGGTCATCCTGAGGCTGGGGAGGAGCCCACATGAAACTGAGGGGGGGGGCTCAAACTCTCCCCCCCCCTCGGACTTACACCAGAGCCCCAGCAGCTCCGCATCGAGGGTGAAAACTTTCTCCCCCTGCCTGGAAAGCCACCGCTAGGGATCTGCACCAAAACTCTCAAAATAGCACCTCTGGAATTCTGCCCTCCTGGGTAGCCCTGGCATCCTCCCTCCTGGGCTCCATCTGACGCCCCAACCCAGGTGCCAGCAGGGTCCCGGGCAGCTGGCACCCCTGAAAGGCCCCCGGCATTCAGGGTGGATGCATCGGGCGTTCTCCCTGCTTCCCTCCCTGATCCAGCTGGCATAGAGACCCCCTCCAAGCCCTCCAGCCCTTCCTCTGCTTGTGCCAACCTGCCTGGGCACAGCTCCTCCACTCCGCCCGTTTACCTGGCACCTGCGAGAGCCGAAGGCCAAGGAAGGCAGGCAGTGCTGAAAGATGCGCTGCCCCGGAGCACCTGGCATGAGGCTGGCACTGGCCTGCCACACTTGAACCTGGAGGGCAGAGGCGTTCCCGGGTGGCAGGTGCAGTTTGGCAGCCCCAAAGGCGAGGGAGGAAAGGCCCCGGAGGGAGGGAAGGGCTGGGCACGAGAGCCAGGCTATCCTGTGCCCAGCTGGAGCCCAGACTGACGCCTTTGGAAGTTTCTTGCCAGTTCTAGCAAGCTTGGCTTGAGGACTAGCAGCTTGGTTCTATTTAAAAAAAAAAAAGGAGAAAGAAGCCCAGCTAAGCCCTCAACTGCTAACCCAGATGACGGGGAGCCTCCTTCAAGCTAACATTCAGAAAGCTAACATCCACACTTCGCCATCCGATAATCCAGCAAGTCTTTGACTTACAACCATTCTTAACAATTGCCTTGATTCGCTTAACAACCATGTCAAGAAAGGTCGTAAAATGGGACAAAACTCACTTGACGACTGTCCTGCTTAGTGGTGGCAATTCTGGGCTCCATTGCAGTCACAATGCGAGGACTCTTTATAGTGTGACGTCTTTGGAAACCGAACAAAGATTTGAAAGGAAAAACGAGTAGAGTTTCCCACTTAACACATGTGAATTCTGGGAGTTGAAGTCCAGCAGTTGGAGACCCTTAGAGCTCCTCCCTTCTCTTGGCTTCAGAAGTCGCCCCAAACCCTTAATCTCCGCAAAAGCCAGAAGAAACCCACTTTCTTGCCTTACGAACTCCTCCCCCCACCCTCCCGCCCTCAGCTTCTGCTTTGGATTTCAGATGTCTCACTCCTCTGGTATGGCAACCCCGGGCATCTTCCTAATGACGTCTTTATTTAAGACATCTGGGCTCTCTGCTACAACTCGAGATACTCAAGGCGGCTGGCAGCCATTGAATAATGGGGGAATTCTCACCCAATCAGTAACAAAGGACACGCAGAACAAGAGAGAGAAAAAGGGAGCGTGCTCATTTTATTACTTTTGTCCAAGCTTGGTAACTTCTAAGACCCGAGGATCTCAACTCCCAGAATTCCCCGGGGCCAGCTGTGCTATTTCCTCAGGCTGGCTGGGGAATTGTGGGAGTTGAAGTCCGCGGGTCTTAAGGTTACAAAGTTTGGAGACCCCTGCTGTAATCGCTGGACAGGGAAATGGTGGTATATAAATTAAATGAATAAATGAAAAAAATATTATTTGAAGCAATGCCAGTGTTCTGGAATTCAGGAAACATGCAAAGAGGGCTTCCTTCTGGGGTGGAGAGAGATGGTTAGACTTTTGGAACAGGAAGCTGAGTTACTCTTACGCGTTATAAAGTGCCCTATAAACTAATTTTAATTTCTCTAACTGCCTCCTCTTGAGTTGTGTGCTGACTTCAGTTCCCACAAGGGCCCTTGATGGCTTGCCAGGCGCCGAAAGAGCCCTTGATCCGGCCACCAAGGTGGAAAACGTTCTCTTGGTTAAACCCCTGAGAAGATGTGCTAATCGCGACAAAGAGGCTTAAATGCTCTTGTGGCACTTAAATGTGGCAAAGCAATCACAGCCGGCCACTTAGGAGCAGGTGAACAAGGTGTTGCCCCTCCCCGATTGTGCAATGCAAACTCTTCAGTTGGCCAACCCAGCAGGGCCTCTTGGTTAATTCTGCTTTTTATGTGTGATGCAGAAGTTATCTTGACTTTTTTTGTTGCATCATACCGGAGCAGCAGAGTTGGAAAGGGGCCTTGGAGGTCCGCTAGTCTAACCCCCTAGATTGGATCTAGAATTGTCTGGATCCTACAATTCCAGACAAATGTATGTCCAGTCTCTTCTGGAAAGCCTCCAGTGTTGGAGCACCCAAAACTTCCGGAGGGAAGCCTGAAGTTCTTCCCAATGTTTTCTCCCTATTTCTAGGTTTGCTTCTTGATTAATTTCCACCCATTGCTTTTCCTCTGGCCTCCTGGTGCTTTGGACGATAGACTTCTTTGTGGCAGACCCTGAGATATGGGAAGATGCTATCAGGTCACCCCTGGCCCTTCCTTCCTTTAGACTAGGCACCCCCGATTCTAGTCTTCATATGCTTTGGCCTCCAACCCCTTAATCATCCTGGCTGCTTTTTTCTGCACTCTTTCCAGATTCTCAACATCTTTTTTACAACATACCGACCAAAACTGGATGCAGTCAGTCATATTGGGGGGCGTTTCACCTTGGAGCTGGCTGATGGAGTAAGAGAAAGACCCCACCTCCTCATGCACTTGGCTGGCTCCTAGTTTTATTTAATTCCTGTTAAATTCAATGTTTTCTACATTTTTAAAAATCATAATAAGCCACCCAGCATTATTTTTGGATAGTGAGGTAGGGGGACATAGAGGAAGAGGATAAAAAGGGAAAAAAGACCCCCCCCCCAATTCTTTGTCCCTTTGCAAGACCAGCTGCAGGTGTCCCAGAGCATTAAAAGGGGGGACCCTCCCAGATGCCCCCCAAAAGACCCACGGTGGCCGATAAGGAAACAAAACCCCACCCCAACATTTGCTCCTTCCCCTCCCACCCCTGCCAAAAAGAAGTATGGGAAATTTGGAGAAGTTGGGGAAATTCAGATAGTGTGAAGTTTCCCCAGGGGCTCTTGGGAGTTGTAGTTCTACCAGGGGGTGGGGCCTCCTCCAGCTCCTCCCCCTGGAGTATGAGGTTGGGGAGAGGTGCCCTTGCTTGCCACCGGAGGGCACTGCAGGCTTTGTGGTTGGCTGGATGCTCTGTAAGTGACTCCAACTCCCATCGTCCACACGTTGCTCACTTGGGAAGGGTCCTGGGGTTTTGTGTGTGGAGGGGAGACGTCTCGTTTTGATGAGGTGGATTTGGGAAGGAAAGTGACCTGCTTTTTCCAACCTGCTGATTGAAATGTAGATGAGGGGGTGCTGAGCCTCGGTAACTAAGACTTGTGGACTTCAACTCCCAGAATTCCCCAGCCAGCCATGGGGAATTCTGGGGAATTCTGGGAGTTGAAGTCCACAAGGTTGGACACTCCTGTTGTAGGCATTTCTTTGGTCAAAGTCACTCCATGGATGACGTGTTGCCTTTTTAAGAGAGATTTGGAAAGTTCAACTTTCAAAAGATTATTTTTTAAGTTTTTTGTTGCTAAAATTATTTGCTTGTGGGTTTTTTTTATTTTTGGAGAGAGAGAGAGATTTGTAGGCGAGGGCCAGATGGGAAGAAGGCGGCTGGGTCTCCATTGGGTCTCCAAGATGCAGCAGAGAAATGCCGCTTCCCTTCCGGAGAGCAGGTGGCGCCTGGGGGAGTTTGACAGCAGCTTCTGCCTTCGGTGGGGAGGCTCAGCCCCCCCCCCCCTCTGCCTCTCTCCTTTCCCCCCTTCCTTTCTTCCCAAAGGCTTTGCACCATTGGGGAAAGTGAAATGTTGAGCCCATATTCGAAGGCTCCCTAAATTCCTTCCTTTCTTTTTCTCTCTATTCTTCCTTCCTTCCTTCCTTCCTTCCTTCCTTCCTTCCTTCCTTCCTTCCTTCCTCACTATTCTTCCTTGTATTTTCTTCTTCCTTCCTTTCTTTTTCTCTCTATTCTTCCTCCCTTCCTTCCTTTCCCTTTTCTCTCTATTCTGCCTTGTATTTTCTTCCTTCCTTTTTCTCTCTATTCTTCTTTCCTCCCCTTTTCTCTCTATTCTGCCTTATATTTTTTCCTTTTTTCCTTCCTTCCTTTCTTTTTCTCTCTATTCTACCTTGTATTTTCTTCCTTACTTTCTTTCTTCCCTCTCTCCCTCCTTCCCTTTCTTCCTCCTCTTCTTCCTCCTCCTTTCCTCTCCTCCTCCTTCCTTTCTTTTTCTTCCTCTTTCTCTTCCTTCTCTCCTTCCTTCTCTCTCCTGTAATGCTCCCTCTGTGGGTGGTGGGTGTCTCCCCTTCCTTTGTGATCCTGGGACGGGGCTCCCTAAGCGAGCTGGGCCTGATGAGCCACGGCTTCCCATGGGGCTTTCCCTCCCTCCCTCCCCGTCCTCCCCCTCAGCGCGTGGGGAGTGCTGGACTGGCCACCTACGCAGCCGATCTCCCCTGTGGATGCCATATGATGGTGCTTGTTGTTCCTCGTTGCCATGGGGATGATGTTGGTTTAGCAATCAGACTTGGGCTATTTCCCTGGATCTTGGCTCCGAGGACTTGCAAGGCTGGGCCTGCCTGCATTCCCACTGACTTTTCCCCTGTGGAATTTCCCACGGCTTTCTCCCCACGCCCAGAGTCTGTGCCCTCCTCCAGATGCCTCCGGCTGCATCCACCCCTCGGCCTTTTGGATGCTGCCATGGTTCTCCGAGGGCAGCTGCCCCGGGTCAGACTAAATGACCTCTGGGCACCCCTTGGTGAGACTTGCAACCCCTGAACAGCCCTCCTGGCGGTCGTCTGGGCTCCTTCCTCCTTATTCCAGCCCCTGTCGTGGGTCAACACATCTGAGCCAAGTCTCGGACCAAAATAATCCCTTTTATTTATATTCTTCTTTGAGGTCTTCTCATTTCTTGGCTTGTAAACTGGTGGTTTTTTTTCCAGACCAAACTTGGAAATGGCGAGCCGACCTTGAGGCAGCCTTTGCTCTGCCGTCTCCCAGCTTTTCCCAGGCCGGCAGGCTTGACCGCTGTCAGAGAGACGCTTTGGAAGGAGCAGGTAATCCTGTCAGGAAAAAGATCATTTAAACGCTTCACAAAACCCAGGAGTCCCAAGCCCTGTTTCCATCGCTTTTTGCTGTATTAAGTCATTGCCTTCCATAGGAAGCTGCATTTGAGCCAGAGGACTAAGGTTCCTCCGTCTAAGTTTTTTTAAACTATATATATTTATTTATTCAATTTTTGGAGCCAATCATCTCATCTATGTTGGCTCTGGGCAGCTCACAAAATGAACAAACCCCCCCCCCCCCCCCAGCAAAATAAATAAAACCCTATTAAATGAAGATTATTAAAGCCTTAAAAACCACAAACGATTTAAAATCCATTCCCCACAACTGTCTTAAAAATAAATACAAGTTATTGTAATTGCCTTTATTTGGAAGTCCTCTCTCACAGGAGGCCTAAGAAGAATTGCTCGGCAGAATTCCACCTCCCATCTATTTTTTCCCCTGTTTTCTTCTTGTGGACTGGAAACTTGAGTTTCAATTAATACGCTGCCACAATCCAACATGGATCCTAAAATTTGTAGGTAGATCAGGTTGGGCATAGCTGCCCTTAATTTCTGTGGGAAGGAAGGAGAGGGAGGGAGGGAGAGAGAGAAGGAAGGAGAGGAAGGAAGGACACAGCAACTGCATTATGAGGTGAGGGATCATATGAGTTGCTGGGATTAAAATGTCACTTAGCAAAACCGTTGATCTTGCTGCACTTTTCAATTTTATTTATTCATTCGTTTGGTTATTTATTTATTAGATTTGTGATTGTAAATTGAGGATTGCCTGACTAAGGTGACTCCTTCCTGTTGTAAGGGTGACGCAGACTTCCAGGTACTCCTGACTTACAACATTTAGTGGCCATTCAAAGGTACAACAGCCCTGAAATATGTGACTTACGACCATTTTTCACACTTACGACCATTGCAGCATGGTTACGTGATCACCATTTGACCTCTTGACAAGTGACTCGCGTTTATGACCGTCGCAGTGCCCCGGGGAGGTCACGGGATCCCTTTTTGCAACTTTCTAACAAGCAGGAAGGCTGATTCACTTAACAACGGTGTTACTAATTTAACTGCTGCAGTGATTCACTTTACAACGGTGGCAAGAAAGGTCGTAAAACGGGGCAAAACTCACGGAACAACCATCTCGCTCAGCAACATAAATGCTGGGCTCCCTTGTGGTCGTAGGTCAAGGACTGCATGCATTAAATGAGCTGAACCCCTTCTGGAGGGAGATGCCAGGCTCCCCCGCGAGACAAGCCCTGCCTCTTTGGGGTGAGTGAGGGCTTCAGTGCCCCCCCCCCGCTACCTTCTCCGCCCCCCCCCCAAGGGAAGAGGCCGGGGAGGCTCCTGGGCAGCCGCAGGACGGAAAAGTCTCTGCTGCGGCCGCCACAACTCCGGTTCCCACGACTCCAGGGGCCGCCGCGGGTGAGTAATCTGAGCGCCAGCCGCCTCGGAGAGCCTTTAAAAGGCAAAAATGGGCTTTTCTCCCCTCCTTCCCGGAAGACAAAAAACCCCAAAGATCAGCAGGAAAAGGAGCAAAACCGTCTTGCTGGAGGAGGGTCCCTTGCAGAGGCCGGAGACCCTCCGGGGGCCTTTTCCCCTCACTCTGGGCAAGGGGGGGGGCATCGGAAGGGGCAGGGGGGCACCGTCTGGGAACTGGCCCTCAGGGAACGGCCGGAAGGCTTGGCTGCTGGGCCAGGCAGCCCCTGGAGGTGCTTAGGGAGACCCTGGCTCATTTTCCAAGTGGGCAGCTGGTCCTCGACTTACGACCACAAGGGACCCCCAAATTCCTGCTGCTCAGGGAAGCGTTTATTAAGTGAGTTTTCTGCCCTTTCAGAAGCTTTCTTGCCGCAGTCGTTAAGTGAATCACTACAGTGGTTAGGAACGCGGTCGTTAAGCGAATCTGGCCTTCCCATTGACTTTGCTGGTCAGAAGGTCGCAAAAGGGGATCATGTTGCAACCGCCGTAAGTACGAGTCAGTTGCCAAGTGTCCAGATTTTAATGATGCGACCACAGCATTGGACCACTGCAACAGTCATAAGTGTGGAAAATGTTCATAAGTCACCTTTTTCAGTACGGTTTTAACTTTGAACAGTCACTAAATGAATCAATGTAAGTCAGGAGGAGAGAAGCGGAAAGAGAAGCAAACCCATCATGCTTCCCTTCTCCCCACTTCCTCCCCCCCCCAAAAGAGGCGAAGGGGGATTCCCACCAGAGAGGTTGGAAAAGGGACGGAGGCTCCTCTGCTGAATGTTTGTTCACCTCTCTTTTAAGTGGGGTTGGGGAGCTTAGTCTGTATGGAATGGATGGGGAGGGAGGGAAGGAGGGAAGGAAAAAAGGAAGGCGAGGGAGGGAGGAGGAAGGAAGGAAAGAAGGAAGGAAGGAAGGAAGGAAAAAAGGAAGGAGAGGGAGGGAGGAGGAAGGAAGGAAGGAAGGAAGGAAGGAAGGAAAAAAGGAAGGAGAGGGAGGAGGAAGGAAGGAAAGAAGGAAAAAAGGAAGGAGAGGGAGGTAGGGAGGAGGAAGGAAGGAAGGAAGGAAAAAAGGAAGGAGAGGGAGGGAGGAAGGAAGGAAAGAAGAAAAAAAGGAAGGAGAGGGAGGGAGGAGGAAGGAAGGAAGGAAAAAAGGAAGGAGAGGTAGGGAGGAAGGAAGGGAGGAAAGAGAGGTTAGGAGGGAGGAATATATTTCCTTTTGCAAAAATGAACCATTGGGTGGGTGGGGGGGAGTTAACCGTTTGGCCCCCGCAAGGTGATCAATGAAAGTCAGACTTTCCTGAACTTCGTCCCATCCAGGTGAGTTGGGGGTCAGCTCCCATCGTTCCCGGCCGACACACCTGTCCGTTGCTCCCTTCCCTTCAAAGCTCTCCCGGACTTTCCGCCTCCCTGCAGAGAATCGGGGTTTTCGCTCCAACCGAAGCCAAGAATTTCACTTGCAACAGCAACGGGGGCTCTTGGGGGGGGGTGTTATTTATTTATTTTGCATTCAGTGCAGGGCCCCCCCCTGCCGCCCCCCCCCCCCCCCGCAGCACCTGGTGCTTTTTGTGACGGCTGCCGTGTCCCTCTGGGGTCGCCTGATACACTTTTGCGACCCTCGGACAAGGATCGTCAATGGAGGGGCCAGATTCACTTAACAACCGTGTTCCTGACTTACGAACTTCAGTATTTCACTTCACAACCGTGGCAAGACAGGTTGCAAGAGGGGGCAAACAAACGTCTCGCTTAACAGCAGGAATTGTGGTCGTAACTCGAGGGCTGCCTGTATGAAAGAATAGAAAGCAATAACCCCCCCTCCCTCGCCCCCACCTGCCCCCCCTCCTCTCAAGGGGGCTGCATGGGGCCATGTACACCTGGGCCAGTTTGGGGTCATTTGCAGGGAGGGGGTGTTGTGTCTGACCCCAGGAGATCCACATTTCCCCCCCCCCCCAGCCCTTCCTTCCCTTCAGCGGCTGCTATTCCCCCCCCCCCCCCCCTTCTCGGCTCCTGAGGATTTGGCCCATATGGGTTTCCTCTCTTCAGAAAACCCGGCCCAGCGCATTCCTGGGCTGTGACTTCACAATGACACACCAGGGGAGGGTGCAAGACAAGCCGCCGCCTCTGGCTTTGGAGGGTGCCGACCGACCGGCTCGGCCTTCCCGCCTTTGCCTCCTTCCGCCTGAACCCCAAAACTCAGCTGAGCTTCCTTGGAAATGGCTCTGCTGCTCCCTCTGGGCCCCAGAAGAACAGAGCTGGAAGGGGCCTTGGAGGTCTTCTAGACCAACCCCCCTGCTCAAACAGGAGGCCCCTAGATTTTTTCCCCAGACCAATGGGTGTCCAGCCTCTTCTTGGAAACCTCCAGTGATGGAGCCCCCACAGCCTCTGGTGGCCAGCAGTTCCCCTGGATGACTGTTCTCACGGTCAGGAAGTTCCTCCTTAGTTCTAGCTGGCTTCTCGCAAAGGGTGGAGTTCCCACCGGTTGTGTCTTCTGCCTTCGGGTGCTTTGGAGAAGAGGTTGATTACCACCACCACCACCCGTCTTCTTGGTGGTAGCCCCTCTAATGTTGGAAGTGCAGGGCTGGCTGAGGAACTCTGGGAGTCGAAGTCCACAAGTCTTGAAGATGCCAACTTTGGGGATCCCCTGCCCTGGATGGACGGAGAGACTCTGGCTCCGTTTCCCGGAGAGACCCCCAAAAGGACAGGAGGATGGAGGAGAAATCACACCTTTCACACACACCCCTCCTCGCCCCCCCCCCCATCATTTTTCTCCCTCCCATCAACCCCCCCCCCAAGAGACTTCAATTGCCCCCTTGGGTTTCTGGTTGTGGATTCCGATCCAACCTTCCTGCCCCCCCCCCTCTCCTCCCGCTCGCTGCTTGGAGCCGCCTGCTCTAACCACTACGCCCTTGGCCAACACCACGCACACCCCTCCCTCCTCCTGGGGCAAGGAAAGGTGAATTGGCCCTTTGTGCTGGGCAGGGAGAGGCTGTGCCAGCCAAGATGCCCTGGCGACGCTCGGCTGGCTGGCAAATCGCGGCTCTTCCCAGCTCGCCACAAAGAGCCTCTTCTCTGCCCACTTCTGCATCTGGGGAGGGAGGGAGGGGGGATGCCTGCTCACCTGCCCCCCCCCCCAAATGGGACCCCATGGCACTTTGCAGCTGATTGACAGAGAGCGCCTTATGGGAGGGGCTGAGCCCCCCCCCCATCCCACCTTTCCTTTCCCAGAATGCCCCTCGGGAGGGAGAAGGGCAGCCTCCCCCCCCTCCCCCCCCCCGTGGCTCTGGTTTCTGTGGCCTCGCTTTGAGGCAGGCTCCCTTTTGCAAGCACAGGCGAGAGGGAAGGACGGGGCTGTGCCTCCCCTCCCCATCTGGATCCCATTTATTTCCCCTTCCTCTGAGCCAGCTGGGAACTCCGGAGCTGCCCAAATATCACTCTGGATGGCAAAGGGGGGGGAGGGGTGTCAGCTTCTCCAACCAGGTGCCCAGCCCCCCCTCCCTCCCCCCCCAAGACACTCAGGGGGCTGCAGGCCAAAGGCCGAGGGCTCTCTTGGGATGGCTCTTTCCCCCGTGCAATTGACCTGCGGGGGGGGGGGGGGTCCTCAGACCCTTTGAGTTTATCCATCCATTGATGTTTCCCCAAGAGGCTTTTTTTGAAAGGTTTCTTCCCTGCACTGCGGCCATCTTCCTTCCTGCGCCTGGCGAGACAGCGGCCTCCCCACGGGAGAGAGTTGGGGGCTCAGGAAATGGCCCTGTTAATTATTAAAGCAATTTGAAAGCCCCCCCCCCTTTGGGCCCACCATGCCGCCCTTCCCCCAGCTCAGCCAAGAAACCCAGCAGCCCCTCCCCACTGCCCCCTCCCTGCCCCCCCCAGCCCCTGTGCTGCTCAACTGCCAGAGATGGGGGGGGGATTCCCAGGGGGCACCTGGTAGGGGCTTCTCTAGGCTGGAAGCGAAGCAGGTTTGGACCTGGGGGGGGTCTGCAGGGTGGCCAGGACAGCGGAAGACAACCGGGTGGGCAAGTATCCAGGGAGTTCCCAATTCTCTTCCAATTCTCCAAATGTGGTACAGGGAGTCCTTGACATATGGCCACCAATCAGCCCAACATTTCTGCCGCTACGTGAGGCGTTTGCTGAGTGAATTTTGCCCCATTTTTACTTTCTTGCCACTTTTTGTTAAGTGAATCCCTGCCGTTGATGATTTAGCCCCACGGTCGTTAAGTGAATCCGGCTTCCCCATGGCCTTTGCTTGTCAGAAGGTCGCGAAAGGAGGATCACGTAACCCCGGGACTCTGTGACCGTCATATATACGAAACCCGTTGCCAAGCATTTGAATTTTGTGGCCACGGGGAGGCTCAAACGGTCGTAAGTGTGAAAAAGAGTCATCAGTCACTCTTTTCAGGGCTGTTGTAACATCAAACGGTCACTAAATGAACCAAGTTGAGAACTCCCTGTATTTCTGCAACCATCCCCCTCCCCCCCCCCAGGCCAATTGCAGCCCCAGTCCAGGGAGAGGGGAGGGAGGGGGTCAAGAGGGCAGAAAAGAGAGGGGGTGGGGGGGCAGCTGCAGACGGTTGGGGGGCTCAGGAAAGATGCCCTCTGCACCCTCTCAAGTGCCCCCCATTCCTGCTTCTCCCAGGCTCTCAGGGGCCCCCCAACACCCCCCACCCCTTGGGGTTCACCCAGAATGAACACAGGGTTCCCAAACAGCAGGACTCCAAGCTACCCAACAGGCTGAGGTGGTTCAACAGGTGAAGCTTCTCCTGAGGCTGAGCCAGTTGAACACGCGTGTGGAGGCAGATTCCCTTGCATGTCGCAACAATCCTGCATGGGAGCCTGCGTTGGGCAGGGGCTGTGGGAAGACTCTGGCCCCCATCCAAGCCAGGTGACTGGTAAGGGGCCGTGTGTGTGTGTGTGTGTGTGTGTGTGTCTCGTAGGAAGGGACTGGGCCCTGTGCTGCCCCCCCCTTCCTGCCCACTGTAAGCCAGAGGGCCACCTGAGGACTGGGGGGGGGGGCTTCCTCCCCACCCCTCTCTCTTCCGGTGTCGTCGTCTAGAGACAGTCTAGAGCAGGGATGTCCAAACTTGGGAACTTTAAGACTTGTGGACTTCAACTCCCAGAATTCCCCAGCCAGCATAGCTGGCTAGGGAATTCTGGGAGTTGAAGTCCACAAGTCTTAAAGTTCCCAAGTTTGGACATCCCTGGTCTAGAGAGAAGAATGAAGAAAGGTCTTCCAATATCTGAGGAGGGGCTGCCGCAAAGAAAGAGGAGGGGGTCAATTTATTCTCCAAAGCACCAGAAAGCAAGAAAAAGAAGCAGCAATGGATGGAAACTAACCAAGGAGAGAAGCAACCTGGAACTAAGGAGACAGTGAAAACAATAAGCCCGTGGAACGGCCTGCCACCAGAAGTTGTGGGCGTTCCATCACTGGAGGTTCTCAAGAAGAGACTGGACAGCCACTTGTCTGAAACGGTCTGGGCCGGCCAGCCTCCTGCTTGAGCAGGGGGTTGGACTAGAAGACCTCCAGGGTCCCTTTTGACTGATGCTGTTATCCTATAATCCTAGAACATTTAATCAGTGGAAAGGCTTCCCTCCAGAAGCTGTGGGGGCTTCCTCACCAGGACATTTTCAAGAAAGGACTGGACAGTCACAAGGGTCTCCTGCTTGAGTCAGGAGGTTGGACTAGATGGCCTCCAAGGCCCCTTCCAGCTCTATTCTGAAGGATTGATTGAAACGATCCAGGGTCTCCTGCTTCATCCAGGGGGTTGGACTAGATGGCCTCCAAGGCTCCTTCCAGCTCTAGCTTGAATCTAGTCAGGGAGCGTCTTTGCCGAAAGTTGCAAGGGGGGGGGGCTGCATCCCTGCACTCCGCTGCCCATCCGTCGCCCCCCCCCCTCTTCTACCTGCGAACAAAGGAGACTTTTCCACCTGGTCCTCGGGCGATGCCCCTGGGGGGACCCGAAGCCCCGCGCTGGGGAGGAAGGGGTTAAAGACCCCCCTCGCCCCCCCTCACCCAACAGGAAGCAGCCTGGCAGGAGGGAGTGTGAGAGAATCCCTCTGCCCCCCCCCCCCCCGCCCCGCTTCCCTTCCCAGCCCTTTGCCTGCCCCTCCCTCCCTCCCTCCCTCCCCCGCCCCCTTCCCTGCATCTCCCAGCCTTCCAGCTGGAATCTGTTGCTCGCCTTGTCTGGGCTGCAGCCGCCGCCGAGCGCCTCTGGACCCCCCTTCCACCCCCGACCCCACCCCAAAATCTCCCCCGGCTCCCCCCTCTCCCCCCACCCTCCCCCGGACCCTGGGAAGGAAGGGGGCCGGCAGCTCCGCAAGATGTGAGCCCGGGCGAGGCGGCGGGAGGCGGCTGGGGGGCTGCCTGGGCCCCTTCCCCACCCAGGCTGCGAAAGGCGGCGCGGCGATGGAGGGCAGCGGCAGCGGCAGCAGCAGCGGAGGCCAGCTCGGGGGTCGGCGGGGCCATTGCTAGGAGAGCCCCGGTGGGCGGCGCGGGCGCCTCCGCGGATGGCTCGGAGGGAGAAGCCGGAGGGCGAATTCTTCTGAGTCCCGCCCGCCCCCTCCCCACCCCTGTAGGCAAGGCTTGCCCCGAGGCAGCGACCGAGCCCTTCCCACGCCCGCTCCGGACGGTGAGTGATTGGCCCTCCAAGCGGGGCTTTCCACGGGCCCGATGCCCCCCCCCCCCACGCCTGGGCTTTGCTCCTGCCGGGGATCAGTGGAGGGGACGTGTGTGACCGGTGTGGGGAGGGTCCGGTGTGATTCCTGGGATGGAGAAGAGGGGAAGCTCCAGGTTGTTTCAAACCCAGACTCTTCCTCCCCCTTCCCCCATGTCTTCCCCTGGGGAGGGGGTGCAGATTGGGACCTCTCCAGGGGGCTGCCCCCCCCCCCCTCTGCCTCCTGGACTTTGGGAGGCACCACCCCTCCCCATCAGGTGGGGGGCATTTGATTGGCAGGCTAGCTAAGGTGGTAGACTTTGCCCCCCTCCCCTCCCAAGGACCTGCCTGGGCCCCTGGGGGAAGGGAAAGATATTTATGGGTGCTCCAAAAAGCACCCCACATTCTGCCCCCTTCCTTGGTGGTTTCTGCTCCTGGGGGGCCAAGAGGGAGAAGGTCAAGATGGATTGTGCACCTCGGGAAGGAAATCCCTCAAATCTGTATGGTTGGGATGGAGAATTTCTCGGGGGGGGGGGGGCTTTGATCTCGAGGGGGGGGGTGTTTCCTTGCAGGGAAGGCCCCTCCTGAATTGAGAGCCAGAACTTTGCCTCCTCCTCACCTGACATCCTGCAGAGCTAATTTTTGGAGTCCCACCTGAAGATTCTCCCCTGGTCAAGAGCACAGATTTGGAGGCTGGTAGAAATGAACTTTGGGGGCTGAAAAATGCAGGCAGTCCTCGACTTATGACCACAGTTGAGCCCAAAATTAATGTTAAGTGAGACATTTGTCAGGCGCGTTTTGCTCCATTTTGACAACTTTTCTTGCCACCGTTGTTAAGTGCATCACTGTAGTGGTTAACTTAATAACCCGGTCGTTAAGTGAATCGGGCTCCCCCTTGTCAGAAGGTCGCAAAAGGGGTCCTAAATAAAAGCCAATTGCACCTGAATTCTGGTTCCATGACTAGGAGGATGCTACAATGGTCATAAGGCCCCTTTTTTCAGTGCCGTAACTTCCAATGGTCACTAAGTGAGTCAGACACTGCGGTTCGGTCCTGCTGCCTCCGTTCTTCCTCCAACAAACCAGGGTTTGGGGGATGTTTTTGCAAAAAAAGGCTGCCTGCGCCCCCTCCTTCTGCCCAGCTTCTTGGCTGTGGCCCCATCTGGGATTTTCTGCAAAGCAGCTTTGTGTAACTCCCAACGCTTACTCTTGGGAGAAAGTGGGGGGGTCTCTCTTGTCTTGGGGGGGGGACAGGGAGGGAGGCAGATCTTGCCCCTGTGGAATCCAGGGTGAGGAAGTTGGGGGCAATTGTGCAAGACTTGGGAAGAAGCGAGGATCCTGGTTTACGGCCGGACTCTCCCTCCCAGCCATTGTTCCAAGGAGCGAGGGGGGCAGAGGGGGGGGGGGATCCGGGTTGCAGAAATTAAAGGAAAAAAGAGGCGCTTTTATTATCCTTGGGGAGCTGACGGGGGCCGTGCCCTGGTCTCACTCCTCCGGCAAAGAGCAGGGCGCCCAGCCTTTGTTTCTGGGGTTCAAGCGAGGGTTCTGGGACCCCTCCCCCCCCCCAGCATCACCCGAAGGGGAGCTGAAAGGGTTGTGCCTTCGCTTTGGAATCTCAGGAATTGCTTTTCGCAAAAGTCCGGGGATTCGTTGCTAAGTTGCACGGCATTGTTTGGTTGCTTTAAGGGGAGGGGGCTCTGAGTGGCCCCCAAGGCTGTGAGGGGGGGGAGATACCTCTCGGACTTCGCTCCACCGGTTGCGTGGCTTCCTTCACTGGGTGGCCGGTGGGGGTGCTGGAAGGGGGTGGATTTTCAGTGGGGAGGGAAAGAAGGAGGGGGCCTCCGGTGTCTGGGAGAAGCCTGGTCCTTTCTGGACTTTTTGGGGTGCCAGGGGAGGGGAGGGGGCCTGGGAAACAAAGAGACCCTGCTCTCTTGCAGGAAGAGGCGTGGAGAGTCGCCCGAAGTGGGCACAGAGGGGTGTGGCAAAACCTGGAATTTGGGAGAGGGGGTGGCAGTGGGTGCCAGGTGGGCTCCCAGAGAAGCCGAAAGGGGGCAGGGCCAACCCCTTTGGGCAAGCTCTCCCTCCTCCTCCTCCTCCTGTGCCCCCCCTCTTTCGTACTCTGCCCCCCTCCTTTGGCAGGTATGACACTGGGGGGGCTGGTGAGGGGCTTGTTTGCAACTCGATGGGCTTTGCACAAAATCCTTCCTTGTCAAATTCGTGTCCCTGAATACCCTGCACTCTGCAGAGGCTCAGAGGCACAGGGAGTCCTCGCCTTTATGACCACAACTGAGCCCCAGGTTCCTGTCGTTAAGTGGGTCACTTGTTTTACGACCTTTCTTACCACGGCTGTTAAGTGAATCACCGCAGTTGACGAGTTAGTCACAGGCTTGTTAAGTCCATCGGGCTTTGTCGCAAAAGGGGATCATGTGACCCCCTCCCGGGAGGTTGCAACCATCATAAATGCCAGCCAGTTGCCCAAGTGTTTGAATTTTGATCACGTGACCCCGAGGGAGCTGCAACGGTCGTTAAGTGTGAAAAACGGTTATAAGTCACTTTTTTCCATGTTGTTGTAACTTTGACAAAGTTGGAACTTCTCCGTGATAAATCCAGTCAGCCCAAGGAGCATCGAATAACAGAATAATGGAGTTGGAGGGGACCTCGGAGGTCTTCTAGTCCAACCCCCTGCTCAGGCAAGAGATCCCAGACCAGGGGTCTCCAACCGTGGCAACTTTAAGACTTGCGGACTTCAACTCCCAGAATTCCTCAGCCAACAAAGCTGCCTGAGGAACTCTGGGAGTTGAAGTCCGCAAGTCGTTAAGTTGCCACGGTTGGAGACCCCTGCAACCATTCCAGACAAGTCCAGACTCTTCTTAAAAGCCTTTGAATGGCCACTAAGCAAATGGCCGTAAGTCGAGAACTGCCTGAACTGGGAACCAGCTGTGAAGAAGCCGAAGACTTCAAGCTCTGCTCGTAATCTTCTGGGATCTTGTGATCCAATTGAACAAGACAGACAAGCAAGAGAAGAAATTTTTCCTTGGATACCAACCGCAGGTGCAGGAAGAGAGAGGCAGGGAGCAAAACCCGCCTCCACGCAGTCTTGGGTGGGTGTTTTTTTAATGCCAGACGGAGGCGTACGCTGCGTTGCGTTGCGGATCTCAGGCCAGAGGCTGGTGGGGACTAGCTCTGATTCGTGGTTTATGAGAGGACAAAAAATCAGCCTGGCACCAATTCAGCCACCAGTTCTGGTGACTCTCCCTTCTTTGGAAACCCCCCCTCCCCAAAGTGCTTGGATCCTGATGACCCTCAGCGGGGTTAGGAGACATCTTTGGTCCTTATTGTTGGAGATATTTATTTCGATGGGAAAAGCAGAATTACAATAAGAAAATAAAAAGAAGGACGGAAGGAAGGACATAGTATCAGAGTAACAGAGTTGGAAAGGGACCTTGGAGGTCTTCTAATCCAACCCCTTGCTCAAGCAGGAGACCTGGCTGGGGAATTCTGGGAGTTGAAGTCCACAAGTCTTAAAGTTCCCAAGGTTGGACATCCCTTACTCCATACCATTCCAGACCGATGGTTGCCTTGAAAACCTGCAGTGATAGAAGATCCACAATTTCTGGTGTCAAGCTGTTCCACTGGTTAATTGTGCTCACTGTCAGGAAATGTCTGCCTACTTCTCGGTTGCTTCTCTCCTCGGTTAGTGTCCATCCGTTGCTTCTTGTTCTGCCCTCAGGGGCTTTGGAGAATAGGTTGACACCCCCCTCATCGGGGCAGCCCCTCAAATACTGGAGCAGTGCTGGGTTCCAAATCAGGCTGTGAAATTGGAGGTTGCTCCCAGTTAAGAGACTGGATGCGCTCCGAAATTTTCCTTTGCATTTCAAAGGAAGGGATGCATTTCCATTCATCCCAGGTCATGCTGCCTGTGGAACAGCCCACCACTGGGACAAGGAGGAGCAGGGCCTTCCTAAACCTTATTTCAAAAATGGTTCAGTTCTCTTGTGTTGTGCAAGCGATCCTCACAATAAAGGAGAAGATTTGTAGCTCAGGGTTGAAGTGTGGGGTCCTTGGGGGTCTCTGAGCTTGGGGGGTTTCCTCGCAGACCTTTCATGACCCAGCTAGGGATCATCATCAGTGTCAGGGAAGGAGGGTGGGGCTACCATGACCCAACTGGGTAATGTCATTAGTGCTAGAAGTGGAGTTTGCAGAGAAGAGGAGGAGGAGGAAGAGGAGGAGTGTGGAGTCCTTGGCGCTCTCTGAGCTGGTTGTTTCCTTGCAGACGTTTCATGACCCAACTGTGTAACGTCATCAGTGCTAGAAGAAGCAGAGTTTGCAGAGAAGAGGAGGAGGAGGAGGAGGAGGTCGACTGTGGGGGTCCTGTGGTTTCATGACCCAACTAGGTAACATCATCAGTGCTAGCAGTAGAACTTCTGCCACCGGCTTCAAAGGCTGGTAGGGAAAATGTCGGAGTTCCCCCTTTTATTGTCCCACTTAGGAGGCAGAAAAATGAGGAATGCAGTGGGATCCTGAGACTTGGCAGCTCCTGGATTCCAAAGGCAGAAGTTCCTGTGAGGTTCCTGTCTTTCCACACCAAAGTGATCCCAGCTGACAGAGGGAGACAGATAGATAGATAGATAGATAGATAGATAGATAGATAGATAGATAGATAGATAGATAGATAGATAGATAGATAGATAGATAGATAGATAGATAGAAAGATAGATAGATAGATAGATAGATAGATAGATAGATAGATAGATAGATAGATAGATAGATAGAAAGATAGATAGATAGATAGATAGATAGATAGATAGATAGATAGATAGATAGATAGATAGATAGATAGATAGATAGATAGATAGATAGATAGATAGGTCGTTTTTCTCTGCTGGACTAATCCAGGCCTGTCTTTCTCCTTCTTCTTCCACCACACTTTCTTTCTTTTCTTTCTTTGTTTCTCTCCCTCTCCCTCTTCCCTCTGCAATAGCATCAGCTGGAAAGTCCCGGGTTCAGATTTCACGTGAATTTCGCTCCCGCCTGGGAATTCTGGAAGAGGAACACCTCGGAGGGGGGGGGCATGGGGGGGGGAGGCGGGCACTGATTTGGGGGAAGGACTTCAGTTGAAATAAAGGCCCCTTTCAGGGACTCCTGGAGAGCCTGGCGCTCAACATCTGCTCCCGTGCAGGAATCCAGATGGAAAACGCTGCCGTGAAGGCGGTTCACCTCTGGGGTCATGGATGCGTCCCCCGTCCGGCTGCTTTTCCCACTGGGATCCGCCGTTGTTCCCATTAACTCCGCTCTTCCCGTTCTCCTCCGGAACTCGAGAGAGAAGAACAAGACGTCTTCCTTCCGCCTGTTGTCCAGAAGGTGGTTTATTCTGTCTCCCCAAAGGAGAAACTGGACTTTCTGGCTTCCTTTTTCCTTCAAAGGCATTTCGCTCCCCATCCAAGAAGCTTCTTCAGCTGTGAATAGGAAGAAGTGTGAAGCAAAGAAGCTTCTTGGATGGGAAGTGAAATGCCCTTCGAAGGAAAATAAAGAAGGAAATCCAGTTGTGTTTGGGGGCAGAAAAGTGCAGATAATCCTCAGTTTATGACCCCAGCGGGGCCCCAAATTTTTGGTCCTGAGTGAGAAATGTGTTGTGAGTTTTGTCCCATCTTAAAAATTTTCTTGCCACGGTTGTTAAGTGAATCCCTGCAGTTGTTAAGTTAGCAACACGGTTGTTAAGTGAATTCCCCATTGACTTTGCTTGTCAGAAGGTTGCAAAAGGGGACCCCGTGACACATCCCCCCCCCCCCCCCCCGGGACACTGCGACCGTCATAAGTGTAAATGTAAATGGCGTGGCCGTAGGGGATGCTGCAACGGTCATAAGTGTGAAAAATGTCATAAGTTGCTTTTTCAGTTCAGTTGTAGCTTCAGTCACTAAGCGAACTGTTGTAAGTCAAGGACTGCCTGTCCCTTTGGGCCAAGCATGACCTGGAGGATTGAGACTTTCCATAGACATTTCTTCACCCTTCTTTTCTGTCCAACCTTTGCAGATATTTGAAGGGGCTCATCAGATTAACAGAGTTGGAAGGGACCCTGTAGGTCATCTAGTCTAACCCCCCTCAGCCCAAGCAGGAGGCCCTACACCATTTCTGACAGAGAGCAGTCCAGCCTCTTCTTGAAAGCCTCCAGGGATGAAGCTCCCACAACTTCCGAAGGCAACTTCTGTTCATTGGGTTGATTTGCTCTCACTGCCAGAAAATTCCTCTCCTTATTTCCAGGTTGAATCTCTCTCCTTGGTCAGTTTCCATCCATTGTTCCTCGTCTGGCCTTCAGGGGCTTTGGAGAAGAGCTTGACCCCCTTCCTCCTCTCACTGGCAGCCCCTCAAATACTGGAAGGCTGCTCTCCTGTCTCCCCTGGTCCTTCTCTTCCCTAGACCAGCCATGCCCAGTTCCTGCAACCGTTCATCGTCTGTTTTATTCTGTTTTATTCCTCTTGCTTCTGCTCCAGTTGCTTCTTTCCATCGCCTTTCCTCTTCCCCACTTCCTAATTCTCCCCCCTGTCCTCTCCTGACCCCCTCCCAGTTCCTGTGATTCCTCCTTAAAGCGTGGCACCCCAAACCGGGCTCCAGATGGGGGCTGGCCCACGCAGAGGAAAAAGGCTTAAAGAATTCCCAGGACTGAAATTCTCCTTCTGTTGATGCAGCTGAAACAAAAAAAAGGGCTGCTTTGACCGTTTTCCACTGACTCACGGTCTGTTTGCAGCCCCCCCCCCCCGGGCACGATTCCCTTAGCTGGGAGGACCGGGAAGAGGGAGGACGGCATCTTTCCAACTCCCTAATTCCCGGGGGAAATGCCACAGTCCAAGGTGCCACACCTGGAATTGAAGGAGAAGTCTGTTCTCCAGCAGAGGGATGGTTTTTTTTTTTTAATTTAGATTTTTATCCCGCCTTTATTACTTATGCAAGTAATAAAGTAATTCAAGATGGCGAACCTGCCTACTATTCCTTCCTCCGGCTATTTTCCCCATAACAACAACCTTGTGAGGTGGGTTGGGCTCAGAGGGAGTGACTGGCCCAAAGCTATTTTTCATTATTTTTTCCCGAATTTATACCCCGCCCTTCTCCTTGTTAGGACTCAGGGCGACCTGACCTGGGACTAGAACTCCCAGCCTCCTGGTGATTGGACCAAAGTCACCCGGCTGCCTTTCATACCTAAGGCAGAGCTAGAACTCGCCGTCTCCTGCTTTCGAATCCAGACCCAGGCGTGTCCAACCTGCAGCCTGTGGGTTGCATGCGTTCCTGGATATCTTGGAATGCAGCCCCACAAGATACAGTGAAAAATATAAATCTACAACTAATAAACGAACGTGGTTGTTTGCATAGGTCAGGGGTCTGCAAAGTTGGCTCTTTGAAGACTGGTGGACTTCAACTCCCAGAATTCCCCAGCCAGCCAGGCTGGCTGGGGAATTCTGGGAGTTGAAGCCCACCAGTCTTCAAAGAGCCAACTTTGCAGACCCCTGGCATAGGTTAACTGCCGTGTGTATTTTATAGAAGGCCCAGGCATTGCAGGGGAGCCAGGCAAGCCAAAAGGTTGGGCACCCCGCACGGCATCGGACTGGATCTTTTGCACAGAGGTGACCTCATTCTAGCGGACGGAGGTCCATCTCTCCGCTTCTCCTTCTGTTTGGAAAAGCCGCAGAGGGCATCTGTCCCGCAGGAGACCATTTGGGCCCCTGGAGGGTTCTCCTGCTTGGAGGCTTCGGGAGTCCCAGCAGATGTGGGGCGGGAACATCATCTGGAAGGAAGGCGGGTGCAGCTTCCCCAAAGCAAGTTGCTTTCCATCCTCAGCCGGAGGATTCTGGGAGTTGAAGTCCCCTCTTCGTAAAGCCCCCCCAAGGCTGAAGTCCAAGGCTGCTCTTGACCAAGGCTCTTGGGATTTGGCAACTTTAAGGCTTCTGGACGTCCACAATTCCCTCACAAGAACGCATTCATTTTGGCGTGAATCCCCCTCCCCTCTGGGATTCCTGCTTATCCTCTTGCAGTCCCTTCCTCTGCAATCTCTCCGCTCCAGGGGAGCAGGAGGGAAAGGAAAAGCAACGGCTGGCTGGAGAATTCTGGGAATCGAAGTCTTAAAGTTGCCCGGTTTGGAGGCCCTTTGTCTATAGCAAGGACTAGAGCCCCTCCCTCCCTCCCTCCCTGCTCTGGAGAGAGACCCTTGCACAGGATTCCCTGCCTGGCTGAGGCCCCCAAGGCTGGGAAAGCCACGAGGACCTTCCCCAGAAGGAAAACCATCCTCTTTCCTTTCCCAGCAGAGCTTCGGCCTTCCGGAGCATCCGAAGGCTTTAGGTTAGGAGAGGACATTGCCCAGCCCAGTCGCCAAGAAGGCAAAGGAGAGTCTGGGTGGGGAAGGGGCCCTCCCAGGTCGACCAGAAAGCCCCCCCCCCCTCCGGTCCCTTCCTCTGCAAAGGCTCTGCCTTTAAACGGCAGGGGAAGGACTCCATTTCATCTTCATTTCCCCCCTTCTCCTTCGCTCCGTCTTCCCAAGGGAGCCCTTCCGTCTCCCTCCTTCCCCCCCCCCCGGGAGTTGGCCAAGGCTTCCCCCACCAGCTGCTGGTTGGAGGAATGTCGGAATGTCGCCTTTGTCCAGCTCAACGCCAATCTGGATTTGGAAAAGCAAACTAACAGCTTTTTCACAAGCATTTCACACGTCGTCCTTCGTCCTCCTCCTCCTCTTCTCCTCTTTCAGGAGCTCTTTCCTGCCTTCAGTTCTTCTCACAATGGGCAACTTCGGGTAGCCCCTGGCAAGCAAGGCCCAGGTGGAAGGGGGCTTCCCTGCCCCCTCCTCAAATGGTCGTGTTTGGCTGGGGGAGCCTCGAGCCACACGCAGGGCCCCGACTGCCAAACTCTGGCGGTTTTTATTTATTTATGTCCTTTGAGGCTTTCTTTGTGTTTCCTTCTTTGGGGTCCTGGCCTCAGCCCCCCCCCCTCCTTTGAAGCATCTGGCACTCCTGTCCTTCATCCTCTTTCGCCACGTAGCGTTTGAATAGCCCCACCCTCCCTCCCTGACACTGATGAGGGTCCCTAGGTGGGCCATGAGACGTCTGCAAGGAAAGCCACTAAGCTCAGAGAGCCCCGAGGAACCCAAAATCCAACCCTGGGCCACAAAGACTCTCCTCCACTGGAACCCTGGCAGGGGGGGGGGGTCGATTCAGGGGAAGGGGGGGGCTCACTTTGGCTGGAAAGAAAAGATGCTGAGCTGCCCTCTCCCACATCTGTAAGACGGGGGCAGAGGGGGGAGAAGAGCTCAGGATGAGGCTTTGGATACCAAGGAAACCGGCGTCTTTTCCTCTTTATTTTTAACGTTGGGAAATGGGGGGGAAACCTCTTGTGCAGAGTGTGTGTGTGTGTGTGTGTGTGTGTGTGTGTGTTACAGTTTAATTTATGGAGATCAGCAGCCACTGCTCCTTTTTCCCACACTCGGCCAGCGGAGACAAACAGAGCTCAGACATCCGCTGGAGCCCAACGTGCCGGCCTAGGAGGGGATTTTTGGCCGCGGCTGGTGAATCAGGAAGTTGGCATCTGGGGGGACCCGCTTTGGAGAGAGTCCCCGAGGGGAGGGGGCTGAATTCCAGTCAGCCAAAGCTCCTGTCCAGAGGAAGGGAAAGGGAGGGAAAGGGTGCAGGAGGGCGAACGGAAGGGAGCCCCAGGTTTCTCTTGCTAAGCGAGGCAGTGGCTAAGTGAGTTGGGCTCCGTTTTAAGACCTTTCCTGCCACCGTTGTTCAGTCAATCAACGTCGTCGTTAAGTTAGCGACATACATGGTTGTTAAGTGAATCTGGCTGCCCTGTTGACTTGGCTTGTCAGAAGGTCGCCGAAGGGGATCACGTGACCCCGGGACGCCCCGAGCGTCATAAATACGAGTCACTTGCGGACATGCGCAGTGCATTACAAATGGTTCTGCCCATGCGCAGAAGCAATAAACAAGGCGGTGGCGCTTATGGCACCGTCCAGAGAACCGTTCATCGCCATGGCAGGCCTGGGTCGCTGCCGGTTCCAGGGACCCTGGTCACCAAACCACTTCCGGTTCAGCCGAACCAGTCCGAACTGGTAGGAACCCACCACTGCGCTAAGCGAATGGTTGTAAGTTGAGGTCTAGAGGTATCTGAGGTTCTCCGTCTTTGCAGCCCGGAACTCAAGAGAGGCAATTTGGACGCTGGTTTTATTCTGCTTTTCTCTAAGCAACGACCGTTCCAATCAGGGATGGACCTTCTTGCAATGGTCCAGGGGTTTTCCTTCCCACAATCCTCCCGGGGCCAGAGGAGTGTTGCAGCCCCACCACATCTGGAGACGGGCTTGTCCCCCAGACCCAATGAGGACGCAGAAGAGAGAGCGGGGGCCCTGTGTCTCCTCACCCAAGTGGCCCACTGCACAGCTGGCACCAAGCTGGTTTGGCTGCACAGCTGGCAGCAGCGGGTCCTTGCTGAAAAGATGCACAGAGCTGGGACCCAGATGTTAAAGTGCTGATAGCCAAAGGGCTATCTGGCCCCCCACTGCTGTCCTTCCCTTGGGCCGATCTGGGGAGCAGGGTGGTCTGAGTTGGCAGAAGGCTGCCCCTCGGCTCCTCCCACAGGGTGGTGGGCATGTGGCGGCTCTCCTGCCCATTTGGGCCTGAACCGGGCTTGGGTTGCTCAGCCAGGGGCGCCAGGAGACCCGGTGCAGGAGATCCGATGGCTGCCGGTGCTTTTCTCCTCCAGGAATCCTGCGCTGGCTCCTTTCAGATCCTGCCTTCAATGGATTCTTTTGTTGTGCGCTCCCAGAGACCTCTGCTCACAAGGAGAGAGAGTGTGTGTGTGTGTGTGTGTGTATACACAATTGAAGCAACACAGCCTCCATTCATTTGTCATATGGCACTTTCACATCCTATTTCAGTAAAAACAAAAGGAGGGGGGGGGTAAAATACCAAACATAGAATATAAAGTCTGAAATCTTAACAGGAAGATGACAAAGTTGCAAATGTAACTTGGCTTGTCACAGCTGGGAAATCTCCAGGGTGGTCTCCTGTTTTGACACCCCGGGCACTTTGTGCTGTGCAACACAGCAACCTGTGTGTGTGTGTGTGTCTCTCCCTCCCTTGCAGGAGAAGTGCCCGGGGACCCCAGCCTCACCATGCCCGAAGGTGCCCGCCGGGGCAGCACCAAGGAAAGAGGCAACCCAGGTGAGTGCGTGCTCCCCTCTTGCGTTCCCCCAGACGCCTGGGGAAGGGAGAAGGTCCGTGGGGCAGAGGGGGGGGAAACAGAACCCCTTCCCCAAATCTTTGCTCCGATTCTGCTTTGCCTCCCAGGGTTTCTGCAGGGCGATTGTGTCCCTTGCAAGCCTCAGTTTCTTCCTCCCCCCTTTTGCAGAGCTTTGGCGGGAGGGAGGGGCAGAGCAGAGAAGGGGCAGGGTGCGGGTGGGTGGGGGGCTTCCCTTTCTTTGCACGCTGCACCTCCCAGCATGCCTTGCGAGAGAAACCACAGCTTTGAAAGGTGAGAAAAAAACCCACAAAGGATGTGAAGAGGCAGGAAGCAGCTTTTTGATTGTTCCTAAGGGCGAGAAGAGCCGGAGGGGGTGGGGGAAACTAGCTGCCCTCCCTACCTCCAAGTGGGCTCCTCACCTGGGCCTCCCCCCACCCACCCCACCCCCACAGCATCAGGGGCTGAGAGGCCGGGGGGGTCTTTTGGGGAAGCGGCTGCAGCCCCCATTGCTTCCTCCCCCAGCGGCCCCCAGGCCCTCCTCTACCTCCTCGCTGGCTGGAATCGGGACCAAGATGGCGTCGGACCCCATCCTGGGCAGCTGCACCTCGGTGAACACCGTCTGCTCGGACAGCGACCGCCCCGTCAGCCTCAGCTCTTCGGCCTCCTCCGCCTCCTTGCAGGACGGCTCCAGCGCCTTCGGCAGCAGCATCGGCCTGGGGGGCTGCCCCCCGCCTTACTCCCAGCAAAACGGCAGCGACATCAGCCTGGACCTGACCCCCGTGACGCTGCTGGACCGGCTGGCGGACACCCCGGGAGACGGGCAGCAGTGCTGCGGCTGGGCCAAAGAACGCCGGATCAAGCTGTCCCATCTGGACCGGGTGGTGCTAGAGATTGTGGAAACCGAACAGGCTTACGTCCGGGACCTCAGGAGCATCGTGGAGGTAGGGGGGGGGGGCAGGGAGGGCGGGAGGAGAACTTTGGGGCTCACAAAGGAGCCTCGGAGCCCTCAAAGCACGCAACTCCTGGCTTCGGCTCGTTAAAGCAGCCGCCTCCTCTCCGGGAAATTCCTGGCTGTGACTCTTTAAAGCAGCCTCCTCCTCTCCGGGATCGCCGGCAATGGCTCCGTTCCTGGAAATTGAGATTCTGGGAGTCGACGTCCATCCATCTGAAAGCTGCCACGCTTGACCAGCACTGGACTCAAAAGGC
The DNA here is from genome assembly GCA_039707465.1 of Rhabdophis nuchalis. Classification (NCBI taxonomy): domain Eukaryota; kingdom Metazoa; phylum Chordata; class Lepidosauria; order Squamata; family Natricidae; genus Rhabdophis; species Rhabdophis nuchalis. Next base: position 1,037,476 of record CM077654.1, read on the forward strand.
ATCCTTCTTTGCCTGGCTTTGCAACAGCCCTGCGAGGTGGGCCAGGCTGGGGGAGAAAGAAGAGCTTACGAAAGCTGTGCTCTTCCAGCGGCTCCCCTCCCCCCATTCAGCAAACCAGCCTCTGTGTGTGCATGTGTGTGTGTGATTGTGTGTGTGTACCTGCCAGCCCAGACCAGCCAAGGGTCTTTGCATAGGTTGTCTGATGCCCCCCCCCTCTTTTCTTCCTGCACAGGATTACCTGGGCTGCATTATCGACGGTGGGCAGGTGTCTCTCAAACCGGAACAAGTTGGCGCTTTGTTTTGCAACATTGAGGACATTTACGAGTTCAACAGGTGAGACGGGTTCCACAGGTGCAGTGGGAGCTCTCTCGGCTCAGGCGGGGGGGGGGGAGGGGGGTCAGTCGGTCTTGGAGTTCAGAGCAAATGGATGGACGTTGGTTCATTTATCCCATTGATTGGGCGCCCCACTTTCCACAGGATAACTCTGGGCAGCTTACAGTACAGGTAGTCCTTGACTTACGACCGCAATTGAAGCCCAAACCTCTGTTGCTAAGTGAGACAGTTGTTGAATTAATTCGGTCCCATTTTACGACCTTCCTTGCCACAGTTGTTAAGTGAACCACTTGCACTTCTTAAATTAGTAACACAGTCATTAAGTGAATCTGGCTTCCCCATTGACTTGGCTTGTCAGAAGGTCACAAAAGGGGATCACGTGCCCCTCCCCCCCCCCAAACACTGCAACCATCGTACCCGTGTTCCCCCCAAAATAAGACGGGGCCTTATTTTCTTTTGACCCCCGAAATAAATAAGCGCTTGGCCTTATTCTCGGGGAAGTCTTATTATTTTGGAGGGGCAGGAGGCGGCGAGCGGGGTCACCTCATGGCTGCTACTGTGTGGCCATATTTTCAGGGGAGGGCTTATTTTATTTTATTTTTTCCTTTTATTTTTTCCTTCTACAACACATTACAGTCATTATGTCAACATTTTTGTGTCATCATACCTGTACATGTATATATTATTTCGCTCCTATATATATATTGTTTTTGGCTTAATTAATTTTATTCTTGTTTTGCAAGCATTTGTACCAAATGTTCCAAATTTCATAATATTCTGACTCTTCTTTGTCTTTTAATTTTAGTGTTAATTTGTCCATCTCTGCACAATCCAAAATTTTCTATATCACTAATTCGTCTGAGGGGGCCATTATTTTGTTTCCAGCATTGGGCAAATGCTATTCTAGCTGTAGTTAGCAGATGTATTAATATGCACTTGATTTTCTTTGTATATTTCCCTTTGATTATTCCCAGCAGAAAGATTTCGGGTTTGTATTTTATTTGTTCTCCTGCAAGAACAAATTCTTGGGGAGGGCTTATTTTAGCGCATGTGCTCAAAAGCCCATTTGGGCTTCTTAATAATAATAATAATAATAATAATAATAATAATAATAATTTAATTTATAACCCGCTCTCTCTCCCAGAAGTCTTATTTTTAGGGAAAGAGGGTAGGTACATGCCAGTTGTCAGGGGTGGGTTGCTACCGGCTACTGGCATGAATGCCGGTTTGGCGTACAAAAAGTTTTTCGCGCTCGGCACGTATGTCCATTTGCACCTCAAGAGCTCATGCGCACAACGTTAGAAAAGGGGGAAAAATAATTTTTTGCAATAAAGATTGCTCTGCGCATGCAGAATCAAGATGGGGGCACCAGGGCAGGCCACGTGACTACCTGCTCAGCTGAACTGGTGGGAACTGGTGGGAACCCACTTGTGGTCCACATTTTGATCCCTTGACCATTTGGATGCTGCAGTGGTCGTGAGTGTGAAACACGGTCATTACTATTTTTTCCCAGTGCTGTTGTGTCTTTGGATGGTCACTAAACGAACTTGAGAGTCGAGGACTGCCTGTGTTAAAAAATAAAACTCTACGTCCTGTTTCTGATGGTTTTCCTGGGCTGGAGGGGGAAGTCCTGGCCTCAACCTTATTTTCCTTTGCCCGCCAGACAATCCCCCTCCTCACCCCTCCGCTAAGTTTTTAATATCCCACCAGGATCTCATCTGGGTTCCTGGCAGCCTTCTTGTTTTCCTGGTGGTTCTTTTTCTCCTGGTGGCCCCGAACTCAGCAGTTTTTTTCTTCTGCTTTTGATTTTGGGTGAAGGGCCTGGAATCCAGCAAGGAAAGGCCGCGCATAAATATTTTAAGACGATGTCTCATAAAACGGGATCTCGAATAAGTCGACCTAATAACTTCTGGGGGATTTATGGCCATGAGAATCGGCTTAGGACCAGCGCCAAGACTTTTCTGGGACGGGGGGAAAAGACGGACGTCTGGCTCACACGGAGAGTCATCCTGAAGCTTTTCTTAGAAGGCTTTGTGGTCCTGAGTCACCTGGAGGAGGAGGAGGAGGAGGAGGAGGAGGAGGAGGAGGAGGAGGCAACCGACAGGGCGATGTGGCCAAGCGGAGAAGTAAATTCTGTGGCCCAGAAGAAAAACAATTCCTCCAACGAGAGAAACAGTTTCCCTGCCAGAAGGTTTCCAAAGGAAGCCTGGAGGTTACAAGAAGCGTGGCCACTTGGCATGCCAGGCGCCTCCGATGCCAGCCTCGACCGAAACCCAAGTCCCACCGTGGAGGAGGCTGTTTCCCCCCAGAGAGAGAACAGGTGGCCTTGGAAGACATCGAAAGGCTCTTCCGGGATCCCCAGCTTCTTCCCTCCCTCCCTCCCTCCGTGGGGGTCTCTGAGCCAGGGATTTTCACACAGAAAGTCCCCCCAAAAGACTGCCCACATTTTGCCCGTCTTCTGCGGCCTGAGAGACAGAAGTCCAAAGGATACGAAGACCAATTGTGGAAATTGGGTATGTCGAGATTAATGAAAAGAAGGAGGGAGAGGGAGATGATAGAAGGGGCTGCCCCAGAGAAGAAGGGGGTCAAGCTCTCCTCCAAGGCCCCAGAAGGCAAGGCGGGAAGCGACGGATGGAAACTAAGCAAGGAGAGAAGCCACCTGGAATTAAGGAGGAATTCCCTGACAGTGAGGACAATCGATGGGTGGAACGGCTTCCTGCCAGAAGGAGTGGATGCTCCAGTATTGGAGGCTTTCCAGAAGAGACAGGACAGCCATTTGTCTGGAATGGGAGAGGGTCTGCTGCTTGAGCAGGGGGTTGGACTAGAAGACCTCCAAGGTCCCTTCCAACTCTGTTCTTCTGTCTCCAGCGGCTTCCAGACTTCCTTCTGGTGTCCCCTCACTGTCAAAAGTGCTGAACATCCGTGCACCCTCCTTAACCTGGGAGAAAAGCCCACTCATGCATCTCTCCCCAGGCTGCTTGCAGACCCAGCCGGCCCCCGGCCCTTTCCCCCCCAAGAACAGGGATGGCAAAGCCCAACCCTCTCCGCCTCTGACCTTGAAGCTGGTGGCTTTGGCGCTGAGCAGCTGGGGAGGATTTAAGGCGTCCCATTCCTGGGCTGGCCGAGGGGGAGGCGGAGGTCCTGCTGAAGGTGCATGGAGGGACGCAGAGTTTGCCAGGGCTGCCTTGGGCCTTGGTCAGCTGCGAAGGGCGAAAAATATTGGAGGGACAGCCGGTTGACGGCAGGCGTGAACCGATCCTGGGTTAATTCTCTAACACTTTTTAGTTCCCCATCGTATTCTTGCAAGAAGAATAAACGGGAGAGCCCCCCTCCTGCCCTTCCCTCCCTCCCTCCCTGCCTGACGTCGGTGTGTGTTTCATTCCCCTCCCTCCGAAGATCTCTCTCTTCCTTGCTTCAGCATCCTGGTTTCCCGAAAGTTCATGGAAATGCACTCCCTCCCGAGAAGGCCCCGACTCTGAAGCAGCAGCTTCCTTCCCAAGGGAGGGGAGGGGGGGAAGAAGAAGGGAGGAAAAAAGAAAATAAGGAAGGAAGGAAGGAAGAAAAAGAAAAAAGAGGGAGGGGAGGGGGAGGGAGGGAGGAAGGAAGGGAAGAAGAAGGGAAGGAGAAAGAAACAGGAAGGAAGAAAGAAAGAGACAGAAAGAAAGAAAAAGAAAGAAAGAAAGAAAGAAAAAGAAAGAAAGAAAGAAAGAAAGAAAGAAAGAAAGAAAGAAAGAAAGAAAGAAAGAAAGAAAGAAAGAAAGAAAGAAAGAGAAAGAAAGAAAGAAAGAATCTACAGGTCAAATTGGACCAAGGAGATGCAGCCCACCCATAACTGAGGGTCTTTTGCCTGGAGTTCATTTTCTCAGCTGGCTGAGCTGATCCCTCACCTGCTTTTGCAGTGGTGAAGCACGAGACCACGACTGGTTTGAGGGGGGGGGAGATATTTGGTCAACTTGGCATTCGCTGAGCCTGTAATCTGAGCAGGACTGGGGGTGGGGGGGATTGAGGGGCTGAGAAAGGGGAGCAGGAGGTACTTGGGGGGGGGGAGATGGAAGCTGGGGGGGGGGGTTAAGAGCAGCATCCTCCTGGCAGCAGAGGCGCTTGGGCCCAGACTCTGGTGACCTGGAGAGGGGCGGGGGGGGGGGGGCAGCCCTTGCATTTAGAATGGGGAGGGGGGAGTCAGGGAAGGGAGCATTGCAGACGGAGGAGGTTCCCCAGTGAGGCTTTCTGGCTCCTTGCCAGCCACTTGGTTTATTTTTAGTCGCCCCCCCCCTAAACCCCCCTCCCAGCCCCTCTCTTCTTTTTTCTGCCTCCTGCTGACGTTTCGCCTTTTAAAAGCTGGCCGGTGGCCAAGAGCTCCATCGATGCTCCGGACTTTCCCACCTGGGGGGGCTCTGGTGGTGGGGAGGCACCAGAGGGGAAGAGGGGGAGACGGAGCTGCTTGGGGGGGGCGGTCCCCCTCCCTCCACAGAAGCCCCCTTCCCACCAATCCTTCAGCCCAGAGACGCCCCCCTCCCTCCCTCCTTTCGCAGGAAGCCTCTGGCTGCCTCCAAGGGCCACTGCCCCCCCCCCCTCTGTGTTTCCAGGGGGTTCAGAAAGGCTCGGCTGGTCCCCTGTGCTGAGTCAGGAGGGCCGAATTCAGGGTTGCAGGCCAGGCAGAAGGCGCCTTCAGGAAGTGGGGGGGGGGCCTCAACCTGTGGCAAATCTCCCCCTTTATGCCCCCCCTCCTTTCTTTTCTCTCCTGGGACAGTGAGCTGCTGGAAGATCTGGAGAGGAACAGCGGCCCCCACGCAATCGCCGACTGCTTTGTGCAAAGAGTAAGTGCCTGGCTCTTCCTCCCCCCTTAGAGGAGACAGGATAGCAGGGTCCCAATATCTATGGGGCTGCCCCAAAGAAGAGGGAGCCACGCTATTCTCCAAAGCCCCCCAAGGCAGGACAAGAAGCAACGGGTGGAATCCAATCAAGGAGAGAAGGAATTAAGGAGAAATCTCCTGACAGTGAGAACAATTAATCAGTGGGACTGAAGTTGTGAATGCCCCAACACTGGAGGGTTTCAAGAAGCTGTTGGATAACCCTTTGTCTGAAGGCGGTGTACGGTTTCCTGTCTAGGCAGAGGGTTGGACTAGAAGACCTCCAAAGTCCCTTCCAGCTCTGTTATTCTATTCCATTCCATTCCATTCTTCATTCCAATTTCTGTTCTGTTCTGTTCTCTAGCAGGCAGAGAAATCGCCTTCTCCTTGTGGGCTGCAATACATTTCATGCTCTTCCGTTTCATTTTGCAGAGTGAAGAATTCGACATCTACACTTTGTACTGCATGAACTACCCCAAGTAAGGACACAATCAGTGCAGCGTGAATCTCCTGCTTCCCTTGGCGGTTTTCAGCACAATCGGGGTTGATTTTCACCCCCCCCCCCCCCATCCTCTAGTCCAGAGGGTCTTCACCTCGTCCACTTTAAGGCCTGTGGGCTTCGACTCCCAGAATTCCTCATCCAGTCACGCTGGCCGGGAGGATTTGGGGAGTTGGAGTCCTCAGGTCTTAACATTGCTGAGTTTGGAAGCCTCTGTAAGTGGAGCCCCTCCAGCAGTGCTTCTCAGCCTCCCTCGTGTTAGAATGCCTGCACTACAACTCCCAGAAGGCCCCAGCCAGCTGGGCAAAGTTCTCACTCTCCGCTTCTCCCCTTCCTTCCCTCCGCCCTTCCCTCCTCCCCCGTGGGCAGCTCCGTCTCGGTGCTCCGGCAGTGCATGGAGGATGAAGCCCTGGCAAAGTTCTTCCGGGAGAGGCAGGCCACTCTCTCGCACTCGCTGCCCCTGGAGACGTACCTCCTCAAGCCGGTCCAGCGGATCCTCAAGTACCATCTGCTGCTGCAGGTTAGTGGCGCCACTTCGGGGTCCTTGGCGGTCTCTGGGCTCGGTTGTTTTCTTGCAGACATTTCATGACCCAACTAGGTAACCTCACCAGTGCTAGACGGGATTGGGATGTGTGGAGAGGAGGAGGACTGTGGGGTCCTTGGGGACGCTCTGAGCTCAGCTGTTTTCTTGCAGATGTTTCATTACCAAACTAGGTAACCTCATCAGTGCTTGAAGGGAAAGGAGGAGGAGGAGGAGGACTGTGGGGTCCTTGGGGCACTGTGAGCTTGGTGGTTTTCTTGCAGACCTTATAGTACCAAACTAGGTAACCTCATCAGTGCTAGAAGAGAGTGGGGCTTGTATAGTGGAGGAGGAGGAGGAGGAGTGGGGCCCCTGGGGCTCTCTGAGCTTGCTTGGTGTTCTTACAGACATCTCATGACCCAACTAAATAATATCATCATTTTTCCTGAGGAAGGGGTTTGCTCTCTGTTTCTCTGCAGTAGATCTTGCCTTGCAGTCTATGCAGCCTGTAAGCAGGTAAGCAGGGATCAACGCCAGACAAACCGTCAAGCAGAAAACAATATCCTGATGAGTGATGGAGAAAACGAATCCCCACCCTTGGAGGGCAAGCAGCTCTATAGAAAGAGAGCGCAAACACTTCTCAGATTCTTCTGTGTTTTAATCCTCTTATATCTATCTATTCATTTATGTCTTCCATTTATTTGCTTCTCATCTGACCAAGAGGGACTGTTATGATTTATGAATTTATTATGCTGCAAATCATCCAGGGGGGGGGGAGGGGTTCCTACACCAACCGATTCGCTCGCACACACCTTTTGTGTTTCTTGCACATGTGCAGTTCGCTCTTAATGGTTGTGTGCATGTGTGGAGACCATTCAAAGCTAATGAACCAGATGCCAGCAATGGCGATGGAGAGCAGGGGAAGCGGTTTGGGGCCGTGGCCAGCCTGGGGCTGCTGCCTGTTCTGTGACCCACGCCAGACGGCCTCCACCGGATCAGCCGAACTGGGAGCAACCCACCTATGGTCCAGAGTTGCTTCTAAGCCAGAAATGAGAGCCTGGACGAAAAGGCAGCCGGGTGCAGGATTTCACTCTTTCTGGACAATGACGGCTGGGAGTTTCTTCCTCCGCAGGAACTGGCCAAGCATTACGACAAGGGCAGCCCCGGCTACGACTCGGTGGAAGAGGCCAGCATCACCATGACGGCCGTGGCTTGGTACATCAACGACATGAAGCGGAAGCAGGAGCACGCCAGCCGGCTGCAGGTGCGGAGGGAGAGGATTCGGCCTGTGGGGCTGGGGAAGGGCCGGCTCACCCGGGCTGCTTCAGCCCACCTGCCTGGAGGGAGGAGACCGCCCCGCCCCCCCCATGCCCAAGTCAGAAGTCCTGGAGGGCAGCTCCTGCCTTTGGGGGATCCTGGGCTCTCTCTGAGCTTGGTGGTTCTCTGGCAGACGTTTCATGGCCCAGCTAGGTGACATCATCACTGCTAGAAGGCTTTCGGAGAAGGAGGAGGAAGACTGTGGAGGGTCCTTTGGACCCTCTGAGCTTGATAGTTTTCTGGCAGACATTTCATGGCCCAGCTAGGTGACGCCATCAGTGCTCGGAGGAAGGGTATTTTCTCTGTGCAAGGAAGCCACTTGTCTGTCAACAGGCAGCAGGGACTCATCCATGAGCTCCCCAGTGACCCAGCGTGACCCAAGGGACTCCCCCTCCCCTCCTCCTCAGCTGACCTCTCTCCCCCTCCCCCCTCCAGGAGATCCAGGGGTTGCTGGCCGGCTGGACTGGTCCGGAGCTGGGGGCTTTTGGGGAGCTGATCCTGGAGGGTCAGTTCCGGGTGCCGCGAGCCCGTAAGGAGAGGGCCTTCTTCCTGCTCAGCAAAGTCCTGCTCATCGCCAAGCGGCGCGGAGAGACCCTCCTCTACAAGAGCCACATCTTTGTAAGGGGGGCGTCTCGGGGGGGGGGGGGAAGGGGGAGGATTGGGACCAGTTAGATCTGGGCTTCTCAACCTGGGCGTGCTGCCTGGGGAATCCTGGGAGTTGTAGTTTGCCCAGATTAAAGTTGAATGCTGCCTGGGGAATCCTGGGAGTCGTAGTCCTCCCAGCTCAAAGTCCCTGAGGCTGAGTTAGACTTTGGAGGTGCGGGAAGGGAGGCCTCGTTTTCAGTGACGTTCCCCTCTGGCTCTGCAGTGCTGCAACCTGGCGCTCCAGGAGAACACCAAGGACCCTCTGAGCTTCAAACTCTCGGACCTCTCCATTCCCAAACAGCAGCACACGGTGCAGGTGAGACGCCCATCGCCCACAGCAGCCGATGCAGGACCTCCGGGAGGCCTCTGGGAGACGGTTGCCCATGGAAAGCGATTTGGGGAAGGGTCTGAGCTCAGAGCTCCGTGAAATGGGCGGTGGGATGCCTTTCTCCCTGGGAAATCAGAGGGTGGGGAAGATTCAGGTTTTCCCTCATTGGCAGCTGTGGGTCCCGTAATTGGGGTGAGGGGGAGACCTCGAGGACGCTTAGGAATGGGCGGATAAGGGGGACTCGGCCCTCGGCTGCCTAACGGTGGAGAAGAAAGCCCCTAGGGCAGGGGTCTCCAACCTTTGCAACTTTAAGCCTGAAGGACTTCAGCTCCCAGAATTCTCCAGCCAGCCCATTCCTAAGACCCCTGACATAGGGGACCCTCCTTAGTTTCTCAGGCTGCCCAGGAGGCTCGCACTTCCACACTCGCAAGGTTCTCTTCAGGTAGTTTTACAAGCCGCTCACCTGGTTGCGTTTCCTGCCTGGATTACCCGGGAAAGCTGGCAGATCCCAGGGAGCCACTCTGCTGTCCTTGATCCCATCGGCTTAATCCTAATCTTGCCCTGAGCCTTAAACGGTTTTATTTCACCCTTTTACAATCCCTTCCGCAAAGATTTTGCAAGCGTTTCCTGCTTAAAGGGAACCCTGGCCTGCCTGTGGCGGATCAACAGATCCCCATTACTCCTGGGTCGATTCCTGTATGTCTTTGGAGGAAGAAGCGTAGCTGCCGGTCCTCAGCTTTTCGTCGGCCAAGCAAGGTTCTCCAAACATTTGAAGTTTGTTCCACTGCAAATTGTCAATGTATAGGTAGTCCTTGATTTACGGCCACAAGCGTCCGTTGCTAAGGGAAGCCTCCGGAGGACGAAAAACGGCCGAAAAAGAAGGCCAAAGTCAGCTGGCCAGCACAGAAACGGGCGCTGGAGCTGACAGGGCAACGCCTCGCCTGCCCTGACAAGCGGCTCCAGGTGCCCCCCATGGCAGCTGTGCCCTAGGTTCACCATCACAGCCCTGGGTCATTTTCTTCGGTGCTGCGGTGACTTCGAATGGGCCTTAAGCGCATCGTTGTAAGGCGAGGAATTGCCTGCAGATGTTTCTGGATCCCCTTCCTTGCTCCGCTGTTGCAGGTGAAGAACCAGGAAGAGAAGCGGCTTTGGATTCACTACCTGAAGCGTCTGATTGTGGAGAACCACCCGGCATCCATTCCCCAGAAGGTAAAGGGGGGGGGGGGCTTCTGGGGGAGGGGGGAGGGGGGAGCCAGTTGGGGGTTTTCTGAACTTGGGCTCTGAATGGAAGGGGGAAGCCTATAGGGGTAGTCCTCGAATTACAAAACACGATTCGGATTCGGAAATCTGGTCGTAAGCCGTGGCGTTTATAGCAGGGGTCTCCAACCTTGGCAACTTTAAGCCTGGTGGACTTCAAGTCCCAGAATTCCCCAGCCAGCAAAGTCCGCCAGGCTTCAAGTTGCCAAGGTTGGAGACCCCTGGTGGATAGGATTAGGATTAGAATTAGAATTGCAGTTCTCTCTTCTCATCTTCTCTCAACACAATACAATAGCAGAGTTGGAAGGGGCCTGGGAGGTCATCTAGTCCAACTCCCTGCCTAGGCAGGAAGCCCTATACCGTTTCAGACAAATGACTCTCCAACATCTTCTTGAAGACTTGCAGTGTTGGGGCATTCACAACTTCTGGAGACAAGGAGTTCCACTGATTAATTGTCCTAACTGTCAGGAAATTTCTCCTCTGTTCTAAGTTGCTTCTCTCCCCGAAGCAGCCCATTGCCTCTCGTTCTGCCCTCAGGTGCCTTGGAGAATAGTCTGACTCCCTCTTCTCTGTGGCAACCCCTGATCATACTAGGATACTAGGAAACTAAATCCTACTAGGAAACTAAATAAAGCAATATCAGTTGTAAAGATATAAGCAGCAAGGTTATAATCGTAAGTGGGAGGAGATAGGTAATAGGAAGGACGAGAAGAAGAATAGAATAGAAGATTGTTTGAAAGTGTTGTGGGAATTGGCTGTTTAGCAGAGGCATGGTGCCCTTGTGCCTAGTTGTCTTGGGGTTCAGGGCCCTAGAGCGTCGTTTTGAGGGTAGGAGTTGAAACCATTGATGTCCAGGATACGAAGGGTCTGTAGATATTTTCGTTATAAGTCAAGGCAAGTTTTTTTTCAACAGTTTTCATGGCGGTCATTAAGGGTACAGCATGGTCATTAAGTAGAACTTACACGTGGTGGGGGGTGCATGAGATTTTACGGCGGCTGGAAGTGCCTCCCAGGCCATAAACCACTCACTTTGAGGCTGTCATAATTCAGAATTGTCACAAAACAGACGGTCGTAAGTGGAGAACTACCAATGTTTTCAGACGGGTGGACTTCAACTCGCAGAATTCTTGCTCCTGATGGTCTCTTTCTTCCTCTTTCCAGGCCAAGCAAGTCCTCCTGGAGAACAGCTTCCAGGGTAAGAGTCTGGGGCTCCACCAGCCCCCAGCCCCATTTCCAGGATGTCGCTACAGCCGTCCGTTCTTGCAGGGAGAGGGGGAAGGGAGGAGAGGTCTGTGGTCATTTGCTTCCCGAGTGACGGGTTCTCCCCTTCTTGCCAGGCTCCCCAGACAGGGTCTTCAGCCCCGAGACCCCCAAGAGGCCCCTGCCTTCTCCTCCGCTGGGCGAGTCCAGGGCCAGCCTGCGTGGCCGGCGGCAGTCAGGTGAGGCAGGACCAGCGGTTGGACAGGCATCTCCGCCGGGGCTTCCCTTCCGGGATGGTCAAGCGTTCCTTGAGCCACCTGGCGGACGGAGGGTTCCTGAGAGGCAAGCACAGGTAGTCCTCGACTTACAACAGTTCATTTAGTGACCGTCCAAATTTACAACGGCACTGAAAAATGTGACTTATGACCGTTTTTCAAAATTACGACAATTTGCAGCCGGCCCCTGGTCAGAATTCAGACGCTTGGCAATTGACTCGTATTTATGACGGTCTCCGAGTGATCCCCTTTTGCGACCTTCTGACAAGCAAAGTCATCGGGGGAGCCGGATTCACTTAACGACTGGGTTACTAACTTAATCTCTACAGCGATTCACTTAACAACTGTAGCAAGAAAGGTCGTAAAATGGGGTAAAACGTACTTAACACATGTCTCGCTTAACAACAGAAATGTTGGGCTCGATTGTGGCCGTGGGAAGGCTGCAACGGTTCCAAGGGTGAAAAATAGCCGTAAATCACCTTTTTCAGTGCAACTTGAAACGGTCACGAAAGGAACTGTTGTAAGTTGAGGACCACCTTTAGGAGACTTGGTCTAAGAGTGGAGCGTGTGGGAACTTCAGTGTTTTTCAGCTTCTCATTTTTAAGACCATGAGCCAAAAAAAGAGGCCTCCAATCAGCCTTCTGAGTTCAGAAAGACCCTGGACTACAATTCCCAGAATTCTCTCAATCCTTGTTGGCTAAGAATGATGGGAGATGTAGTCCTGATTCTTACCTCTGGCTGATCTAGAAAGAGAGTTCCTCTGTTTTAGCAACTCTACAAGCCACAATGAATCATTGGTTCGCTTAACGACTGTGGCATTTGCTTTACGACCGTTGCAAGAAAGGTCAGAAAAATTGGGTCAGCCGTGTGAGGGACCTGATTCACGACCGTCCCAATTTACGACCGTGATGCGCAGGCTCTATGACGGTTGTAAACAGAGGAATACCTGTAAACCAGGTGAGCCATTTGCATTCCAAAACCCAAAACCCAGAGGGCCTGAAGGGGCGTGTTTAGTAGCTGGGCTTAAAGTGGGGCTGGGTGTCCTTTGACCATGGGATTCGAACTCAGAACTTCCTCTTTCAGAGCCTCCGGAGTCCATGTACAGCCCCGAGAGAATCCGGCGGAGCTGCCCCATTTTACAGCTGGAGAAAAGCGGCTCTTATCGCAGAGGCCGCAGGCAGTCAGGTGAGCTACCTGGAGAAAGGGGCGGGGCTGCACAAGGTGGGCGGGACTCCAGCCTATTCCCAAAGCAGGACGCGTGTTCTGCAGCGGGACACCAGGGGGCGCCAGCAGACCACGAGACCTGCGCCTCCTCCCGATTCGGAAGTCCTTATTTTGTGACCGAAATGGTCACTTTGAACGAAGCCAGGGCAGATAGCCAGGGGCAGAAAGGGTCCGAGGGAGCCTCCCAGAGGAAGCTGATCCAGATAGCGTCTGCCTGATCCAGATAGTGTCCCTGGAAAAGCCTCAGCGTGGAGTTCTGTCTTCTTCTTTGGCCGCTTGAAGAGAGCTGGACTTCAACGGCCAGAATTCGCCAGACCAAATCATAGCAGTTCTGTAGCTTTAATTAAACCTAAATTTAATTTATTTATAACCAATTCCATTGCATTTATTTTGTACAATGACAATAAAGGCTATGCTATTTAATAGCCTCTACTTTGGAGAGAGTTGGAGTCCACGGACCTTCACGTTGGCTGGGGAATTCTGGGGATTGAAGTCCACCCATCCCAAAACTGCCCAGCAGGAGAAATATTGCTTTAGATACCATACAGGTCGTCCTCCACTTACAACCATTTCTCTAGCGAACATTCAATGTTGCTCAAAAAAGTAACTTACGACCGGTCCTCGCCCTTATGTCCATTGCAGAGTCACGTGGTTGCCATTTGGTACCTTCTCCGCCCGCTTCCCACAAGCAAAGTCAGTGGGGAAGGCAGGTTTGCTTAAGGACTACAATTCACTTAAGAACGTTGGTGAAGAAGATCGTAAACCCCGGTGCAACTTAACAACCTCCTAACTTAGCAATGGAGATTGTGGTCCCAATGAGGGTCAGAGGTCTTCAAACTTGGCAACTTTAAGACTTGTGGACTCCAACTCCCAGAATTCTCCAGCCAGCTCTGGGAGTCCACAAGTCGTAAAGTTGCCAAGTTTGGGGAGCCCTGTCATAGTTAGAATACTTGTTTTTCCCTAGCAAGACACTGCAGCCTTAACAATTCCGAAAGATTTTATTCTTTTATCAAATTAATCTTAACCTCTCCTCCTCTCTTCATGCCGATTTAGAGCTGAGTTGATTTAACCCTAACCCCGAGGCTAACCGTCATGCTAACTCTAACCCTGTTGCTTCCCCTATAGAGCCAGCCAAGAAATCTCAGATTATATTTCATCCAGCAAGTAAGACCCGTTTTTTTCTCCTGAATTCTGGGTGTTTATTTCGGGTGAACGTTGTTGTCACGGGCTCAAAATCCAGCTGCTTGGCAACCGATTCGTACTTATGACCGTGGCTGTGTCCCAAGACCACATTGGGACCTTCTGACGAGTGAAGTCAAGGGCGAAGCCACATTCATTTTAACAACCGATTATTAACTTAACAACTGCAGTGATTCGCTTAACAACTGTGTCAAGATAGGCCGTAAAATAGGACAAAACTAACAAATGTCTCGCTTAACGATAAAAACGTTGGACTCAGTTGTGGTCGTAAGTCGAGGACCACCTGCATTACAGAGAGTCCTCGACTTTGGAGTGTGGGCGCAAGTGGAATTTCTGTCGCTAGGCAGTTGTTAAGTGAGTCCCGTCCTTTTCTTGCTGCGGTCCTTAAGTAAATCACACGGCCATTAAGCAAGCCCAACTTCCCCCATCAGCTTTGCTTACCTGAATCCAAGGAAGGTCACCAATGATGACCGCTTGACCCCGGGACTCTGCAGCCAGCCTCAATACGTGCGATTTTGAATTCTGAACATGTGACCACAGGGTTGCTACGAGGGTTGTAAGTGCGAGGACCAGCCGTAAATCGTTTTTCTTCCTCCAAACTTTGCAAGACATGGTCGTACGTCAAGGACTCCGTATCTCTCCACAGTCTTGGTTGGGGGGGGGCAGGAAGACGTGGGGGATCTTCCCATAAACCTCCTTTGGTGGCTCAGGGAACGGATCCGTTCCGACACAGCCGGAGCTCTGCAGAATCCCGAAGCATGTCAATCCGAGTGAAATGCTGGGAGGAATTGGGCCGCAACCCATAATGCGCGTCTGCCAAAGTGGCTCCAGAGGGTGGATGCAACCGTTTCCTTTTTGTCCCATCTTGAATTTCCCACGGAAGACGAAATGCCTCTGACGAGAGTTTTTCTCCCCCTTGTCTTGTCTTTTCTCTCCTGACCTCGCCTTCCACCCGCGGGGACCTTTCCAGATGGGGCCAGGTTGAAGGTGAGTTCCCAGGTGGGAGCTGTGGTGGTTCCTAGGGGGTGGGGGATGGTCACACGTTTCTTAGGGGTCCTAAGGGGTTCCCAAAAACACCCCCAACGAAACAAAACTCCGAGGCTTGAGTTTCCTCAAAGCTCCCGTTGATGAAGGGAGCCATGTTGGCCCATCTGGGAAAACCCGAATCGGAAAGCTTCCCGGTTTTCCCCACCCAGTTGAAAGTTCAAGATCTGGCTCCCCCTCCCCCTCCCCCAATCCACAAGTCCATCCCATGGTCCAATCTCCCACGGCCACAAAGACAGATTCCTCCCATCCAGTTCCGGCCAGGTGCAGAGACAAAGGATGACCTTGACTTTCTAAGAAGAATGTTGTTATGGCTACACGTCACCCAACTCCACACAACCCCCCCCTCCCATTTTCCCACCGTAGAAAGTGAGGCAGGTCTGAAGTCCAAAAAGGAGAGATGGCTCGCAGGCATGACAGAACGATTTCACTTCCTTGATGTTTTATTTCATTATCTTGTTTTGTTTTATATACAATCATTCATTTCTATTTTTCCTTGGCTCCGTTTTGCCCCAAGAAAGGAGCCTTCCCCAAATGGGCTTACCTAAGGGAATAACAGAAAGCAAAATCGAGACCTTCTTTTTCTTTTAAGTTATAATTGAATAAAACGTGGCCCTTCCCAAGAGGAGCTCTTGAATCTCCAGCACCCAGTAGAGACCCCAGTTAGCGTCTTGGTCTCGTCCTTGAGTCCGGTGGCTCAGAACTGGGAAAGAGACAGAAGCACCCAGTAGAGACTACTGTAAAACCCACAGAGTGAGGCCAGGGAATCGCACCCTAAAATGTTATTCTCCACGCATGCCATTGTGTGGTGTCTCTCTTCCTTTGTGGCTACGTGGGGGATTCTAGGCTGGAGCCTCTTTTCACTCCGCCCCCGTCTCTGCCCTCCCTTCTCCTCCTTTGCAGCACGCGGACAGCGAGGGAGACCTCTTCCCCGCCAGCGAGGCCCTCCTCTCCTCCAGCAGCTCCTGCACGCTGGCCTCGGCCAAAGCAGAGGAGGAGGCCGAACCCTCGGATCTGGAAGCGGAGGAGGCCGAGTTCTCCCTGGCGCCAGACCCACTCACCACCAACCTCTCCATCACCGAGGAGATCCTGGAGCTGCTTAGCCAGAGGGGCCTGGACAAGGACTCTGGAAGGGCAGGGGGGCTCTGGGGAGGAAGTGGCTCCGAAGCTCCTAGCTTGGCTCTGCAGGTAATCGCTCGGAGGGGGTGATGATTAGTGTTATAATTTAATCATCATCGTGGTGGCGCAGCGATTAGAGTGCGGGACTGCAGGCTAATTCTGCTGACTGCTGGCAATTTGGCAGATCGAATCTTACCAGGCTCAAAGTTGACTCAGCTTTCCATCTTTCCGAGGTCCGTAAAATGAGGACCCCGATTGTTGGGGGCAAAAGGCTGACTCCGTAAACCGCTTAGAGGGGGCTGGAAAAGCCCTGTGAAGCGGTCTATGAGTCTAAGTGCCCCTCTTAGTCCTTCCTTCCTTGTTGGTACAGTGGTAAGAAGGCCACATTGCAAGCTAGCTCTGCTCACTGCCAGGAGTTTGATTCGGATTGGCTCAAGGTCGACTCCGCTTCCATCCTTCTGAGGTCAGTAAAATGAGGACCCAGATGATTGGGGGCGATGGGCTGACTCTGCAAACCCCTTAGAGGGGGCTATAAAAGCACTATGAAGCGGTATATAAGTCTAAGGGCCAATAAGGATGATGGTTATTATTTATTAAATTATTATTTATTAACTTGAAGCCTGTTCCTGAAAAGCCACGGAAGAGACGGTGGCTCTCATAGGCACCTCGTAAGTATTTCTCAACCCTGGCAACTTGAAGGTGGGTGGACTTCAAATCCCAGCATCCCCAGCCAGCTCTGCTTGCCCTCCTCCCACTGCTCGCTCTGCTGGCTGGGGAATTCTGGGAACTGGAGCCCACCCACCTTCCAGTTGCCAAGGCTAAGAAAGCCTGCCCTAGAGGGCGACTTCCAGGATCCAACCCTTCAGAGCCACAAGGGGACCCCTGGCAGGGACTGAGGGGAGAAGACTCGGTGTATGCTCAGAAACCCCGTTACGGTCCCCTCAAGAAGGCGGCGATGACCGTGGGCCTCCCTCCCGGAAGGATAAGCAGCTGGCCCCAACAGAGGCTCTCCAGGCGGGCTCTCCGAGCGCTCGTTCTCCAGCTGCGTGTCCTGGGGAGAAGTTGGGGGGGGGGTTGGATCACTCAGGGCAGCAGAAGCTCGTCTGAAGCCCCCCCCCCCGAGAGAGAGAGGGGGGAGGAGGCCCAGGGGCGTCGGTGGGGTTGTGTTAACGTCGTTCTCTTCTGCCCCACATTCAGGATCCTCTCTCGCCCAAGGACGGCGTGGGAGAACAGGAGGGCAAAATGGAAGAGGAAGAGGAGGAGGAGGAGGAGAACGGGGTCTTCCAGGAGGAAGCCCCCCCTCTCCCTCCCCAAGGGAGCCCCCTCCAAGAACAGCTGCTCCCCACCCTCCCCCACCCCTTCGGCAGCGACTCTTCCGAAGAAGAGGACCTCCACCGCCCGCCGGAGTCCTCCCCTCCCTCCCCTCTGCACCTCCTGGAAGGCCTCCCCCTGGAGGAGACCGGCAGCTCAGCCTCCATGGGGCAGGAGGCCGCCCAGGAGGGGAGCCGGACCCCCAGCTCTTCCACCACCAGGCCTCACTCCTGCCCCATCACCTCCACGGGCGGCTTCAGCAGCGAGGAGCCAAAGGCGGAGGGGGACCCCAACCCCCCCACCAGGGACGACTGGGCCCTGCTGGAGAAGATCCGGAGCTACTGCCAGAGCGTGGAAGGGGGCACCAAGGGCCGGCCGGAGGGCGCCAAGGAAGAGGGCGCCCCGCCTGTTCCCGCCGGGGTGGTGAAAGAATCCGTCCTGCGCTTCAACAGCATCTCCAAGCTGCGGGAGGCTCCGGGAGAAGAAGAGGGAGGAGCCCAGCGTAGAAGGCTCCGCCCTCAATCCGGCCAGCTAAACCGGAGCCGGAGTCAATCCTGCGGCAGCCCACAAGGGTCCGTCCCCCAAGCCCCCCCTTCCGGGCGGAGTCGGGCGCTCACAGCAGTCGAGCGGAGCCACCGGGACCCTGCGCAGCCTGAGAGTCCCGAGGGGCAGGGGGCGGAGCAGGGGGGGCCCTCGGAGGCTCCCCCAGAAGCTCCGGGGAGAGAGAGAAAGCAGCAGGAGCCGAGCCACGGATCGGAGGAGGGCCCCGCTGAGCCCGGGTTCCGGTCCTGTGCGGAGATCCGGCGGGTTTGGCAGGAGAAGGAGCGGAGCGCTAAGGGCGCCCCCAAGAAGGGGGCTCAGGGGGTCCGGCGGAGGGTCTTCCGCTCCCCCGACCGGCCCAGCTACGCGGAGCCCCTCTGCATCGTGGAGGATTCGGACTTGGAGGAGTCTCCCCAGGGACCCAGCAAGAGACCGGAGGTTCCCCCGGGGCAGGCGAGGGACGGGTGGGCGAAGGAGGGGCTCTTCCTGCCGGCCCTGGGCCTCTACCCGAGCGACGGGGAGCCCTGCCTGCTGGAGAACTCCGAGCGGATCCTGAGCAAAGTCCAGGCCCTGGCCCGCATGTACAGCGAGAAGATCAGCCGGCTGAAGTCCCAGAAGTGGCCCTTGGAGAGGCCTGGCGGGCGGCCCCGGGACCCCCACCCGAAGGCCCTGGGCAGGGGCCAGGCAGCCTCGCAGGAGAGCCGGCCAGGAGGGAGCCTCCCCCAGTGTGAGTTGACCCTCCCTCCCTTCCCCTGCTGACCAGCCGGGCAGAGTCTATCTAGGGCCCGGTTCATAGCCTGGACTGAACTGGGCAATCTGGCCCAAAAGCTGCAACTCTCCTGCACACCTGTGCATTGGATCGCCTTTCTTTCTTTCTTTCTTTCTTTCTTTCTTTCTTTCTTTCTTTCTTTCTTTCTTTCTTTCTTTCCTTCCTTTCTCTTTTTTTGTCATTCTCTATTCTTTCTTTCTTTCTTTCTTTCTTTCTCTTTTGTTTAGTCTTTCTCTATTCTCTGTCTCACTCTTTCTTTCTTTGTCTTTCTTTCATTCTTTCTCTTAGTCTTTCCATTCTCTTCCTCCCTCCCTCCCTCTCATTCTTTCCTCTTCTTTTTTCCTTCTTTTATCCCTCTCTCTCTCCTTCCCACCTACCCTCCCTCCTTCCGCTATTTTCCATATCTCTAAGCCGCCCATTCCCCCTCAAAAGAGGCCCATAGGGATGCATTGCTTTGCTTAACAACTGCAGCTTTTGTTTAATGGCCACTGTAAAAAAAAAAGGTCAGGTGAGAGCCTCAACCTAACAGAAATTCTGGGCTCCATTCTGGTCGTAAGTGGGGGACCCCATGACCAGATAGGATTCCCCTCAAGGAAGGCCAGGCTTTCATTTCTGCCTCCTGCCTCTCTCTCTCCCCTCCAGGCGAGCCTCAAATCTACGGCCACGTCCTGATCCACGAGGCCCTCCCACACGTGATCGGCATCCAGGAAACCACGCCCCTGGTGGCCGCCACGCGTGACACGGCTGTGGTGCTGCACAGCGACCGACCCTGCCGGCTTCTTTCTCCGGAGATCCTGGCCTCCCTGCACCACGACTTGCACCAAGCACGGCCCCCTCCTTCGGGGCTCCCCGTGGGAGGAGAGGAGACCCCCACAGCCCCCTCAGTGGGGGGAGGAGGGGGAGCAGGGAGCCCCGGGGGTCTCTCGCGGACAGAAGGCCCTTCCTCCTCCCGGGCCCCCAGCCCCCAGAAGGGCCCCCCCGCATCTTCCAAAGCCTCACCCCGGATGGAGCCGGGGGAGAAGAGCAGCCACGGAAACCCGGGCCGGAATACGGAGGGGGGCTGTCAGCCTTTGGAGCCCAGGCTGCACCCCGAGATTTCTGTGGGGGCAGAGCAGGCCAGCCCCACCCTCCAACCGCAGCGAGGTCTCAGCGACCACAATTCTGGCCATGTTTCCGTCTCTTGGGAGACCCCCAAGGCCAGGACCCCCGGCTGCCCCATTTTCTGCCTGTTGGAGGGGCCCTTCGCCCCAGCACCGGGAAAGGGCCACTCCCCACCGAACGCTGGGGGGAGAAGCCATCCAGCCCCTTTTCCGGAGAGTAAGGGAGCCGACCGAGAGGCCACGGGGCTCAGCCAGGAAGCCTCTGGGATGCCACCTGGGGGGCTCCACCAGCGGCCCCCGCCTCCTGCTGCTGCTTCTGAACCCAGCAAAGCCCCCCAGCCGATTGGCTCCTCCGCTGAGGGGCCGCCCTCCCCACCCCACCAGCCCCTTCCTGCTGCCCCTTCTGAACTGCCGGCCGGGGGGGAGTCGGCCGTGTGCATCGCGGGGCAATGCCCCAGGGTGCCCCTCCCCAAATTCCTCCCCTCGTCCCCCGTCCGCCGATGCCTCTCGTCCAGCGCTGCTGCCATCTCCAGGTACATCGCCGCCTCCTGCATCTCTCAGAGTTTGGCCAAGAGGAACGGAGCCCCTCCCTCCGAGGAGCCTCCGGGACCCTGGCTGCCAGCCGACCCCCTGGCTTCCCTCCCCAAGGCAGCCCCCAGGAGGCCCCGGAACCCGGGAAGGCCAGAGGTGGTGGTGGTCGGCTCCTCCTCCTCCTCCTCTTCCTCTCATTGCCTCGGCCCTGGGCCCCTCTCCCCCTCCCCATGCAGGGCCCCCTTGTCGGGACCCCCGGCTCTTGAACGCTGCCCCCGCTTCTCCTCTGCCTCGGCCCCCAACTCTCGTGTGCAGTCCCCCGTGAGGCCCAGGATGTGTTCGCCCCCTCCAGGAGGGCCCCAGCCCTGCACTTTCCGCCCTGTGGGGGTCCACCCGCAGAGGCAGCCCCCCATCCCCATGGCCCACCCAGAGCCCTGGACGCCTGGACTCTCCTGCCCCACCGCCTGCCTGAGAGCCCCAAGGACCCTCCTGCCAGCCGAAGAGCCGGCCTCCAACGGGGCCCCCCAGGAATCCCCGGGCGCTGAGGCCTCATCCGGAAGTGGCCCCCACGAACTGGGCAGCATCCGGTGGCCGAACGTGCCCAACCTGTGCTTGAGATACGTCCACCAAGAGGGCTGGGCAGGCGGCTCCCCGAGACTGCAGCTGGAGGTGGGGGAGCCCTGCCCCAAGCGGGGAGCCCCCTCGGAGACGGCTCGGCTGCCCGAGAAGGGTCCTCTGAAGGCCAGTTACTCCACCACCGTCAACATCCAGATTGGGGGCAGCGGTCGGATCTCCTCCTTCAGTAACGCTCAGGTCAGCCTGACGCATCCTCTCTCGGCCGCGCTGGAGCCGCGGAGGGTCAACGGCAGTGAAGCCGAGACCTCCCCGAAACCGGGCACCTGAAGCCACGGGGCTGGACGGGCCAGCGGAGCCCAACGTCCCGACGGTACTGGCTGGAAGCGGCCCTGGCCAGGCGGTCCAACGAGAGGCCGGAGGTGCCGGGCGCTGAGAAGACAGCCGAGATGCACCAGGCTCCAGAAGACCCCAAGAAGGGACCTCGCCTCCTTCCCCCTCGCCGGACGGAGCCTCCGTGGCTCTCAGCAGCCCCTTGAGAAGGGGAGCCAGAAGGCCCGGAAGGGAACAAACTGGGTTCGCTGGTGGACACGGGGGGGGGGGGGGGGTGAAGGAAACCAAACCCTCTTTGGAAGGGGGAAGCTTTGCCAGTTGGGAATTCTCCATGGTCTCACTTCCCTGTTTGCTGGAAAAGAGAGAACTATCCCACCAAGGCCTCTGGCTGCATTTGTGGGGGGAGGGGGGCAGGGCCCTCTGGGGGTCCTTCACCCAATCTGGAGCACTTGGCGGAGGGGGGTGGAGGGGGGGGGATAACCGCAGCCCTGGCATTTCAGCCAGCCGGGCCGTTTGTGGGTTCGGCAACTTGGCATCTCCAGATCCAGAGAAGGGGCTGGTTTGGAAGTGCAGGTGAGGCCCAAATGTCCTTTGCTAAATGAGATGGTTTTTAAGTGAGCTTTGTCCCATTTTGCGACCTTGCTTGCTGCAGTTGTTCAGTGACCTGGGCTTTCCCGTTGCCTTTGCTTCTCCTGCCAGAGTGATGGGCGTTCCTGTAGACGTGCTTGCCGGACTGTAGACGGGATCTTGCCGGACTGAAGCATTCAGCTGCAATGACCGTTATCTCTGGGGTCCTTCACTTAGCAACGGTTCATTCAGTGACTTCTTCAAAGC
Organism: Rhabdophis nuchalis; assembly: GCA_039707465.1. Classification (NCBI taxonomy): domain Eukaryota; kingdom Metazoa; phylum Chordata; class Lepidosauria; order Squamata; family Natricidae; genus Rhabdophis; species Rhabdophis nuchalis. Next base: position 1,059,278 of record CM077654.1, read on the forward strand.
TGAAAAAGGACTGGTGACCGTTTTTTGCAGTTTACGACCATTTCAGCCTCTCTGCGGTCACGTAGTCAAAATTTGGACGCTTGTTGACTGACTCAGACTTACAACGGTTGCAGCGTCCCAGGCGGGGTCAGGCGATCCCCTTCGGCGACCTTCTAACGAGCAAAGTCAACGGGGAAGCCGGATTCACTTAACAACCATGTGACTGCCTTAACAATTACAGCAATTCACTTAACAACTGTGGCAAGAAAGGTCGTAAAGGCGGGGTGAAACTGCACTCTGCGTCTCACTTAGCAACACAAATTCTGGGCTCAGCTGTGGTCGTAAGTCGAGGACTGCCTGTATTCCTCAGCCATTGGGTCTGGAGAAGTGGATATTTGCTCGGGAGCTCCCAATCCACCTTCCTGGGTTGCACCAATTAAAGGGCGGGATGAAAACAAATAAGAATTAAATCAATGAAAATAGCGCCTCGGCCCTCGCTCAGACAGCCTCCCCTTTGCAGCTGCTCCGCTCTGTAGACCGGCCAGGTTTCCTGCTGAGCCACTGGATCCGTTTCCTGGAATATTGTTGAAATCTGTTGCTGGGTCAGAGCTCAGCGTCCGTCCCAGCCGCTCTGGGCTCAATCCAGGATGGTTTGCTGTCCAGCTGAGACGCTCGTCCAGGGAAGCCACCGTGCTGCGGACGGCCGAGGCTTCTGCCTAGAAAGCATCTTCCACCCAGAAGGGGAATCGCATTTAACAAGTAGCCTTTAGGTCAGGGTTCCTCAACCTCGGCCACTTGAAGATGTCCGGCCTTCAACTCCCAGAATTCCCAAATCAAATTCCCATCGTCAAATATTTGGAGAAGCTTCGGCTTCACTTTTCTCAAAGGAAGCCTAATGGGCAAAAAATGCATGGAAAGGGACTCCTTGGGGGTTGGGGGGGGGGGGAGAGTCACACGGTTAAGTGAATCCAGCTTCCCAGTTGACTTTGCTTGTTAGAAGGTGGCAAAAGGAGGGAGAGAGAGACGGAGAGACAGGGGGGGTTTAGTCATAGTGACCATCAGCAGAATTTCCCCTTCTGGGAAAGAAGGAAAAATCCGGTTAGCCAGAGGCCGAGGGGGTGGGGGGGGGATCTGCAGGCAGGCACCGGTGGGAACCCCCCTCCAACGGGAGCTCCAAAGGGGAAACGATCTCTCGGGGGGGGAAAGAGATCATTTCCTTTGTCTGCAGCAAAAGGTTTTGGTCTGGAGAGCCAGAGCGTTTCTCAGCTTTGGCCATTTGAAGCCCAGGATTCCCTAGCCAGCGTTCGTGGCCTTGGACTCCCAGAGTTCCCCAGCCAGCATGAATTCTGGGAGCGGAAGTCCGCCCAGCTCGAAGATGCCACGGTTGGAGAGCCCTGCTCTGAAGGGCTAGGTCATTGAGGACAGGAATCTGCCCCCCCAGCCCTGCCCAGGCAATCTGGCTCCAGCTGCCTGGCCTCTGAGACCCCCCCGACTGCCAAGGGTGGTGGCCCTTTTCCATCCAAGGGAGCCCACGGGGGGGGGGGGTTGTCCTCAAATAGGGGGAACCAGATTTTTTGCATCCTGTTTATATAGTGTGAAGCACTGATGATGTTCCCTAATTGGGTCGTGAAACGTCTGCAAGAAAGCAAGCACAGAGAGCACCAAGGAGCCCACAGTCCTCTTCCTCCTCTCCACAAATCTCCCTTTTAGCACTGATGATGTTCCCTAGTTGGGTTGTGAAACGTCTGCAAGAAAGCAAGCACAGAGAGCACTAAGGACCCCCCAGTCCTCTCTTCCCCTTCTCCTCCTGTCCAAAACCCTAACCCCCACTCCTTCCTAGCACTGATGATGTTCCCTCATTGGGTCATGAAATGTCTGTAAACAGACGACCAAGTTCGAAGAGCACCAAAGACCCCACAGTTCTCCTCTTCCTCTCTGCAAAGCCTTCTAGCACTGATGATGTTACCAGGCTTGGTAATGAAACGTCTGCAAGAAAAAGAACCCCAAGGACCCCGCAGCCCATCCTGGAGCTCCACGGGTTCTCTTCTACTGGCACTATGCCTTCTGTTCCAAGAGGTCTTTGCATTGCTGCCAAGGCTTTGGGGAGATATGGGAGGGGGGATGCAACTGAGCCCTTAATTCCCCCCCCCCCCCCCGTCCTAAAATCCCCCAGCCAACAGGCAGATGAGGAGGCCGATGGGGTGAAGGGGAGGAGGAGGAGGGGGGTCAAACTGCCTGGCTGGCCTTGAACCCTCCTCTCCCCCTCCAGCCCCCTAGGAGCCCAGGGTTTCTGTCATTCTGCTCTGCCGGCTCTGCTTTTCCTGCTGAGTTGCCCCCCCCCCCTGTGAGGAGGGGTCACGGGGGAGCAACCATGGGCCTGCGCTCCTCCCACCCCCCACCCCCGAAAGCAGAGGGGTCCCAGGCAGCGCAGCCCTTCTTCAGCCTGCCTAATGCCAGGGAGGGGTGGAAGGAGGTTTTCCCCACCCGGGCTGGGGGGCTTCCGGTGGCTTCTTCCCCAAAGGCCAAAGGGCAGGAGGCCAGGAGCAGCCAACAGGCAGCCTGGGAACGCCGGGAGTCCCGGAACTGGGTGCGAAGGAGGCTACGTGCTTCAAGACACTAGGCAGTAGGAGGGTGGCCTTGGGCTTCCAAAGTCCCTTGGCTGCATTGAAGTGATTAGAGCCACTAGAGACAAGTCTTTCTTTCCCTTCCTTTTTCCTTTCTTTTTCTCTTTCTCCCTCCCTCCCTCCCTCTGCTTTTTTTCTTTCCTCTGCCTTCCCTCCCTCCCTCCTTTTCCTTTTTTCCATCTCCCTTTCTTCTTCCACCTTCCCTTCCTCTGCCTGCCTTCCTTCCTTCCTCCTTTTCTTTTTCTTTCTTTGCTTCCTTCCTCCATACCTTCAGAGAGGGAGGGAGGGAGACCAAAGTCACCCAGACCGCTACGTCTTCCAGCTCCTATAATTACAGGACCAAAGCCGCACACCCAGCCTTCCAGTCAGCGGGGGAAACTAGAATTCTCCTGGTGCAGCTTCTGCGCAAGCCCCCTTTCGCTGCCCCCCACTCCCCCGGCCCTTTGGGGTGAGCAGACGCCGACCTCCCCGAGGCTGGAAAGCTAGCAGGAGGGGCCGCTCTCTTGCCCATGGGCCCCTCTGAGCTGGGCGATGTCCCGGGTTTGAGGCACGGGGGGGGTGAGTTGGTGGGAGGGGGAGAAAGACCTAAAGCGGGCAGACTTTAGGATCCCGGGGACGCCTGCCTGTGCTCCAGCCCGTCTGGGATGCACCTGGCTGGGAATTGCAGAAGAGCCGAGAGTGCGAAGGGAGAGACGGACTCGCACAAGAACGCTCCGCTCTCTGCAAAAGGCATCTCCTCGCACTCGGCTCTCCCGCCTGGGCCGCCCAACGACCCCACGCCCATCGGTAAGTAGGCGCCCGTGGAGCTCTTCTTCCCCAGTGGACTGGGTGGCTCGAAGCCTCTTTTGGGACCCCTCGCAAAGGAAAGGAGGTGAGAGGGAGAATGCGAAGATGGAGGGGGCCTTGGAGGTCTTCTAGCCCAACCCCCTGCTCAAGCAGGAGACCCTGCACCAGGCGCCTCCCACCTTGGAACCATTAAGACTTCTGGACTTCAACTCCCAGAATTGATGGGTGGGGAATTCTGGGAGTTGAGGTCCACAAGTCTTAAAAGTCCCCAAGGTTGGACTCTCGTACTCCCTCACACTCCAGACCAGAGGCTGCCCAGTCTCTTCGTGAAAGCCTCCAGGGATGGAGCGCCCACAGCTTCTGGAGGCAAGCACTTCCCCTGGCTCATTGTCCTAACGGTCAGGAAATTTCTCCTGCGCTCTCAGTTGCTTCTCTCCTTGCTTCGTTTCCATCCGTTGCTCCTTGTCCTGCCCTGGGGGGGGGGGCTTTGGAGAGGAGGCCAGCCCCCCTCTTCTCTGGGGCAGCCCCCCAGATATTGGAAGATGTTATCATGTCAGCCGCAGCCGGCTGGGGAATTCTGGGAGTTGGAGTCCACGAGTCTTAAAGTTGCCAAGTTTGGGGACCCCTGATATAAACAGACAGCAAACTTCTCGTGGCAGTGATGATGTTATCTAGCTGGGTCATGAAACGTCTGCAAGGAAACCACCCAGTTCAGAGAGCACCCCACAGTCTTCCTCCTCCTCCTCTCAGCAAACCCCTCTCCCTTCTAGCACTGACGATGTTACCTACTTGGGTCATGAAACGTCTGCAAGGAAACCACCAAGCTCAGAGAGCATCAAGGACCCCCCAGTCGCCCTCCTCCTTCCCTTTCCACCTTTTCCACGACCCCCCAGAGCCTCCGTTCCTGCCATGTTAGTTTGAGGCTGCTTTGCCGGTTGTGGATATTCCCCAGCTGGGCTGCCGGTGGCGGCTGGATTTTGACACCCAAGCGGCTTGAAATAAAACAGACCTACAATCAACAAATAGGAAAAGGAGAAACAAGATGCTACTGAGATTAAAACAACAGGGGAAAGTAACCAGGTTTTCCTCCAGGGTGGGAGGACGGCCAGCTCCACTCGGACCCATCGACCTCGGCTCTTTTGGGAAAGAACGGACGCGGGTTCATGTAGGGAAGCGCCCGGTGGTTGAATTGGCATTTCGAAGTGAGCCACTCTAGGCCCCAGAGGGCGAACCTCTGGCACAGGGGCAGCAGGGGGCAGGCGCAGCCCTCTCGGCCGCCACACCAGCCGTCGCCCCCAGCCCCCACCCAGCCCCCACCCACGCGCGGGTGCCTCCCACTGGCCAGCTGGTTTTCAGGTGTCCGCCATGCATGTGAGATCTGCACGCATGCTTCAGGGAGGCCTTCTTGGCCCCTCCATGGCCCCTTTTTGGTCCCAGGAGGCTTCAGGGCGCTCCCCCCACAGGGGCTGACAGGCCTTCTGGGTGTGGGCAGGCATGGGCACTTTCAGCCCGCAACGGCAAAAAGGTTAGCCCTCACCGCTCTGGGCCGATGGCTCTGACTGGACCACCTGAAGACTTGTGGACTTCATCTCCCAGAAGTCCCGAGGGCTGGCTGGGGGATTCTGGGAGTTGAAGTCCAGGTGTCTTAAAGGGACCAAGGAGGTTGACAAGCACCTTTGCCTGCAGTCAAACCGTAGCTGTATCTCTCTCCCCCTCACCCCGCCCCTCCCGAGCCGAGATCTGAAGAGCCCCTTGCCCGATCCTGGTTTATTCCACCTCCGGATTGCGACCTCTCTCCCTTTGTTGTTGAAGGCTGGGAAATCCTGTGCTGCAGATGGGATGCACCTTATCCAGCCCAGGGGAGGCAGCGGATCCAGGCGTCCCTGAAGACAGGAGGGGCTCAGCGCTGGCTCTGGAGGAGGAAGGGACGGAGGGCAGCCGTGGGGAGGGGGAGGAAGCCTTCCCCCCCTCCGAGGCCCAGAAAGAGAGGATCCGGGAGTCCTGGCGCGTCCTCCATAAGAACATAGCCAGAGTGGGCATCATTGTCTTCATGGGGTGAGCTCTCTCGGCTTCTCTCTTTGCAAGGGGGCATCCCGCTCAACGCCACCGAGGGCACCCATGGGCAACGGAGGAGCTGCTTGGGGAAGGGGGTCTGGGGTCACGTGACTGTTGGGGGGGGGGGGCTACCCAGGTCATGAGGGGCCGTGGAGATTGTCCGTCATCCAGGGTTGCCCCAAAGGTGCTTTTTCTCCAAAAGGAAAAAGTTTTCTTGTGAAGACGTTTTGCTTCCCACCCACGGAGCTTCTTCCGTTCTGACCGAATGAGTCGGAAGATTCACTCAGAACAGAAGAAGCTCCGTGGGTGAGGAGCGAAACGTCTTCGTGGGAAAACAAAGTCCGCTCGCCTTTGGAAAAGTCACCTTTGGGATGACGGTCAAAAGGGTGAAAATCGGCCACCAGTTAACTGTTTTTCATTGCTGTTGTAACGTTGAGCCTTCACTAAATAAATGGTTGCAAGATGAGGACTACTTGCCAAACTCTTCTCTGTTGCTGCATCTGAACCTTCCCCACAGATCTGGGGGGCTTCCCCTCTGCCCCACTGAAGGGGTCCCCAGGAGACCCGGCTAGCGGGGGGAGGGTCCCTCCCTTCCTCCCTCCCTCCCTTGGTCCGGCTTCTCTTCCTTTCCAAACTCTAAGCCACCCACGGAGGCCAGGCGTCCAGGGAGCGAATCTCTAAATCTAATTTAATGAAATAAAATACTGTTTCTCCAGAGGGGGGGGGGGGACTCCACTCTGCAAGATGATTCATCCCAAAGATTCATCCCTCTTGGGATCTGCAGCCGCCTCCCACCCCTCGCGGGCTTCCCAACCAAGGGCATCCAAGGCGCCAGGGTGAACGGAGGGTGGGCCCCTGGCTTCCATGGCCGGGAGAGGCCCCCTGGCCAACCCCCACCCCCTTGACCCAGACGCTTCCACCTTTTTTCTCTCTCTGGTGAGAAGTTTTGCCTCCAGAGAATCTCTTAAAACGTGAACAGAAGCCACCAAGGGAATGGGAGAACCAGCCTCTCCCCCAGGGAAGGGGCAGTCAAGCTGAAGCGAAATTACATCAGGTCAAAATAGCAAACGGGAAGATCTTTTACTCAACGGTTCTTGCAGCCCCAAATAGGTTACTCACACCCCATCCACACCTCAAAGGATAAGGCCTGCGAACACAATGGAGTTAATTACATTAAGTCTCCCAACAGAAGTGCATGTTTACAAGAATACATACTTACACAGAGAGAGAGAGAGAGAAAGAGAGACCCACCCACCCACACCCCTCAAATGTCACCCTGGAATCAGCATATAGACACTTCCACACCCTGGATCATTCCCCCCCCCCCCATAAAACCCCCATTTCTTCTGCAGCTGCCCCCATAGGCAGACCCCCAGCTCTCTGGCTCTCATTTTTATTTCTTCTTGCATAATCCCAGCTTGAGTTGGAACCCCAAAATATTCTTCTGGCGCTCGCCTCCTCTTTAATGACGGGCATTAGCCAGGAAAAGCATCTGTATCCAGGTAGTCCTCGACTTACGACCAAAACTGGGTCCAGAATTTCCATGGCTAAGCAAGGCGGTTCTTAAATGAATCACACCGAATGTTATGACCTTTTTGGAACTATCGTTGCAAAAGAATCAATGCAGTTATTAAATGAATCACAGGGTCGTTAAGTGAATCCCACTTCCCCCCATTGAATCATTGCTGTTGTTAAATGAATCACGGTCGTTAAGTGAATCCGGCTTCCCTCATTGACTTTGCTTGCCGGAAACGGCTGGGAAGGTTGCAATTGGCGATCACGTGATATTGCCACAGTCATCAAGACATGTCAGTTTCCAAGCATTTCGATCCTGTGACTGCGGGCAGGTTGTGACAGTCGTAAGTGTGAGGACTGGTCCTAAGTCACTTCTCTTGGAACGGTCGCTAAATGAGTGGTTATAAATCGAGGACTGCCTACGCTTACCAATGCCCAGGGATGCCAAACCGCAACCATTTAGAGGCCACTCTGAACGTGCTCAGAGGCATTTTTCCAGGTGGCGTGGGGTCCATCCTGCCTGGCGCTCAGAGACTTTGGAGCTGCGCATGCCCACGTAGGCAGAGAGGGACCTGTTCTTTCTCTCTTCCCCTCCCCAGGAATCTCTCCACAAAACACACAACCTTTGATCCACACCGAGTTTGGCAGGCTCTGTTTTGTGTCCAGCAAACTCAAGGTGGCCTGGAGGAAGGAGGGAGGGAGGGAAATGGAGGCAGAAGCCCCAGACAGGCAGAGAAGCGTCAGTGGCAGAAGTCCAGGGACGGGCAGGAAGGAAGGAGGCAGCTTGGAGAGCATCCCATGCCCGGGGCAGGTTTGGGATGGAGGCAGGGCTGGAAAATGGGTGGGCTACAGCTTGGGGGGGGAGTCTGGATTGGCCAATGGCTGGGTTTGGGGGTTCAATAGAAGAGGCTCTTTGGAGCTCATGGTTGAACTGTGGGGTCCTGGGTGCCCTCTGGGCTGGGTGGTTTTCTTGCAGACGTTTCATTACCAAACTAGGTAACTTTATCCGTAATAGAAGGCAGTTTGGGAGGAGGAAGAGGAGGATTGTGAGGTCTTTGGTGCTCTCGTTTTTTTCCTGCAGACCTTTCATGACCCAACTAGGTAACCTCATCAGTGCTAGAAAGGGATAGAAGTTCCTACCTGGGTTGTGAAATGTCTGCCAGAAAACCACCGAGCACAGAGAGCACCAAGGACCCCATCCTCCTCTTCCTCCTCCTCTTCGCCCCCTTCCCCTTCATTCCACAAACCACTCTCCCTCCTAGCACTGATGATGTTACCTAGTTGGGTCATGAGAGGTCTGCAAGAAAACCACCCAGCCCAGAGAGCATCAACACCCCCCCCCCGTCCTCTTCCTCTTCTGGCCAGTCATACCACCCACTGACCGCAGACGGTCAGTTTTTACTCCCCTGAGGTCACATGCAAGTAATTCCATGGGGCAATCAATGCCCCTCGTGATTAGCAGACTCACACCAAGCCCCAAAGCCTTTTCTGTCCCAGGAAACCGTTTCACATCTGGAAATCGGCCTCTGCAGCAGCGCCTGCCCAGCAGGGCTGATCCACGCTGACCGGAGAACGAAGGAAGAGTCTCGGCAAACTCCTTCCCGGCTCAGCAGTGGATCCACCCTGGAGGAGGATCTGCCCGGAGAATCTGCACAGCGGCCCGACTTCCAGATGTTCCACCAGCAGCTCTGCAATCTCTTGGGAAGGGAACGGCTGTTTGCCAAGGGCAGAGGCTGGCATGGGAAGAGAGAGGAAGGAGGGAGGAATCTGAGCTCCCCCCCTGGCCCTTCTACAGCCCCCTCCCCCCTTGCTGGCTCTCTGTTTCAAAGCCTCATTTTTCCTTTTAGTCTTTCCACAATTAAAATACAAACTCTTAAGAAAAACAGAAAGAAGGAAGCAAGAACAAATGTCCATTAAAGAAGAAACACGCCCAAAGATTGTTTCCCCACTGACAAATATATTTCAATAATAATCGTTCTTGCAAAGCTCCCTTGTGCCCCTTTTAGGCTCCCCCCCACGGGCCCCCCCTGGCTTAACGCCTCTCCTGCCCCCTGGCAGCATAAGGGGGGCGGCAGCAGCAGGGGGGAGGGCAGCCCCCCCTCCCTTTTCTGGGGCTTTTGTGAAAGCTTCCTGCCCCCCTCCCTCCCCAGGTGCCCTCCCTGCTTCTGCAGGCTCAGGTGCCCACCTGAGCTGAGGGGTTTTGTGTGGAAGCCGAGGGAGCTGGCATCAGCCTTTCACGTGGCTGCGCCATTCAAAAGCTGCGGGCTAATTAAAATCCCAGCAAAATAGATGAATGCTACGGAGATGAAATTACCACCCAGGTGCCTTTGGGTTTCCTGAACGGAGCTCTTTCTCCAAAGGAATCCCATTGGGCTCTTTGGCATTGGGCCTCCCTGGAAATCCCGTCTGTTCCTGCTGGCAGAAGAAATATAGAACGTAGAACAATAGAGTTGGAAGGGACCTTAGAGGTCTTCTAGTCCAACCCGGTGCTCAAACAGGAGACCCTCCGCCATTTCAGACAAGTGGCTGTCTCTTCTTAAAAGCTTTCAAAGGGAAGGAGGGAGATATCACTGATGATGTTACCTAGTTGGGTCATGAAACGTTTGCAAGAAAACCACCAAGCTCAGAGAGTATCAAGGTGGAGGGAGGGGGGGAAGGGAGGGAGGGAGGAAGGAAGGAAGGAAAGAAAGAAAGAATAACAGAGTAACAGAACAACAGAGTTGGAAGGGACCTTGGAGGTCTTCTAGTCCAACCCTCTGCTGGAGCAGGAGACCCTCTACCCTTTCAGACAGAGGGTTGTCCTTGTTGCAAAAGGGGCCCAGGTAGAACTATGCCAATTGTCTTCCTGCCAACCAGCCACAGAATTTCGAATGGGGACTACAGAGTCATAAAAAGCGAGTCTCAGAACAGAAAGGCTCTTTTTGAATTCTTAAGTTCCTGCAAAGGGCACAACAGAGCCTTTCAAAGTCTGCGTGGCTGAAATCCCTCCCTTGCCCACAGCCATCTGCCTGCAAAGGGCCCAGAAGGGTACTAAGACCTTGACTTATAATAGCCACTTGCTTAGTGACCATGCAAAGTTACAACGGCAACGAAAAAGGTGCCTTATGACCGTTTTCTCACACGGATAACTGTGGCACCATCCCCACGGTGATGCGATCGAAATTCAGACCTTTGGCAACTGACTCACATTTATAACGGTTGCAGTGCCTCCCCCAGGGTCACGCCATCCCCTTTCGCTTAACAACCGTGTTACAAGCTTAACAGCTGCAGCGATTCACTGAACAACGGTGGCCAAATGGGGCAAAACTGTCTCACTTAGCAATGGAAATTTAAGGTTCCATTGTGGTCGTAAGTCGAGGACTGCCTGTATTTAGTGTTGCGCAGAGATAAACGCTTGGCAAATGGATTTCGGTTCTGGATGCTTCCACATTGGCCTTGGGGGGGGGGGAGGTCTTGGCGTTGCCCCTGGATTCTTAATTCAGTCCCACCGGGACAGAGGGCTGCGTCGTAAAGCGAGGACTACCATACAGAATTCCTCATTTGAAACTCATCCTGGCTCCTTCAGGCCCTTCGGATTCCAGCCTGCCTAGTCATCAGAATAATTGGCCCCATGGACACGCCACCCAAGTGCCAGCGGCTCTGAATTTCCCCCCATGAAAAACCCAGCCTTTTCTTTCCAGCACCCGTCCCTCCCTCCCTCCCTCCCTCTCCCTCCTCCATCTCTTCCGGGCAGTTTCCTCCCACGAAGGGAGCCCCAAATCCACCCGGGGTGGCCCTCCAACATTAACGGCCTCTTTTGAAGGGGCTACGTCTCCCCCCCTCCGTCCCAAGCCTGATCCCGTCTCCCAGGCTGCAGCAGACGGGATGGGATCGGTCTTAAGCCTCTTTTAATGAAACCCCAACCTCCAAAGAATCTGATGGGAAGGACGGCCTGTTTGGTGTTTAGCCAAGGCCAAGTGGTTACAGACAGAGCTCTGGGGAAGAGTCAACACTTCCACACCCCCTTCCCCACTTCGGAATCGTGTGTCACAACAACGTTGTGTTGCCTTTGTTTGTTTTCTCTGGGGGAGGAAGAACGGCAGAGAAAAGCTCTCCAGGCGCCTTGCGACTCTGCAGAAAAGTCTCCAATTTAACCTTTTCCGCATGAATTGCATTAAAAGGCCGCCCAAAATATCTGGACACAAAGGCAGTTCTTTCCCCCACCCCACCCCACCCCACGCCATCCCTCTTGCTCTGGGCAACCAATGCTCCCCACACCCCCTGATGCCCTGGGAGCTCAAAGCAGGAGTAGGGCTCCATTAGCTCTCTTCCCTCTTTCCCAGCCTTTAGCCTCTGATGGCCACCCTCTGCTCAGTCCTGTCTTATGGTTGAGGTTGATGGCTTTCGTTGAGTATCTGACGACCATCATGAGTGTTAGACCTTATGATTGATGGCGATGGCATTTGATGATTAGGATCATCATTTACCACTTGTTGCTTATATGGACACAGAGAGCTTCTGCCCCAGAGACCAATCACACTTGGCCAATCACGAATTCTCTTTTCTCCTCTTCCTCTCCTCTCCTCTCCCCTTCTCTTCTGCTCTCCTCTCTTCTGCTCTCCTCTCTTCTGCTCTCTTCTGCATTGTATTCTATTCCATCCCATTCTCTTTCATTTTTCATTTATTCATATTCCGTTCCGTTTCTCTTCTCTTCTTTCCTCTCCTCTCTTCCCTCCTCTCCCCTTCTCTTTTCTTCTACTCTCTTCTGTTCGATTCTGCATTGTATTCTATTCCATCCCATTATCTTTCATTTATTCATATTCTGTTCTGTTCCATTCCGTTTCTCTTCTTCTCTTCTCTTCTCTCCTTTCCTCTCTTCCCTCCCCTTCTCTTTTCTTCTACTCTCTTCTGCATTGTATTCTATTCCATCCCATTATCTTTCATTTATTCATATTCTGTTCTGTTCCATTCCATTTCTCTTCTTCTCTTCTCTTCTCTCCTCTCCTCTCTTCCCTCCCCTTCTCTTTTCTTCTACTCTCTTCTGCATTGTATTCTATTCCATCCCATTATCTTTCATTTATTCATGTTCACGTTCATGTTCTGTTTCTCCCCTCCCCTCCCCCCCCCCCGACGTAACCCTTCCCAGGATGGGTGGGGGAAAGGGACGGGAGGCGGGAACTGAGATTTGAAACCTTGGGGGGTGCAACCTGCCGCAGAGACCCGCCTGGCGTCCCAAAGCGACCCATGAAAGGAGCGTGAGATGTGAGGCCAGGCGACCTGGAGCTTCCCGGGCACCTCAGTCTCCCCAGGAGGCTTCCCAGCTTGGCTGGGCTTGCGTTGCTCTCTTCACGTGTGCTCCTCAGATGGCCTTGGCTTTTGTTTGAAGAGACTTTTAAACATCCTGGGATCAGATGAGAAACGCCAGGATAAACATTCCGTAATTGTGATCCTTGTGTTTATCCCCCTCCCCCCCTTTCCTATCAGCCAAAGAAGATGCCATGAAACCCATGGGGGGAATGGGGGGGAGCCTCCAAGATCGGAGGGGAAAGAAAAGGGGCTCAGAAACGCCTCTGAACGGGGTGGGTGGGTGGGGGCTTGTGTGGCCTGGAGAAGAGAGGCGGGAGGAAGAGGAGCTGCAGAAGAAGCGATGGCCAGAGAAGAGACCCCTCAGCCCTCAGGAGAAAAAGGAGCCTGGGAAACCCCTCAGGAGGGGACCCCCCACACACACACTTTCTGGGACTGTAAAGGCCAGGGGGGGGGGGACGGGGGGAGAGAAATCAACTTCCAGGCTTTCAAGGGGCTAACAAAGGAGAATATTTAGCCATGATGATTTAACCTAGTTTGGCCAATGAAATGCCTGCAAGAAAGCCATCCGGGGCAGAGACCACCAAGGAGCCCCCACTGCAAAGGTGGCTTAATGCAGTGCTTCTCAATTATTTTCTGTCATGCCCCCCCTAGGAAGAAGAAAACATTTCGCGCCCCCCCGCGCGACTGTAAATAGTATCATTTGTCTATAAAATTGTTATAAGTACACCTCTGCATAACACTGTATCCTTATTAACGTATAAGAGAATAAAAAAAGAAAGAAATGTGGATCAATTTACAACAAAGAATAGCTTTATTAACTGTAGCAGAAAAGATTTAAAGTGCATTAGAAATTTAAAAAAAATTAAATCCTTAATTAAACTAAACTGCCGAGGTCAAACGCGCCCCCCTTTACGGAGCCTCGCGCCCCCCTGGGGGGCCCGCCCCACTATTTGAGAAGCACTGGCTTAATGGAACCTTGCACTAAAGATAGTGTTTGTAGTATAGAAATGCAAGTTTATATATTTATTTATATTTATATACTATTTATAGTATACACATACTAGTTTATATATTTATATATTATTTATAGTATACAAATGCTAGTTTATGTGCTTATTTATATTTATATACTATTGATAGTACACAAATGCTAGTGGCTTATGGCCATTTTTCACAGTTATGACCTCTGCAGCATCCCCCTGGCCAGGTAATCAAAATTCAGATGCAACTGACTCATATTTATGACGGTACGCCGGGATCAAGTCATCCCCTTTTGCGACCTTCTGGCAAGCAAAGTCAATGGGAAAGCCAGATTCACTTAATGACCGTGTGTCTAACTTAACCACTGCAGAGATTCACTTACCTTGAAAGGTCGTAAAATGGGGCAAAACGTACTTGACAATTGTCTCGTCTAGCAGCGGAAATTTTTGGCTCAATCCTGGTAATACGTTGAGGACTTCCTGAACCTCTTCCCCCCCCCCCCCTCGCCTTTACAGTCCCAGAAAGTGGGGAGGTGTTGCTACTCTGGGCTCAGCTGTCTCTTATCTCTTCTCTAGGCTACAGCTCCTCCTCCTCCTCCTCCTCCTCCCTCTCCTGCCTTTTGGGGACCTCACCGTCCATGACAGGTTGGAGGAAGAAACCCCCCTTCCCTTTCCCCAAAGACCCTCCCAAGGAAGTGGCTCTCGGGACTTTCTTTCTCCTCCAGACTCTTTGAGACCCACCCGGAGTGTAAGGACGTCTTTTTCCTCTTCCGTGACGTGGATGATCTGCAGCAGCTGAAGATGAGCAAGGAACTGCAAGCTCACGGCCTCAGGTGGGTCTGGGGCTCCTCTTTGGGCTTCCGGGCAGTGGTGGAAATTCAATTTCTTTTGCTACCGGCTCCGTGGATGTGGCTTGGTGGGCGTGGCAGGGGAAGGATGCTGCAAAATCTCCATCTCCACCCCACTCTGGGGCCAGCCGGAGGTGGCATTTGCCGGTTCTCCCAACGACTCAAAATTTCCTCTACTGGTTCTCCAGAAGCTGCTGGATTTCACCCCTGCCTCAGGGTCTCCTCCACCCAAATGGCAGGACCACCTGGGCTGAGGGTCCATCGTCCCCTTTAGAGATGGTTCTCAGGTGACGCTTGGATCCGTGGGAAGCGCCAGGGCAGCTGCATCTTTCCATGACCTTGGAAGAAGGAAAGATTTCCTGACAAGGAGAACAGTTAAACAGTGGGACAGCTTCCCTCCAGAAGCTATGGGGTCTCCATCACTGCAGGGTTTCCAGAAGAGGCTGGACAGCCATTTGTCCAGAATGACCTAAGGCAGGGACGTATAGACTTTGTGGACTTCCAGAACTCCCCAGCCAGCATCTTAAACATTTACAATGGGTGGATTTCAACTCCCAGAACTCCCCAGCCGGCATGCAGTTGGGCTGTTGTGGTGGTCTTTGGCAGAGGGTTGGGGAGGGGAGGGGCCTTTCTCTTTCTCTGCCTTTTATCTTCCCCTTGGGCTTGACATTTGGCCGCTGCAACACGGATCTTCCCTGGGTTTTTGGGGGGGAGGAAGGGTGCACGTGGCCCCCATTATCATCTTGGTTTTCTCTCTTGATCTTTATGGCTTCTGGAGGAGATTAAAATAATCCTTGAAAGCCAAGGAAGGAATGAGCATATCTAGGCCAGTCTTTCTCAACCTTGGCCGCTTGGAGATGGGTGGACTTCAATTCCCAGAATTCCCCAGCCAATTCTGTTAAGTGTTGCTCTGCTGGCTGGGGAATTCTGGGAGTTGAAGTCCACCCATCTCCAAGCGGCCAAGGTTGAGAAACACAAGTCTAGACTCTGCAAGGATTACCTCACTGCTTTGGGACCTCCGAGTCCCTCTCCTCCAGCCACTTCCCCCCATGCCGCCCCGCCCCACAGCCCCTCGAGGGAGCCATGGATGGGATGGCTGTCTTTTGCTTTCCTAGATGTTTCCCGTCATTTGGAGAATCCCTCTCTTCTCCCTTCTTACGCAAGGCTGAATCGGAACTCCTGCCCTGCCCAGAACTTTGCTGTGGATCATCGTAGATTTCCTAGGAATGGGGGCCTCGCCTCCCACGGAGGACAAAGACGTCCCAAAAACAGAGGTCTCTCCCCTCTTCTTCTCTCGCCCTCCCCAGAGTGATGTCCTTCATTGAGAAGAGCGTGGCCCGGCTAGATCAAGGAGACAAACTGGAGCTCTTGGCTTTTGAGCTGGGAAAGAACCACTTCCATTACAAAGCTCCCCCCAACTACTACGAGGTGAGAGGAAGGAACACAGACAATGGGGCAACTCGCTACGGCCAACTCGCTGCGGGACAATTTAACAATTTCATCTACCGTCATTATTTAAAATAAAGAAAAATTGCTTTAATTTTTGCCATTCACATTTCATCCCATCGATGCTATTAATGCAGAGGCCTTGCAGGTGAGGCGTCTCCAGCTGTCCTCCATCAAAGCATGCAGATGCATGGCTTTTTTGGGGTTTCTTTAGCCTTCCCCCCCCCCCCCCCGCCTGACTGGTCTTGCTAAGAGAGAAAGGAATTGCAGCACAAAAAACCGGGGAAGAAGACAAATGAACAATGACCAAAGCTGAGCCCTTGTAAAATTCATGGTGTGAGGCGAGGGAATTGCGCCATAAAATTTGATCCTCTTTTCTCAGATGTTATTGTAGAACCACGATTGTATCTCGTAAAACGTGTCTGGCCTGTAAGGCAGATATTTAAAGCAATCCAACGGCTATAAATGTTGCTAGTAATTCCCAGCAGGTCATTCCCTTCCCTGCCTTTCATTCCCAAAATTACTGTTGTTTCTCTGGCTTGTTCTATTTTTCTTCTCTTTTCCTTCTCAGTACATTGGAATTCAATTCATCCAGGCGGTTCGGCCAATTCTCAAAGAGGATTGGACTCTGGAAGTGGAGAAGGCCTGGGAGGTAAGGAGAATTTGGAAGGTCACCAGGGATTAACACCAGACAGACAGTCAAGGTGAAAGTATCCAGACTCTACTGTACTCCATCACAACTGGCAGAACAAGTTCGACCGACTCGCTCCCAGGGAGGGGGTCTTCTCCGGGTGCCGTCGACGGGCAATGCCGGTTGGAGGCTCCCAGGGGAAGGGCCTTCTCTGTGGTGGGCCCTACCCTCTGGAATGGCCTACTTCCTGATCTCCGTTCCATCTCAGACCTCCGCTTGTTTCGCCGGCACTTAAAAACTTACTATTTTCACCTGGCCGACCTAGCATGATCTACTCCACACCCATTGTTTTTATAACAAATCAAAATTTTAATTTATGGGTTTTTAAATTTAAATTTATTTTAAGCAGGATAGTGATTTAATTTAGTTATTATTTAATAATATTTTGTATTTATGTATATTTATTTTAAATCTCTGTTCGCCACCCCGAGTCCCTTTGTGGTGAGATGGGTGCGGGTTACAAATGTGAATAAGATAAATAAATAAATAAAATAAAAGTGACTGTATACAAGCAGAACACAACCCTTACATTCACTGATGATGTTACCTAGTTGGGTTATGAGACATCTGCAAGGAAGAGAACCCCAAGAGTCAGTTGTGGTCAGAAGGCGAGGACTGCCTAAATTAGAGTAATTTTAAAAATCGCCTTCTCTTTTTTCTCCCCCTGCCCCCCACCCTTCCCAAGGGTCTCTTCAGATACCTGGCAGCCGTGATGCGCAGGGGCTTCCATAACGAAGGAAAGAGGCTGGGGGCCTCCCCTCTTCTTCCCCCACAGGCGGCCGACGTGGAATCCGCTACAGACCAAATCTGAAGAAAGTCTCATTCCTGGACGTGGCTCGTGGAAGGATCTCCTGCTAGGAGACCCTGATGCTGGCCGAGGAATGTCCATTTCCGCTTTGTGGTCCTTGCAGAGCCTACATTTCACCCTCCCGGTTGTCCGGCTGCAGCAGCCCCTCAGCCCCACACCCAGAGCCCTGAGCTTGTCCTCCGACACAAGAAGGCAAAGCGAGACATTGTATAGACCTTGGACGGAAGCCATCTTGCTGCGTGGGTCCCATCAAACATCTCTCGGCGCCCGTAGAATTTGCCTCGTTATCGCCGTTCCTTTCTAATCCTCCAGAAATACAATCCCAGAGTGGAAAACTTTGGAGACAGGATGGAGACTCTCCTCCTCAAGACAGTCCCAGATCTTGCCTGGTTGGGCATGGGATGTCCCGTGCTCCAGATTTGGGTCTCACCTCAGGGCAACTGATGTTACGTGAGATGACCCGGGGGGCTCACCTGTGCTCCTGGGAGAGGTCAAGCCCCTGGGCTGCTTCTCTGCCTCGTTTTGCTCCTGGACCCCGAAGTGGAAGTTCCCATCACTGCCATGAGATTAAAAGGATGCTGAGATTCTGGAAAGAGGGCAGAGAAGAGCAACCAAGAGACTCAGGGGGCTAAAACATACGACCAACAGTTGTAGGAATTGGGTAGGTCTAGTTCAGGGATGTCCAAACTTGGGAACTTTAAGACTTGTGGACTTCAACTCCCAGAATTCCCCAGCCAGCATAGCTGGCTGGGGAATTCTGGGAGTTGAAGTCCACAAGTCTTAAAGTTCCCAAGTTTGGACATCCCTGGTCTAGTTTAATGAAAAGCTGGACTAAGGGAGACTTGGTAGCAGCCTTCCAACATCTACAGGGCTTCCACACAGAAGGGTGTGGGGGGGGGCCCTCCATCTGCTGTCCATCTGAAGGCAGGACAAGAAGCAACGGATGGAAACTAATCGAGGAGGGAAGCAACCTGGAATGAAGGAGACGTTTCCTGACAGGGAGGACTATTAACCTGTGGAGCAGCTTCCCTCCAGAAGTCGTGGGGGCTCCATCCCTGGAGGCTTTTAAGAAGAGATGGGACAGACACTTGTCTGGAATGAAAGAGGAACGCCTGCCCAAGCAAGGGGTTGGACTAGATGACCTGCAAGGTCCCTTCCAACTCTGTGATTCTTTCCACCGTTTCTCTCTCCTCGTTTTCAACAGGCAGCTTCCCCCGGTTCTCTCGGGAGCCCCTCTTGGATTCTCCCCTTCTCTTTGCATCTTTTATTACCTGCGTCTCTCTCTCACACACACACACACACACCACTTTGTACCCCAATTCGCTTGTGAGGCAAATAATTAGGTTGCTTTTGAAGGCTCCTTTGTTTCTTCCGCCTGCGTGGTTTGTTCTCAGCACCGCCTCTGATCCTGGTTTCTTTCAGGCTTCCCCTTTGATGTTCTCTGCAAAGCAGCCACACACGGTCCAGTTAATCCTTGGTTGCCCTTCTTTCATCCTCTTCAAAGCTGGTTCTCTCTCCAGGGTCAGAGGGGAGGGGAGCCTCTCCTTTCAGAACCACCTCTCTTATTGCAACCCCGAAACGCATTACCAGCAGCTCCCGACTTACAACGGTTCCCTTAATGACCATTCAAAGTTACAACAGCACTGAAAAAAAGGAGTTGTCGCGATTTTTCACCCTCACAACCCTTGCGTCATCCCGAGGGACACACGATAAAAATTCAGATGCTTGGCAATTGATCTATATTTACGACAGTTGCAGGATCCCGGGGTGCCATGAAGCCCTGAAGTTGTGGGAGCTTCATCCCTGGAAGCTTTCAAGAAGAGACTGGACTGTCATCTGACAGAAATGGTGTAGGGTCTGCTGGGTGATGGGGTTGGACTAGATGACCCACAAGGTCCCTTCCAACTCTGTTAATCTGTAACCCAGGGATGTCCAAACTTGGGAACTTTAAGACTTGTGGACTTCAACTCCCAGAATTCCCCAGCCAGCATAGCTGGCTGGGGAATTCTGGGAGTTGAAGTCCACAAGTCTTAAAGTTCCCAAGTTTGGACATCCCTGCTGTAACCCCTTGTGTAACCTTCTGGCAAACCAAGTCAATGGGGAAGCCAGGTTCCCTTAGCAACTTAACAGCTGCAGTGATTCACTTAACAACAGTGGGCAGAGAATTCACAAAATGAAGCGAAACTCACTTAAGAAATGTCTCACACAGGCACAGAAATGTTGGCTTCGATTACGGTTGTAAGTCAAGGATTGCTCACATTTAAGAACAAAAACCAGGTTGTTTTATTTGTCTGTTGGGCTCCCCGATGCCTCCTGGGGGAATCTATGTAGGTGCTTCCTCTTAAACTCAGTGGCAATCTAAAAATAGGCAGCCAAGATTAAAATATCGCCTATGGTACCTTCGACCCCACAACTACTTAGCCCCAAATCTTGCTGATCCTTGTTCCTCGCTGCATTTGAGCTAGTGACAAACACAGATTCCGTTGTGTGCCCTTCTAACACAACTCCACACTTCTTTTTTTTATATTGAAAAAGTTTTATTGGTTTTACATTTTTCTATAGGGTAGGGTAAGGGATACAAAGAAATTTTGAGAGCATTCACGTCAGAGTCGTCGACCCTTCCGAGACCTCAAAATACACAATAAAAAAATAACAAAAAAAAAAGCATTTTTCATAACACTACAAGGTAAAAGCAAGTACATATACCTAAATTCTCAATTCCATGCTGTCAGACATTTACAAAAAATCCAGATACAGATATTATGCAAAATTGTTCAGAAAAATCAAGGCAAAGTTATTTTTTCGATCTAAGTCTCTTGGCTATTGTATCTTCTTTTTCTCCTCCCTGGCCCCGAGCGGGCGGGGCCGTGGCCCCCTCCGTCCCCCCTGGATCTTCCCCCAGGGCAGAGGAATGTTTTTTAAGAAAGGCTTCCGCCTCAGCAACTGTTTTAATCCTCACTCTTCCTCCTTCCCAGAACACCAGCATCCCTTCGGGTGTCACCCACTTGAACCAAATCCCATGATCAAATAAAATTTTAGACAAGAAGGAAAATTTCCTCCTTGCTTCTCGAATCTTTCTAGGAATCTGCTTCAAGATAGTGACCGTTTTTTGTTGGTAAATTAAAGGGTTCTCTCTCTGCGCCCTCAGGATTTCCTCTCTGGTTGACCTTCTAACAACTCCACACTTCTTAAAGAACCACAACCTCAGCTGTTTTGGCTTTTCCCCCAGCATCTTTCCAACAGGGTTTATTATGCATAGTTTTCTTTGACCTGATTTGGTCTGCCAGTGTATCTTTTGGCTGGGATCCTTTTCTCGATTGCCATTTGAATCCACTACAAATGAATATCCAAAACAGTCTTTCTCAACCTTGGCAGCCTGAAGATGCTTGGACTTCAATTCCCAGAATTCCCCAGCCAGCTCTGCTAAGTGTTGCTCTGCTGACTGGGGAATTCTGGGAGTTGAAGTCCACCCATCTTCACGCTGCCAAGATTGAGAAACCCTGACCTAAATACAAAGCCCCATTGCAGCAACGCTTAGCTTTGTTTTTCCTCCTGCTCTATAAGCTTATCTTAGAGAGAAGGAAAAGAGCGGAAGAAGGAAAAAGGAGAGGCAGCTGATTAAAATAGTTTCTGCTCAGTTCTGGTTCAGGATTAGCCCGCTGGGGCTGGGAAAGAGGTGCATTCCATTTCTGGAGCTGTTTATCAAGTCAGGCGCCTTTTTCCTTGGAAACTGCCCACCCCACACGCCCTGCTCGTTTTTTCCACACCCACCTGGTGCTTCTGGATATTCCTAAAACGCTGCAAGCGTCCCTTGGGATCGTAGCTGTAATCTCGGTCTATCCAGATCTTACACGTACAAAGGGTGTCCAGTTTGCTTGCGCAACAGTATAAATCAGCGTTTCACAATCTTGGCCAACTTAAAGAGGTCTGGACTTCCAGGACTCTCTTAGCCAGCAGCCGTGATGAATTGTTGGCTGGGGAATCCTGGGAATTGAACTCCACACCTCTTCGGATGGCCAAGATTGAGAAACCTGGCTTTAAAGGATCTGCTAGCCCCTGGGGTTCATTCAAAAAAAGTGGAGGCAACAGATGCCCACCTGGTGTGGGAAGCTTTATATCAAAAGTATATTTTATTCTTTGCACTGTTTCCGTCCTCAAACATTAACAGAATCCACAATGCAATGTTTCCGCTAGAAAATTGACAGTCAAACTGAAACTAAGCCAATGAAGTAAAAATAGCAAACGAAGGGGGAAAAAATGTATTCAACGTTCCTTGCAGCTCCGAATAGGTTACTCAGATCTAATCCACATATCAAAGGAGAAGCTCTGTAAACACAAATAGAGTTAACTAAAATGGCCTCTCAGCCGAATGAAACGTCACGGATGACATGGGTCTATACACACCACGCTCCTCCAGTGGGACCCTAAAGGCAGCATAGACACCATTCCACACCCAGGACAGGCTCCCCTGTAAAACAACCTTGCTGTGCCCCATTCCTCTGCAGCTGCCCCTAAAGGAAAGCTCTCTGCTTTTGGGAATAAATATTTCCCTACCACTGTCTAGATTTCATTTTTATTTATTCTTGCGCCAGCCTGGCTCGAGTTGGAACCCCAAATTAATCTTCTGACACTGGTCAATAGGAGACCCCACTTTTGTCTCACTTCTGAATGAAGCTGACTTTCGGTCCGATAAACGGATCCAATAGTTACATCCTGGTCAGCTTTGTACTCATTCCTACCACTGAGATGGCTAAATTGGTCTTTAAATCACCCCGTAATTTGCTGGTCTCGGAGAGAAGTGGCAGAAATGGAAAGCAAAATTCAGGCGCTCGTGACTGAATCTGGGTGGGATTGGACGGATAAGGTCAAAGTGGTGTGCAATTGCGCAGCCTCTCCCGAGACCCCGGTGGAAGGCCCTCTCTCTTTGCAACCCGAAGGAGCTGACCACTCCACTGTTGGCAAGACCACTGCTGGGGGACGAGGTTAGGGGTCTCCCCACCATTGTGGCTCAGCATCTGTTGACTTGAAAATGACTTTTGCTGACTTGAAATGTTGTCCAACAAAGCCGTTGGCAGGAAGAGATACGAGGCTGCATTAGCAGCTGTCAACCCTTTCTTGGGGCAGCCAGAAAATATTTGGAAAGCTCCCCTGGTTTTAATTCTGCACAGCCACTTCAGCGTCACAGAGGTGGGGCGAGAGCCTGCCTCACCCTGGGTGTAGAACATGGTTAGCGGTTCTTCAGCCTGGTCACAATTCTGACAATGCCGAGGCGCATAGCAGAGAGCCTGTGAAGGAACCGTGCAGAAGCCCTGGAGGTCTTGGCCAGCCGGGGAAAGGGAGGAGAACTTTGGGGATGATACAATGCCTGGGATCCTCGTTTCCCTAGAATCCACCCATCCGGACCAAAAATTGTGACCTCCTCGCAGGATTCCTGTTGCCCGCGCAGAGCCTAGGAGCAGAGGTACTTTGGGCTGGGCTTGGAAAGAGGTGGTGGGTCAGTGAACCAGTGGAGCAGCTTTCCTCCAGAAGTTGTGGGTGCTCCATCACTGGAGGTCTTTAAGAAGAGACTGGGCGGCCACTTGTTTGAAACGGTATAGGGTCCCCTGCTTGAGAACGGAGGGGGTTGGTCTAGAACAGGGCTCTCCAATCTTAGCAACTTTAAGCCTGGCGGATTTCAACTTCAGCAAATTCTGGGAGTTGAAGTCCGCCAGGCTTAAAGTTGCCAAGGTTGGAGACCCCTGGTCTAGAAGACCTCTAAGGTCCCTTCCAACTCTAGGAAAGCTTCTTGCAAGAACAGATAACACGGATGGGTGACGTCCTTACAGCTCTTCTTCTGGCTTTCCATAGCTGTCATCATCGTTATTTTATTGCTGGGATTTAAAAAAGAGTAATAATAGAGGAATCCACTGGAAAAGCCAAGAAGGCTGAGAATTGATAGCAAGACCCTTGAGAGGTTGTAAAAATCGTTCTTTCTCGTGGCACCGTGAAAACGTAGTTTGGAGACAGAACGAGAGTTGGAAGGGGCCTTGGAGGTCTTCCAACCCAACCCCCTGCTCAAGCAGGAGGTCCTGTAACATTTCCTTTCGTTTCTTTTGAGCCGGATCTTTCTTGCTCAGATAGGAACACGTTGGAGGCTTATCTCAACCTATCTGAGATGCCCCCTGATCAGAGTCATGTGTGGGAGGATAAGTTTATAACGGGCCGTTAGTCACCCCAAACGGAAGGAACAGGCGGCTGGCCAAACAACAAGAGCAAGGTATTAATGGGACGTAATCCAGAGGCTGCCTGACTGCAGGAGAGAGAGGCACGGGGTTAGAGAAAAGTCAGAGCAATTTGAAAAAAAGGAAGAGGTCCTAAGCATCCGGAAGGGAAATTCAGAATTACAGAAGCCAAATGCTATTCTTATAAACATAGGTCTACCTGTAAGGAGAAATTTCCTGACAATGAGAACAATTAATCAGTGGAATGGCTTCCGTCCAGAAATTGTGAGTGCTCCAGCATTTTCAAGAAGACATTGGACAGAAATTTTCAAATTGAGCAGTGGGTTGGACTAGAAGATCTTCAAGGTCCCTTCCAATTCTATTATTCTTCCAGGCAGCAAAAGGAGGAGAGAGGGATAATACAGAACAACAAAGCTGGAAGGGATCTTGAAGGTCTTCTAGTCCAACCCCCTGCTCAAGATTGGATACCAGGGTGTCCAATCTTGGCCGTTCAATACTTGTGGACTTCAACTCTCTCAATTCCTCAGTCGACCAGGTGCTTCCAATATTTGAGGGGCTGCCGCAAAGAAGAGGGGGATCAACCTATTCTGCAAAGCACCTGAAGCAACGAATGGAAAATAATCTAGGAGAGAAGCAACCTGGAACTAAGGAGGAATTTCCTAACAGTGAGAAGGTTTTTAAGAAGAGGCTGGATAGTCACTTGTCTGGAATGATAGAGAGTCTCCTGCCCGAGCAAAGAGTTGGACTAGAAGACCTCCAAGGTCCCTTCCAACTCTGTTATTCTTTCCACCATTTCTTTCTTCTTATTTTCTTCTTTCTTCTCATTGTATATTCTTGCACTGATGTCTGCTTGATCCCCTAAGGCAGGGGTTCCCAACCTTTGCAACTTTAAGTCTGAAGGACCTCAGCTCCCAGAATTCTCCAGCCAGCAAAGCATGGCCAATGGAAGACTTGTGGCTGGGGAATTCTGGGAGTTGAAGTCCACAAGTCTCCCGGTTGCCCCTCTTTATAAGGTAGGTTGATCTGGCGACCCCTTAGATAGGAATTCTGGGAGATGAAGTCCACAAGCCTTCTACGTGATCTAAGCCACTCAAGTTCCTTTGGCCTTCGCTGAAGAAGAATTATGTGGGCAGGAAGACCAGCCGAGCGAACCAGCATCTGGCGGTTCCTTAAAAAGCATCACGGTCATCACACGGGCCGCTGGCAATTAATCAAACTTGAGTGATCTCTGACCTCTTGGCAATTCAAGGAATTGGCCTGAGAAAGAAAGAGGCCAACCCGAAGGGGTGCAATCCAAATTTTATTTTATTTTTATTTTTTGCAGGAAAAGGCTGCAGTTTCAGGCAAGTCTTGAGAAGGTGGGACATCGGATGCCGCTCCTTCTAAGTCGTGTCAGTCAGCTGGAAAATTTGGGAGTGGGTCTCAAAGATCCTGGGATCCAGAGCTCTCCCTGAAAGGATTCTGCGAGTGTCCTAACCCGGCTGCTGCAAAGATTCTCCGAAGAACTTTTCTGGAAGGTGGGTGGAAGGGGGGGGGTTTTGGGGGGGGGAGGGAAAAAACAAGGAAGGGACGGACCCTGGATCTGGTGGTATGCATGGCCTTTTTGGGTGGGTGGGGGTGTATGGAGAGAGAACTTAGGGTCTTTTATGGCCGGAAACGTTTTCTTTAGAAAACTCCCACTCACCCCTTCTTGTTCCATCTAAGATTTGGCACAGGAGGGGGAAAAAATTCAAAAGAAATGTAGAGATGTGTGCAGAAGGACAGGAAGAATGCAAATTTATTGCAACCGCCTAAGGTCCCCAATGCTTCTTGCTGTCAAGGAAAATAAGTTGAAATGGGGAAAGATGAGGTAAATATTGTTTTTCCCACTCAGGGTGCAACAGGCGCCCTCCCGGTCAATCCCCTGTCCCGGATTGCAGGGAGCCCACCCACCCAGGGTACAAAAACAGATGGAACCTCAGCTGACTTCCCTGGAGAAACAGGATATGAGGCAGGGAGATCTGAAAATGAAGGGAAATGTCTTATTAATTTCTTAATTTAGAGGATGTCTATGGCCACCCACTCACTCTGGGCAGCTGATGTCTCTGGGGATTCTCCATCATTCCAGGTCCTGGAATTGTCCCAAAGGGGCTTTTTTTCAACTGGACTTTCTTGGGTTTTTTTCCTTGAAGAGGTTTCGCTTCTCACCCAAGAAGCTTCTTCAATTCTGACTGCAAATCCTTCCATTCTTCCCCATTCAGGCTTACAAACTATAAAAATCCCAATATAAAGGAATGAAATAGAGTAACCCCTCCCATCAACACGCATAACATAAAGGGCAGAGATGTGTTTAGAAAGACACTGACCACCGACTGCATTTTCTGAGTCCCTTCGGGGAGATGGGCTGCGGTATATACATCCAATAAAATCTAAATCTGAAATCTAAATCTGTTACTCTGTGCGAAGGGACTGGATTTTTCAGAGCCACTAGAAAGAAAACGGACATCGTCTGCTTGGCTTGCTCCAAAGACCTTTGCAAATTCCACTCTTTAACCCTTTTTGTGACGTTAAGGGAAGCAAAGGAGAGGTGGAAAGCAGGACAACAGGTGATCCTAGGGTGCTTCCATAAGTTTGCGTTCTTGAGCTACTTATTAAGTAATGAAAGTAGGAAAGCCATTTAGCAAATGAAGGACAACAAGGGGTAGAGGGGGAACTAACCAGCTACCCCACCTGCTAAAATGATGGTTGGGGGGTTTCAGAAGGGGAGGGAGGACAGCAGGTTTTTAACCTTGAAGAAGAAGGAAAGTCTGAAGATGCCCCTTCATGATCTCCGGTTGCTAAATCGATTATATCCCCACCCAACCGCTTCTCTTTCGGTTTCCACATCTGGAACAAGAACATTTTTTTTATTTGTACTTTTTTACCGCCTCCTGATCTGTGATTTCCCCCCCCCCCAAAAAAAGGGGAAGATGCCCCTCCCAGCAACGCTCTCCCCACTAGGGACCATGCCAGGCGCCAAGTGTTTTGCACTTGTCCAACGCAGCTGCATTACAAGTGGTAGGAAATGTTTTCCTGCTTTCTCATCCGTCCTGAATGAGCTTTGATTAAAAGCTTCTGTTCCTTCTCTGCTTGCCTGGCTCGGGAAAATCCCAGAAGCCCCTTTGAAATCTTTCCCTCGGATTAATCTGGCCATCTCTGGTCGCCTTTGCTCGATCTGGATCTCAAACTACCTGGGATTCTCGCAGATTTCAAATTGGTTTGCAAAGAGAGGCGTAGCGGAGCACATAAACCAGGCGTCTGGGCCCACCCAGGATGGAAATGGGCCCAATGGGTGTGTTTGTGTCTTTTTGTGTAGAGTTTCACTTTTGACAACAGGCTTTCTCTTGCAGATATCAAAAGAAGACAGCAGGATTCTAATTTATGCACTTAAAAACATCCGTTTGAAAGAGTTTGGGTTCAATTATGTGTCTTTTTCCTCTTTCCAATAGAAAATGAAAAGTACAGGTAGCTCTTGACTTACGACCATTCGCTTACAAAGTTACAACGGCAGTGAAAAAATAGACGTATGGCTGTTTTTCACACTTATGACCAGGATGAAGTCATCAAAATTCAGATGTTTGGCAAATGGCATGTGTTGATTTTGTAATAAATAGCAGTTTGCAAAATGCCTGGCTTAGCCACAGAAATTTAATTAAATTAATTTAAGCAATAATAATAAAAAAAATGTTGGTCATAAATTGAGGACTACCTGTGTAAAACAGCCTTGATTGAAGGCTTTAAGCATTAAACTGCTTAAACCGCAAAGCCAAGTACAGGATCATTCCTTCCAGGTTTAAGAGGGTTGATCTCACAGCTAATGGACTAATCTGCCACCTGCATTTCCAGCGCTGCCCGGCTAGATGAAGAGATCAAAGGGTCATCCGTCTGTACCCCAGAGAGCCACTTCCCAAATAACAAAGGCAAATTAAAGCAATGATTCTTGGAGACGATTTGAGCCCTTTCTCCCGCCTCTTGCCATCCACGCTTGCTGGACTCAACCCGCCCGTCACCCTCACCCAGCATTGCACTGGACTGGAGGCAAACACGTCACATTGCAAAAAGGGTTTTTTTGTTTTGCTTTTTCGACCTACAGTATCAATCAATCGATCAGTCAACCAGAACAGTGCTGGAAGGGACCTTGGAGGTCTTCTAGTCCAACCCTCTTCCCAAATGGGAGACCTGCTACCATTTCAGACCAATGTCTGCTCAGCCTCTTCTTAAAAAACCTCCAGTGTTGGAGCACCCACAACTTCTGGTGGCAAGCAGTTCCACTGATGAATTGTCCTCACTGTCAGGATGTCAGGAGTCAAACTATTCTCCAAGGCACCTGGGGGCAGGACAAGAAGCAATGGGTGGAAACTAATCCAGGAGAGAAGCAACTTAGAACTGAGGAGAAATTTCCTGACAGTCAGAACAATTAATCAGTGGAACAGAAGTTGCCTCCAGAAGTTGTGAATGCCCCAACACTGGAAGTCTTCAAGAAGATGTTGGATAGCCATTTGTCTGAAATGGTATAAGGTTCCTGCCCACGCAGGGGGTTGGACTAGAAGACCTACAAGGTCCCTCCCAACTCTGCTATTGTATTGTATTGTTTCTCCTTAATTCCAGGTTGCTTCTCTCCTTTTATTCGTTTCCATCCGTTGTTTCTTGTCTTGCCCTCGGGTGCTTTGGAGAATAAGTTAATAACACCCCATCTGATTTATTAACTTTTATTTATTATTTATTAACTATCAGAGATGGCAGGAATATCTGGAGGCTCACGAGGAAGGATCAAGGGTCCAACAGAAATCTCTTCTCAGCCAAGCTAAAACAGCAACAGGGGAGTTGATGGCAGAGGAGGAACCAATAATGGAGGAATGTTTGGGTTTTCACAGATGGGGCAGGGGGATTGTTGGGAATATCTCCGTTGGGAGATAGAAAGTTGTGCAGTGCAATATGCAGCTAGAGAAACGTTGCTAGTAAACACACAAATAGTAAATCAGACACTGTTAGTAAAACAAAATAGCTTGACTGGTGTTGTAAAACTGAACTACTGCTTCAAAAGCAGTGATAGTAAAGTGAGTCAAACAACGTCCTTAACAAACTAACAATTGCTTACAGTCAGCAAACCACAATTCTTCCTTCTTCCTTCTTCAAACAGTCACCGCACACGAGCAGATAGCAAACAGTAGAGATATCAGCAAAGAGAGCAATTAGCAGAGAGATATCAAGCAGAGAAAACAATCTGGCAGAGAGAGATTGCGTTCTGCTGACTGCCTCTTATAGTGGAGATAATTACAGTCTCCAATTACAGTCTCTAATTGCATTCCAACAGTCTTAAAGCCACAACGACCATTTGTCATCATGGTGGTATATATTGCCTACCCAACACTAGGAGTCTACTCCTAAGAGGGATGAACTATCAGTTCACCTTTTCCCTCAAAATTACGGCTCCCTCCATTACGAGGGGAGCCTGCGTATTGATCCAAGGCTCCCTAAGGACGCTGCCAGAAGCCGTCCCAGTTTAAACCAGTTTGAAACTAGTTTAATTATTCTTCTGGCTGGGGAATTCTGGGAGTTGAAGTCCACATGTCTTAAAATGGCCATGTTTGGAGACCCCCTACTCCAAAAGATGGTATCCACAATTTATGAAGGAACAGTTGCATGAATCCCTTCAACGGACCAAGTTGGGGTCCAGCCGCCTCGACCGCAAAGGAGGAAGGGTGGGAAGGAGAAGTGATGGGCCATGTAGTTATGTTTTGTCTTGGCCATTCTGGCTGATTGTAGGCGATGCCATCCAGACCCCTCTAACCACGTGGCTGTACCCCTGCAGATCTCTGGTCACCTGAGATGAAGCCCAGGATGAGCCTTGCTCCCAGGTCTTCCTCCCCGCCCGGTCTCTACCAAGTCCTCTGGGCCATGGCCATCATGGGCCTCTCTGCCAGCAGACCACTCCTGTGCCAGCAGGAATCGATCAGGCTTCTGGACACCTTCATGAAGGAGATGGTGAGTGGACATAAGCGTCCTCCCCCCCCAACCTCAGAAGACCACTGAATAATAATAATAATAATAATTTAATTTTATAACCCGCTCTCTCTCCCCAAGGGGACTCGAGGCGGGGCACAGGCAATTAAAAATACAAAGAACAAAATACAGAATACAAACTACAAAATTAAAAGTGAATTAAATTATCCCTGCGCTAAAACCCATATGCTAAACTAAAAATTACCCCTAAAAACCCCTAACCTAAAAAGAGACTACCCAAGGCCGGCCAGGCGAAAAAAGTGTGTCTTTAATTTTAAGCGGAAGGAGCGGAGGTCCGTGGTTGTCCTAATATCGGGGGGAAGGTCGTTCCAGAGGGCTGGGCCCGCCACAGAGAAGGCCCTTCCCCTGGGCGTCGCCCGCTGACAAAGTCTAGTGGACGGCACCCGGAGCAGTCCCTCTCTGTGGGAGCGTATCGGCCGTGAGGACTGAAGGGCACCTCAAGCCTAACTGCAACACAAACTGGGTTTGGGAGTTATCTTGAAGTCCTGGCTTGTTTAATCATGGGTTATTGAGTGCACTGCAGGTGCATGAGATGTTTCAAAAAGCTAAATTGAAACGGCCAAAGAAGGAGGATGCAAATGGTCACCACTACAAAGACCCTAAACCTTAAACCAGGGCTCAGGTATCACCATGGTTGAGTTTGCATGGCTCCCTAGCCCACAGGCCACTAGATTTAAGGGTGGACTCCGGCTCGTAGCATCTTAGCAGGGTGCATGTTTCTGGTGGTCATGGCTGTTCACAAGGAAATAGAAGGGAATATTTGTAACTTGGGGTTGAACTGTGGGGTCCTTGGTGCTTTCTGAGTTTGTTGTTTTCCCAGCAGACATTTCATGACCCAACTAGGGACTGTCATCAGTGCTAGAAGGGAGTGGAGTTGAGGAAGAGGGGTTATTGTGGAGCCCTGAGCCGGGTTGTTTGATGGGGCCAACTACGTAACCTCTTCAAACCCTGATGATGTTCTTTAGCTGGGTCCTGAGACGACTGCAAGAAAGCCACCCAGCTCAGAGGGCACCATGGACCCCACAGGCCGAAACCCAGGAGAAAATTACTCCGTGCGTCTGTCTTTGAAGGCCCTCCAGTGTCTCCCTCCAGGCTCCTCGGCCCACCAGCGTGGAGATGGGATAATTTACAGCCGCACACCCGCTTTCATCTTGGCCCCGGAGCCAGCAAAGGCAGGACGGCCTGTTCTTCCTTGCCTCCTTTGATGCTCTTCCCTGCCAACATTCTTGCTGGCCTCTCGGGAGAGCTGAGCGGGTGAGATGCTGGCGTGGGACCATCCGTAGCCAGAGAAGCCTCGGTCTCTTTGAAGGGCTCCGGAGTGGAGTGGAGGATTTGGGGTGTGAGGGACACACCAGCAGCGTTCAGGGCGGAGATTTTCATTTCCCCAGATTTGGGGATGTCGGTTTATTTATTTTCTTTCATTCTTTTTTAAAAAAATCTGTGCAGCTACTTCAGGATGAAGGTCACCGTCTCTGTGTTTCTTGCTTTAAAATGGGTCGGGGGGGAAGCCATGCGACCGATTATCAGCAGGAGGAATCCAGACAAGAGATGGGGCTGGTCAGAAAGAACTAAGGGTGTCCACTGCAGCACCGGGTTCGAAACCCCAACCCTTAACACCCTGTTTCTTCCCTCTCCAGGGCAATTCCAGCAGCATCGGGCCTCTCTACACCCCAGCGGACGTGACGGTAGGTGCTCCGTGGGCGTCTCAAGGGTGAAACGGGACTTCGAGGGGAATCCTGGCAATTGAAGTCCACAAGTCTCCATTGACCAAGGTTGCACCCATTTGCTCTAAGGGCTTGGCTTGCAGACGTTTCATGACCCACCTAGGTAACAATGCTGGAAGGGAGACGGGGATTGTGGAGAGGAGGGGGGGGGGAGGATTAGGAAGAGAGGAAGAGGAGGATGAGTAGAGGAAGAGGAGAAAGAGAGGACAGGGCGAGGACGAGAGGAAGAGGAGGATGAGTAAAGGGAGAGGAGGGAGAAGAGGAAGAGAGGACAAGGAGGAGGAGAGGAAGAGAAGGAGGGAGAGGAGGAAGAGAGGGCAAGGACAAGAGGAAGAGGAGGAGAGGAAGAGGAGGAGGAGAAGGGAGGAGGAGAGGAAGAGGAGAAAAGGAGGAGATCCTTCATGCTCTCTAGGATTGATTCTTTTCTTGCAGGCGTTTTATTACCCAGCTAAGGAACATCATTAATGCTAGAAGGGATCAGGGTTTGCTGTGACTCGCCCTGTCAGTGTTGGCGGAAGGGTTCTTGATGATCCCTTGATTAGATTGTTGTTTACCTCTATTGGGGTCTTGCCTTATTTATTTATTTATTTTTCGAATTTATACCCCGCCCTTCTCCTTGTTAGGACCCAGGGCGGCGCACAGGCATTATTAAAACCACAATAAAAACAATATACATCATTAAAACATATTAAATTATTAAACCCGTGCTAAAACCCATTTAAAACCCTGCCAAATTGTAATTTATACATAAAAAGTCAGAAACGGGGGGCTATGCTAGGCCGGCTTGTTGGAATAAATACGTCTTAAGACGTTGCTTCCTGATGATTGGCCTGCTGTTAATCTTGCCGTTGTTACTCTCTGCTTCTCTGGCTTATGATTGCTGGTGAGGAGGAGGAGTGGTGGCTCCTTTGGTTCCCCGCTGGCCTTTTTGATTGTCTCTTTTGAGGGGTGTGTAGACGTTCTTTATCAAGGTGTGTCTGTTGACGGCCAATTTGTCTGAGTACAGCTTTGTACTGTTCTGGCTCCTTTGATCAGGAGGGGAGGCAGGGGGGATTGGGATGTTGACCCTGGGGAACTGAGGACCTCTGACTCCCCCTCTACCCCCCTCAGCCCCAACGCCCTTCCTGACTCTTCACTCCCGCCACCTGGTGTCTGTCTCGTAGGTCTGCTTCGCCAACAACCTGGACTGCTTCCACCTGGAACTGCAGGTCATTCAGGACGAGCAGGAGGAGCCCTCTGAGACCCTCTCCCGGCTCATCCACCGCCTGGAGCAGCTGAAAAAGAAGCTGCAGAGGACCAGCCAAGTCAGCCATTGTGCCGCCTACCCACCGTGCCACGCTCACCCAGCGAAGCCAGCCGTGGCTTTCCTAAGGAGGCTCCTGAAGATGTTTCAGTGGAAGTGCAGTACGAAAGACTTCTACCCAAGCCCGGGGCCTGGAAGAAGCACCCCCACCCCCCGGGCCACCTCCTCTCCTCCCACGCCTGCGGTGAAGGACCACCAGGTCTAGCTGAAGGTAAAAACGAGCCGGTGCCACCCTCGGAGGCTGCCTCCAACCTGCAGGGCAGAGGGCTTCTTCCAGGCTGGTGAGCTGATCAGGGATGACGGACGGAGAGATCTTGGACCTGTTGACCATCCAGGTGAATGGAGGAAAGGGAGCCAGGGATCCTGGCAACCATGCCCAGGCACAAGGGCTGATGCTGGGCCTGGTGAGAGATTTCAAACCCGAATAGATTTTATTCTTCATACCGTCCCCATCTTCCCCTTAAAACATTAACAGGATCCACAATGGGAATCCAAGAATCAGCATCTCCCCTAGATAAGTAACAGTCGAGCTGAAAATAAATCAATCAAGTTGAAAAAGCAAATGGGGATGAAAATCTTTCACTCAAACTTACTCAAACTGTACAAATGAATTACCCAGACCTAATCCACATATCAAAGGAGAAAGTCTGCAAATGCAATTAGGGTTAATTAAATAAAGTCTCCCAACAGAACTGCATGTTCACAAGAATACCTACGTACACACACACACACACCCTCAAGTGTCACCCTAGAATCAGCACATAGGTACTTCCACGCCACGGACAAGCTCCCCCTATAAACGTCTGCTGCTGTGCCCCATTTTATAGATTAACAGAGTTGGGACCTTGTAGGTCATCTAGTCCAACCCCTGCCCAAGCAGGAGACCCTACACCATTCTTTGCAATTGCCCCTAAAGGCAACCCGTTTTGCTTTTAGGAACAAATATTTCTTCTTTCCAGACAGCTGTCTGGATCTCATTTTTATTTATACTTGTGCAGCCCTGGCTCAAGTTGGAACCCCTCCTTATTCTTCTGACGGCATCTTCTGTGCCTCTGGGTGGGAGAAGGAAGAAGCCGGAGGGCCCCCAGGGCTTGGAAATAAACAGCCGAGCGGCCCAGCCTCTGCAGGAAAATGGAAGCATTGGCATCTCCTCCCAGCATTCCCAAGCAGGTAAGGACCCCTCTGTAGGGCGGGGTGGTGGCGACGGCAGAATACAGGATAATAGAGTCTGAAGGAACCTTAGAGATCTTCTAGTCCAACCTTGCCCTGCTCGAGCAGGAGACCCTGTACCATTTCCCACAAGTCCAGCCTCTTCTTAAAAATGGATGGAGTGATGGAGCTCCCACAACTCCTGGATGCGAGTGGTTCCACTGCTTAATTCACTGGTTGAATCGTCAAACTGTTGTATCTTCGGATGGTCACTAAATGAATGGTTGTAAATTGAGGAATACCTGCACTGCTGGTGGACAATGTTTCTTCCACACGGAGCTTTTATCTCCCCCCCCCCCCCTGGAGAAATTCCATCAGACAAAATTTTCCCTTTAGAAAATGAAGAGCCGGAGGTCCGCAGCGAGGACTCCTCTATAAGTCCGTGAGAGAGCAGACGGGGCCTGTATCCTCCCCTAAAGAATTCGGGAAGGACTTTAGGGGCTTCAGAAGTTTATTTCCCCAAGGAACCTCATCCTCCAGGTAGCCATGTTTAGTTTGTCAAAGGAGGGAGGGAGGGGAGGAAAGCCATTGCATTCCTGTGAATTTTCCATCTCTCTTTTACCAGATGAAAGGAGACTTAGAAGAACAGAGGAGAAGAACACCGCCCCGAGTCCCTTTGGGAAGAGTGGCGCAGTTTATAAATTTAATAAATGAAATGAAATAAATGAAGAAGAAAAAAACGAATGATTTGTGACTTGGTCAGCTCTCTGCCAACTCCCAAGAGCTATCCTTCCATGGCTGGTGGAAAGAAATTGTTTATGCCTTTCTTTGGTTGCAAATTTTGTCATCGGACTTCAGTCCAACAAATCAACTGGACTTACAGAAGCTGTATAAACAATAATGCCAATAAAACCAAAGGAAAACAAATAAATTTTTTTATATCACATGCAACTATAACAATAATAAAACAATAGTGATCCTATCAATCGATCAGTAGGCTTATCAAGAAAAAAATGTGGTTTTGGTGCAGTGCTCCCCAGTGACCCTGTGAGATGGGCCAGGGTGCAAGAGCTGGATCCAAGCCCCTCCTGGCTGAGGGGGCAACAACCTCAACCCCCTTCCCAGAATTGCCCAGAGGGTCATGACTGGCCAACTTCCACTAGGTGCTTGCCATTTCATTTCTTTCCTTTCCTTCCTTCCTTCCCGCCTTTCCTCTTTTCTTTCTTTCTTTCTTTCTTTCTTTCTTTCTTTCTTTCTTTCTTTCTTTCTTTCTCTTTCTTTCTTTCTTTCTTTCTTTCTTTCTTTCTCTCTCCTTTCTCTCTCTTCCCTCCCTCCCTCCCTCTCTCTTCTCTGTCTTTTTTCTGTTTCATTTATTTCTTACATGCATTTATTTATAGTACTTATTACATTTTATTTCTTACATTTATTGCATTTAAAATGTTTATTCAACATTGGACCCTGACTCCCATCATCCCCAGCTGTCAGAGAGGCGGCTGCGGCTGATGGGAACTGCCACCTGCCACTCTTCCCCCCAGCACGAGGGATGCTCATCCCGCTCCAGGTGGCATCCAGCCGCTGCATCCGAGCTCTGCCATTGGCTGGGACGTTTTCCCAAGCTAGCCAATCACCACCCTTAACGTCAACGGCCCGCCGGCTGGAAAACAGAATCTCCGCCTATTTGGGGCTTGGGTTCTTAGGAGCGAGCGAGACGACAGGCGCGGCCTAGAGTGGCCCGTGGTGACATCATCCGCCGCAGACACGCGGGAGTCTCCTGTCGAATCAGCACCGCGGCTCCTTCCATGACGCGCTCTTATCGGGGCTCTCGCGAGACTTCGCGGAATCTCCGCGTTAGGAGGCGGGGGCCTCTGTTTTGCTTCGAGGCGCCTCGGTTCGCCCCTTTCGGGAAGCGGGAAGCCGGGAGAGGCACCCGGACCGCCGGGGACGCCGGCCGAGCGACGAGGACCCGGTAAGCGGCGCCCAGGACAACCAGGGTCACCTTTGACCCCCGGGGAGCCCCGCCCGCCGGGGGAATCCCCCGCCCGCGTGGCAGACCTCTTGGATTACAGCTCCCATCCTCCCCAGCCGCTCGCCCGGCGCCCCCCGAGGGCCCTGGACTACAGCCCCCATTCTCCCCGGTCTCCTCTCGGAACCACAAGCCCTATCCTCCCCGGCGGGACTGCGGCCGCCCTCTCAGGGGCCGAGAAGACCGCGATGCCCATCATCCCCAGCCGCCAGGCTCCTCCCAGCCAGCCGATGCTGGGCCTCCCCTCCACCCCCCCCCCAAAGGGCGCTTCGATTGCGGGGCATTGATTTCAAGATCGATGCGGTCCCCCAAGTGACGCCATAAACGCTCAGGGATTCTTCTTTAAAAGGTATAAAGATTAAACATTAACCTTTGACCCCCCCCCCCCAGCGCTCCTTTTCCCACGGCGGAGGGTGGGTGGGAGCCCGGTTGGCGGTTTATTTGCCTGTTTACTTGCATCCCACCTTTTTTTTAAAGTTTTTTATTTGCTTTATTTATAAACACAACATAAAAATCCTTCATCTCACATGTTACAGAAAGTGTGTCTGCTGATTGCAAAACATTTTCGTAGCTCTCTTTGATAGTCATCCAGCTTTCATATTATTTCAAGTGTGTCACATCAAATATATTTATAATAATAATCTTTATTGTCATTGTACTAAAATTACATTGAAATTGGTTGTAGACTTTATCTTTTTCATGCCTTCCTTAATTATAATGGCATTATATGTCCTTCATTTTAAAACATACCAATAGAAACTTAAAACATAGCCACATGTTGGTATCATATTTATGAATTCTACTATCCTCCAAAATCATTATTCCCTGTAGCCTATTTTAACCAAACATCAGCAATATTTATTCATCTCCTTTAATAAGTCTGATTCAGTATTCAATCCCAATTACCACTTATAAGTATGCTTATATATACATTTATTATCATTTTTAATTACTTGTATTTGCATCCCACCTTGATTGTTTCTGTGAACATGTCTAATAATCCCCCTTCCTCCTATTCCCCCCCCCCCCAAACAACCCTACGAAGTGGGGCTGGGCTGACTGGCCCAAAGTCACCCAGCTCATTTTCATGGCTAAGGCAGGACTAGAACTCGCCATCCCCTGGGGATTGAGCCAAAGTCGCTCAGCCGGTTTTCATGGCTAAGGCGGGACTTGAACTCACCACCTCTCACTTTCTAACCTGGTGCTTTAACCACTAGACCAGCGGTGCCCAACCTTTGCAGCTTGGCGGCCTGGTTGAGGTGGGGGAGAGGAACAGGGCTGTGTGAGCAGCCCAACTTGTGCAAGTTTCACCCCTGGCCCACCGCTTGTACAAGGGCTGCATATGCACTCATGCTGACCTGCCACTCAACGCGGCCCAGTTCCGAATAGATCATGGCCTGATAGTGGGCCAGGGGTCGGGGGACCCTTGCAGTAGACCAAACTGGCTCATTGCCGTATCCCTCACTGGGTGAGAGAAACACTCCCTGGAATCCTTTGCACCCAAGGGTCCTCCTCCTGTCCTGTCCCAGTCTGAGCCAATCCCCTTCCCCATCAGGCACATCAGAATTTTCCCACTGGGCTTCTCTTCCTCCGTGGCCAGAGAGGGCAGTCAAGATGTCCGACAGCGAAGACAGCAACTTCTCTGAAGACGAGAGCGAGCGCAGCAGCGAGCCGGAGGTGGAGAACGAGGTGAGCCTGAGCCGCCAAGGGCTGGGAACTGGGGTTCAGGGTTCCCCTTTGGCAAACCTGGGCACCAACCCTTATCTCCCCGGGGAAGCTGCTTCCGTTGGGCTTTAGTTTAGCCAGAGCGGTTCTCCCTCGCCCCTGCAGGCAGAAGAGAGGGCCAGCGTCGTAGGAAGCGAGAAAGAAGCGGAGGAGGAGGAGGAAGAAGAAGAGTACGACGAGGAGGAGGACGAAGATGACGATCGGCCTGCAAAAAAACCCAGACACGGAGGCTTCATTTTGGACGAAGCTGGTAAAAACGCCCTGCCTTCATGGTTGGGGATTGATAGGGCAGAATACAGGCAGTCCTCACACTTACAACAGTTTGCTTAGTGACCGTTCAAAGTTAAAACAGTACTGAAAAAAGTGACTTATGACCTTGTTTCACACTTATGACCATTGCAGCACGATCACATGTTCAAAATTTGGACACTGGGCAATTGACTCATATTTATGACGGTTGCTGTGCCCCGGGAGGGGGGGGGGGATTTGTCACGCGATCTCTTTTTGCGACCTTTTGACAAGCAAAGTCAAGAGGGAAGCCAGATTCACTTAACGACCGGGTGACTAACTTATCAACTGCAACCATTCCCTTAACAACTGTGGTGAGAAAGACCGTTAAATAGGGGGGGGGGGGGTTCACTTAACTGTCTTGCATAGCAACATAAAGTTTGGACTCAATGTTGGTCATACGTCGAGGACTACCTGTATGGAGAAAGAAACCAAGTTCCTGCTGTTTCTCACAGTGTGGGTTTCTCCTGTTCTCTTTGTTTCCAGATGTTGATGATGAGTATGAAGACGAAGACCAGTGGGAGGACGGGGCAGAGGACATCCTGGAGAAAGGTAGGGCTGACCGGCTCCCTGTGCTGAAATCTGAGATCCAGAGAGGTGCAGCTGTCAGGATCGATCGAGACCTTGCAGAGCGTGCAAGTCTGGCATACTTTTTCCTCTTAAGTTCCGGTAGTGATGGGGTTTCCGATCTCCTCCATCTACCTTCCCCACCGGGAACTCCCTACACAGGCAGGATTAAACCCTCCAGGAGGCTGGTTGGGGTTTGGGGAGCACAATCTCAGCGTCTTGCGGGGGGGGGGGGGGCTGCCTGTGACTTTCAGCCGTGGCCTTCCACCGGCTGGGAAAAAAACTGAATAGGTTTTCCTTTCCCTCGTATTACGGTTGGGGACTTCTCAAAGCCTGTTGACCTATGGCTACTTTTCAAAGGTTCTGGTCTTTTTTTCTTTGCGTCCTCCTGTCAGAGCTAGAAGCAGCTTCTCCTCCCCTCTGGGATGCCTGCACCCTCTTCCCAACCCACAAAAACCAAATGCTTCTAGAAAGCCCCACGGCTGGGTTAACACTACAAACAAGCCTTTGGTTGCGTAGATGCACAAGGGTCTATTTTGCGCGGTAGCCGACAGAATGCAAGAGGCGGTAACTGTGCCTCTGAGGTCCCCCCCCCCCGGTCTGGGCCCCAGCCCTTGCCCCCCCTCCCCCAAGGCTGTCCCTCCCCCTGTCCCCAGCGCTTCCCTCCCCTCTCCCCACTTCCTTTGCGTTTCCGTGCATCTCATTCGCTTCTGCCTGGTTTGTGCCTCATCTTAATTTTATTCCTTCCGCTTTTCTGTTCCCCATTCCCCTCCACCCTGTGGTTGGTTTTGATGATATTATTTGGCTCATACTGTCCGCCTTTCCACCACCACCACCACCACCACCTCCTCCTCCTCCTCTTCCTGAGCAGAAGAAATCGAAGGTAAGAAGACTTTTTTGTTTTCCTCCTCTCCATTCCACCTCCACCAGCTGCCTTCCTTCTCTGCTTCCTTTCAGCCAGGTGGGACAGAATGAATGGGGGACCGTGAGGGGGAGGGGGAGGGCACCCCGCCCGTGGGCTTAGCTGCCGCAGGTAGCGGAGGGATCCTCAGGGTCAGGGGATCCAGTGGTCCAGGCGTGTAAGATCTGCAGCTGAGGGTCTTGGTTCATGTCCTTGAGTGCCAATGTATCTCTGTGCATAGGAAAAAGAGACTGGTTTCAGCCCAGTTGCTTCTCTTTGCATGCCTCTGTTCTATGCGCAGGGACTTCGGGTGTGCAAACATCCCCTCGCAAACTATTAGGCAAGCCTGCTGTGGCTTTTCTGCCTCTCCTGAATGTCCTGAGGAGGCCACTGGAGCATCACTGCATAGAAACAGGGCAGCCCGGCTGCAGTTATCAGTAGCTTTCTGGGGGATTGCAAGAGCTGCAAAAGTCTTTTTTTCCTACCTTCTTCCTTCTTTCCTCCTTTTTCTTGGCTTTTTGAGTAAGCGTCCTAGACTTCCAGGGAGAGCGGTGGGCTGTCCCAGCCACCAGACATCATGTCTGGAAGCTGCTGGTCTTTCCTTCTCGGCTTTCTCCTCAAATTTGCCCCCTGCCTCTCTGCTTCTCCTTCCTCTCCTGCCGATTGCCAACTCCTGTCTTTCTTCTTAGCCTCCAACATCGACAATGTGGTGCTGGACGAAGACCGCTCAGGAGCCCGAAGACTGCAGAACCTGTGGAGGTAATAGGACAGGGGCATTCCGGAGGGATGGGGATGGCTCTTCTGGACTCCCTACCTGAGGTTATTTTATTTATTTATTTATTTAAATTTATATCCCGCCCTTCTCCACAGAGGACCCAGGGCGGCGCACAGGAAATTTAAAAACATACAAAATACAATAAATATAATTTAAAAACTATTAAATAAACCTATCCTGCGCTAAAACTGTTGCCACGTTTGGGGAGCCCTGGATTAAATAGATGACCCTACTCCTTTATATAGCCCCATCACTATCTTAGCTATTTCTTTGTTAACTTTAATACTATATTTATTGTCTTACTTTTAATCTGTAATATTGGTTTAGCAGATTAGAAGCTGCCCAGAGTCATGCGAAAGAGAGCTGGATGGCAAATAATTTAATAAAATACAATAACAGCCTAGAACACCCACATGTATGTATAGCCCCCAGTCATAGGGGGACTTACAACCATGAGGTTCATTCCTGTTAGAAATTCTCTTTATATATAGCACCACAGAGAAAAGAGTACAGTCACCATGTGCTTTACTGCTCAACTCTTTGAAACTTGTAAACACTGCCATCTATTGGCTGAACACTACTGTGGTGGTTGTATAAAAATACATTCCACTAATCCCTCTCCCCCCCCCCCCCCCCCACTTCTCTCCTTTCTGTCTCCCACTTTCTTCAGGGACCAAAGAGAAGAAGAGCTGGGCGAGTATTACATGAAGAAATATGCCAAGTCTTCCGTGGGCGAGACGTGAGTAGGGGCATCTCCTCGGTTAAGAGTCCCCTAAGAGTCCCTGATCAGCGGCCTCCGTTTCCTGGGCTCTCTGGGCCTTTCAGCCAGTTTCTCTTTTCCCTTTGGTCCCTCTAGTGTGTATGGCGGCTCCGACGAGCTTTCTGATGACATCACACAACAGCAGCTACTTCCGGGAGTCAAGTGAGAGAGGACGGATTTTACCCACCGGGGAGGGGGGAGAGCGGGTGTTGTGAGGAGAGTTTGTTGGGGGCCCAGGGCAGCGGTGGGGGGGGGGGGGGAGCTGAAGGGGCCCACCAAGTTGAGTCAGCCCAAGGAGCAGGGACTGCTTGTTGGATGGCACAAACCACCCTCCTTATGGGCTTTGTTTTCCCTCCCCTTCAGGGACCCCAATCTTTGGACGGTGAAATGCAAGGTGAGCCTTGACGTGGATCGAGATTAGCCAGGCCCCCCGGGGGGGGGGAACAGCCCAATGGAGGGGCAGCCAATAAATGTTATAAACAAAGCAACTCGGTTATCCCCTCGTGAAGGGGCTGCTTTGACTCCAGGCCAGGGGGCAGGAAGCACGGGGGGCTCACAGGGTGAGGACGCTGGGTTGGAGCTTAGCAAGCCCGCGTTCAAGACCTGAGTGCTGCTGCGGTGGGCTGAGCTCCCTTCCTTGGCTCCCGCTCCCTTGATGTGGACATGAATAGAGCTCCCATTGGGTGTCCCCCAGGCTGACCCTTTCGACCCCGCAGCGCCTGTGGCACGAACGGTGGTGTGTGTGTGTGTGTGTGTGTGTGTGTGTGTGTGTAGGTCAGGTGACCCTGGGGCTGTGCTGGAGCCCTGCCTGCCACAGCTGCCTCTCTTGTGCTCCCCCTCCAGATTGGAGAGGAGCGTTCCACCGCCATTGCCCTGATGAGGAAGTTCATCGCCTATCAGTTCACGGACACAGTGAGTGGGGCGGAAAGTGGGGGATGGAGGGGGATTTCGTGGGTTCGGTTTTGGCTTTGTCCATTTCATTTATTTCATTTCATTTATTCGACTTATTAACCGCCCCCTCTCCCCGAAGGGACTCGGGGCGGTGCACAGGAAATATAAAAACACAATACATCACAAAATAAACACATACATACTTAAAACTATATTAAATTTACACCCTGTGCTAAAATCTACCCCGTTAAAAACTGATCCCTGAAGCCCAATGTAAAATTTCTCTGCTCAAGTCCGTTCATCAGTCCCCCGGGGCCTTGGGCCTTAAGCTCGGCCTGGCTGCTCACCAACAGAACCTTTCCCGAATCCTCTGGCTACACGTAGGGTGGTGGCTAAGACCTTGGGGGAGGGCAGGGGGCCTTGTCCTGCTTTAAAAGACCTATGGAGGAAAATCAGAGAGGCCGATCCTCGTACACCGGAGCCTTTGACTCCCCTGGGGCCTTATTTGTATTGATATCCAGCCGTTACAATAAAGCAGCAAACTAAACACAAGGCTCCTTCATCAGCTTTTCCCCACAACAACAACCCTGTGAGGTGGATTGGTCAAGAGAGAGAGAGAGATGGCTTTCATGCCTAAAGTGGAAGTAGAACTCTCTGTCTCCTGTGATTGACTCACAGTCACCCAGCCGGCTTTCACGCCTAAGGCAGGACTAGAACTCTCCTGGGAGCTGACCTAAAGCCCCTTGAACCCGCCGTCTCGTGCATGGAGCCTTTTGGGTATCTCTGGCGATAGCCGCGGGGGAGGCTCCCGCCCTGGCCGCTGTGTCGTGTAACCTCCTCTCTCGCCTTCGCAGCCCTTGCAGATCAAGTCAGTGGTGGCTCCTGAGCACGTGAAGGGCTACATCTATGTGGAGGCCTACAAGCAGACCCACGTGAAGCAGGCCATCGAGGGGGTGGGCAACCTCCGGATGGGCTACTGGAACCAGCAGATGGTGCCCATCAAGGAGATGACCGACGTCCTGAAGGTGGTGAAGGAGATGACCAACCTCAAGCCCAAATCTTGGGTGCGACTCAAGAGGGGCATCTACAAAAGTGACATCGCTCAGGTGAGCCGGGCTTGGAGGGGTGTGTCCTTCAGAGGGAAATCCGAGAACGTCAGCCCTTCTCTGAAGACCAAGAGCAAAAACAAGCCCCCCAAGACCCACCCACCCCGAATTTCCAGCACATGGGAAAAGAGAAGGGAAAGAGATTTGTTAGGCACCTATAGTCCTTGACTTACAGCAGTTCATTTCATGGCCGTTCAAAGTTACAGCGGCACTGAAAAGAGTGACTTATGACCATGTCTCACACTTAACGACCGTTGCAGCATCTCCACGGTCACGTGATTTGCATTCAGAGGCTTGAAAATTTAACTCGCAGTTATGACGGTTGCAGGGTCCCCCGATCCCCTTTTGCGGCCTTCCAACAAGCCAAGTCAATGGGGAAGCCCGATTTCACTTAACAACGGTGTTACTAGTTTGAGAACTGCAGTGATTCACTTAATGGCTGTGGCCAGAACCTCACTTAACAAGTTTCTCATTTAGCAACATAAATTCTGGGCTCCATTGCGGTCGTAAGACAAGGACCGTGTGTGTGTGTGTGTGTGATTTCCCCTCAAAGGCCCTCCGTACTGACCGAAGCCCCATCCTTCTTTTGTTGCTAGG
The DNA here is from genome assembly GCA_039707465.1 of Rhabdophis nuchalis. Lineage (NCBI taxonomy): Eukaryota > Metazoa > Chordata > Lepidosauria > Squamata > Natricidae > Rhabdophis > Rhabdophis nuchalis. The sequence continues at coordinate 1,102,368 of CM077654.1, forward strand.
TAGATTACGTGGAGCCCAGCCAGAATCAGATCTCGCTCAAGATGATTCCGCGCATTGATTTCGATCGCATCAAAGCTCGCATGAGCCAGGTAGGTGATGTGCGGCCTCACAGGAAGACCTCCGGATTTAAATACGTTGAGCCTTTTGAATGTGCTGCTCGGCCTTCCCTCCCCCTCCCTCTCTGTCTCTCTCTCTCTCTCGCATAGGAAAGTTATTTATTAATTGCAGAGAAAAAGGAAATATTTAAACTCAATCAAAGACATACCGAGATAGAGAGTTCTCTATCACTGGAAGATCTTCATTCAAATAGCTCATCAAAATCTGAATCATTTATTTACATAAGCTACTCCTCTCAACATAAACATTTTAGATAATCAAAACATTATAACCAGTCCCATTAAATTCTTCAGGAAAGTATTGTGGCTTAAATTCAATTTGATTAAGTAGCATTAGGATAACCAGGAAGATTTATGTTACATCCCATCTTTATTATTTTTATAAACAACTCAAGGTGGCGAATAGATCCAATATTCTTTCCTCCTCTTATTTTCCCACAACAACCACCCACAGAGAGAGACAGGGAGGGGGGGGGGGAGCCTTTCATGGCCAAGGAGTGGCCTGGTCTTCCGTTTTGCAAGACCGTGGCGGCCTTATTTGGAATATTATTTCAAATATCCTCGCATCCTTCCCATCTCCAGTCCTCCACTTCTGCGTATTTACTGCTGCTGACTCCTTGTTTTATTTCCTCCAAATCCACTGAGGGGGTCAGGAAGGGAGGAAAGGAAGACGAGTCAGAGCCCTGCAGAAGCCCTTGTCAAACAGTAAAATGCACAAGGCGAAATTCGTAACAGGTTTTTGTCCTCGCCCCTTTTCCAAATCTTTTTTCCCTTGGCAGAAAGATTGGGTGGCGAAATGGAAGAAATTCAAGCGCCCCCCACAGCGACTCTTTGACGCGGAAAAGATCCGGTGAGTGCGTTATGCCCTTCACGGCACCCCCAGGGCGTTATATGGGATCAGAATTCAGGCGCTTGGCAACTGGCTCGAACTTATGACGGTCACGTGGTCCCCTTTGGCGACCTTATGCCAAGCCAAGCCAATGGGGACGCCAGATTCACTTAGCAGCCGTCTTACTAACTCAGGCACTGCGCTGGTTCATTTAACAAAAAGGGGCAGGAAAGGTGAAAATTCAACACATGTCTCAGTTCACAACAAACGTTGGGGTCAATTGTCGTAAGTTGAGGACTACCTGTATATCTAGCCTGTGTGGGACATGATGGCATCTTCCAATTTTTAGAAGGGCTTCCCCAATAAGTTTGTTGTAATTTGTTTTTAATTTCCCTGTGCCCCGCCTCGAGTCCCTTCGGGGAGAGAGAGCGGGATATAAATAAAATTTATTATTATTATTATTATTATTATTATTATTATTATTATTATTATTATTATTAAGAAGGGGGGCTCAAGCTATTCTCCAAAGCACCCGAGGGCAGGGCAGGAAACCGTGGATGGAAACTAATTATGCCAGAGACAAGCCCCCTAGAGTTAAGGAGGAATTTCCTGACAGCAAGAACAATTAATCAGTGGAACAGCTTGCCACCAGGTTATGGATGCTCCAACGCTGGAGCTTTTCCAAAAGATACTGGAGAACCCTTATCTCTGAAATGGTTTAAGGTGCCTTGCCTGAGCAAGGGGTTGGACTGGAAGACCTCTAAGGTCCCTTCCAACTCTGCTTGGGGAGAAACTGCTCTGGGTTGACATTGACTGTTCTGCTTTGGCTTAACTCAGCCTTGGGGGGGGGGGAGTTGGATCCCCCCCCCCCGGTGGGGGCTTTTCCACCAAGGCTCTCTTCCGCTCCCCCCTTCCAGGTCTTTGGGTGGAGACGTGGCCTCCGATGGGGACTTCCTCATCTTTGAAGGGAATCGCTACAGCCGGAAAGGTTTCCTCTTCAAGAGCTTCGCCATGATGGCTGTGGTGAGGAGGGGGCTGCTGGGAGGGGCAACGTTCTCCGGAGTCTGGGATGTTGGGGGGGGGGGTTGCAGCCCATGCACCAATATATTACGCACCGATAGATGCATCTTGTCCCTTTTCATCAAGTCCACTTTTTAATCTTTTCATGCCGAATGTGTTTTAATGCCGGGGAATGTCGTCAAGGCCAGAAGGGTGGGGAGTTTCTGGAATGGAGGCGACAGAGGAGGGGAGGAGGGGCACTCCGGGGTCTTCCTGCAGGCGGTAGCAGTACCAAGCTAGATCACGGCATCAGCGTCACTACTGAGTACGCCAGCCACTAGTGTATCAACAGAGAGCTTCAACCTACAGTCTTTTTCCTCCTCCTCCTCCTCTCCACAAACCTCCCTCTCCTGGCACGGATGATGTTACCTAGTTGGGTAATTAAATGCCTGCAAGGAAACCACCCAGCTGAGAGAGTAGCAAGGACCCCACTGCGGAACCTGAGCCGCCACCACAGAGATTCTCTTCCATCAGCAAAGGGAGCCTTGTCAGCCTGGGGTCCCGTTCTGGATCCTGTCGCGAGGGTCCTTCTCTTGGCGCTGATTTCCCCTCCCCAATTGCTGGCTCTTTTTCTGACTCCAGATCACCGATGGAGTGAAGCCCACTTTGTCCGAGCTGGAGAAATTTGAGGACCAGCCTGAAGGGATCGACTTGGAGGTGGTGACGGAGAGCACCGGTGGGTCCCCTTGCCGCCTCCTCCTGCCTTTCGTCCCTCCCCCCGAGGGGAGGCTGCCTTGAGGAGGCGGGTCCTTCGGGGCTCCTGGGAGGAGGGCACCACGGGGCATCCCGTCTGTTCAGCTGGGACCAGGCCACCTTTCCTGGCTAAGGGCCAACCCCTCTGCCCGTCGGAAGGCCCTCCCAGGGGGACCCTGGACGGAGCATCTCACAACCCTTCCTGTTGGGGTTTCAGGGAAGGAACGGGAACACAACTTCCAGCCGGGAGACAACGTGGAGGTGTGCGAAGGGGAGTTGATCAACCTGCAGGGGAAGATCCTGAGCGTGGACGGGAACAAGATCACCATCATGCCCAGGCATGAAGACCTCAAGGTAGGAGGGGCCTCTGGACCAGTTTGTCAGGGTTCCAAACAGCCTCTGAAATTAAATCAGAGTCCCAGGCAAAGGATTCCTCAAAGTTCCCATTGATGAAGAGAGCCACGTTGGCACATCTGGGGAAACCCAAATCTGAAAGCTTCCCGGTTTCCCCCACCCAGTTGAAAGTCCAAGATCTTGCCCCCCCCCCCCCCATGTCCATCCCATGGTCCAATCTCCCACTGCCACGCTGGCAGCTTCCACCCACCCAGTTCTGCTCAGGTGCAGAGAGAAAGGATGACCTTGGCTTTCTGGAAAGAATGTTGTTATGGCTACCTATCATCTCACTCCCATTTTCCCACCATACAAAAAGCAGAGTAGAAGAATAGAAAGTCCTTCAGACTTAAAGTTGCAAAGGTTGGGGACCCCTGCTTTAGATGATGCTGTGCTTTCCTGTGGCCGATTTATTTCCCTGCATAAATGACAACTGAATTCGATCCTTACAGCCCCCTGCCCGAGGAGGCCCCATTTGCCTTGAGGGGGGGGGGTTTATATGAACGCTTGCTATAAGTCAGTGTTTGCTAACCTTAACAACTTTTAAGGTTTGTGGACTTCAACTCCCGGAATTCCCCAGCCAGATGAGTGGACTTCAACTCCCAGAAACTGAAGTTGAAACCCACCTATCTTGAAAAGTTGCGAAGGCTGACAAATTCCTGCTGCAAGGGGAGGCCCTCGACCTCTGACCTCTCCTCTGCAAGGGCCCTCCTTTCCCATCCCACAAACCCCCACCCCACCCCCTCTTTGCAGGGAGAGCTCTTGTCTCCCCCCATCCTCTGCTCCTTTGTCCCCCTGCAGGATATGCTGGAGTTCCCAGCTCAGGAGCTGCGCAAATACTTCAAAATGGGGGACCACGTGAAGGTCATCGCCGGGCGCTTTGAGGGCGACACGGGGCTGATTGTCCGCGTGGAGGAGAACTTTGTCATCCTTTTCTCTGACCTGACGATGCACGAGGTGAGTGGCCGAGGGCCCCCCCAGAATCCGCGGTCTGCCAGGCATTTGCTCAGGGGTCTGGCTGGGGAGGGCGGAGCGGAGGAGGAAGGGACAGGAGGATCGTGGGGCCCTTGGGGCTTTCTGAGACTGGCTGTGTCTCTGCAGACGTTTCACAACCCGACTAGGGAACATTATCAATGCTAGAAGGGAGTGGGGTTTGCTCTGTGTTTATATGCTAGCAGCTTGTCCTATCTGTGTAGGTGGGGTGGTGTTTTTTTCTTGGTACTGAAAGAGATCAAAACCCCCACTCCCTTCTAACCCTGATAATGTTCCTTAGTCGGGTAATAAAATGTCTGCAGGAAAACCATCAGGCTCAGAGAGGCACCAAGGACCTCACAGTCTTCCTCCTCTTCTCCATAACCCCCAATTCCCTTCCAGCACTGATGATGTTCCCTAGTTGGGTCATGAAATGTCTGGAAGAAAACCAGAGAGCACCAAGGACCCCATAGCTATCACCTTTCTCCTCTTCCCCTCCTCCTCCTCTCCACAAACCCCACTCCCATATAACCCTGATGATGTTACGTAGTTTGGTCACGAAACGTCTGCAAGGAACATTGAACTCCTGTTTCTCCCCACCTCCGCAGCTCAAAGTTCTCCCTCGAGACCTTCAACTCTGCTCCGAGACCGCCTCCGGTGTGGACGTGGGGGGTCAGCACGAGCTGGGAGAACTAGTGTTGCTGGACCCCCAGACTGTCGGGGTCATTGTGCGTCTCGAACGCGAGACCTTCCAGGTGGGTGGGCGACGCCTCCAGAATGTGAAGAGTTCAGATTCAGAAACTGCAGCCCTTTGGCCCTTTGGCCGCTGTTGATTTCAGACTCTTAGGGAAAAGAATCCCCCAAACAGGGTGGGGGGGTGAGGGGGGTGGAGGGGTCATCAGATCTTCTCCTCAGTTTGCCATGAGCCTAATTTCCAAAATCCAGTGCTTTAAACCCGTGTTTCTGAAGCTTGGCCACTTTAAGAACAATTCCAGCAGAGCTGGCTGGGGAATTCTGGGAGTTGAAGTCTGAAAATGGCCAAATGTCCACTCATAAAGTTGCCATGGTGAGGAAACCAGAATGGGTGGGGGGAGCGCATTCCACGCATACCTTCGGCTAGAGTAGGATCTCAAGATTACCTCAGCAGGCTTGGGAGGGGTACACCTCATTGGAGAATGTGATTTATGAAACAGACTGAGGGGGGGGGGGGGTAAGAAATGGACAAAGTTCAGCCATAATTAAAATGAGGTTTAAATCTGACTGCAATGGGGGTACAGTGATCCCTCGTGTTTCGCGGCTTCATGTTTCGCGGCTTCAGTGCTTCGCGGGTTTTTCAAAAATACAGGGGAAAAATGCATCGGTAGGAGGCAAGCGCCCCCTAGTGCTTGCTTTAAACAATGTCCACCAACTCAAGTTTCCGGTGCGAATCCTACTTCGTGGTTTTTCAGTTTTCGCGGAAGGTTCCGGTCCCCATTAACCGCGAAAAACGAGGGATCACTGTATTGCCGAAATGGTGTTCCTCATAAATGACTGGATTTGTTTTGAAACTTGGCTCTCATGAATCAATTAGGGCATCTTTCAGAAACCTGACAGACGGCCAGATCTGACCTCATTTTAATTATGGCTGAACTTTGCCCCCGACACCGGGCTTCAGAACACGCAGTTTTGAGAAAGAAGCTTTTTTGAAATGGTAGTTGCTCCATGCCCCGTTTAAGGCAGTCAAGCCGCCTGGGTTGGTGCTCAGAAGGCGTTTGCACGGGAAGTGGGGGGGGGGGCAAGCTCTCGTGCCCCCCATGGAAAATGACAACAAGAACAACAACACCCTGCTTGGAACAGCTTCTATCCTCCGACGTTACCTTGACAGTTCCCGGGTCCTTGGTTAGGACTCGAGCTGTTGAGCTACCAACCAGCCCCAAAGGCCGTGAGCCTCACCCAAGATTAACCACAGAATAGCAATAATAATACTAGTAAGGCCCTGCAGAAGCGCACGGTCTCATCTCCCTCCCACTCCCAAGCCGGAAGGTTTCCAAGCTGCAGAGACGCCGCGTGGGGCGATGAAGGGGAGGGAGGGCAGCTGCTTTGCGGAGCGAGATGGGCAGGAGCCTGTGCATTGAAAGAATGAGTCCGTGCGGAGTTCCCTTTCCTGCTCCGGCGCCTGTTGCAAGGCGGAGCGGCTGGTTTTGGGTCCCTCAGCTGAGCTCCTCCTCCAGTCGATGACCCTGAGGCACCCGGGGGAGGCGACAGGGGCTTCTCAGGGGACACCCCCCCCCCCTGCTGCCTGGCTCTCTCAGCCTGGCTCTCTCCTCCTCCTCCAGGTCCTGAGCATGAACAACCAGCTGGTGACGGTGCGGCACCAGGCGGTGAATCGGAAGAAGGACAACCGCTTTGCGGTCTCCCTGGACTCGGAGCAGAACAACATTCACGTCAAGGACATCGTGAAGGTCATCGAAGGGTCTCATTCGGTGAGCCACCCACCAGGGCGGGCGTTGAACTGCCTCTGCACAGCAGGGGGAGGAAGGTGCCTGTCTGGCTGCCTTCGCCCCTTTCGTGGAAAGAGGAGCCGGGGAGGTGGGGGGCGGACATGGGGGCCGTCTTCCGGCATCTGAGGGGCTGCCAGAGAGAAGAGGAAGGGGCCAGCTTGTTCTCCAAGGCCCCTGGAGGCAGCAGGAGCAGCAACGGAGGGAAACTAATCAAGGAGAGGAGCAACCTGGAGTGGAGGAAAAACTTCCTAACGGGCAATGAAGCGGTGGGACAGAAGTGGCCTCCAGAGGTCGTGGGGGCTCCAACACTGGGGGCTTCTAAAGAAGAGACTGGGCAGCCCCTGGTCTGTAATGATACAGGGTTTCCTACTTGACCAGGGGGCTGGACTAGAGGACCTCCGAGGTCCCTTCCAGCTCTTTTAGTCTGTTACTCACCCCTGGGGTGCGGAAGGCACAAGTGCCCGAATTCTGACCACCTGACTGTGGTCATAAGTGCGAGGGCCTTTTCTAGGCCATTTTTTCCCAGGGCTGTTGTAACTCTTGAGTGCTTGCCGAAGAAATGAGTTGTAAGTTAAGGAGTCGTTGTGACTGGTCGCTCCTCCGCCTCCTTCCAGGGCCGCGAGGGGGAGATCCGCCACCTCTTCCGGGGCTTCGCTTTCCTGCACTGCAAGAAGCTGGTGGAGAACGGAGGGATGTTTGTCTGCAAGACGAAGCATCTGATTCTGGCCGGGGGCTCCAAGGTAAGGCAGCCCCTCCGCCCGCTGGCCCTTGCGTGGGAGAGGCGGGGATGCCCCCCCCCCCCCAGCCCTGCCAGCTTCCTCCTCGGTGGCCTGGAAGGGGCTGCATCGGGTCCTTCTCGAGGGTCCTGGGTGAATTGGGAGGGAAGGGGGGAAGCAAACTCCGTTAGGTCCACGTGTTGATTGATTGTCTTTGTTATGGTAACAAACAACTCACGGTGGCCAGCAGACACCCCATACACCCCCCTCCTCCTATTTGCCCCACAACAACAACCCTGCGAGGTGGGTTGCGCTGACGGGCTGATCCAAAATCACCTGATGGCTTTCATCCCTCAGGGAGGACTAGAACTCCCAGCCTCCTGGGGAAAAGGCCCAAAGTCACCCAGCCAGTCTTCATGCCTAAGGCGGGACTAGAACTCGCCGTCTCCTGGGGATTGGCCCAAAGTCAGGCAGCCACCTTTTATGCTTAAGGCGGGACTCGAACTCACGGTCTCCTGCTTTCTATCCTGGTGCCTCTACCACTAGACCAAACTCAACTTCCTTTTGGCAGCCCCGGGATGTCACCAACGTCACGGCGGGTGGCTTCGTGCCCATGAGTCCTCGGATGAACAGCCCGATGCACCCCAGCTCCGGAGGTGGGTGGAAGGAGGGAGCCACCTGGGCTCTGGTGGGGCGGGGTGGGTGGGAGGTCCCCCACCATCCTTCCCCCTCACTGGGAGAGTAGCCGTCACAGCAGCCGGAAGAAAAGGGAGAAGCCAGAGGACCAGAGAAAGGGGGGCAGGGCAATCGGACCTTCCTCGCATGGTGAGGTGGGCTGAAGAGGATTGAAATCGACTTCAGATCTGATGTTGAATCTGATTCGGAAGCCTCTGTAGCTCAATCCTCCCCACCCTTAGAGCTGAGCGCCCAGTTCTGGGCGTCAAAACAGCGCCTACGCCAAGGTCCTTCCCTGGGAGTTATAACATACTGTATTTTCTGGGCTATAAGATGCACCGGTGTATAAGACGCACCAAGATTTCGAAGAAGTAAGAAAAAAAAGTTTTGGTCCTTCTTGGCCACCAGGAGTACTCTACAGGCTTCAGCAGGGCTGGGGGAAGGCAAAAACACCCCTGTTTTTGCAAAAAACGGGCAAAAAATGACTCATTTTTTACCCAAACAGAATTTTTGCTTTCCCCCAGCCTGCTCCCGGGGGCTGGGGGAAGGTTAAAAACACCTCACTTTTTGTGAAAAACAAGCTGTTTTTTGCCCATTTTTCACAAAAATGGGATGTGGGGCTTTGGGAGGTCAAAAATGGCTGTATTTGCTGTATAAGACGCACCAACATTTCCAGTTTTTTAGGGTGGAAAAAAGTCCGTCTTATACTCCCAAAATTACGGTAGGTGCCCATCTGAGGTTGGCAGGATCCATCAAATGGCAATGCCCTCCCAAGAGGAGGGGAGGAAAGGCGTTAGAGGGGCTGCCCCAGGTGGAAGGGAGTGGCACCCACGCCTGTCTTCAGCAAAGACACCCCCTCACCCCCCCCCAGAGGTCCTGCCTCTTTGCACACCTGCTTTTTTTACCTCCTGCAGGGCCACGGGGCGGCTTTGGCGGGGGCGGAATGAACCGCGGCCGTGGGCGCAGGGATAACGACCTCATTGGACAGACGGTGCGGATTTCACGAGGGTCTTACAAAGGTGAGAGGTCACCACTGGGTAGGGCTTTTTTTTTGTTTTGGTCCACTGTTACGCAGATTGCCGCCGTTGTTAAGAGAATTGTACGGTCCTTAAGTGAACCCGGCTCCCTCCATTGACTTTGCCTGTCAGAAGCCGGCTGGGAAGGTTGCGTTGCCCCCATCGCTCACCTGTAGTCCGGGGTGAAAGATCCAGTCCCAATGTTAACGAAGCGGATGTATCGCTACTCGTACCTACCTGGAGGAATCTTCCCAATGATAGTTAGCGGACAGGTAGGCCGTTAGGAACCCTTTACGACCTTTGAACCTCAACTCCCAGAATCCCTGAGCCAGTTCACAGGTCGTAAAGGGTTCCTAATGGGCCACCCCTCTCCTAGGAGTTAGAGAAGAAGCATCAGCAGAGTTGGACGTGGCTCGTTTGCGGCTACGTAGAGGTTCCAGGCTGCACCCTCATTTGACGCCTGCCCTGGGGATCCTCTCCGCTCGTCTTTTCCAGGCTACATCGGCATGGTGAAGGACGCCACGGAATCCACCGCCAGGGTAGAGCTGCACTCCACCTGCCAGACCATCTCGGTGGATCGGGAACATCTGACGATCGTGTAAGAGCAGCTTTGAGATGGGGAGGGAGGGAGGGAGAGCCCCCAGCACCCCTGTGCTCGGTTCCAGAAACGTCCCCTGGGTAGGACGGGAGCCCCTCTGGGCTAGACTCGGAATCTGGCTGAGCCCGAAAGGGAGACTATGCCGGGTTTCTGGGACCCAACTCATTCCCTCCCCTCCTTTTGCAGAGATTCCAAAAAGCCCCCCGGCATGCCCTCCGGCTATGGGCGCACCCCCATGTACGGCTCCCAGACGCCCATGTATGGCTCAGGTTCCCGTACGCCCATGTACGGCACCCAGCACGATGGTGAGTAGGAGAAAGAGGGGAGTCTGCCTGGCCAGGAGAGAGCGGTTGGACCTGCTGGCTACCCCGAAAGGCCTCTTTCGCCCTTCGCGTGTATTTGAACAAGGAAGCTGTTGAATTCCCTAACCTGAGGACATTGCGTGAGAGGCCGGGCTGCCTGAAAGTTGGCTGGCACCTGAGCCGGTGGTGCCTTGCCCCTTTAAGACCTCTCCCTAACCTGCCCAGCAACAAGCAACTACAAAAGCCAGGCAGAAAAGCCCCTGGATTTGGTGGAAGTTGTTGTGTAGGAGTAGGGGTACTAGGAATAGTAGTAGCAGGCAGTAGGTAAGCAGTGCGAGGAGAAGCCGCTCAACACCATAACAGATTGACTAATAACACACGTCTGTTTTTTCAGGAAACCGGACGCCGCACTATGGTTCCCAAACACCCTTACATGATGGCAGCCGGACACCCGCCCAGAGCGGCGCCTGGGATCCCAACACCCCTTCGAGGTAGGGCGTCTGGTCCAGTGGAGGGAGTCAGGGCTGTGTCTGTGTGGGGGGGTCTTAGCACAAAGCTTGGGGGCTGAACTGGATACTTGACTTCTTCTACAGGCCAGAGGAAGAGTTTGACTACGGATTCGACGATGAGCCCACGCCTTCTCCCCAAGGCTACGGGGCAACCCCCAACCCCCAGACCCCAGGCTACCCAGACCCTTCTTCCCCGCAGGTTAATCCTCCATACAACCCTCAGACGCCCGGAACCCCAGCCATGTAAGTGCCCCAGCTCGGAGATCGCTTGGATGGAGGGTGGCCAACAGGTTGCTTAGCTAACTCCGGAGAGGGGCCCGTGCTGTATCAGGGCCCAGGGAACCCTCCTCCTACAGCCACCCTGGGTTTCCATAGGACTCCACAGATAGAAGAGAACCTCTGTAGCTCAGGGTAGAACGGGGGGCTTCTTGGTGCCCTCTGAGCTTGGAGGGTTTTTTGCAGGTGTTCCATGACCCAAGTGCCAGGGGTCCAAATAGCCTCCGAAATTAAATCAGAGTCCCAGGCAAAGGATTCCTCAAAGTTCCCACTGATGAAGAGAGCCATGTCGGCACATCTGGGGAAACCCAAATCTGGAAGCTTCCTGGTTTCCCCCACCTAGTTGAAAGTCCAAGATCTTTCTCCCCACACCCACCAGTCCATCCCATGGTCCAATCTCCCACTGCCACGCTGGCAGCTTCCTCCCACCCAGTTCCAGACAGGTGCAGAGAGAAAGGATGACCTTGGCTTTCTAGAAAGAATGTTGTTATGGCTACCTATCATCCAACCCCATACAATTCCCCCCTCCCATCTTTCTCACCATAGAAAAGGCAGAGTAGAAGAATAGAAAGTGTGGCAGGCCAAAGATCCAAAAGAAAAGGTGGCTGCAGGCCTGACACCAGTTGGGTAACCTCCTCCGTGCTCGAAGGGTGTGGGAGGTTTGTGGGATGAAGAAGGAGAAGCAGGAGGAGAAGGAGGAGGCAAGCAGAGGAAGAGGAGGAGGAGCTCTGTAGGGTTCTCAGAGCAAGGAAACTTGCAGACATTTCGTTAACTTCAGTAGGTGACCCCATCCGTGCTAGAAGGCAGCGGGGTTTGTGGAGCAAAGGAGAGGAGGGGAGGAAGAAGAAGAGGAGGGGGACCGTGGGGCCTTCAGCCCTTCCTTAGAGGTCCAAGGGGGTTGTAGAAGGGAGGGGTGTTTGCTTCTAGTACTGACAGTGTTTCCTAGTTGGGTCATGAAATGACTGCAAAAAAAGGGAGGCAGGGAAGGAAAGAGGAAAGGAAAAAGAAAACCACCCAATGACCACACAAATATGTCCCCCCATTGAGAGGCCACCTGGAGATTCCCCTTTGGAGCTGCTGGTTTTCGGACTGTACCAGGGGAGGGGAGGGGGACGATGTCCTCCGGGCTCTGAGGAAAGCTTCTTGTCTTGGCACAGGTACAACACAGACCAGTCCTCTCCGTACGCCGTCCCGTCTCCTCAGGGCTCCTACCAGCCGAGTCCCAGCCCTCAAAGTTTCCACCAAGTGGCACCTAGTCCTGTGGGCTACCAGAACACCCACTCCCCTGCCAGCTACTACCCGACTCCTTCGCCCATGGCTTACCAGGTACGCTCGATACAGCCAGCCAGGGGCACCTCTCTCCCTCCGGGCCTTCAGGACCGCTCCGCAGCCTCACCCCGCAAGCTACGCTTTTAACTTTGGGGAGAGCCGTTTCGTTTTTAACCTTTTGCCCAGAGTCCCCCTGGAAAGGAGGTGAACCTTTTTTTTTTAATTTGAAAAAGGAACGGACGAGGCACCCTTAGGGTAGGTGTCACTGCTGATTCTCCTAGGACAGGGGTCTGCAAAGTTGGCTCTTTTAAGACTGGTGGACTTCAATTCCCAGAATTCCCCAGCCAGCACGCCCCCTCCTCCACCTCTTCCTCTTCCTCCTCTGATTCGGCTGCTGGAGGGGCCGTCGGCTGACAGGCCACAACAACATCCCTGATTTTCTCATGGAGTCTCCCTCTCTCTCTCTCTCTCCCCCTCCAGGCTAGCCCCAGCCCCAGCCCGGTGGGCTTTAGCCCTATGACCCCGGGGGCTCCTTCCCCAGGGGGCTACAACCCTCACACCCCAGGCTCTGGGATTGAGCAGAGCTCCAGCGATTGGGTCACCACCGATATCGAGGTCAAAGTGCACGACACCTACCTGGACAGCCTCGTGGTGGGCAAGACCGGAGTCATCCGCAGCGTGAATGTAAGTGGCTGGACAGAGGAGGAAGGAGAGAAGGGGTTGGGCAAAGAGTCCACAGCGGAAGACCCCGGAAGGAGGACATTTAGCAGAGGGGGAGGGGGTTTGGTCCTGTCTTTGGATCTGGTTACTTCTGAGTTGAGGGTTCTCAGTTCCACTACAGGCGGTCCTTGACTTACGGCCCCCATTGAGCCCAAAATTTCTGGCGCTGAGCAAGCCAGCAAAGTGAACTTGGTCACAATTTATGACCGTTCTTGCCGTTGTTAAGTGAATCCCTGTAATTAACTTAATACCATGGTTGTGAAGTGAATCGGCTTCCCCAAGCAGCCAGATTTTGATCACGTGGCTACCGAGATGCGGTCGTAAGTGTGAAAAGCAGCCTTCAGTCACTTTTTCCAAGGGCTGTTATAACTTCGAATGGTCCCTAAACGAATGGTTGTAAATTGAGGACTACCTGTAATGCAGAAGGAACAATGCACTGCCAGCCCAGGGAGATCCCAAGGGAGGCTGGCTGTATCTTCCCAACTAACCCTCCTTGGCTCTTCTCCATCTTTACGGCTACCGTTTCATGCTGCTCCCGCACAGCCCAGGGGAAATGATTCTGGTCTCTCCAGAGTTAGGTGAGCTTTCCTGTGGTCGACGCTTGCAGCTTGTCACCTGGCGGTTTTCTTTCTTTCCCCCCTCCCCCTCCTCCCATTCTTCCCTCCCTCGTTTGCCCTCCTAGGGTGGGATGTGTTCGGTCTACGTCAAGAAATGTGAAAAGGTAGTCAGCATTTCAAGCGAACACCTGGAACCTGTGACACCTGCCAAGAATGATAAGGTAGGTCGAAGCTTTCTCCACTAGGCAGCCTTCTCTCTCTGTCGGTTGGTCGGTCTGTCTGTCTGTCTATCACCTATCTAATCTAATCCATCCATCTATCCAGTCAACTTTGCCTGCCAGCCTGCCTATCTACCTGTCATCTATCTAATCTCCACCCATCCACTCAGCTTTATCTGTCTGTCATCTATCTAATCCATCCATCCATCCACTTAACTTTAGTTTAGTTTAGTTTAGTTTTATTTAAATTTGTATACCGGCCTTCTCCCTTTCGGGACTCAGGACAGTGAACAGGCATCAATAAAAAACAACAATAAAAACATCAAAATATCAAAATACACTTAAAATCACATTAAAATAACATTAACAATGTTTAATAACATTAAACTTTGTCTGTCTGTCTATCTGTCTGTCTGTGTAATCTAATTTACTATCCATCTATCCATTCCACTTTGTCTGTCTGTCATCTATCTAATCTAATCTACCTGTGGTTGCCTCGGGGAAGCCTCGCTTCTTAGCCAAGCAGCTCTGAGTTGTCTCCTCCCTTGCAGGTCAAAGTCCTCCTGGGAGAAGACCGCGAAGCAACGGGGATGTTGCTGAGCATTGATGGGGAAGACGGCATCGTCCGCATGAACCCAGAAGAGCAGCTCCGAATTCTCAACCTGCGCTTCCTGGGCAAACTCGTAGAAGCTTAGCAGGGCAGAGAACAAGAGTGTGTGTGTGGGGGGGGGGGGGGTGATTAGTGGGGCTTGGTTACGTTTTCTTCCCTCTTTTTTCACGTAACCCGTTGCCTCCCAGCCGCACCCCAAGGCTTTCTACAGATTTGCTCCAGAGGAAGGTTTCTATTTTGGGGGGTGCGTGTGCTTCCTGCCGCCTATTTCCCCCCAGCGCTGCGGGTGACTGCTTGGGTGAGGGACAATCTAGCCATCGTGTTATGAAGAAGAGCTGCCTCCAGCAGAGCACCAAGCCCTGCCATCCCCCCCCCCCCCTCTCTCTCTCTCTTCCGTAGCACTTTATGGCCTCCTCGGCACCAAAACATCCAACCTGTAGCTTGTTTTAATAAAAGCATCTCATAAAGATTCCATATTGTGAATTTCTGCTTACAGAAATCTTGACTTTGTCTGCCTGCCTGCCTTCCTTCCTTCCTTCGGCAGGTAGCTCTTCGCTTAAAGCCCAATTTAGGCCAAAATTTATGTTGCTGAGTTTTGACCCATTTTACGACCTTTCTTGCCACATTTGTTAAGCGAATCACTGCAGTTGTCAAGTAACATGGATATTAAGTGCATCTGGCTTCCCCATAATCAGAAGGTGGCAGGGCAGTCATAAGTATGAGTCCGTTTCCAAGTTTTGATCATGTCACTGTGTGGATGCTGCAATGGTCATAAGTGTGAAAAACGGTCCTAAGTCGCTTGCAACTACGAACGGTCACTAAATGAACTGTTGTAAGTCAAGGACTATTTGTATGCTTCCCATCTCAACTAGGGCAATTTTGGGCAACTTACAATCAAAGCAATAAAATAAAAATTAGAATTATAATTAATAAGTGTTAACTGGATGCTTTGGCTTTGAAAATCGAGGGGTGCGTGTCAGTTTTTCTTTTTAAAGGCACGTGTCTTGCTCTTCGCACGTGCTTTGCTCTCCCTTCGGCTCTTTAACCTTGTCACTTTCCGGGAAGACCTGTAGGGAAGAAAAGGTCCCGCCCATTCGCCTTCTAACCAATGGGAACTGCAGCCGCTTATTTCAATAAGCTTCGCGGGTCTTCACACCCCCTCGAGTCACGATTGGTCAGAGAAACCTGGGCGGCGTAGAGCTGGTTCGTGGATTGGATACCATGACAAATCCTGCTTCTGTTATTGGACGAAGCGCTCGAAAGGGCGGGCAGTCCGTCTCCGCAAATAGGGATGCTTTTCGCTCTCTGATTGGCCGCCTCCTTCCCCCCCCCCCCCCCCCACAGCCGCGGCGCGCGACCGACACCCCCACCCCGCCCCCTCGCTCCTGATTGGGTAAGGGCCGGCGCAGGCGCGAGAGGCGCCCCCGAGCAAAGATGGCCGCGGTGGTGGCGGCCGCTCGTGTCCTGTCTGAGGCGGCGCTGGCGGGCGGGCTGCGGGCGCTGCGGGGCGTCGGGGGCTGCCGGCGGTGGAAGCGAGGCGGCGCCTGGGCTCTGCCAGGTCGGACGTGGAGCTCGGAGGCTCCGCCGGGGGTCCCTCCTCAGGCGAAGGCGGCGGGGCCGGGGCTGACCGGAGCCGTCCTGAGGGAGGTGGCCCAGCAGCAGGAGAAGAAGGTGAGGGCCGGCCAGGCCAGGCCCTCGGGGGCCGCCGCGACCCTCCCGTGGCGGTTGGACGGCGTCAAGCCTCCACTAGGGTCGGGCTCCAGGGGCCTGGGAGGCCGGGTTGGGGCCCCGGGGCTCACCTGCTGGAAGCTCGGAGGGTTGG
Organism: Rhabdophis nuchalis; assembly: GCA_039707465.1. Lineage (NCBI taxonomy): Eukaryota > Metazoa > Chordata > Lepidosauria > Squamata > Natricidae > Rhabdophis > Rhabdophis nuchalis. The sequence continues at coordinate 1,118,195 of CM077654.1, forward strand.
CCATAGGTGAGGCCAGGGCAGAAGGGGCAGGCCAGGCGCCCACCGCCCTTAGGGGAAGCTCAGAGACGGAGCTCCAGGGAGCATCAGAGTTGAAGTCCTGAGTTGGGCATCCCTGCATTCCAAGACACAAGTAGTCCTCGACTTACAACCATTCGTTTAGTGACCAAAGCTACAAGGGCCATGAAAAAAGTGATTTATGATGGGGTTTCCCACTCATGACCCTTTGCCGCAGCCTCATGGTCTCATAATCAAAATCCAGCCATTTGGCAACTGATTCATATGTACGACGGTCGCAGAAGCCACCTTTGCTGACCTTCTGACAAGCAAACAGGGAAGCCAGATTCACTTTACAACTCCACTGGGGGGGGGGGGGGGATGACATGACCGTTTTTCACACTAACGACTGTTGCGTTGGGCCGTGAGAAAATGGTGGTCACATGATTAATTTAATTTAGTTTCATTATTTATAATTGTTATATATGTATATGCTCTTAAATTCTTGTACATCGCCCCGAGTCTCTTCGGAGAGAGGGGGCGGTCAATAAATCCAAATAAATAAATGAATGAATGAATGAATGAATGAATGATCATAATTCGGCCGTTTGGCAACTGTTTCATATTTATGATGGTTGCAGTGATCATGCGATCACGGGATCCCCTTTTGGGACTGAAAAGCAAAGTCAGTGGGGAAGACAGATTCGCTTATCAACTGTGTTACTAAATAGCTGCAAAGATTCACATAATGTTGATGAGACAGATTGTAAAATGAGGGAAAAATCACTTGTCTCCCCACCTAAAATGTTGGGCTCAATTGTCATAAGTGGAGGACTACCAGTATACGGTTTCTGCGGTTGTGCCCTACCTCCATCCAGCCTGTTTCTCTCTCTCTCCCCCTTCAGTCAACAGGAGAAGAAGATGGGAAAGGCTCCGATGAACAACAAGAGAAGACCAAAAAGCAGAACCCTGCCTATACAAAGAGACTGCTGCAGATCGTAGGCCTTCTCGGAGCTGGCAACGGCGTAGCAATTATCTACATCTTTGGTAAGTCAGCGTTCAGCCTATGATTTCATGGCAAGCCCAAGATAAAATCAGTATGGGTCAGTGCATTGTATCGAAGCTGTGTTCTCTGCCTTATGATCATTGCCACAATCTGAATTGTTGCAGTTGTACCCTGGGGCCAGGCCTCTGCATAATATCTTCCAGTTAACAGTGTGTGTGTTGATGGAGTTGATATGTTGATGTTCTGTTTCTGTTTGAAATCAAAAGGCTCTGAAGACAGGGCTCTGAAGGTGAAGAGTTGAATAGTTTATTGCCAAGATGGTTGTTTTAGGTCTTTAAGATACTGGTTGGGTCCTCTTTGTTGGCCTTAGGGACTCTTTGGTCAGTTCAGAAGATTGATTGATGGGAAGAATTGTATGTAGTTTTATTTCTCTAGCCTAAACCTAGTCCCGTTGCTGTTAGGAAGCGTGATGAGAGGAGATCCTCAAGATTCATATGCACATCTCCCCAGGCTATTAAATGGCTCTCTGTTTCGCATTGTTGACAAATATTTCTCATTCTTTCACTCACTCACTCACCCTCTCCCTTTTTCTGTCAGGTCGTAATTCCGTGGATGAAAATGGTGCGAAGGTAGGATGCTTTATTATCTAAAAGAAGTTTTCTTGTTAACTAGGTGGCTGCCACTAGGGGTCGTTCAGTGTTCAGAAGATGCTGGGCAGTCTAAAGTCAGATGTTGTAGCCTGTTTTATCAGAAGCACAGAAAAGATGAATTTGAGCTCCAAATAAATTTAGTGTTGGTAAAAACTGACTAGGAAAAGAAAGCGATGAAATGTGATTAAAGCCAGCATCACAAGGTTTATGTATTTCACTGTAGAGCAGGCGTGTCTAACCTTGGCAACTTTAAAATTGTGGACCCCAACTCCCAGAATTCTCCAGCATGGGGAATTCTGGAAGTTGAAATCCACAGATCTTAAAGTTGCCAACGTTAGACCGTCCTGCTGTAGAGAAAAACTCCTTTGCACGCAGGCTTCCAAAATCGCAGCCATCTCTTTTTCATTGTGGTGGTTGCTCCTTTAGATGGCAGCAGCCCTGAAAGGCCACTTAGGCTGGGAATGGAAGATCACCAAGAGACCTTGATTAGACGAGCCCATTTATTCCATGTTGACATCCAGCATTCTAGCTCTGGCCTTGTGCCGTGAGAGTGGCAGAAATTGCTAAACTCCAAAAATCACCAGCTCAAACTCCCAACCTCAAATCTGCCCGCTCAGCAGAGTCAATGGGGGGAAGTCAGATTCGTTTAACAACTGTGTTGATTCACTTAACAAATGCTGTGATTTGCTTAACAATGGCATAAAAAACATCTTAAAATCAGGCCTCACTTATATATACATCGCCAGATCTCGCTGCTTTAGCAGAGCAAGGAAGATTCTCAAAGATGATTCACACCCTGGTTGGTATCTCTTTGCCCTTCTACCATCAGGCAGAAGATATCAAAGTATAGCCAGCCGAACGAACAAGTTTAAAGGTAGCTTCTATCCATGGGCTGTGAGACTTTTAAATTCAACTGCAATCACTCCATGCACATGCTAGTTTTTTCTTTTTTCTTTTCTCTCTTTTTTGTTTCTGTTATAATTTTGCACCAGTGAAGTTAAAACCAATTTCATTGTAATTTTTACAATGACAATAAAGATGATGATGATGATGATGATGATGATTATATAACAGAGTATTGCTTAGTCCTGGGAATCCTGGTCCCATTGTTGTGTTTTTATGTTGAGGACTACCTGTAATTGGCTTTTCTTTGCTTAATACGTTGTTGTGAAAGAAAAAGGGCTATTTGTATCCCACCTTTATTATTTTTTAAAATTTAACTCAAGGCAGGGAACATATCCAATGCACCTTGCTCCTCCTATTTTCCTCACCACAACAACCCTGTGAGGCAGGTTCGACTGAGGAGAGTGACAGGCCCAAAGTCACCCACCTGGCTTCCGTGCCTAAGGCAGGACTAGAACTCACTGTCTCCCACTTTGTAGCCTGTTGCCTTAACCACCAGACCAAACTGCTGCTCTTATACTTTCCTGAACAATGTGTGATGATTTGTTCCTCGTTTTTGTAGCTTTTATATCCCCCCTCCCTCCCCCCCCCCCCCCCACACTAGCAAATAGCCGTGCCTCCTTTTACAGAGTATCTCTAGGGATGCTCCGTTTCTCCTCATTTCAATTCCGAACAAAATATGTGCAACTTTCAGAATAGCCAGTCATAACTTGGAACAGGGAAAAAGGCTTCCCCTTCACGGAGCACAGAGTGTAACCCAGGCCAGCTTCCCAAATCCCTTTTGTGCCACCGAGACAATATTTGGGTGGCGATTTCCTGTGACACGATGACTCAGCCTAGGACAGGCCATGGGGAAAAGTCTGAAGCCAAGTTCCCACAGATGTTTTGTGGTCCTGATTACAGCAGGCGCATGTTGCCAGGGATGTGTGAAAGCGGTCCCGGCTGATGGGCGCTTGATGTACCTGTTGTCATGAAGGGGGGGAGGGGCTAAGAGGGAAGGGGCTGCTGGTCAGGGGAGTGCTGCACATTCGCTAATGAGGCTGTATTTGCTTGAGAAAGTTTCTTTCAGGATTCCAACATTTTGTCCAGATGTGGGGTTTGTTCTTTCATGGGTGAATTTCAGGGAAACAATATCCTTAGCCTTTTGTTCAGCAATATAGGTGGAAAGAGGGCTGTGCTTAAAGTTGGTACTATGCTTGTACATTCTGCATTATTCAATGGTTTTTTTAATCTAACAAAATCTTAGGTCAATAGTGACTGCAGCTCCGTCTACATTCTGATCCTGGCGTCAATACAGAAGGGAGGGGGGGGTTGTATTCATTATCCTTTCCGTTTTTCATCTGATCCAGTCTAGTTTCTTATCGACATTGTTGAAATACACACACAAAAAAACAAAATACCACCATAGAACTCAGCATGTGTGCATAAGTGTCCTCCCCACCCGCTCAGCAACAATTAGATACAAAACGTTGCAGCCTAAATCTCTAAGCATCATTTTTGTTATAAAAGGTGTTTATTGTTGAGCAGGGAAATGCAGGCAGCTTCTGCAGTTGTACAGTGCTTCTACGTTTTAAATTTGTGATCTGCCTTCTCTATTTATTCCCCCAAGTTGGTGCTTTCTAAACTTGTCTGGGGTGGCAGCATCTGGATTCTGCAGCTGGCACACTTATCTTACAGGGGTCATTTTTAAATTCTTGATTCCTAAAGAGATGCTCTCCGGTGCCCTTCATGTGAATTGCGAGCCACGCGGATGAGGGAAGATTCCTTTGATCTGTAGCACAAGACCCAAGTGCCCTTGAGGAAGCAAGGTGTGAATTGCTAGTGGCCTTACACATCCCTGAGGCATTTTGACCCAGCAGACTTAAAATACACCCACCCACTATCCCTAACACCTCTTTTAAGGCCCCGATTTCCTGATTGCCTTTCTCTGTGCTGGCAGCTTTGAAGCTGCCGTTCTTCACCTTGTTGTAAACAACAACCTGAATTATCGTTGGAGGTGAGACATCATACTGCACTATCCCAGAGGAAGAGAGGACTTCTTAAATCACCCTGGGCGAATGACCCTTCTCCCCCAGCCCCCGCTCAGTCACCCGAACCTGAGCACGTTCCTTTCATGCTCCCCCTGGGACTTGGTTTCTTCTCACCGTTACGGGCTTTGGGTCAGCTTATGGCCGGCACATGCCATCTGCTTTGGGTTGTTTGCACTAACAAGCACAATTCCGGCACAATTGGCAACTGTCTGAGAAGTCTCCGTGGGGAGGAAGCAGGTTGGAGCACGGAGCCCCTGGCTTAACTCTTTCCCCCTGGATGCAGGCAAAGGGACCTCTATTCGATTTACTTATTTGGATCTCGCCTTTATTGTTTTGACAAAAGATATTCCCCCTTGTGAGTTTTGTTTGAGGTGGGTTGGGGTGAGAGTGAGCTTCCGTGGCTAAAGTGAGCCTCAAACTCACTGTCACCTGGTGATTGGCACAAGTCGCCTAGCCTAAGTTGGACTAGAACTCACCATTGCCTGGTGATTCGCCCAAAGTCATGCATAAGGCAGGCCTAGAACTTCCCGTCTCCCGGTGATTGGCCCAAAATCACCCAGCCAGCTTTCTTGGCTAAGCACAGGACTTGATCTTAATTTTCTCCCGCTTTCTAGCCTGGTGCCTTAACTACCCTCATGTTGTGGTGGCCCACCCCATTCCCAATGCACAGTTACAAACCTTTGGCTTTTAAGTAGACTTTCTCTCTCCCCCCCTTTCAAAATCAAATTTTAAGAAGGGAGAACTGTGTCATAACGCTTCCTTGTGAAACCTCTATTTTTCAGCTCCTATGTCCCCATTATGTTTTCGATAATTAGCAGATGTATATGGTGAGCCAGCTCAATTCCCCTAGAATTACCTTATTAATATGAGAGATAATTACAGTGTTAACTAGAATAAGTAAATAACTTACATAAATTATAGAAGGGGATGTAGAATACTCTCTTCCATTGGTAGATTATTTCAAATAGTCTTAAGTTGGGCGTGTCTCAAACCTCAGCCCGTCTTTTGTGTGTGTGTGGGGGGGGGGGGGGAGCCAAGGGACAGGATTTCTAGAATCCTTACAAATGGCCTTGCTTTGAAGTCGCTCCCTGCCTCTCCCCGCCTGCCCCTTTCCGTCCTGCTCTGGGGCCATAAGAAGACCCCTTTGGTTTGGCTAATGACCCCTTTTCGCATTCATGCGAATGGCCACAGTGAGACCTGATGGCAAATGTGCCTGGTCTGAGGACCCTGGCTGGCACACTTCACAACTTCCTGCAAGTCGCATGGCATCGCCTGGGCGCAGGGGGACCCGTCCCGCCTAGGCCCATCTCGACCTAAGTGGTTGTAAAAGGCACTCCCGGCTTTGATCTGCCTTCCTTTCCCACACTTTTCTTCGGCTTCCGTGTGCTGAGAAGTGTGGAGCCGCTGAAAGAGGCTTCTTGATCTTTTTTTATTACAAATTTCCTTTCTCACTCTCCCCATTTGCATTGATCTCTCAGTCTTGGAAACAAAATGTTGGCAACTTCTGAAAAGCTGTGCTTAGGGCTGTGGAAGTGAGCCACCCTAGGGAAATCCTGAAGAACCTTCTGCTTCTTGGTGCCCTCGTTGCCCCTTGGACATTTGGGGAGAACACCTTGATATGGTTCTCAAGGAGAGAGGCAACCTGGGAATTAAGGAGAAACTTCTTAACAGTCAGGACAATTAACCAGTGGAATGGCTTCCCACCAGAAACTGTAGGTGCTTCATCACTGAAGGTCTTTAAGAAGGGACTGGAGAGCCACCTGTCTGAAGTGGGATAGGATCTCCTGCTTGATCAGGGGGCTGGACTAGAAGACCTCCAAGGTCCCTTCCGGCTCTGTTCTGATTCTGTTTTGTGTAGGGACCTGAGTGGTGTGTTCCTGGCTCTTTCTTTTATTTGGGGCTGGCGTTTTGGAACCTCGTGTCCTTTCTGATTGTCGGAGAAGGCTCCTGAGGGTCCCTTGGTCTTCAAGGAGACCCAATCAGTCAATCCGAAAGGAAATCAGCCCTAACTCTCCCTTGGAAGCACAAATCCTGGCGCTCAAATGCTTCATTTGAGAACTTCTTGGAAAATACCCTGGTGTATTGGGAAAGGTGGAAGGTGGAAGGAGAAGGGGATGGCAGAGGAGGAGATGGTTGGACAGTGTCATCGACGCAATGAACGTGGATGTGGGGAAACTCCGGGAGGCAGTGGAGGGCAGAGGGGCTTGGGCTCCGTGGTGTGCAAAGAGTTGGACACGACTTAGCTACGACGGCAATGAAATCCTTTCTCGCCCTCTTAGAAACTCCTGTGCTCCAGAGTCTGTTTCGTTTAGCAGATGTGGGCCTCTGGAGGGAGGACTGCCTTGCCCAAGACTCCTAGATATCCCGACTCTTTCTCTGCAGGTGGTGCCGTTGAGCTGCAAAATTCTGGCTGAAATGTTGGTAGAAAGCAGAGAACGGCATTCCCTGGAAATTAAAGCCGATTTGCCAGGGATATTCGCCTTACACACGGCTGCCTCCCTCCTGAATTCAACCAGGCCCCTCTGGGCTTCCCAGTCCACGTATCCCTAGGAAAACCCTTTTATCTGGCTGGGTCCTGCGTGCTGGATGGGAGGGAGGGAGGGCAGTGTCGTTGCTTCGAGGGCTCCTTATTTGCAGGGAAGAGAGACATTTGTTTCGGTTGAAATACTTCTCAGCTGCACGGAATCCCTTGTTGACTCTCCTCCAGTGTCCCTGCACGGATCCTGCATTCCAGATCCCAGGGAAGCTGCCCTGGTTGTAAGTGTGAGAAACAGTCCCAAGTCCCTTTAATTTCAGTGCCTAAACAAAGTCGAGGACTCCCTGCATGGTTCTTTGGAGAGTCTTACTGGCTTTAGACCAGCAGGAGAGGAATCGGGAATCCTAAATTCTGGCCCAATCGAGGGGCCCCTGTTTCCCTCGAGACGGCATCTCTGCAGCAGCTCCCCCTGTCCTCCGCTTAACAAGCCTGGAGATGAGCCCATCGTGGACACGGTCAGTGGGGTAAAGCTGGCAGCGGTGGCTGGATTTGGTTAAGGAGGGTGGGAGGGGAAGAGCCCCCCAAGCAGCTGCCATTGTGTGGCCGGAGCCTGCCTGTTCTCCATTGTCAGCCTGAGTTTCCTGCCCTGTCAGGTTGACGCTCCACTGCCTGGAACAAAGCAGGCCAGGCCTTGGGCTCTTACTGGGGCCTTTTACCATCTCTTCGGCTTGGCCCCTTCCTTCCGCCTCGCTTTACATAATCCGAGATTTCGCGGCCAAAGAAGTAAAACCGAACAATGGCTCAGGATGAGCTGGCGTGTGTCCCTCAGCCAGGGATTAGCTCGGTTTCACGCAGCCTTCGGTCCAGGAGCATTTGGGAAGGTAGAGCCCGAGACGATGAAAACCACCACCCTGCCTTTTTGTGAAAAGTGTGGGGCTGATCCCAGCCCTGCCGGGGTTGAAGCGGAGGAGCTCCAGAGGCCATCGGGATCTCTTGAAAGGGCTTTGCAGTTGAAGGCCACAGCTGCTTTCCTTCTGCACCTGTAGCTGAAAAGAATAAAGTCCTTGCGCTCCTGATAGGATGGCTCTGTGTTCACGCACTCATGCACGATCAGATGGGGGGGGGGGACCATTGTTGTTTTAAGATCTATTGTCACTTTGTGTGGGTGAGTCTTTGGGGCTCAAACAGCTGGTGCTTTCAAAACCAGGCAGACTTGAAAGGCTGCATTGGCCAGCGAGTCTTCCTGGGCTCTCGGGAAAGAGCTGGCTCAGCCTCATTTCAGAATATTAGAGCGGGATTATTTTGACCCAAAGATAACAGACTTTACAAAGCTGAAAGGCAGCACCGTCCAAGTTGGCTGCGGGCAGATTAAATGTGTACTTGCGCAGTGCTGCTTAACAAACCGGCCACCCCTCCGTTGTCTTTTGATTCTTGTCTCTTTCGAATCGGAATCAAATTGCGCCGTGCTTGGTTGTAAAATAGTAAAGGAAATAACGCAGTCATTGTGGGTAGGGTGAGAATGTGAAAAACCTTTGCAGTGTTTGAAATGGGGGGACCCAGGCCTGTTATGAAAAGGGCTGCCCTTTAAAAGAAGAATACCTTGTGTCTCTTCTTCCTGCTCCCCCACTTGTTCATTCCTCTTGGGCAGGGGTCTCCAAGCTTGGCAACTTTGAGACTTGTGGACTTAAACTTCCAGAATTCCCCAGCCAGCACAGCCGAGCTGTGAGTTGAAATTCACAAATCTTAAAGCAGGGGTGCCCAAACTTGGCCACTTTAAGACTTGTGCAATTCAACTCCCAGAATTGAAGTGCACAAGTCTAGCATAGCTGGCTGGAGAATTCTGGGAGTTGAAGTGCACAAGTCTTAAACCTGCCAAGGTTGGTGAGCCCTGCTCTTGGTGGGGCTGAGGTTTGTAGGTGCTGATCCTCAGAAGGGCTCCTCTGCAGGGGGATCTCACCCACGCCCCACCTTGCAACAGCAAGATTGGCTCCCTGCTCCTGACTTTCCGTGAGCCTTTTGAAACTTGAATTGTTTGGGACGGCCTGGGAAGAATGGAACCACGTCATCTGTTTATTATGGTGGCTTTCCTTTTGCCATTTTTAGCTGTATATTGTTTGGTGACTGATTTGGTTGCTGGTCAACCAATGGTAGGTGCCATTAACCATTGAGACTCTGGTGGTAAGAAATCCAAAGGACCTCTGTTTTGAACCTTTGGGGATTTGAGACCAGAATTCATGAGCGGCTCTTCTTAAGTTTTAACCTGAACACAAAATCAGCCTTCAGTTTAAGGCAGGCTAGGAAAAAGGAGTGATATATTGAACAGAATAGAGCTGGGAGGGACCTTGGAGGTCTTCTAGTCCAGCCTTCCGCTCACGCAGGACAACCTAAACCATTTCAGATGTCTGGTCTCTTCTTCAAAACCTCCAGTGATGGAGCACCCATGATTTCTGAAGACAACTTCTATTCCATTGATTAATTGTCCTGGCAGGAAATTCCTCCTTCATTCCAGGTTGCTTCTTTCCTGGAATCGTTTCCATCAGGCTCCGTCTCGAGGCGAAGGAAGTTGGTCCAGGACACTGAAGGAGGCTCCTAGATCGAGCCTCACCCTAGAAAAGCTGCTTTCACTCTGGAGGGTCTTGGGCCGGGGGGTCCTGCATGATCTCCACTTGCTGGCTGGGGACACTGAGGAGCTGCTTCCTAGCCCCTTGCCACAACCAGTTTGGAGGTGTGAAGGCCATTTGGCTGATGCACCAAAACTCTCATGGCTTGTGCAAACACCCAAGGTTTTTTTTTTTTATGGTGCAAAAGAGGTTGCTTGTTTCTGGAAGAAGATGGCTAAGACCCCCTCCTTGTTCCTTCTCCAGGGCCGCTTGTGAGGGCATTTGGTGAAGGATTCTGCTCCCCAAAATCCTTGTTGTCCCTTAGGCAGAGTGTGAAGCCCAAGGCTCAGGGCAGCCCCAGGCATCCCCTTGCTCACGAGTGGGTCTCCAGGAGGGGCTGCTGAGGAGCCCCCTGTCACCCGCCTTACGTCAGAGCTTGCACGGACAAGCCATTTCTTTTTCCCCAGAGCATTCAGCTCAGGTAGTCCTCGGCTTATGGCCACAGTAGAACCCAACATTTATGTTGCTAAGTGAAACGTTGGCCAAGTAAACTTTGCCTCTTTTTGCACCCTTTCTTGCCACAGTTGTTAAGTGAATCACTGCAGTTGTTAAGTGAGCCTGGCTTCTCCGTTGAATCTGCTGGTCAAAAGTGGATCACATGACCCTGGGACACTGCAACCATCATAAATACGAGTCAGTTGCCAAGCACCCGAATTTTGATCTTGTGACCACGGGGATGGTCGTAAGTGTGAAAATCACGAGTCCCTTCTTTCTTCAATGCTGTTGTGATTTTGAACCAGCACTAAATAAACTGTTGTAAGTCGAGGACAACCTGCGCAGCATCTGCAGGAACACTGGAGCAAGGACTGCGTGGATTTCAACTCCCAGGATGCCCTATGCCGGCTGGGGAATTGTGGGAGTCGAAGTCCAGAAGTCTTAAAGTGGCCACGTTTGGACGGCTCTGCCTTAAAGTCTTATTCCCTCTCTTTCTGCATTCACACCTTCGCCTTCCATGCCTTCCTCTGTGTCCAAAGAGTCCTGGAGAAGGAACAAAAGCAGATCGTCCGTCTGGTGGCGAATTCCTGTGTTAGCCCAAGGCATTGTCTCCCTCTCTCCCTCCCTCCCCCCCCTCAGGGTCTGCGTCTCCATCATATCCTGGGTTTCTTTCCTTCTTCTTTCCTTGGCATTCAGTGAAGCTCCTGCTTCTGGAAGGGCACCGGGCATGGGAATAAAACTATCCCCCAATTAACCATGGCCTCCCACATCCCATCTTCCTTCCTGCCATCTGTTTTGACCTGGCCGGTCTTCCGCTGACCTGTTTGCCTGGCCGGTTTTGTAAACATGAAAGGAAGAAAATGAATCATCGTAGCAGCTACCCGCCCGCCCGCCTCTCGCTCCACCCTGAGCACTGCAGCCCCTAAGCCAGCCTTTCCCAGCTGAGTTCTCTCCTGGTGTGGTGAGGGCAGTTAACTCTGAGCACATCTGGAGGGGCCACGTGGGCTGGGGAAGGCAGCTGCAGAGCCAGGTTGGTTTAGTGGTGAAGGCACCAGGCTAGAAAGTAGGAGGCAGGGAGTTCTAGTCCTGTCTTAGGCATGAAAGCCAGCTGGGTGACTTTGGACCAATCACTAGGAAATGGAGAGTTCTAGCTCCACTTTAGGCACAGAGGCCGACTGGGTGACTTTTGGGCCAATTATCAGGAGACGGTGAGTTCTAGTCCTGCCTTAGCTATGGAAGCCGGCTAGGTGACTTTGGGCTAGTCACCAGGTGACTGGGAGTTCTAGTCCCACCTTAGTCATGAAATCCCGCCACGTAACCTGGCCCACCCCACCCCCCAGGGTTGTTATAGTGGAGAAAAAAAGGAAGGAGCATTAGATAGGTTCCCTTCCTCAAGTCATTTGTAAAAAATAAAGGTGAGCTAGAAATGAGCAGAGAGACACGGGTGTTGCTGTGTGTCTCCGTTGTTTCCCCTCCCAGCCCCCATTTTGTCCCCTTGGAATCGAAATAAACACACGTTTATTTAACTCAAAAGCGCCTTTGAGACAACTATGACCTGGAGGACTGAGAATCTCCACAGATAAATTGTTTTCTCTCTCTCTCTTTTTTTCCCTCTTTCAGATTCCTGATGAATTTGATGACGGTAAGTAGGCCAGAAGACCGGGCTTTTGAACATGTCCTTGATGGGCTCCGGTCAGCAGGTTGAGCTGAGGGTCAAGAATGGAAGCGAAGGGATTGCCGAAGTAAATCTGGAGTTGCCACCCTTATCCAAGGAAAACACAACTGGAATGTTTACTGCATATTCTTTGCAGTTGCGGAATTCAGTATCCTGGCTGCATTTCTTGAGAGAGAGAAAAGAGAAATGGTTTTTCAGCTAATCAGTGTGTTTCACTATCTAAGCCCCTAGGCTGGGTCCGGCCGGCCTCCGCTGAAACTACACCGCGAAGGGATTAAGCTCTTTGAAGCAGAAGCTGGGTCGCTGCAGCTGTGACCTGGTGCCCTCAGCCCTTAATCACCTTTTCAAAAAGCGAATATGCCTTTAATGCGGTGGGCAGAAATAACGGGAATCGCTTTCCCCTTACCATCGGCTGCACAGCGAGGGGGTTTCTGCCCCCAAAGCAGCCCTTTTCAAAAGCAGACGGTGGGGCAGGAAGCTCCGTCCCTCAAACCATCTAGGGTCTCCCCCCCTCCCCCTCCCTCCTTGCCTGCCCTCCCCACATAGCTGGAGGCCAACGTCCCTGGATAATGGGGAAGAATGAAGACCTTGGAGGGGGCCAGGGTGGCGCGTCCCCAGGGTGGCTAAAGCGTGTCACGAGCATTCCAGATGTCCCTCTTGACGAGAGAGGCAGCTGGGGAAGCCGGTTTGGGGTCTTGACATCTTTGGGTTGCTTCGGGGGGTTGCGGAGTCCCTGCTTTTGCAGCCGATTCTGCCGCGGCTTCTCCCGATGGGCCCCGCAGGTGGGGTCCAGGCATCTCTCTTTGCTTGGCTTTAAAGCAGGGGCCTCCCAACACGGCAACGTTAAGACTTGTGGACTTCACCTCCCAGACTTCCTCAGCCAGCCATGGGAGTCTAAGCCCACAAGCCTTAAAGCTGCCATGTTGGGAGAGCCCTGCTTTATAAGGTCTGGTGATCCCCTTAGATAAGAGTTCTGGCCCTCGGGAGTCCAGCCACCTCCAAGGCCCCAAGGTTGAGCGTCGCCGAGTTCGCAAATGGCACAACTCTCATCGGTTGACCTGAGAGTTGCTTGGAGAGGAGCAGTACCAAAGTTGAATGCTAGAACTTGAGCGCTGGAAGGGACCTCGGAGGTCTTGTAGTCCAGCTCCCTGCTCAAGGCAGGCGCCTTATTCCACGCCAGTCGAAGGGTGGTCCTATCTTTTCTTGCAAAGGATGGAGCCCCCACAGCTTCTGAGGGCGAGCCGTTCCGCTGTTTAATTGTTTTCTCTCTCTCTCTGCAAGCGTCTCCTCCTAGACGGGGTCTCTCTTGGTTAACCTTCCATCCGTTATTTCTTCTTGCAATTCTATGAACCGTCTAAAGGGAATGGCCCTTTTCATAACTCCAAATTCCACATTGGAGAATTCCAACTTCTCTTTCCCCAAAAGGTGGGGAGGACCTGCTGCAAACCTGAAGGAAGAATCCGATCTGGGTTGGTCATCGGGACCCAGGGAGCGCCAGGGGAACCCACATGGGCTCCAGCACGAGTCCAAGAGCTCGGAAGACAAAACCTGGTCTTAACCCGGTGACCGACCCAGCTTGGATCCTGCCACATTGTCCACCTTGCATTCTCAGCTTTGGGAACGGGAGGAGGAGGAGGAGGGAGGGAGCTGCCATGTGGGGCAGAGGGCCAGATGGAACCTGGCTGCGGCTTCCCCAAAGCAGATTGTGGTGGAACGCTTCGGACAAGAGTGGGGAGGGGGGTCCTGGGGCGGATGGCGGGGGGCTCCTTTGGGGGAGGCGCAAAAGGCCGCCTTCCTCGGCTCATCCAGGCATATGTGCTGACAGATTAAAAGGCGTAGCCTCATTGTTATCCCCCCCCCTAAATTTCCTCCCCCCCCCCCCCCATTCCTTTCCTTTCCTTCCAGATTTTCAGCTAACTCCCCCCTCCTTGGTGGAAAAAGCTGCCCCCATAGCAGGGAACCCCCGTTTGTTTAACCGTATCTGGCGCAGCTCTTGGCAGCCTCTCTTCCTTCCGGGATTGTTTAATCCACGGAGGCTTGCAGGGAGGAATGAAAGGATCCCTCACCCAAGCTGAGAGGTTATTTAGCTTTTCCTGCCAAAGTCACGTTTAGTCAGAACAAGAGCCGGAAGGGACCTTGGAGGTCTTCTAGTCCAACCCTCTGCTCAAGCAGGAAAACCGGCACCATTTCAGACAGGTGGCTGTCCAGCCTTTTCTTAATACCCTCCAGTGATGACGTGTGATATGACAGCAGTCTCCCAAACGTCTATTCCAAAGGCCCTGAAGGAAGGCAAGGGAAGAAACAATGGATGGAAAGTGATAAGGAGAAACTTGAACAATTAATCAGTGGAACAGCTTGCCACCAGAGGTTGTGGGTGCTCCAACACTGGAGGCTTTTAAGAAGAGTCTGGATAGGCACCTGTTTGGAATGGTAGAGAGGCTCCTGCTTGAGCAGAGGGTTGCACTACAAGACCTCCAGGGCCCCTTCCAGCTCTATTCCGATTGATTCTTGTCACTGTCATTTCTGCCTGCTGCAGCTCAATATTTGGGGAGGGAGGGGGGGTCGAGAGGGTGCCTCTTCCTGGGATTCCACCATGGCACCCTCCAGTTGAGAGGAATCCTCGCCCCTCCCGCCCGCCCCTCGTCCTCCTCCAGCCCAGCTGCTCTGCTCCCATTACCATAACAATGTGCCCCAAATTACGCCCCATTCAACAGGCCTGCCTTTGATTGATTAACTTAGAGCTTCTGTTTGAATAACCCTGGCGGTTAAAATGGGGAAGCCGTAATCTCAGAGGGATGGTTAACAGGGCTGGTGGGGAGGCTGCGGTCTCGCTCACACGCCCTTTCTTCCCCAGCCTGACCTCTGCTTAAGCAACCTGGTCCTTGGAGACTCCCCTGTATGTTTTTGGGAGGGGGGGCAGTGCTGCAGCCCCACATATGTTCCAGCGACATCAGATGGTTCTTGGGGGGGGGGGGGGACAATAAACCAGGTTGGAGCTGCAGCCTTGAGTAATCACTGCTGATAAAGAGTCCAAATGTACTTCTTCTTTTATTAATTTATTATTATTCGAATTTTCCTTCCTTCCTTCCTTCCTTCCTTCCTTCCTTCCTTCCTTCCTTCCTTCCTTCCTTCTGGGGACTCACAGGTGGTCCTCGACTTACGACCACAATTGGGAGCGCTATTTCCTTTGCTAAGCGAGGCCGGTGTTAATTGAGTCGGTCCTGATTTTACAACTTTTTCCCCACGGTTGTTAAGTGAATCGCTGCTGCAGTTTAAGTGGGCCAAGCAGTCATTAAACGAATCCGGCTTCCCGCCTTGGCTTTGCTTCTGGCGGATGGTCCCAAATGGTGATCACACAACCCCGGGATGCTACAACCATTGTAAACGCATATCAATTGCCAAGCCCCTGGGTTTTGGTCACATGACCACGGGGGTGCTGCAATCGTCTTAAATACGAGGACTGGTCATAAGTCACCTTTTTTTTAGTACCCTTGTAACTTAGAATGGCCACTAAAAGGATGGTCGTACATCTAGGACCCCCTGTGTTTTTATTCCACTTGAGACCACAAAGCATAAAGTTTGATGCTTGGAAGTAACTTTAAATGCAGCAGCGACTCCCTCAGTCCCTGCCCAGAAAAATACCTGCTTAAAAGCAGAAATCGTGCTGCTGGTTTTTGAGGGCATTAAAACATTTCATGTAGCTTGAACGGCAGTTCAGAGGATTGGAACCGGCTTCCGTTGCGCATGCCAGCAGCCAGCAGAGAAAGACGTAACGGGCTGGGTGCCTGTCGAGTCATATTCAGAGGTTGAATCTGCAGAATAACGGGGGGTCTGGGACCCAGGTTCCATCCGCCATGGGAGAGGGGCTTTCCCTGGTTCTGCAACCTGCTTTCTTCCCTCTGACTTACAGATGTGGTGATCCTTCAACAGCTGCGAAGGTCTTACAAGTATTTCAAAGATTATAGTCAGGTGAGCGTCCACTTTCATCCATTTTAGGGAGGTTGTGGAACAGGAGGTGTCCCAACGTGATGACTTTAAGACTTGTGGACTTCAATTCCCAGAATTCCCCAGCCAGCCTGCGCTTCCAATTCTGGGAGTTGGTCTTAAAGTCCACAGGCCTTAAAATGGCTTTTTTGGAATCTTTTCCCAAATGAAAAACTACACCATGATGAATTTATATTTATATCCCCCCCCTCCCCAAACCCCTTCTGCCTCTCGGCTTCTTCTGATGGCCTCGGTTTCTTTTTCCAGATGATCATGGAGCCCACCAGCCCAAAGTTGCTGCCGGATCCCTTGAAGGAACCGTATTACCAGCCGCCTTACACCCTGGTCATCGAACTCACCGATGTCCTGCTGCACCCTGAATGGTCGGTCTGTATCCTTTCCAGGAATTGGGGTTGGGGGCAGCGCATTCCCCTCAGCGCCAGGGGCCACGACAGGGCGCTTGGTTGACACTCTGCCCCACCTACCCACGGTTTGAATTGTGTGGGGTCTTTGGTGTTCTCTGAGCTCGGTGCTTTTCTTGCAGACCTTTCATTACCAAACTAGGTAACATCATCAGGGTTAGAAGGGAGCAGGCTGATTTTACCTAGTTAATGCAACGTCTGTAAGAAGAGCACGAGTATATCTGCAGGGACTGATGGGGGTTAATTGATAACTGTCCTTTCTGCCTAGCTGGTGTTAGCTTTCTCTCAAGGCCTCTCTTCTCTTTCTCTGTCCTGTCCTCAGTTAGTGACCGGCTGGCGCTTCAAAAAGAGGCCAGGCATCGACAACCTCTTCCAGCAGTTGGCTCCTCTCTACGAAATCGTCGTTTTCACCTCGGAGACAGGCATGGTGAGTGCTCCAGCTGGCCAAGCGGTTTGGGGGGTAGCAGAGTGCTCGGATCTTCTTCTCTCTCCCCCTTTGAAAGAGGCTTTGAGTATGCAGAATGAACCTGCCCGCTCTGTTGAAATTAAAATCCATTTATTTATTTTTAACTCAAGCCCTGAATAAATTCTTTTAGCCCAGAAGCCTCCAAACTGGGAGTTGAAGTCCCCAAGTCCTAAAGTTGCCCTTTAGCTAAAACTCCCTTACAGATTCGGCCACTGCTGGACCAGCAAACACTCTTCCAGGTATGGCTGAGCTGAGATTTGTGCCCGGCTGGGGGAGCTGGGCATGAAAGTCCCAGCAAAGGAAGGGAAGCGGGATCCCTTGGTGTCCAGTGCCCACGCTGGCCACACAGATGCAGAGTGACCGCAGGGGATAACCTTAGACCGTGTCAGGCCATGGAGAGAGAGGGAGGGAGGGGAAGGTTAGCACAGCTGGTTAGCCCATCCCCCTGGCCCTCGCCTCCCTTCCACACTCCTCCTCTCTCACGCTTGAGTGGTGGCAGTGGGGTCTCTCCCAGGGAGCGTGCCACGGCTCATTTGAATGAGAATGGCCCCCTCCCTGCGCCTGACGGCCTATTGAATCCGAACTATGGCGGTGCTAATTGAGTGGGCCTGTCTTTGGGGAGAAAGCAGCACCCCAGTCTTCACCCCAAAGGTCAGGAACTGCTCAGGGAAAAGGCTGCTGGCATCCACCTCTGCCTTCTGGGCGCTAGTTAACTCCTGGGATCCAGCTAAGTTGAATCGGGCAGGCCCAGCGTCACCATTCACAAGAGCCCCTTGCTTCTCTGGCCACCCCTGGAGAAAACGCGGAGATATTCTGAATCATTTAAGAATATGTCGTATATTCTAAGAATACAGATAGTCCTCAACTTAATGACTATAATTGAGCCCCAACATTCCTGTTGTTAAGTGAAACATTTCTCCAGTGAATTTTGCCCCATTTTATGACCTTTCCTGCCACCTTTGTTAAGCAGTTAAGTTAGTAACACGGCTGTTAAGTGAATCTGGCTTCCCCGTTGTCCTTGCATGTCTGAAAGTTGCAAAGGGGAATCATGTGACCCTGGGACTCTGCCACCGTCATAAATACGACGGTTGCCAAGCGTCCGAATTTTGACCCAATGCCCATGGGGATGCCGCAATGGTCGTCAGCGTGAAAAATGATAATGAGTCACTTTTTTTCAGGGCCGGCGTAACTTTGAATGGTCACTAAGTGAACGGGTGTAAGTCGAGGACTACTGTCGGAGGGGACCAGGCTGAGCCTGAGGGAGGGAGGGATGAAACGCGTCATCAGCCTCGCGTCTCTTCGTGCCCACAAGAGATCTCACTACAGCCCCCCTTGACTTCCACTGACTCTTATCTGCCGCCAATTTCCTTTGACCGTTAGTAGTTCAGATTCTTGTGAAGAGCGGAAAGCTTTGCATTCATTTGAACTGCCTGGACTCCCTGCTTTTCCCACGCTTGACAAAGAGCTGAGAAACTGTACGAATATCTTAGTTATATCATAGTTATTCCAAGGGTTCTCGTAGATGAAGTCTTCAAACTTGGCAACTTGAAGACTGGTGGACTATCAACTCCCAGAATTCTCCAGCCAGCCTAATTTTCTCTCTTGTAATCCCTTCCTCTGCAACTCCCAGAATTCTCCAGCACGCAGCCTGGGGAATTCTGGGAACTGAACTCCACCAGTCTTCAAGTTGCCAAGTTTGAAGAGCTCTGATCTAAGTGGAGAGATTGCAGAGGAAGGGATTACAAGAGAGTAAGTGATGCTGGCTGGAGAATTCTGGGAGTTGAAGCCCAAAAGTCTTGAAGTGGCCAAGTTTGAAGAGCTCTGTCGTAGATATTCTGCTCAGGGGTGCCACTTTTTCAGCCGGTGCAGGTGAATATTGCCGCCTGGGTGATCACCGTATCTCCCGTTGGACTTAATTCATTCTTATTTATTTATTGAAGTTATATGTCGCCCGTCTCGCTGTGCAGCCACTGTGATTCATCCTCTCTACGAAGGGAGGCTCAGGGTGGTCTCGGGCTTTCCCGAGGGCGCCCAGAGAGCCTCGGAGTCAGGCCACTTCCAACATCCTCCCCCTCGAGCCGAGGCTGCACGTGACGCCTGGCCCTCTTCTAAAGCCCCCTGAGAACCATTCCGGGCTGGTCATCTCCTCCTGCCTTCTCTCTCTCTCCTCCCCCAGACAGCTTTCCCCCTCATCGACAGCGTGGATCCCCACGGCTTCATCTCCTACCGTCTCTTCCGAGACGCCACGCGCTACATGGATGGGCATCACGTGAAGGTAGGGCCGAAGTACGGTTGGGAGGGCCCCGGGGATCCTTTGCCAAAGGATACCTGCAAAACACACGTGTCCCTTGAAGGAGGAGGAGGGGATACGCAAAGCTTCCTTGGGACCCCCAAGCCACAACTTCCCTTCCTCCCTCTTTGCCTCCTGCTGCTTTTAATTGGTTTTAGGCTGCTTCTATGGGATTGTAGTTCTGGGTTTCCCTGCCCCTTTTACAGTGTGCTGTACATTCTCCGCATTGATGGCAGCACAGGTAGTCCTGGCCCACCGTAGAGACAACATTTCTATCGCCAAGCAATACGTGTGTTACGCGGGGTTTTCCCCTCTTTTTAGGCTTCCTCACCACAATTCTTAAGCGAATCACAAGATGGCTTTGCCTTTGGGGTTTGAATAATGCACAGGGACACAAGTGACTGAGAATTGGTTTGTTTATTTTATTTATTTATTTGTATCACACAGTGAACATATCCAACGCAACGTTGTACGCCTATTTTGCCACAATTATAACGCTGGGAGGTGGGTTGGGCTGAGAGAGGGGGGGGGGGATGACTGGCCCTAAGTCATCCAATTGTCTTTCATGCCTAAACCAGGACTAGAACTCACCAACTCCTGGCCCAAGGACACCCAGCCAGCTTTCAGGCTAAGGCGAGACTAGAACTCACCATCTCCTGGTGATTGGTCCAGAGTCACTTAGCCAGCTTCCATGGCCAAGGCAGGACTAGAACTCCCCTTCTCCCACTTTCTAGCCTGGCACCTTAACCACTAGACCAAACTGGCTGACTAGGAGCCCAGCTGGTCCATCTCCCAAATGCACAGTTGGAGGATTCGTTTCCGTTGAGTCCAGCAGGCTCACCTCCAAAAAGAAGAGTGCAGGACCCCAAACCTCCCTGAGACCCCAGGCCTTTTGCCCCTGCCCTGGGCCCACTCTTGGCACCCCAGAATGCCTTCTCCCTCGGCCTCCTCCGTTGCCTGTTGCCTCTCTGGATGAGGCTGCAGCCTGAGCGAGCAGCTGCCTTGGCCACGTGCTCCACAAGGCGAGAGTCCCCTGGGCCGGCTGTCCACAATAGAGGGAGGGAGGGAGGATGGCTTAACTGCTGGGCTCCCTCGGACTGCAGGCGGGGGGGGGGGAGGGAACTGCCTTCTGTCTGTCTTCTGCACTGCCTCCCCCCTCCCCGTCACCTCCCATCTGCTGCTGGTGGGGGGCTTCTCCCTATCTTAATTGTTTGGATTCTTCTCCCCCCCCCCCCCCCAAAGGAAGCATTGCGGGGCAGAGGGGGGCGGCTTTGTCTCCCTGGAGAAGGAGCCTCACTCTTGAAGAGTTGCATTGAAGATGGGAAAAGGACAAGACTCTCTTGAGCCCAACTCCTCAGGGGTCTCTGGAAAGAACTCTTGAAATCAACCAGTCAGGCTTTTTATGGCTTTTTCTCCTCTTCTCTTCTCTTCTCTTCTCTTCTCTTCTCTTCTCTTCTCTTCTCTTCTCTTCTCTCCTCTCCTCTCCTCTCCTCTCCCCTTCCCTTTTTCCTTTTTCCTTTTTCCTTTTTCCTTTTCCTTTCTTTTCCCTTTTCTTCCCCTCCCCGCTTCTCTTTTCTTCTCCCAGCCAGGGTGGATCCTACACATTAAATGTTAAATTTATTTGGTCACTTTTTTCTGGGTCTTTTTTTTTTTTTTTTTGTATGCTATTTTTTCTTCTTCTTTTTGTGGTGGTTCGTGTTGAATGCCTGCTTTTGTTTCGTTTTGTTTGTTTGTTTTTCTGGCTTGCGTTTTATCTTTTATGATAAAACGATAAATAACACAAAAGGAACAAGTCGGCCAGGCAATTAAACCTAGCTTGAAAGAAGGCCTTCCCCACTGTGCCGAGGAGGAGGAGGAGGGGGAGCAGATTCCTTCCCAGGGCTTGGGTTTTGTACTGAAAATAAAGATTTGGACGTTGGAGCGATTTGTTGAGCGGCCAAGTCTGCTCTAATCGAACAAGGCAACCAAAGTGAATGAAGGGTGGGGGGTGGGGGGAACCCCCCCCAGAAAAGTGGTTGATTGAAGGGCTTCATGACTCACTTCCAGTCCCATGTCACTGTGAGGAATCTGTGGTTTCTTATTTTGTTTCCCTAAGAGCCTGGGACCTTGGAGTATTTTATACATGAAAAAGTACAGACATGGCTGCTTTGGAAGCTGAGCAATTGAGGCAGTTTTCCTTATTTATTTTAAAGCTCAGGCACTAAGTCCATCTCCCCAGTCACGCAGAGTGTGTGAGGGATTATAGACTTCTCCCAGTTCATTATTAGGATTCTTTAAAAAGGTCATTGTAACATAGCGGCTGCACCCGGTCCAAAGAGCCTCACTCGCCACGCAGCCTTGCATCAGCCAGGAGTCTCACCGTGGAAAATACTGCACAGAATTTCTCCAAATTGTCCTCAAGGGAAATAAGGCAGGAGGGAAAATGGTGGAAGGATGTGGGGATTTCCCTTTGAATGCCCTTGGGCCACACTGGAGGAGGGGGAAGCCCACGCCCTCTCTGGCTCCCCTTCTTTGCTCAGCCAGCTGGGCTTTTCCAAAAGTGCCGGAGGAGCCCCAGGGGCCACGGGGAGGGCTAGCACCCTAATCCCCCCCACACACACATCCCTTTTAGCTAATTTCCCCAGTCGTTTTAATTTATCCTTGCCATGACACTTTCAATTGTACATTCCCTGCTTATGCTTTGGTATTTTATCTGTACAGCACCCAGAGTCCCTCTGGGAAGGAGATGGTTTTAAAAGGAGAGAGAGAGAGAGAGAGAGGGAGGGAGGGAGGGAGGGAGGGAGGAAGGAAGGAAGGAAAGAAAGAAAGAAAGAAAGAAAGAAAGAAAGAGAAAGAAAGAGAGAGAGAGAGAGAGAGAGAAAGAAAGAAAGAAAGAAAGAAAGAAAGAAAGAAAGAAAGAAAGAAAGAAAGAAAGAAAGAAAGAAAGAAAGAAAGAAAATTTTTGCTGGCTGGGTGTAATTCTGGGAGTTAAAGTCCACTCACCTTAAAGTTACCAAGGTTGGTTGATAGATGATGGGTGAATGGACGGATGGATGGATAGATAGATGATAGAAAGTTAGATAGAAGGACGGACAGACAGACAACATGGATGGATGGATGGATGGATGGATGGATGGATGGATGGATGGATGGATGGATGGATGGAGAGAGCAGGATGGGGGGATGGACGGAGCACAAGCGGTCAGAGGTCCACCTGCCACTCTACTCCCCCCCCCAGGACATCTCCTGCCTGAACAGGGACCCGTCCAAGGTGGTGGTGGTGGACTGCCAGAAGGAGGCCTTCCGCCTGCAGCCCTTCAACGGCCTGGCCCTCAAGAAGTGGGACGGGAACTCGGACGACCGCACCCTCTTCGACCTCTCGGCCTTCCTCAAAAGTGAGCCCAGGGCAAAACGTGGGCGTTGGGTTCTGCCAATGGACGCCCCTTGTAGCCGTAGCCGTGCCTGGCATTTGTCAAGGTGGCACAGTTAAAGAAAATGAGGTGGTGGTTTTATTTAAGTGCCCTGAAAACATTTGGACACCTTCCCTCCCCACCCCTCGCCCGACTCCCCCCCCCTCGCCCGACTCCCGCCCCCCTATTTCCCTTTATATTTTACACTCTTTTTTTAATGTTTTTTATTTATCATTTGACAAACATTTCCCTCTCTGCCACCCCCCCCCCCTCCCTGACCTCCCAGAGCATTTTACATTTTACACTCTGA
Source organism: Rhabdophis nuchalis (assembly GCA_039707465.1). NCBI lineage: Eukaryota > Metazoa > Chordata > Lepidosauria > Squamata > Natricidae > Rhabdophis > Rhabdophis nuchalis. Next base: position 1,140,885 of record CM077654.1, read on the forward strand.
TGCCCTTTTGCAAAGCCTCTGGAGGAGACCAGCCTCCCCCGGAGCCCCCTCCCTTCCCAGCTGCTTTCCCCAGGAGAGCCAGAGGGAGCTTTGGGCCCTGGAGAATCCCGGGTGCAGGTGGCAGAGGGTGGGGAGGGAGGAGAGGGGCTTGTGCCACGTGGCTCCCTTCTCCCGGTCACTTGCGGTCCTTCTCGCCTGCAGCCATCGCCATGAGCGGAGTGGAAGACGTTCGCTCCGTGCTGGAGAACTATTCCTTGGAAGAAGATCCGCTGGAGGCTTTCAAGCGCAGGCAGTCCCAGCTGGAGCAGGTGAGAGAGAGAAGTGGGGGGGGCGGAATCCCAGGCTGTCCTTGGCCTACAGCCACAGTCCACGGGGGGTCCTGGGGGGTCTCTGAGCTGGTTGGTTCTCTGGCAGACGTTTCATGACCCACCTAGGTAACGCCTGCAAAAGGAAACAAGCCAGCTCAGAGACCCCCCAGGACAGCCCCCCTCCCCTCGTGTCGGCCCTCAGCTCCAACGATTCCCCTTCATTAAGACCACACTTTTCTCTCCCTGACCAAGACGGTGGCTAAATGGGTTGCTTCTCAGGACCTTTTTTCCACCGTTGTTAAGCAAATCCCTGCAGTCATTAAGTGAATCCGGCTTCCTCCCCCGACTTGGCTTGTTGGGAGACAGCAAGGAAGGCCGCAGAAGGGGATCGCATGACACACGCGCGCACACACACACACACACACACACACACACACACACACACACACACACACACCCTGGGCCAGTGTAGCCACCACCAGTACCCGCCAGTTGCCAAGCGCTCGGATTTTGTTCCCACCCCCCTGGGGAGGCTGCAAGGGTCCTAACTCTGACAAAGGGGCATGCGCCACTTTCCCCAGTGCCGTCGTAACTGTGAACGGTCACTAAGCAAACGGGGCTACGTCAGGGCCTGCCCGCATCACGCCAGCTGGGGAATTGTCGGAGTTGAAGCCCCCGGGGGTTAAAGTGGCCAAGGCTGGGCCCCCTGGTGTTGAATCCCTCTGGGAGGGCACAGGGCTGCCACGGCTTCTGCGACCCCCCTTCCCCCCGGGTGGGCTGAGGAGGGGGCCGCATGGCGGGGCTGACGGTCTGTGCCCCTCCCAGGAGGAACAGCAGCGGCTCTCGGACCTCACCCAGCACAAGAAGCAGCAGCTCTTCCTGGGCTCCCTGGCCAGCCGGCTGTGGCCTCGCTCCAAGCAGCAGTGACCCCGGAGGCCCCCTCAGGACCAGCCGCCCCCCATCCATGAATGGACTTCTCAGCCGTTCCTGCCCCTCGGACCCCCGGCCTGCTGGGGAGGGGGCTGCAGCAGGAGCGGCACAGACTTCGGCCTAACCTGGACACGGATCGTGGGCCGCAACCTGCCCCCTCTTTCCCCCAAGGACCCCTCTGGCGGCGGCAGCAGCAGCGTCGTTTCTGGAGACCAAGACTCTGGGGGGCGGAAGGGAGCCTGACCCTCAGCCCTGGGAAGGGGGCTGCTTCAGGGTCCGGCTCTGGGGGGGGGGGGCAGCCAAGCCATCACCTACCCAGGAAATGAGCCTGACTGCAGCGGCAACGAAGAGGAGGAGGAGGAGGAAGAGGAGTTGGCCTCTCCGGGTGGCTCTCATCCCTTGTTATCATGTTCCCCTCGAGCGACGGACGTTGCCGTTGGTCAGCCTGTTGGGGTGAATGGAAAGGAACGTTGGGTGCACTCCAAATAAAGGGCCCTCTTTCTAAGAACGAGGCTCCTGCTACGTCCGTCTCCGGTGGGGCCCTCCCAGCCGGGGGGCTCTCTTGCAGGCGCTCCCATCTCCCAGCTAGGTAACACCATCAGGCTTCGGAGGGAGGGGGGTTTTCATTGTGGAGGAGACGGGGACGGGAGGGAGAAGAGGGGCAGGGGGACTGGGGGGCCCTTGGTGCACTCTGAGCATGGGGGGTTTCTTGCAGGCGTTTCATGACCCAACTAGGGAACAGCATCAGTGGGAGGGGGAGGAGGAGGAGGAAAAGAAAGACTGTCTGAGCTTGGGGGCTCTCTTGCAGGCGTTTCATGACTCCAGTGGGTGACTTCATCGGTTCTAGAAGGGAGGGAGGCTTGTGGAGGGGAGGCCTGGCCTTGGTTGCTTCCTTGCAGGCCTTTCCCTACCCAACTAGGTAACCTCATCCGTGCTGGAAGGGAGTGGGGTTCCCTGCACCAGGCCTTCTTCCTGCAGGAGTCGAGGGGAAGGAGGAGGAGGAGGAGACGAGAGAGAGGAAGGCCAGGCAGGGTTGGCCCATCAGGCTGACGTCCGGATTCTCCGGCCCTGTCAGTTGAGCCCCCCCCCATATCTCCTCACTGACACCCCAGGGCCAGCTCTTTGCCTCGAGGCGTCAACAGGAAAGGAAAGCAGCTGGAATGGGCTGGGGGTATAGTGTGTGCATATATGTATATATACTAGCCCCTCCATCATCATCCTCTTTCCCCCCCTTCCCCCTTGAAGTACACAAGTGAATCCCAAGGTTGCCAAGGCTCCTCATTGCTTCCTGTTTGGCCTGGATAAGAGATCCGCTTCCTGGACCTTTTGACGTTACCTCACCCTTCCCCTCCATTCCGGAAGAGGAGGGGGGGGCCCAGACAGAAGGGGGGAGGGGCTGCGTCTGCAAAGGCTCCCCTTCGCAAAACAAGGACGTCGGCAGGTCCAGTGTGGCTCCATCAGCATCAGGAGGCTGGGCGGGTGTCATAAAATCTGGGGAATTGTCCTTCAAGCAGACCCTGGAAGGCCCCATGGGGGGATGCTGGGGGGTGGAGTAGAAGAGGGGACCATGCAGAGATCCAGCCACTGTAGATCCTCTGGCTTCAGAAGGGCTCTCCTGGGATCTACTGGGAGCCCGAGCTTCCCAGTCGTTCTTCCTTCAAGGATTAGGGTCTCCAAGGCAGCCGAGAGCGGAGGAGTCGCCTGGATCTTTGCTGGACCATCTTGAGAGACGCAGGAGCCTTCAGAAGGGCCCAAAGGTCATCCCAGCGAGCTGCTTAACAACCGTTGTAAACTCACGGGCAGCTCATTGAACCACCCGCTTGCTCAGCCATGCAAGGCTGCCCTCGGTTGTCCCTTAAAGCAGCACAATAACGGCCTGAAGTGTGGGGTCCTTGGTGCTCTCGGAAGCAGCTGGTTTCCTTGCAGACATTTTGTGGCCCAACTAGGGAATACCATCAGTGCTAGGAATTTAACTGCACTCCTTACTGGCACTGATGATGTTACCCAGTTAGGTCACGAAACGTCTGCTCAGAGAGCACCAGGGACTCCTTCTCCTTCACTTCGAGGCTGAACTGTTGGCCGGCACCCAGGAAAGGCGTCTCGGAGGGCATCGTGCCACCTGGGTCAGAAGGACAAATAAGCCTGTTCGATGCAAGAAGGGATTTCGCTGCCCAGCCCTTCAATGGCCGGAAGGCCGGGCACAAGATCGCCTGGGTCAAGTCATCCCCAACCTCCTCCTCTGCCTTTCCTAAAAGAATGGGGAGGGGGCCGGTCCCTCTCCTGGCCTGAGGGGCCTCAGCCGTTCCCTCCCCAGTCCCAGGCAGACACGCTGGAGACAGAACGCCCAGCATTTCCTCCTATTCATTGGGAGGGGAGGGAGCCTGTGCCCCCCCTCGCCTCCTCCGTTTCTCCTGGGCGCACGCACGCACACCCTGAGTTGCCTGCTTGGAAGGGGGAAGGGGTACGAGGGTCCGCAGGTGGAGGGGGCTGGAGGGCCACGGAAGGGGGAAGCACTCCGGCTTTCTGGGGACTGAGCAGATCCAGATGGAATCGACCAGGACTGTGTGATCCTGTGAATATCACCTGGTGGCCTCCATCCTCTTACTCCTCCTCCCCATAATCTGCCCCGAATCTGTGGGTCTGTGGAGACTCTCAACCATCTGGATCCCAAAGGTGCTTCTTCAAAAAGCAACTGGACTTTCTTCTTCTTTCCCTTGAAGACATTTTGCTTCTGATCCAAGATCCAAGTTTCAAAACTTGTTAAAACAAACTTATTGTAATCCACTCGTATAAAACTTACCTGATTATCCCAGTTCACCCCAAAAGTTTTTTTTTTAAAAAATAGATCGCCCTGGGACAGAAATTCACGTTTGCGACCTTCAACCTCCCTGCCCCTCCTAACTTTGCCCCTGGGTAGGCACAGCCACACACCCGGGGGGGGGGGGGATTGTTTTCACAGTTGCATCTCCCTGCTGCTGCCCCCTCCCCTCCTTTGAGACCCCTCCCAGCTTATTTGAGAGAACCTGGAAGCCAAAACCAAGAGCTGTAAATCCCCCCCCTTGCTGACCCCCGTTGGAAGGAGGGGGGGGCTTGTGTTGGAAAGTTGGCCCCAAGAGAATTCCATGCCATGCTGTGCCAGCCCTGATCTCTTAGGGGGGAGAGGTGGGGGTGGGGGGAGAGAGAACATCGCTGCCGTCTTGGAAGAAAGAAGATGCTCCAAAAATGTGGACAGTCCAGATGTTGGGGTCCCTGGTGCTTGGTTGTTCCCTTGCAGACGTTTCATGACCCGAGTAGGCAGTCTCATCAGTGCCAGAGGAGAGTGGAGTTTGCAGGGAGGAGGAGAGGGAGGCCACTTTTCTGCTGCTCCGTGGTGGAGGCACAAAGCGCCGCTTGCCAAGAGTGCCACTCGGAGGGCCAACCAACCCAGCGAAAGCTGCCAGGCCTCCCTTGATCCTCCGCTCCAACCGTTTGTTGCCAAACAGAGATGCTTTTGAGCATGGCCGTTTCCTGGCCCTCCACGTCCCCAAGGGAGAAGGGCCTTTTCTTCTCGGGCTTTAATGGCCCTCGTCCTTCTGCACTGGCAGTGCCAATATTTTGACATGCCCAGCGCCTAATGCAAGACTAATGCCTGTTTATAGCCCTGGCGCGACGGAGGGAGGCAGGCAGCCCTGGCATCAATGGGCCCATTGAAAGCGGCTTGGCTGCTCTCCCGGGAGAAGGCCGGTCTTGTTGGCGCTAAGCAGGGGAGGCCACCCCAGCAGGTCAGCCTTGCGAGGTAGACCAGAAGGGAAATTCCATTTTGTCTCTTAAGGTCTCCTATACAGCTGGAGAAGCCAGGGAGGGAGATACAAGTAGTTGTAGGTGCTCCATCGCTGGAGGTCATCGAAAAAAGATTGAGCACTGAGATGGATGATGAGGACTACTGACTTGAGCAGGGGTTGGACTAGAGCAGGGGTCTCCAACCTTTGCAACTTTAAGTCTGAAGGACTTCAGCTCCCAGACTTCTCCAGCCAGCTTTGCTGACTGGAGAATTCTGGGAGCTGAAGTCCTTCAGACTTAAAGTTGCAAAGGTTGGAGACCCCTGGACTAGAGGACTTCCAATGTCCCTTCCAGTCTTAGGATTCAGCAACGCTCTTTTCATGAAGTCAAAATATCCCGGCAGTCCTAGTGGTTGGTTTAAGCCAAGGGCTGTCCAATCGTGGCTACTTTTAAGACTTTGGGGCTTCAACAATTCCCAGAATTCCCCATCGTTGATCAAAACATGGTTTGCTCAGAGCAACCATTGACTAACGCAAGGGGTGTCCAACCTTGACAACTTTTAAGACTCGTGGATTTATTGATTAACTCGGAGAAGCAAATAATGATTATATATTAAGAAGAAATTGAAGTTAAGCTGGAATCCATGGAAAGAAAATAAGACGGCTGAAATGTGAAACGGAAATAACGATGTAAAATGAACTATGGTGAAGAGGAGAGGTCAAGAGGGAGAACCCGGACAATACTTTCTTTAGGAAAGAAGTTAAAATATGAAACAATTAAAAAAAAAAACCTTTGATTCAAAGACTCGCGGACTTCAACTCCCAGAATCCCTCAGTTGTGCTGTGCCAGCTGTGGAATTCTGGGAGTCGAGTCCAGAAGTCTTAAAAATAGCCCAGGTTGAACCAGAGTTTGGCAAGCTGACCGAGGGGAAAAGGAGGCTGCAGTTTGGCCCCAATGCCAGAAAGGACCCCTCTTCCCCCCCCCACCCCCTATTTTCCCTGCCGCCCTGGCCAGCCCCCCCCCCTTGGGAAAAGCAGCCCAACCGATTAGCTTTCCTTGGAGCCAACAGAGCTCAGGATCTCCTGCCTCTCCCCACCCCCACCCCCTGACCCTGGAGGGGCTTCTGTCCTTGCCTGGGAAACAGGTGTGTTTTCCCTCTCAGCCTGTGGGGGAGCCTCCTTCTCCCCACCAAGTGTCCAGGTGTGAATGTGTGAGTGCGGCTCTCCCTCCCCTCCCCTTGCATTTCACACTCTGCAGGCACATGGCAGGGATTTGAGTCCTCCCCCCCTTCTCCCCCCCTTCCTCTGACACCTTTCCTGTTGCTTCTGACACCTCCGTCTGGCAGATGCATTTGGGGGGGGGGAGAAAGCCTGTCCTGGGAAAATGATTAAGGCCTTCTGTGAGGGGTTGGGGGGGGGGAGAAACCCCTGACCCTTGGAGAATGGCTGAGCTCCTTCCAGGGAAGCTGCCGGCCAAAAAGAGACCTGGAAGTCCCTGATATGTCCTTCGTTTGGGGACGATCATCCTTCCTTTTTTTAAGTTTCTGGTCCTCAAGATGATGGACTCAGAGCAAGGTCCTGTGGACTGGTTCTGTTCCAAGCTCAAGTGTTCAACCCCCCACAAAAAAGAGATAAAATGGACATGCCCAATCCTGTATTTGTGAGCATTTTCTGGGATGGTATCATATCTCCTGCCTTGGATAGGGGGTTGGACTAGAAGACCTCCAAGGTCCCTTTCAGCCACAGAAGACGCCCTGATTCCATGAGAAAATGGTGAGGAAAAGTTAGCTGCTCAGAGTTGCCTTGAATTGCCACATGGGCAGCAAATATAATTGATGAGAAAGAGAGAGAGATGGAGAGAGAGGAGAGATAAAGAAAGTAGATGATTGTTAGATAGATAGATAGATAGATAGATAGATAGATAGATAGATAGATAGATAGATAGATAGATAGATAGATAGATAGATAGATAGATAGATAGATAGATAGATAGATAGATAGATGACGGACAGATAGAAGATAGAAGGGAGAGAGAAAGAGGCAGCTTCTGTGGGGAGGCTTATTCTCTGCACCATTAAGGCTAAAGAAATTATTCACCACGTCCAAATATTTATTCTTGCAATTCTCTGGACGGAGCCTCAGACAAAGCTGGTGGATTTCTCCTCTGAATTTCAGCATGGAGAGAGCAGGCAGACACCACCACCCCGCCCCCCCCAACACACGGCTGATGATATTTTGCAGAAACCTTCTGCCAAAGCGTCTTCCTTCCTGGGTATCTTTTCTGCACCACGGCCTGGTGTGGAAACCTGATTTTGCTATCCGTAGCCAATGCAAGGCCCCTTACCCTATACCAGGGGCGACCGGGGTGGGGGGACCCCTTTCTGTTTGAAGGAAAGAAACAAATGTGGAAGAAGAGAAGCAGCTGTCCTGGGCTTCCTACAGAGCGGAGGGCCCAGTCTGGATTTCCAGGCTGCTGGTCAAACTGGGAAGGTCTTTTTGCTCTGGGAAAAGTCTGAGGTCCAACCTCACAGCAGGTGATCAGATCTTCCTCCACCCCTTTTAAGGTAGAATTTAAATCTCCTCTACCTGTTTCTCCACTGACCCAACTAGGTTACGGCATCAGTGCTAGGAATGAGTGAGATTGCTGTCTGGTTTGTCTCACTCCAGGCACTGATGATGTTGCCTAGTTGGGTCATGAAACGTCTGCAAGAAAACCACCAAGCTCTGAGAGCCCCAAGGACCCCACAGTGCTCCCCCTCCCCCTCTTCCTCCCCCTCCCCCTCCTCCTCTTCCTCCCCCTCCTCCTCTTCCTCCCCCTCCTCCTCCCCCTCCCCCTCCTCTTGAGGACGTTTGTATTTCTTCCAATTCTCTTACTTTAAAATGTCCCCATAGGAAGGATGGGGATTAGCAAAATAAATGTATACCTTTCCTGTTTTATTTTATTTTTTTAATTTCCATTTATTTATTTTCACAGGAAAAGTCGAGGATGCCAATTTAATCCTACAGCAATAATCATCCTGGCATGTAAAGATCTTGAACTCATTTTGAGCCTCTCCTGCAATCTTTCATAGGATTCCAATGAGGCTCTTAATTGAGATTCCTCGGGCGCCGTTAATTGGCCCTGCTAGCTTCCTTCCTTCTTTTGAATATCAACGCCCCCTCCCCTCCAAGGAGCGATCCTGTACAGGCTGAGCATCCTTTGGGGCCAGAAAGAGAGGAGGGGGATTAAAGCCTCACCTAGCAGCCCCTCACGAGTCTTATTTTACACATTTGTACCCGCTTAACCCAGGGAGTCTGGGGGAGAAGAACCGCGTGGCTTTGAACACAGCTGACTGCATCAGCCCCCCCCCCCATTTCAACAAGTCCATGCCCCCCCCCAAAGGGGGGCAGAAAGACTCCGGAGGGGGGGGGCAGGTGTTGCTATTAGCATACAGCTGATGCCGCCCCTCCCCCAGCCCTTTCAAGGGAGCAAGACCGCCCCCCCCTGCCGCCCCCCCATCGGCTCTTTTAGTGCTTGGAGGGGGGTCTTTGTGAAGTAGCTGCGGGTTGCAAGAAGGGGCCTTTACCCGGAAGGGACCCCACTTCCCCGGCCTCAATAGCGAATTCGCTCCGGTTCTGGGACTTGCGCCCGCTGAGCCCCACAAGCGATTTGAACACAAGGCCCCGAGAGCCTGCGGGTTCAACGCACTGGGGGGGGGGGGGTGTCCGCTGAACCCGGGCTTCTTAAAGCAGAAAGAGGGGGGGGGGGTCTGCCCCGCACAGGAACTGCCGCTCGCGGGCCTTTGCAACAGGCCAGGCTGAAGCCAAGGGGGGGGGGATGAGGGGAGCGGGGGGGGGGCAGACACGGCATGGAGCAGACCCCCCCCTTTGCAGAACCAGGGGTGCCCTGGAGTTGTGGCCAGAGGTCACAGAGCAGACCCTCCAACTTTTCAGCCTCCCTTCCCCTCCCTTCCCCTCTCCCCCCACCCCCAACCCTCTTCACTTTGGGGGCGCCTTTCCCTCTTCTGCAAACCCCCCCCCCCCCTTACAACGAGACGGGGCTCAGGAGAGGCAGCGGGAAGATTTTTTTTTTATTTTGATTTTATTTGGACTTATAAACCGCCCCCTCTCCCCGAAGGGACTCGGGGCGGTGTACAGGGGAAAAATTAAAAACCATATAAACAGACAATATATAACAAAGCTAAAAACGAATTAAATTACCTGTACTAGAATTTAGAAATATTAAAATAGGAACCCTCCTAAACTAAAATTCCCTAAATCTAAAATCCATTTATGTCCTTGACAGAAGTTAGTCGGCAGCCCTTTCCTTGGAAAGCCGCACCGGTTGGGTTGCTGCCTGCCAGGAGTGGCCGAGGGGCTGCAGGGACGGCGGGGCCGCCATCGCTTGGGGAGGCAGAGACGCAGGGGAGTTCTAGGGGGGCTTCCCCGCCCTCTCCCCCCCCCCCGCCCAAAGGGGAGCCCCGCGCCTTCCCCGCCGCAAAGCAGGGCAGCCGCCGGAGGGCGGGGCCGGGGCGCGGCCAGGGAGGGGAGGGGGCGCGGGGGGCGGGGCCGGGGCGCGGCCAGGGAGGGGAGGGGGCGCGGGGGGCGGGGCCGGGGCGCGGCCAGGGAGGGGAGGGGGCGCGGGGGGCGGGGCCGGGGCGCGGCCAGGGAGGGGAGGGGCGCGGGGGGCGGGGCGGCGGCGTCCGGCCGATAAAAGGCGGGCCGGGGTCTTCCTCCGCCACTCCTGCCCGTCTCTCGGCGCTTCTCCTGCCGCCTCTGAGGATCGCTCTGGCCCCCGCAGGCAGCTCCATGGCCCCCAGCCTCGCCGCCGCCGCCGCCGCCGCCCCCCTCCTGCTGCTCCTGCTGCTCGGCGCCCCGCCGGTAAGTGCGCTGCGCGGCCCGCGATCCTCGCTCGGGATGCGCCCAGGGGGCAACTCCGCCCGGCGGCCGCAAAGCCCCGATAAGATGGAGAACCCACCGTTCCCATCGTTCCCAGCCGCCTGCGCCCCCGGAGCCTCTCGGCCCCTCCGCCGCTTTCGCCCTCGCAGCCCCTGCGCGCCCTCTCTGGATGCCGCGCACCGGGACAAGGGCAGCCAGCCGCCCCACGTTCGCCCTCGGGGTCCTGAGCCCGGAATCCGGGTGGTTTCAGCAGGAGTCCCCGCTCCTTCCCACCCACCCGGAGCCCTCCGGGGCTCGGCAGGGGGCGCTGAAGAAGCCCAAGGAGGGAGGGAGGGAGGGGGCACCTTTCGGACTGCTGCCTGTTGAGGGGGGGCGCTTGGGTGCCAGGAGGACCCCAACTCCGGGGCTGCGGTTCGGTTGGCTTTCTGTCGGTTGGAGCTCTGCAGGCGCCGTTCAGGAGGTTAGAGCGGATCTTCTTGGAGAAGGTGTGAAAGAGGAAAAAAGAAAAAGAGAGAGGGAGAGAAAGAGGGAGGGAGGAGGAGAGGGAAAGAAGGGAAAGGGGAAGAAAGGGAGGAAGGAAAAGGGAAAGAAAGAAGGAGGAAAGGAGGAAGGAAGGGGGAAAAGGAGGAAGGAAGGGAAAGAAAGAAGGAGGGAGGGAGGAAGGGAAAGGAAGGAGGGAGGAAGGAAGGAGTCAGCTACAGAAGAGACTTGGAGGGACGAGTGCAAAGTCCATTGATGGAAGGAAGCTGTGAAAGGGATTTCAGGCATCCTGGGGGGGTGGGGGCTAAGGTTCCATGCCTGCAATCCCCCCAGGGTGCCTATCCTGACCAGGCCTACCTTGCAGGGCTGCCCCCCCTCCCCCCCTTTTGCGATTCTCTCCAGCCCTCCCCTCTCCTGCCCTGGGAAGCTGCCTGGGGGGGGGGCACCCTGGCATTTGCAGCTGTGTGTGTGTCTTTTCAACCTTGTTGCTGCAGGTGCCTCAGACCAGCCCCCCCCCCTTCGCCCCCTTCGCCCCTTTAAGAAGCTAAAATTCAAGCGGTTTTTCTCAAAGTCTGGAGGAATTTTGGCAGTTTCAACTCAGGTTTCCTTCCGTGGACCTCGCCCAGCTCAAAGTTAAAGCGAGCAAGGAAGGGCAACAGGAAAGAGGCCAATGGGGCTGGGGGCATCGGGTGAGGGTCCTCCCCAAGTTCCACCAGTTGTGGCCCTCATCCCCCTTGCAGACAGCCAGTCTCTTTCCTTCCCTCCTGCAAATCCTGCAGCCTTCTGGAGAAACTCATCAAAAAGATGAAAGATGAACTGATGATTAAAGGGCTTAGACAGCCACTTGACCAGGATGGTATGAAAACCCCTGCCTTGGTCAAGGGGTTGGACTAGAGGACCTCTAAGATCCCTTCCAGCCCTCAAGGTCCATATTTTATGTTCTCAAAATCTAAACTCTAAAAATCATTGTGGGTTTGCCTCTAACAATCAGATGAGAATCCAGGAAGGCTGATTGGAGGATTGGATTAATCCTGGTTATTTATTTCTTTATTCCCAATTTATATTTCTATAGCTACCCAACTCAACCCTGTGCTGCTGTTGCTAGAATCAGAATTTTTCCTTCTTTGCTTTTGACTAAAATGTTTGATTTAAAACATCTCATTTTGCTGCAGAATTTCAAGCGTCTGTCTGTCTGTCTGTCTGTCTGTCTGTCTGTCTGTCTGTCTATCTATCTATCTATCTATCTATCTATCTATCTCATCTAATCCATCCTTCCACTCAACTTTGTCTGTCATCTATCTAATCCATCTGTCCATCCACTCAACTTCTATCATCTATCCATCCATCCATCCATTCATCCATCCATCCATCCATCCATCCATCCATCCATCCATCTATCTAATTACATTTATTTTCCACCCATCTGGTATCCAACAACTCTTTAAACCTGGATTTGTAGGTTTGTGGTTTTTAATGTGGTGTGAACTGGGAATCCCGGCTTGGCATCTGTAAAGAAGGTTTAATGGTTCAGCGTCTAACCAACGGGAGTTGTCCTCTCTTGGGGTGACCCAGGGACGGGGCGACAGATGACCGATGGAGGAAGGATTCCCAGGCAGAGCTGACGCGCTCAATTCCCTTTTCTCCCCAAACAGGCTGAACCAGCGGGGGTCTTTGAACTCCAGGTGCATTCCTTCACCACCAGCAACCCCCAGAAATTCTGCCGGGGGGCTCAGCCCTGCCACCTCTTCTTCCGGGTCTGCCTCAAACACGCCCAGGCTGTGGTCTCCCCAGAGCCCCCCTGCACCTTCGGGGCAGCCCTGAGCAACATCGTCCCCGCAGATCGCCATGCTGTGGCTGCCAGCGGACTCATCCGTGTGCCCTTCCACTTCAAGTGGCCGGTGAGATACCCCTTCCGCGTCCCCTCCCCCCTTGTCTTCTATTGTCTTCTCCTGCAGCAAACATGGACCCCAGTGGGTGTTTTATAGATATATAGATTATTATTATTATGAAATTTATTTGCCGCCTGCCACGTAGCCAAGGAGTCTGGATTTGGGACCGTGTTCCTCCCAGAGGCCTTCTTGGTGCCATTTCCTGCTCCTCTTCCCTTGCTTCTTTGGGGTTCCTATCACTTCTCATGGGGGGGGGGGAGTCGTGGTTATTGTCCTTCAGTTTGGGGGTGCCCTCCTGGCTTGGAATGTGGCGGTCGCTAGCTCTATGCGTAGCACAAAAGGTGGAAGAAGGGAAGGGGAGATGGGAGGAGGGTCTTGCCACTGTTTGGAGAAGTCAGCGCATCTCTTAATTCTCTTCAAAAGGGGGGGGGTCATTGCCCTGCCTTACAGCATGATTGGGCGGGGGGGGGGAGTCAGTTGGTACGGGCTAAACTCTCTTGGCCAGGCAAAAATGTAAGCTTCCCTCTTCTGCCCTGAAGCACAAAAGCTGACTTTACGTCAATCACCAGGAGACTGGGAGTTCTAGTCCTGCCTTAGTCATGAAAGCCAGCTAGGTGACACTGGGCCAGTCCCTCCCTCTCAGCCCAACCACTTCGCAGAGTTGTTATTGCAAGGAGAAATAGGAGGAGGAAGTTGGAGATGTTTTCCACCTTAAGTTGTTTTGTAAAAACTTCCACTTTCTTTTTTGACCCCGTCTTTCCGTCCCTGGGAAGGAAGGAAGGGTGTGTGTGTGTGTGTGTGTGTGTGTGTGTCTGCGTGGGTGGGAGTTTCTGCTCACACTTGGAAGCTGCTGATTCCTTTGTGCAGAGCGGCGTCTTCGCAATGCAACAATTTTCACTTGTCTAAAGGTGGATTTGCGCCAATCCTTGAGTCCCCAACTAGGGCACGGAAACTTTACTCCCCTTCCAGGCTCCTGGCCACTCTGGGGGACGTGTGTGTGGCGTTTACTTTGCCGTGGGCAGAGGGTGATTTTGCCCCGTCTCGGGTGGCAAATCATAATAAGAAAAAGAAACTTGATTAACTCTTGCGGAGGGAGTATTTTAGGGGTTTCCCCCTCTTGAGAGTAGCTCCCTCTGACTCGGTTTACCTTTCGGTGAAGATGGTGAGGTGGTGCCCCCTCGTGGGGCAAGAGGGAAAGTGACTGGTCTCCAGTCAGTTTTGTGTAGAGGGAAACTTTAGTTAGTTCAAGGCTGTTCGCTTTCGGCAACGTTAAGACTTGTGGACTTCAACTCCCAGAATTCCCCAGCCAGCACATGCTTTCGTCACTGGCTGCCCTGTTTCATAAACCCAGACATTTGCTCTGAGCAAACCATGTTTCAGCCAATGATGGCTTAGGGTCTTTGGAACTGACCTTGCCTTTGTCTGGTTTGTGGCTGATGTTTTGCACTCCCCAATGGACGGACAATTCACCGTGTGACGTCCTCAGTCTTGAGTTTGTCCACTTCAACAAAGTTGGCTTACAATAATACAGCAGCTCTCAACTTAAAATATGCCTCATTTAGTCACCATTCAAAGTTACCACAGCACACAAAAAAATCACTTACGACCGTTTCCCCCACATTTAGGATATTTGTTTATGTATGTATGTATGTATGTATGTATGTATGTATGTATGTATGTATGTATGTGTTTGTTTGTTTGTTTGTTTGTTTATTATTTAGACTTATATAACCGCTCCCTCTCCCCAAAGGGACCCGGGGCGGTGCACAGGAAATTAAAACATATGAATGTGGCATTCCTGGGGTCAAAATTCAGATGATTGACAACTGACTCATCTTTATAACGGTTGCAGTGTCCTGGGGTCCCGGGATCCGTTTTTGAAACCTTCTGACGTAAATAGAGTAGCTGGATTCACTTAACGACTGGGTTCCTAACTTAATAGCTGTAGCAATTCACTTAATGACTGTGGCAAGAAAAAAAAAGCCCAGTTGCCTTTGGTAAAAACAGAGTCCGATTGAAAGAGGAAAGAAAAATGAAGAGGAGGATTAGAGAAAGGGAGGCAGGATCCTTCCAATATTTGAGGAAGAAGAGGGGCTGCATTTATTTTCCAAAGCCCCTGCAGGCAGGACAAGAGGCAACGGATGGAAACTAACCAAGGAGAGAAGCCACCTAGAATTAAGGAGGAACTTATTTAATTGTGAGAACAACCAAGCAACGGGATGGCTTGCCTTCGGAAGTTGTGGGTGCTCCAGAACTGCAGGTTTTTAAGAAGAGATCAGACAACCCTTTGGCTGGAATGGCAGAGGGTCTCCTGCCTGAGCAGGGGGTTGGACTAGAAGACCTCCCAGGTCCCTCCCGACTCTGTGATTCTGTTAAAAGGCAGCGTTTGGGGTCCGTGTCAGAAGCGCCTCTAACAGGAGCCAGGGCAATGACTGTAGAGCCCTTGTCAACGCATCTGAATTGTGGTTCCTTGTCTCTTTCCTCCCTTCAGGATTTTGTAACATTTCTCTCTCTTTTTTCCTTCCTTTCCCCCCCCCCCCCTCAGGGCACTTTTTCCCTCATTATTGAATCCTGGAGGGCTGAGTCCGGTGGAGAGCCATCCACAGGTATGCTGGGGCCCCTTCCCCCTCCCCTTCGTGGGTCCTTCACACCCAGTTTGTGGTCAAATTGTAAATATTGTTGGAACTAAACTGCAGGTATAAAAACACATTTCTGTTCCTAACAAGTTTTGAAGTGAATGTTTCCTTTATTTATTTTTTTAAAGACCAATAGATTGTGGAGCCCTTGGTGCTCTCTGAGCATGGTGGTTTTCTTGAAGACGTTTCATGACCCAACTAGGGAACATCATCAGTGCTAGGAGAGAGGGGGTTTGGGAGGAGGAGGAGGAGGAGGAGGCCTGTGGAGCCCTTGGTGCTCTCTGAGCATGGTGGTTTTCTTGAAGACGTTTCATGACCCAACTAGGGAACATCATCAGTGCTAGGAGAGAGGGGGTTGGGGGGGGAGGAGGAGGAGGAGGGGGAGGAAAGACGACAACTAGGGACTCCTTGGTGCTCTCTGAGCTTTGTGTTATTCTTGCAGACGTTTCATGACCCAACTAGGGAACATCATCAGTGCTAGGAGGGAGTGGGCTTTAAATCAAATATATTAAATCAAATATATTAACTGCAAGACTTGTTGGTTGGGAGAATGATTCTTTATATTATTGTAGGTCATAATTCAACAGGTTGGGTTGGGCATCAGCTTGCCAATGGTATTCTTTTTCCAAATAACAACGAGAGAAGAGAGTCGCCATCCCCATTTCACTGTCCCTATAGCAATGCAACTTTTAAGAATGTGTGGACTTCAACTCCCAGAATCCCCTAGCCAAAGTCATAGCAACTCCCCAGCTTTAATATCCTGTGCAGGGATTCCCAACCTTAGCAACTTTAGGATCTGTGGACTACAACTCCCAGAATTCCCCAGCCAACTTTGCTGGCTGGGGAATTCTGGGAATTGTAGTCCACGCATCTCAAAGTCGCAAAGGTTGGGAACCATTAGCTTAGAGGTTGTTAGCTGCTTTCGGGTGGGGTCTCCCTGCCTTCCTTTCCTTTCGAAGGGTCTGCTGACCCTCCCTTCTCTCTTCTTCGTCCAGAGGACACCCAGAAGCTGATCAGCCGGTTGGCGACTCGACGGCGCCTGGCGGTGGGCGAGGAGTGGTCCCAAGACGTGCAGCTGGGCGACCAGAGCGAGCTGCGCTACTCCTACCATGTCACCTGTGACGAGCACTACTACGGGGAGAGCTGCTCCGATTACTGCCGGCCGCGGGACGACACCTTTGGCCACTATAGCTGTGACGAACTGGGACACCGCATCTGCCTGGGCGGATGGCAGGGAGACTATTGCTCAGAACGTGAGTAGCCGGGAAGGGACAGCCCCCCCCCCCTTAGGGGCTTCAGCTTGGACCCTGTAACAAAGCCCCCAGACTCATTAGAGTCCTTGTCTCCCAACTTGGCAAACTTTTAAGACTTGTGGACTTCAACTCCCAGAATTCCCCAGCCAACCCTGACTGAGGAGTTCTGGGAGTTGAAGTCCACAAGTCTTAAAGGTTTGCCAAGTTTGGAGACCTCTGCCTTAGACGTAGCCCCCAGCCCCATTTGAGGACTTGAACAAATCCCCCAGCCCCAACTGACGTCTTAGGCTTAGCCTCCAGCCTAGGTGACCCCTTCAAAATAGCCCCTAGACTCAATTGAGCCCTTAGACATCGCCCCCACCCCTGTCTTGACCTTAGACAAACCCCCCAATTGAGCCTTCAGACGTAGCCCCCCGAGCTCCAATTGGCCCTGAGAACATAGCCCCCAGACCCAAATGACTCCTTAAACAGCTGAGCCTTTCAGACATAACCCCAGCCTCAATGGACCTCTACAGATAAATAAGGTCTTTGAATGACCCTCCCCATTGCCTCCCCCCTGGAGAATCTGCCTGTTTCCTGACTACTGGTAGTCCTCGACTTACAGAATTTCTGTGGCTAAGCAAGACAGTTGTTCAGTGAGCCCGATTTAACGTCTTTTTTTTTTGCCACGAATCTCTACAGTTGTTAAGTGAAGCGTGTGGTCGTTAAGTGAATCTAGCTTCCCCCCATTGACTTTACTGGTTGGAGGTTAGTCAGGAAAGTCACGAAAAAAAGGGGATCACTTCACCCCAGGATGTTCCAATCATCGTAAACACGTTCCAATTGCCAGGCGCCCCAGTTGCGATCATGTGGCCGTGGCAATGCTAAGGCGGTCATAAATGCGAGGACTGGTCGTAAGCCTCTTTTTACAGGTCTGGCTGGGGAAATCAGGGAGTCCAAGGTCTTAAAGTTGCTAAGGTTGGACACCCCTATTCTAAGAGCTTTGAGGGGGACACATAATCTGATTTTTGGACGTGGCTGCCTGAAGACCCCCCCCCCAGCTTTTAGTCCAGAAAAGACCCCATAAGGAAAGCCCCCCACCCCCACCCCAAATGAGGCCATTCCCTTCCCCCCCCGTCTTTGGCAGGAAACATTAGCAAACCACAGCCCAGGATGGCAGTTTCCAAATTTTGCTCTTTCTTCCAAAGGGACGTCCCGACTTCCATGGGGCGTCTGAGCAGGGGATCGCCCAATGCTACCACCCAGCAGCAGCTCCCTTTTGGGGAACGGGATATCCTGAGCTGGCCGTTGTTGGAGGGAGCTTGAAAGGAAGCCAGGATAGCCCAAACCATCCTCCCTTCTGTCTTACGAGCAGAACGTGGTCGCTTCTTTTGATTCCCCCTCTTGCCCCTCCCTCCAAAATATCCACCTGCTACTCAGCCGGGCCTGAAGGTCGCTCCCTCTGTCCAAGCTATAGCAAAGTTGCATTAGATTGCAACTGGGAGAGATGCTTTTTTCCAACTGATAGAAGTCCAGGAGTTGAACTCCACAAGTCTTAAAGTTGTCAAGGTTGGAGACCCCGGCTCTATTGGGCTATCCTGGCTTCCTTTCAAGCTCCCTCCAACAACGGCCAGCTCAGGATATCCCGTTCCCCAAAAGGGAGCTGCTGCTGGGTGGTAGCATTGGGCGATCCCCTGCTCAGACGCCCCATGGAAGAAAGAGCCAAAAGAATAATAGAATTGGAAGAGACCTTGGAGGTCTTCTAGTCCGACCCCTTGCTCAAGCAGGAGACCCTAAACTGTTCCACACAAATGGCCGCCCTATCTCTGCTTGAGATCCTCCAGTGATGGAGCCCCCACCCACAACTTCTGGAGGCGAGGAGTTCCACGGGTGAATTGTCCTCACTGTCAGGAAGTTTCTCCTTCGTTCTCAGTTGGATCTCACCTTCCTACGTTTCCACCCATCGGCTGAGGGAGGAAGCTGGCGGGTGGGTGGATTGCGTGTGCAGGCTGTGCTCCCCCCCTTCCTCCCCACGACCTCCGCTTTTGCTCCCCAGAGGGCGGGGGGGAGGGGCGTGGTCCAGCCAAGTCAGGCCACCTGAGGGTCTCTTGCTATGGTTGGAGCCGGAAACTAATCCAGGAGAGAAGCAACTTAGAACCGAGGAGGAATTTCCTGACAGTCAGAACAATGAATCAGTGGAACAGAAGTTGCCTCCTGAAGTTGTGAATGCTCCAACACTGGAAGTCTTCAAGAAGATGTTGGCAGGGAGTTGGGCTAGATGACCTCCAAGGTCCCTTCCAACTCTGCTATTGTATTGTATTATTATTATTGTATTGGGTAGCCATGGCCAAGGTTGGCACAGCTGCTGTCTTGCCAGCAGAAGAAGCAACTCTTTCTCTCTCTATCTCTGCCCCCCCCCACCAATGTTTCCCCCCTCCCTCCCTTGCAGCCATCTGCCTGGCCGAGTGCAGCCGCAGCCACGGCTACTGCGAGAAGCCCGGCGAGTGCAAGTGCCGGATTGGCTGGCAGGGCCCCTCCTGCGACGAATGCGTGCGCTACCCTGGCTGCCTGCACGGCTCCTGCCTGCAGCCCTGGCAGTGCAATTGCCAGGAGGGCTGGGGCGGGCTCTTCTGCAACCAGGACCTCAACTACTGCACCAACCACCACCCGTGCCAGAACGGGGCCACCTGCACCAACACGGGCCAAGGGAGTTACACCTGCACCTGCCCACCGGGCTTTGTGGGGAGCAACTGCGAGGCGGAAGTCAACGAATGCGACAGCGGCCCTTGCAGGAACGGAGGCAGCTGCAGTGTCAGTATTGCCCTGACCCCCTCCGCTCCTGCCCTCTGACCCTCCTCCCCACCCCCCCACCCCCCGGGCAAGTCCTCAGCCTTCGCAGCAGAGGGATGGAGGTCTGGGTCGGGCCCCCAATTGGCCCCTGGCTAGCCTGGCCCACGAGAGGGGCCTCCAAATGACTCCTTAGACAGAGCCCTTAGTGCCGGCTGAGCCCTTCAGACATGACCCCAGCCTCAATGGACCCCTGCAGATGGACCATGGGGGTCTTTTGTGGCACCACCAGAGGGCGGAGCAGCTCCGTGTGGCTGGTGCCCTCTGGAGGACGGGGAGTCTCAGATGCCCGCATGGTGAGGGCTGGACATTGTCCGAGCGACATCTCACCACCTCCACGCTTGACTCACGGTGGACTTTAACTCCCATAATTCCCCAGTAGTGGACTTCCACCGTAGCCGCCTAGCGTTGCCTCTTGAGGTGGGTGAATTGTGTATTGAATTCATCCATCGATTTACAGAATTCAGGTGGGCTGGGGGATTCTGGGAGTTGAAGTCCACCCTTCTCCAATTCTCGGCTTCGAGGCAGTGATGGGGAGCTGAACCCTCTCTTGGTGTCTCCTTTTCTTCTCAGCATTTTGAAGGGGGTGCCAGGAAAAATGGGGGGGGGGGTTAAGATCGCACGCCGGTCTCTGCCCCTGAAGCTGCCCTGCCCCCCCCCCCCAGGATTGGAGCCCCTGGGAAGGGATTCCCTCCTCGGGGTCCAGGCGGAGGAAGGCCCGGAGCTCTGCAAGGTTTTGGGGGTGCTTCACGTCCCCGAATTCCTCACTCGAAAACAGAACTTTAAGTTGGGGGGGCCAGAAGCACTGAGTGTTTCCTGTCACATCCAAAGCACATCATGAGACCCCCAGATTTTCAGAAGAAGTGGGGGGCGAGGAGGAGGAACACATGGGGGGGGGCAGGGAGGCTGCTTGGCCTGCAACCAGAGAGGCAGGGAAGGCTGGTGGGGTGTTGCCTTCTGGGAGAATATTTTTTGGGGGCCTGTTCTTATGCCCAATACACACATCAGGTAGCCCCCCCGGCTGCTTTCCAGAGCTCCTCTGCTCAGCCCTCCAACGTTATCTGCCCTGGCCCTCCCACGGCACTCGGGCAGCCTAGCTCCACACCCTGGCAGGAGGAACGGAAAAAGACTTTGCATTCACTGCTGTGGTGGCTGCGACCAAACACCGGGAGGACCTCCCTAGGGCACCTCTGCCCCGCCTCTCCCCTTGCCCGAATGACCCCTGACTCCTTTCTCTTGGTTGACCTCTTAAGGTGGGGAGGGGGAGGGTGGAATGAAGGGATGGGAGACCACTAAGTGATGCAGCAGGGCTGGGAGAAACAGAATGTTGCCTCAGAAGAAGGGCGTGTCGTGTGGTGTAGTGACTCAAATACAGACTTTGGTTAAAGGAGGGACGTTTGGGGAGGGGCTGGGGGTCCTATTCTGGTTCCAGCCATTCTGAGACTTCTGTGGAGTGGAGTGTTCCCACCTGCATTCAGCCTTCCTTCCTTCCTTCCTTCCTTCCTTCCATTCCCTTTCTTTCTTTCTCTTTCTTTCTTTCTTTTTCTTTCTTTCTTTCTTTCTTTCTTTCTTTCTTTCTTTCCTTTCTTTCTTTCTTCTTTCTTTCCTTCTTTCTTTCCTTCTTTCCTTTCTTTCTCTTTCTCTTCTCTCTTTCTTTCTTTCCTTTCTTTCTTTCTTTTTCTTTCTTTCTTTCTTCCTTTCTTTCTTTTTCTTCCTTTCTTTCTCCCCTTTTTGCTCCAATGACTGAGGCTGGTAGCCTGCAGCTCATCAAGGGCAGCTTGCAAAGTCCTGTGGCTTATTGATTTATTGGAATTTTGAACCCCACCTTCACCACCGGTAAATAACTCGAGTCGGCAAACATACCTAAACTCCCCTCCTTATTTTCCCCCTCAACAACAACCCTGTGAGGTGGGCTGGGCTGAGAGAGGACGAGTGACCCAAAGTCCCCCACTGAGTGTTCCTGCTCCCTGCGGTCTCTCCCCCCACCCCCACCGCCCCACAAGGCTCCATTCCAGCCCCTCCTCATCCTCATCGCGGCCTTCCTCTTAACCGCTTCTCTAGAGGCGTAGAAGAGGGGCATTTAACCTCTGTGGCACCAAGACCGGCACCCCAAAGTCCAATGATTCCGTGATTGAGAAACTGGGCTTGTCTTGATGCTGTGGACGATCGCATTAGCCTTTTCCGCTGCTGCGTCACGTTGCTGGCTCCTTCTAGTCCAGCGTTTCTCAACCTTGGCGACTTTAAGTCCTGTGGACTTCAACTCCCAGAATCCCCCAGCCAGCTATGCTTAAAGTCACCAAGGACTTAAAGTCACCAAGGTTGAGAAACGCTGGACTAGTCTCTTCTGGGCCCTTTCCCCACATTCTGTTCTCCCCTGTGGATTTATTTGAGCCCCCTTGGGTTTCCCAGTTCACCCCATTTGCTTCACTTCTCACCGAGAGCTTTCCCATCGTCCCCAGGGAAGCGGCTCGAAGGCCGAGGGGGACCCCCGTTCTGCAGAAAGCAGGCCCAGAGGGGAGGGGTCTCTCTTGGAAGCCCCCTGAGCGAGGGGCTTCTTGGGTGAAAGCCAATAAAAGCTACACTAGGAGAGGAAGAGGAGATGTTTCCAGTGGGCCCCTGATTTGGCCATGGGCTGGGAAACGCAGGGCATCCTGGCGGGGAATTCTGGGACTTGAAGTCTGCCTAGCTTAAAGTTACTGAGATTCAGAAAAAGAAAAAGAAATGGCATATTGTGACCAACCTGGGTTTAACAGAACATCCAGTGACCTGGCTCGGCTGCCCATGAAAAGCATTCCGTGGGGGTGAAGGGGGCTTAGCACCCGTCTTCCCACCTCACCCCCCCCCCCAAAAAGGACAATGAGATTTCCTTAATTTCCAGGGGTCTTTTACCCCGGAGAGTCATGGCCCGTGGGCCTGCAGGTGCATGCAACACCTGGAGAGAGAGAACATGCAAATCCAGCCAGCTGTTTGCAGGGAGATGCCCCCCTTGAGCCGAGGAGAAAAGCGAAGGCGGCTGCATTTGGGGTAAAGTGGACAGTCCCAAGCTTTGCCCCCCCAGTAAGTCTTCAGGTCCATTCAGATTATGTCCCCCTGCCCAAGGCCATCTCTGGGTTGGGGTTTAGAGGAGGCCTCTGCCTTTCCTTGCCATCTTCTGCTTTTGAGCAGATTTAACGGAGTGGGAAGGGACCTTGGAGGTCCTCTAGTCCAGCCCCCAGCTCAAGCAGGAGGCTGTATCCCATTTCGGACAAGTTTCCTCCTCAAAGCCTCCTGCGATGGAACAACCACCCCGTCTCTGAAGGCAAGGCGGTTTCTAAGACCTTTCGTAAGTGAAAAGTCCCCGCCGGGCGTTTCTCAACCTTTCAAAGTTTCAGATGGATGGACTTTGACTCTGGGAGGATTTTGATGTTGGGCATCCCTCTGGCCTCCGGGGCTCTCGGAAGGAGTGCTGACCACCAGCTGACCACAAACCAGATCGATCCTTCCATTCCCTACCAGACAGTGAGGGCAGAAGAAGCAAAATGTTTTCAAAGAGGAAAAAGAAGCAAGGAGGTCCAGTTGACCTTTTTTTGGAGGGGGGGGGAGCAATTTTGGGACAACCAGGACCTGAATGGCTGAGAAGCTTCAGACACCAAAGATTGGTGGGTGTCTTGTCTGCAGGCCAGCTGGGGTTGTGCTGAGTCTTGGAGGTTTGGAGCCCACTCACCCAAATAGGTAGGTAGGTAGGTAGGTAGGTAGGTAGGTAGGTAGGTAGGTAGATAGAAAAGACCCTGTTAACACTAAACCAAGCATTTAATCCAGGGGTCCCCAGACTTGGCAACTTGAAGGCTTGTGGACTTCAACTCCTAGAATTCTCCAGCCAGCCATGCTGATTGCAAAGAGGTGGGTGGGGGGAGCCAGTCTGAACGAAGGGGGTCTTGGCCAGTTCATGGCGGTGTTGAGGCCCCAGTGAGAATCCTCCTCAGTTGGCCTTGGGCTCTTTGGAAAGGATCCAGTAATTTTCAGCAAGGAAAACAAAGGATCAAGGAAGTCCTAGCATAGCGTCTAAAGCTGGGCCAGCTTGCTGTCCTTGACGTACGACCACGGCAGAGCCCCCAATGTAAGCGAGACAGTTGTTAAGGGAGCTTTGCCCCATTTTATGACTTTTCTGGCCACGCTTGTTGAGCAAATCCCTGTCCTTGTTCAGGGAGCCCCAGGGGGGTTAAGTGAATCAGACTTTGACTTCAAAAGGGGATGCAGTTACCTCGGGGCACTGTGACCGTCATAAATATGAGTCCGTTGCCGAGCATCTGAAATCTGATCACGTGACCATGGGGATGCGGCAACGGCCGTAAGTGTGAAAAATGGCCATAAGTCACTTTTTTCAGGGCCATTTTAACTTTGAACAGTCACTAAATGAGGACTGCCTGTAGGGAGAGGGGAATCACAAAAACATATACAGTAAATCTATATTTTATAGCGAAATATAGGAAATGCCGAGTGCTGGAAAGGACCTCAGAGGTCATCTAGTCCAACCCCTCTGCTTGAGCAGGAGATTATATACCACCAGTGTCCAACTTTTAAGTAATGTGGGGGGTGGCAGGCACACCTGGAAGGGCTCTGGGGGGAAAGACAGGGCGAGGGCCTGGGGGGGCAGATTCAGGGGCCCTCCCTCCCAAAGAGGTTTGCAGATCAGAAGAACACGGAGTGGCAGAAGCAGTGATCCCCGCAAGAGATCCACCAAGAGCTTGTGGGATCCTCCGCAGTGCAGTGGGCCAGATGTGGGGGGATTCCCCCTCCTGAGGTTGCACTGAGCCTGAGGTTGGGAGACCCCAGAGGGGGGGCAGATGTACTAGTGACCGCCTGAATGGAGATCTTCCCCGGGAGCCAAGAACCGGATTTCAAGAGTGGACAATTAATTGCCAGCATTTCGGGAACCAAACCAAAGAACAGGAGGGAGGAGATGTATATTGTACAAATAGTCCTTGACTTACGTCCGTAATTGAGTCCCCAAATCTTCTGCTGCTAAGCGAGACAGTTGTTAAGTGAGTTTTGCCCCATTTGATGACCTTTCTCGCCAAGGTGGTTAATCGAATCACTGCAGTTTTCAAGTTAGTCACACAGTCGTTAAGTGAATCAGGCTTCCCCCATGGACTTGGCTCTTCAGAAGGTCGCGGAAGGGGATCACATGATCATGTGACAGCAGGGACTCTGCAACGGTCGCAAGTGTGAAAAACGTTCGTAAGTCACTTTTTCAGTGCCGCTGTGACTTTGAACGGTCGCTGTGCGAACTGTTGTAAGTCGAGGGCTTAGCTGTACAAGATGGACCAAGAAAAAGGCAGACCGCTCTCTGCTTTAAGATCTCACGGGTGGCAGTTTAAGAAGGCTTGGAAGGGACCCTGGAGGTCTGTGTGGAGGTTCTCAGTCATTCCTGGTTGTCCTGAAGGCGCTTTTTCAAGAGGCCAGATGTTCCGCTGGTTAATTGTTCTCAGGGCCAGGAAATTCTATGTTGGGTCTCTCTTGATTGGCGCTTCCATCCATTACTTCTTCTCCTGCCTTCGGGGACCCTTGGAGTGGAGGTGGGGGCAGGACAGAAGACCGTCTTCACTAGGGCAGGGGTCTCCAACCTTGGCCACTTTAAGCCTGGAGGACGTCAACTCCCAGGATTCACTTGGGCATCGTCTTGAAGTCCTCTGGGAGGATGTCAACTCCCAGGATTTCTGGGAGTTGACGTCCTCCAAGCTCAAAGTGGCCAAGGTTGGAGACCCCTGCCCTAGATATTCTCCAGCACCATCTAGGACTGCAATAAAGAGGGACTTTGTTTGATTCCTCCAGAGGCAAGTGGACTTTCTGGTTTTTCTTTGAAGAAGCTTCTTGGATGAGTTGAAGAAGCTTCTTGGATGGGAAGCAAAGCATCTTCAAAGCAAAACCAGAGAGTCCACTCGCCTCTTGGGAAAAAAGCCCCTTTGGGACTAGGCCGAGAGGTGTGTGCGTGTCCAACTTCAGCTCCCAGAATTCTCCAGCCACGTCCACAAGTCTTCAAGCTGCCAAAGTTGGAGACCAAGAGTGGCTGTTGGGGGATTCTGGGAATGGAAGTCCACAGATCTTAAAGCTGCCAAGGTTGGAGCCTCTTGCCCTCCACCATTCCAGACAGACGGTTGTCCACTCTCTTCTTGAAGACCTCCAGTGATGGAACAGCACCTACAACTTCTGGAGGGAAACCAGAATTGTCCCCACCGTCAATGGCAGCTGTGGTCCTCTTTGTTGCGTTGCTCCGGTGTCACAAGGACCCTCCCCTCTTTGTCCAGGGAGGGGCATGGGAAGAGGGGAGTCCCAGAAAGCAGAGGGGGGGGGATTTGCTCCTGAATATCCCTGCACCATTTCTTGGTCCTTCTTGGCAGCTTTCAAAGTTCTCCTTCAGCTTTGAGAAGTGGACCCAGGTCCTCTTGAGTTCCTAGCTAGAATCCCTTCTGCTAGGGAGGGAACCTTCAGCTTGGAAGGGAGGCTGAGGAGAGAGATTTTAAAAAATGGGGTGCAGCTTCCCTCCTCTAGTGGGGATCTTCCCCTTGCTCCCCCAGCCCACAATTAGCTCCCCCACCCAAGAGATCAACGTGCAGGAAATGCTGAAAAGAAAAAAACCATGCATTTCGAATGGAAACACAAGGGGAAGGAACACCCCCCTGTCTCTCTGGGGGGGTTAAGGTTACGTTTAGGATATTGGATTAGGAAGGGGGGACTCCCACCTGCCTGGCCGACTGCTCTGGGCTGCACCCCCCTTTGAGGAGCCCGTGGGATGTTCACTCTTCTTGGGTTGGGTGGTGTGAATGAGCGCGATTGGCCAGAGGTGATTTGTGCCCCTCTCTGTGGCCACATGGGGTGTGATGAGGCTGCTCTACTCCTTTGATGTCGCCCTGGGAAGGGAGAAGATGCTTCCTCGCCCTGCCCAGGCTCTAAATTTGGGGGGAGCCGAAGGGACCTTTAAACAGAGTAGAGGTTACCCACCGAGTATTTGTACTTCTGAGTTGAGCTGAGCTGAGTTGGTGCTATGTTTGGTGTATATTTTCCTGCAGGTGTTTCATGACCCAACTAGGGAACATCATCAGTGCTGGAAGGGAGTGAGATTTGGGAGAGGAGGGGGAGGACTGTGGGGTCCTTGGTGCTCTCTGAGATTGGTGGTTTTCTTGCAGATGTTTCATTACCCAACTAGGGAACATCATCAGTTTTAGAAGGGAGGAGGAGGAGGAGGACTGCAGGGTCCTTGATGCCCTCTTGCAGACATTTCATGACCCAACTAGGTAACGCCATCAGTGCTATAGTCCTATGCCTGTCCAAGTGGTCTTGAGATGGAGGAAGTGGGTTGGAGCCAAAGATTGCTTGGGCGCATCTCTTGGCTCTCCGTGTGTCCCCCTTTTCAGCTTTTGCTGCCTCAGGGACAACCAAGCTAAGAGGAGTGGGAGTAAGAACAGAGGACCACGGGGTTGGAAGGGACCACGGAGGTCTTCTAGTCCAACCCCCTGCTCAAGCAGGACACCTACACCATTCCTGGACAAATGGCTGTCCAATATCTTCTCAAAAACCTCCAGTGTGGGAGAACCCACCATTTCAAGAGGCCAGACGTTCCGCTGGTTAATTGTTCTCAGGGTCAGGAAATTCTAGGTTGGATCTCTCTTGATTGAAGCTTCCATCCATTACTTCTTCTCCTGCCTTCGGGGACCCTTGGAGTGGAGGTGGGGGCAGGACAGAAGACACGGCCATCTCGCTTGGACATTGTCTTGAAGTCCTCCAGGCTTAAAGTGGCCAAGGTTGGAGACCCTCTGCCCTAGATCTTCTCCAGCACAATCTAGGACTGTCATAAAGATCTCTCCAGCAGGCAGGCCCCCTCCCCTTACGTCCTCTTCCAGCTTTGGGCAGAAAGCGCTGACCGTTGGTGGTCTCCTCCTTCTCTGCAGGACCTGGAGAACGACTACAAGTGCACCTGCCCGCAAGGCTTCTACGGCAAGACCTGTGAAATCAGTGCCATGACTTGTGCTGACGGGCCGTGTTTCAACGGTGGCAGCTGCACGGAGAGACCCTCAGGGGGCTACACGTGTCGCTGCCCCCTGAACTACCACGGCTCCAACTGTGAGAAGAAGATAGACCGGTGCAGCAACAACCCTTGTCTGAATGGTAAGTGTGAAGGAGAAGGTCCTAGGTTGATCTTCTGAGAAGGAGAAGGTCCTAGGTTGATCTTCTGAGAAGGAGAAGGTCCTAGGTTGATCTTCTGAGAAGGAGAAGGTCCTAGGTTGATCTTCTGAGAAGGAGAAGGTCCTAGGTTGACCTTCTGAGAAGGAGAAGGTCCTAGGTTGACCTTCTGAGAAGGAGAAGGTCCTAGATTGATCTTCTGAGAAGGAGAAGGTCCTAGGTTGATCTTCTGAGAAGGAGAAGGTCCTAGGTTGATCTTCCGAGAAGAAGGTCCTAGGTTGATCTTCTGAGAAGGAGAAGGTCCTAGGTTGACCTTCTGAGAAGGAGAAGGTCCTAGGTTGACCTTCTGAGAAGGAGAAGGTCCTAGGTTGATCTTCTGAGAAGGAGAAGGTCCTAGGTTGACCTTCTGAGAAGGAGAAGGTCCTAGGTTGACCTTCTGAGAAGGAGAAGGTCCTAGGTTGACCTTCTGAGAAGGAGAAGGTCCTAGGTTGATCTTCTGAGAAGGAGAAGGTCCTAGGTTGATCTTCTGAGAAGGAGAAGGTCCTAGGTTGACCTTCTGAGAAGGAGAAGGTCCTAGGTTGACCTTCTGAGAAGGAGAAGGTCCTAGGTTGATCTTCTGAGAAGAAGAAGGTCCTAGGTTGACCTTCTGAGAAGGAGAAGGTCCTAGGTTGACCTTCTGAGAAGGAGAAGGTCCTAGGTTGATCTTGGTGTGTCACGGTGATGGATCTCTCTAGAAACGAAGAGGAACAGTTCCTGTTTTCAGTAAGGACTTTACAAATGTGCCCAATCTTCAAAGGGGAGGACCTCTGTAGAAAACCCACCTTTGTTGCCTTCTCGTTGCTTCAAATTATAGATGTCCACCTCAAGGGCATCTCCAGGGATCATTTGTTTCTAACTTTTGCAACCAGAGGTAGCTATGGGGAACATGATGGACTAACCTATATTTGGTTCCGTTAACTGTTTGGTCAGCTGTTAGACCTCCCTGTCTAACCCATTAGCTGCAGCTCTTCCAGAACCAGCAATTGTCTCCTTGTGCTCAGGACTCCACTTAGATAACAGAAAAACAGAAACACAGAGTTGGAAGGGACCTTGGAGATCTTCTAGTCCAACCTCCTGCCCAAGCAGAAAACCCTAGACCACCAGAGTCCAACTTTGGAATTGTAAGACTTGTGGACTTCCTAGAATTCAGGGAGTTGAAGTCCACAAGTCTTAAAGCTCCCAAGGTTGGACACCTTTACTCGAGACCATTCCAG
Source organism: Rhabdophis nuchalis (assembly GCA_039707465.1). Lineage (NCBI taxonomy): Eukaryota > Metazoa > Chordata > Lepidosauria > Squamata > Natricidae > Rhabdophis > Rhabdophis nuchalis. The sequence continues at coordinate 1,169,253 of CM077654.1, forward strand.
ATAAATGGCTGTCCAACTTTCTTGAACACCTCCAGGGATGGAGCACCCACAACGCCTGAAGACAAGCAGTTCCACTGGTTGATTGTCCTCACTGTCAGAAAGTGTCTCCTAGGTTGCTTCTCTCCTTGATTAGTTTCCATCCGTTGCTTCTTGTCCTGCCTTCAGGTGCTTTGGAGAACAGGTGGAACCCCTTCTTCCTTGTAGATCTCTTGGCAGGGTCTCCTTCCATCCCTTCATTTTTGCATCCTATGTCAGGGTCCCAAATAGCATCCAGAATTAAATCAGAGTCCCAGACAAAGGATTCCTCCAAGTCCCCATTGATGAAGAGAGCCATGTTGGCACATCTGGGGAAACCCGAATCTGAAAGCTTCCCGGTTTTCCCCACCAGGTTGAAAGTCCAAGATTTTGCCCCCTGCACACCCACAAGTCTCTCCCATGGTCCAATCTCCCACTGCCATGCTGGCAGCTTCCACCCACCCAGTTCTAGACAGGTGCAGAGATAAAAAGACAAAAAATGACCTTGGCTTTCTAGAAAGAATGTTGTTATGGCTACCTATCATCTAACTCCCATTTTCCCACCATAGAAAAGGTATAGCAGAATAATAGAAAGGGTGGCAGGCCAAAGACCCAAAAGAAAAGGTGGCTGCAGGCCTGACATCCTGAGTGGACAGTCCAGGTGGTGACCTACTCTGTACCGCCTCTCCTCCCCCCCGTCCCCCGAGGGACCAGGCCGGGAGGGCTGCAGGTCAGCCACCGCCAGTCGTGGGTTCGTGGGCCTCAGCAGCCGTCTCCCTTCTTTCGATCTCAGGTGGACGCTGCCTGGACCTTGGCCGGAGCGCCTTCTGCAAGTGCCGCCCGGGCTTTGCCGGCTCCCGCTGCGAACTGAACATCGACGACTGCGCGTGCAACCCCTGCGCGAACGGCGGCACCTGCATGGACGGCCCCAACTCCTACTCCTGCTCCTGCACCCTGGGCTACGGGGGGAAGGACTGCAGCGTTCGCATGGACGCCTGCAGCTCCGGCCCCTGCCAGAACAGCGGCACCTGCTACACTCACTTCTCCGGCCACGTCTGCGAGTGTCCGAGCGGCTTCATGGGCTCCAGCTGCGAGTTCCGCGTCCAGCCGCCCACGCCCGTCAGCAGCCCCTGGATGGCCGAGGGACCTTTCCCCACCGCCCTGGCTGTCTCCTTCGCTCTGGGGCTGCTGACCTTGCTGCTGGCCGCCTGCGCCATCCTGGTGGTGCTTCGCCACCTGAGGAACGGGCCTCACCCGCTGAAAAGCCGCGTCTGCAACGACCTGGCGGCCGTCAACAACTTCCGAGACCGGGAGAGCCGCCTCCTTTCGCGCAGCTGCTTTAAGGTCTCCAACAAGGAGGGCCAGTTTGAGGGCGACCGCTTCAACTGCAAGAGGAAACTGCTGGACCAGAGTTACGAGTCCATCTGCAAGAAGCCGGACAGGTAAGTGGCCCCGTCACGAGCCAGGAGCCTGGGGGGGGGGTAGGGGGGTCAGCCCAGGTTAGCCAGTTCCGGGAGTGGGTGGGCGGCAATGGCGAATGGGATCAGCAAATGATCCAGGTGCTGCGTTCAGATATTTGCAAGGCCTTCTCCAAGCTGGAGAAGCCTCCAAATCTACTGGTTCCCCTTCCCAGCGTAATGCTTGCTGGTAACTTGGGTGAGCCTCCATCACCACCTCCTCCTCCTCCTCCTCCTCCTCCTCCCTACAATTCAGAATCTTAACCTCCTGGAATGGCAGAATCTGGAGGGGGAGTCAAGAGAGGCTCCCACCTAGCATCCCTCCGTAGCCACAAGCAAACTAAGCCCAACCTCTCTCGGTTGCCGTTCACCCTGATCTAACCAACCAGGCGCTGACCACGAGTCGGACAGATTCGTGCGCGTGAGCTCTTTAGCAGAGCCTCACTTTTATTGGATCTCCAAGCGGGAACCTGATCTTTAGTGGCTGGCGGTAATATTTGAGAAGGAGGCGTCCTCTTTTGTAGGCAGATGGTGGCGAAACAGACCAGGTGGCATCTCCTTTACCGCAGGGGTCTCCAACCTTGGCCACTTTAAGCCTGGAGGACTTCAACTCCCAGAATTCCCCAGCCAGCAAAGCTGGCTGGGGAATTCTGGGAGTTGATGTCCTCTAGGCTTAAAGTGGCCAAGGTTGGACGGGACATCTCAAGGAAAGGCCACCCAACCACCTGGCTGGACACCAGCAAGAGTTTGACCTTGGGAGGTGGGGGGCTATAAGGGAGCCCCTGGCTCTGGGTTCAAAGCTTGAAAAAAAATCCCCTCTCCTGGATCAGATCTTATTTGCACGAAGGAAGTTTTCTAATTTGTTGACTCGAGCAAAGGTTGCCTTCACACATAAAAACGGAGCGGCCTTTCCATCCCACAGCCTCCTTCTTGACATCCCTGCGGAGACCCCCATCCCCCAGATTTTTCCTTTGTGACCCTGATTTGTGTGGGGGGGAAAGAGCACCGTATCCTCACTCCACCGTCTGCTTGTTTTCTCGCCTGTAGTAAACCGTCGGAGCCCAGCTGGCCCGTTGTGGCGGAGTTTCCGAAGGATGGTGCTTATCACCCGATCTACATCATCCCCAGCCAGGTGGAGCCCTGCGTTTACGCCACGGAGGTAAGGCACCGATGCTCCCCTGGGGCTCGGGGGGGTCTGTTGGGGCTAATCTCAGCCTTTCAAAGGAAGCTAGAAAGAAACAGGCTCTGCAGAGATTCAAGAGAGGGGTGTGTGTGTTTGTGTGTGTGTGATATGTTTTTGTGCTGATAAATAAATAAATAAATAAATAAGGGAGACTAGTATAGATCTATTTCAAGCTATTTAGCTCTCATCAGCTAATCATTCCCTTACTGGGATTCGAACCAGGGCTCACACACACACACACACATATAATCATTCATGCATTAACTGCAGCTAGAATTGTATTTGCACAGCATTGGAAAATAGATTCCTATTGATGAGAAAGTGACCAGGAAAATATTAGAATGTGCAGAGATGAACAGATTAACACTAGCAATGAAGGGGAAAGTGCAAACTGAATATTATAGGATTGGGGAAGTATTTTTCCAGTGGTTGGAGAGAGGAAAAAGGAGTGTGGAAATGAAGAAAGCTGAAAAATAAGGAGACAATCCCCTTAGATAGAGATAGAAATGAGATGGAAACTGTTAGTATGCGTATGATGAGAATAATGATGTTGAATGTTAATATGATATTATTGCCAGAAGATATTAAGAAGAAAGATGGAGAGTTCCATAAGGTTTAAATGCTAAATATATTATAATATTAAACTTAGGGAAATAACGTTCATGTCAGTGTGAAAGATGAACCAAACGAGGAACAGGGCTGCCCAGAGGCGACTTCACTGCGGAGGGAAAGTTGGAATGTTTGTTTGTTTTTGTAATTAGAAAATAATAAAACTCTTTATAAAAAAAGTGTTTTTTTAAGAGAAGAAAAAGAAGAAGAGGCTGGACAGTCCTTTGTCCAGAATGGTACAATCCCTTCTGCTTGAGCAGGGGGTTGGACTAGATGGCCTCCGAGGTCCCTTTCCAACTCTTGTTATTCTGTAATCCCATTGACAGTGAAAACAATGAACCAGGGGAAGAGAAGTTGCCTCCAGAACTTGTGGGGTGCTCCATCACTGGAGGTTTTCAAGAAGAGAGTGGACAATCATCGGTCTGAAATGATCTAGGCTAGGGTCTCCTGCTTGAGCAGGGGGTTGGACTAGATGGCCTCCAAGGTCCCTTGCAGCTCTATTCTGCTTCTAATCCGGGAGCATTTTAGCCAAAGGCTCTATGTTCTATGTTTTGCCAGGCTCTGATGTTCTTATTTCTTTCTTTTTCTAGGTCTAAATAAAGGTGATCTCCCCGCCAAGCCTCGGAACCTGGCCTGCGTCCCCTGTTTTATTTTAATATTTTTTCAGCTAACGGAATGTTTACAGATTGCGCACACTGCAAAGCCCCCTGTGCTAAGCATTATTTTTGAAATCTCTATCGTATTATAAGAAAGACTCCTTTTTTAAAGGAAGATATTTAATATTTATTCTTGCTGCTATTTTTATAGTTATTGTTAATATTATTATTATTATTATTATTATTATTATTGGCATTGAGAACAAGGGACAGAAGGGTTGGATCTGACCAGAACGGAAATGGCCAAGAGATTGGGGAAAAATGCAAAGGGAAAGCCTTTGTTTCAAAGAAATTTGGGGTGTTTTTTTTGAGGGGGCAAAAGAAGAGAAGCTGATTTGGGGGGAAAAGGAAGACGGGAAAGAAAGGAAACTGCACTAGGATTATGTGAACGGGAATAAAAGGCAGGTCCTTTCCCTACATTAGTGCTGGAACTGAAGTCATTTTTGGTGAAAATTCCTTTTTTTGCCAGTTTGGTGGGATTTTTCCTGGAAAAAAGGAAAACGTTAGCCAGGATAGGAAGCTGGAAGTATCGGCATTACATTTCCCGCTCTGCTTTTCACCCAAATCATCCGATATTAAGCAGAAAAGTTTGGTTTGGAAGGCAAGAACTTTGCAGCCCCAGGAATACCCGGAATCAGGAACGAAGGCCACCTGCAATCGACTTACAACCATCCCTTTAGGGACTGTTTGACATTACAAGGGCCCCGGAAGAAGTGACTTATGACCATTTCCCACACTTACAATCACTGCAGCATCCCGCATGGTCATCGGGTCAAAGTTCAGACGCTTGGCAACCGACTCACACTTACGACGGCCGCAGTGTCCCAGGGTCACGTGATCTTCCTTTTGTGACCTTCCGATGTCTTGCAGAGTCAACAGGGAAACTGGATTCACTTAACAACCGTGTGATTAACTTAACAACTGATTCACGTAACAACTGGCGAGAGAGGTTGTAGAAGGAGGCAAAATTCATGTATCAGATCTCTCCCTTGGCAGCAGACGTGTTGTTGGGCTCAATTGTGGTCGTACGTGGAGGACTGCCAGTACTCAGCAGGCAGGATGGGTGGCATAGAAGTCTAATAAATAAATTAAGTAAGTAAATAAATATTCTTCCTGATGGGCAGCACCCACGGTGGCCTTCTGGAAATGGCTTTTCCCCGGTTATGCCACCCTTTGCCACAGGAGGGCAGCACCGGAAAGCAGAAGAGGTTCTATGCTCCTCTAAAGAGACCCCCAACCATCATTTCTTGTCCTGCTGGATGACCTCTGGATTCCCCAGAAAGGAAACCTGCCCTGCACCCACCGGCTCTAGACCTGCAGAGGATTTCGGCTCAACCAAATGCATCTCTTGCCACCTGGGAAGGTTTCTCTCATCCGTTGAAAACAAACAAGGCATGATAATGTTTTCGAGAAGACGGAGCCAAACTTTGCAGAGGGAGGGGGCGGCGTGTGTATCTCTCCCCCCCCCCTTGTTGCAATAGCAACGGGTAAAGATATTTCAGGAAGAGCAGTTGTGATTGGTTCTGGTACTGGTCAAAAGTTCCTGAGCTCTGGAGATGCTCAGAGGCACCCTGGCCCTTCCTTCTTTCTGACCATGCTGGCAGCCCTTCTTTGCCCGTGTTTTCAGTTGCATAATCTCAGGGTCCGAATCCAAAACTGAACTGTGGAAACAAATCAAAGAAAAAACCCACTCAGATTCTGCCCATCTGGAACCTCCCCACCACCCCTGCCTTAAGAGTCCCCTGGGGGTGGAGGAGGGGAATCTGAACCCCAAACGGACTGCAGAATTCGTACAAAAGGGCTCCTTCCATTTTTACCTTTGCCTTAAAGTGCTTTTCTATACAATTTCAGCAACCAATAGAATCTCTGGAGGTTTACATTGGGAAAAAATATCGGGTGCACTTTGTAAGTTGCTTCTCCTTTGGTCTAATTTTGTTTCAACATGTTGGGGTTTGTTGTTTTGAGAAGGGATCATAGTTGAGATATTTGTTTTTTGAAAAAGGGTATTTTGGGAGATGAAAACCGAAGTATGAAGAGACAGAATCGCATCCTTTTAAAAGCATCACTCATGTAGCCAGTCCTCTTAATTTAATTCGAATCCCAGGGGCCGCTGCCTTCTCAGTTTATTTCAAAAGATTTAAATGTGTCGCCTCGGATGGCAAAAATCAGGAATTTTAAAACTCCCAAGGCGGTTCTTTTTTAAGTTATCTCCCCTTCCCTTACATTTCTTCTTTTAATTTAAAAACAAACAAGAAATATTGTACAGTATACAATAAATAAGAAAATCCTGCTGGAGATGATTATATTCATATTTATGTTGTGCATTGTGTATATTTATGTGTCTTGTTGGTGTATCTTTTCTCAGCTTCTGTAACTATTCTGTGTGGTGTGTGTTGTTTTTTTTAAAAAAATGTAAGGTGTTTTCTTGCAAAAGAAAGTTATATAAAATATCTATTTTGTGCAAGATGTAATCCGTCTGATGCTGTTTTCTGTTCTGATGGGTTGCTTGAAGGGGGGGGGCGAGGGGGGGGCTGTGGACAAGAGGTTTCCCCAGATTGTGCATAAAAGGTGTGCAAAACTCCCTCCTCGTTCAGCCCGTCCTCGCCTTCCGTGGCTGGGGCTGACTTAGCCCAGCAACCTCTGGAGTTCCTGCTTTGCTTAGGGAGGGAGCGAAAGTGGGCTAAGTCGACCTTCTCCTCCAAGCATCCCAGGTGGGGTTCCAAGAACAAACTTCGATTCCAGTTCTATTTTTGGGGGAAAGTCGGTCCACAAATTCTGTGGCTGCTCCCTGAACTGGCTTGTTTGCCTGCAGACGTTTCATGACCCAACTAGGTAACTGCATCAGTGCTTGGATGGTATGGAGAGCCTCCCCCTTCTTCTTCTTCTTCTCCCACTACCACCTGTTCCTCCTCCTCCTCCTCCTTTTTCTTCTTCTTCTCTTTCCCTTTCCCCTCCTCTTCCTTCTTCTCCCGCTTTCTTCTTTCCTTCCTTCCTGCTCCTCCTCCTCCTTCAGTTCATCCAACTTTTCTCCAAACTCCACCCACCGTCTCCACCCTGGCAGGGAAGGGCTGCCCCGAAGCCCCCCCCCCGCAGTCTCCCCCTTGGGACGCAGAGGGAGCCCCGCAGCCAGGGGTCTCTTCCCTCTTCTTCTCCCCCCGCCCCTTCTGAGCTCGGGCGGGCCGGGGACGGAGCCTCGCAGGCGGGTGGCGGCCGCCAACTGGGGCGGGGAGCCCGGCAGGGCTGGGAGCCAAGCGGGGCGGTCCGGCCGCCCCCAAGTAGCCGCCCCTCGACCCGACCCGACCCCGCGGCGGCACCTCCGGCCGCTCCTCTTCTTCCTCCCGCTCCTCCTCCTCCCCCTCCCCCGGCCTGGGGGTCGCGATGGGCGCGCAGGGCTCGCAGGAGCCGCGGCCGGTGCCGGAGCAGGAGGCGATCCTGGCTGAGACCGGCTGTAAGGCGCTGAGACCCCCCCCTTCCCCTCCCCTCCCGCCCCCAGGACTCCAACCCCCATCATCCGCGGGAGAGCCCAGCGGGGCTGGGGCGTTGGCGGGGAGGGGGCTCAGGGCGAGGGACGCGGGATAGCAGCGCCCCTCCGGCTGCGGCCGCTGGGCAGTGTAGTCCACCAGAAAGGCTGGGCTGGGCAAAGGCGGGGGGGGGGGAGCCCGGCTACTTGTGGCTCCCCGGGGAAGGGGAGGGGGCTGGCTGCCCCCCCCCGCCCCTCCGTGCGCCAGGACGGCCCCCTCCCCTCCCTCCAGCCCCCTCCAGCCCCTCCCTCCGCCTTGGGGGGTCCCGGGAGGGGGCAGTTGGGGGAGGGGGCGAGAGGTCTCGGCTGCTCCTCTCTCGACCCTGCTCTCTGCCCCGGGCGACCCGAGGAATATTTAGTGGGGGGGTGGGGAGCAGAGAAATCAGGCTGTCGGTTGGGTGGGCGACCCCCCCCCCCTCTGGGCCAGCTTCTACACACACACACCCCCAGCAAAAGGCCCACCTGAACCGGCCCTCCCGTCTCTATCTCCCCCCTCCCCAACCAACCCCCCTTCCCCCCCGCCCTAAATGCAGCAGGGAAAATGCCAGGCTCGCCCCCCCCCCCAAATCAACCCTTGTAGCCCCTGCAAAGTCGGTTCACCTGCCAGATGGTGGGAAGCTGGCAGGATTTCCTGCAATGGATCACGAAATCCTCTCTTGTTTTGCCCAGTTTCCGAAGCCAGCCTTGCCCGCCTCTACCAGCGCTTCCAGGCCTTGGACAGAGACGACAAGGGCTACCTGAAGTAAGTGGGGAGGGGAGGGGGGAGGAAAGGGGGCTTTGGGGGGGACAAGGCACTTCTTCAAAGCTGCCTGGAGTCTCCCCCCCCCCCCCTTTTCCCTAGCCACAGTGTCAGTGCCCATGTGCCTGGAATGTGCAGGGTTAGGGTTAGGGTTAGAGTTCCTTAGGGGGAGTTCCCAGCAGGCCCCCTTCCAAGCGTGGGTTCCCATGGGGGGCAGGGGGAGGCTGTGAAAAGTGGGAGCAGAAAACCAGAAGGAAAAACCACAAGGGTGAGAAACCAAAATCTCTGGGGCAACGGTTGTTTTCAGGGGAGAAACCAGGCAGCCCTCAGGATGAAAGTGGGGGAAAGCGAGAGAAAAAGAGCTGGAGGAAGAAATCGGCTCTCCTGGCTGAAATATTGTATTGTATTATTAAACTTAGAAACCTCAAAATGACTCCAGGAAAAAAAAAACAATGCTAATCTATTCAAATGAACAGCATGAAAATGAAAAACATTAAAATAACTCCAGGAGAAAAGAAGAGGAAGAGAAAGGCTTGCTTAGTGACTGAACAACAGCCCTGGAAAAAGTGACCTGTGACCATTTTTCACACTTACGACCGTTTCAGCATCCCCATGATCAAAATTTGGATGCTTGGCAACTGACTCATATTTACAACGGTCGCAGTGTCCCTGGGCTCATGTTATCCCCTTCTGACACGCAAAGTCAACGGGGAAGCCAGATTCACTTAACAGCCATGTGATTCACTTTAACAACGCATAAGAAAGTGCGTAGAATGGGGCAAAACTCACTTTAACAACGATCTCGCTTAGCAACGGGAATTTTTTCTTCCATTTGGTTGAGGGCTACCATTCCTCATCCTCCCCTAATGGGGCTGTTTTTATTCTTTTAATAAGACTCTCCTCCCCAACTTCTCTTTTTTTATGGAGGGTTTTTCCCCTTCTCCATCCGGGCTTCTTTGTCTTTAAATTGCTCTTTAAATTGAGGCTTTCAGCCGTCTCCAAAATCAACCCTGGCCGTCAGGTTGCAAAGCCTCCACAGCAGGGAGCAATCAGCAGGAAAAGAGCCCGTTCCAGAAGGAAGCTGACTTGAGACCAGCATCTCAAAAGGCCCCTTTGTTGTGGAAACAGGAAATCTGTTTTATTACAGTGACCGACTGACATCTGCCTGTGATTGTTTGTGCGTCCAGCTCCCCACCCTGCCTTTCTCTCGTTGCCCCCCCCCCCCAGGACCCCCTCTGAGCAAAACAGCAAAAGCGAATTAGAAAAGGCCATGAATTCCCATGTGAATCGACAGCTTCATCTTGGCCCTTTGAAGACTGGTAGACTCCAATTCCCAGAATTCTCCAGCCGGCTTTGCCTGAAGACTTGTGGACTTCGTTACCCAGAATCCCAAAGCTGGCTGGGGAATTTGGGGAGTTGGACGTCCGCAGGTCTTAAAGTGGCCAAGGCTGGTCATGTACCCCCCTGCCTCCCCCCCCTCCCCCCCCCCCCCCGGTCTTAATTGGTTGCTGTAAAGTCACTTTTCCCCTCTCTTTCGCTCTCCATAGCCGATACGATCTGGAGGGGATCGGCCAGTTGGCCGTGAATCCTATTGGAGACCGGATCATCAACGCCTTCTTCCCGGACGGGTGAGTCTGTCTGGGGCAACCTCCAAAGTCCAGGCAGGGAGGAGGGGCCGGGCACGGCTGGCCCAGGGTTCCTATGCCCTCCTCGGAGGACATGGACTCTGCAGCCCCATCGGCTGAGCTGTGTTTACAAGCAGGCCCAGGACGGGCAGAGGGGCAGGGAGGCTGAGGAGCACCGGAAGAGAAGAGGATCTTTGGGGCTCAGGGTGGAGCTATGGGATCCTTGGGGTTCTCTGAGCTGGGTGGTTTTCTTGCAGTCGTTTCATGACCAAACTAGATAACATCCTCAGTGCTAGAAGGGAGTGGGGTTGGGAGGAGGAGGGTGACTCTGGTGGTTTTCCCAGAAATGTTTCATGACCCAACTAGGGAACACCCTCAGTGCTAGGAGGGAAGGAGATTTGGGGGAGGGGGAGGGGGTCCTTGGTGCCCTCTGGGCTTGCTGATTTTCTTGCAGACATTCCATGACCCAACTAGGGAACATCATCAGTGCTAGCAGGGAGTGTTGCTATACGGACAAGTAGCTTTCTTGCAGGCAGCAGACCCCACTCCCTTCTGTTCTCGCTCTACCTATCCTCCTGATCCGGCAATATCCCCAGATGAGTCTTAGAAAGAACCCCCCCAAATGCTGGGTCTTGTTCTCCCACAGGGGGGAGGAAGCAGACTTCCGCTCCTTTGCTCGCGTGCTCGCTCACTTCCGGCCCCTGGAGGCCCCTGGCAACCCCGAGGACATCAACAGCCACCTCAGCAAGCTGAAGTGTGAGTAGGAAATATATTCGCTGCCTTGAATTATTTGCAAAAATAATAAGGGCAGAATACAAATGAATAAAATGGATGGATGAACAGATGAATGACAGAACGGATGAATGAATGGATGAACGAACAGATGAATGAATGGATGAACAACTGACTCAGTCTTGTGAGAGTCGGCATTGTATTTCCAGTACTTTAATCTTCTGATTGTCCTCCTGGGTTCTAATTCTTGCTTTTTCTGATTCTGGAAAAGTTGCGTTTCAGTTATACGACCAAGATAAGGACGGGAAGATCTCACGGGCTGAAATGCTGCAGGTAATTATTTGCTGGGGGGTCTGTTCTCCAAAGCCCCCGAAGGCAGGAGGGAGAAGAAGCAACGGGTGGAAACTGATCAAGGAGGGAAGCAACCAGGAATCCAGGAGGAATTTCCTGACAGGGAGAACAATGAAGCAGTAGAACTGCTTGCCACCAGAAGCTGGAAGTGCTCCTCCATCACTGGAGGCGTGTAAGAAGAGACCGGACAGCCCCTTGTCTGAAATGGGAGAGGGTCTCATGGCTAGAAAGCCCCCAAGGTCCCCCTCCCACCCTATTATTCCAGCTAAGCTGGCCGGGGGGGGGGGGGGATTCTGGGAGTTGAAGTCCGCTCGTTTTCAAGTTGCCACGGTTGAGAAACGCTGATCGAGATGCGAAAATCAGCCATGCTCCATCCTCCCCTTGCAGTGAAAAACAGATTGGGGCGGCTCCGAGTTCAAATCCACCCCTGTGAAAAGAGTAAAGGGAGACTCTCTCCTTAACGGAGGGTCGGTCCTTCCCTGTAAGATCCCAAGTTTGGCCTTCCTTGGTCCAGGGGTGACCCAGGGGGTGGGACTCCACTCAGCTTCGGCTGTCTCTCTTCGCACCCAGGTCTTGAGAATGATGGTGGGCCTCCAGGTGACCAACGACCAGCTCGAAAACATCACAGACCGGACCATCCAGGAGGCTGACAGAGATGGAGACAACGCCATCTCCTTCGAGGAGTTTGCCAAGGTCGGTTGGACACCCCCTCCCCAAAAAGGACAGTTTTAGGGGGGCGCAGATTCAGAGAGGCTGGGAAGGGGGAGGCAGCTGTTTCACTCCACAGAAGGTCCTCAACGTACGACCATTTCTTTAAGGAGCATTCGAACTTACACCACCATTGGGGGGGGGGGGGAGAGGGGACCTCGCACTTACAACCGTTCCCACGATCACATGATCAGAATTGGAGCGCTTGCCAACCAGCGTGTATTTATAATGGTTGCAGCATCCTGGGGTCACGCGATCACCGTTTCCAACCTTCCCAATCATGGGATTTGCTTAGCGGCTGCAGTGATTCACTTAACAACCGTGGCCAAAAAACAACAACACATGGTGAGATCAGTGGCAACCCACTTAACAACCGTGCGGCTTAGCAATGGGGATTCTGGTCGTCAGGGGACTTAAGTCAAGGGCGACCTGTAATTGTCTGGCTTGACCAACATGGTGCCCTCCAGATGTGCTGGGGCTTCAACATCAGGAACATCCCAGGCATCCCTGGAGAATTTGGAGAAGGAGCCAGCGAGGGAAAGCAAAAGGCAGAAATCTAATTTTTAGCCGAGGTCTGGATGCCCAGAATGGCGGTGGGAGAACCTGGTGCCTATTTTGGAGATATTAGCATAGAAAGACAGTCCTAAAGCAGGACCTTTGTAACACTTGTGGACTTCAACTCCCAGGATTCCTCAACTTTAAGACCTACGAACTTCAATTCCCAGCTTTGCTGACTGGGGAATTCTGGGAGTTGAAGTCTACAACGTCTTAAGACGTCTTTATTTCAGCAAGCCGGCCTAGGATAGCCCCCCGTTTCTGACTTTTTAAAAACAAATTATAATTTGCTAATGGTTTTAACATGGGTTTTAGCACGGGTTAATTTAATTTAATACATTTTAACTGATATTTATTGTATTTTGGGGGTTTTAATAATGCCTGTGCGCCGCCCTGGGTCCTAACAAGGAGAAGGATGGGGTATAAATTTAATAAAATAAAAATAAATAAATACAAGTCTTAAAATGGTCAAGGGTGGACAACCCTCTTCTACAGCTAAATACAGGTAATCCCTGACTTAGAACACTTCGTTTAGTGACCGTTCAAAGTTACAACGTCACTGGACAAAGGGACTTCGGATCCTTTTTCACACTTAACGACCATTGCGGCATTCCCACAGTCACGTGATCAAAATTCAGATGCTTGGCAGCTGTCCCATATTTGCGACGGTCGCAGTGTCCCGGAGTCACGTGATCCCTTTTTGCTACCCCCTTCTGACAAGCCGAGTCAACGGGGGAAGCCAGATTCACTTAACGACGGGGTGACTAACTGATCAACTGCAGAGATTCGCTTAACAACTGTGGCAAGAAAGGCCATGCCATGGGGCAAACCTCACTTAACAACTGTCTCATTTAGCAGAGGAAATGTTGGGCTCGATGGTGGTCATAAGATGAGGACCTCCTGTACTCACACATCAACGGGAGGTTTTCCTAAAATCTCCCTCTGTTTTGTTTTTTTTGGGGCAGTCGGTGGAAAAGCTGAATATTGAGCGGAAGATGAGTCTACGGATCCTGAAATGAGGGATCCCCAAAGGGGTCCCCAAAACAGGATTCCATGGCGAAGGGCGAGGAAAAACAGCCCCCGGAATCTGACTGGATCTCTCGTGGGTTTCTGAGCGTGCACAGAAAGCTTGCTTCGGAGATGCGACCCACGACTTCGGACAACTGACGCTTGCAGCTTGGCCTGCTGGACGAGACTTAAATCTCCACGTAGGAATTAAGAGAACCGCGATCCAAAAATGAGCCCTTTATTTAATGGTTGAGGTGCTTTAGGGTAATCCTTGACTTACGACCATTCGTTTACTGTCCGTTCAGTTACAACGGCACTGAAAAAAATTTCTTTCCCCTGCTCACAGCAACCCCCAGGGTCACGTGATCAAAATTCAGGCGCTTGACGAGTGATTCGTGTTTACGATGACGGTTGAAGCCTCCAGGAGTCACATGATCCCCTTTAGCGACCTTCTGATCAGCCACGTCAATTGGGGGGGGGGGGAGCCAGATTCACTTAATGACCGTGTGTCTGCCTTAACGACTGCAGGGATTCACTTAACAACTGGGCTACTCAATTTAACACCGATTCAGTTAACAGCGGTGACCAGACAGGTCGTAAAATTTTGCAAAATCCATTTCACAATGTGTCTTGCTTAGCAAGGGAAATTTGGCGCTCGATCGTGGTCGTAAGTCGAGGATTAGCCGTGTTTTGTGTGTCTGCGTGTAGGGTAGGCGCCGGGTAGGCATTATTTCACATAAAGGGAAAGCTTTGTTGAGTGGGAGACTTGTGCAGAATAGAGCTTGAAGGGACCCTGGAGGTCTTCTAGTCGAACCCCCTGCGCAAGCAGGAAGCCCTCTACCACAGGGGTCTCCAACCTTTGCAACTTTAAGTCTGAAGGACTTCAGCTCTGAAGCTTTGCTGGCTGGAGAAGTCTGGGAGCTGAAGTCCTTCAGACTTAAAGTTGCAAAGGTTGGAGACCCCTGCTCTACCATTTCAGACAAATCAGTGTCCCATTGCTTCTTAAAAACCTCCTGTGATGGAGCACTCACAACTTCTGGTGGCAAGTTGTCCCACTGATTAATTGTTCCGACTGTCAGGAAATTTCTCCTTAATTCCAGGTTGCTTCCCTCCTTGATTAGTTTCCACCCATTGCTTCTTTTCCTGCCTTCAGGGGCTTTGGAGAATAAATTGAGCCCCTCCGGGATGTCTGCTATCCTGTTCCCCCTAGTTCAAACCCAAATCCTGCAGCCGTTCTTCCTATGTTTTGGTCTACTACGGGCCTTTGATCATCTCAGTTGTTCTTCTCTGGACTTTCTCCAAGGTCTCCTGCCTGGGCGGGGAGGTTGGACTAGATGACCTACAAGGTCCCTTTCAACTCTGTTAATCTGTTAACATCTTTTTTGTAGTGTGGGGCCCAACATTGGTTGCAGGAGTCCAGGTGTGGCCTTACTAAGGCTTTGCAAAGCGGCATTAATGCTTCACAGGATCTTGAGCCTCTATTTTTTACAGCCCAGGATGGTGTTAGGTTAGGCCGGCTCCTAGATCTCAGCCCTTGCAAATATTCTGGATGTTTTGCAATGGATCCAGGACATAAAAGGTGCATGAAAGGAATTCCAGAAAATACAACAATTTGTTTAGCGACGGATGAAAGTTACATGAGCGCTGAAAAAGTGAATTACAGCCAGTCCTCGCCCTTATGACCATCGCAGGATCCTGGATCATGTGATAACTATTTGTGACTTTCTCAGCCGGCTTCAGACAAGCAAAATCAGGGGGGGAAATGGCCACTAAGTGAGGCCAGCAAAATTCCGTGCAAGACATAAAACCATTATGTAGATTAAATTAAATGCTTCATTAGCCTGGATATATTTCTTTCCTTTCTTGTATTTCTAACTTTCCTTCTACTTTTATTGCTCCCAAAAGCAGTTCTCAACTTGCGATCGTTCATTTAATCAGCGTTCACAGTTGAAAAAAGTGACGTGTGACCGGTCCTCGTGCTTACGACTGTTGCTACATCCCAACCAGTCCTAGCGCTTGCGACCAATCAAACTTTGCGTGCTTGGAAAGAGTCGGAGGGTCACGTCTTCTCCATTTCTGACCTTATCAGCTGGTTTCTCACAAGGAAAGCCAAGGGGGAATCCGGATTCACTTAAGGACCGCACGATCCACTTAACAAAAGGCCTGCCCCTCTGAACCACACCGACGGACTCCGAATACGATGCACCAGAGCAGGGAAACTCCTGAGCCCGGGGTCAGGAGAATGGGCGCTTCGGAGGGCTAACCCTAACCCTAAGTGGAATTTTGCCCAATGGGATTTTCCCATGCATTTTGCCAGGAAATATACATAAGGCCGGCTCGGAAGCCGTGCCCCCTCCTAACCATTCCAATGGGCCCTGAATCTAATGGCGATGTCCGTTTTGCTCTGCGGATTGATGGAGAGCTAACCCTAAGTGGAATTTTGCCTAATTGCATTTCCCCATGCATTTTGCAGGAAATGTTTGATTGATTCGGGCTGGAATTTCATGCTTAAAAATCGTATTTCTGGCTGTTGGTGAAAATCAAGCTTTTCGCACCCAGAGCAGGGAAACTCCTGAACCCGGGGTCAGGTGAATGGGTGCTTCGGAGGGCAACTTTTCTTTGAGCCCAAGTGGAAAAACCCTTGAGGGAGATTGATTCGGGGTGTAAATCCATGCTTAAAAATGGTATTTCTTGCTGTTGGTGAAAATCAAGCTTTTCGCACCCAGAGCAGGGAAACTCCTGAACCCGGGGTCAGGGGAATGGGCGCTTCAGAGAGCAACTTTATTTGAGCCCAAGTGGAAAAACCCTTGAGGGAGATTGATTCGGGGTGTAAATCCATGCTGAAAAATGGTATTTCTTGCTGTTGGTGAAAATCAAGGTTTTCGCACCCAGAGCAGGGAAACTCCTGAACCCGGGGTCAGGGGAATGGGCGCTTTCTCTCTTTCTGCCTCTCTCTCTCTCTCTCTCTCCTTTTATCCCCAGCCCTGGCATACACCCTTTGCAGACTTGCGAGGGGGTGTGTGGGGGCTGGCCGGGGCTGAGCTGCCACAATGCCCAAGTGACTCCCAGCCAAGACTTTGCAAGTGGGGCTTCGGGTGGGGTGGAGGTTTCCCCTCGTTGAGGAAGGGGAAGGCAACTGCAGAGCCCCAGAGAAAGGGCCTTTGCTATGGGCTGGATGCTGCCCCACCTATTGCTCCCCAGTTGAAGGGGGTTCGGTTTTTTCATTAGCTGGGTAGATTGTTTTTATAAATAACTCAAGGTGGCGAATGTACACGATGCTCCTGCCAGGTGGGTTGAACTGAGAGGAGCGATTGGCCCAAAGACTCCCAGCCGGCTTTCCTGCCTAAGGCGGGACTAGAACTCACCGTCTCCTGGTTTCTACCCCAGCATCTTAAACCACTACACCAAACCACCCCCGGGCTTCCTTCCTCTTACCCCCCAAAAACAACCCTGCAAGGTGGGCTGGGCTACGTTCATCGCTCTGGGGTGGGGGAGGGTGGACAAGACCCCCAGTCCCCTCTGGGCCAGCCCACCCTTTAGCCCCCAGCTGAGTGAAGGGCCCCCTGCGAGTTTGGCCCTTGCCCATTACGCTAACTCTCCCCCCCCACCTGCACAGGAGGCTATTTTGCAACACCTCAAGCCCCTCTTCAGGGGGAGGGGGTCTCCCACCTCACTCTCTCCCCCTCCCTCCTCAGCAGAGGCAAGAATCCTGGACAGATGATTCGGAATCTAGAACAGAATAGGGACATTTGGAGGTCATCTAGTCCAGCCCTCTGCTCAAGCAGGAGACCCTATTCCATTGCAGACAGTCTCTTCTTCGAAGCCTCCAGTGATGGAGCCCACCCCCCTCCAACAACTTCTGGTGGCAAGCCGTTCCACCGGTGATTGGCCTCAATGCAAAGCCCTCTCCTTTGCAGAGCAGTCCCCCCGCCCCCCAGTCCCACCCGGGTGGGCACCAGTCCAGGAGGATGGCAAGCTCCCCCCCCATCCCCCACCCACCCAACCCTTTCCCGGTTCCTGGATGCGTCTCCCGGCGCCTGCCTGCCCAACCCATCGCCCCACCGCTGCCCCTCCCGGGAGACGCCCCCTCCCCACCTGCGCCATGCACGGAGCTGACCAGCTGGTGCTCGCCCCCCCTCCCCCCCCCAACTGCAGGCCGGCTCTGCATGGCCTCATGACGTCATTCCCGGGGCTGGCCAATGGCCGCGCGCCCAGCTGGAGCCCCCCCTCGTCCTCCCCCCCCCTTGCAGGACAGCCGGGCCGGGGACGGAGCGCGCCAGCTGCTGCTGCTGCTTTAGGGGTGGGGGTCGCGAGGGGTCTTTGTCTCCATCGCGGAGCCGCCGCCGTCAGGTTGCATCGGGGACCGGCCGGGGCTCCCCTCCGGCATGGCCGGCCTGAGCAGAAGCAGCAGCAGCAGCAGCCCCCCAGGAAGGAGCCCCCCACGCCCCCCAGCCGGCAGGTAGGGTAGCCCCCCTCACGGCTTGTCCGGCGGAGCCCGACCCGAGCATCCTCGGCGGACCTCCGCCTCTGCGGAGCGCATCTCTGGCCCCGCTCCAGAAAAAAAAAACCCAGGTAAGGCTTCCCTGGCCAGCTTCCCTTCGGGCGACCCCAGACCCAATACAAAGGGGGAGTCAGGTCGGGCTGGGTCTCTGCAAGAGGGGATCGCTGGACTGCAGGAGGATGGATGGATGGGGAGGGGGGGAATCAGCAGGGAGGGCCCCAACTCTGCTTTTCCTGAACCCCAAAGTCTTGGTTGGGGGGGGTCCCTGTTTGTTTCAGAGAGGAGGGTCTGTATTGGTAGAGATGTGGGGTGTGGATTGCCCCCCCCCCCAAGCCTTGCAACAAGGCCCAGAATTTAGGCCCAGAACAGCCTCCCCTCCTTGATCAATCTGCATCCCCCCAAGGCTTGGGTGGGGGAACCCCAGAATGGAAAATGGGTGGATGAAATCAATCTGTGGGGCTGCTGGCTCTAATGTGGGTGGGTGGGATTCCAATTGGGTCCCTCCCAAATCCATGCAAAGAGACACCATGCATCTGAGGCTAGGTAGAACTCTGGGGTCCTCCTAAGTTTTTAATTTTTATAAATTTGTACAGAGGGTTATTTAATTCAGTTTTAGTTTATATGTATTGTTGATTGTGATAATTTTTAATTTTACCTGTACACCGCCCTGAGTCCCTTCGGGGAGAGGGGGCGGTCTAGAAATCCAATAAATAATAAATAATAATAATACGCGGATTTCCAAAACAAGGATGGGACCTTGGAGGTCATCTAGCCCAACCTCAGACCCTAGGCAGGGGATGACCAACCTGTGGACTTTCAATTCCCAGAATTCCCCAGTCAGTTGCCTCTTGAAAAAGCATCTGTGGGGATTAAATTCTATTAAATGTTTGCTCGTTTTTTGAAAAGGGAGGATGAGAAGAGCTCAGTTCCAGCCATAGCCCATCCTGGGATTATATCAAGTAACTACCAAGAGAGTTTCTGGGCGTGTGCAAAGTGCTTCCCTCTCTCCCTCCACTCCTTCTTTGGATGGGCTTACCAAACTTGGCCAACGTCCAGTTTTTTTCCTTGATAAATCAGTGGGGTTGGGTGGAAACAGGCTGCAGTTCTGGAGGCGAATTAAAAATAGCAAGGGGATTTCTGGATTTCCCCCCACCCTTTTTTTTCTTTTTCTCCCAATTGGGGGGGGGAAGGAGAAAAGGAGGAGAGAACTGGGCCTGAATCAGAAATCAGAACAGCAATAAAAAGAAAAGCATTGATCATCGATAAGGAACGATGTGTTTATGTTGGCTGGGGAATTCTGGGAGTCGAAGTCCACCAGTCTTCAAGAGGGAAATCTTTCGTCTCATCTAAGGAAGACATGATATCATTGTCCAATATTTGAGGGGCTGCCCTAAAGAAGAGGGGGCTCCCCCTATTCTCCAAAGCCCCTGAGGGCAGGACAAGGAACAAAGGATGGAAACTAACCAAGGAGAGAGAGAAGGCAACCTAGAACTAAGGAGAAATTTCCTGATAGTGAGAGCAATTAATTGTCTTCAGAAGTTACAAGCGCTCCATCACGGGAGGTTGTCAAGAAGAGACTGGGCAGCCATTTGTCTGAACTACTAGAGTCTCCTGCTTAATCAGAGGGTCAGACTAGAAGACCTCCAAGGTCCCTCCCAACTCTGTTATTCTGGATTTGATTCTAAAATGCTTTCCATTCAGCATTCTTTCCTGGTGGTGCTGTAACGTAGAGGGGCTCATGCTTCAAATATTTATTTTTTTAATTTGAAAGTGACCGATATAAAAACCTCACACCCAGACAGGCTCACCTGCCCCAAAGACAGTGACAAGATAAGAAGAAGATCTTATCCACCCTTCCTCGGCGAACTCAAACCGGTGGGAAGGCTGGACTTTGGGAAGGAATTGTGGCCACCATGTCAACCATCAGCCCAGAGTAGTAAGCATTCTGCGACCGAGAAGGATCCGTGGCCTGGGGGAGGGTGGGGGGGAGACTTACCTGCATCCCGCTAAGCTCAGGATGATGGGAAAGGAGTCCCGCATGTGAGATGGGCAAGGCAATCGAATGAAGTAGGCAAGAAATAAGGGCTCACAGGCATCCTCAACGCAGTTGAGCTCAAAATGCATGTTGCTAAGTGAGTTGTTCAGTGGGTTTTGCCCCATTTGGGGACCTTGCTTGCCAGAGTTGTTAAGTGAATCACAACAGTTGTTCAGTTTGTAACACGGTTGTTAAGTGAATCTGGCTTCCCCCATTGACTTTGCTTGTGCAAAGGTCGCAAAAGTGGGTCTACATGATCCCCGCGACGGTCATAAATACGAGCTTCTTACCAAGCGTCTGAATTTTGATCACATGACCATGGGGAGGCTGCAGTGGTCACTAAACGGACCACCATAAGGGCTCCCTGCATTTAATTTAAACCCGTTAAATTAAAAAGAAACAGCTAAGAGAGGGTTCTTTGCAATACAGGTGGTCCTCGACTTACGACCACAATCTATCTGCCAAGCAAGGTGGTTGATTTTTACAACTCTTTTAGCCACGGTCGTTAAGTGAGTCTGGCTTTGACTTTGCTTGTCGGAAGCCAGCTATGAAGGTCGCAGACGGCCATCCCGTAACCACAGGACGTTGCAGCCGTTGTAAATACAGAATGCCAGTATTCTGTTAGTAAACGAATGGTCATAAGTCGAGGACTCCTTCTTCCACACATTTAAACGCTGAGCCTTTCTTGTCTCTTTTTGCTTCCTCCGAAACAGCGATTATTTATTTAAGTTGCTGCTCATCGGAGATTCCGGAGTGGGGAAATCCTGCCTCCTCCTACGATTTGCGGTAAGAAGGGGATTTTGGGTGCTAACTGTTGGGGGAGGGGAGGCAGGATTAATAATAATAATAATAATAAAGCTGAATTTATTAACCGCTCCCTCTCCCCACAGGGACTCGGGGCGGTGCACAGGGAGAATAAAAACCATAAATATACAAAAATACATACAATTTAAAACAGATTAAACAAACTCCTGTGCTAAAATCCCATTAACTAAAAATCCCCACTCAATATAAATAAACAATTAAAAAAAACCCATAGAGAGAGAGACTACCCTAGGCGGGCCAGGCGGAAAAGATGAGTCTTTAGTTTCAGGCGGAAGGAGCGGAGGTCCGTGGTCGTTCTAATATCGGGGGGAAGGTCGTTCCAGAGGGCCGGGCCCGCCACAGAGAGAGCCCTTCCCCCGAGGGCCTCGTTTTCAGGGCCGAGGTTGAGTTTGGGTCTAGAGGAGGAAAAAGCTTCTGAGAAAATGCTCATGTCAGGCCTGCAGCCATCTTTTCTTTGGGGTCTTTGGCCTGCCACACTTTCTATTCTTCTACTCTGCCTTTTCTATGGTGGGAAAATGGGAGTGAGATGATAGGTAGCCATAACAACATTCTTTCTAGAAAGCCAAGGTCATCCTTTCTCTCTGCAACTCTGCACCTGTCTGGAACTGGATGGGAGGAAGCTGCCAGCGTGGCAGTGGGAGATTGGACCATGGGATGGACTGGTGGGTGTGGGGGGCAAGATCTTGGACTTTCAACTGGGTGGGGGAAACCGGGAAGCTTTCAGATTCAGGTTTCCCCAGATGTGCCAACATGGCTCTCTTCATCAATGGGAACTTTGAGGAATCCTTTGCCTGGGACTCTGATTTAATTCTGGATGCTATTTGGGACCCTGACAGCTGAGGGGACTTACTGCAATCTTGAAGTCAGCGGGACAAGACCACAAGGGACCTAATGCAGAATCAGGCCACCTGTCCGTCAAATCTCTCTGGGATAGGGAGCGGGGGGGGGGGGGCATCTGGACAGAGGTCAGATAAACAATCGTGATGATGGCCACTTTGAGGACCATCCCTCACCTCCAACCAAATCCCAGATGCTCAAGAAGCGACTGGGCTTTTTCCTTGAAGACGTTTCGCTTCTCATCCAAGAAGCTTCTTCAAGGTTCTGAACTTCATGAACTGAAGAAGCTCACCAGGATAAGAAGTGAAATGTCTTCGAGGGGAAAAAAAACCAAGAAAGTCCAGTTGCCTTTTTGGGAAAATATATATATACTTTTGGGACAACCTGGAGGATTGATCCCCAGTCACACTCAAGAACTTATGGAGACCACCAACCCTCAACTCTTGGGAGAGCTCTTTGAAAAACGTCTAGGCTCTTAGACCCCCAATGGTCCTTTTCCTTCCCCAGGATGATACCTACACGGATAGTTACATTAGCACCATCGGAGTGGACTTCAAAATCCGGACCATCGAGCTGGAAGGAAGGACCATCAAGTTGCAAATTGTGAGTATCTCCAGGGGGTTAGAAGAGAGGTTGAGAAGCAGGTCTTCTGCTGTCCACCCCCACACACACACACTTCTTTAGAATTCTGGGAGTTGAAGTCCACCAGGCTTCAAGTTACCAAGGTGGGTGTGTCCTCGCCTAGACAATGCCAGCTTTCCACAAAATCTGCACACCACCTCGAATTTGCTGCTGTTGGCCACCTCGCCGCCATTCTCTGGAAGGAATTATGGGAACTGGAGTTCCATGGGAGGGTACCAGCCCTTGTGAGAAGCGCACACCAAGCCCAGCCATGGTGTCCTAGAAGGAGGAACATCTGGTCTTCCAGCAAGAGAAGAGTCTCAGTTTTGACCTAGCAGGATCCACCTTGCAGATGGGACCTGGCAGTCTCCTTTGCCAAGGGAGCTTCAGCCAGATCATCTCGGTCGATTCCACTGTCCAGGGTGCCTCACCTTTCTTTTCTCCTCAGTGGGACACGGCTGGCCAGGAGCGCTTCCGAACCATCACCTCCAGCTACTACCGAGGCGCGCATGGCATCATCATTGTCTACGATGTGACGGATCAGGTAAGGCCGGTGGTTCTCCGTGTCAGGAAGAGAAGAGGCATCCATGGGGTCTCCTGCTCGAACAGGGGGGTTGAGCTACAACAGGGGGCTCCCAACTTGACAACTTTTAAGACTTGTGGACTTCAACTCCCAGAATTCGGGCTGAGGAATTGTGGGAGTTGAAGTCCACAAGTCTTAAGGTTGCCGTATGTTCTCAGCTTCTACAAGTACACTTAATCCTTGACATACGACCACAATTGAGCCCAACATTTCTATTGTTAAGCGAGACAGTTGTTAAGTGAGTTTTGCCCCATTTTGAAACCTTTCTTGTCAGTTGTCACAGTTGTTAAATCACCATAGTTATTAAGTTAGTAACACAATTGTAAAATGAATGGGACTTCTCCATTGACATATGTATAGTGAGTGTGTGTGTGTATGAATGATATGTTTGTCTGTGTATCTATATCTACACCCATCCATCCATCATCAGTATCTATATCTATCCATCCATCCATCTAGCTAATCCTATCTATCTATCTATCTATCTATCTATCTATCCATCCATCCATCCATCCATCCATCCATCCATCCATCTCTATCTTTCTATTAATCTATTCTATCCATCCATCCATCTATCTAATCCTATCTATCTATCTATCTATCTATCTATCTATCTATCCATCCATCCATCCATCCATTCATCTCTATCTATTTAATCTATTCTATCCATCCATCCATCTATCTAATCCTATCTGTCTGTCTGTCTGTCCATCCATCCATCTATCTCTATCTCTCTATTTAATCTCTTCTATCCATCCATCCATCCATCTAATCCTATCTGTCTGTCTGTCCGTCCGTCCGTCCATCCATCCATCCATCTCTATCTTTCTATTAATCTATTCTATCCATCCATCCATCTAATCCTATCTATCTATCCATCCATCCACCCATCCATTCATCTCTATCTTTCTATTTAATCTCTTCTATCCATCCATCCATCCATCCATCTAATCCTATCTGTCTGTCTGTCCGTCCGTCCGTCCATCCATCCATCCATCTCTATCTCTCTATTTAATCTCTTCTATCTATCCATACACACACACACACACACACACACACTCCCCTGTTGTCTAAGGACAAAAGGGGCACCTGGATCAGGTGCCAATGAAGCCATAACTCCCGATGCATCTCTTCCTCCTAGGATTCCTTCAACAACATGCACCTCTGGCTGGAGGAGATCACGCGCTACGCCAGCGAGAACGTCAACAAGCTGATTGTGGGGAACAAGAGTGACCTGTCCAGCAAGAAGGCCGTGGACTACACAACTGCCAAGGTGCCTTGGGGGGGGGGAAGGGAGGGGGGGCGGGCGACACTCCAGGTTCTGATCCCCCAGCGCCGATGTGAGAGGGATCCAGATATGGTGGAAGGGAACTGCCAACCTACTCCCAGTAGTAAGTCAGGGGCAAGACGTTGGTGTTATCCGAAGTTATAAGTCCCCCATCTTTACACCAAGTAAAAATGTAAATATCCTGACCCAATGAACAGATTTTGTATGAAATGCATACACGGGTGACAGGTCTGTACCAGGAGACGGTGAGTTCGAGTCCTGCCTTAGCCATGAAAGGCGGCTGGGCAACTTTGGCCCAAACACCAGGAGGTGGTGAGTTCTAGTCCCGCCTTACGACATAAAAGGCCAGATGGGTGGTTTTGGGCAACTCTCTCTCTCTCCCTCTCTCTCAGCCCAACCCACCTCACAAGGTTGTTGTTATGGGAGGTGGGACAGAGGAAGAGGAAGGAATGTTGGATAGGTTTGAGTTATTTAAATAATAATAATAAGAATAATAAAAATCAGGATATACTTCTGGGAAGACCCATCAAATACTTCTGGGAAGACCCATCAAATACTTCTGGGAAGACCCATCAAATTTTCTTAGCTGAGCAACCGGTCATTCAGGGAGGCCTATTCATTAAGCCAGAGGTCTCCAACCTTTGCAACTTTAAGTCTGAAGGACTTCAGCTCCCAGACTTCTCCAGCCAGCAAAGCTGGCTGGAGAAGTCTGGGAGCTGAAGTCCTTCAGACTTAAAGTTGCAAAGGTTGGGGACCCCTGCATTAAGCGAGGACCGGAAGGAGCTTTCTACCCATGCTCTTATTCTCTCCACATGCAGGAATACGCCGACTCTCTGGCCGTGCCTTTCCTGGAGACCAGCGCCAAGAATGCCACCAATGTCGAGCAGGCGTTCTTGACCATGGCGGCTGAGATCAAGAACCGGGTCAGCAGCGGCCCGACGCAGAACGACAGCCACAAATCGGCCGTCCACATCCAGAGCGGCCCATTACGGCAAGACAGCGCAGGGGCTGGCGAAGACGGGGGCAGAGGATGCTGCTAAGAGGCCGCCATTCGTGAAGGGCAGAGTTTTGGGGGGGGGGGTGCCCGGGAAGGGGGGCCCATGGCAGCCCTGGGAAGCTCCCCCCCCCCCTCACTTGCAGACTTGGAGCATCTGCTTGCTCTGCGCCGGCTTCGTTCCACTTTTCTGGACGTTGGGCAATTGTCCTTAATCCAACTCTTCTTACGCCAGGCTCTTTCGCCACCAGAGGGCTGACCACTGTCCTGTCCAGCCGTGGTCATCTCCGCCGTCCAGAAAGCGGCCAAGTTGGAGCACAGGTTCAGAAGAACCTCACTGTCCCTCCTCCCTACAACATAGTTTCCCGCTTCAGCAGGGGGTTGGACTAGAAGACCTCCAAGGTCCCCCTCAACTCTGTTATTCTGTTATACATACCGCATGCCCTCCGTTACATTTCACGTTGGGGGGGGGGTCGTAGCCCACTCCTCTTGTTTAACACCACTGCCCCCCTCCTTATTTTATGGTTAAAGACCCTTAGGGGACCCCCCAAAAAGACAGCCACCCCTCTTTCTTGGGGCAGGTTTTCTCCTCACTTGGGGGACAAAAATCGTATGGCAAATATTTCTCAATGGTTCTAAAGGATGTGAAAATGGTCCGTCGTAACTCGGGAATGTCTGTAATTTGCTTCCTCCCCCCCCCCTCCATTCCATCATTTGCCGGCTTCCCCAGGATTTAAGATTCCCTAAGGAAAAAAAGCTAAGGTTTTGAATTTAAAAAAATGGTAGGAATGCATGGTTCTACTTAACATACACCAATATTTTTTTCAAGCTAGGCCATTTAACTCCCAGAAAGCTGGCTGGGGAATTCTGGGAGTCGAAGTCCACACACCTGGAAATGGCCTAGTTTGATTTTTCTAGTGTAAATTTGTCCCAAAATGGAAGCACCCCCAAACATATGGGAAGAATATCGATTCAGAAAACCCCAGAATTCTCACAAATCTTTTCTTGGGAATAAAAGTCCTAAAGTCAGCAAGATAAATACCAGCCAGGGGAAAAAAAACCAGATATTTAATCCCTGTTCAGCAGATCTGCAAACCTCAGATTCATGCTGCTTTTGAATACTAGCATAGCCTTTTTTTTTTAACCTACAAACCCCTTTTGCTGGGTATTTTTATCCGTGCACCACAAGGGTGCAAAGACAGACATATTTAGGTTTTTATTTCCAGCACATTTGCACCCTGTTTTTTCCTGTCTCCAAGAGGTCATAGGACTGAATGAGTCAGAGGCTTTAACTTCTCCCCAAAAAAGTGACTTCACAGCTTGTTTAACCTCAAGTTTTTTTTAAAAAACAACACATCTTTTTAAAGTTCAGGCGCTGAGCTGAATCGTACCTTAACCGAGCAACACGCTAAGCCCTAAGCAACAAACCAAGGTTGCAAACGAAAAGCCAAGGTCAGTTGCATGGTTTGCAACTACTCAGGTTAAGGGGGGGTTGTGTGAATCCATCAGTGAGCAGCTCAGCCACGGTTGTTGCTGGGAGGATGAACGGGGTGTGACCAGGAAGAGAGAGAACCACACGTGTGTTCTGCTTGTTCCACATGGAAGAGAGAGTTTTGTGAGAGCTGCAAATTCGTGCGTGCAAAATGCTTCTCTTTCGTTCAAGTCCTTGCCAAATGGTTGGACAGGTTTATTGTTAACTGTGCAAATGTTTTAAGTTTTCCATGCCAAATATTTTGCTGCATTTAATGAAGACATCAAGTCAGGTTTCAACCTTTAAGAGGGGTGGACTTCAACTCCCAGAATTCCCCAGGCGGTGTGCTTTAAAGATGTGTGGACCCAGCAATTCGGACTGAGGAATTCTGGGAGTTGAAGTCCAACACAGTTTTAAGATTTGCTCAAGCAATGCAGTGCATCTGTAGGTCTTAAAGCATCCTTTAAGAATAGGGGGATTCTGGGACTTCAACTCCCAGAATTCCCCAACCGGCCATGCCGGTTGGGGAATTCTGGCAATTGAAGTCCAGATCTTTCAAAGTGAGGAGCAATACAGACCTTGCTAGGTAAGATCTCCTGAAGGTTTAAGAAATCTGTGCCTTCTGTTAAGAGCGACAGCGGATCCCAGAGATATTTTGGCAGGTAAGGAAGTCCCACTGGAACCACGTAATCTGGCCACTGTACCAGCCGTTTTGCATCCAATAATGCAGCTGGTACAGAGGCCAACTGGGAGCACTAATTGGGGGGTGGGGTGGGGAGGGTAAGCTGAGCTGGCAGACCCCATTTGCATGATTGCTCATCTAACCGCCCCCTTTTTAGATCCGCTATGATTTTTAGATCCACCAAATCTCATGTCCTACCACCCATTTTAGAACCCTTGTAGTAACCGAAGATGTCGCCCATGGCCCCTTAACCAAGTTGTATGTGTTCAATAAACCCATTTCTCCCCCACGCCTGCCTCTCTCTCTAGGTCAGTAAAGGAGAAATCTGGGGGTCTCCCCTGAGTCTGCAGAAGTGGGGCTGGCTGGGAGGTGAGGATGCCCGGGGGGGGGGGGGAATCCTGATTTAAGGTCATTCACCCCCAAGGACTCTCCTCTGGGGTTCCTGCAGCAATGGAGATGCTCCTGGTTTGCATGTCAACCTGCCATCTATGCTGGCTAATCCAACCTCCCCGATAGAGCCCTATCCACCCATTTATCCATCCATCTAATTATCATCTATCTCAGGGGTTCCCAAACTTAGCAACTTGAAGACTTGTGGACTTCTACTCCCAGAATTCTCCAGCCAGCATAGCTTGTCTTTAAGTTGCTAAGTTTGGGAACCCCTGATCTATCCTATCCATCATCTTTCATTATTTTATATCTATCAATCATGTATTATCGAATAAATCCATCCAACCAATCATTCATCCAGCCATCTGCATCTAGCATCATTCTATATATCCATCCATCCATCCTCTACCTAGATCTATTATCTATTTATCATCTATCATATCCATCCATCCATCCTCTATTTTCAATTCTTTCATATCTGTATCGTCTATCTAATCTTCTCTTTTCCCTCTTCTCTATCCAGCTATCCATGCATCCTACCTTCTCTCTCTTCCATCCATCCACCTATCATCTCTCTCTTCATTATCTCTTATCCAATCCATCCATCCATTTTTATACAGCCCGCCCACCACACAGAGCAGGATTATAATGGGAAAACTGGGGTCCCCCAGCTGTAATCGTAACCCAATCGCTCGTCTTGGGATTCCTGCCCCTCCGATGTCTTTTCGGGCAATTCTTGCTTTTGAAGTTCCTGAAGCTGAACGCTTCCACCAAGCAGCTGGGCTCTTCCTCTTGAATTCGCCTAATTCTGCTCCCCATTGACGTGTTACCCCTGGATTGGCCCTGATGCCAGACCTCCACGCTTCTCAGACTACCCCAACATCCACAAGGGGCTGAAGGTGGTGAAGGTAGCCACACCCGCTTGCTAAACCCAGTTTGCTTAATCACAGTTTATTGAAAGAAACACAACCGAGAGGGTTTCACCATGTATTCAGACAAAGCCAAACAAACCACCTAAGGTCACAACGCTGGGTAGCATTTAGGAGCAAGACACCAGAAATGTCTGAAACCAACATTTTGTAAATTGGATGGAGGGCAAGCCAAGTTTGGTCTAACAAAAACAGAAGCCAAGAAAGCACATTTCAAAACGAGCATCAATAAATAACATACATCTAAAAGAATAATAATCTGCATGCATTGAAATTTTCCCAATTCTAAAACTTAACAAGAGGTGCAAAACTGAAACTACCAAGACTACAGCCTGCTATAGCAAGCACCCCCCATGCTTTATCTGGACCCTCCTGTGAACTCTGAAAGAATGGAAGATTGCAGAAGGTGACTATATTTTGTATAGATTTGAAAGGAAACATTCCACCCTCAACCCCATTCAAAATCTGCTCTGGGTTTTTCCAAAGGAAGTGCAGCTGTTTATGCATTCATGCATGCTGTTCTGCTCTCACCTACTGGTGTGACTTTATCGTGTGTTAAGTGCCACACTAGTGTAAAACATAACAGATCTAGGTTCTAGATCTGGGGTCTCCAAACCTGGCACCTTTAAGACTTCTGGACTTCAACTCCCAGAAGCTGAGAGTTGGGGAATTCTGGGAGTTGAAGTCCACAAGTCTTAAAGGTGCCAGGTTTGGAGACCCCCGTTCTAGGTAAATTCAGGGGTCTTGGCTAAAGGAAGACCTGAGAGTACAACCTACGTTTCTGCTCACCAACAGAGTTTCATCTTATCTGCACATTAGGCCTGGAACCAAAACTAATTCACCTACTTCCGGCTGGTTGAAACCAGCTAGTTTTACAAGACTTGAGTTGAAGCTTACTAACATCAACATTCCTATCATCTGGGGAACGAAATCAAAAACCAGATCTCGCTGGAACTTGCTCCTGTCCGTTGGCTGGAGGGATCTTCAGCTGCCCAGGCCAGTCTAGCCGCAAAAACTGTCCACCAACTGCTTTTGAGGCCACTTGCTCAAATCCTGCACACTCAAGTGGCTGTGTAGCTGGAGCTTTGCACGCTGGTAAGTTGCGGCTTGAACCTGGTGAGTGAGGAAAAGAGGAGCAAACATTGAGAATCCCTTGAAGATTCTTCTTAGACTTGGGTCTCTCAATCCTGGCCACTTTAAGAGCTGAATTCCTCAGCCAACATTAAAGTCTAGACAAATGCTGGCTGGGGAATTCTGGGAGAGGAAGTCCACAGCTCTTAAAGTGGCCATGGTTGAGAAACACAAGTCTAAGAGGATCCTTCAAGAGATACTCAACTCGGGGGTCCACCTTCATTGACCCAGGAAGCAAAAGGCCACACTGACTGGTGAAAACGGTACGAGCATTTGCTTAACCATGGTTTCTTGAATTAGGTCCACCAAAGGTGGGATTGTGTGTACAATGCATTAAACCACAAACAAACAATTCCAGTGGAGAGACCTGAAGGATGGAGGTCAGATTCAAAGGTTCACCTTGGCTTCATGATACGTGGAGAGCGACATCAGGTCCTCTCTCTTCATCTCCTGGGCCACCTTCCGGAAGGATTTCAACATGGCGGCCTTACAAAGCCGGCTGGGTCGTGACTCGCCTCCTGGGTTGGCAATGCTGAGGGGGAAAACAGAGTAACAAGAGTTGGAAGGGACCTCGGAGGTCTTCTAGTCCAACCCCCTGTTCAAGCAGGAGACCCGATGTCCAGTCTCTTCTTTAAGACCTCCATTGTGGAAGGACCTGGTCAGCCACGGAACAAAACCTCTTGAGCCCATCAATCCCAAATCCGTCTCCAATCCATCCAACTCACCTCCAGGTTCATCTCCTCAGCCCCAAATCAACCATCCTAAATCAAACCCAACCACCCAGAGACAGCACAGCCTAATCTTGGGTCTCCCCCAGGCCCTCAACCCCCGCGAGGGACTCACTCCCGTTCGGCCTTCCCGACCGCTCCGTCCACACACTCCAGCCTCTCGTCTCCTGTGCACCAGTTGAGACTCAGGGAGCCGCATTCCGGGGGGCAGCTGTGAGGGGCCACGGGGGGCCCTTTGAAGAGATAGACCTTCTTGTGGCCGTACGGCTGGGGCACGCCGTCCTCCGCTCGCAGCTGCACGCTCTCGTTCAGGACCTGATTGAGAATGTCGCAGTTGGGATAAGGGTCAGCTGAAAACAGAGAAGTCCAAAAGTGACAAGAGAGAGAGAGAGAGAAGACGGTTCATGGCGACATCGTGCAATCCTCGACTTACGACCACAGCCCAACGTATCCGATAATCACCTAGGACAACGCTGGTGATGTACACGGGGTGAAGGAAGTGGCTGAGCAGGGCCCCTTGCACTCCCAGGACGGTCCAGCGGCTCAGCTTGTCGCTGCCAGAGGCAGAGTAGACG